>OX438801.1:3672429-6072429 GCA_949316475.1 Hypomecis punctinalis | reverse complement strand
TTACGTTAATGTTTTTACCATGGCCGGTACTAGTCTGGCTTAGGGATAAAAATGTGAATTCTAGTAGAGAGTATGTTTTGAAAATGTCTCACCTGCGGCAGTATTCAAACACGTTCGTGGGATAGTTTTGCAAAATACGATACTTGTGGCTGTACAAATAATTTAACTATCAATTTTATTATAATCATTAAAAAAATGTGCTATATTTAACACCCTCACTCGCTAATTTTCAGTGATTATCATATTTCTATATCTGGATTATTTGTAATTTATCTAAATAAACTCACTATAAATTATAAAATCATCGTTTACTCTCTATTTCGTTTAACGTAGTTAAATTAAATGTGGAATTTAATACATTTTTATTGCACTATTTAAAAGTGCCCAATTTCAACACTGCCGCGTCGCCCCCGAGCATCTTCACATTTGCGGAAGATTTATAGTTTCAGTTATCTAATTATAATTACCGTATTCAACTTAATTTAAACTTAATTGAGAAAGTATGCAAGTTAAAAAACAAGTTAAGTTATTACTAAGTTACAAAAAACACAATAATCTAGAGTTATATACTAACTTTCGCTTAAACGGCGGGCGTTCGTAAAAGTGTGAAAATATCCACTTAAGTATGTTAATGCACAAATAATTGCATAATAAAAACATTTCGGGCAAAATTGGCCGTTAGGCTACATGCGCACTTATTCTTCATACTTAATGCTGTAAAATTGCTTTAGAGTAATAATATGCATTATCTCATGGGCGTTTTAATACGTTTTGTACTTGTAGCACGGGCTTTACATACCTACATTATACTTGGCTATTTTAATAGTTATGGGAGAAAATTTGATGCGCTCAAGATGTTTTTTGAACACGTATCGTGTGGATGTAGACATATTTTTAGTAAGACCGGGCATACATCTGCGTCTAATTGATTTATTACCTAGTACTATATTACATCAAAGAGATAGATAAACTCGTTATTGTCCATACCAATAAAATACTAAAAACAAATATAACTACAGGTAAAGAAAAATACTGAACGCTCTTCCATTAGTATTTATTTTAATACTTTATTGAATATAAATCTTCCAGATTTTTTTTGTTAGTTATTTTTCTTGTTTAGATTTCGCAAAGATTAAAATTAGATGGTTAATTTTTGAGATCTATTAATACAACCTTCTTTTGTTTAGCCGCTTTAGCTCTATTCTAAACTATGGTTTTAAACCTAAAAGCATCTTACCCTGTTTTTAAAATACTAAAAACATATATAACTACAGGTAAAGAAAAATACTGAAAGCTATAATAATAAAGTTATAACCTCTTCCAGACTTTTGTTGGGTATTTTTCTTGTTTAGATTTCGCAAAGATTAAAATTAGATGGTGAATTTTTGACATCTATTAATACAACTTTCTTTTGTTTAGCCGCTTTAGCTCTATTCTAAACTATGGTTTTAAACCTAAAAGCATCGTAACCTGTTTTTAAAACCGTGTTTAACCATCATCCTGAGTAGATAAAGATTATAAGCATAACTCTATAAATATATCTTATTATTTCTTAGAGGCTTTATTTTATGGCGATGGAAAGCCATTAAAATTTTCTCAAAATTATTTGCATCATCAATTGAATTTAGAACCAAACCGCATACCTTTGTAAAAGCAACAAACTCTCCAACGACTCTAGAAATGCATTCCTTCCCTATTCACTATACGTACGTACATTTACAAGCCATTAAAATGTTTACTCTTCCCCTCCCGAGATATTGGCTGTCAGACACCGTCAGACATCAAAGGGTATGACTTCGAAGGCATTGTTCAGGTTCTGTCGAAAATGCAGCTATGTGCAAGCAGCCAAGTTCAAGAACAGTGAGTGCACATTACAGTCCCTGCCACCGTATCGAACGCACGCGGCAAGCGACGCGCGCCACGGACAAACGCGCGATCTCGAGTGTTTTTAAAAATCGAACTTCAAAAATCCAGTGACATTTCATTTTCTTTTTTTCTAGCCAGCCAGTTTGCCATCATGTGGAACACATTGCGGTAAGTCCTAACTATCGATTAGTGTTGCTCATTAGTAAGACTCACTCGATTTATCGTTAATTTATACCCTTGACCGAGGGTTACAGTCCATAACCTAGGTTATTGCACTCCACGTCTAAGTTTACAATAAATGCGGCTTTTAAGTGTTACGGAAGTGTTAATTAACTTTTGGATAAAGAACTCCTTTATACCGAGTTAAGTTTGTGTCGGTTCTTTTGGAGCCGTAATTAGCGAGTCTTTAACTTCTTGGTGAAGTGTTGGGGCAAGTTTTATTTCGTATGTTTTTACCTTAATTTAGCCATTTGTAACAACGCATATTTTTTTACTTCATACATATATTTTTTTAATCGTAATAGTGAAACAAAATAAACTAGATTGTCTCTTTTAGGATTTATGTAGAGTAAGTCCTTTTGAGAGAGTCAAACATTTCTTCTCCTAACCCAATTAACACTATATAATTCTACAGTAATTCTACGATTTTAAAAACTTGGAAACGTTGGTTTGCTCAAAATAAAGTCATAAAACCATTAAAATAATACATATTCACGTATGTAATATGGGAATTGACCTCATGCCGGCGCCCCATCGCAAAAACAATGGTGATCCGGGAGATTTCCCACACTGATAGGATGAAGGGGAAGTGCGTACAAAATAGCACACTTACTGATTTCAATTTGTGCTATTGCTTTTCTGTTCGAGTTGCTGGAACAACATTCTTTAGCAATCGTGTTTAATGTATTTAATTATGTAGATTAACTGTAATAAAAAAATGAAACATTTTTTTTAAAAATATTTGTGTTTATTTATTACATTTTGTTGATATTGCACTGATAAATTATTACATGTATATGATACCTAATAAGTATGGTTTCCAATTTTTCTGTGAGAATAACATTCAAAGAATAAACAGTCATTTTACCCAAAATAAAATTCGTGCAAAATATTTTTTGAATGCTATGCTATTAATTGGTCATAGGAATAATGTTTAATCATTAATTGCTTTAACTAAAATAAAAATAAAAACCATACGGTAAATTAAACGTTATACTTGTGGTTGTCTCTTTTTGTCCTCTGCAATACATCAGACATGTCATTATTTCCCCTGGTTATGATGCGTGTGCAGTATAATATGAGCTTAATGAACCCTTCTGAGATATTGATATTTTTCTTCTTCATTAGAACTCGTATTTCTATGAACTAGCCATTTAATGTCGATAAAATCTTATGGATGTAGGTACTTGAATGCAAAATGTACTGGAAACTCGGTTTGTATTCGCAAATAAACAATCTCATAACTTAACTACCTACTCATAAGTAAATAGCATCACACATGAGTAAAATTTAAAAAAAAAACTGTCAACAAAAATTAATAATATTGAATGCTCCAATCACAATTTATAATTTAGTAAGGATAACACGAAATAAATAATACAGTACGACTGTAGTCGGTTTACTAAATATTTCTGAATAAGGCCCTTACCGATAATATTATTACAAAAGTAAGTTATTCATGACATAGCTAAATCCAACTTAAACCATTTTTAATTTTACGTCATCAGACAATCATTGAACAAAAAGCTCTTACTTCAAGTGCCTATATAGATGTTGTTTATTGTTTGAAAGGAGAGTAAACCTTATCGCACACTATCTGCAATCACTTCGAGAATCCTCTTTATACATGGCGTGGCTTTGTAAAGTGCAGTTGTGTATATTCATAATTCTCAACAAATTTCACTATGGGACCAAACTGAAATCGTGAATATAAATGTGTGTACATGATCCTCCGAAAGTCACTGTATTTTGCAAAGCAACAGCCTTTATTACTAACCATTCCGAGCTCTTCAGTTTTCCTTTGCAGCGTAGATTTACCACTTTCAACGTTATTTGTGTGACCAAACCCTTTCAAATTGAGCCCGTGTGTGGGAAAATGTGTCACTCAAGTATTGAATTAATCTGTACGTGGATTAACTAACATCTATTTTATTAAATAAATAACTATTTATGAATTTTTCGCAAAAAATGGCTAAACCGAATTCCATCGTGTACCAAATTCGAATAGATCGTTCGAATCAATGCATACAATTTTTTTCATTATTGTTGATTTTTTAAATACCGCTCAGCAAATTTCGATAAAATTGAAATAGGAGTCAACCACCCAACTCGGGAGTTGTACTCTTTCGACCTAAAAATATTTCTTTGATTCGGTTTACAAGTGGCAGAAATATCAAAGAACATACACAAAAAAATATATACAGACGAACATATAACTTCCACCTTTTTGGAAGTCGGTTAAAATGTCTTGAATCGCAGCGTTTGGACGCAGCGCAGAGACAAGTTTAGTGTGCGACTCTAAACGACTGCGACTATAACCTGATAGTTTCTAATTCCCGGGAAAATGGGAGATAAAATTACAGAAACAAAACGATGTTGGATATCGCATTGTCTCGTGCCTCAGCTGTCTGTTATACCTTTGTTTTGTCTGTTTCTCTGACGTGGAACTCATCAGACGAGCTAAGTTAAGCTTAGACGTGCCATGCTTTCAATAAATTCACAAACGTTTCGTAATTCTGATAAGAAATAAAATAATTTTAGGAATTATTTTGTAATATTAAACTCGTGACTCCTGTTCCATTTGGCCGATGCCTTGATGACTTTTCGGCGTGAAAAAGGGAGAAAAACTTTTTATTTGAGCGCGTGGCCAGTGGCTCCACGGACAGTTACAAATAACAATTTTTCGCAAAAAAATGACATGACCGACTTCAACGGTGTACAGAATTCGCGAATAATTCACACGGATCGATGTAGCAATTTTCACACTATTGTTGATTTATCAAAAATGGCTCAGCTGATTTCGATAAAATTTAGATGGGACTAATTTCGAAGTATACCCTTTTCAATATAAAAATAATTATTTAAATCGTACTGTAAAAAGTTATGCGTGGTTACACAACAAATATACCGTTCGTCGGTCAAAAATCACATTGAGCCGCGTAAAATTTTCCTAATAGCACAGTATTTTTGATCTTAATGATTCTAAGATACATAAATATTTATCAAAAATATTTAACAAGTAAATAATGAACTCATTTACCAAAAATATTATTTTTTCTGTCTTGACTTAATTTTTTTAGATTTTACGAGAAAACTTAATATGTATATCATGTTCAGTTAACTAACGAATCTCGATGCGGTTTTTCTCTGATAAAATAAATCTATTCTTCCCAAATGCAATTACCGCAAAGCGAAAAATGGTAGTTGAACATTAATATGGTGTTTAAATTTGACCACGCTCTGCCTCGAGCCAAGATATATCGACAGCGCTATAAACGGTGTTAAATAAATCGTTATGTAGACTACGGAACCCTGTTATTTAAGAACATACAAATTACACGTTTGCGTTCCTCTTACCTGATATTAAACTGGACTTATCGGAGCCAAGTATCAGATTTTCAGTTCAAAAATGACTTGGGTGTTCCGTTTTTAAAATACCACGAACACGTGTTTTAAACATTATTGATACCTCGAATTTGTCTTCGAATAGTTTTTGATGGAAATCTTGATGGATGATGCACAAGATGAACTGAGGTAAGATACCAGTCAATACCAATTTTACACTTTTTTTTACAATTTTACCAGAGTAGAAACAGTTATAGTCATCAACACAATAGACCAAGTACCGCAAAAGTTTTTTTTTTTTACAGTACACAAAGCGAAATTTAAAAAAAAAGAAACTTTTGCGAAATAAGTTAAGTTTAGTGATTGTCACTGGCTAAAAGCTCTAGCCATATTATGAAGTCAAAATTGAAACGAATAATTATAAAAATAACTTTTAAAAAATACAATAAGCTATTGAGATCCTGTATATCATGTAACAGTAGAGTGCTAGCCAAGACAAGTAAAAGGAGCTCAAACTCGACGGGTCTATCCTATTCCTATGGCCAGTTGGCCACCTTCCTTTTTATCATCAGATCTCCATTTATGGTACCATATTATTGCATTGTCACGCGATATACATATGCGTGCCAAATTTCAGCTCAATAGGAAACCGGGAAGTTGGTCTTTAACTTGCAAGATTCCACCCGAACTTACATAGGTACATACATCCATTGCAAGTTAAATAAAAGCTCGACAAAAGAGAAGTAAACTGCATAAATGCGAGAGACGTCAATTCCATCTGTCAGATTTAAGTGATGATCGAGTCAATAAAGCCACAGGACATTTCTGCTTAATGCCAAATATAAAATGCACGGTTTTTGACTAGTAGTTCTTTTCGGTGTCGAAAACAAGCCCAAAACGACAGGAAAAGCAAAGCGAGAACGCTGAAAAATAATATCAGTGCATTGCATTGCATTGCACTTGTATTTCTCTGAGAGGTACTTAAATAGTGAAAATTATGGTATTTCATTTGTTATGATGAGCTGAATTTTGTTCATAAATGTCACCATTGCTTTTTTGAGACATCAAGCCCGATTACAGAGGCGCCAGCGTAAATTAAATAGCAACGTAATAAGCGTTCTCTCTATCGAATGCCTAAAGTGAAAAAGAAACAGAACTATGCTATTTAGCTAATATAGTTACGCTGGCGCCTCTGTAATCGGGATTATTAACGAAACTTTTTGACTTCGGCTTTACTACTGATATGGGAAATTTAATAACATCATAAATCTTGATAAAAACTTTGATATAAACCATGCGACGCTAAAACATAAAAGAAGAAGAAGACAGGAAAAGCTGAGTCATAGTCTCATCAGTGTGTCCGACGCAGTTGCGTTAGTTGACAAATCGATTGTCCAAGTTAATGTTATCACGTGTCTTGAAAGAGCTAACAAAGCCGTTAATGTTATCACGTGTCTTGAAAGAGCTAACAAAGCCGCTTTGATTGTTACCGAGACAGAGTTACGAACTATAAGCAGCACAGATGGATAACTTTCATGACTTGGCAGTTTCTTGTGAAGGGACAACTAGGGCTATTGGTAATAAAGTTTCTAAAGCGGGTAAGCTTTTATAAACGTCTCGAAAAAGTCTTCATCAAATTATGATGGAACAACAAACTGACTCTTGTAATCATTATGTTTGATTTGTTTCTTACTCTAAAGCAATTTTATTCCAATGTGCAAATTGTACGATTGGTAAATAGTTATGTAGCCTTTGGTGCTCTCAACAAAACTTACGAAAACGTTTTGTAAACAATTGATTCAGTAGATCAGATTATAATTACTTACTCATATTTTTAAGTGTGCTTAAGTTACATAGATTCTTAATTTAAGCAGTTTTTAACACATACTTTTAAAAAAGCTATTTTTTTTCCCTTGGCCAATAGCTTCGGGATACAATAGATACAGTATCCAAATTCTATCAAGTATCGAGTTGGAGTTATCCCTCTGCTGCTGATAGTCTGTGTATGTGTTTTGTTACATTTTTTTATTGTTTGTCAAGGCAGACCAACTAAGGGGTTCCGGGAAATTGAAAAACCCAGAATTGACGTCTGGGGAAGTGACAAGTGACTTAAAGTGGTCATTATGAGCACGCGAGATTTCTGAGACACCAATAAAGTCCCCGTCTTTTAAACATGTTAATTTGCACGCATCTCTATATACCTACCTTTGATTAAATTAGGAATGAGGAGATTCGCAGACAATCTGAAGTTACCAAGATGATCGAGCTTAGTAGCAAATATAACAAATTGTCATTTATTCTTTTTTGACACGTTGTTTGGTATAAATTACTTCATTAATATTCCTATGGCATGTTTGTGAAACCAATTCGCAATTATCCCGTTGTGAATTGATGAGTAAATTTGACTTTCAGCTAACACGTACCTACACCCATAAAAAAAAACTCTGCTAAAACTAGTATGACACTATACAATACGTCATCACACAAAAATAGATTTTCATAGAGAAATCGTGATTTAAGAAAGTCAAAGAAAAGGTGAAGAACTTAATATTTTGACTAATATTACAAAGTACCTAGTAAATGTGTCCTTAATGAGTCACACCCACATGGAGCAGTTATTTAGAATAAGTAGAACACAAACATTAGTTGCCTACGTACTGGAAAACTTGTTAGTCATAAAAGCTTCCACAAATATAGCGGGACTTGGTCTAAGTGTGTTTATTCGCTATTTAACCTGAAATTTACTCCTAATGCGGATTTTCAAGGCTTCATCTTTTCCCATGGTAAAGAGTTGCACCTTTGAGTATAAATAAATATACTCTAAGAGTTGCACCATCTGTTGCATATTAAATTCTTTAGACTAAAGACTAATCGAAACAGTACTATTTATCAATTTCTGAAAATAACTGTTATTACCTACCTATTTTTTTATTAATCAAATAATTACTTTGTAGATGCACCACTGTACTGTACGAGCCTTTTGATACAAGCTGTAGATTCGAACAATCAAACACTGTATGCTCGGAATTACTATTTATTGTACTTGGTTACACAAACGTCCGTCTTATTCTATCGTTGGAGACAGACTGTCGGGCTTTCAATCTCGCAACTTATTCTTCTATAAACAATCACTCTAACATTTGTCCACTGCAGGACGTAGGCCTATCCACTAAGGGTGATTGGGCCATATCCACCTGGCCCAGTGCGGGTTGGTGGATTCACATACGCCATCGAATTTCTTCTACGTCTAAGTACTAATGCAGCAGCACTGAATTGATGGAGCACTGAGTCTAAAAAAATAATTGTTATTAATTAAAACATTTAAAGCATATTTCATAACATACTTAGGTACCTATTTTGCACACCTCTGTAAGTATTTGACAGATTCTTATAATTCTCAAATCGTTCAATGAATTAGGTACGTTAAAAATCTCGTTGAACAATAATTAATTAAAAATAAAATACAATAGCGGAAAGCTTCTTGGCAAATATTTTATGATCTATGTACAACACGGTACCAGCATCCCAAGAAAAAATAAACATCTCCTTTAAATGGATTCTACATTAACCGTGATACGATTGATTTATGATGCTTCTCGTAAATCTAATCAAATGTTTACCCAACACTTAATTAAATACACCTACTCACTTAGAGAACATGTATGTACCTACCTATAAATTTGATTTATACCTATTAACCTGGATTTTAAGATTCCTTATTATCTATTTGGCAAACAAATGTTAAGGCTGTGTTCTGAAAAAAAAAGTACAATAGTTCTAATCCGTACCTCATCCTACTAATATCCTACTAATATTATAAACGCGAAAGTTTGTGAGGATGGATGGATGGATGGATGGATGTTTGTTACTCTTTCACGCAAAAACAACTGAACGGATTGAGATGAAACTTTGTAATCTATACCTCATCCTACTAATATTATAAACGCGAAAGTTTGTGAGTTTGTGAGGATGGATGGATGGATGGATGGATGTTTGTTACTCTTTCACGCAAAAACAACTGAACGGATTGAGATAAAACTTTGCAATAATATAGCTTATATATCAGAATAACACATAGGCTATAAATAATAATAATATTGCGTCAAAAATCAAAACATCATGCGGGCGAAGAAGCGGGTAAAAACTAATTAGTCATGTGTCAATTATGTACTTCACTACATTAGTATAAAACAAAGTCGCATCCCGCTGCCAGTCCCTATGTAAGCTTATATCTTTAAAACTACGCAACGGATTTTGATGCGTTTATTTTTAATAGATAAAGCAATTATATGTGTAATACACCTGTGCAAAACTGGGACGGGTAGCAGGTATATTTATAATGTTAAATAATATAAGTAGCTGATACCTATTATACCTATGGTACCTATGTGAATAGAGGTCGCAATTCATAGCATAATATGTAGAGTTAGTGAAATGGGAAATACCTTCGATTAGTGACATTACAGGGAAAATTCATAACTTTAACGGTGCGACGTCCTACGCTGTGCATGTCGATTTCTTATCCACCCGAAAAGTTCGACCCCTTCGGCAATCAATCCTCCATTCTATGTGCCCTGCGCCCCGCCATTTCAACTTGCTAATCCGCCAGGCTAAATCATCACGTTGGTTTTCCTATGGATCTCATTTACCAATTCGATTTCTCAGAGAGACTAATTACGTAGGTAGGACTTGAACAGTGTAAAATGCAAGCAAAAAACAGTTAAGTTGCGTCTGCGTGCGCTTCGTCCCTAACGAAGTGCAATGTGTCAAGTCAACATAACATCTAGGGAACTGTTTAACCTACAAACTGCTGTCAATAGTGCAGGCACTCGGTGACTTATCGGGCAAGCCATTCACGGCCTTTCAACCGGACACAGCTGTCTCACTCGCACCTTTGTAAGTATGAGTAGGTATTCTAAAATTTTCAAAAATTTTCAATTTTCTAAAAGCCCTACGTAGCATTAATGCAGTCATATTTCGTGTTTCTTATATCTACTCAATCAAATAAAAAAAAAATACTACAAAACATATGTAATTTTGCAAAAATAAATGCTACAAAGTAGTTTCTGGAAACTCACATGTTGTGTAATTTTATTTTTATAAGGTAGGTATGTTATTTTTTATGAAATTGTGCGAGCGAGATGGAGTTTGGCGTAAAAGCCCTTAAAAGCACAGAAAGCCATTTGAATAGCGGCACTTAAGATTCCTAGGGTCCCGTTTTTCCGAAATCTGCAAGTCTTGTGAACTGCACGTCGCGTGGCTAATGAATATTGGCCCTCGCTAATGGGTTAGGCCATAGGCTCTTAACGTGAGAGATAACGCCCCCTATATGATTCTAGATGGTGAGTGTAGGAGTGTACATCATTGGTATCCCGTTTGTAGTGTATTTGTTTTAAAAACTCTCCCATAATGACGTTTGGCCGTATAGGACTTAGGAAAAATTACAAAGTGGCAGATTAAAATAAGTCTTAAGAAGACAAATAATAAACACACTAGATTTTTAGATAATGCTTATTAAATCTCTTTAATAATTATTACAGATTTACAGCAGATGAACGCAATAGCCAAAAAATTGGTGAGGGCTAAGAATCCAAAGAAAACAAAACAAAGTTGAGAACCTCTGGGCTAGACCTAGACTTAAGTCTCCAATCAACACTAATAGAAGCCCCGTTTGGTTCATCTTACCTTCGTCATTATTATAATAGAATTTCAATTTCAAAAAATTGATTGCAATATTTTAAGACGTAAGACGTCTACTGCTGGTGATATGCCTCCTCTCTATAATTATGTCGAGCAAAGAAACCCAACATCAACATTTTTATGTATCCTCATAGAAATAATCTGAACATTTTCAAAGTCAGGACGAAGAAAGTCGAAGTTAGACGGTACTAGCTGCGTGTTTCATCTCCGACTACAACGTCGCTTACCATCAACAGGCGAGTCGGTGGTCCAGCGCGAACTTATTCGCGGTAAAGTAATACATTTTTCGCAAAAAATGGCAAACCCGACTTCCATCGTGTACAAAATTCGAATAGTTCGCTCGAATTGATGTAGGTATATACAATTTTTACATAATTGTTGATCTTTCAATAACGCCTCAGTAAAATTTAAATGGGACCATCTCGGGAGTATAAGTATAAGAGTAATTTTGTGTAATATACCGAATTTTAGTTAATTTATTTTAATATCATGGCTAATAATTCAATTCAATTGAATAAATAATTAATAATTGTTATTTTGACAATTTCATAGGATATATACTCGTAGCTCATAGTATATTTTTGTATATCAATGTATATAATTATCCTTACTGAAAAAAAAAAAAATTACACAAAAAAAAACATACAGACGAACAATAATCGAGCCGTGGTGGCCTGGTGGTAATGACACCCGCCTTGCCTCCTTGCCGCCTTTCGACACTTTCGTTTTGTTTTTTTTCATTAGTTATATAAGTTTTTTTTTGTACGTGTTATTTATGTGTCGAATAAAGATATTTCATTTCATTTCATTCATTTCCTTGCAATCGCGAGGTCGTTGGTTCAAATCCGGTACCAGTACCAATGAATTCCTTGGAATTTATGTACGGAATTTCACACCATTGGCTTTTCGGTGAAGGAAAACATCGTGAGGCAACCTGCATACGTCCGTAGCAGAAATTCGATGGCGTATGTGAATCCACCAACCCGCACTGGGCCAGCGTGGTGGATATGGCCCAATCACCCTTCGTGGGTAGGCCTACGTCCTGCAGTGGACTATTAAAAAGGCTGGTACAGTACAGATACCACCTGAAGTATCGGAATTTACAACACAAACCGCTTGCAGTGCGTTCCAGGCCTACTTAATACGCCAACCCACGTATCTTAGTGGATAAACCATTGAAGCTATGGAACTTTGCATTAGCTAATTTACACTAACACAGGATGCATCATGTAGGTATCTATTATTTACGTTAAGTATTTGCTTCAAACCACTTTCTTTCTGCTAATGCTAGCTATTATGTTATTTGGTTTAACTTACGTGTAATGGGTTGCTAGGGTATGTGAGAGCCTATTTAAGTTAACTAGAATAGGAATAGTGACTCTATTTCTTTCCCAGAACTGTGTTTTAAAATAGCAATCCATTCATTCTAACAGCTTTCATAAGTACGATACTTATAGCAATGCTATTTGTAGCTCTTCTTTAGGAAGGTATGACTGAAATTTTTTTTTTCTTAATTCTAGTTTTGCATTATTTAATTTATTCATTGGTGCCTTTTTAAGAGGTAATTTCGTGATACATAAAGTTAAACGTATCTATCTTTTCTGTTATATAAAAATTAATCGCTGTTTCCTTGGTCACGGCATCGTGCGTGAACGGCTGGGCCGATTTCGCTGATTCTTTTTTTGTATTTTTTATCGTCAGGAAAAGGTTCTTATGAAAGGAAAAATAAAGATATTGCGTGGAAAATAATAAAAACATCGATTTTCTCATACAAAATGTTCCTACCATATAGGTGGCGCTACACGCCATCGACATTAGAATAGGCCGAATTAGGAAGATGAAGGTGATATGATATAAGTTGACCGGGTCAGCCAGTGAGCAATATATATCTGATTCTCATTTGATATCTCGACTATCTCTTTCAACATAATATGTAGATTGTAGGTTGGTACATACCCCCTTCTTTATTCTGCATATTCACGCGATTTTGACGGCAGAAATTTTTAAATAGTAAGTAGATAAGGTATTGTAGCTAAGAAGAAATAATAAGAGGAGCATGGAGAATTACTAGATTAAAGAAAGCAATTGGCCCGCAGTAAAAACAGAAACTACAGTGCGTCATAAAAGAGCTGAAAATTAATGAGGGCGCCATCATCGCTTTGTTAGCAACCCTATTTTGCAACATTTTCGTCATAATGACACTGTTTCTGTTCACCATCTAGAAAATAACACAAAATAAGAAAAATGCATGAAAATTAATAATAACTGATAGCTTACGTAGTGGTTCTAGCAAGAACGACTTTTTAGTTCCCGAATAATTAATGTCTACTCTATTGTGTCGTACTGCACTACGACTAGTACAGAAATCTGTTTTCTCAGCTCCCTGCTGCACTCGTTATGATTTTCACTCAAGCAATCTCACATTGAAATAACCCGTCGATTCGGAATAACGCAGAAGCAAAATCCTCCCTCATTGGCTAAAAGCTTTCAGAACAGGAGTACTGCATGGTAGGCAGTCACTGAACAAAATACACCATATCTACATACTAATAAAGTAAGTATCTTAAGAAAGACGTAAAAGGCTTGTGTTGAAGTCGTTACTTCGATTGAAGACCTAAGACTGAATTATTTATTACAAGCTTTTTGTTAACTTACAATGGATGTAGGCACCTATGTACATAACATATGCATGTCAATTCAGGTGGAATCTTGCAAGTTAAATTTGACCAACATCCCGGTTCCCGATTGAGCTGAAATTTTGCACGCATACCTATGTATATCGCGTGACAATACATTAATATGGTACCATGGAGCTAATTTGATCATGGAGTCGGAAGGCAAGCCATAGGAACTCCTGTATTAAACAATATATACTCGTCGTGTTTGGGCTCGTTTTGCTTGTCTTGGCTTGCTAGCCAAGACAAGTATCTGCTGCTACATGGTATCCAGGAGGCAGGATCTCAAAAGCTTGTTTTAATAAGTTATATTTTTATGATAATTTATTAGTTTCTATGCTCAGCTCAAGATTATCTTGTGTTTATCTCATAGCGTCTCATAGTTTCAATTTTTAAATGTTTTTTATAGCTTAACCCTACTTTATTAAATGTATATAATTTATGAACACTTTATTTAAGTATACGCTAAGGAGAATCCATCGGCTCCTGAAATATAGTATTTTTATTTGAACATTGTTTATTTTTTTATTACCGATAAAGACGTATCGTAAGTTGTTTAAATAACACGCAATAATAATAACGAAGTTAGCATGCAATAAACATCTTGATACGATTTTCTCAAAGATTTTATCAGGTGTATCGTGAAAAAATTCTCATCCTCTTTAGGTACTTGTTTCCATCTTAACGGTAAGCAAATTGGTCTCAAGCTCTAGTTTATAGAACGAGAGCCAACTAGCAACAATTATTAGGGTTCTTAGAAATGAAAAATTAAAAGAAAAAATCAAATCGTTTCATATATATAAAATAAAATTGAATTATTAAGTCTTTTTAGTTTGAACAATATTTTTATGGCATTAACTTACGCCTAAATTTACTTGGGTAAAATGTGAGTAATAAATTCAGAAATCGCGAAAATAAGCTGTTCCATACAAGTTTTGCTTAGTTTGGTGTCAGAGACTGTGTGTAAGATGTTACTTCATATTTATTTATAATTTGTTCATAACTGCTAACATATGACTAGAACAGACAGTTGATTGGAATAGCTGACTTATTCTGCCATTTCGAGATTTTTCCTGTAGTGAAAGTTGACCATAATTACGAGCACAACTAAATCAACATCCTAAAGTATTGTGAATTAATTCACAGTATACTAACGAGAACCTCGTATACTATCGAGAATCTTTGTGATCTACGAAACGTACAATCATATCAATACAAACCACCTTTCAAATAATACCAAAGTCAAAAACACTTAACCTTCTTCCCACTACGCGAAATCACATTATCACGAGCTCGAACTTTCGGTAAAGAATCTTTCAGAAAGCGACATCAGCCTCTCGGATCACAAGTATTGTTCAGAACTGGGATTATCTTTCATCTAATGGCAGATGGAGTATCAGCTTCCATCTAAATTGGAGCAGCTGTCTCGCAGATCAGGCGACCAATTACACTGATTATTAATTAATTAAGCGGTCTTTTGTGAGAGTCTCATTCTTGAAAATGTTTATGGTGTCGTACCTCGTTCTTGTTTTGATAATTTTAGTACAAGCTGAGGACAATTTCAATAGCGTCATATCAAATGATTTGTGAAAAATGTTACAAAGGTCTTAAATTAAAACATTGGGCTTAAAAACTTAGTCGTCCCGGAGTAAGAAAACGGAAGGTTTGTTGACTGTTTTATTTCTAAACGAAATAAACATTTTACCCTGACTCAATTTCTTGACATGTCCCCGGTCCCGAATAACTGAAGTTAGCCGTTAGGTACATTAATTATTCCATCATTTTACTATCTACACATCTCTTTATACCATCCGACTTCATTGAAAGCAATTCCAACCCTCTGAACTAGCTTAGAACTTTAATTGTAAGGAAACCCGATACATTGTTTATTTCAATGCTGTAGTTTATTAAACTTGAAGGATTTCAATTGTCGATTCACAAGACTAAGTTTCCGAAATTGCAGACGGCCTGCGTCTGGCGCGGGGCTGATATAATATTTAGAACTTGAGAAAAGTTTACTATGTATCCATTTTCCTCCCTGTTTGATATGAGACTAAAATTAAAGTGATTTGCAATTAATTGCTTTATTTGTTATTTAATGGTGCAATTTTTGGATTCGCTGGTTTTATTTAAGTGTTGGTGGTAATGTGGGAGGGGATCATAGGAGGAGGTACACTAAATGAAAATCGATCCCAATTAGTCTTCTTCGTTCGCTGGGAAGTAGGCATGTAGAGTCCTGAGTTAAGCGAGGCATTGAAGGCGCTCAAGTCGAAGACAGATTTTATGCTAGTGGTGTATCCTCTACTTCAACAAGACTATAAAAACCCGCAAATATATAAAATTTTATTCTTACATTCCCTCGTTACGATCGTGGTGAGCTGCTCGTGATTTAAGACACTGCTTTATTATCTCAGTGCATAATCTACAATAATGTCCAGCATTGAACATTCTATATCCAAGTCTTTGATAATGTGTGAGGGCGTAGAAGTACGCATCGGGCGCATAAAACCCAGTTACGACACAATTTGACTGATGACGATGACTCTCCTAAATTGCGACCAATCGTACATTTCCTTGAACTTTAGGTACATAATTTCAGAAGTCATAATTCTATGACACTGGCCCACATTGTGCGCCGTCTAACGGTGGCGCTCTGATTCACAGTTCACAGATTTAGGAATATCAGTGCTGACGACCAATTGTTATGATATTTAACTGTCGCGTAACTGTTATTGTTGTACTTGCTGTTTATTTGCAATGGCCCGTGGCTTTGTTACGATTATGAGAGCCATATTATTCTCTGCAATAAAGTTACTCATAAATAGCGTCGTTTATGGGAATTGCCGGTAGTTTCGTATACGATCTGCTACTGACTTACCAATTTATATCTAGCACGCATTTGGTGAACAGCCTACCAAACATTAGTCATCATTATCTTCATTTTTTTACCTTTAACAAAATACAACACTACTTACATAGGCTAAAACTACTACTATATAAAAAGCAATGGAATCATCCACAGACCCTTGAAGGTCTAAAGATAATCCAAATGCTCAAACCCACTGCCAGTTGCCAGCGTGCCCAGCGTGCTGCCAGCATTGCCACACTGAATGGCAATACTTATAAGTTAAGCCAAATAAACACTAGCATTTTTTACGATCTTCACCTTTTAAAGATTCATACTGCTCAGATCATACTGTTTCATACATAGGTGAACGGAGACCTTCATGAACTTTATTGATCCATCAGTCCTCCATTCTTCGAACTAGATGCCCGCTGCCAGATTCTTTATCCTCTAGATTATCAGTTTTAATTCGTCTGTGGATCTCCTTATTCCTGAATCAACCAAGCAGAGTGACTCCGACCTTAGCTCTCTCCGCAGCGCTTTTGGCTATTTTGTTTCGAAGGTTTACCTATATTTTCTAGTCAATTTTCAAGACGCGATACTGGTGCCTTTACTAGGCTTGCCTTAAATATCTTGGCCATAGTGGACTGGGCAGCTCTGTTGACACCCAACGGTACCGCGGGTCAAGTTGTTGATGTTTGTTTGTATAAGGTGCCATAAAATCTTCTCTAAGTGCCCGTTGTAAAATATTTATGTCGACAATTTTATTGCGGCGGTTTCAGAAAACTGTTAAGATTTCTATATTTCAGAAGATGCCTTGGTAACTATTATGACCGTGAAACGTGTGTTCTGTAACTATGTGATTTTCATTAGAGCGACATACGAATTACCTTACTCAAATAAATAAATAATAAATAAATATTTTGGGACATCTTACACACGGCCTCTGACCCCAAACTAAGCAAAGCTTGTGATATGGCTACCAGAGACTGATATACTACATATACTTATTTTTAAATACATACTTACTCGTATATAGAGAGTAACTAAATAACACCCAGACACAGAGCAAACATTTATGTTCATCACATAAATATTTGCCCTGGTGGGGATCGAAACCACGTCTCTTTGATCCAGAAGTTAGGGTCACTAACCACTGAGCTACCGAGGCAGTCAAAATATCTCTATAATTTTATTTTATCAGCTGCAATGACTGTCTGTAGTTGTAAGGAAGTAGGTTTTGAAGATCAAATATTGAATAAAAGTGTTTCAGATAGTCTGAGGCTCGCCCTAAAAGTGCCACTTTCCACCGCGCCAAGCTAAGTTATGAAGCTGATCTTAATCGATATCATAAACATGACTGTATGAGAATCGGTTATTTTTCTATCGCAACATAGCTTGACTCTACTAGGTGGCTTTTTATAAACGTAAATTATAGCAAAATGTATGACATATCAATTTCATGGAATCCTATCGACCTTTGGGATCTCTACCGACTAACTGACGAAAATTATTTTGAAAGCTTTTTGCCTACAGTTACGGACCTCCCATCATCATTCAATCTAGCCTTCGCTCGCTTTACATTTATATCACAGTGAATTAGCACTGAGAAAGGGCGGCTCGCCATCCAATCTGGCCTAGGAATGCCTACGGTATCACTCACCGCCTCTCGGTAAGGAGACGGGCAGTTATCTGTAAGTAACGACAAATTGCTTTTTTGATTGGCACCTAGATCCCACATCCTTTATACGATTGTACGGTGTGATATGCCAGGTTAATATAGCCTGAACATGTAGCGGCATTTTAGTAGTCCACTGCAGAACATAGGCCTACCCATGAAGGACGATTGAGCCATATTCACCACCCTGACGCAAAGCGGGCTCTTGGATTTACATAGGCTATCGAATAATTTCTAGAGAGTGCATGTTGCTTCACGATGCTTTTCTTCACCGTAAAGATATACTTGTACATAAATTTCGAAGAACTCTTTGTTACGGAGCCGGGTTTGTACCCACGCCTCGCGCTTGTAAGGCGAGTGTTCTCCCACTAGACCACCACGGTACACGATCATAAATACTAAAAACAGCATAAATATTTTGATATAATAATATCACGGATTTTTTCTACGGTTTGATATGTTTCATGCCCGCAGCCCAACTTGATAAATCACATAAATAATAACTTAAATCTAGTTTTACTAGGAAACACTGGCAACCCTCGTGATAATATCAGTGTTGGGTGTCCATGGTGTCTCACAGGGCACGGTTTTATGACCATTCAAATAGGGATGACAATTTCCTGCCTTCTGCGAAAGCACTATATAGCGGGACCGAAGATAGAAAATAAGTTATTGCGTTGAGTCATTAGTTGTTAAAATAAAGTATTAACTTGCAAGTGAGTTACGCTTCATAGAACGGACTCATCTACATAACATCAAACGGAAGGCCGACAACATTATTACATACATATTATGTTAGAAATAAAAACTGCAAATTTTATTGAAATTAAGAAAAAATGCTTTTTGTACAATGTTTGTAACGGATATATCACCATAGGGAAATAAGGAACTATACATACATACAACGTCTTTTGAATCAATTGATTTTGAACAAACGCGCATGTGTTTATAGGGTGTCCCAGAATTCAACGTCAAGCTGGAAATGCTGGAACACCCTTGAACAGGCTTGACGTTCAGTTCTGGGACACCATTATATAGTACCGAAAGTACAGTCAGTATAGTCGCATTAAAAATGAATCGTGATCGTGTCGAATCTTTTACAGCTTTAAGATATCATTGACAATATGTGAAACTAATTTCAAGATGATATATATATCTCACAGTATTTCGGAGAAAAAGTCTTGACAAAGAGACACATAGACAGACAGACGGACAACTGAGTGATTTTATACACCTGCTTGATTTCTTGTTTCCTTATGCAGTACGGCACTAAACTTTATTTTATTTTGACAGGTGGAACGTTTAGGGTTTTTGCGTGCCATGAGCGTGCCCATGTCCCAAGCCCAAGCCATGTAGCCAAGCCATTAGCCCAGTGAACCCCCATGTACCCACTTCGCATAGAAAGTGTACCTGTGGCCATTTCCCGTGACTTTACAGTTTTATAGTGGAATCAGGTGAGTTACTGGCTTGTGCTGCCATCGCGGACAGTGGGCCGTAACTCTCGGCCGTCCAGCCATGAATCAGCTGAGTTACAGCCCGGGGCCTCATGTTCGGCTCTAACGTTTACCAGTTCTAGGGAAAATTAAATAGACGTTTTATTACGGATTCTTTGAGAGTGTTTTGCTAAAAGGCAACGAACTCGAGCTGTAATTTATTGACGGAGATTCGCATCCTTGAACGCATGTTGATTATCCAACGTTAAGGATTAGAACTTTAAATATAGTATACTGGGGTTATCTAGAACAGGTGTACTAAGCCGAAAGGAGGTGATTCAGACCGTCATTATAAACAGCTTTTACTATGGAGCTAACCCAAAATTTGAAAAAAATCAACTGTTATAGATTTTGTGTATTTTTTTAGTTGCGATATAGTATGGAATAGCTGACTTTTTTATTAAAAACCTGACCTATGTTCAGCAGTCAACTACAAAGCCTACAGTACGGTACGAGGAAAAAACTCAAGAGATATAAGGTACCTTATCTTCTAGTGCGGGTGTACTATATGCTATACATATATGAGCTATACTATGTGCATAAATCATTTCTTTGCTTATAACAAACAGTATGCGCTGAAAGCGCAAGCTTTTTCTATCATCTCATTTACTCTCTCTCAAACAAGATCGATAAGAAAGAGAGATCAATATCATTATGACAAGCGGCAAGCGCCACAATAAAAGTAAACAGACAATGCATGGAAGCGCCAGAGTTCCCGAAGTCATTTCTCTTCAAGCATGGCAAAACCAGAAAGACTTTCGCGCTCAAAAAGTGAAGCCACAAATACGACTCTAACATACACTCGTAACAGTCGTAACACCTAGTTTGCAGCGCGCTCTCTCTGCTTGTTGAAGCGGAGTAAAGTGTGTTGTCAATGTCAATTGTGATCTCAACGCATTTCAATCTATGCATCCAGAGAGCCCTTCTGGTTTCCTCTATGTTCGATGCCTCCATTATAAACCGGTTCCCAGTGTTGCATAATCAAAAATACATCGACCTTGAAGTGATGGGCTCGGCAGAATCGACGATAGTTCCTATAACTTGTGCTTTTGATGCAAAGCGTCTAACCGGTCCCCTCCTGTCAGCCACGTAACGGTAATTTATGACAAACAAGGTGCGTTTGACCCGATATTTTCCTGTTTTCTCACGTATTCAAGAAAATAAATATCGTAAGTTCATCCTGGCGTCAGATGGCCTTAGAATCTGCAAAGACAAAAATAATATCCAACAACCGAACCCAAAGAAGTGCCCTGGATGATACCGATGGAATTTTTTAAAAATAATTTACGACGCAACTTACTTAATTTTATGGGGATGATTAAGTAACAACTTATAAATTAAGTAGAGTTTTGTTGTTACTACATAACTATTTAATTCAGGATATTTTATATCCTGAATGTCCCTAATGTTGTTTATTTTAAGTCCATCCTGATAGTCCATATCAGTTTATTGGTAGATGGATTTAGAATCTGTCAAGACAAAAATAATATCCAACAACCGAACCCAAAGAAGTGCCCTGGATGATACCGACGGAATTTTTTAAAAATAATTTACGGCGCAACTTACTTAATTTTATGGGGATGATTAAGTAACAACTCATAAATTAAGTGTAGCTTTGTTGTTGCTACATATTTAATTCAGGATATAACTGTACCAGCCTTTTTAATAGTCCACTGCAGGACGTAGGCCTACCCACGAAGGGTGATTGGGCCATATCCACCACGCTGGCCCAGTGCGGGTTGGTGGATTCACATACGCCATCGAATTTCTTCTACGGACGTATGCAGGTTGCCTCACGATGTTTTCCTTCACCGAAAAGCCAGTGGTGTGAAATTCCGTACATAAATTCCAAAGAACTCATTGGTACGGGACCGGGGATTTGAACCCACGACCTCACGATTGTAAGGCGGGTGTCACTACCTCTTGACCACCACCTTTCCACCAACTCCTTTCTCTCGCATATCATCTTTCACACAATTCATCCACACCTTTTTTGTCGTCCCCTCCCATTGCTGCCGCTTACCATCATGTCATTGTTTAGAGTTCCAGATATATGTATAAAATAAAACATAAAAAGCGATCAAGCCCTTTCGGAAGAGTTCAATAGCAAACGGAGTGACGCGATATATTTATAATTATTTTAGTTATGATTGATTTGATATGAAATAAACAGTAAGTAGAAACTTTTAAATAATACTTGAAAATCCTTATGCGGTTGTAGAAAACTAAGCTTTCCTTTTCTTGAGTTGTTTAGCCTACTTGCGAGTTCCAGAAAATAAGGCTTGGCTTATCGTTTTGTAGAATAACGACGTTCGATTCCATAAAGCACAGAAACTGTAATACAGAAGAAATAATAGTAACCTACAAGTAACCGTAGACTAAGGGCATACGTAGCTTGGAAGCATTACTCTTAAGGGTAGATAATATATGTAAATATATCATTTATTAGAGTGTTTCCCGAGCGGTAACCTAAAATATAAGCGTACCTAAGATACCTAAAACCCAGTGCTTCTCTAGACTCTACATACATTCTAGCTGTTGCCACTAATATGACCAACTTATACTATGGAACCAACTGTGAGATCGAGAAAAAAATCAGCTGTTCCATTCAAAAGATTGATTTAACTCTCGATAAAATGTATAGAGGAGCAATAATTTTTGTCTAAATATCGTAGTTAGCTCATAAAGTCCACACTTTGCATATTCACGATGCTATAGTTATTTCTACTCATCACCATGCTATTACTAATCAAATAGTTAAATACTAGTTTGTATTGTGGCTCTACAAATACATCTTGACAATGTTTTACAATCAATGCTTGACAAAACGTAAGAGGTTCTTAATACAAGCAGTAAAGCGATGTACACTAACATAACAATAAAAGCGAATGTTCGATTTATTGCTGCAAGAAAAGTTTGTATATCTTTTCAACTTCAAGAAACTTAAGGGGACTCTTAAGTCCCTTAATAATCTTATAATCGTGAATCGACCAGTGTTTTCCCATTTTCTGTGGAACATCGAGAAAATTTTCTGTACATATTTGATATTGCACGATTGTACAATATCTTTTTTCAGAAGTTTTTTTAGTTTATATAAACTTTTCAACCAATCTTTTGTGTTTAAATACTAAAGATATAACTCTTTAGAGTCTTATAGCATTAAGATAATTTAAAACACTTTAAAAACTAACATGTGATTGAAGTGTTGATTACATGAAAAAAAACCGGGCAAGTGCGAGTCAGGCTCGGATACCGAGGGTTCCGTACAAATCCAGAAAATTTCACAAAATTGGGAAGTAAGTTGTTAAAATCTCTATACCTAGCGACTATAACTATGGACAAAAAAGTTTTTTTTTTAACTTTTCTCGTCTTACATCGAAAATTAAACATTGTTAAAATAATTAAAAACCTGTTGTAGCATGTGCTAATAAACTCACTTTGAATTTTGAACCCATATTTTGTGAATTTTGAGGCCATATTTTTTTGTGATTTAAACAAAAATGTACAGTTTTCAGATTTGTTCCTATATGTGTACTCTAAGTCAATGCTTTTCGAAAAATTTCATAGTTCTATGTCAACGGGAAGTACCCTGTAGGTTTTGATTTTTGTGAGTGTTGAAATATGCGGGTTTTTACGACATAAACGGCTCTAACTTTTTTAAACGATAACTGAGAATAATTATTATATACTATGGGACTAATCGCGCACTAAAATTACGAGATAAATAAATACCTCTTCATCCCGACGTTTCGGCCGAGTTGCATCGACCGTGGTCACGGGTAGACTGAAACGTCCGGATGAGGAGGTATTTATTTATCTCGTAATTTTAGTGCGCGATTAGTCCCGTTATGTGTTCAAATCGCGAAAGTTTAAAAAGATAACTGAGAAGTTTTTCTTTTACACAACTGCAAGATACCATAGATATACAGTTTAAATTTCAACTCGATATCTTTACGCGTTCCCGAGCTAAAGAGTCTTGACATACACACAGACGGACAGACGGACAACAAAGTGATCCGTATTTTCCGTTTGAGGTACGGAACCCTAAAAACACTCAAATTGGATAATATTTAGAAGTAGATAACAGCTTATTGTTTTGTATGGTCAAGTTGGCGCCTCACGATTTTCTTAATACGTGAAGTTCCATCTCTGTCCCGCAATTTCACATTCATAAAAATTATAACGAAATAAAGTGAATATCATAACTACATGTAGGTACATTTGTTTATCATATTAATTACACAAGTTTAATATTTTTCGTTATAAAGTCTCTTAATTGCCAGAAAAAACGAGAAGAAAACAGACATATTTTTTTCATTTTTTTTCTGTTACCTAACAAGAAAATAACAAAACCACTATTTCATTAAATTTAATACATGCATGTTATGATTAATAACAGCTACATAATTTATGCCTACGAACTCAAACTTGTAGATATGCAAGCAAAACAGCTGTGGCCATTTGAAACGCTGTTAAGGAAAACAATCACAGCAACATTATTTATATGCCTGTCTCATTAACTCTGAAGAGTATAAAAGAGAAGCATAAACTTAAATTAGGTATTTAAAGCAGTTCATCGAATTAAACAAGTGTTTGTTTAATCGGTTCATTAAGCAGTTTGATTGAATGATGAGTAACTTAGGTACCTATTTATAGAGAGATGCGCAATTAGTTTCGCTGTATAACGATTCGTCTAATTGTAACAAGTACTTATCAGAATTTTATGACACGAATTGAATCATTTATAATTTATATGCGTGTTTTGTTGTATTTTTGAAATTTAGATTGAACCGTTAATTGTTCTGACAACTTTGTTGCTTTCTCAAATTATAAATATACCCGTATATTTGGCCAATGAAAATCTCCGGTTGATGCAAAAAATCAAGCCGCTTCGTTGCTGCGTTAAAGAATAATAAGTAAACCAGCAAGTTTTCGTATTAGTAATATTAGTAGAGTTTTCATTCGAACGGCTTACATATTTATTTTTAACTTAAAAAATGTTAATATCTTTATTGGAATGCGCAATATTAATAGACAGTCTGATAATAATCTTTTGAACAGTTTGTTCTTGTTCTCACAATGCGCAAAACGTAAACACCTATTCTGTAGGTATTTGAGTGTGCTCTGTGGTAAATAACCATTAAGCTTCCTTACTAAGCCTGATGATCAATTATGAAGCGTTGAGAATTTGTAATTCGTCGGCATTCTTCAAATATACTGTTACTTAGTTACGGTGGTTTTAAAACAATTACAAGAAGTTTGAGTTTAATTGAAACTAACAGATTAAAATAAAAACCGAGACATTTTATGAACTTTGTAGGTTGTAACTTGTAAGGCCAGTTTACATTTTGATTAGTAATTAGTGCAAGTGGTAAGTTATAAGTAGTCAGTCACACACTCGCACTAATCCGCAGTCGGTGTTCACACGTGTTCACTACTAATCACTAAACACTTGCACTAATCACTTAAGTGTAAACAGGCCTTAATGCGCCATAACGAATAGTCCAGTGTTCCGCTTAGTGAAATAAAACATAGCGATAGGCAAGATAAAAATCATCGGACTTAGTAGGTACTTTTCTTCTCGGATTTGATTAATTCAGAATATCCTCAAAAATAAATTGCCTAATGTTTTTTTTTTACCTTTTGAATGCAAACAAAATTAATCTTCATAACGTGACCACACAGCTTGACCATTATACGCAAATTAGCGAAAATGTGACTTATGTGAACTAATTAGAGCATAAAACGCAACTTGTGCACTAACTTACTTGTGCTAATGTTGTATTTTATATTTAGACCGTGTAAAAACTGCAGATTCTTATTTCGGACAACCCGAGCATAGCAAGTCGTCTTCACAAAACAACTAGAGTACAGAAGATATTAAGCTATTTAAAAATAGGCTCAAGCTAAACACATGTTTAGGTACTTATTGTCTAAAGTTTGTGAAAATGAAAATATTCGAGCTTTTGACATGTATCGGTAAGAGCATCCTTATTGGCCATCGCGTGAGCTTTTTTACTACCGTAGAAATAAGAAATACCTATTATTTTAAATAAAAAAGTGAAATGCTCGTTTCTGTTTCGTTTTGACAAGTGACATAAATGACGTCTTCTAATTTCTTTTTCGATCGATCTCTACATAAGTAATATGTGTGTGTGTGTGTGTGCGTGTGTGTTGTTCGAACGCTGGGATTAAATAAAAAAATATTTATTTTATTATTTGATTTTTTTATTTGGTCGCGTTTTGTATGAAGCTTGACTTCTGTGTTTATTCTCAGTGTTTTGCGTGTTTCTTCGAAGTTATCAAGCGCTGACGGCTTGTCCATTTTATTTGCATACTTATACGACAACATTTGATTTTATTATTCGAGTGTTGATTTTGAATGATATATTTGTGTCAAGGAAGCAATGACCGAATGAGCAAAGCGAATTATGTTTGTTTTTTTTTGCGTTCAAACATGTAGGCGGGAAGAAAGTAGCTCTGAATCTGTCCGTTCAATTGGACTTTTTGCTGCTGCAAAAACTTGATCAAATTCCTTGAAATACGGTCGTTTGGTCCGTCACATGAATAAGCATTCGTTGTAATGAGATATCGACGTCGTCGGTTCTGCTTGTCGTAGCATTTTATGAGCTAAATTAATTTGACGGCTTTAAGTTATATCCTTGACTTCGAAACATCGTACATCTTTCTTTAAACGAGCAATTCTTGTAGGTATATTTGTTTTTGTACTTATTTATTTGTTTGTACAAACTTACAAAGTTTGGATTTCGGCTCTTACGATTTCGATGAAATTTGGTATCGATAGAACTTTTCTTTATCAGATTACCTTTACATACACTATCTATTACCTATTTCGGATACACTTCGGAGAGTGCGCTCAGGAGTTGCACAATTCTGGTCCCACCTGCCCCTTTCTTCTATCGTACGGCTAGACAGACGCGACCAAAGCGCCACCCTTTTATGGTGGACATTCCGCGCGTTAGAACCAAGCGTTTCGAATCCTCATTCCTCATACGAACAGTCAGAATGTGGGACGCTTTGCCTGGCTCTGTCTTCCCGCTAAAGTACAAGGGTGTCTTCAAATCTCGAGTAAATAGGTATCTTCTAGGTAATCGTGCTACACCCTAGACCGCATATCTGCCCAACATCAGGCAGTATGTAGTCAAACGCAAACCTATACGGAATAAAAAAAACTGTGTAGGTAAGTGTTTTTTGAGAAAATGCGAATTTCTATTTTATTTTTAAATTTCGGATCCCAGTTAAGCTCATTGTTCGCTTCAGTTTTATTAAAACTTGCCATTGATTTGAGTCCTAGCAGATTGGTTTACTTTACGTAATAATAAAAATCCTACTAATATTATAAACGTGAAAGTTTGTGAGGATGGATGGATGGATGGATGGATGGTTGGATGGATGGATGGATGTATGGATGTTTGTTACTCTTTCACGCAAAAACTATTGAACGGATTGAGATTAAACTTTGCAATAATATAGCTTACATATCAGAATAACACATAGGCTATAAATTATAATGATATATAGCGTATGCGGGCGAAGCCGCGGGTAAAAACTAGTAGCATATAATTTCTTTAAAACAACGTGAATCGCTTTGGCAATTATCTCCTCTAAATTGTTACAAGAAGTCTCTATTAAATAACAAATGTCCCGCTATAATAGTAATTGTAAATTCATATCACTAAATTGCGCAATCAATACAAAATAACTGTAATACTGGATTTCCCGCTTCCAAAGTTCAGTCACATTTTTTCTAGAATTCAACAAATTACTAGTGAACTGCTGGAACCTGTCTCATTAGTATTTTATTCGCATGTTATTCGCCTTTGTTGGAACGCTATGAATTCTAATGCATTTCGCACGCTCGCAAATACAATATTTGATCTAAGTTAAAGCGTTAACCCATGAATATTGTAGCTAAGCATATGCTTTACCTTTTATCGTAAATAAATACAAATAAATTTGATTACCAGCAAAGTGCATGCTTTTATTTCGAACGAGGACGTTTCCAGGTACTTAAGTAATATTTTCAGAACTATCGAAAAAAAAAAAACGGACAAGTGCGAGTCAGGCTCGCACACCGAGGGTTCCGTACAAATCCAGAAAATTTCACAAAATTGGGAAGTAAAATCTTTTTTAGCATGTGCTAATGAAGCTCTTTTATATGATACCTTACATGATAAGATTTACTCACTTTGAATTTTTAACCCATATTTTGTGAATCTAGGCCCTATATTTTTGTGATTTAAATAAAAATGTACAGTTTTCAGATTTATTCCTATATATGTACTCTGAGACAATGACAACAAAGTGATCCTATAAGGGTTTCGTTTTTTCCTTTTGAGGTACGGAACCCTAAAAAGATCAGTCTTACCACAAAAGTTTTACGCAAGCTTTAAACTTTGTTTAGCAGTACAAATAGCACGGTTAAACAGAGTTTAAAGCGTGTTTAAATCTTTTGTGGTAAGGGCATATAGGGTGTCTAGTCGTGCCATAATTAAACTGTCTATCTGTTGCACTATCGCATCAAAAACGAAAAGGCCGGGTTTATTTTTTTTTAACAGTGACATTAAGTAGTCAGGATACTTTAAAAAAAATGTATAACTCTTTTATATAAGGTTTTATTTAACTTGCAATGGATGTATGTAGCTATGTAAGCTCGGGCGGAATCTTACAAGATAAATTTGACCAACACCGCGGTTTCTAATTCAGTTGAAAGCTTGCACGTTATGTAGATCGCGTGACAATGCAATAATATGGTTCCGTGGAACTGATTTGATGATGGAGTCGGAAGGTGGCCATAGGACCTCTTGTACTAAACAAGATAAGCCCGTCGTGTTTGGGCCCGTTTTACTTGTCTTGGCTAGCACTCTGTTGCTACATGATATCCAGTATCTCAAAAGCTTGTAGGTAGGTATTTAAAAACTTATATTCTTACAATAATTTTTATGATATTGTTATCTGCCAGTATCCTGACTGTCTCAAACGAAATAGTTCTACGAAATATTTCTTGAGCAGTAGCCATCCGTCATGCGAAGTACTCGTAGCAAGACGTCGCCTACGCGTAGCGTGCGTGCATCAGTGGGCGTGCACTTCCGCACGTAATTGCATTATTTCATCTAACCACATGTAATGCAGCCCGTTTGTGGCAATGTTGGCTATTATGTTGACTTTTTAAATCATACGTTGTTCTTGTTTTTATCGCGATCTGTGCAAATGCGGTATGAAGCGCCTGTAGAGATTGTAGAGCTAGTACGCGGTTTCTATCGCGTGTTGTTCTTGGAAGCAATAATCCGGTATTTTTATAGATTCCTTGCCTAAAGAATTATTTATTATTCACCTAAGTTTAGACATTCAAGAGTACTATCGAGCACTTGTTAATTAATTTTACCAAAGTTGATGTGATAAAAAGATGAATAATAATTAAGTAGTTACCTATGTAAAATGTATTTTATAAAATTGAAATATTCAATCCAATTAATTTATTGCAACATATGTAATAATTTGTACATGCGGTTCTTAGATTACATGTCATAATATTGTCAAATACATATGACCCTTGAAGGGTATGGCAAACTATTTATTACATTGGGACGGCTCATTGTAACTAATTAGCCTATATTTCATTTAATCGGAGTTTTCTCCAGAAATCAAGTTAGCAGTGCAGCAAGCTAGAAAATATTATGTAGGTAATATTATGTTTGATCTAGATTTGAAGACACATATCAGTTTTTTTCCCAAGACGCTGCTTCAGCCATCGCAATCTTAGGATGTTGTATATACAATACCTAATAATTTTCCGGGTCCCAAGATAAATAGTGGTATATAATTTTCAGGTAGGTTCTCGGAAGCCAAGCAAAAAAATCCTCAATCCATCGCTTTGTTGCTATGTGTAAAATTAATTAAAAAACACCTTTGCATTTGTAATAGCATAGTAGGGACAATGTAAACTGTAAAGTAACACGCTCGGAATAAATATACGTTTGTGCGTGAGTAAGTATGAGATAACTTCCTCTACGCAACGCTTAGTTAATGCTCTGCATAAATCAGTCGTAAGTAGTTCATGTTTGTTTATGTACCCTAGTAAGTAGTAAAAAAATGTCCGAGCGCCGTCATATATACCGACTTTGAGGGCAAGCGCCTTTATAAACTACCACTTAGATATTTACATTAAATAATTCACAATGACCCGTTTTCTCGAATCGCGACGTTATGTCACCTAATTGGTTTTTGCAACCGAGCACTTTGGCTTCGCGCGGCGTTGTAGTCGGCTTCCAAACGGCTTACGACTAACTAAAAAATCTGCCCACTACGCAGCTTGCGCAGAGTTTTGGCTCGGACACTTTTTTTGCACGATTGTTACTCTTAAATATATTTGATCGAAGGATCCGGCAAATACATTTATAAGGTGCGGCCTCTGATACACTCTCCCTCTCTCTCTCTCTGTACAACATTTATGCAGGCCAACAAAAAATAAGTAAGTAGGTACCTAGAGACTTTAGGTATAGGACACGCTCCGATGTCGTAGGCGATCACACTGCTGGACTTTCGGAGCCCCAAATGTTCTTTGCTCTCTTTAGCTCTACAAAGATCCTCCCCATTAAGATTCAGAATTGAGGTATTTTTTCGATATAGTATCTAGTGAATATTTTCAATGGCAGTTCAATGAGATATTCTTTTGATCAAGTCAAAATTGATACGCATTACTCTATCAGTAGGTATCTATTATTAGGTGCCTCTCAGGTTCACTTTACGAGACCTTGGCGTATTCTTGTACATAATCGATTTTGCGTTTTGCCTTATCTATTTGGTATTGGATATCAGTACAGCTTTGTTTCAAATCGTTTCCGCAAAGCAGCACGGATATCACGTTCTTTACGTTGTCAGTCTACTCTCCGTACACGCAAACACGAGCAAAAATCACATCCCCGCAAAAAATGTTCAAACTGCTGTTTTAAATAATTTCTAATGAACATTTTTACATGGTGCTGCATATTTTCAGGTGATTCAGCTATTAATATTCAGTAAATTTAAATTTATGAGTAATTGCGTGATTGGGTGTCAAGTAAAGATGATTTACAGCATTCACTTGCACGAAATCAGTAGTGGATACCAATAGGCTGTGTAGGATGAAGCATAGTGCGGCAGATTTTAGAGGGCGGCAAAAAAGTTTTTTTTCAATTTTTCTCTGAAAATATTTATTCTAAATACCTACCTGGATATTTAGGTACGTCCACAAATACGATCCAACATTTAACACATGTATGTTTTTGCTTAGAATTTAAATGTTACACAGCACCGTAGAATTTATGGACTACTTCTTGCTACATACTTACATCTTGATACTGATGACTAAATGAGCAATTCTGGGCTCTCGAAGCGGTTTTACTCAACGTTTCGGATCTGTACAGCCAGGAAATGGAACAGACCGCATGTTTCCAAAAACATCTATATTTATATCTTTGTCTGCGTGCTTGATCTTCGACAAATACGTCGTTTATTATCAGGCGAGTTGGTCTAGCGCGAATGTTCATCTATTTTTGACCGACGAACCACCGGAGGAGGTATACAATTCTACGCGTATTTTTTTTTTATGTGTATACGTATAACTTTTTTCATGGTGGTCCGATTTCAATAATTCTTTTTATTGGAAAGAGTATACTTCGAAATTGGTCCCATTTAAATTTTATCAAAATCGGCTGAGCCATTTTTGAAAAATCAACAATAATGTGAAAAATGCTACATCGATCCGTGCGAAATATTCGCGAATTCTGTACACGGGTGAAGTCAGTCATGCTAATTTTTGCAAAAAAATAATCTTGTATTTCATTAAATTATTTATTATTTTTAATTCGCGATAAAACACCCCGCAAATGTGTGAAACCGACACTGCATTAAATAATAATCGTTATTCGTAAGAAAGATGATGGAAATAGCCTAGAGCTACTTGTTAGGGCCAGGAGAGTTCCTATGACGCCTCGTTAAACAAAATGATTATATAGCTAGGTGTAAAAGAGAAGCTAAAAAAGGAGTAAAGTTTTCTTGAATGTAGCCTGAGAACGGTCTTAGCCAGAATCAAAATTGGTTTACCCAAAGCGATATGAGCTGTACAATCTGTACATACCTAGAATCTAGATACTAGTTATTATGTGAGGACAATTGTTACCATTGTGTGGTGTGTTAGCATTGATGATCATATCAGACATATTTGGGTTTGTAATTTATCTGTTCTTTTTTAAAACCTAAGCATGTTAGCTGATAAACATAACGATTAAACTTATTTATTCTGATTTTCTCCAAGCTTGTGCATAAATGCTCGTGTATATTGTTACTTATTGCTCAATTTGAGGAGCTTTTAAAGCATTGTTGAAGAGAATCTTTGACATTATCAGCATCAACATTCTTTTTTAAATCAATTAATCAAAATCTTATGTGAAACCTTCTTTATGAAGAAGAAACCTTTATGAATAATGTGCAAGCTACAAAAATTAGTACATTGAAAGTACCACTTTGTAATTATCTTTTGTAAGATAGGTAGGTAGGTATATTCTCGTAATATGTTTTAGACAGATATACAGATTATTACTTAAAGATACGAGTACATAATTATAAAACCACTTCCTGTTTCGAACGGGGCTGAAAAATGTACAATACTTTTTATTTTATTTTTCAGTCATCTATTAGGACATAGAAAACTGTGTAGTATTTAGGTATCTACGTTATGATTGAGGTGTCAATTAATCATTGACTGACGAACCACTGGTCGAGGTACTCAATTCTACGAGTATTTTTTAGCCACGCATAACTTTTTTCATAGTAGTCCGATTTCATTAATTCTTTTTTTATTGGAAAGAGTATACTTTGAAATTGATTCTGTTTAAATTTTATTGAAATCGGCTAAGCCATTTTTGAGAAACCAACAATAATGTGAAAAATGCTACATCGACCCGTGCGAAATATTCGCGAATTCTGTACACCGGTGAAGTCGGTCATGCCATTTTTTGCGATAAATAATTATATTATTTAAGCCTCCTGAAGGCTTCCTAAGGTTAACGAAAAACGGGAAAAAGAACAACCGACCCTCAATTTAGCACGTCCTTCGAGCCACGGTAGCGCTCAGTTATACCACCCATCTGAAAACTGACCGTGCTGACTGCACGTACTAATCTAAGCTACTAAATATATTCTATTATTCATGATAACATTTGTTTTGCAGTAGCTAACGAAGTAAAAAGTCAAGGTAACGGTAGGAAAGTCGCGTCGACATTTCTACAATGTTTTCACTCGGTCGAAGCTTGCTTTGTACATTTTATTAGCAGAACTAATTCCGTTTTCTCTTTCTCTCATTCCCGTGGACGGCATTTGATGAGTAATTGATGTCTACCATGCAACCGGCCGATTCTGAGAACTATTACATTTCTATTTCTATTTGAGGGGATTCCAGCAATTAATTCCAGTATTTTTTTTATTAAACCGGAGAGTATTAATTATTCTCTAAGCTAGAGGCGAATGGCGTACAAAAGTGCCTTATAGGCAGCACTCAGCAGTGACGGCTAGTTACGGACAGAAAATATCTAGAGACGAAAGCTCCATTGTTTTATTCTTCTCAGTTACATTAAAAAGTGTTTAACTACAATAAAATACATAAGTACTACATCTACATGAAAAGTGAATTGACTTGCCTATTTTTATTATCCTTACAAACCAACAACAACAAACAACAACACTTAATAGAAAACCACATTACATAAAAAACAGATTATAAGGACAAAACAAAACAATAGGTCTCTAATTGGCCTTATCCTAACCTAATCCTTATACTCATACTTTTTTATATAATAACAATTAGTTACTGGTCATCTAAATACTACAATAATTCTCTTTCAATTTCAAACATTTAAAGGCACTCAACAACATAAATTGTTTAAGAATAACTACAATCAGTAACTTATCTCAGTTAAGTTATTCAATCATAAGAAACAAAAAATCAAATCATTACAATAATTACTCGTACATAGCTCAATCTATAAACAACTACATAACTAAATTATACCTATTATTGAAATTATTTCGTCAATTCAACAACACACAACAATGAGGTCTCTCGGTATAAGTACGTACCTTACGTGTAGGTATTCAAAATGCTACATCTCGTTTTCACATAAGTTAACCTCTCGGCCGTTTCGGAGGAGTTCAGTGCCATACACACTTACAGAACAACCATACCTTTATAATTAACTACAATAATAATACTTGGCTCACAGGACAACTATGTTGGACATTCAGAGGTCTACTCGTTACTTATTATGATATTTTTTGACCGACGGAACGGAGGAGGTACTCAATTCAACGCGTATTTCTAGATAAATATTTTTTTATGTAAAACCACGCATAACTTTTTCCATAGTTGTCCGATTTGGATAATTCTTTTTTTATTGGAAAGAGTTTACTTCGGAATTGGTCCCATTAGAATTTTATCGACATCGACTGAGTTAAACTGAGAAAAATGCTACATCGATCCGTGCGAAATATTCGCGAACTCTGTACACGGTCGATATTTTGGGGCAACAAATAAATTACGAAAAATAACAACACTGTAATTAAGAAATTTAGATCGAGTCTCTCAAAACTCAATAAACTTTTCGTGTGGAACAACTCATTATTTGTCGCTATTTTGGGGTTGGTCCCATATTTATAAATTTCCCATATATTTTTTTCCATAATCATGATCATACAGACACAGGATATTATTTCTAAGAACACCTTTTATAAGATTATTGGTGCACATTGTTAATGAGTACAGTCAAGGACTAGTTAAAAAAATCTATACTATGCTTGTTACAGAATTATTATTTTTTAATAAGCTTCAAATGATTCAACTGCCAGAAATGATTAAGAATAATGTCTCCAAGATTTACAGATATCTGTGTCTCCAAGTAATTAATCTGTCACATTGTCATGTCATATATACGGCATGACCGGCATTGCCATTTTAATGACGACATTTTATATTATGCTGATTTCAAAGAAATTCTAATACATTGTTGTTTGCACAATAGCTCTGAACTCTGTTAGGTTTAACAATTTAGATAGTTTATAGCAGTACAGTTACAATACATTACATTTTAAGCTGTGGGCTTTTACAATGCCATAGAATATGATCATTGAGTTTAAAGGTCTAGTGCTGTAGCTGTACTTAGGTACTTCATAATACCAAAGCTAATACATATAGGTATCAACATGTTATAGGTACCTAAGTGTTAGATGTTTCCTTAGCCAGACAGTTTGGACATTTAGATCCCCAGAAACATTCCCATAAATTGTCCTACCTGTTAAAATGCCACCATGGTCCTAATTTCGTATAGTAAGCAAGTAAACTAATCAATCACTCCTAATAGGTTGGAAGTATGCGTTGAGAAACTTTTACCGTCTAACCACAAAGTTATTACGCACACTTAAAGCAATGTTTAGCAGTACAAATTGTGCCGTTAAACAGTGTTTAAGGTGTCTTTAAATCTTTTGTGGTAAGGCGGTTAGTTTTTTATATTAGCTAATGTTCTAAATTATTTGCTAATATTTTAGCTTAAATGTTTTTTAACTTCATTCGATCTTCAATCGTTCAATGTTTAATTCTTTACTTTTGGTTCAATGCATCAAAAGCTGACATAAAAGCTTAAATTACCTACGAATGACAGTGACATCTCGTAGCAAACCGCAGAATTGTTTTTTTTTTATATCCCATGTTTACTTAGTCTAAATTTAACATTCCAAAACTAGATTAAAAATAAAATCTAGTAACCAAAGACTGACTTTGTACCTACTTGAATTAAATCTAATTGAATGATGTAAATGAAGTAACTTCGATAGGCCAGACTAGCCAGAGACTATCCAATCCTGTTGTCAGAGTTTTTAAGCCGCCTAAAGGCCTCGGACAAGAGCTAAACAATTAAAACAACCGAGGTCTACAATTTAACGTATCATCCGAGTCACCGTAGCGCTCAGTTGAAAATACCACCCGAGGTCACCCATCCAATGAGTGACCGTGCTGAACGTTGCTTAACTGATGTTCATTAATGAAATTGAAAACTGCTTCGCTTTACAATTATTATCAACAACATCATAATATAGTGGGTACCGATATAACGATTATTTAGGTGTTTTAAATGATCTAATATGCGGTATCTTTACAAAAAACCTGATGAATATTTACAAACTTTTAACTCTCATAACTTTTCTCGGACTGAGGGTAGAATTTTTTTGTTTATTAAACGTTGTTTATAACATCTTATTGTACTAAAAAAACAAGGTTTGGTTAATGGCCGCGCGAATTTTAAAAGGCGCCAATTTCAGGCATTGGCTTTTTGAAAAGTTTTGTACACCAGCACATACTATGCACTTTTGTATTATTAATTAAATCTAGACTTCATAATACAACTAAGATACGTCTAGAATCTAGATCAATCTAAAGCTCATGTTCGACGTAATTGACTTCAATGTGAGCGAAAGTTTATGTCGCCGACAGGCGCTAGGCGTGGTCCAGTTTCGCCTATTATGGACCTTTCATACTACGCTACTGGTGTATAACGGGGCTCAATATTATAGTAATTATTGCACCATAACTTTACTGTTCAATCGTTTAAATCATTCCTGTACGGATATAGCCTAGATGCAATGCAGTTTTTACCAGCTAACATGGCGAACTTCATAACTATGTTATGTATGAGACAATAAATATGCTGGGAATGGAAACGTAATATATAAGTGTAATTTGAGGGATTTTAATAAAATAAAGACAGCATTCATAATTTAATGTGGTTCGGAATAGTACCTACTCACAATGAGCACAGAGAGTTCAGCTTAGCAACATTAAAAAAAAATGTCCATTACAAAAATTCACACTGACTTTACTCTACCATACTCTGTATAACTAATCCTCAGCCAAAGAAGATATAATAATACTCATCAGCTTGAACAACAATGTTGCTATAACGTAAATACAGATGTGAAACAAGTTTTACATCAATATGTAGCTACTAGGTATTGTAACTAAGATGAAATAAACTTTATTTTAGGTACACTTAAACAATTTTCTTTGAAATATTGATGTTGACCGATGAAACGGAGGCAATTAGAAGCGTAGCTACATATATTTTTATTTTATTTTTTATATACGCATAACTTTTTACATTGTGATCCGATTTTGATATTTTTTTATTTTACTTTGAAATTAGTCCCATCGAAGTTTTCTAAAAAAAAAAAATTTTTTTGTCGGCTGAGCCATTTTTGATGAATCAACAATAATATGAAAAATTCTACATCGATCTGTGCGCACTATTCGCGAATTCTGCACACGGTTGAAGTCGGTCATGGCATTTTTTGCGAAAAATTATTTTAATAATTACAATAAATTATTTAAAACGCATTAAAATTAAAATATTTACAATTTTAACAGACAATTGAACGTAGCTTAGTCGGAAATATCAATTTTTGTGGTTGCGACCAGTTATAATACTATTAAATTTTCCTAACGCCTTCATTAGACGTGTTTAATCAAATCGGAAACTGGATTGAAGCGTGATCAAACTGATCACGATCAGTGGTCTTATGATCGAACTGATCGACTTTACAAGGGATCAATCAAGTGACCAACTATGTGATTAGGCTCTCGCAATCTCGTGGTTACCGGCTGCTGTTGATCGTGAGTTAATTGAATTTATATATATATAGCAATAGTAAGATTAAAACTACAATCAATAGCATAATGCAGGTTTTACTGTACCTACAAACGTACTGCATCTGTAGACTGTAGGGGGAATATTTAATTAATACTATTGTTACGAGATGGGTTCTTGGATAGTCAGTTAAAACGCCGATTATTCACTTTGCACTTTATTGCACACAGTCACTTCACAAAAATCACAAAAACACACGACACAACTGGTTCGCACAAACATTTTACACTGGCACTGATATTCACACAAGCTAGTCACTTCACAATCACTGGTATCGCACTCTAACCCGAGTAGTTATCGCTTCGACGGTAAACGAATAAACTGATCCCCAAGGGTCGGCCGGCGTATTTATATCCGTTATTTCCTACAGTCTCGAACCTACGAGATATTTCGCAACATTACTCGATCTTAATAAACGCTATTGTGTTAACAAGTAAACAACTTGAAAGTTCGAGAATCCCTATTGTTTTTCAAATACGTAAACACCAAACAATAGACGAGATACAAAGACTGATCCCGCTCGAGTCATAAAGCCATAAAACCGAATACAAAAGGCACCAATAAAAACACAATAAAGCTTCACAGAACAATAGAGCTTCCCAGAACCGGATCACGTAAACACCGCAGATTACATCATAGTTACTCCATACCTACAACGGGCGTCTACTGCGTTACACTATATTACAGAATATAGTATTAATATATATTAAATATTAATTTTGCAATAAGTATTGACTACCTATACCTAGGAAGGCAGACGTTCGACGCCTGAAGCCCTATAAGATTCTTTTCGCGTGGTATTAGTATACATTTTTGCTAGTTCTTGCTCCTTTCCTTCAGGGATACAAAGTACAAAATGTATGGAACACAACGGAAACTAATGTAGTTGACGTGTTGTATAATACTGAGGGGTCTCTAAAGTTCTAGGTGTTAGATTAAAATTTTGTAAATCTTGCTTAGTATTTAAATCTAAATGGGCATTCGAATGGTACTTTGTAATTAATGAATCTATTAGCATATTTTGAAGGAGCATTCACCTTTCTTCTAAAATTGAATTCTGCGATACATCCGCAAAGGCAGAATTTTATTTCACCTAGAGTCATAGAATGTGTACCTTACAAAGTAGGTATACATAATACTTATCTACTTTAGACTGGATTAGTAGTAGATATCATAATTATCAGTTGATTCAATGGTTTCAAACTGCATTTTCTGGTTCCAAGAGGCTTCATTAAACGCTAAAGAAAACTGGAGAAACTTAGTTTCTTTTTGCGATCTACAATACAGATAGGAGAGATATATTTCTATTTGTAATTTGATTGCGTTTTAGATTGAATCAGGGTGATTTATTTGTTTACATGAGAATCTCAGCAAATACTTTGCAAGATGTTATTAAAACATACCTAGTTGTATGAGATTAATGATCGCAATCAACGAGACTATTTCAATCACATTCAATTTGAAGACTTTCACACACAGGAGCGGGTTGCGTGTGTGTGAAGATTGAATAGATTTGAACAGGCACCTATCATACAGGCCTAAATAAATGCATATCTAAATTGGTACCGCAGGCATCCAAGGAATTTCCTAGCAGGGATTGTTATTTCCATTTTTTTATGAATCGATTTCGTTGGATGAGCATTATCCTTTCATCTGTCCAGATGTTAGTTTTGGATATTACTTCGCGCGTAGAGGTCAAACTTTCAACTTGGAACAAAGGTTCTATAAATTTATTTTTAGAATGTTTTTGTCACCGGCGATTTTTGGGGGTTAGTGAATTTTACTCTGGTCTTTGATTATTAAGTAAAAAATCAAAGACTCTGGTGTAATTTCTAAGTTTATTATTAGCGAGCTAATACTAACCGTGTACTAGGGAGGGGTACATCTACATAATCATGAATACAAACGAACAAATACCAAATAATTGTTTTTCGCAAAAAATCGCAACACCGACTTCCACCTTGTACAGAATTCGAAGAATTTGCACGAATCGATATGACATTCATGTACATTTTTGTTGATTTATCAAAAACGTCACAGCCAATTTCGATAAAATTTAACTGGGATCACGTCGAAAGTATACTTTTTCGAACCAAAAAAAATTAAATCTGTTCACAATTGGCGAAAATATCGATCAACATACACAAAAAATACATACAGACAAACATAGTACCTCCTCCTTTTTAAAAGTAGGTAAAAATGTCAAAGGCTCTATTTAAAACGCCAAATTCTTTAACTGCCAAGCTACAACAGAAGTAAGCACTACACCAGCGTGTATACTTGTAGCTAGGTATAGTTTTCCTAACAGCTAGAAATAGAAGCTAAGTAACATGCATCGGTCGTAAGATCCCCGGGTCACGGCTCCCCCGGCCGCGCATGATTGAATATTCCCGATATGGTTGCACATGCACGACAGCCGCCAACAAATGACTTGGAAATAATCATCATTATTTTAACCGCATACGATATCTGGATGTTCACTGTTGGAATCTAGCTGTGTCTCTAGCAGACATCCGCTTCATTCTAACCGAAAAGCAAGGCTTTCCGCTTCATTCTAACCGAAAAGCAAGGCTTTCCGCTTCATTCTAACCGAAAAGCAAGGCTTTCCGCTTCATTCTAACCAATAAGCAAGGCTTTCCGCTTCATTCTAACCGAAAAGCAAGGCTTTCCGCTTCATTCTAACCGAAAAGCAAGGCTTTCCGCTTCATTCTAACCGAAAAGCAAGGCTTTCCGCTTCATTCTAACCATAAAGCAAGGCTTTCTGCTTCATTTTAACCAAAAACCAAGGCTTTTGTCGGTTGAGCAATTTCCAGACGTTCCGCTTTTCTTCCAATATTTTCACCTTCCTTTACAACATGACATCTGCTTTCCCTATAGACTTCCAATAAGACTATTTAAAAGCGGCTTGCATCCAGTATTCGTATTTGTATTCTTGCTGTCTTGGTCAAATTCATCCGAGGCGGATATCAGACTAAGAGTACCGAATGTTGCTTATTGTCCTTGGCAGCCCTGCCCATTAGGAATAAATCATTCGGAATATTTAAAGTAAGGTATAGAGGGAAAGCCAAGGGCGAAACTTTTGTGGAAACTAATGACCTGAATTTTGTTCATTCACTCGTTGCATTTTGGTCAATTAGTTCAAGGTTTCCGTGCTAAAGGGGTGACTGCGGGACCCTCTGTCTGTCCATTCATTTGAACTTTTGTGAATCTAACTGTAACCGCTTTATTAATAAACGCAGAGTAACTTCGGAGTAAGGTAGGTATGTCTTTTGTCTATTTTTATAATCTACTTTGATAATCTTTATGTATTTTTGTTATGGACAAACTACTCTTAAGTAACTCCGCATCATGAATGTTTTATCCGCATTCATAAATAAGACCGTGAATACAGTTTATGCACAGGGTTTATGGCACATCAAAATTTACTGTCAAAATTCATTATTAATTAAACACTTATTAAGAAAAAAATTAAAATATTACTTACAAGAGAGTCAGGATTTAAGCTCTACGTCAATATGAAAGAAAAAAAATCATGTCGAGGACATGAAAATCACAGAAGGCGTATACTCATGAAAATAAATATCATGGCTACCATAGTAATATCTTTTTTCTACATTGTACAAAAAATGAAACTTGTTTCTCACTGGCATTTGCCAGTCAAAGGAAACTTGACATCCTCTTCACAGGAAAATAAAAATAACTAATGTTGGGTTTGTATACATATGTACGTATATAAAAATGACGAGGCTTATGCCAATAACTCAAAACTGGACGTGTCTCACAGCTCGATAATGATGATGCTAAAATTACGGGCTCCAATAATCGTCCATCACTTTGATATAATTTTTCTTGCTAAGCCAGACTCCACGAAAGCGAAGCACAGCGGAGATATACGGCGATAGGCAACGCTTCAATGCGTGAAATAATTTCAGAAACGCGACAATTTGCTTAGCAAAGAAAATATAAAAAAAAACTCCGTGCCGCTCACCATTGTGTTTATGTTTATCGAGATCAAGTTTCATTTGCTCACTAACAAAATGTATTGAATAGACTTGACCGACGAATACTAACGCAACCAGCTTAACGAATCACACCCGCGCAGCGACGTAGCCCTTAAACATGTATCGCTGATGTATAATTTGACTTTTGTTATTATTTTATTAATTATTGTTTATGACTAAGTATTTTTAAATTAGATAGTTTCTATATTTTAATTTTGTAAACTGACTTGCCTTGTATGACTGACATGTTATAAATGGCCGATAAATGATCTGAATCTGAATCATGACGTCGGGCGCATACCTGCGGAGATGAGGTGGTTATTAGTCTAGTTACTATACTCTAGTAGATAAAAAAAATACGTTTAGCACGTAAAACCAGTAGACCAGGCTTGTACGGTACTGTACGACAGCGTTGCCACACACGCTGCCGTCCTTCTCGGGCCCGCTTGAGTGGATAGCCAGAGCCCCAACTCTGACCACCCACGAGCCCAGGGGTCCCCTTTTAGTAGGCTACAGGCAGAGGATACCGATGCCGTATTCTAGTGCCCCGGCATCAGGGCAATTAATATTACACTCGAGCGGGCGCGATTCCGAGTGCACCGCTTATACGCCGAGTGTCTTATCCGCTCGATCATTCGTCCGTTAAAAATTTGGCCTAATGGACTCATAGACGCCATGCTTATGTACGCACCGCTCCGCTTTGGTGGAGTCTGGACCTTAGTCATGCAAAGAGTTTACCGTATAAGGAAACTTTTTGTTAAATTCTTAGGACGCCTGCCGTTATTAACATGAATCACAAGTGTGGTATTGAGAATTCGAGAATTCACACTCACTTCCGATATTTGGTACTTTCTCTCAAATTGGTGGTTTTTATATCTTAGCTATAATGTTCTGCGAGTAAAATTATAATATTTGTACCTGGTGCACTAATGTAGATCAAAATAGAATAATATAATTAACGTAAATATAGTGTGTCGAAAACATTAATTTCGCAAGCCTTCAATTGCTACATATATTGGAACATTGGAAACTTGTGGATTTACGGATCATTTTTAAAGTTTTTACATTGCAGATGTAGACCACTGAGAACCTTTTTCTATGCTCTAGAAATCTTGCACACATGACACACAGTAATAAACATACTTACACACCCGTCGATTACAAAAACTTATTCTATCACTCGACGAGATTACGAGCTTTCTGATGACATGATAGACTAATTACAAAAATAATAAGTTTTTCCTCATAATCTGTAATTATAATACAAAAATCACATAAACAAATAATCAATCTGTTTTGAACGAATAAATGTTTATTTTTCATAGATTTCGAATTTCAATCTTAGGAACGTACCTAAGTAGTTATTAAAATAATTAAATAGGTTAGTATTTAGCACGACTGGCTTTTCGGTGAAGGAAAACATCGTGAGGCAACCTGCATATATCAGTAGAATAAATTCGATGGCGTATGTGAATCCACCAACCCGCACTGGGCCAGCGTGGTGGATATGATGCAACCACACTTCGTGGGTAGGCCTACGTCCTGCAGTGGACTATTATAAAGGCTGATACAGTACAGTACATGTAGGTAATAGTTATTTAGATTTTTAGTATTTTTGTACGTAGGACACGAACAAAGATAGGTACTGAAAATTGAAAACATTGTCTAGAATTATGCAATAGTAAACCCTTTGACAATTTTATTCAAGGCTTTCTCAAAATGATTTGAGTGCTGTGCATACATCTCACGTGCTAAGTGGCATAGTGAGGCATTAGACCGGTCGTCGACCCGGAGGTGTGCGGTTCGATTCTTGTCCTTACAAAACAACCGTTTTTAAAGTTTTTACTCAGGATACGCCGAGGACCGGTCTGAGTTGAAATAAAACGTGAAACATGATTTTGGAATTAGGTCATTCATGGACAGAGAAAGGTGTGGAATTGTCTTGAGATTGTTGTTTTTTTATATTGCTTTACAAACTTAATCGTACTTAGACTATCATCAATCATTGGACGTTCTACGCTGCACTTGCTGGTACTAGGACTGCAGTCGAGAAATTTTTGTTCCTGCCGGTGACAGTCCTCTGTGCCCTACTCACTGGTATTTTAACTTGCCATTCCGCGGGCTTACTAGGCAACTTTCAACTCTTTTAAAGTTTCAATGCTATAAAAACGAAAAAGCAGTCGTACTTTTCGTTCGTTTATACTACATAGGTAGTTAGGTAGGTACAACAATACTATTACATACTTAGAAATTCTACCTTAGGAAATCAGTTGCATTATCTCAAAACAAATGATTATTATCGAGTAAAAACACGAAACGGCGAACGTGTAGAAAAATTAAATGTTCAAAGATTTTATTTTTATTTTCATACGATTAAAAAAGATTAAGATTTTTTTATTAATAAAATTTTATATTTTTTACTGTGGATACGACGACGTTGATTAGCTTTTTCTCAGCAATTACCAAATAAGGCAAATTTTCTATGAAAATAATTAGATATGGATATTGGATAGGTACAAAATATGAATTTTATCATACGTACGAGTAAGTACTTGGTGCTTAGTTTCCTTGAATAAACACGATATCGGTAATTAATTATCTTGCCTAAGCAAATATGGAATAAACACACAGGATAAGTAATTCTATATAAAACTGTTGTAAAAATAATAGCTTGCTGGAAAAGTAATCCCTTTTTCAATTATTTCTAATTATTCAATTATTTCTCTCCTTACATAAGAGTTCAACGCGAGCTTGAGAATTTCTTTCGGCCTTTGATGAATAAATCAGCGATAAAATTTTAGTTCGACGAGCTCTACGGGGTTTTGAGATAATAATTTCATAATTTATACTTTTTACTGGACTGAAAAAGGAGAAGAATATTTTTTATGGATCATCTTTACCATTTATCAGTCTTAAGTTGTCGACTATGGATTTCCAATATGCCTAGTTGGAAGCGGTTTGCATCCAGCGCGATCCTGCGGTCTTGAATCATCGGTCCACCTAGGTAATGGATGTTAAACTGAGCTTACCGGTACGTGGTCTCCATTCGAGAACCCTATAGCCCCATCGAACAAAGATTTTTGACAGATTTTAGCATCATTAAACTTCACTTCATTAGCAATAATTTTATTTGCTGATTATATATTACAAATATTAAACAACATGAATACAGTTGAGTATTAAAAAATAATATTAAACTTTGAAATGAAAATAATATATACTATTGCATACATAACCAGTGGTATGCAGCCAATCAGAGCTTATAAACTCAAAACACAATTTCCAAAACGCCAATTATTCTCGAAATACCCGCAAACAACCATAAAATTAATCCAATCACTGCGCATTGTCAATCCAAGAGTCGATTTCACTCCGAATTCCACGTCAAAAATAAATAATTGCTTTACATCCGAAAGATCCGAAATGGAGGAGTTCCTGACATCAATCTCGAATGGATGTGAATTTAACACGAACGGGTTTCCGCGATCTCTTAGTTGCGCGTTCTTTTCATTGTTGCATTTATTAACATCATCGAAAGTTTTATTTATCTCTCAGATCTGCTGGATGTATTCAGAACCGAGACAGATGGTAAAGTAAATCTCCCCTGTAGCAATGTTAATTATTTATTTGAGATTTTTTGGCATTCATGCTTTTAAGACATATTTTAAAACATATTACGCCCGCAATTTACAAGTAACACATCGTTTAGCCGTAGTGGTCTAGTGGTAGTGACACCAGCCTTACAATCGTGAGGTCGTAGGTGCAAATCTCATGCAGTCCCGGCAGTCCCGTGCCAATGAGTTCTTTGTAATTTATGTACGGTTTTTCACACCATCATATGTCCGTAAGAAGAAATTCAATGGCGTATGTGAATCCACCAACATTGCATTGGGTCAGCGTGGTGGATATGGCCTAATCATCCTTCGTGGGTAGGCCTACATCCTGCAGTGGACTATTAAAAAAGGCTGGTACCTACAGCACAGTACATCGTTTATAAGCATTTTGATAATATGTACCTAAGCAGTTTGATCATAAGTAGAAAGAGATATAACCAGCAGTGTTCCATTCATCATCACTAGCCACAGTCTCACTACTGGATACAGGCAAGACCGAGGCAGATATCACAGTAAGACGAAACTATACCTATAGTATGTAGTATTATTATATCTTCTTTGCTTATAGGCGTAGAAAAAGAGGCGAGAGTATCTAAAAAACTAATAACTTTAGGAACCTTAGCAAAATTTAAACTTATAACCCAACTTTTACTCGTCATTATGATCAAATCTATAGGGCTAACCAGTAATCGCGAAAATTAAATTAGCTGTGTAATATGACAGCCGTGGTGGTCTAGAGGTAGTGACACCCGCCTTACCAATGATTTCTTTGGAATTTATGTACGGAATTTCACACCACTGGCTTTTCGGTGAAGGAAAACATCGTGAGGCAACCTGCATACGTCCGTAGAAGAAATTCGATGGCGTATGTGAATACACCAACCCGCACTGGGCCAGAGTGGTGGATATGGCCCAAACACCTACAGTGGACTATTAAAAAGGCTGGTACAGTACAATGTAAAATGAAATATTTTATCTAGAGCCGATGAACTTTTAATATTGTCGCTAATGTCAATGTAATTTAGCGGTAGTAAAAATTCTACTTATAAAATATATTAACACATAAACATACCTAATAAAAATCTATATCCACAAGAAAACTAATTTATTCAGCGTGAACTCGTAAATCATTGAACACTCATCTATAAATGATGACATCGTAAATAACGCCCTAAATAATACATTATACGGTAATTATTCGCTTGCTCAATTAGCAAAGTCGAGTAAATAAATCGCGTGCTGAATATTTTGACCCGCTACATTTAAAATGGTTCGCTTTCGTTGAGACTTAAGAGGAGGACACACACTAGGCTTAAAAGTAGGTAGAGGTGAGATTACTTGTGTGATGTGCCATATACAACTAGTAGGGTCATCTGATTGCCGTGAACTGAGCATAGCGGGGACATTAAGATCACCGTCATGAACAACTTTTACTACGGGGCCAAACTGGAATTTAAAAAAAACAGCTGTTCCATTTTTTCAATTTCGGATTGCTATTTCGTATGTATTTGACAGCTGATTTTCTTTTTCGTGTCACGGGCTGGCCTTATAAAAGTTGTTTATGATGAGATGGTCTTAATTACTCCCTTTCATTGATTAGCAGAGACTAGGCAATCAGATCGTATATTACAATAAAAAAATGTGAACAAAATGTGAAAAAAAATACACAATGGAAAATAAACTAAACTGTTGGTGGTCTATCTAAGCTAAATTTGAATAATATTAAAATTAAAATAAAATTGAACTATAATTCCATGATGATATTAATAAAATGTATAAAAGAAGATTTATCACTATCATTTAGTCCCATAAAAATGCATCTAGAGATTGCCTACAGTTATAATCATTTTATGGCCATAAGTTTATCATTATTAAAGACTAAAGAATGATTTAGTACATTTTTTCATGTTTATCTGATGTTGATCCTAAGCTACAAAAATGATAATGATTAATGATATAATTTATAAGAAGTATTTTTTAATTTTTGTACCGTTATAATATAAAATCTATCAGTGTGTCCGAGGCACTATGCGCTGGCATTCCGATCTTGAATAAAATTGTGTTGAATTATTCAACAGAGAAAAACTGCTAGTTTTTGGTTTTAATCGTAGACACGAAAAAAGTTTCATTGGTAGGCGTAATTTTTTGTTCTTTCGCTTCAGAATGAAAGTAAAATGAGCAATTTAATTCGGATAATCCTTCTCATGACATTTTATTTTGTTTCATTGTAAGTAAATGAGCAATTTACATAGAGACAAAGCAAATCACTTGCTTTTAATACCTTTAATATTATTTTAGGGTTCCGTACCTCAAATGGAAATGGAACCCTTCGGAAGGAAGTTCACTTTATTGTCCGTCTGTGTGTCTGTGTGTATGTCAAGACTCTTTATCTCGGGAATACGTAAAGATATCGAGTTGAAATTTAAACTGTATACGTATATCTATGGTCTCTTGCTGTTGTGTAAAAGAAAAACTTCTCAGTTATCGTTTAAAAAGTTAGAGCCGTTTATGTCGTAAAAAACAGCATATTTCCACACTCACAAAAATCAAAACCTACAGGGTACTTCCCGTTGACATAGAAGTATGAAATTTGTCGAGAAGCATTGTCTCAGAGTAAACAATAAATCTGAATACTGTATATTTTTATTTAAATCACAAAAACATAGGGCCTCAAAATTCACAAAATATTGGTTTAAAATTCAATGAGTAAATCGTATCATGTAAGGTATCATACTCGTATAAAAGAACTTCATTAGCACATGCTAAAACAGGTTTTTAATTATTTTAACATGTGTATAATTTTCGATGTATGATGAGAAAAGCGAAAAAAAAATAAGACTTTTTTGTCGATGGTTAATTATAGTATAGGGATTATAACAACTTACTACCAACTTTTTTGAAATTTTTCTGGATTTGTACGGAACCCTCGGTGCGCGAGCCTTACTCGCACTTGTCCGGTTTTTTTAACTTGGTTTAGCCCGTGTAATGTTAGCGTAGGTGATGACACTCTACTATATTCATGCAAAAATCTAGTCGATCCGTCGTGATTAGTAGTTTACGTTGGCTGAAAGAGTAACACACAAACCAATACTTTGGTATTTATAATATTAGTGAGGATTGTTGTAGCCATAAAAATCAACGAGACATGTAATTTGCAATTACGTTTTCTAATTGGACTAGATTAGATCATAAAATTGAAAAATTAGTCGAAAATCTCTATTCGTAACCAGTTGCACGCAACATTTTTTAATTCAAGCTATAATGATGTTCACTACATTAACGGAGACCCATTTCATGTTAACAACAAGTGTAAACTATGATAAACTCCGATTTATTACCCAATTATGGCCTTTAAACGGAATTCGATGCGTTTTTAGGGTTCCGTACCCAAAGGGTAAAAACGGGGCCCTATTACTACAAGACACCGCTGTCCGTCTGTCTGTCTGTCACCAGGCTGTATCTCATGAACAGTTGTAGCTAGAAAGCTGAAATTTTCACAGATGATGTATTTTTGTCTGTCTAAAAACAGAATAAAATTTATATATTTAAGAGGGGCTCCCGTACAACAAACCTGAATTTTAGCCGTTTTTCGCTCGATATTAATAACGGTAACAGGTAGAAAATTTAGTTGTGTTTTCACTTCAATAATAAATAATTAATTTAAAATAAAATAAATGTTTAACGGGGGCTCCCATACAGTACGGAACCCTGAGTACGCGAGTTCGACTCGTACTTGGCCGATTATTTACTATACATAAGTTTCATCGAAGCCGCCGATAATATTTAGTATTAAATTGAGCGGGACATGATCGATGAGTAATTAAAATATCTGCTTAGTGTTATTATTATTTTTCCGAAGAACTGGTTTATTGTGCATCTGCCAATTAAATTTACAGTAACACCTATACCTATTCTTACTGAAGTAGGTACCCGAAACAGAGAGGTAGTCTAGGTGGGGCAAGTGAAAATCTATGTAAATATAGAACTAATAACGAGTAGTATGTACGTGTAATGTATGATCCCTATATTAGTTTTTCATCTATAAATTAGATCTTTAATTTATTTTTGTTTAGGAAACGCCCATGAACATTCCTTTAAAAATATACAATCTAGCCATGGGCTAGTAAGTAATTTAAACCGTAGGTACTTAAATTGCTAGGTACCTAAGAACAATAAAGAACTACGAATTTTTCCATCAACACTTTTCTTATTGTCTCTATTAAGGCCAAGACACTACGTTATTGTGTTCTCGCAGCACTGGCACTATAACACTATGACTACAACTAACAATATAGCGAACATCAGAACAAATAATGATAACTGTGTAATAATTATATTAAACAAACGATAATACCTGTAATAACGGACGGACGACACTGAAGAAAATACAACTTAAATAAAATTTACAAATTCTCTCTTTCAATTCCAGGAAACCTGAGTCCTTTCAAGTCTGTTCCAACATTTTCTTAAGTGCTCGTAATGGATACCCCACTTTGTAAATATTCCTAAGAACGTAATGCACTTTGTCAGTATTATTCTGACACTCATGCCATTCAAGCTATTCTAGGACTCCTAGGTGCTTTAACCTCGCTAACAGCTCAAAAAAGTAAATGAACAGAGCTATTTAAATATTACACGTCTGTAATTAACGTTGCCAAAGCTGGTCTCGTCTTTTTATGTGCTCAATCCAGGGGTGAATCAAGGATTAAAATGTGGGGCAAATAGTAATTATTTTTAGCTTAAACGATCGACGATATTTTAGCTTAAGATCTCATCATTTTCTTTGATCGCCATAAAATGATTGTAAGTCTTAAATTGTTACAGTTTCACATAAAAAAATATTGCGAACATAAAGTATAGAGGTCTCTGTCATACCTATAATTTCATTGATGTTACAAACAAAACATTGAACTTCAAACTGATAAGCAAAAATTCATAATCAGGGACGTGTGTCAAAGAAGTTGTAAACTAATGAAATAATACAAGATAATTTGACTTAAATTCACTTCATATATCCCTATAGCAGTTTTCCCATTTTAGGTTAAAAAATGTCGATAATTACCTCCCACTAGAGCCAGTATTACAATTATTTGCAAAAAAATACTCGTTAATCTAGATCCCATTTGAATACAAGTTGAGGTGGGCGGTGTGAGAGATTGAGTGCTAATTGGCAGCTGGCACCCAGACACTTAATAAAATGGAGCCGTGCGAAGTCCTATCTCTTTTCTATTTCTGTCGGAATGATCAGTATCAATCACGACGCAGCTGCATCACCGTCATCACCGAGGTGCCCTTGACGAGCTTGACCCAGCCCTGCATATAAGCTTAGGACAGGAATTATTTATAGAAAAAGCGATGAAATGCAACATAATTCGAGTAATTTAATAGTTGAGTAATTAAAAAATGATTTCCATGTGAATCCGTTCTCAATTATTTTTAATTTTTAGTTTAGGTAAATAGTTTTTCCTTAGGTACATGTTTCTAATTTACAAACCTGCCAAAGATTTCACGATTGACAACATTCCCGAGTAAACAGGTATCTTCTAGGTAAGCGTGCTACACCCTAGACAGCATCAGGCAGTATGTAGTCAAACGCAAACTTATATTTAAAATTATGAAGATTAAAAATGGTCTCGCAGAAATGAGGAAATCCGTAGAACCAATGTTACCAACATATCCCAACGGATTGGCAAGTTGAAATGGCAATGGGCAGGGCACATAGCGCGGAGGACTGATGACCGATGGGGTCGAAAAGTTCTCGAGTGGAGACCACGTACCGGCAAGCGCAGCGTAGGACTTCCACCCACTAGACACTGGACGGATGACCTCATTAAGACCGCAGGATCGCGCTGGATGCAAGCCGCTTCCAACCGGTCCTATTGAAAATCCATAGTGGAGGCGTATGTCTAGCAGTAAACTTCTTATGGCTGATGGATGGATGGAAAAATGGTCAATTATTATATCGCGTCTGTGTAATTCTCCTCTCTTCGTGATGGGTCTTGTTTAATACTAGTTAACTTTGGCAGTGAAACAATGGGCTTATTCCACAAATCCCCTTACATAATCCCCTGCGCAGGGGATAAGTGGAATTTGGCTAAACAATGAGACACAAACTGAAATTGTTTTAATCGAAAATTATAATTCCTTATATCATAGCTAAAGTTCCTCTCCAAAATGCCTTCAACACGCTTCGACTACTAAGTAATACCATTGCGAGTATTTCTTTTCTTTCTTTATTTAGCAAAGGTGCAAATATGTGTCAATCATGCAGGGAAAGGAATAGCAACAGCGTTTTTCTTCGACTTTAATGTTTTTCTGTGTATTTTAAATGATATCAATGTGGAACCATTATATGTATGGAGTCCACGACACGTTTTTCACTTTAAAACGTCTTTTCAGCTTGTAAAACGTCTCAATCTCTCAACCGGCCAATCAACACGTCCGTCCACTTGTCTAAACCTCATTCAATTTCCAAACAAATAAGGCAACTCGATTTACAACTAGAATAGAAAATAGGACCGACACTCCGACAAACCAATCTGACAGACGTTGCCATTTCGGTTTCCTCAACGTTTCATAAAAGGCGCACCTAGATTTTACGATGGCGGTACGACTATTCGATTTCTTCTACACTAAATCGATAATCGAATGATAAATCGATAAGTGAGCGCACTTCCTGTGGACTTATTATCATATTTAATTAAGAATGACCGGTTGAGTTTGTAGAGCAATTGCAACCGAATTGTGCTTATTAGAAACTGGTTTCAATGGTTCGAGATCAATAATAAAGTAATTGTAATCGTATAGTTACACGATGATGTTACAAGCATCACTTGAAAATGTGTAAATAGTAGTTAACGCGTAAAGAGATAATTGTGTATTATAAATAAATATATATATGTTTATGCCTTATTTTAACCACCACTTTACAAAACAGATCAATGTGGAATAATATTATACAGGGTTATTTCTAATCAATTAGCATCCTTCTAGGGGCTTATTCTGTACATCAAAACGAACAACTTTTGTTCTACGACTTTCGTCAAAACTCAAAAAAATAATCAGTTGTTCCATACATTTTGTCGCGGGTGAACTAAATTTTTCTATGGAAGCACAATTTTTTTTTTTAATTTTGATGAAAGTCGTAGAACAAAAGTTGTTAGTTTTGATGTACGGAATAAGCCCCTAGCAGGAAGCTAATTGATTAGAAATAACCCTGTATGTATAACTGGCGACCTTTACGAGTGGCAAAAAAGTCAACCAATACCTACAGCTCTACATAAGGTACGCACCAAAACCATCGTTCAAATTTAAAACCCCTTTCTTTTCTTTACTAAAAATCGAAAAAAAATGCGGTTATTTACTTCACAAAAGATTTAACAGCACAACCTAATACATACTTGTGCAAGTATCGTCTAAAAAAGTCACTCGCCGTAAAACTTAAAAAACTAGGTATTCACTAAACTCGCTAGCACCTACAGTAAATTAATTTACAGACCAGACAAGTAAAAATAGAAGTGAGGGGCGGAGGCCTATTATTCACCCTGTCTCGAGCTAAATATACAGAGATAAATGCCTAATTGGCAGTGGCGCCTGGTGACTGTCTTTCGCACTTCGCGGCATTGCACCTCGTGGGCATTTACTTGTCTAGAGTTGTAGAGTCTATATGTTTAAGATTGCTTGTCAGGGTTGGAATCAGGGTCTGGGAATATTTTCTATGGATATCAAATTTATTTTTTAGTCAAGGACTACACCATATTTTGTTTCTTTTTTCTGGAGTGAATACCAGGCTTGTAGATTTCTCTCGCTAAGTCTCGGTGTCATTGATGGGCTGGCTATTGGTCAACCTTTCTTCTCGCGACCACTAGACATTTAATAACAAAATTAAACATAACATAGTTGAAAACCATAAAAAAACATAGTTTAACCCTTTGATAGTCGCTTAAACATCAAAGGGTGTTTAAGCGACTATCCACCACGTTAAAAACAATATCTACTCCTAATCCAGCCTTTACTATACAATGATACGAATGAAACAACGTCCTCGCGTGTTCAATTCACACTAGCCAACTAAAACATTGTAGTTATGAATAAAAATACAGAGATTATCATACAAAACGCACACGAAGAGAAATGTAGCATGTTGAGCTCACCCAGTTCGATGTAAAAAGTGTCTTTGTACAAGTCATGGATGTGTATAGATCAGAAGTAGTCACTAAAAATAAGCCCGACCTTGAAGTTGTAATTCATTTTGGGGAATCGACTAACGCGAAAATTTACGAGTTGCTATGTGGTTCAAATGTTATGTTTTGTTTTCTACTTTTGTTCCCCCTTTACATTTTTATGCGCATCGGGCACGACGCGCGTTTAATCATATCGCGTGTCCTCTCCTTTTTCACATCCATGGTACAGATACACCGCCGGATAAAACGATTTCCATTCATGCAATAAGAGCTAAACACGATAATTGAATGTTCATTTCAATTAACTAGGTATTTCTACTAGTAAAAAGGAGATCAGTATGTAATTGGTTCTATGAGCTTATCTTCGTAATAATATCGGAAAATCAGTGAAATGTATCATCTATCTGTAATGCAACAGAAAGTTATTACTTTGAAACTAAAGTAAGAGTGCCAGCTTTTGTACTTATTTCATAGAAAATAGTTCGTTCGTTCTTTTCAGCCATAGGACGTCCACTGCTGGACATGGGCCTGCCCTAAAGATCTCCAATAAGACCGGTTGGAAGCGGCTTGCATCCAGCGCGATCCTGCGTTCTTAATGAGGTCATCCGTCCACCTTGCGGGTGGACGTCCTACGCTGCGCTTGCCGGACCGTGGTCTCCACTCGATAACTTTTCGACCCCATCGGTCATCAGACCTCCGAGCTATGTGCCCTGCCCATTGCTATTTCAACTTGCCAATCCGCTGGGCTATGTCGGTAACTTTAGTTCTTCTACGGGTCTCCTCATTCCTGATTCGATCTCGCAGAGATACTCCGAGCATAGCTGTCTCCATAGCTCGATGGGCTACTTGGAGCTTACTAATAAGGCCCATAGTAAGAAACCACGTTTCTGTGCCATAATTCATCACTGGCAAGGGCAACACACACTACTGGTCGAAAACTTTCGACTTGAGGCAAAAATGGAAAATACCTTTAGATAAAAAGCAACCTAAAATATTGAAAACCTGGCCTAGGAAGTTCCTAAATACCTACCTTTTGTACACGGCCTATTGAGAATGCAACAGAAGGCCTCTGTCCAGAAGTGGACGGATGAAACGAGTAAAATTTTCGGACGTGTGCCAAAAACCTAGTGGTACGGGAAGTACCTACCAAGTAGAAAACGTCGTAGTTAACTCCCTACTTATTATATTGTACATGTATTCTGTGTAACTAAATATATTTTGGACTGGTCTAATTAGGTATATCTATTGTAGGCTTTTGCTCTGAAGTAGAAATATGAAGATGATGATACCAAATGACCAGTAATTTTTATATACGACCAATCTCATCATTTCCCGATGCAAATGTTAAAGTTTTTATGTAAGTAGGTACGGACTCCGCATTACGTGAGCGTACAAACGTGGTTGTGGTCTAAAGTACCAAAGGCAGTGCAAGAAATTACGACAAATTCACATAGTTAAGCTATTTATATTACTGCGGAGAAGAATGGAGCAGATTAAGAACCTGCGGTCGGCGCAGAACGTTGACCGACAATGTGGTTAAAAGTAGCCATGTGCGTGTCGGACTTGCACCTTGGAGGTTCCGAATCAAAAACCTTTTCTATAGGTAACAATTCGCCTGGTGTTAATAGATACCTATCCAAATTTAAATAACGCAGCCAGCATGATGGGTACGCTGACAACTGGCAGTGGGCTTGAGCATTTGGATTATCTTTTTGATTTTTGGTCTCTGGATGATCCAATTGCTTGCTATATAGCAGTAGATTAAGTAGTTTTAGATTATGTAAATCTTGTACCTTAAAATTTAGATAGTAGTAACGATCAATCGCCATGTTTTACGTATGAAGGAAAACGAAATAAAAATCTTCAACTGTTTTTTATGGACAAATTCGCTTTACCAACAGCAGCGCGAGTACCGTTCTTATACGATCGTTAATTTGACACTTAAATCGCTAAAAATCGGTTCGGTTTTCTATGATTTTTAGCAAATTTTAGCGATTGAAATGTCAAATTAACGATCGTATAAGAACGGTACTCGCGCTGCTGATTAGCGTAGAAGCTGGCTGTACTATACGTACATTAACTAATATTACTTATTGACTGCAAATTACATGTCTCGTTTTTATCCTTCGATCACGGATCCCTAAAAGACAATTTCTTTAAAAGTCACGTAAATTGAGTACTTTTGTAGAAACATAATTAACTTTTTAGTAGCTTAATCTTTCGAGATACAAAAATGACTTGTTCAGTTCTAATAATATCATTAGGAACAGAGTACATGAATGACAGTCATGCAAAGCGAGCAAAACAGTACACTAATATGTATAATAGATAGTTTATTAAATTGGCATTCAGCTACCGACTTTTTATTAGACAATAATTTACGACTTGGCCATTAACATTGAAATAACAGTAGTTAGTCAAAGGAATGTGGTAGAGGCTGTTTTGAAAAAGTAGATGAAATTATGAATAATTGCTATAAACGCTATGTACCACTTCTTGTAGTCAAAGCCGCGTTGAATAATTGTCGTAAGGTTTATTTATTGCTCTTATTTATAAAGCTTGCGCAGGATTTAATGCCAGTTAGTTTTGTTACTTTTACGAATATTTTACCAGAATGGGTAATAAAGAGTTACGCAGACGAAGCGAGCCAGATTATGAATCAAGCTACCTACTTTGAAGTAAAATGTTAAACTTTTTGGAACAAAATAATATAAATATAGTTTAAAAAAAACTAAAAAACTTAGGAGTCATGATTTTTTTTTATTCTTTATAAATGCATTGTCATCGGTCTAAGGTGTGCAAAGTTTAAAGAAAATCTGATCGCTCAAAGTAGGTCAGAATACAGCTCAAAGAGGTTGGTTACAAGCAAGCAAGCTAATATACAGGAGAAACTACCTAATAAAAGCGTGTTAAAAATAAACAATTGACGCACTCACTTAAGTATTTTATAAAGGACATGTCCACAAAATGTATGGAGGCTGGTATAATAATAATCAAAAATTCTAACCAAAACACTCGTTACATTTCGAGAAAGTTCATATTTTTCTGAGACTATTACATCGGTTAAAACCAAAAAAGAGCCCTCCGATTTTTTTAAAATTAATTTTGAATCTGTTAGGATAATTAAATATATTTGGCTCAATAGGTAGTTTATATCTAGCAACCCTGGTTAAGTAACCTCCATTATTGTTAAATAGAAGCATTTTTACCAATTAGACACAGTTTTTTAGTGTTTTTTGTCACATTGTACCTACTAACTGGTAACACTGGTAGGTTATAATTTTTAATTTTAGCAAATTAAGAGATGAATGTGGAAGAATCAGCTACGAATGCAAGTAAAATAACGATAGAAGCACTTTATTATTGATAAACTAGAAATAATACACAGCTGTATTATTATTATTAATACAATTTATTTTTCACATTTAAAAAAAATGGAGGGATAAAAAAATCAAAATTAAATATTTTTCAGAAGCCCATAAATCAAGCTTTCAAATGATGTATTTATCATCTTGGTTCGATTTTTCTCTGAATAATATACCACTTGTGGACGTCACCTTTCACACAGGAATTAGTACTAATAAATTGTTTCTACATAGATAGGACATGTTTATTTTTAGTTTTCTATACAATAAGAACACAAAGATTAGCCTAATATATATGTATGCTTTTACATTTATTTTAACTTAATTTCACGTAAAAACTTTGTAGATTTTAAATTTTAGATATGAGTATTCTAGGATATCGTTGTACCCAAAACATAAACAACTTTCAAGGAACAACCTTTTTTAATTATAACGAAGTTGACTTACATAAAACATGCTTAATAATATTAAAATTAGAGTTAAAATAATACAGTAGAATATTTGGCGATGGTTGGTAGTAAATACCAAATAGTTATAGTTAACGTCAAACCCAAGGGCTTAAGGAATATTCAGGGCAAGGGTGGCTCTCCTCCTCTGAAATTACAAGAGAAAATCATGCATTACGAGAGGATATAATCAGTAACTACGAGAATGTAAATTCGTATTGGCCGGGTGGCTAGCCCTGGTTTCAGAGTTTTGGTTTTAGTGTAATCATTTATCAGTGAACACGAAGAGTCAGTACTCTTTATGTTAATACGTTAATAATAATTAATACCTAATTGGTAATTGTGAAATAGTGTGTCGGTGGTAAGGTTTTGTGCAGCTTGAAGCTTACTTCATAGATGCCATTATGTTTTATTCGCCCTATACCTAAAAATAAATACGTCAAATCAATTACTAGACATTCTGCATGTTTAATTTTGGTTGAGTACAGCATGTAATGTTGAACCTTTAATTCTGATTGGAATGTGTTGTCATTTATACAAATGGCTATGCTCTGGTAGAGCGATTTTGTTACGTATTCCTATCATTCAATAAGATAAGTGTTCTGTCAATCATTTCAGCCAAAGGACACCCACTGCTGGACATAGGCCTCCCGTTTGACAGCGGCTTACATACGATCGCGATCCTACTATCTTATTGACATGTTTACCTTGTAGTTCTGTAGTCAAATTAAAGACAAGCAAAACAAAAAAGTATTATAAAGGCAAACAAAAACCACAGAACCCAATTGAGAACCTTATTTTTGGAAATCAGTTAAAAACTAACCTTCAGGTGGGGGCCTTTGCGTAGCAGGGTCAATACAAGTAGAGCCTGTAGAGCTCCCGCAGGAGGTGGGGCAACAGAGCAGGGCCTCGCCGCAGGATGCGTGTGACCCACACGCAGGGCCGCACTCAGCTACCGGCAGCGGGGGGCATAGCCTCGCGCTGTAGCACGAAGCTATCAGTACTGACGCTGCAAGTATTGATCATTGAATATGTTTCAATGTTATCGTGGCAGCACTGGGTTAAGGTGAAAAGATTTGGGCGGGCAAAATAGTAGCTGGAGAGGGAGGGGAGCTTATTTAACCCTCAGAGAAACTACTATGAGCTATAATTCGTAAGCTGAGCGAGCGTGCATCTTTTCTGTAATAACAGAATCAAATAAAATTAATCATGACTGATATAATAGAGCGCAGCACAAATCACAGCAATTTTTGATTACATTTATAACATAAGACTATGCCCTATCATTAATTCTTAATACAAAGTTGATCAAATTGAACAAAATAAAAAAACTTACCAAACAATGAAAACAGAAATAAAGACGACATTACTAGTGACACTGTGATTGCAGACTAAGATGTTTTTTTTTTGCACAGATAAATAAATCGGATACACCACTAGGTAAATGAGACACACGAGTTAAAACCGCAAAACAATATAGGGTTTTTTTTATTTGCCTACTTAACTTCAAAACCGTTCTTCTATCTTAGTTTTAGATAGGTGTTCAACAGCAAACACTGGTTTGGTAACCTACCGACGTTTGTATGGAGTGACGAGCGACTCATTTAACCTTCATTTAAGATACTGACATTACATTCAATCATTATTTGACTCACAATTAAAAAATACATATTTACAATTATAATTATCAATAGGTCAATAGCTTTTAGGTTAAAGTTATTAAGCCATCTACCTCTACACTGGTAGAGTTCGAGTTGGTAACAGTTTTTCTATGCAATCACATCTTCAGTTACTTGGTAGTTTAGTGACACAAAACAGGTAGCCATATATTTTGTTGAAAATCAATCAATTTAGTGTACAAAGCGGCAATTTTTTTGTTCAGGTGTATTATGTTGTTCCCATGGTAAAAGTTGTTCGCAACACCTGAACATCAATAAAATGCATAAATCTACAATTCATCAGAGCTGTGTGTACAACGGAGAAAACTGGTTGATAAGCTTATTATCAACTATAATTATTACAACAAATATTTTAAATGCCACCTTTGTCACCCAGATAATATGCCTACGACGTAGCGCGTGTATCCCAGAAATTTAATTATTTTATTTACGAGGAAAATGGAACTGGGTTTATACCAAAGATAAAATCAACACATCACATTTATAAATAGACGCTTGCCTACTTACAATTTTTAAGGCTAGATCAGCGTAACGTATAGGTACCTAGTAAGTTCCAATTAGTATCTAATATTGTGATTATATGGCTTGTTGTAGGTAAGTATAGTTGTAGCTTAAATTTATAATTTGATTTTTTATTCGATAGGTACGGTACGCGCTATTTTTATGTGTCCATTATTACTTTGCAAATTATAAATTCAACATTTTGCCTACCTTTCTTAATCCGAATAGGTGCTATTTAAATCTTACGCATTCCAACAGGTTGTGCGCATTTCCTGTAATCAGAGAAACAAAGGCCTTACGTCACACATGCATCATCTCAAAAATCCAAGATGGCCGCGGTCTGTGAAGCGTACTCGCGCCGGCGCGGGCGACAAAATGCAGCGCACGCGCGTCGCGGTGCGTTGACCGGCTCGCCTGACCCGGGAGTCGGGGGCAAGCGGTCACCGGTGTTAGGGCCCGCCCACACGCCGCGCACTATAGCCCTAGGCCTCAACCACAAAATAGCGCGAGAAGACTAAACTGGCCAGAAGTTAAGCTTGGTACAATAATATTAGTAGGCCTGCCAACTGTCGACTTGACAACGGAAGCTCCAACTGTTCTGTACCGGCTTTTTAATAATAATTGGCTCTGTGCCTTTCTTAATCTGTATTCTGTGCCTGTGCGGAAAATTACTACTTTTTTTATTGTGTCAAACAATCAAAATTCCGTTTTTTGCAACAAATGTTTTTTTTTTAAAACCACTCTTACCTACTAGTGGCCAAAAATCCAATCCAAAAATTGGCTCTTCCACACATTTTGCCATAAAACATTTTAATGGCACCAATTTTTTTTGTATATTTTTCTGGGTTAATCCTATAGCAAAAGTTAGCTAGAATGGTGAGTACGATTCTAAGCCCGATTACAGAGGCACCGTCGTAATTATAATAGCCACATAGCATAGTTCTGTTTCTTTTTCACTTGAGGCATTCGATAGAGAGAACGCTTTTTACGTTGCTGTAAAATTTACGCTGGCGCCTCTATAATCGGTCTTTATGTCCTCGAATTTGTTCGCCGCCCAGAAATAGATATTCAGACCGCTACATACAATGACTGCAAATCTCTAGGATAAGTTAGAACAGTCCCAACGCGTGTACCTACATATATGTAGGTATAACGTCTGCTGTAGACACGAGATAAGCGTATTTTTTGAGCAGAAATGCTCCATATCTGCCTAATAAACTAAAAGTTACACAATTGTTGAATGAAGACTCGGAAATCAAATTTCTGCCTCTACATTTGCAACCAAAATAAATGAAAATCAAACAAACCGCCAAACCAAGCTAAAATTAATAGTAATCAGGATCTGCGCATGTGTACTGGCAATGCTGCCCTGCCCTGACTTACTGTGGGAACACACTCTAACGGAACTTTGAATTGGCATCAAGATCGTAGGCAAGGATTTCTGACCTACATGATTATTGGTAAATTATTACGGTATGGATCGTACATGAAGGAATTCGGACAATAAAATCGATAGATTACAATGGGCAATAAATCAACTAAAGCTCTGTTTAGGCACAGTTTAGTTCTTGCAAAATAGTAAGGAAATTAGTAGGGACGCGACTATTTTTGCAAATAACTTTCTAATCACTAGCAACCCTCCGCCATGTTTTTTAAAAGTGTAGAAGTCGTATATAAACATGGCTGCAAAAAAATAGTTGTTATCCATACATTTTGTAAGAAGCAGCTGATTTTTCAGTTCTCGAAATAATTTCAATACTATTTACAGTGCACTAACGGAGTGTGGCGAAACAGCATTAAAATTCATAGGTACAGTTAATAATTTAATTTGAATACATGGCATATACGCAACTGAAACTGAATTTAAATGAAAATAATATAAAATACAAATCAAAATGTAATCAAGAAATAAAATTACCTAATAACTATTAGGTAATTTTATTATTATTTTTTATTAGGTAAAAATAATACTTTTCACTTTAATTCAGACATTTTGCATTTCGAAGTCTATCTTTTCTACTCAGAATAATTGGGCATCAGTGAGCGTTCGAGATTATCTCATAATTAATTCTCAAGACGTCATTAATTTCTCCGATGTAAGAAACAGTTACTCGCATGCTCAGGAGACCCCTAGTCCATATAGGTAGTTATACTAAATTACATGCCCCAGACCAAGTTCGAAAGGTACAAACTCGGACATAGACCAATGCTCGCGTAAGGCGCAGGCCATAAATTATTACAGGATTAAAACGTCTGGCAACATTGTACTGCTGAGTACCTTCATGCTACGTAGCCACGCGAATGCCAGAACCAAGATTTATAATGCTATTCCAGTGAAATAAACAAAAACAAAATCATTGCAATATCTTCACTATTATAGGTATGTACACCATTGCGATTAAAAAAAAAGTTTATGACGCATGCAGTCTGCGGCGAACTGCATGAAGGTTTTATGTGGCTAGAATGTTTACTTTTTATTTATATCTTTGGCTTGGCAGGCTCCAACTTTGGCACCGAACCGTAGCCCATCATAAAATGTTATTCTGAACGCGTTCCCAATGTGGGATTTCGGTTTAGGTTCAGTGGTGTGCGTCGGCAATTTTTAAACGATTTCTGTCAACCTAAGCTCTTCCAAACAAGGCGTATCGGGTGAAAATCAATAGGTGCACACTGTACTCCCTTATATCGAGATAATATACTAAGCTGAGAGAGTTGTTTTATGCGGAAAGGGTATCAGATTTATTTTTTCATACATGTCATCGATTCTGCGATTCAATTTTGTCTGGGACGGTATTTTTCTCGAACTCCTGGTTGGCTGCATAGTAAAATTAGTTTATATTCATAATATGAATCATCTATTCGAAAAGGACTACTTGGTTCGCCTTTAATTGCGCCCAAAAGTGGTGTTTTCTATAAGGAACTTCATAAGTGCGCTGGAATTATCTTAGCAGCGCACTTTTTGAATTTGGAACAATATGAACTTTGCCGCGCACTTTTTGAATTTGGAAGTATTTGTAATGTTAGTGTTCAGCGCCAAGAAAATTAATGAAAAGAATGTAAATATAAGTTTTCATTTGTTTTATTATTAGATACCATTTAATTTCAATTTAGTTGTTACTCTACGTTTTACTAAATAATATTACAATAAAATATGAGGCGCCTTATTTTTTCTCATAGAGGTGATGAAAAGTAGAGTGTACCACTCGGGCGCAAAATATATTTTTGGCTCGGGCGACGTACTTTTAATCCCTCGCTACGCTCGGGATTCTACTCTAGAATCCCTCACTTCGCTCTAGATTCAAAAAAGCGCTCTCGCCGTAAAATTATTATTATGCTCCCATATGATACATTCTACTATTTCATCCCCCATCTCTGAAAGAGTATTTTTGCTCTTCGAAATCTGAGTGCAAAAGCCGTTTTTATCCGCTAGAGGGTAAACTAAAATTAAATTTAGAACATCGTGTGCACCAAGTTTGTGAATACGAAACATCATTAAACCTATTTATTTACTTCTGACTCCATGGTGCCGAATTTATCATACAACCTTTTTAGAGTTTTAGTGGGAACGCGTAAAAATCATGTCGCCGCATTGAATTTTTTTGCTAAACTTGTGTTATGTGTTGTGTTATGTGTATCAGTAATAATTAGTGAAAAATTGTGGTTTTTCGTTGGTTATGAGCTGATTTACGTGCAAGAGGGTAGGCATGTAGCGCTCGTAGCGTAGTTTGAGTAGGTGTTTGTTAGCGATCAACAACATTAAGCAACGTTCCGCACGGTCAGTATTTGGATGGGTGACGGCGGGTGAGAAAAGAAGAAAGAGAAACGTTTTTATTTAAATTTGTTAAAAACTCAACCTTCGTGCTGTACTTTTTATAATTTGCTATGTGCGCGCCATTTTATTTTAACGTCTGCGTGTTGCTAAAACTATAAGTTAAAAACAAGAAAGTTGAAAAAACAAAATAAGTGATTCTAGCGACGAGGAAGTTTATTTGATGCCAACAGAATTGACTGAAACTGTTAATAGTGCGCAAATGAGATTTCTCCCTCAACAATCACGTGAGGAACATTGAAACAGTACGGTATATAGACGGCTTTAGTCATTTCTTCGCTGAGGTGGGATGAAAAGTTACGTGTTGCACTCGAGTGCAAAGATTTTTCAACTTGTGCTCTTTTGATTCACTCGCTAACGCTCAGGATTAAAATTTTTGAAACACTTGCTGCGCTCGTGATTCAATTTTAGAATCTTTCGCTTGCTCGGTCATCAAAATTGAGCACGCGGTTAACAAGCAACTTTGCACTCTTGTATAACAAATAACTATTTTTCTATTTAATTTTATCGAAATCGAATAAACGGTTTTTTTAAATCAAAAATAAAGTAAAATCGAGCGAACTATTCGAATTTTGTACACGATTGAAGTTGGTTGTGCCATTTTTTCGAAAAATAATTGTAACAAAATGCTTTCTATTGGCATTCACCACACGACAAGTAAGTAAATACTTACACACCCAGCGCCAGCGGTCACACAAGCAATCAGCTGAAATTAATCTGTCACGCCTTCTAATGTACTGCACTTGCATTCAATTGGACCCGACATGCAATGCAATCCGAGGCGTGAGAAATTGTACGACTTGCTAACATAGGTAGCGATCTACTACTACTAAACATGTAAACGATGCTAGAAATGTATTATGAAAATAATTACAATTTATCGGAAAATAGTTACGGAATAAAAATCGAACTATTTTGCGATAAATTGTAATTACTTATATATTTTATATACCCATGTATTACATTGTTTTAAAAAAAGTTTACAACCGCGATCAGACAACCTTACCCCAGTATCTACTTACCTACTTAGGTAGGCCACTGTCTAACCGTGCAATTTGTATTGTGAAACACTGTCTAAAGCGCGTGTAAAACTTTTGTGGTTAGACGGAAAGTGTTTAATTTTTAAATAAGGGATTACCTCGGGAGTGTACTCTTTTGAACAATTTTTTTTTAAATCGGGTCACAATTGGCATAAAAATTAATGAACCTCCAAAAAAAAATACATAGATACGATCATAGAACCTTCTCTTTTGGAAGGCGGTTATTAATAAATAGAAGATTCACGGAAGGTGGTACGAGTATAGTTGTTGCGAAAGGAACACAGACACACTAGAAAACATATATTATCTTTACGTTTTTCTATCTACATATTATCTTGGAGGTTACTGGGTACCTCACCTATACAGATCTGTGCTCACCTAGGTAAGGTACTTCATTTTTGATAGCCCTTTGTTAAAATGAATATAATTTTCCGACATGTAAAAAGTATAATTTTATTCGTCGGCACGGCATAGCTAATGCAGGTGGAATGATTAATTCAGCAACTAGACACTTTTATCGATTTTTTACTGCAGACTATTACAATAAATATGTTGAGATATTGAGCTTGCTGTTAAATTATTGTCTCGAGCCTTGGAACAGTAATAATCAGACATCTGAAAAGCCAAAATAGCAGCTGAACTGAGTGTAGAAATTACCGTGATATTTTCTTAACATTCTTAAAAATCACGGTAATTTCCACGTTCAGTTCAGATGGGATTTTGATTATAACGAACCAAATAATCTTATATGCTGACTGAGCTGTAGCCAAATAAAAGCCGCCTTGTGTGCGAGACGCTTTATACGGATGAAATGAAACAACGGGACAAAAATGGCAGAAGCATATCTATAATATACAGTAAGTCAAGATTGTCAAGTATCGATATCAAAATGAAACGTTGCTTCACTATCATCACTATCACTATCACTACATAGTATAAAACAAAGTCGCTGTCGCTGTCTGTCCGTCCCTATGTTTCCTTAAATCTTCAAAACTACGCAACGGATTTTGAAGCGCTTTTTTTTAGTAGATAGAGTGATTCAAGAGGATGGTTTATATGTATAATACATGCATAATATTGCAGAGAAACACTGATGAATTTACAGGTTTCTAATGTGATGTCGTAAATAAACACATTTTTTTGCGCTTACATTGCAAACGCTGACTGAACCCCACGAGATAAATCAAAATAATGTACTACAGTATTGTACACCTTAAAAAGGTCAACAAAAAAGTCCGCGATGGTATATGTCTATCTCTTAAGGATAACCCACAATAACCATTTTTATCCTTTAAATTTTACGAAAAAAAAATGGATTATTTAGGAGGTTATTTTAAGCAACACAACATTAATCCTTATCCAATTAAGTACCTTCAATACATTGTCCATCTATTATATAAAAGGCTTCCCTGAGTGACTGACTGACAGACAGCCTACAGCCCAAACCGCTTAAGATATGAGCTTGAAATTTGGAATATAGGTACATTGAACGACGTAATGGAGCACTAAGGACGAAAATTTTGAACTTTCGACCTCTAAGGGGGTAAAACGGGCCCTTTTCGTTTGTATGTAACTTTTTATTCCCTGTACCGATTGATTTGAAACTTTGTATACATGCTTTTCAAACAAAATAAAAGTTACGTTTTTTCCTGTTTTTCCGAATTTTCCTCATCTAAGGGGTCAAATAAGGTCCCAAAGTTGGTGAAAAAAGCGTCAATTACATAGAACCAGCTGAACGGTTATGGTTGAAAATTGGTATGAAGGAAGCACACAGCATGTTTTAATACAGGAACTAATAAAATCCAGGAAAATCTATAAGGTTCCTTAGGGATACGCAAAATTAATAAGTTTAGGCTACAGCCCAAACCGCTGAAGATATGAGCTTGAAATTTGGAATATACGTACATCGACATAATGAAGCACTAAGGATGAAAAACGTACCCAAGTCTAACTTACGGGGTAAAACGGGCCCTTTTTGTTTGCATGTAACTTCTTATTCCCTGTACCAATTGACATGAAACTTTGTATAGATGCTTTTGAGACTAAATAAAAAATATGGCTGTACCTGTTTTTCTGAATTTTCCTTAAAAAAATCCTTAGGGGTCATATACGTCCCAAAACTTCAATGCGCTTTTTTAAATAATGTAGTATTTAGAATAGGATTATGATAATGATAATTTATCTTTAAATGGGGCAAAATGGGTCCCCATTAGTTTACGATTTTTTTTTATTTTGTGAGCCAATAGTCTTAAGCTTAGCGCACATATAGATCAATATAGGTATTTTACTATGGGATCAACCCTGACAAGCGAAAATTACCTACATTTTCCATACATTTTGTCGCGGGTCGATGAACTTTTTGTGTTGAACAGCTGATTTTATTCACGTGCTTTTGGGGTTGGTACCATTGTAAAAGTTAATCAAATTATGAGTATAATAGCATCCTAGAACATGGCTGACTAGAATTACGATACATTTACTTGTGTGCCATTTTTTCATTTGCCTGGAAAATTAAATATCTAATAACTTAATGAAACATGTCGAATACCTGTACCGGCCTTAATTAATAGTGCACTACTGTAAATAGGTACTACGGATAGCACTATGGATAGTAGAAACAGGTGGATCTTAAGATGAACATGGACAAGACGAAAGTCATGTGTAATTCCCATGTTTTACCTACACCAGATTTCTGTTGGGAACTCGGTTCTTGAAGTCGTTGACTCGTATGTCTACCTAGGACAAGTAGTCCAGGTCCAGGTCCAGTAGGTCCGACTTCAACAAAGAGGCCAATCGCCGAATTCAAGTAGCCCAACGAGCTATGGAGAGGGCTATGCTTGGAGTCTCTCTGCGAGATCGAATCATTAATGAGGAGATCTGTAGAAGAACCATAGTTACCGACATAGCCCAACGGATTGGCAAGTTGAAATGGCAATGTGCAGGGCACATAGCGCGGAGGGCTGATGACCGTTGGGCTCGAAAAGTTATCGAGTGGAGGCCATGTACCGGCAAGCGCAGCGTAGGACGTCCACCCACAAGGTGGACGGATGACCTCATTAAGACCGCAGGATCGCGCTGGATGCAAGCAGCTTCCAACCGGTCTTATTGGAGATCCATAGGGGAGACCTATGTCCAGCAGTGGACGTCCTGCGGCTGATGGATGACTGAAAATAGGCCTATCCGCGAAGGGTAATTGGACCATATCCATCACGCCGGCCGAGCACCGGTTGCTGAATTCACATACGACATTGATTTTTTCTACGTTCGTAGGTACAGGTTGCCTCAATGTTTTCCAGCAGTGAAAAGTGAAATTTCTTACATAGTTACTCATACAATTATTATTATTGGCTCCCTCGGTGGCTCAGTGGTTGACCCTGACTCCTGGGTCAAAAAGGCGTGGGTTCGATTCCCAGGGCAAATATTTATGTGATGTTCATATGTGTTTGCTCTGTGTCTGGGTGTTATTAATATATATTTTTATTTATTTATTTAACAATTTCTTGCACACTATTTGTACAAAAGGAGGACTTAACGCTAAACAGCATTATCTGCCAGTCAACCTACATGTATATGTAGTATATCAGTCTCTGCCAGCCAAATCACAAACTTTGCTTAGTTTGGGATCAGAGACCGTGTGTGAGATGTCCCCCAATATTTATTTTATATATTTATTTATTATTGAGTTAATTTCAGAAATTCGGCAATTTTTCATCCAAAAATTCACGTACTCCGTAATAAGCTTTAGATACAAGTAAATTAAATAACCAAATACTGAGACAATTCTGGCTAAGCCGTAGGCATTATTTTGCAAGTAATACAATAATAGGCTCAGTTATGAAGACGCCATAGTAAATATAATAATAACATAAAAAGTGTTCTCTCTATCGAATGCTTAAAGTGAAAATGAAACAGATATAATTATGATAAGATAATTACGATGGCGCATTCATAATCGAGCCTAATGCGGGCTTAACCACGGGCTACTATTATTTTAAGTAAGTGCCAAGAAAACGCGGGCCAAACTGTGGGTTTTTATCATTTTAAGCAGTTACGAAAATAACGCGGGCCAGACCGTGGGCTATTATCATTACAAGTAATACAAAAACGCAGGCTAACGGCATGCTATTATAATTTTAAGGATTTATTAAGACAACACGGGCCAGACCGCGAACTATTAGATATTATTATAAGCAAATGCCAAGATAACGCGGGTTGAACCGCGGGCTGTTATTTTAATTAAGTAAGTATTAAAACAACGTGGGCCAAACTGTGGGTTATTATCATTGTAAGTAATACGACAATGCAGGCCAAACGGCAAGCTTTTATAATTTTAAGCAAGTATTAAGACATCGCAGTCCATACTGCGTGCTATAAATAACCATCTTAAGCAAATACTAACAATACGCGGGCCAAACCGTGACCTATTATCATTATAGGCAAATACTGTTACAATTTTGACCAAACCGTGGGCATTATCCTTGCAAGTAATTTTAAGCAAGTATTAAGACAACGCGGGCCAAATCGCGGACTATTAGATATTATTATAAGCATGTACAAAGATAACGTAGATCAAACCGCGGGCTATTTTCATTTTAAGTAAGTACCTATGTACTAAGACAACGCGGGCGAAGCCGTGGGTTTTAAGCTAGTTCAATATAAATCAATATGGCCCTTTACAGCATGTAATTTAAATTAATATTTCCGAAGATATTACAGATTTAAAATGCAGGGACATAGCGGTGCGGAGGTACCTACCGGCCGGCCGGGGCGGCGCGTGCCTACAAATAACGCGTCGGAGGCCGCGCTTCTCCCCAGGACTTTATGATTAGCAGCTATCGGACGTGTTTATCGATCTATACCTCGAATCGAATCTATACCAATATTATAAAGAGGAAATATTTGATTGTTTGTTTGCATCGAATAGGCTCAAAAATTCTGAACCGATTTGAAAAATTCTTTCACTGATAGAAAGATACATAATATAATATTTAAAAAAAAACTGGACAAGTGCGAGTCAGGCTCGCACATCGAGGGTTCCGTACAAACACGTTATTAAAATAATTACCTGTTTAGGATGTGCTAATAAAGTTAATATATATGATATCTTACATGATACGATTTACTCACTTTGAATTTTTAAGCCCATATTTTATGTGATAGGCCCTATTTTTAGTGATTTAACTAAAATGTACAGTTTTATATGCATAGGCCCTATTTTTAGTGATTTAACTAAAAATGTACAGTTTTCAGATTTATTCCTTTATGTGTACTCTGAGACAATGCTTCTCACCAAATTTCATAGTTCTATGTCAACGGGAAGTACCCTGTAGGTTTTGATTTTTGTGAGTGCTAAATATGCGGTTTTTTACGACATAAACGGCTCTAACTTTTTTAAAAGATAACTGAGAAGTTTTTTTTTACACAAATGCAACAGACCATAGATATACGTATATACATTTAAATTTCAACTCGATATTTTTACGCGTTCCCGAGATAAAGAGTCTTGACATACACAGACGGACAGACAGACAGACAGACAGACGGACAGGCGTACAGACGGACAACAAAGTGATCCTATAAGGGTTCTTTTTTTGGCGTTTGAGGTACGGAACCCTAAAAAAATAGGGATACTTACTATAACTCCCATAATGTATCCCATAATGTATGTAAAAAGGTGTACCTAAAATATTCTTTGCATCGCGTACGCTGCGAAAACTATCGAATCATTTAAGTACAAAAAAATTAGTGACATATGTCTAACTGTTATAGTTAAGCCACAATAAGTATTCTTTTATTTGAAAAATTACATAGAAATGCCACTGCAATAAAGGGCTCTTAATTTATATCTTGGTATTAATCCTTTTCAAAATAATATCCACCACGCTGACCCAGTGCGGGTTGGTGGATTCCTATATGTCATCCAGTTTCTTCTACAGACGTAAGGATGCAGATTGCCACACGATATGTTCCTCCACGGGAAAGCCAGTGGTGTGAAATTGCGTAGATAAGTTCCAAAGAAACTCATTGATATGGGATCAGGATTTGAAACTACCACTTCAGGATTATAAGATAGATGTTACTACCACTAGATTACCACGGCCATATACGGATATACCACCTCTATTTAAGCGCCGATTTATGTAGTAGGACCTACAGATTTGGAAAACCTTAGTTAGGCGAACCGACATACAGACGATTTATAATTTATGTTGTAGTGATAGTGAATAGGTATGTGTAGTTACACACATAGTTCGTAAAACGAATGATCGATGGGGCTTTAAAGTTCTCGAATGTAGACAATGTATTGGCAACTTTGCAAGTATAGAGAAAGTCTTCACGTGAATCGAAGATCTGGTTGGTGTTCATGTGTATGACCTTTAGCAACATTACGTGGTAGGTATATAAATGCACAATACTTATAATGTCTGCCTTTTGCCAATCATATCCGGGCGAAGCCGGGGCGGGCAGCTAGTACAAATATAATAACTTATCAAGCCCGATTACAGAGGCGCCAGCGTAAATTAAATAGCAACGTAAAAAGTGTTCTCTCTATCGAATGCCTAAAGTGAAAAAGAAACAGAACTATGCTATTTACGAGTAGCTAATATAGTTACGCTGGCGCCTCTGTAATCGGGCTGATTGCGTGCTTATATATATATTTTTTTATTAATTATGTTATCGAATTCGTGACGATAACTTTTTTAATACAGAGTGATCATTATTTTCCCAAATCTTAAAATAATTTCATCTTTATTTGCGAAGCATGCGAGTGCGACATGATATCTCCATTCTCGGAGCGTGTTATTTACGTATCACAGTAATCATTCGGTAATCGTCGCGGGCGATCTGTAATCAGAATGATTACTGTTTGTATGCCGGTACGAGCGTTGCGGCATTGGCTGAGCTTCAAAGACCTTACTTCGGTAGATAGCGCCAATGTGTCACTGGAGTATGGTAGAGTAGGTAGAGTACTGTACTGTATCAGCCTTAAAATAGTCCACTGCAGGACGTAGGCCTACCCACGAAGGGTGATTAGGCCAAATCCACCAAGCTGGCCCAGTGCGGGTTGGTGGATTCACTTACGCAATCGAATTTCTTCTACGGACGTATGCAGGTTGCCTCAAAATGTTTTCCTTCACCGAAAAGCCAGTGGTGTTCAATTCTGTTCATAAATTCCAAAGGACTCAAGGTACGGGACCGGGATTTGAACCCACGACCTCACGATTGTAATGCTGGCATCACTACCACTAGCTAGACCACTTTCAAGAGTAGGTAGACCGGCTTTTAAATGGTATGTTTTTATGGTATGGTAAATAGCTCATATAATATGGCTGAAAAATGAACTTCTGTCGAATCTGAAGTCTATTTTTGAGTCTAACATGAACAACTACCACCACACAGAAGCTACTGTGTGATTCTATTTACTATTTGCTGGATATTAAGACTATTTTATAGTTTATACGAGTAGGTACATAAGCTATGTATCTAGCAACTTATTTTATTTTCTTCTACATAAGAAATTTTCATAAACATGAGAAAGCCATCATACATCATACGAACAGCCAGAATGTGGAACGCTTTGCCTGGGTCTGTCTTCCCGTCTTAAGTACGACGTGGGTGTCTTCAAATCCCGAGTAAATAGGTATCTTTTAGGTAAGCGTGCTACACCCTAGACCGCACCTCTGCTCAACATCAGGCAGTATGTAGTCAAACGCAAACCTATACGAAATAAAAAAAAATTGATTGCGTTTACAAAAGTGGTCTGACTCTGCGAGTCACAGATTGTTTATTTATAAATGCAGTACACTAACAGATGGAACCAGGAACTACTTATATTGAGAGCTGATGAGTGACCACAGCTAAAAAAATCATTTTAAACCTTAATATTAAAAATGCGAAAATCAAAGCATTGTTTTCACACAAGCTAACGTCTTGTGGAGTCTGTTCCGTAGATGTCTGTGGCTGAGTGCTTACACGGTTCAATAGCTGGTGTAAAACTAGTAGCTGCTTCAGTCAAGCAAGGTACTGCTTAAAATAATAGAGCTTGGGTTTTTATACGGAAGCATACGACGTAGATACTCACAACATAAGTGTATAGAAATTACATGGTTCATGGAATTCTACACAGATTCACGGGTGAATGAGAGTGTAAATGAGACTTATGAAATTGGTTATTAAAAAATTAAATACACTTTTTTATGTAGGGCTACATTCGGCTACTAACTCGCCTAATGGAAAGCGAAATTGTAACCGAAGATGGAGTATGTAGACCTATTCACTCTTGACCTGAAGATATCGAAATTGTAATTGTTAGGAAACAATGACGGAGGCAGGGCAGGTACGCATTATGAAGGAAGAAGCGAATCGCTTAGTACGAGCAAGTGGTACGTCGACTGTGTAAGGATGGTATTTGTGTGACTTCCGGCTTGTGCTGTTGTAATAAGGAGATGAAGGAATCAGGTCGAGAAGTTCGAGCACACACTCGCCTAAATAGAGCCTATAGAAAATGGCCAAACACGCTACATTTACACGACCACCTTTTAGTGCCGTTTAGCTAAAGGTACGACTAAGACATCTTAATTAAAAAAGCCTTTTTTATTGCTATAAACCTAAACATATTTACAATTTTGAACAATGATTTTACAATTTTAATTTTAATGTTAGTAGAATTAAATTAAACCTAGTGTTAGTGTATGCAGTGTTTATGTTTATATAGCAATCCCTTGCTGAGTATAGGCCTCCTCCAATTTCATCCATTTTTTTCCTATTTTGTGCTACTTCGATCCAGTTTTTTCCCACTATCGTAACTATGTCGTCCGCCCAACGTGTTAGTGGCCTGCCCACGTTTCGACTAAGACATCTTACTACTACTTATAATAATGATTCTACTTTAGATGACTTTAAAATATAAAACAAGTTTACTTGTAGAATTAGAAAAGAGGATTGTCGAATGAGGAATGAGGGCCAAAAACAGTAGGTGGATGTTGTGATACCTTTACCTACCCATCATGGGCTTGGGGAGTAAGTGGGGAATCAGTGCCCACGCCACGTCAATAAACTTGAGTCAGTTTGCTGGGCAGTTCCCCTTAGATATATTTTTTATCTACGCCAATGTCTAAATATCTACCTATCCAGCTACGAAACCCATGAATTAAATTGGTAGTTTTAAATAAGAGTTTATGTACGGGATCCCAACTCATTTTATATTAATTTTCTGATTTAAATTTTCATATCCGACAAACTAATTCGTGCCGTATAACTCAGTTATTAGAAAGAAAGTCACACTCCAATTAGAAACCCTATGTATTTAGCTTTCTTGGAACTGTTTCACCGCAATTGGGTTAATTCGAGACCAGTGGTTAAATAATAAATGTTTAATTAGCTAATCAACTTGGGCAGAGATCCGGGAGAAGGGTCAAATGCCAGTAAAAGTATACAAATTTTACGAACGGTATCTAAGAGTGAAACGGTCCACTTTATTTTCATCAAACTATTAATATTATTAATCATTTATTTATCTTTATTCTGTTAGTTTAACCATAGAATAAATAAAAGTATTAGGTATGGATTAAAATAGTCTGAAACTTGTTTTGTTATGGGAAATCGCAAAACTAAAACAGCTATTCCATAATAAGTGATTTTTTGTTAAGGAACAGTCAATATTTCTCGATTTCAAAGTTAGTCACATAACAAACATTTGATGTGTGTAGGCCGAAACAAATGGCGTCTGTGAAGTGAGTTACAAGCGGCGCAAATCTCCCCTGTGCGCAGCTGATCTAACGAATTTACTACTGCGCAATGACTCGCCTCGTGTTCGCAGACCCCAGTCGTTACTTTGATTTGAGATATACTAAGAAGAGTATAACGATTTTTTTCATTATCTTAATATATATAAATCTCGTGTCACAATGTTTGTCCTCAATGGACTCCTAAACCACTTAACCGATTATAATAAAATTCGCACACCATGTGCAGTTCGATCCAACTTGAGAGATAGGATAGTTTCAATCTCAAATTATAGTCGCAATTTTAATTTATTTAGCCACAGCAACGCGTGGCCTGGTCAGCTAGTATGTCTAGAGATACACCCCGTATGGGTGTCATATACAGTATAGTATAAACAACACCATGTTTAGTGTTCTAATCGAAGACAGTGGTATTATATGACTTCCTTGGCCCACTGGAATGGTCACACTGGATATAACCAAGCGACCAGTCGCGCCCTATCCGGTACTCGCCAGTACTGGACCCTGAACTGGAATGGCGTATACGGCAGCACGGAATTTACTATTCCGGGATTTCTTGCGGCTTCTCAGGCTGGCCTACTTCCACTTGGTGTGCTCAGAATTTTAATTAACTTCTAACAGGATCTGGACACCTATAACTTAAGTTTCTCCTTGTTGGAGAACATTTTCAGACTGCCTCGGTGGCGCAGTGACTGGCTCGGTGGCTCAGTGGTTAGTGACCCTAACTTCTGGGTCAAAGAGGCGTGGGTTCGATCCCCACCCAGAACAAATATTTATGTGATGAACATAAGTGTTTGCTCTATGTCTGGGTGTTATTTAGTAACTATCTATATAAGTATGTATTTACAAATAAGTAAATGTAGTATATCAGTCTCTGGCAGCCATATCACAAGCTTTGCTTAGTTTGGGGTCAGATACCGTGATTAAGATTTCCCAAAATATTTATTATTATTATTTATTTTTACTACCTCATCAACAGCCTGTATAATCTGTGCTGGGCATAGGCTTCCTTTTCCTTGTGTCATAGTTCCCAGTCTCGGACAAATCTCATCAACGCATGACTCACAATGGTCATAATTACCAGCTGTAGAACGTCCACTACTAGACATAGACTAATTAGGTAATTATAACTACTAGACATGGGGTCTAGCAGTGATATGTCTGACTCCGGTTGGCGGCACCTATATCATTGACATAAAATCTTAATATATATAAATCCCGTGTCACAATGTTTGTTCTCAATGGACTCCTAAACCACTTAACCGATTATAATAAAATTCGCACACCATGTGCAGTTCGATCCAACTTGAGAGATAGGATAAGTAGTTTAAATCTCAAATTATAGTCGCAATTTTAATTTATTTAGCTACAGCAAAGCGTGGGCGGGTCAGCTAGTAGTTAATAAATTCAAGGCAATGGAATGAGGGAAGTGACCAAAACAAAGGAAAGGTAATGCCGAAAAGGTTGATAATGGGGATGACAAATTTAACAGCAGTGATTGTTCTGGACACGTTAAACATGTTTGTGTATATTATGGAAAAACTGTAGTCCCCTAGTGTGACCGCTGTGGCTCGATTGAAGATGTGTACCATGTTATCTGGCAAGTGGGGGGCTGTAATAGTGTGTTATCTACACCTGATTCAAAGGATGCCAGAGGGCTGCACGACGCATACCGTGCAGCTCTTGCAGAACGCAATCAACTGATAATTTAAAAACAATTGTTTAGTGTACAAGGGTGTCATGTCATAAAAAACCCTGGATAAATAATAAAAGGATAAAAAAGCAGCGATTTTGGTAGATTAATACGCTCTTCAAAGTAGATGGGTAGGTACTACTTAGGAGAAATGTTAGAAATTACGAGACTAGAGATGTATGGTAATACGGACTTTCCTATGGGATCGTTTCGAGTGAGCATAGTGAGCATGTTAAGCCCTGACAGACATACAGGGCTGTCAATGATAGGAGTCCTAAATTCAATAAGTCCTTATTTAATAAAATTAAAAATAATCATAAGCTCAATAATAGATTCGAGAAATAAATACTCCTCAGAAATGTTTAACTTAACAATTACTGCATCAAATGGGCGGTCAGTGTAAATAAACTAACAAAACAGCGCTCCAAAGCCGTAATTAGACCTAGATATAAATGTAGTATTACCTATTTCATTTTTTGCACGATTTATGTAGGTATGTCCACGATATAGAAGCTAAGAAAATATTTGCTCCTAGCGCAGAACATGAGGCCCTATACTCACATAATAAAAATCTGTCTATTCACATTACTCAACTTTTTAGTTTCACAAATCGGCAACCCTGTGTGCCAATCGTGCGCAGCTTTACAGCCTCGCTGCGTTTTATGGCGACGTGCTAAAAGCACACATAGATTGAAACCAATCCTATAGGACTGTGTGTACAATGTTGACAGTGGCGATGCGAGGCAAGTTGCAGGGGATCATTATCCAGCTCCCCCCTCTCCCTCTCTCACCGAGAAACATAAATACCAACAAACATTCTAGTGCTTTGATTCAGATTCAGATTCAGATATGTTTATTGTTAAACTGTGTTACAAATATAAAGGTCTTAAAAATAGGTTACAGTACCAACAGTTTCGCCCAACAAGGACATACAATATTTTAGTAGTCACAAAACATGTTAAAAATGTATACATTTACATCTCTATTCATTCTAATACACAATCAATCTCAATTTAATTTTCATTTTAATTTACATTTACATATAAAATAAATAAAAAAAAATGCAGAAATAGTAAACATTAAAACCGTTCATAAAATAAAATTTAAGTATGATCTATTTAGGTAGCTTATCCTTAAGAAACTCATCTACCCTGTAGTAACTTTTTTGTATTAACAATTCAAGAACTTTTCTTTTAAACGTAGGTACGCTCTCCGATTCCAGCACTGATTTGGGCAAATGATTATAAATTATTGGACCCATCCCTAAAAAACTTTTGTTAAATAATGCAGTACTGTGAGGTGCCATACAAATTTTATTATGATTCCTTTTTGATGTCATGGTTGGAAACATATGCAAATTATTCCTTATAAATAGTGAGATTTCATAAATATACAGGCACGGAAATGTCAATATTTTTAATTTCTTAAAATACTCCTTACAGGAATCTGTGGTCTTTAAATGGCATACGGACCTTAAACATTTTTTCTGTGCTTTGAAAACAGTTTCCCTCTCGGTACAGTTACCCCAAAATATAATTCCATATCGTAAGGTCGATGTAACATATGCATTATACGAAGTAAGCACTGCTGTTTGGTTCACAACTTTCCCCAACATGAATAAGGCGTACGAATAACTATTTAATTTGGAGCAAACAGTTTCTGCTTGCTTATTCCAGTTTAAATCAGAGTCAATGTGAAGGCCCAAAAATTTTGTAACTGAAATTTCCTTAATATCATTATTTAAATACTTAATCCTAGATGTCAATTTTCTATACTTATTAAATGTCATTATATATGTTTTGTCCAAATTAATTAATAATTTATTACATGTCAACCAATTAATTAAATTACTTAATGCTAAATTTATTTCCGGCTCTAAAGGTTTATCATTATCACCTACGAAAATGGCTGTACTATCGTCAGCAAAAAGAACCATTGGATGATTGATAGATTTAGGGAAGTCATTTATATAAGAAATAAAATATAATGGCCCAGCTATGCTGCCTTGCGGTACCCCACACTTCACTACGCTAGGAGATGACAAATATTTCTTCTCTGTTTTAGATGTAGGACTTATTTGCACAATTTGTGTGTACTGCACCCGATTCGAATGGTACGATTTAATTAAGTTTAGAGGATTTTCCCTTACTCCGTATTTCTCTAATTTGGAATATAATATTTCATGGTCAACATAGTCGAAGGCTTTTGTCAAATCCATGAACATAGCATACACAGGTAGTTTTTTTTATCCCTGGCTGTAATAACAGTTTTTAACAAATTGTAAATGGCCATGTTTATGGACTTATTTTTCCTAAAACCAACTTGTTCGTCGACAAGAATATGATACTTGTCCATGTATGAATACAGACTAGCGTGAATGTAAGTTTCAAATACTTTAGACAACACTGGTACTAGAGCAACTGGTCTAAAATTATTCATGACTTCTATGTCGTCCTTTTTGAAAAGTGGCTTGACTATAGTTATTTTTAATTTATCGGGATATGAACCACACTCTATGCAAAGATTATTTATGTGGCTTAGTACTGGCGATATTATAATTGCAACATACTTCAAGACTTTAGTTGTAATTTCATCGTAACCTGTGCTTGGGGTATTTTTTAACGAATTGATAATTCTGAAAATATCCTCTGGAGTCGAACTTTGCATGAACATTGAATTTGGATTGTTCCACTTTATAAATTTAACGACACCATCATCAGCATTGTCTTGATTGCCAATTTTAACCTCATTTACAAAGAAATTATTAAATGCTTTTGCGATATCATTAGGATTTGTTAATACTTCATTGTTGTGTTTTATTTTCTTAATATCAGTTTTAGGAGGTTTGTGAAATGTATTTTTATTTATTATATTCCATGTTGCTTTGGATTTATTTGTAGCCGTTTTAATTGTGTAGTTATTTATTGATTTTTGAGTTAGTCTCATGATAGTTTTGAGCCGTTTAGTATAATTTTTAAAAGTTTTGAAATTTTCGATACATGGTTTGTTTCTATATTTCCATAGCAATGCCCTCTTCTTTTTAGTGCATATTTTAATTCCTTTTGACAGCCATGAAGGTTTTTTGTGGACAAAATATTTACGTTTAACTAGAGGAAAGCACAGATCATACAGTAATTTAAATATCTCATAGAAGTGATTATAAGCTTCATTAGGGCACTTGCTGGCATAAACTTCCCCAAAACTTAGTGTACTCAAACTATCCTTAAATTTAATCATGTTTTCCTCAGAGTAATCACGTTGAAAAGAGTACCAACACTTAAACGGAAAAAAATCTTTTACCGGGCATATAAAATATTGCGCTGTGTGATCAGACAGGATTAGCTGCATCACTTCGCACGAAGAACCTCGAACATTATGGAGAAAATTGTCGATACAAGTGCCACTAGCTGGCCTTGTTGGCTCCTGAAGGGATATTTTAAGATTATAGCTCTTAACTATGTTTCTAAAAGTGTCTGTAGTTCTGTTGTCCTCTAAAAGGTCAATGTTAAAATCACCACAGATAAGCACTTTTTTGTTTTTTAAACAAACCTGGCGCAGTATATTCTCAAAGCTCTCAAAGAATATCGTTTTGGAAGCTAGTAATTTTCTACAAGCTCTGTAAATACAGACTATTATTAATTTTTGTTCGATTAGTTCGATAGCACAACATTCTATATTGTTGATCTTACTGCACCGTTTTACATCCGCTAGTTCTTTAAATTTATGACTCTTATGTACTAGTATACACGACCCACCTCTACGAATTTTCCTGCAGGAACTAGCGGCCAAAGTAAAGTTTGGTATATTTACTATAGCAGTATCGCTATTGATCATGTTATGTTCTGTTATACCTATCACATCAACGGACTTATGTTTAGTTTCAAGTTCGTCAAGTTGAACAATAAGTGCATCTGCTTTACTCATTAAACCGTCAATATTTTGGTGTAAAACATTAATTGTTTTCTTGGCAACGAAAAAATGTTCCTGCTGCTTCACTTTCAGGTTCATGATTATCTACTGCGTGTCTCAAAATGTTGAAATCGGTTTGCGTACCCACACTCTTAGATACAATTACAGTTTTATTTCCATTTGTCTTGATCATTTGGTTTTTAACCTCATTTAACTTTAGTTTATAACTACAATAGCTCAATACTCTAGCAATAGATTTGCAGATGGTTATACGTATAACATGCTTATGGGGAACAACTTTATTATAATTCATATCGGTAAATATAACATGCTTGTGTTTCATACATATATGTCTGATTTCATAATTTAATTTTTCTTCGTTAAGAAATTTGTTAAAAGGTACATCACTTACAATTATGTTAGTAAAAACAAAATATGTCAAGAAACTGTTAAGTACGAATTTAAAATTTTCAGGGTTACAGTCATTCATACCACCTAATATGACTATGTAGTCATTTTTTGTTAAAGTTGTCATTTCTTTCTTATATGAGTTTAAAATATCTACTAGTCTTCCATTTGCTTTCCAAAATGATAATACTTCATAGTCTGAGCCAACCAAATGCTGTAGCGCTTTCTGTAATCCAGTTCCGCGTTGGTCTGCTAATATGACTATCCTATTTTTAACTTTTGTTTGTTCCTCCTTGTTCTTCTCTTTCTCTTCTTCAGGCGCGGAAGTATTTTTATCATATCTAGCGATTTGTGTAGCGCCCGGAAATTCATGTTTTTCAGTGCCTTTATTTTCATTTCGAATACTGTGATCTTCTATTTGTGACTGTTCAAAATACCTTGGGCTGTCGTGCTGTGATTTATCTCCCTGGTGGATTGAGCATAATGGCGTTAATATAGATACCTTTCTTTGTTGTTTTTTCTTGCCAGATCTCGGTGTCAATTTATTTATGCACGGGCTTTCAGTCAATCCAACTTTTTTTAGTAGGTCTATAGATTTATCCTTTTTTGCTAATTCAGATTTAAGAGTCGTATTTTCAATCATAAGGTTTTCAATTTCATTATGTGCGCTCAATAGTTCTAGCGATAAATCTGAAATTTTCTTATTCAGTGCCGTTATGACCTCACTTTCTCCTAAAGATGTGTTTGGCAAGCTAAGTGCAGTCTCATTAAAAACTGATGAGCAATCTTTTGAGATATCTGACAACGAAGTGCATCGTCGGAGGGGCTTTCGTAATGTCACATTATCTGGTTGAGGTTGGGATCATTAAATATTTTAGATCATAGAATGACATGGAGTAGGATACCCCCCTAGCGGGATATAGTCACTACTCAACTTTTATCGACTAGAGATCCACCCTCGCTTGGCTTCTGGTACCATCACGAAATTCTCGGTTCTCTGTCTATAGATGATACCCGCATAAAATGATCCTTTGACTTTGCTTAGGAAAAAAATCTAAGCCTACATATGGCGGGAAGAAACTTTGTTTTGTGTTTTGTAAAGATAGTTAATTTTGAGACCACTGAAAGAAAAATAAACTCGAGAAAAGAACTCTTCCCCCCAGTTTGTGACTGGCGTCCGCGCCTGACTTTTACCTGTACATTTAACTCACACATGCAACCAAACGACATATTGTTTCCTGCAATGCAAGAATTCTCGGAAATACTTCCAAAGTTACGACAATGGGCTTGTATGAAGAGAAGTGTATGACAAACTCAAGTTACTTAGGAATGCAACTGACATTACGTTTAGTATAGGCTGCACCTAATGGGTAAGGCTCTATGGGTAATATTTATAAGCGAAGTCTTTTGCAATTAGAGTTTAGGTACCTAATGTCTAGTAAAACTGGTCGAACATGCAACGCCGCTACGTTTAATCAGTCTTCATCTTTACTTAACATAATCAGGCGTCCCTTACAAACTAATTAAACAAGAGAGAGGAGGCTAATGTCCTGCAGTGTGTTGAAACTAGCTGCCAACGTTGATGAACATAATAACAATTTCTTAGTTATCCATTAACGTAAAAATGTAGCGCTCATAGCATAGTTCAACTAGATGTTTTTTAGCTATCACAGAAGCTAAGCAACGTTCCTCACGACTAGTCTTCGGACGGATAACCGCGAGTGGCATTTACAGCTGAGCCCTGGAGTGACAGTGACACGTTAAATTGTCATGCCGGTCATTTAACCAGTTTAGCCATGTTAGAGGCCTTCAGTTTAGAAACTCTGACACCAGAGCTGGCCGGCCATTTGAGCCGCATGCCGGAAAAACTATGGGCCAACATCACCACCAAGTGGCTTCCCAACTCGGTCCGGCCACTTGGCAGGCTCCGAAAGAGGTGGCGCGTCAACCTTGACACCTTTGATAAGAACTGGTACACCATAACACAAAACCGTCAACTCTGAAAAGATCGGGGTGAAGCCTTTGCCCAGCAGTGGGCACGACAGGCTAACAACACCAGAGCTAGCTAGACACCCGGCCTTAACATGCAACTCCATTCTGTTGTTCCAGGCTATCAGTGCTCCTGCTCGCGGTGACCGCGGTCTGCGCCGCCTCCCGCGACGACAACCTCACCGAGGACAAGAAGGAGCCGTCCACGCACGACCTGCTGAGCTCGCTCGGCCTAAAGAAGCTGAGGATACCTGCCGCGCATCATAGGAAGCGGTTCTCTGAACAAGGCCGAAGGCATGCTACAGGTAGTTATTTGGACATTTTTGTACTTGTAAAGGGTAAGTTATAGGCGTGATTGTTATCCTTATAACACGGTGTGATCAGTTTGGTTTGTTAGGAGCCTTAGGGTTTCGAATCCAAGGGATAAATTTGAAGTCAGTGTGCCCCATCATTTCATACCTGTTTTGACGTGATGGTAGCTGTTTAAAGCTTACGCAGTCACATGGTTCATTATTTCGATTCTATAGCTTCAAACCTACGGCGGTTTTCTTTCAAAAGAAATCACTTGGTCACGTCCCGCTTAGCAGCAGACATGTAGTTTTCATGAAATGTTGAATTTATCTAGAAAATAACATCTAACCTAATTTTTATTGTTATCCTAACAAACTATTGTCATAATTTCAGGTGATTCCCGGATGTACGTCATAAAGCTACCTCCCAACACTTCGTACTACACCCGGCCGGAGCCCGCGCCCGCTGCAGCAAGGACTCTGCCCCTCCAGATGACGAGCAACGGGAAACCAGCGCGCGTCTACCATTGGAACATCCCCGTCCTACAGAAGTTCGCCAAGAACCGGCCTCAAGCAAGATTCGACGACGACGTGGTAGATGTTGAAAGCACGCCAACCTGGCCCAAAGGAGCCAACAACCACCCCAACTCTCTAGACGCATTGGCGTACTACGTCCCAGCGAAGAAGACGTCATTCAGAAAATATTACTCAGGCAACGGAAAACCAAAGTCTTTTTACATTTTAGAAAAGAACAAGAAGACTGCGGAGTATCATAAGTTGTTGCCGTAAGATTTAGGATGGTGTAGAGATTAAATAGAGTAACAGAATATTTAAACTTCCCACAGAAACTACGTGAACGCAATTTACAAGTTAGAGAGAGTCAAAGAAAAACTGGATTCAAATAATTCGAAGAATTCGCTGTCACTTTTAAAAATATATTTGAAATCAACCATATCGAAACAATTTTAAGGCTTAAAATGTTGAAAATTTAGACTGATTTTTTAAATTCATTTAAATTTTCAGTTGCCAAAGCTGATTGAAAACCACGAGCTCTAAATGAGCACATGTCCAGTCTCTTGTTTAGAAAATTGAGACGCAAAAACATAGGTACTTACTCTACATTGATATAATGGTTTATATTAAGGTAGAGTAAGTTATAATTACTGTAAAATACCATTTTCTTTCCTATTTACGTCTGTATTGCAGTTTCTACTATGAGCCGAGTGCTTTTATAATCTTAGGGTTAACGTGTATATGTCCTCACCGTAGGATCCGAACACGGCACAGTCATCAATCTTTATATGCAATCGTATGGTACGTCGAGAACCCACGTACAAACCGCATTTCTGTCAAATGCAGTAGAGTAGGTACTGTAGTCGTTTGACATTTCCGACGGCTTCCGCTCCCGTGTTGCGAACTGCCGATGCGGCGGATATATGCGCGTTTACCCTAAAGTACCAATACATTGCATTGGTTGTTGTAAGTACTGCACAACGTCAGTGCACAGTTCAATAGTTTTTGATTCTGAGGCTATCATATCAAAACTTATATATTAACTTATGAATCATCAATTTTATAATGTATTCTCTCATAATTACAAGCTATATTGTCGTGTTCGTTATTGTAAATACTTAATTATTCTAAGAAATAGGTGCTTAAGTAGTTGTATACTTATTTAAGACTGCATAACGAATTTAAATTATTACCTTTTACATATCTAGCGTCGTATACTTATTATGTATGAAATTAGATTGTTACGACTATGTTATCATGTAGGGTTAGTTATAAGTAAACTCATCTGTATCAATATTTGTCTGAAATAAAATCATAAGTAGCTACCTACTTTATAATGGAGGTATTGGTTTGGAAACAAAAAGATTTAAATACAGCCGCTACATATTTTTTCTTATGTCAATCAAACAAAAACGTTGAAAATTTACGTGGTTTTCACACATTTTATACTATATATAACGGGACTAAACTCACGTGTAGGGATAGTCAGTAATAGCAGTAGTGTAGCAATGATGTTTAATGTAGTGTAGGCAATGCACCATTGCGAGACGGCTCCGCGTGCTAGCACTCGCCAACTTGAGAAAGGTCGCCGAATGCGACCGAAACTATAGTCGTTGCGACTATCCCTACACGTGAGTTTAGTCCCGTTATATATAGTATAAAAAATGTTGAATTTGCACATCGACTTGCCATTTTTTCTGTTTTAATTTAAATTTGCAATATGAAATAGTGGAGTCCCGAAAAGTAAGCTCGTAACGTCACGCCGTGCTACTACGGCGCCGACGTGACGTCACGCGGAACTATTGAGAAAAGACAAAATATTAACGTCCAAGCTCTGTGGTCGTCTCTAATGGTTTTTGATTTTATTGTCTAACTGATGGACAGATTATTTTTAGGCAACTAGCCACAGCTAACTCGCCTTTATTCTATTAATTATCCATTTCCGAGGGTGTTAGCTTGTTTGACACTTAATTACTTGAACATTTTCTTCTTGTATATTTTGGCTTCGTATGGTTTCTACATATGCCAGAGTGTAGGTAAATTATAAAAAGTTGTGTATTATAATTATGCTCCGATTTCACCATTACCTAAGCATTGTACAACATGTATTTTGTGCGTAAAATTATGTAACAACTCGATATTATTTTTTCTTCGCATTTACTAGAATAAGGTCTCTTAACTTGATAACTTCGTCCGATATTTTAAGCAGCCTATTAAAAGTTTTGTACCTTTATAATTTTGTACAAGATAAGACTAGGTCTATAAATAAATACCTTTAAAGTAAATATCTTTTTGTTTAATTGCCTCTCTTCTTTTGTTTATCCGTCTATTAAAAATTTGTCATACTCGTATTTATATCCAATTTTTAAAAACCCTCCACAAAAAGTAAGATAATAATGAAGATTAATAATGAGCGATGTAACCACGAGTCCGGACCCGATTATTTATTACTGCACTTTGCAAAGCAACACCGGATCATTATACAGGATAATTTTTAAATAATTTAGATGTTTTTAATTCTAAATTAGTTCCTACTTCACCTATCAATTACATGATATTTACGGTCACAAATCTTGAGTAACTACCTAACGTAATGATTACCTATGTAAAGCTATTAGTAAAAAAAAAACTAAAAACATAACCTTTTAAAAATAGCAGCTAACTTTACAAACCAGAATCTATCTAGTAACTACAATAATTCATGAATTTATTAGAAGATAATTCGTGCTCTACATTTTATTCAAACACAGCGAACAATATATTGTTCCATGTAAAGCGCCATCTATTGCATTGTTGCTACACCATGGTGGAAACTACATTTTCAATTATGAAAGAAACGTCTTTCCATCGTAAATTTTCATGAAAAGCTTTTCTCAATAGTAGTGAACGGTAAATATAGATGGCGCTTTTACAAATCCAGGCTGCTTTACCGACGACGTAGCTGTCACTGCATGCGCGCCAGGCTGCGCGATTTATAAAAATCGTACCAAATGCCGTCCGCCAGAAATCCATAATCGTCGCCCACAGTGAAAATGTCAGCAGCAAAAGGATGCCCCTCGGAAAATACAAAACAAAACGTAAAAAATACAAACGATAGAACAATAAGTGGTGAAAATATGAAAAGTCTCAGTGATAAAAATAAGTATTCCAACGGAACCGGCAGTACGGTTATCAAAGTGAAAAGTGCTATACCGAGAAAGAGGTATGATTTTTATTGATTTTTTAGTGATAATTTTAATATTTCGTTACACGAATATCTTTGTAATAAATCAATGTATCATCTAAATCTAAAATAACATTGGAAATATGAAAGGAAAATACATATTTTAATTAGGACGTGCAGCCGCGGCGGTGCTCCAGTTTTCTGGATATAATTAACAGTAGTTGTGCTAAAAATAATCTAGGAATCCCAATAGGGGATAAGCATCATGTTAACAAACAGCACAGTTGTTTAGTTTTGGTGTTTCGCGCCAGAAAAATGTTTTTTCTGTATAGTGCGCTTTCCCGGCAAATCTCACAGATTGGCATATAGTTCCTGAGCAAAGAAAATTGGACACTGTTGATCATACACTCTGTGAAAGTATGGAATGGCAGACTTTTTATCAATTTTTACATAATATCTGTTAGGATGCCGAGTAAAACATACCCACCGAATTTATTTTATTCTAATTTGGACCTTACCTCTTGGACGAAAGAGTAGATTTATTAATTCACGATAAACATTATCTTATCAGTACCTATCATGTTATTTCTAAGTATGTGATAAATGATAATATAATTTTTGTGACCCATATTTATTACACACCTTAGTTTAAGGAAATGATTAATGTTTTTTAGATATGTGAATAATATTCAGTCGGTACTCTTTTTTCCTGTGATGAAGTAGGTAAGATAAATAAATAAGATTCGGAATTTCAAAGACAATACCTAAAAATAATAATTGTTACATATTTGTTTTTCCCCACATTATCGTTAAAAGTTATTATAGAAGCCATTTCGATTTATAAATGTGTACCTATTCTAGATATGAATTTAAAAATGAGAATATCGTAAAATGTGCCGACTATTTCGGGGACGCCTCACTCACCCACCCCTATGATTTTACTTCGATACGTACGAACCAGTTGGACTCAACCTGACCCTATAGTAGAAGTGTTAAAGAATGGTTCATAATGGTAGTCTGAACATAACATCTGATGGTCTTGGAGCAACCTTGAAACCCCGAAAATAATCAGCTGTTCCACACACTTTGTCGACAGTCGATAAACTTTTTGTATGGGCCATTTGATTTTTTTCGTGATGTTTAGGGTTGGTCCATGGTAAAAATTGGTCATAATAAATACAACGACATCCTGGAATATGTCCATTGTCAAGAGAAACCCCAAGTATACAGACCATACTAGAAATTTATAATAGATAATCTAAAACATGAAGTACCTAACTCTCTAAGACAGCCATTCTCAAAGTGTGCTCCGCGGAGCCCTAGGGTTCCGCAAAGATAAAGATATCTAGTAATGAGAAAAAAATAAAAACATAAATAAAATCTTCCAGCTACTCAGAAGTGTTTCAAGACGATAATTATATTTGAAGAATTTAGCCAATATCTCAATTAATTCTTTTGAGACATTTTTCGAAGAATACAGAGAACAAAAAATAAATTCTTGTTTACTTTATGGCTCCGTCAAATAGTTCATTTTGCAAAAGGGCTCCGCCACCAAAAAAGTTGAACAAGCGCTGCTCTAAGAGATGGAATCAGGAAAGTGAAGATGCGTAGAGTGTAGACGAACCTATGTTACCGACACAATCAAGCGGTTAGCAAGTTGAAGTAGCAGCGGGCGGGGTGCACACTGCACAGTTCGTAGAACAGATGGTCGATGGGGCCTTAAAGTACCGGCTAGCGTAGTTAAGGACATCCAGCAACAAGAAGGCCCGATAGTTTAATCAAGGCCTCAGGAAAACGCTGAATGTTAGTTGCTTCCAACCGGAGTGATTGGAAATCCATGCCTATTGCCAGTATAGGACCTACTACGGCTAATAATGATGAAGACTGTGTAGGTATCTCAGGTCGATGAAATTATCGCTCTACGGATTTAATATCCACTTTTATAACAGTTTTCACCACTCATGTTTTGTACAAGTTTATACAATCTCACATATTTTTCAGTTTTCGATAAATCAGCATTTCTTTAAAATTTAGGACTACCCTAGAATGTCACCACTAGATAACTTTCTGTAGGGTACCCACAATACGGGCCTCGAGCCTAGTGTGGGACCAAAGGATATTTCGTTTATGAATCCTGAATCTAATTATCTTGCCAAATCTCAACTGTTATTCATGTATTGTTTTACTTCAACTGTATTTATTCGTGTATTTCAATTTTAGTAAATAAATAACTTTGACCTATTGAAAAGGCCGGTACAGGAAACTTAATATTCGTACGAATAAATATTGTAGGTACATTATGTAAGTATAGGTACGTTTTTACTATCGGTCGTCAAAATTTGTACTATGTATGTATGTACCTAAATATAACAATTGACTTGCGCATGACCCGTAACTAAGCGATAACGCAGTATTAACTCGTTTAGACTTAATGTTATATTAGGAATGTTTGGATAAGAACTAAGCGCATACCACCATTACGATCTCAGGGATCATTTATTATTCACGGGAACCTTTCTAAAGGAGGTTCCCGAGAAAATACTACTTAAATGTCATCAGGGGAGATCATTGACAGTCTCAAGCCCTTTTTTGATACTGTCATCTCCTCCAGATGCACACAGCTACCACGTGTACAACGCGGTCACATTAACTAGACGCTTGACCGTGTGACGTTATTTTGGCGCTCAAGTACGGTGTGCAAAAAAAAACGGTCAAGTGCGAGTCGGACTCCCGCACGAAAGTTTCCAAACCATCTTCTATAAAAGATAATGTTGTTTTTTTTTAAACGTTCGTGTCTTGAACACATAATTATTATCACTGTCACGGGTAGACTGAGTCTACCCGTGACACGGTCGATGCAACTCGGCCTAAACGTCGGGATGAGGAGGTATTTATTTATCTCGTAATTTTAGTGCGCGATAAGTCCCGTAGTATATAATAATTATATAAAAGATAAGTTTCTACCTGTTTATTAAGATGGATTAAAAATTCCTTAAAGATTCATTCGATGCTTCGAGTTAATGTGCGAATCGGTCATTTGTTACTGCATTACTATAAGCGATCACCGAAATTAAGCAACGTTCCGCACGGTCAGTATTTGGATGGGTGACCGCGGGTGGCATTTTCCAACTGAGCGTTACCGTGGCTCGGATGACACGTTAAGTTGTAGGTCCCGGTTGTTTTAACCTTTTAGCCATGTCAGAGGCCTTCAGGCGGCCTAAAAACTCTGACACCAGGGCTAGCCACCCGGCCTATACGAACTTACTTACTTACTATATGGGGTGGAGCTGGAACCTCGTCTATCATTGAACTAGAGAGAGCCCAGCGTGCAGTTCTCAAAACCATACTCAAATTGCCCTACCGACACCTAACAAGCAATCTATATGGTTTGGCAGATCTTTTAACAGTCCGCCAATTATACGTACAATGAGTAATATTAACAGCGCATAAAAAAAAAATCCCCGAAAGTCATCGGCTCCCAGACGAGGAGACCACCCCGGGAAAAAGAGCCACATACTAACGCCACCTTTGCGACTGTCACAGCGACTTCCTGAGTTCAGGTATCCTTATTTATACAATAAGATGGACAAAAAACTGAAATTACGCAATAAAACATCTAGGGATTGTAAAATAGCTTTGACAAACTATCTAAGAACCCTCTCTTATAATGAAACTGAATACACCATAAATTACTCTATAGCAAGCACAACTGTTATTTGGCCTGCGACACAGGTTTTTACCTAGTGCAGGACCCGCAATTCAACCAGTTGAACCTTGTTGCTGTTATAACTAACTCTCCCAGTGATCTCCCATCTGATTCATAACTCAATTTTTCAGAATTATAAAGATACCTACTTAATAATATTTCTTATATAAGTTAATTAAATCCTTGTTTCTTTTGTATGTTTTATGTTTAGCAGTAAGGTTAAATGTAATGTTATTTTTATTATTATGTGACCGCGTTATACATATTTCATTCGTGTTTTGAACGCTTAGTAACCTATGTCAAAATTGTCCTACTATGTGACCTTGATTAAAAAACCTCACGTAATTAAAAGACGGTCAGATAAGAGAAACACATCCCAAGCTATGGCGAGAGCACCAGAGTAATGGGGTATCACTAGTACGATCGAGATATCCTGAAAGAAATGCACCGATTTGCTACAGCACAAGTTAAAACGGAAAGCGGTTCGTATCATTCATCCATATGGGTATATAGGTAGTTAGCTTGGTTTGGTAAACAGGGTTGTGTGTATTTTGATGATCTTGGCAGTTGTGATACCATCAATTCAATTCGTTTATGTGAAGAAAAGTGTCCTCAACCGTTTATACGCTGTAGTTTTAAACTGGTTTATGTTCTGAGGGGTGAGAAACGAAGCTTTACAATCTCTACAACAGGTACTTGGTAGCGGTATCATGGAACTGTCTCCAAACCTTCTTGTTTTCTGGAGCACTTCTCATAGTATTGGGTTATACCTAAATGCACGGTTTCATCGAAAATCTTATTTGTTTGGCAACATGTTTGCAGAAATTTCAACAGTGGGACAATGCGATTTGCAGATGTTATTGTCCATCTCTACCACAAAACAGAACTAGGTTTCTTTCTTCTGTAGTCTCCATCGACAGAAACATGTATGCTCTACAGTGGCCCTAGCTGTCAATTTCACGAGGAACTATTAACTATTACTACTATTAATTATTCTGTGGTGGAACCAGGCCCTAATGACCAGCAAAACAATCCTCTTCAGCCGGGTAAAGAGAGACAGTTCTCTTGCAATGTCCGGGACGTTCATCAGTATCCGTGTGTCTATGGCTATACTGCCTGGTTATTTTATGACAGCAAAGGGAAGTTTGGATATTTTTTTATGTATGGATGAAGCAAAGCAGGAAATATTATTATCCCGAAAAAAATATCCAAACTTCCTGTTTCTGACCTAAAATAACCAGACGCTCCTATGAAAATTAGAGTGAAGTATTACTAAGTTAAATCACTGTCATTATAATGTTTTTACACGTACGCATTAAGCACTAACCCTAAACCAGATTCCATCATAAAACAGTCCCTTTTATCTTTCCTGAGTACATGTTCGGAGTGGCTCTGCTGGAGAGTATGCTCCGCAGCAGAGCCACAATTAATGTCTATTTTAACAGTATCTAATGGGCGTACAGCAATTACAAGTATATTACACGTACATCATGTACGTGGTGGTCTAGGGGTAGTGACACCCGGCTTACAATCGTGAGGTCCTGGGTTCGAATCCTCGGTCCCGTACCAATGAGTTCTTTGGAATTTATGTACGGAATTTCACACCACTGGCATTTCGGGGAAGGAAAACATCGTGAGGCAACCTGCATACGTCTGTAGTAGAAATTCGAAGGCGTATGTGAATACACCAACCCGCACTGGGCCAGCGTGGTGGATATAGCCCAAACACCCTTCGTGGGTAGGACTACGTCCTGCAGTGGACTATTAAAAAGGCTGGTACAGTACAGTACATCATGTACGTCCAATATATATCATTTTAAGATAATTCTAATTATAAAGATTATTGTTTTTTTCTAAGCTGGTGGCGCTACCGCAGAGGATGACATAAAAATCTCCAGACAGTACTAACTGATACATATTCTCTACGAAAATTCCCTACAAACATACGTAACACCGGTTGGTTACAAGCTAATAAATAATGTGAATAAAATTATTAGGTATATCGTCTGTTTAGTCGTAATACGTTCGCTACAGCAGACATACTCGTATTCCCTTCTAGATGTTCAATATGCCCGACCGAGAATCGACTTGCATCCAACGATAGGACACTTGTCCATCTTGTGAGTTTGTGAGTAAGACATCCTACGGGATTGCCAATGCGTGGTTTTCATTCAAAAACTGCAATCCCATGAGTCATACCTACGTGGTATGCTTTGCCCACAAGGTACCTACCACCACCGTCCATGTCAATTACACACACACAGTAGAGGTTGTCTGGAAGAAATCGCATTTAGCGATAAGACCGCCTTTTGAACCATTTTCCTATCGTTATTTCTTTTTCTGTTATGTTTTACTACTTGTGGTGTCAATAAAGTGTTTTTGTATTGTATTGTATTGTAATGTACCTACCTAGTGGGCAAAGCATACCACGTAGGTATGACTCATGGGATTGCAAAGTTTTTTTCAATGGTTTTCATTCAAAAACTTTGCAATCCCATGAGTCATACCTACGTGGTATGCTTTGCCCACACGGTACCTACAGTTTTACCATTTGCTTAAATATTTCGCCAATTAAAATACTTAGGTACATGTTTATTTAGCTTGGCCCGTGGGTTTTATTGGGTCTTCAGTAATAATCAAATAGTCAGTAGTTTCAGTACTACATACTTTTAGATTCGATGTCAATATCACTATCACTACGTACATAGTATAGTAAAGCAAAACCGCTATTTTTGTGTGCCTGTCTGTATATCCGCTTACATCTTCCAAACTTGACATCAGATTGAAATATGGTTTTCACTATCTTTTAGAATATTTTTCTTCTGGATAGCTATAACTCATCCGTAACCGGGCGAAGCCAGGACGAGCAGCTAGTCATTTTATATATTCAGTATCATCGTCGATCCAAGATGATCGCTACTACAATACGGCGGGTTATAACATTACAATCTTTTATACGTAGTATTATAATATCTTCTTTGCTTTTATTTAACTTGCAATGTATGTATGTAGGTAAGTATGTAAGTTCGGGTGGAATCTTGCAAGTTAAACTTGACCGACTTCCTGGTTTTCGATTAAGCTGAAATTTTGCACGCATATGTACCTATATTACGTGACAATGCAATAATATGGTACCCTGGAGCTGATCTGATGATGGAGTCGAAAGGTGGCTGTAGGAACTCCTGTACTAAACAAGATATGCCCGTCGTGTTTGGGCTCGTTTTACTTGTCTTGGCTGGCATTCTGCTGCTTGATAAATGATATCCAGGATCTCAAAAGCTTGTATTTAAACAGTTATATTTTTATAATTTATTATTTATTTATCATGCAGAAATGGGTAACAAATGAAAGGCGTGACATGTAGAAAACAGTTTTCAGTAACAATAATAAAATCTGTTGATTATTATCTATTAGAGAGATTCTATCATACAACCGTATAGATTTATTTACAATCCAATTTTTGTTTCAGACAGGAGTTGTTAAAATGGTACGGCTGGGGCTACAAGGACTCAATGTTCAAACTGGAAGGAGATGCAGCATATTTTACTGGAAACAGGTACAACATACTTAAATACATACTTTTTAGGGTTCCGTACCTCAAAAGGAAAAAACGGAACCCTTATAGGATCACTTTGTTGTCCGTCTGTCCGTCTGTGTGTATGTCAAGACTCTTTATCTCGGGAACGTGTAAAGATATCGAGTTGAAATTTATACTACTACGTAAACCTATGAACTCTTGCAGTTGTGTAAAATAAAAACTTCTCAGTTATCGTTTAAAAAAGTTAGAGCCGTTTATGTCGTAATGAACCGCATATTTCAACGCTCACAAAAATCAAAACCTACAGGGTACTTCCCGTTGACATAGAACTATGAAATTTGGCGAAAAGCATTGTCTCAGAGTACACATATAGGAATAAATTTGAAAACTGTACATTTTTATTTAAATCACATAAAAATAAGGTTTCAAAATTCAAAGTGAGTAAATCATATCATGTAAGCATCATATAAAATAACTTCATTAGCACATGCTAAAACAGGTTTTAATTATTTTAACAATATGTTTGTACGGAATCCTCGAAGTGCGAGCCTGACTCGCACTTGTCCGGTTTTCGGTTACAAAAGGTAATGCTCATTTACTATCCGAGCGACCGAAGTAAGCGTTAACTTTTTGAGGTGTTTTAGGTTTTCAGTACTGATAGCAGTTGTGTAGTTCAAATATTGACTAAACTTGCTATATTTTACAAATCAGTGGGTATTTTTTAGGTCCTCTGCAAATTGTTGTAAAATTTTAGTTAGACATTTCATATTATTATTATGTACTAAGGAACTAATCGCGTACTAAAATTACGAGACAAATTTATTAAATTAAAAACAACAGACATTTCTTACTTAGGTATTTAAAGTTGGGTACTCAAGGTGCTTATGAATAATAACACCAAACTAAAAGTTAGAGCACACGATCAAAACAATTAAACGCATTATTTAATATGTATTTTTAAATTATTGTGTAAGTATACCATACTATTACTTACTAACATCGCAGTAGAAACCATTTTTTGTAAATCATGAAAATATTTTCGTACAAAGATAAAAAAATACATACTTTTAATAAAAGATAATAAAATAAATTAAATAAGTATTAATTGCCGTTATTTTTGCAGCTCATTTGTTTTCCATATGTTTACTTTTAATAAAATACATACAAAAATACATACTTTTAAAAAAAGATAATAAAATAAAATAAAATAAGCATTAATTGCCGTTATTTTTGCAGCACATTTGTTTTCCATATTATGTTTACTTTTATTTTAGTGCATGGTACGTCTGGGCCTACGGTGAAATATCTACTTTTTGTACTGATATGTAGTTCAACATGATAAACTCCTCCTCCTCCCTTACTAATATGATAAATAAATTGAGAAAAGTGGTGTTATCGAGTAAGATCTGGTAATCCTGAGCTGGCTATTCAACACAGCATTCATAGCGCTCGTGCACAAAACACCAAGAGTACAGAAGACAATTAATATTTAAAGGTTCTTTATCAAACCAAAGAATACTTATAAGATAGTTGTGTTCGTGGAAATACATGTGCAGGTTTTGGGCCATCACACAACACCGATGGCATAAAAGCTCATAGCTTCCCGTTTACAAACTAAATAATATTATGATAGTTCTAGTACGGTCCACACCTTGTGATGCATTGTTCAACAGAGATTTTTGAAATAAAATTAATATTTCACAAACCCCTTTTTTTCAAGCTTCGCAAATAGTACTATTTGCGAATTAGGCCACCAAAATGATGTATTTAAATTCAAAAATTAAAAAAAAATCAAAATAATTTATTGTCACAAGATACAAATCACTAGATGTCTCTGTAAACGTGTTCGCGACTCGCAAGTATTGCATGAAGCTTTACCTCTGTACGCTCTACGTTTTGTGCCTGAAATGTCTAAGCTGGCTATCAGAGCATTCGCAGCGCTGATGTTAGTGGGCGGGATAAATTGATGCTTCCTTTTAATTCGGTACCACGTGGAATGAGAATTACGCGGCTTTCGATTATGTCATCACAGAAGTATCGCATTCTCTGATGGTGGTAACAGGTCATGACCCATTGCGTGTTATGCGCATTCTGCTTAGAGATTAGCACGAAACAAGGAACAATGGCACAAGGCAAAGGAAGCCTATATCACTGCACTGGGTCGACAGACTGATGATGAAGTCTAGACTTTTTTCAGGATTTTTTCTAGAACCTTATAGTACTGATCAATATTATCAACATTTGCTACGACTATACTTAAATCGCTAAACCGCTGTTCTAGCTTTAATGTCGATAGTCGAAGCACTTTTTGTATGGAAAAACTGTATTTTTCGCGAATCTGATTTGGGTCCATAGTAAAAGTTGGTCACGATTACTTACATCCTTAATTATCATAAAATATGTCCGACGTCTCGTCTTGAGAAACATGTGGTAGAGAGTAATCCGACGTGAGCATTGGAGATGGAAGGCATTGGGAATGGGATGGCGAGCTATTTTCGATTACAATCTGTTTTGTAATAACCTCGCCGCTCTGATGTAAACATTTTCCAGATATCTTGTTGAGCAAATTAGATCAGCTTTTACATATAGATGAAAATTAGTAAATGGTAAATTTTGATTTATTTTAAACGCGAATAAGTCCGCGATTGATACCCAACTCGCGTGACGGTAAGTGAAGTTATAGTCGAAAATGAAGCACGCGGACTTAGAAGATACTTATTCGCTCTAATTTTGAAAAGCTTCTGATTATTATTTTTCAGGAAACAAGAATGTCGACAGACTGTTTCTTGGCCATACGAATCAGAAATATTTGCTCTAATATTTGCATAATTATAATTGCACATTTATTTTAATTATTTATGTATACAGCTGTCCCATACTTGCTATAGAAATTCATATCTGAACAAATTAATTTTGAGCATACCTACTCACAAAATTAAAACCTTCACGAGGTTGTTTAGCACATACCTACCTATTTACTGCGTTGCCTACCTACTGTCGAAAAAACCTGCATTTAACCAACTTCAAATAAGAAGGATTCAATGTGTTTTTGTCATGGAGGAGACTGGTTGATATGCTCCTTGGTTTTTGTAGGTATGTTACGCGATTATTCCGCCAATTATGAATTTTGTACATAGATTACAATGATTGAAGTTTCACTATGGAAACTAGCGTTATTTTCGCACATTTGCAGGAGTTGCACAATCTGGTCCCACCTGCCCCTTTCTTCTATCGTACGGCTAGACAGACGCGACCAAAGCGCCACCCTTTTATGGTGGACATCCCACGCATTAGAACCAAGCGTTTTGAGTCCACATTCCTCATACGAACTGCCAGAATGTGGAACGCTTTGCCTAAGTCTGTCTTTCTGTTAAAGTACAATGTAGGTCTTCAAATCTATAAGAACAATACTTCTTTTTACAATCCAGTCATTAGAATGTGTCGCCAGTTCAACGAAATTCTTAAGATCCACCATTTATAACGCAATAGACATTTTCGATTCAAATTTACCAAAATTTAAAAGAGACGTGAGGAGGATTGCATTCACGGTTCACCGTGGATGTAGTTATAATTAAATTACTTTGTTGTTGTATTAACCTACTTAATATCAATAGTATTTTACCAAATACTTAAGTACTGTTTTATAATAATCATGATGTGTTCACATGTTTTGGAATATGGTTTAGGTCATAGTTCTTATCACTACAATATTTTAGCATATTATTGAATGTATTCTGTTTTGTGTACCAAATAAATAAATAATAAATAAATCTCGAGTAAATAGGTATCTTCTAGGTAAGCGTGCTACATCCTAGACAGCATATCTGCTTAACATCAGGCAGTGTGTAGTCAAACGCAAACCTATTTGAAAAAAAATACCACTTTTTTAGTAAGTAAAGCACAGGTGTTACTCACGCATAATTAGCAGTTTTTTACTAAAATTATGCGTGAGTAACACCTGTGCTTTACTTAATGATTGTAGTTGGGAGTGATTATTTTTGGCGAAAATCACCTAACTATTTTTGAGGAGGACACTCGTTGTCTATAGAGTGACATTGTTAAGTGGTTAGTAAAACTGTAGCGTTCAATTCTGCATAGAGACAGAAATCTACCAACAGGGATCCTCCGAAGACAGACCGTACCGATCAGTGATCGGGTTGGAGCATGTAGCCATGCTACGCCACGCTACTGTCGCTACAGTTTTACTGTTAGGTCAGTTTTATCGCCAATATGAGTAGGTAAACCATAGATAATATATGACTATAATCCTCAATTGCGTATAGGGTGTGAGAAAAAAGATGTGCTATACATACTTAGTTAGCTATACCTATATATGTTGTTATGATTTTATCATATTTAGACTCTAGATAATGGTAAAAACCTGCATAATACTAATAGAAGTGATAGAAAATAGATTCATAAATATGTTGATTTACTTAAGCATCTCATCAAAAATTCAAGTCGTTTTTGGCACGAAAAATTTGTCTGACTATAACGTCTAGGACGTGCGTAATAGTCAGACAAAAAAAAACGTATACGCAAATAGAGACAAAAGATATTAGTTTCGTCCTGTTTACACTTACTTGCACATCTCGTCTTATCTTACTTTTGTGATCTAGTTAACTTTGACTATGAGGTAAACTAATCACATTGGCGTAGCTAGACATTTTCTCTATAGTCGGGGGCAAGTTCCTACTTTTTCAAACACAGAAAAATATAAAGTGTTGACTTCAAGTTTTACTTTTTGGTATTGTGTTATTTTTTTTTTTGTTTTTTAACTTGTGGTATTTTGAGAATTTCTAAAGTTGAATTTTTGAAACGTAATTTTATTTAAATGTAACAATTAGCAATTATTATCAATATTATCGGACGTTTTCAAGACCACGTGATGTGTCTACGAAATAAAGAGATATTGACTTTGACTTTGAGTGGGCAAGGACATTTCTCGGTTGGGCAAAGGACAAAGCCTAACTACGCCCTTGCCTACTCGTTATGAATCTAAAAGTGACAGTAGGTACCGCATCCATTGAACAGTGTCGCACCATTGTACCTATTGCTCTTTACCTTTGACGAACTGTGCCAGGTTTATTAAAAAAAATATGTATTGCATATCACATTATGGATAAATTGGTATACAGTCTGAAATTAAAATGCAAAGAACAAGGACTAACAGCAACTCGATACTTTCTGAAACATTTGAATGGATCACTCCTACTCTTAGAGTATATAAATAACTATATACTCTAAGCTCCTACTCATACCAATTTTAACATCATATATTTGGTAACATACAAGTACCTACGTATTAAATGTTCAGTTTTTTCGATCTATTAATAATAATTGTCGAATACCTTATCGACACTTTAGGAACATGAAACAGGAACGCAATAAATTATTATAAATGTATAACTTAATTAAATACAAGCTTTCGAGATCCTGGATATCATGTAGCAGCAGAGTGCTAGCCAAGATAAGTAAAACGAGCCCAAACACGACGGCTCTATCTTGTTTAGTACAGGAGTTCCTGGGGCCACTTTCCCACTCCATCGTCAGATCAGCTCCATGGTACCATATTATTACATTGTCACGCGATATACATTTCAGCTCAATAGGAAACCGGGAAGTTAGTCAAATTTAACTTGCAAGATTCCACCCCAACACATTCATGGGTACATGAGGTACATCCATTGCAAGTTAAATAAAAGCTTGTAAAAAAGGGCACAGATACATAGGTTTAGGCATTTTATTACGCCAATGGTTGGCTATTGCATCTCAGACAATTCCATAAAACTGCCATAGTACCTATTACGGTGAACAGTAAACATCGGTCCATCGCCAAGGATTCTAACATGTCAATATAACTGAAGTACCAGTAACCCCAATCTTACACGAGTCACAACACAACGGCAGTGCCAGGCGCCAATCCATCTTTATAGGCAACTAGCTTTTGCCCGCGGCTTCGCCCGAAATTTAAGGGCATATTCAGGCAAGGGGTGGAGCCACTGATAGCCCGCTTTTTGCAGGCCGCCTTGTGATGGCGGCACGGCGGGGGCACCCACGGGAGTGTTGTTGACTCTTCCTTTACCAAACAGTTTAGATTGAGCTGCCTTTGCCTCGTGTGAGTTTGGCCTAATGTGTAATCTGGTTCGTACCAACCGCCACAATGGATACCAATAGTCGTAAAGCTAAATAATCTATCGTTTAGGTCGAACGGAATAATGCAAAATAAATTATAGAATTTGCGTAGGTACCTATTGTGTTATCGGCAATGGGATGAATAGGTGAAACATCGCAGATTTCATTGCAGTATTGCTGAAAATAAGCTGAATGAAATCGGATTTAAAAAAAACTATCTACGTGGAAATTCTCTCATGGAAGAAATACAAAATAGATAGTACCTACGTGAACCCTTCTATTTGACGGGAATGAAACCTAATTAGATAATATGAAGTATCTTACTTCGGATAATAATGTCGTACCTATATCAGCATTGGGTATCATGCTTGGTTTGTGAATTGTTCTATTTTTAGTTGTTTTTGAGTTTTGTTTATGTGTACCTAATTGTTTTGTCCCAAATAAAATTTTCTGTAAATCTGTATATCTATATGATCGTACTCGTAAATAGATATCAGTAGGTATAGAATCGACAGTAGAGTTAACTCTACCGAGGCGAAGGTTTGTTTACGGGTACTTCGAAAACCTAAGTTAGCTAGGCAAAGTTAATAGACAATGTTAGGCAAACATTGCGACGGCGCAATAGTTACCTACACCCTTGTCAACATTGCACGTCCCAGTACAAACAAGCGGCTTAACTCAAGCTAATGGATACAATATGATGTCAATATTGTCGAACTCCGATGAATATTGCTTCCAAAATCGACCATAAAGCCCTTTACAACTCATTGATAAATTCGTTATGTCCGTCAGTCCTCGAGAATGTCTTATAACATCCATATTTTGTGAACCAAAATGTATGAAATTTTACATGATGATAGTCACAATATAGATCTCAATTTTATACACTTACTTCAAACTTGCAAAACTGTGTATTTAAGGGGTAGCTCCTATATAAATAGGATTAGTAAGTATATAAATTAAGTGGAAATACAAATTTTTTTCAATACTAAAATTATAAATCCGAAAAGTTTGTTGGTTTGTTCCTGTTTCACGCCGCAACGGACCAACGGATTAACTTGAAATTTGGCATGGATATAGTTCAAAGGCCGGAAAGTGACATAAGCTACCCGGAAAAACAAAAGGTTCCTGTGGGATAGCACAAAATGCAATAAACCACGCGGGCGGAGCCGCGGGCAAAAGCTAGTACTTATATAAAAAAATGATTTTGTCTTCATCGTTACCATCGTCACCTTCTACGGAAGCCTAACATACGCGTGTCTCGACACGCACTTGACAACTTATTATCTTGTCTAGCACCCCGAGCATGACTAAGGGATAAAACTATTTTATCCAGTTGTCACCGTCAATTCATACTTTGTTTCCATTCCGAGGGAATAAATTGGCAGTTAGACAATTTGTCCCTTTGCCATGTAAGATTTGCACTGTGCAGATTCAGTGAGTGCAAAAATTATAATGTAGCGCTCATAGCGTAGTTTGACGAAGTGTTTCTTAGCCATCACCGAAGTTAAGCAACGCTGAGCACAAGTGTCATTTACAACTGTGCGCTGGCGTGGCTCGAATGATAAGTTAAATTTCTTGTCCCGGAGGCAGCTTAAAAAAAATTGACACCAAGTCTAGCCATTCGGCCTAAACGAACTTATGGGTTATTAGATTTAGGCCTATAAGGATATGCTTGTTTCTTTTACGATGTGGTCGCAAAGCGATAAAGTCGGTCAGATAAATTAAAAAAATCTTTACTACATTTGTTGAATAAACTCTAAGCCGTGATAAATCCTTGTGTAAATGTTTAATATAAGTTTACTTGTTTAAATTCCCTCATTCTCTGAAGATGCCATGATTACGTAGTATTTTCTTTGCCATGATATAAAGATTATCGTACCTTCATTGGAACGATTTGTTGCTATGAAAGGTCAACGAAGACCAGTGACGAGACGGAGTGAAATTTATCTTTATTCATAACTAGCTGACCCGGCGAACTTCGTTTCACGCGATATCTTTATTATGTGTTATTCTGATGTATAAGCATAATTATTGCAAAGTTTCATCTCAATCGGTTGAGTAATTTTTGCGTGAAAGAGTAGATAACAAACATCCATATATACTCACAAACTTTCGCGTTTATAATATTAGTAGGATATCCGTAATTCTATTCATACAATTATTCTTTGAAGAATCGATTATGTAATTTAATTTGTGCTTTTTCCCGCAGCTTCGCCCGCGTGTTAGGTATCTTGGTTTTTGTGCTATCCTGTAGGAACCTTTTATTTTACCGAGAGTGTTTTGTGACATGGTGCACTCTCCGATCCTTTTACTACAAGTAGATACACCGGTTCTGGCCACTGCCCCGGTTTAGGCCGTTTAATGTCAAAGTTATTGCATAGAAATAGATTATAAACAATGTTTCACCATAAATATTGTTTGTGTGACTGTCAAAGTTTGAAATGAAGAAAATATATCTTACTAGCTTTTGTCCGCGGCTCCGCCCGCGTGGAATTTGACTTTTGTGCTATCCCACAGGAACCATTTATTTTTTCGGGATAAAACGTAGCCTATGTCACTTTCCGGTCCTTGAACTATATCCATGCCAAAAATCAAGTCAATCCGTTGCTCCGTTGCTGCGTGAAAGAGGAACAAATCAAAAAACTTCTCGGATTTATAATATTAATATGATGACAAAAATTTTGATAAATCAATCAAAAACACTAAAAAGTTTCAATTTCCACGTCTAGATCGTTCGTCCCAAAAATAGCTTTTCCCCCCCTTTTAACGCTGATATGCTATGCAATTTAGAAAAATACGAAACACGTGGTCAATTAATTTTGTTTAAGAATGTCTATGCCAAATTTCAAGTCAATCGGCCCAAGGAATCCCATCCTCCCATACTAACTTTACCTCGCTATTTTACCCACTTCGGGCTTGAATTTCGCAAAATCCGTTCTTAGTGAGCACCTATATCCGAAAAAGAACACGTAAAATATGACACGCCTAGCACTTGTAGTGCTTGAGATTTCGTGATAGGTGAGTCAGTGAATCACGATTTTATATATATGTATAGATAACTAAAATTGTCAATACAATTATTAAAATTGAAAGTGGCTAAATTGATACTAAGATGGCCACAACCGGTGCATCAACTATATCCATGCCAAATTAAGTCGATCCCTCCCTCTGTTGCTACCTGAAAGAGTAACAAACCAAACATACTTTCTTTTATAATATTAGGTATAGTATAATGATTTATCTTTTGCCTGCAGATTCGCCCGCGTCATATTTTGATTTTTGTGATAAGTATCTCACTTAAACCTTTTATTTTTCGCTGATAAAAAGTAGTGTATCCGACCTTTAAACTACATTATAAGCCCGATTACAGAGGCGCCAGCGTAAATTTAATAGCAACGCAAAAAGCGTTCTCTCTATCGAACGCCTAAAGTGAAAAAGAAACAGAACTATGCTATTTAGCTATATATTTACGATGGCGTCTCTGTAATCGGGCTTTATATCCATGCAAAATCAAGTCAATCTCTCCCTTTGTTGCTGCGTGAAAGAGCAACAAACAAACCAACAAACACATTTTCGAAGCGTAGAGCGTCTAGCAGCTCGTAGACAGAATCGCGGGTCAAAAATGAACAAGCTTGGCACAGAACCTTGATGTGTAGTGTACAAGTAGAGAGCCTACTCATAGTCATCATAATAGGTACCATATTTTGTAATAAGCCAAGTCTATGACTATGCTCAGCCGGGGCGATTATCGGCTGAAAATAATGATATTCATCCTCAGTTTTTCTCCTTTGACGCGAATCCCTACGCGTCTCCTGACCCAAAATGTGATGTAAATAATAAGTATGGCGAGGGTTTGTCAAAAAATATGATGATGAAGGGTATTTTATGTTTTACATATGACTGCGTTTTTTCCAGTCTTTTTTTGGCATTATATTTTTGTATAAAGTTTAACGAATCGAGAATGTTAGAGAGTAGGTAGGAGGTTGTATAAATAAAAGGTACTAGGTACCTATAAAATGTAAATTTTAATTAGTAATTCAAAGATAATGTCGGGGAGTTTATAAAATTTACATTTTATAGGTACCAAGCACATTTTAAAATAATCATTCTCTTTGTTTAGTACATCAACATTGTAATTCAATCTAAATTTTCGTTTCTTACTATCATATTTTGTTCATTCGAATATGGGTAAATTATTTTTTCTGCTATTTACATTTCAATTTATATAATTTATATGTAGGTATAAAGTAACAATGGCGAACACTACTTTTGTTACGTAAAGATTTCGTGGGTGTCACCTTTTATTTTTTATTTTTTTTAGGGTTCCGTATGCAAAGTGTAAAAATGGGACCCTATTTTTTTGACCGACGAACCACTGGAAGAGGTATACAATTCGACGCGTATTTTTTTTTATGTATAACCACGCTTAACTTTTTTCGTAGTAGTCCGATTTCAATAATTCTTTTTGGCCCCATTTAAATTATATCGAAATCGGTTGAGCCATTTTTGATAAATCAACAATAATGTGAAAAGTGCTACATCGATCCGTGCGAAATATTCGCGAATTCTGTACACGGGTGAAGTCGGTCATCCTAATTTTTGCAAAAAATAATCTTGTTACGAGTATTATTGTTGTATTCTTTGTACTTTATTTATGTGACAAACACGTACGCGTGAATAAGATTAGGATTTAGCTTCACCTATTTTAAGACTAACTTTTCCAACACCTCATATCATACGCTTCTTTTGTTAGTAGGAGTTACCTACGTAATGTGTTAATCATTATTCATAAATTATACAACACCGCAACATAATATTCATCAATACCCGATTGATGTAATACTCATACAAATACTCGTGTGTTTGCATATTTGCCATTCGCAACTACGGACATATCAAATAAGATTTATTATTGTTTAATTTTACCGTCAGGCAATATTTGTTTTATTTGTTTAATGTGTAGTATTCAATAACTTTGAATCATTACTTTGATACCTACGAGTACCTATATCGGAAAAATTGTAATTTTTTTCATCTAGATACGAATGAAAATAAGTTTCTATTTTCACTGTAGTTGGGTTACAAGAAATAGTTATTTTACGGGGTCGTACGTAGCTATGCTATCAGCAGAGATTTGGGGATCAGATATATTTGGGGTGACATAACTCATATACTTGGAATATACACAGTTGTTCCATGAGGAACAGCTAGTTTTTATTTTCGTACACAAACGAAACAGCCAACTTCAAACAAGTCCAACCAATAAATTGAGTCCGGCTTGAAGGACCAATGTTCACACAGGATGCACCAAGGATGAAAAAGACCAATAGCTTCCATGGAAAAAAATACCGATGATTTATTGAACATTTTAATTTGGTCAGCATTATTCATTGCACAGGTGCTGTGTCCCACCTTCCACGATGCAGAATTTTGGCGCCATATAATTTAAGAGATTATTTTTACAATTTTTATCTTGATTAATTCAAGAATATCGGAAATATTATGGTTTATGCCAAGATTATAATTTTGTGTATACTGTACTAGTCTGTTTTTAATAGTCCACCGCAGGACGTAGGCCTACCCACGAAGGGTGATTGGGCCATATCCAACCACCATGCTGGCCTAAGCGGGTTGGTTGATTCACATACGCCAACGATTTTCTTCTACGGGTTTCCTCACAATGTTTTCCTTCACCGAAAAGCCAGTGCAGTGGCCGGGACCGGGATTTGACCCTCAACCTCACGATTGTTAGGCGGGAGTCGCTACCACTAGATCACCACGGCTTTTTTTTACCACATTTTTTTTTGGATTTTTGTTAGGGTATTTCCTTCAAAAGGGGGAAATTTGCTGTCGCGCTATTTATCAGCCGATTCCGATATTTGCCAGGATTGTTCAGTATCTATATCCTAACAAGATTTGCAAGTACATATAAACCAAATCGGTCAAGAGCGAGTGCAAATGTAGTTAAACGTAAACCTATTCGGAAAAAAAAAGAAAAGACCTAGGCTTTTGAAGATTTAGGTAAGGAGATGGGTCGCGAACTCGCGAGGTCTAACTTTTCGGAGAACTACTAGTTAGTTATGTATAAACTACAGTAAACTGCATGACAGTTATTCTATGGTGAGATCACAAGCAAACAAACATTTTGTTTTCCAGATATTCCATCGGAGGCAAAAAGATGGCACTCTTAGCAGACTGGGCAAGAGAAAACATCGGGCTGGATCCATCCGCAGAGCCGAAACTCCCCGAGACTCCTACGAAATTCGCCGTAAGCAGGTTGCCGCAGAATATAAAAGAAGAATTGGAAAGAATAACGATAGTCAGCGTGGACGGAATGGACAGGCTGATACGAGCCCATGGCCAGACGTTGAAAGACATGGCCAATGTTAGGAAGAACTCTTTCCCAAGAATACCCGATGCCATAGTCTGGCCGCAGAACCATGAACAGGTATGACGAAGCTTAATTAGTATGTAGCCAAATCGTCGCGAAATATTTTCATAGAAACTCTTACCTCGAGATAGGTAACTTTATTTTTATATCTCAAGTTCTCAATCAAAATATTTATTTCTCGCGTATAGTATTATACAATCTGCCAAACTCTACGGTGGAAGCTGCACACATTTGCTCACCCCAGAAAAATTAGAAAGTATTACTTTTAAATCGAGGTATGTCAGTGAGGTGTCTTTTGCAGGCCAATCTCACTAAAAAATTACAGGTCCCGCCCAGTCCCACTTTAGTTTGGAAGCTTTTCGGCCGAAGCTTTAATATTATGTAAGTACTTATTTATGGAAAAATGTTACACATAGCACCCACAGATCAGCAGAACTATAGCACCTGATATAATAAATGAGTTTGCTTTGTCAATATATAAATTACACGTAAAAAAATTGAGTTAGGATATCTTATTTACGAGTATGTTTATTTAAGTAAATAATCGGTAATTAGTACAGCTGTAATTTTTACGTCTTACATGAATAAAATAACATACTCTGGTTAGCATTTTGGAACTTCGTTGTCACCTCCTTTATTTTGCAGTTTCAATGATTTTTAAATCGACTAATTATGTATGTAATAGTAGGTATTACCATAAACTAGCTACTCAAGTAGACCAGCAATTTCCATACTAATGATCGTACGTCGCAAAAAGCTCGAAAATATGTACATATTATTTGTAGATGGCGCTGCTAAATATCCCTGTATATATTTCGATACAGTGCACCGATAAAAATAAATTATTATGATGCAATTTGTGTTCTATAGAATATTTTAGATCTGTAAAGTTAGTCTTAAATCTATTTTCCTTTTTTTAAGCAAATTAAAAGTATTACCACGTTTTCCCAATGTATTGAGAGATGGCGATGCGATCGAAGGAAATAGGATTCGAATTCTCGCGTCCTTAGTTCGCTAGATGGCGCTGAACATTAATATTTTACCTTGTACTTGGCCTGGATTGGCGGATTAACAGATCGGCAAGTTAAAATGACAGTGGGCAGGGCACATAGCACGGAAAAGTTATCTGGTGGAAACAACGTACCGGCAAGTGCAGTGTAGGTTGGACGTTCCCCCACAAGGTGAACGGATGACCATTGAGGATGACCTTAGGATCGCGCTAGTTGCAAGCCGCTTCCATCCTGTCTTATTTGAGATCATTAGGGGAGGCCTATGTCCAGCAGGGACGTTCTATGGATGAATCATGGATGTATTGGCGAAAACCGTAAGTTATTACGGTGAAGTAAAGTGATAAAGGCAGGGTGATACAATGAAACAACAAAATTAGTAATTTATTTTTTAAACCCTTAATTTAGGGTGGCTTGTTTTACGATCGGAAATTTTAGTGTTACTTTTACAATAAAAGTGGATCTTTACCAAAATCATCTGATTGATAATATACTCTTAATGCTCTTTGCAACTTATATTTAATAATTCCGGAGCTTCACACCTCAAACAGTCTAATATTGTTTTGAATAAGCAGCTTTTGATTTTGCTACTGTGGACAATATTAAAGAATAGTGAGTTGTAATAATCTACAGCCATGTGAACCAATTTTAGCAACCCATCGCTTGGCATCTTTAACTTAACATTTTTAGAACACTCATAGGACTTGATTAAAATCAAAAGTTGTTTGTTATCTTCAATGTCGACATTCTTCAACAATTATTTTTTTGCATTTCTTGCAAGGATATTTGGACAAGTATAATTTGGCTAGATAACCTGCAAAATAGGTCAAGGAACATTCTTCCAATGTCAGTTGAAATTGAAGCCACACGCGACGTGGAAGTGGAAACCACAGTTGTAGCAGTTGATTCTGTATTTGGTGAAATAGGTTCATCTAATACATCTGTGCCGTCTGAACCGAAACATTGAAATGTCTCGGCTTACATTCCCACAGTTGTGATAAACACAGCTGTGTATGACATTTTCAGTCTTCACAGTCCAAAACATAGGCAATGTCGAAATCCAACAAACATCTAGTGGTCAAACCTTTATGCGAGATAATCAAAGTAAGTCAGAGAGCAAGAATCGTATTTAAAAAGAATAACAGCGACGAAAACAATTCAACAAACGAAACGACGAACTCACGTAGTGATTAATTCTTCTATGGAACTCACTAACTCAGGCAGGAGCAGTGTTGTTGAGATAGTGATAATCTATCGATATAGTATCATAAATCATGTATACTCTAGTATATTATATAATTGACCTTGACAATAGGGTATTACAGTCATTTTTGAAAAGCATCTCAGTTAGATCCTGTTGGTCTAATAAACCACTAAAAAATACAAAAAATATTTTTTTTATCGTTAAGTGTTTTAAAAATGCATTTTAATTTTACAATTTCAAATATTCGCGCGTAATTTACGTAAAACGATGGATGTCATTATTTTACTCTGTGGTCATGAATCACGTCACTATGCTATGTAAACAATGCACGTAAATATTTTTCACGATAGTGTCTTTGTTTGTAAGTTTGAGATTTATGTTGAAAATGAGTTATTATAAATGGTTAATAATGAGTTACCGTTCGTGTGCTGTTCCTGGAATACTAGTGTACAAACACCGGACAAACTATTCAATGTTTACATAGCCGGATGACGTCATAACGTAGCGGCAACTATTTTATGCACAGATTAAAAAGACGGAATATTTTGTATTGATTTTTAAAATTTATTTTGTTGTTTTATGATCTAAAAGGTACATTTTCCGATTGCTTTTTGCTTAAGTTATCTCAAAAATATATTTACAGATTTTTTCTCGTTCATAGAAAAATAGCCTATTATCGATACCATCGACACTATCGATAATATTGATACAATCGATAGCATACGTTTCGAATTTCGATAGTATCAATAATGTCGATGGTATTTATACATTAAGTACCTAACCAAAAGGAGTCGACACTGCAAAGCGTACCCCTCTGCCAAAAGTACGCGACCGGCGGTCATGCTCTTTATTTAAATATATCGGTCTGGTTGCTTTGTTTCGTTAATTTTCAGCTAGTGTTAGTTAATTACATTTGTGTGCGTGTAAACTTGCTTATATTTTGGTTTGTGTGCGTTTCTTCAGCCGCCACTGACTTGGCAGACTTCGGTGCTTAGGCATGTCGACTCGTTTTGCTTAGGTACTTAATGTATTTATAGTATTATCATTATTAGATACTATCGATAGCATTGCCAATATTCAAAACTATTGCATGATTTTTTCTATCGACAGTATCGGTAGTAAGCTGCTGAACTTCGATATCTTTGATAGAACTATCGATAGTGTAACAGAATTTAACAGACTATCGATAGTGAAACTATCGCCTATCGCTACAACGATAGTCAAAAGCAAAATTTATTTAATCTGTGCTTGCGTTATTACTTCTTTTTTTACAATTAATGTTCGATTGCAACAAATAAAGTTTTGCTTACAAAAAAAGTTTATTAATTAGTTCTTTCTTTGATTTCCTTTGATTTCGATGAAAATACAATTTTTTGTAATTCATTACCATTACAATACAGTTTCATATAATTTTATGCAATTTTTTATATTTTTCCTACTTTAAATACCTACTCATTCTTATCTGACTGGCAATAAATAATACCTCCTTATTCAAAACCCTAATAATTTTAATTCTGACATTTCTGGCAACTTGTTAAAAGATCATAATTTCCTCGGATTTCAGTTAAATTTAGATGCAACTGTAGGTTTTAATGGTTTCTTTTAAAGTACATTTTACATTGAAAGTGCTAGTGAAAAAGTGATGGTTTTTGGCGTAATTTTTTTGAATATCGGCACGAACCCTACCTTAACTGAGTTTTGTGTGCAATTTTTTGGGACCGAGTTGCCTTCGTCCGTGGGTAGGAACCCTATTAATTTTCTGTTAGCACCACCCAGGACCACGTGTGGAGGCATACGTGGTCGTGGGTGGTGCTAACCAGGCAGCAACCATACTGGTGGTAGGCTTAAGCCGCGGCGAGAGACCACCCACCTGACCGGACTAAGCCGCGCCGCTAAGCGACTCTCTCAAGCTCGTGTTCCGGCGCGAAGTGTAGTGACGCCAATCTGGAAGTCGGGTCGGAACAGTAGTGTCCTCTGGTGGGTCGACTACGGTGCACACATCGATTACCGCACCGGCCGACTAGTCGTGGAAGGCAGCGGGATCCAGGGCACGGTTTGTCGCTGGCCGACCGCAGATAGTAGGGGGCCCAAGTAGTGAGCTCTCCACTCATGAAAGGCTGCCCCGCCATCTGTCGAAAAATTCCAGGGATGCGCCATCGTGCCGGTTGGCGACCGGACGAGAGGGCCCGATGGACATCCTTGGGGGGCTCGGGCGTCCCCGCGGTCTCCAGGCTAGTCTACCATAGATGTGTGTGGTTTGTGTGTTGTACCACTGAATCTGCAGAGTGACGTCTCGTTCCACTACCGACTTTCTACCTACTTTACTCCGCAATTTAAACATGAGAAACAGTAGAAGAAAAAGAACGTGTACACAGCGGCAGCACTCCCTCTCACTCAAAGTGCACCTGTCTAATATTCGGGGCTTGCACTCCAATCTCACGACTGTCCATCATCATCTTGAGACAGATCGACCCCACCTATTGTTCCTCACGGAGATGCAGATTGCTGGTCCATCCGACGTGTCGTATCTCTCATACCCAGGGTACTCCCTGGAGCACCGATTCAAACCACGTGCGGGTGTATGCGTGTACGCCCGGGATGATATTTGCTTTCTGCGCCTTCGTAGATTTGAAGACCCCTCTTTCTCAGTGCTCTGGGTTTTGGCAAACACTGGTTTAGAAAAAAATATTTACGCCTGTGCATACCGTTCACATAGCGGGGACCAGGAGACGACCAGACTCACCGAATACCTCAGTGAGGCGGCGGATGCTGCTAAGCTCAGCTACCCTTCGGCTCAATTTGTAATCCTGGGGGACTTTAATGGCCACCACAAGGAGTGGCTTCACCCATACCTGGACACAAACCATGATGGGTTTGAGACGCGCAAGCTTGCTTTGACACTTGACCTCACCCAGCTGGTTCAAGGCGCCACACGGGTACCTGACGTTGACTCGCACACAGCCTACTGCTTGGACCTTCTGCTAACTACCGATCCAGACCGTTAATAATCGCCACTGAATAGTGGCGATTTCCTCGCCGTTAGGTACATCTGATCACTGTCTGGTGAAATCTGTATTCGTCTACTCCCCTTCAGACCCCAGCCCCAAAGGGTCACGACGGGTGTGGCGGTACAAGTTAGCGGATTGGGATGAGATGCGGAGTTTCTTTGCATAAGCCTTGGCAGCCTATGTGCTTTTCTTCCGATGATCCTTCTACGTGCGCGGATGCCGTGACAGATGTGCTTCATACCTCCATGGAATACTTCATTCCATTTTCGGACGTGCCTCTGTCAAGCAAAGCTCGGCCCTGGTTTGGGCCTGAATGTGGACGCGCCGAAGCGCAAAAGCATCAGACATACCTTGCTTGGGTCGATGCTTGAAACTGTAAGTTGGGGGACATTCGTCTGAGGAAGAAGGCGTACAATAGGGCTGCTAAGTCCTGCAAAAGGGTTATGCGGAGAGCTCGCTTTGATCACATTAGTCGAATAGGGAACAAACTTGCTTCTTACCCTGCGGGTAGTAAGGCATTCTGGTTCCTAGCTAAATCAGTTGAAGCGAACTTCTGCCGCCCGTCACTGCCTCCGTTGCTGAAACCCAATGGTTCACTGGCCCATACCGCGGTAGAGAAAGCAAATTTATTTGCATCTCAATTTGCTGAGTACCTCCAACTTTGCCAAAATGTGGCACTGTAATGAGTGAAATGCATATCCGGCAAAAGGAGGTTCTCAAAGTTCTCCGCAGTCTAGATGTGAACAAGGCCTGTGATCCTGATGGTATTCCGGCCATTGTACTGAGAACTTGTGCGCCTGAGCTCTAGCATGTGCTGACTCGCCTCTTTCGCCTATCTCTGAAGACAGGTCAAGTGACCAAATCTTGGAAGCTTGCTAACGTGCAACCTGTTCCTAAGAATGGCAGCCGTGCCGACCCTGCCAACTACAGATCGATTTCGATCACGTCTATACTCTGTAAGAGTATGGAACGTGTTCTTAACAACAGGCTCCTGGCCTACCTGGAAGCGAATGACCTTCTCAGTGACTGCCAGAACGGCTTTCGCCGAAACCGGTCTACTGGGGACCCTCTGGCGTACGCCACACACATTTGGAGTGAGGTCATCGAAAAGCATGGGGAGGCGCTGGCTATCTCCTTGGACATCTCTAAAGCTTTTGACAGGGTCTGGCACGAGAGCTTTATTGGCAAGCTTCCATTTTACGGCCTGCTTGCTGATTTCTGCGTATGGATATCAGATTTCTTGAGGAATTGGTCGTCGAGTGGTTGTAGATGGCTGCTCGTCAGTGCAAATGGCTATTAATTCCTCAGAGGTCAGTGCTCTCTGCGACCTTCTTCCTACTGCATATCAACGATCTGCTAAAGCCCGGGATCTTTGGGTACGCAGAGATCGTGAAGCGATACACATCCGATGCAAGAACCAGCGGGCCATAGATCGAGTCACTCGGAGAGGCTATGGTCGAACGGCTCAACTTGAGTCTGGAGGCAGTATCTGACTGGGGTGTTGCTATACTGGTCAAGTTTAATGCCACGAAGACTCAAGGCTGTTTGTTTTCGGTCAAAAAGAAACCCTACCAATTGTCTCCCGCTTTCCGTGGTGTCTCCGTTCCGGTTACCGACAGCTTGGAACTATTAGGCGTTTCACTCTCATCGACTCTTAACTTTGGCTCATACATAGAGTCAAAAGCCCAATTAGTCTCCAAAAAACTTGGTGTTCTCTCTAAGGTGAGACGGTATTTCACACCTGAGCAACTACTTAGTCTTAATAAAGCACAAGTCTTGCATGGAATACTGCTCTCACTTTTGGCATGGCTCTGCCAAATATCAACTGGAGGCTCTGGAGTCGATTGAGAGGTAAGCCAGGAGGCTGATTGACAACGACCTTGACTAAGTCAAAAGAAGTAAGTAAGTAAAAGGTGTTTGTCGGCCTTTTATCGGATACACTTCGGAGAGTGCGCTCAAGAGTTGCACAATCTGGTCCCACCTGCCCCCTTCTTCTATCGTACGGCTAGACGAACGCGACCAAAGCGCCACCCTTTTATGGTGGACATTTCACGCGTTAGAACTAAGCGTTTCGAATCCTCATTCCTCATACGAACAGCCATAATGTGGAACGCTTTGCCTGGGTCTGTCTTCCCGCTTAAGTACAACGTGGGTGTCTTCAAACCCCGAGTAAATAGGTATCTTCTAGGTAAGCGAGCTACACCCTAGACCGCATATCTGCTCAACATCAGGCAGTATGTAGTCAAAAGCAACGAAATAAAAAAAATAAAAAATCAACGGGCCTCCTCTTGTCGACGGACCAGCTCTTAAACGTTTCTACTATCACCGGGGCCTCCTGCAGTGACCTTTCCAGTTCTTGTGGTATCTACTGCTACAAGGTGGGATCCGGAGGCTTTCCTGTGATGGACGGGCCAGCTCTCCGAGACATTACTGGGGCCTTCTGTAGTGCCCATCTCAACATCCTGTGGTATCAACTGCCACGGGGGATTCTCCAGCAGCTCCCCTGCGACCGATGGGTTACCTGAAGCACCTGCGACGGGATCTATTTCAATGGTCCTCCTAAAGATATCGGTCGTGGACTTTATTGTTAAAGTAGATCGTGGACTGCGTACGTTTAGGTTTGATGATATTTACACTACAGAAGTGTTACGATTACATATTTTTTTTTAATATAACAATAATGTACTGGCCATTTTTGTCGGACAAGCCGGACGGAATTTCGCGAGGCCGTGCGGCCGCGAGATGGACTTTCGTAAATTACGTTTGGACTTTCTTAATTCAGAAGTTTTTCCGTCTAGACGCCAGTCCGAAACCGCGATCAGTCAAATATATTTTTCAGTTTCTCATGTCGATTTTTATCGCAGTCATGGGTTTGTGTAAAAAAGGTTTTCATAAAATATGATAATAGTTATTTATCATAGCGCCATCTAACACAATTTGACACTGTACTGTAATGAGGCTAAGATTTGAGGTATCTAAGATGTAAGGGTTAACCAACCACCACCAAAATATAAATAATTTTGGAATATTGCTTCCATTCGATACACATAGTGACATCTTGTGGTCTAGAATGTAACTAATTAGCGACGTACGCTCAATTGTACTGCGATTGCTGGTCTACTTGAGGAGGTTTGTCTATGGTATTACAAGAGATAACAATTTTATAATTTGCAAAAATTTTATAATTCGTAGGTATACTTATACACTGCATTGCTATGATGTAACCTAAGAACATGATAGGTAACTATAATTTAAACCTTCCTTATTAAGTTCCTAGCTAAATGGACTGGTGCAAAATATGACGCTATACGTGTTTTGCATGTTTTATTGTCATTTTGATTTACAAGAACACACTAAATAATAATCGGCCAATTGCGAGTCGGACTCGGTACAAAGGGTTCCGTACCGTATGGAATTAATATACAGGTTTATTTCTAATCAAAACTAACAACATTTGTTATGCGACTTTTGTCAAAACTCAAAAAAAAATCAGCTTTTTGTCGCGGGTAAACGATATTTTTGTATGAAAAAACATTTTTTTTTTTACTTTTGGCAAAAGTCGTAAAACAAAAGTTGATAGTTTTGATGCACAGAATAAGCCCCTAAAAGGATGCTAATTGATTAGAAATAACCCTGTATTTTATTTTAATCATTTATTTTTGAAAGGAATAGATATACAACTTAATATTCTGTGAAAATTTCAAACATCTTCCTGTTATTGTTATTAATATCGAGCAAAAAAACACGATTTTTGCATGTTTCTCTTAAATATTTATTTTACTATAATTCAATTATTGAAGTGAATATTTAACTAAATATCCTGTGAATACTTATTTCAAGCATCTATTTGTCACCGTTATTAATATCGAGCGAAAAGCGGCTAAAAATTTAGGTTAGTTGTGTGGTTTCCTTAAATATTTATTTTATACTGTTTTTAGTATTTGTTGTTATAGCGGCAACAGAAATACATCATCTGTGAATGATAATGAATTTCAACTGTCTAGCTATTATGGTTCATGTCATGAGATACGGCCTGGTGACAGACAGACAGACGGACGGACAGCCGAGTCTTAGTAATAGGGTTCCGTTTTTACCCTTAGGGTACGGAACCCTAAAATTGTAACTAGCTCCTTCAAGTATTTAGGTAGGCACGAATTTAAATTTCTCACTCTCATTTTCAGGTGGAACAAATAGTGCAATGCGCGTCACGGCACAAGTTTGTTATCATTCCATTTGGCGGGGGAACTTGCGTTTCTGGCGCTGTCACCTGCCCGGCCAACGAACCTAGGCCTATCGTGGTTCTGGACACTACTGACATGAACGCTATCCTGTGGCTGGACAAGGAGCAGCTATTGGCTAGGATACAGGTCGGTATATATATATATGTCTCGAATCTAACCTATATAATGGCGTCTGTTAAGACTAAACGTCTGTGAAGTAAAAAGCTGCGCAAAACCCCACCCCCCACCCCCCTTCTCCTCCCTCCGCCCTCGCTAACATAATCCTACTAATATTATACGAAAGATATTGCGTGAAACGAAGTTCGCCGGATCAGCTAGTAGGTATATGAATTTGCTACTGCGATCGGTTGGAAGCGACTTGCATCTATTGCCATCCTGTGGTCTGGATGAGAGCCTCCACTTGAGAACTTTTCGACCCCATCGGTCATGAATAGGCTAGAACAAGATGACTATATAATTAGTCCGTCAGTTAGACTATCAAAAACTATTAGACACGTATTTTTTCTTTTATCTGTTAAACATATACAGGGTTATTTCTAATCAATTGGCATTCTCTTATTCTCTCTGTACATCAAAACTAACAACTTTAGTCTGCGACTTTTGTCAAAACACAAAAAAAATGTTGCTCCATAGAAAAATATCGTACGCCTGCGACAAGCCCGCGACAAAATGTATGTTCCCTGTAGAGACTCTTAAAGTTCCACGTGATGTCACGTTTAGCTACACTTTTCACGTAGAGTGACGTCATGATCCCCCACTCTGGAACTTTGACACGCTATATCTATATCATGTCTATCAGTTTTTGGTAAACCTAACTGACGGCCTGATTATAATAGATTAATATCATGCCTATTACCATGAGTAGGAATAATGACCTTAATTATCAATACAAATAGCCGACTACGTACAATACAAGCCGGGCTAGTATAAGCACCGCGAAATAATTCTTTCTACGTGTCAGAACGATACAGAGTTATGGTGAAGCATATAACTGACACTTTTCACACATTGAAAAGAGTTTTATTCGCGGTCGTATGCTAAGCTAGCTCGTACTAATTTTCGATTCGAACTATGCATACGATTAATTCAAAATTAATTGTCCAAAAAAATGTACCTACATATTAAAGAACGCGATTCGTAACATAATACTCGTACTTAGTCTGGCCATAAATACTGTTACAATTAAAAATAAACAAATATTACATTTAAATTTGGAATCTGTCATTTTTATATGATTTTTCTTTGTGTTTTCTTATTTTGGCGCCAATACATTGTACAATATTTTGCGATATTAAAATGGAGTGGGGAATAAAGGGGGAAATATGTAATATCTTTGTTGGTCAATAAAGTGTTGATATATTGTAAATGTTCAGTGAAAATAGTTAAATCTCCCAGGCAGGTATAGTGGGGCAGGACCTGGAGCGAGAGATGCGCGCACGCGGGTTCACAGTGGGCCACGAGCCGGATTCCTACGAGTTCTCCACGCTGGGCGGCTGGGTCGCCACCAGGGCCAGCGGCATGAAGAAAAACACCTACGGCAATATCGAGGACCTGGTGGTGCAGACTAAGGTAACTGAAACCTTTAACAAGTGATATATTCTTCTACTATATCACTACTCATTTGGAACTACAAGTGCCAAATAAGGTTACGATAGCGCTAAGATTTAAGAGTAGCATAAAAGTGATTTAGAGACATTATATAGAACCAATAAGTGGCAATTAAAGCCTGTATGTTACTTTATAGTACCAATACTTCCGTATAAGTGGCAATTAAAACCTGTATGTTACTTTAGGTAACAAAGTCGGTTTTATGCTACCGTAGGAAACAAAGCAGAAACAAAAAACTTTTCTATGCAACTACGAGTGACAAAACGTACTCATATAATAATATGAGTTGTGTTTGAAGCTATAAGTTTATTCAAGCACTGTTATACAACTTATTTGCAACTTAAAGCTATAAGTTGCAAAATTCACAATTTAGGTAATATGCTCTTTTTAATAATACTGCCCTTAATATGATAAATAGCGTACCTATGTGTATTGCGAATTGCGACATCATCGTCAAGGTCGATTAGGTTCTAAACACTTTTAGCCAAAATAATGGCCCGGAACCTGAACTGTTTTGTAGTATATATTAGTGTTTGTATGTAATATTTCATACAGAACAGCGAAGCGGTGCTAATCTAGGGCGGGAGATTGCGAATGACATCTGGGTAGATACCTACTGTACTGGCCATAGTTTCAATAACACGTTTCATTATTGCAATTAGGGCAGCTAATACAGTACAAATCGGGCTAGATGCAGGCCGTTTACGTACTCTTATTTCCCGTGCCGCCCTTTATGGTCCTTGTGTATATCCATATTATATTATGGCCTATTTCCGTGTTACCTTCTACCGCTGATAACGGACGGAAGATTCCGCACTGCGCTGTGCGCTCCGTTTCGCTTTGCTGTCATTCCGCCGCTATCTATGTAAACTAAAATGAGTTAATTCATACATCTTTATTTTATCACAGTCTTAAAAGTCGTCAACTGGTGGACATAAGCCTCCCCAATGGATTACCAATAGGGGTGGTTGTTTGACGAACCATGCAAGTCGTTAATATTCCCAGTCGTCACTACTTACTGGCTTCGTTCCCACCGGTGAAAAACAAGAAAAAAAAACATTTGTTGTCAGTAGCAAATATGCAGGCGAAGAATGGATGATTAAAATTCGAGTTGCCACGGGACTGTCATGGGGATACGGGGATGTCAAAAAACCCAATTGTTGTCAGTGATTAAATACCTACCAAAGTGGGAACAAAAATATACACAAAAAAATTGTTGTTCCTTAGAAAAATATCGTTCACGGTCACAAGACAAAATGTATGGAACAGCTGATTTTTATTTTTGAGTTTTGTCAAAAGGCGCAGAAAAAAAGTTATTAGTTTTGATGTACAGAATAAGCCCCTAAAAGGTTGCTAAATGTTTACCAGTCATATCTACCTACTAGATGATTATTATTAATAAATTCATTAAGAAAATGAAAAAAAAAACGCAAACAAGAAATGCCCATGTCTTGTTATCCATCAAACATTATCTATTTTGCAGGTGGTGACGCCCCGAGGGGTTTTCGAGAAGGGGTGCCGCGTGCCGCGCATCTCGTGCGGACCCGAGTGGGAGCACGTCATCATGGGCTCGGAGGGATCTTTCGGAGTCGTCACAGAGGTCAGCTTCAACACTACTCCTCTAGTCGTATTTCGTACCTGTCTTGTGTTTATGAGGCCTAGTCGATTCGTACGAGTCGACTCAACGGCACATCCCTAGCAGTCGATTCGAGTGTTCCAAACGGATAAGTACCCTAGTCTGAGAAATTAGCAAAATCAGGGGGAAAACTTCGTGTAGTTTTAAAAATTGGTATCTACAGTATACCTTGAATGTTGTACCCAGATGAACATACTAAAAGTCCTCAAGGGTCAAAACAAAACTAGGTAAGTACACGACATTTTTCCCCTGATTGCTGATTTTCGCCTTTATTTGCTCCAACTATAGGGGCATTTCCCGGCAATGAGAATAATGCGGTTTGGTATTGGAATTACGTACAGCCGTATTTGTGATACCCAGAGTTACGGAACTGGATTATCCCAGACTACGCATGCGCCACTCAAGAAACCGCTGCGGTTACTAATACAACCTGTCTCGCTATCCCGTTATGGCTCAGAAACTTCCTTCTATCACTCTCTAGGTAAGATTCCGAACTCCGCTGCACGCACCAGTGCTGTCGCAGCACTACTGGTCTCCATATAGTCTCTATTTTGAGATTACATTCCGAGCTACGCAGCAATGCAGCGGCAGCACTGTTGCGCGGTAGTGTCGCTCCACTGCCGCGACAGACCAGTAGTTGCAGCGGTCATAAATAAATAAAAAATAAAAATAAAAAGCCTTTTTTTATTTCTTACTACAAAAAATTACATGAGCTAATTTAATCCTAGTTATATCTATATTAGTAAAAACCCCTCCGCGGGTGAAGGCCTCCTCCAAGGAACTCCAGCGTCCTCTGTCCTGAGCAGTTTGTAACCATCTTGAGCCAGCCGTTTTTACAATATCGTCTGCCCATCTTGTTAGCGGTCTTCCTCTGTGGCGTTTGCCACTAGGACCGCACCATCTTGTTACTCTTGAAGTCCAGCGCTCATCAGACATTCTTGCCACATGCTCCGCCCATTTCCATTTCAGTTTTTGAGCAAAGTTTAAGGCATCGGTAGCTTTAGTTATGCTTCTTATCTTAGTGTGTCTTATTTTATTATTTTTTCTAATCCTGAGCATGCTTCTTTCTAGACCCCGTTGACAAGTTATAATTTTTCTTTTTATTTTGTCTGTGTATTTCCAAGTCTGGCAGGCATACGTTAGACATGGTAAAAGGCAGCTCGACATGGCTCTAGTTAAGTTTCACTAGCATATTACTTTTAAGATTCATTATTTAGTCCAAGTAAGTTGAATTCGAAGAAATTTGAAGAAATTTTATTTAGTCCAAGTAATTGAAGTCGACTTTGCGTGCGTTGACATCGGCTCCGCAGTCAATAATGTTTAATAATTAAATTATCGAATTTTCTACAATGAAAATACAAGAAATACATGTGTTATCTTCCAAATAACAAGTGTGAGTGTTTTCAAACATAGATTCAGACAAATAAACACGAAAAAACAATTTATTCGAAGTGACTCAGAACGTACTAACTACAAAGTGAAAAGTGTGATAAAAACATGTAAAACCTTACAAAAACTCTGCAAACAGACTTACAATACCATATTCACCAAACACAAAACATACAGTGTATACCTATGAGACATTCTATCATTATATAAGAATTTCGTCACCAAAACCAAAATCAAAAATCGAAATAATTACACGCTGTTATTATTCTGTGACGCTGCATTAGTGACACAAATAAGCGCGCGAGTTAGCTCCCAAGGACACGACCCACGGCCTATGACCCCGCGAGCGCGACATTTCCGAGAACTCGCGGCAAATCCCAGCGTACTTACTAAACGTAGCGAAAACAGAGGGCGCTAGTAACATCATTTTAATTTACTGATAGAACGAAAATGAGAAACTGCGCGGCTTGTTTGAAGCACGTAGTCGCTTCTGAGGTTCTAAATTGCTCAAAATGCAAACTACATTTTCACTTCGCCTGTGTAAAAATCACCAAATCACACTATAAAACACATGTCCAGGACCTAGAGCAAAAATGGATATGCCCGGAATGTCTTAACCTGACCCGTCGCTCGCGCATCCGACAAGATGACACTCCAGTACGCGGTATCATATTAAACTCTACTGTGAACGACACCGAAACTTCAATGGATGATCAGATCCTTCAAGACCGCTCTATACATGGAGATACTCTACGCCCAGAAACTACTTTCCTTGCACCGGAAGAAAAAAGCAACATTACATTGGAACAAATTAGCATCTTACTGGACCAAAAACTTCAAAACAACAACAAGCTGATTTTAACAAAAATTTCCGAAACCATACAGGATGAGATTTATACTGCTATTGGTAAATTAGAGCGTAAACTTAACTGTCATAAACAAAATGTAAACCATACCCAAGCCAAATTTCAGACGGAACTGAACCACTTAAACAAAAAAATCCAGAGCTTAGAACTTGAAAACGCAGAACTCACAAAACAGATTCATAATCTGCACCAAAAAAGCATCACAACCGTCCAGGACACTTCAGCAACAACATCTACTTTCGAAGACAATAGAAAATTTGTATTATATGGATTACATGAGTACGGCGAAAACGAAACGGAACTACATAACAGAATAATAAGAGCGTTTATGGAAATCCTCAATGTTAACATCAGTGGTTATATCGAAGAAACTTCTCGCATAGGAAAAAAAGGACAAAAGAGGCCAATTATTATTGAATTGATAAGTAAACGAATGACGAAATATATATTACAAAATAAACTCCACTTTCGCTATACTGATCTCGCAGTATCTGAATATTTAGGAAAGGAAGAAATAGAAAAGAGAAAAATATTAAGGGACATATTTATAACAGAACGCCAAAAAGGCAAGCACGCTGTAATACGCAGCAATAAGCTATATGTTGACGGAAAGGAATACCATATAGATGCGAATGATCCAATAGAACAAAATAAAGCAAATATAACTTCCCAACAACCCAAGCTCTTAAGCTCTACTTCATCTCAGACTAACGAAATAAATCTTGCCCATAGTAACAAAACAACGGACAAGACGACCACTACGTGTTATATAACTACGGCTTCATCATCAGATGAGGAGGACACATCAAAAAGAGCAGTTATATCAAATACTATCAGTCAGCAGAAGAACACTACAAAACCAAACAAAACGCAAAAACCAAAAAACCAGACATTTCGAGACTAAATTCACAGCAATTTTTCAAAATACACGTAGCCTAAAAAATAAAGTGCATCTATTAGAAAACGTATTAGAAGAAGAAAACGATACCATACAAGCAATATGTCTATCTGAAACCTGGATTACAGAGGAACAAAAAGGTTTAGTGCAAGTGCCTAATTATGTATTTGCAGCGGGTTTCTACAGGAAAAAAACATTTGCATGGTGGAGTTGCAATCTTACTTCATCAAAATTTGGATTACAAAGAAAGACCCGACATAGATGAACTCTCTATAGAATATATCGTAGAATGTTGCGCTGTGGAAATACCAAAATTAAATGTACTATTAGTATCCCTTTACAGAAATCAAAAACAAAGCAATCGCAAACAAAGTTCTTCACAGTAACACTTATAAGTTTATCATTATATGTTGTACCAACTTCTAATAGAGGTAATAAGTCTCCTATAAATGATTCCAAGTAGAAAGATAATGGCTTTGCAGTCCCACAAAATATACCAATGACAAAAAAAAAAAAAAAAACAGATCGCAATATTGAAACTTTTTTTAATTTTCTTGATTTATTATTACAGAAACTAAAAATAACAAAAAAACACATTGTCATTGGAGGTGATTTTAATTTAAACAAAAATAAAAACTCTACTCACTTTCAAAACCTCATCAATATAATGTTAGAACACAACCTTCATCAACAAATAACAAAATCTACTAGAGTCACCAAAACATCTGCTACTTGCATTGACTTGTTATTTACAAACTATCAAGACAAATCCCAAATAGTTACCGTAAAAGATTATGGTATCTCAGACCACAAAGCCCTATACTATATTATTGACAATGAAGATAACTACCTTAAAACTGCCAAAACTATAACCAAAAGATGCTTTAACGATACAAATATGAATAACTTCAAAAAAGCCCTAGGCAAAGTAAACTGGATGAATATAACATTACAAGAACAAAATATAAACGACAACTATAACAACTTTGACAATAAAATTAAAGAACTGCTTAACCAAACTATACCTATGAAAACGTATAAAAATAAACCTAAAAATAAAAACAACTGGCTGACTAGAGGCATAAAAATATCATGCAAACACAAAAGAACACTTCAGATACTTACAAATGAATCAAATAGCCACACATTAAAGAACTACCGTAAAAAATTTCAAAAAATTCTTAAAAACTGTGTCAAAAAATCTAAAAAAATTAGCAATATCAATAAAATGAAAAATTCAAAAAACAAAATAAAAACAATGTGGACTATTATAAAAGATCTTACCAATAAAAATACTAATAAAAGAACAAAAAATATCAAACTTATGCATAATGGGAAAATCGCGGACGATCCTAAAGTAGTTGCCAATATATTTAATGACTTTTTCGCTTCAATGGGCAAAACAAAGAATTTTAATAAATCTATCAACATAATTCCACCAGCCAAAACCACCACAAACTCTATGTACCTCTCCCAGGTTACAGAACATGAGGTTGCAAAGATTGTCGAAAAAATGCCCGGTAAACACAGCTGCGGGTTGGATGAAATCCCATCTACTTTAGTAAAATTTTGCGCCGTAGAACTGATACCACCCATTACTAAGTTGATAAATCAATCCTTTGACGAAGAATGCTTTCCAGACAGATTAAAAATAGCTAAAATTAAACCTATCCTCAAAAAAGATGGTAAAGCTACAGACCCAAGTAATTACAGACCAATAGCTTTACTATCAACTTTTTCAAAAATATTTGAACGCGCGATATCAGACCAACTTTATAACTTTCTCGAAAAATATAAACTTCTCAGCGTAAACCAATTCGGATTTCGAAAAAAATGTTCAACTACACTAGCAGTTTATAATTTTATCCAGCACGTACTAAACAACATCCGTGATAAATATCATTCCATCGGATTATTACTCGATATGACGAAAGCATACGACAAAGTCTCCCATAAGATATTATTTGAAATATTATTTAAAACTGGAATAAGAGGCAAACCACTAAATTGGTTAAAATCATTTTTACTAGATAGAAAGCAAATAGTCCAATTAGAGTATAATAGCCAAGACGCCAAATCAATAGAAACCGCTATGTCAAAAACAATAATAACAAACTCTTCAATTCCCCAGGGAAGTGTGACGGCATGCGTTCTCTTCCTTATTTATATAAATGGATTGCCAAATATAACAAACATTCCTTGCATATTATTTGCCGACGACATATATTTCTTATTCCAATGCACCACTGACCCTAACTCACTTACTCAAATCAAAACAACCTTTTCCGATATAAAAAACTGGCTATCAGCCCACAATCTTGAAATAAATATCAAAAAAACCAAATTAATTCAATTCTTACCTTACCAAAAAAAGACTATTGAACTAAATAACTTAAAAAAATACCTTAACATTGACACTTTTTTAGGCCTTAAAATAGACTCTCACTTAAATTGGAAAGCCCACATCAAAAAAAATTAAAACAAAATTATCCCAGTTCATATATGCTTTGGCAAAACTGAAATCGAATACGAACGAAACGACAGCTATCACAGCATACTATGCCTATGCATATGCGTGGCTTAGATATGGCGTCCTTTTATGGGGCAACAGCACCGAAGCAAATGCTATATTTATAACTCAGAAAAAGTGTATACGAATAATTGCAAACATAAAACGACGATCCAGCTGCAGGCCGCACTTTATTCGCCTAAGTATCCTTACTCTTCCCTGCATTTATATATTAGAAACTGCAACGTTTGTCTGGAAACACATACACCTTTACAACAAAAGTAATAACCCACGAAGAAATGAGCAATTATTACTTCCCGAACCAAAAATGGAAATTTTCAAAAAAGGCCCTGAATATATGTCCATAAAAATTTACAACAAAATTCCTTATACCATAAAAAAAGAAAAATCTGACAAAACCTTTCAAACCCATTAAAGACACCTTTTAAAACAAAAATGCTACTATTCGTTAGATCATTTTTTTGATGATAAATTGTAAAACTGAAATAAATTAAATAACTTAATTATTAAGATAGATATGTAGTAGTTTTTAAGACTACATAAGATAAAAACTATCTATAGCCATCTCTAGCCAGATAAGATACTAATACTAAACATAATTTTGTCATTAGAAATTGTGAACTGTTACCAAAATTACTGTTAGTTTTATTTTTGCTAGACTCTATTAAATGTTTTCTTTCTAAGTTTCTATTACACCGTTTAGCATAAATATTTAGATAAAACTTTGCTATGCCCTATGAAACAGGGTGACATGTACCTAAGTTAATTAGTCTTATATTAAGATTTAATTGTAACTTAATGTATGTGATCTTGCAAATAAATAAATAAATTCTTCTTTCTATTTCAGAGTAGTTACTGTCTTTATCAAAACTAATTTGTTTTCCAAGATATACATATTTGTTTGTGTATTTCAACAATTCAGACCAGTAGTGTTGCGTCTGCCGTTGCAGCGGTCATATCTATGTAAAAAAGATGAATGAACAGCGCAACACTGCCACCCTACCTGGAATCACCCAGGCAGGCAGCACTACTGCGCAGCACCACAGCGGCAGCACTGTTGCGTGCAGTAGAGTTTCGAATCATACATTCAGTCCTTACATTATGTTTGTTAGTCTATATTGAACCTGAGTGTCAAGTGGGAGATTTGCAAATCAAATCGAATTACTTTTACACTTTCACACGCGAGCACATTGACACACACGCTTAAATAAGCCAATCATAGACGTTGCCGCGCTCGTGTTTGATCGATTTGGCACTCGTTACATTACCGTAAAAAATACTCACACTTAGCTATTCAGTTTATTGTACGTGACACAAGATGGCGCTGTGCCATTTCCATAGAAATCACATCAAACGTTAACGCGATCGAGCTCGAGCGAAAATCTCGCACTTAGCCCTCTGGTTACGTTTCTCGGCAGGTGACGATAAAAATCCGGCCGTTACCGGCGGTGACTCGGTACGGGTCCCTGGTGTTCCCGGACTGGGAGTCGGGGTTCTGGTTCGAGCGGGAGGTGGCGCGCCAGCGGCTGCAGCCTTCCAGCATACGGCTCATGGACAATGAACAGGTACAGGCCGAATCAAACTTCTTGGCGGCTATGAAGTTAGCTACAAGCTGCGCAAAACCCAATCCTCGAGCAGCTGTTAAATAAGCTTCGCTTCAGTCAGGAATCAAGATATAACACAAAAAAAACACGTGTTGCCGAAATGGGAGTCGGGAGTCTGGTTTGACCATACTCGATCCAACTGGAGTTCTAATTCCTCCGTTCTAATGGTACATTCTAGTACCTACGTTGCCTAAAATAAATAAGTAACCTTCGCAGACTTGTTTATGATTTGGATTTGCTTGGGCTGTAACATGATGAAATAGTAGACACAATTTTTGACCGACGAACCACCGGAGGAGGTATACAATTCGACGCGTATATATATATATATTTATATATATATATATATATATATTTTTATGTATAACCACACATAACTTTTTTCATAGCAGTCCGATTTCAATGATTCTTTTTTTATTGGAAAGAGTATACTTCGAAATTGGTCCCTTTTAAATTTTATTGAAATCGGCTGAGCCATTTTTGATAAATCAACAATAATGTGAAAAATGTTACATCGATCCGTGCTTAATATTTGCGTTCTAGCGATGCGCCCCGGCTTTGCACAAGTGTATTATACATATAAACATTTCTCTTGAATTACTCTATCTATTAAAACAAATTGCATCAAAATCCGTTGCGTAGTTTTAAAGATATAAGCATACATGGGGACAGACAGCGGAAACCGACTTTGTTTTATACTATGTAATGATTCTGTACACGGGTAAGTCGGTCATGCTATTTTTTGCAAAAAATAATTATTTTAATGTATAACCACGCATAACTTATTACGTAGTGGTTCGATTTTGATAATTCTTTTTTTATTGGAAAGAGCATACTTCAAAGTTGGTCCCATTTAAATTTCATCCAAATCGGCTGAGCCAAAAATTAATTATAATTTTTCATCTTTTGATTCATCAGCATCAATCTCATCCACAGTTTCGCTTCGGCCAAGCGTTAAAAGTGGAGAACTCATGGGGTGGCATCATCCTTGACGGCCTGAAGCGTTTCTACATCACTCGCATCAAGGGATTCGATCCTCGCAAGCTGTGCGTGGTCACGCTCCTGATGGAAGGCTCGGCAGAAGCTGTTGCTGAACGGGAGAAGAAACTAAACGCAATCGCTGCGCAGTTCGGGGGAGTCCCCGCGGGCGCTACTAATGGCGAGAACGGATATACGCTCACTTTTGTTATCGCCTATCTTAGGGTAAGTTTCACATCACTCACATTAAATAAAGGATTTGATTCTCGGAAGTTAAGCTTTTGAACATACTTTTGTCATAGGCCAAATCAAACTTCCTGGCGGCTGTGAAGTTAGCCACAAGCTCGCAGGTTCGCACGGCTCGCGCTAATTTCACAGCTGCCAAAGAATTTGATTCAGCCTATACTTACGTAGATAGGTACACTAGTATAGAATGACAATACGTATAATGTTCTTATGAAGCAGTTATAAACCACAACATTGGAAAAATGAACGCAAAGTGGATTAGCTTTTTTAGGGTTTACCCCAAAAGGAAAAAACGGAACCCTTACCTATAGGATCACTTTGTTGTCCGTCTGTCCGTCTGTGTGTATGTCAAGACTCTTTATCTCGGGAACGCGTAAAGATATCGAGTTGAAATTTAAACTGTATACGTAAACCTATGAATTCTTGCAGTTGTGTAAAAGAAAAGCTTCTCAGTTACTGTATAAGAAAGTTAGAGCCGTTTATGTCGTAAAAAAACGCATATTTCAACGCTCACAAAAATCAAAACCTACCGGGTACTTCCCGTTGATATATAACTATGAAATTTTGCGAAGAACATTGTCTCAGAGTACACATATAGAAATAAATCTGAAAACTGCACATTTTTATTTAAATCACATAAAAATAGGGCCTCAAAATTCACAAAATATGGGTTCAAAATTCAAAGTGAGTAAATCGTACCATGTAAGGTATCATTTAAAATAACTTCATTAGCACATGCTAAAAAAGGTTTTTAATTATTTTAACAATATGTTTGTACGGAACCCTCGATGTGCGATGACTCGCACTTGTCCGGTTTTTTTTATTTATTTAACCACATCTTACTTGAATTCATGCGATGCAGAGATGTGTAATCCACCAACCCGCACTGGGCCAGCGCGGTTGATATGGTCCAATCACCCTACGTCCTGCAGTGGACTATTAAAAGGCTGATACAGTACAGTACAGAGATGTGTACTTATGTACCAGTTTTATGCAATAAACGATATTCTGATTGATTCTGGTTAATAGACACGTTGACGAACTTGCATCGTTCGTCATGTTCATGTTATAAATCATACTGACAAATCTAAACCTGTCTCTTAATTTCAGGACGTAGCGATGGAATACGACGTAGTGGCGGAGTCTTTCGAAACGTCAGTCCCATGGGACCGGACCCTCTCCCTCTGTCGCAACGTGAAGCAGCGAGTGAGGGACGAGTGCGCCGCACGGGGGATTTCGCACTTCCTCATCTCCTGTCGACTGACGCAGACGTGAGTACCTACTGTACTGTACAGCGAATGAGAGACGAGTACGCCGCGCGGGGGATATCGCGTTTCCTCATCTCCTGTCGACTGACGCAGATGTGAGTACCTACTGTACTGTACTGTACAGAGAGTGAGAGAATAGTGCGCCGCGCGGGGGATATCGCACTTTCTCATCTCCTGTCGACTGACGCAGACGTGAGTACCTACTGTAGGTACTGTACTGTACAGCGAGTGAGGGACGTGTGCGCCGCGCGGGGGATATCGCACTTCTTCATCTCTTGTCGATTATCGCAGACGTGAGTACCTACTGTCCTGTACTGTACAGAGAGTGAGGGACGAGTGCGCCGCGCGGGGGATATCGCACTTTCTCATCTCCTGTCGACTGACGCAGACGTGAATACCTCCTGTACTGTACAGCGAGTGAGAGACGAGTACGCCGCGCGGGGGATATCGCGTTTCCTCATCTCCTGTCGACTGACGCAGACGTGAGTACCTACTGTACTGTACTGTACAGCGAATGAGGGACGAGTGCGCCGCGCGGGGGATATCGCACTTCCTCATCTCTTGTCGATTATCGCAGACGTGAGTACCTACTGTCCTGTACTGTACAGAGAGTGAGAGAATAGTGCGCCGCGCGGGGGATATCGCACTTTCTCATCTCCTGTCGACTGACGCAGACGTGAGTACCTACTGTAGGTACTGTACTGTACAGCGAGTGAGGGACGTGTGCGCCGCGCGGGGGATATCGCACTTCTTCATCTCTTGTCGATTATCGCAGACGTGAGTACCTACTGTCCTGTACTGTACAGAGAGTGAGGGACGTGTGCGCCGCGCGGGGGATATCGCACTTTCTCATCTCCTTTCGACTGACGCAGACGTGAGTAGGAGTACCTACTGTAGGTACTGTACTATACAGCGAGTGAGGGACGTGTGCGCCGCGCGGGGGATATCGCACTTCCTCATCTCCTGTCGACTGACGCAGACGTGATGTATAGGCTGAATTACCGAATCCAAATTTATGGTGCCTCAGGTGCCTGTTAAGTTAGCTACAAGCTTCGCAAAACCCCAGTCTCCACCCCCGCTGACATGAATTTGCTACTGTTCAACAACTCGCCTCGTGTTCACAGACGCCATTGTTTGTTTCTTTCTTTCTGAAGATTCCGAAGTTCTAATGAAATTACCTACCTATATAATCCCAAATTATAATTTCTGAACTTTAGTGAAAAGAAAATAGGTTTCTTTATTGCCAGTTAACAGTTTCGACTGGTATACTAAGCGCCACACAAATCGGCGGATGAGAAGTTAGCCGCAGATGACACTTCGCGTGATTTGCTAATTATTGCGCATGTGTGCACAATGCCGACACCGCGTGGCGTAGTGGTGTTACAAGCGTAGGGAGCGCGGGGGAGGCATGAGGTTGCGGGCGAACGTAACAGCTCGCGCAGCTATTTGGATTGGATTATCCGCAGCTTGTAGATAACATCACAGCCGCCAAGAAGTTTGATTCGGCCTTTACCTCTGCCTAATTACTGATTTACTTAGTTATAGAATCCGCCCTTAAGTGAAATTAATGAGTTAATAAACTTATTGTAGGTAAAGAATTAGGTAGCTAAGTATAATTATTATGATGTTTATTACATAATACATTAGTAGGTATAATATTTGATTTGTTTACTCACAGTTACGATGCCGGGTGCTGCATTTACTTCTACTTCGCTCACAACACGGCCAACTGCAAGGATCCCGTCGCCACCTACGAGGAGATCGAGGAGGCGGCCAGAAACGAGATCATCGCTTCTGGAGGTAACACAATATATTACATTTCTAATTGGTAAAATAATAAATCAAATCAAATTAAACTTTGAAAAAAACAATGAATGAATGAAGTGAATGATAAAATTAAACTATGAATGAAGAAAAAAGTCACTTTAGTCAGTTTAGTTTCCGTATCAATTAATACACCACGCACAGAGATCCCAAAATTGACAAATTGTTAAATAAATATTCGACTAGCTTTTGCCTCTGACTTTGCCCGCGTGGTATTAAATTTTTGTGCTATACATTTTTTTTTGGGATAAGTATTTGGTACTTTCCGTTTTTCAAATTAAGTCCATGCCAAAAATCAAGCCAATCCGCTGCTCGGTTGCTGTTTAAAAGATGAACAAACCAACAAACACACTTTCGTACTTGTTTATAATATTAGTAAGAAAGTAAAGATTTTGATATTCCGTGCCTAAAAATCCAACAACAGCCACCGAACCGAGATATTTTTCATGCTCTCTCTAACAGTTAGAAGTAGTTTGGGCTTTGGCCTATAGCTATAACATCGTGCTACACCTTAGAGTATTTAGTTAATAATAATACTCTAAGTGCTACACAGATACCACAATTTTTTTGTGACAGAGATACCAAAAGTACCTTTAATGCGGTAGATCGAGAAAGTCTGAAAGAGATGCATTAATTTAATATGGCACAAGTGGCCATTTGTTCCCAACGAGTAACACCCTCAACTGTCACACTGTTACTTGATTTGTGTCTGTGACGATATACTGTGGTATCTCTGTGGCACGACGGCCACATTTGGCTGAATTCAACTTCTTGGCGTCTGTGAAGTTAGGTACAAGCTGCGCACATAACGAATTTGCTACTGCGCAATGTGCAGCCTTGCCTTGTCTTCACACTCTTCACAGATATCAAGGAGTTTTATTGGGCCTATTTATAATAAATCTAACGGCAGCCTACATTTTGATAAAGGTATATATAAAAAAACTAATTCATTTTATAAATCGTTACTTGATGCTATTAATTCAACTGTTAATGTAAATTAATGACATCAATAAATTGCCTAAAAATTTCAAAACATAATACGGATGACGTATTTTAACTTTCACAGGTTCAATTTCGCATCATCATGGTGTCGGCAAACTGCGTAAGAAATGGTACACAGAAACAGTAAGCGAGCCAGGAAGACAACTTTTGTTAGCGGCAAAGAGAGCTTTAGATCCAGACAATATATTTGCCTTAGGAAACATGGCGTTCGAAGAAGGTCCAGACAGCCAAATAAGCCGTGATCTTGTGTTAGAAAAAAGTAAACTATAAAAATAATGCATTTGTATCGATCCTGTTGTAATTTGACAGCACTAACATTGCTATCATGCTGTCATCTTTGTTACACACTAAAATAAAAAGCGATACCGAATTTTAGCCCCGTCATAAGCCTGATTACAGATGCGCCATCGTAATTATAATAGCTAAATAGCATAGCTCTGTTTCTTTTTCACTTTAGGCATTCGATAAAGAGAACGCTTTTTACGTTGCTATTAAATTTACGCTGGTGCGTCTGTTATCGGGCTTCATGTCAGCTTGGTTTTAGTGAAGCGTAAAATGTCAAAATTGAGGTGGTTGGTGTTAAATTAATGGGAAAGGATAACGTCATAGTTTTTTTTATTAGCCTATTAATAGGCTGTGTCCATCCGAGATTGTTACTTTACTTATTGAAGGCAATATGTACATAAAACATGCATTACTTATTCTTTTTTTCAACAATTAGTATGAAAATAGTTATTATTATAATTGTATGTTTCAGTAACACGTCACCATTATATTAGTGTTCTTTATTCTTTAATTTGCTAAGCAATAGCTGTAAGTTCAGATATAGCTTTTTTTAAAAAAAAAAAAAAGAATAATCAGTCACTCCTATTTATGTCATTTTATTTTCAAGCCATAGTAACATTATTAGTGAACTATAGGTATATTTATCGCTTGGAAGAGTTATTGGCTATACCAGGATTTATCGTGACTTTTATCATTTTTGTAGGTAAGAATTGTAAGTAAGAAGTAAGAAATGGTAAGATACCGGAAAATAGCTTAGAAGACAGTGATTTTTGACAAAGTTTTTATATGGTTATGACGAGTCGTAATATTCAACAGCCATGATTACATTACATTATATTATTAGCTGTATAAGTTGTGCCTTTCAGCATATTTGCAATAATTCTCATCGATTTTGTACAAGACAACACCGAAACATTTTTTAAGAACAAATAGTCAATTAGCCAGTAAGATCAACTAGTTACCACCAGGTATTTGGTTACCACACACCGTAAGAAAATTTATATGTAGGTATACATTTTTACATCGTCCTAAATGCAGATTATAATATGTATTTATTAATTGCTTTATTACTTAGAACCGAAGATTCTCTCATATTTTATCACATTATGTGCTGTAGATATTTTGCAATTTGATTCTAGTATTTTATTTCTAAATGCACTGTAATGCAAATTTTTCCAAACCTATTTTTCGTTAGCTCTAGTGATTTTCGTAAATGGTTTATGTAATATAATTACTGCATTGTTATATTTTTATTGACAGACTGAGAAACTTACGTACTGAATCTTTTGTTTTAATTGCTCAACTCTTATTTCAAACCACATACATTGACATATATTATTTTTGTTTGAACAATGAAATATTGAACATTCCTTTATTTCCAAATTATTTCTTTAGTTAATGAGGAAAAATACATTTTAATTGTGATAATTTATTATAGATAGTAAATACTACTATGTAACTAACAAGAATAAAGTTCAATAAAGTGTTCTATTATTATATTAAGTTGGTTTTATTCGTAAATGTATACAGAACAGCTATTTTTTCTATTACTAAGTTGGTATATTTATATAATTATGTAGCGAAAGATTGTCAACGATGAATATATCAATGATATGAGTAGTTTTTGAAGGTAGCACCTTAAAAACGTAGGTACGTAAGGGGGACGTATGGTTAGAACTTTAGGGTACTAAACTGTACCGGCCTCTTTAATAGTCCACTACTCAACATAGGCCCACGAGAGCTGATAAGGTCATATCCACCACGCTGGTCCAGAGCGGACTGGTAAATTCACATACGCTACAATAGACGAAAATATGCAGGTTGCCTCACGGAGAATTCTTCAACGAAAAGAAAATGGTGTGAAAATCCGTACATGCTACTAATATAATAGTATAAACGCGAAAGTTTGTATGTATGTTTGTTTGTTCCTATTTCACGCACAAACGGCTGAACTGATTTGGATAATATTCGGTATGAAGGTAGCATAGACCTTGGATTAAGACATAGGCTACTTTTATTTCGGGCTAACGCGGGTAACACGGAGTAGGACCACAAACGGGCGCCTAGTAAGTAATAAAGTACTCATTGGTACGTGCCCGGGGTTCTACTATAGTTATGCTCGTGGTCCTGTTGGCTTTTGCGGCTGTATTACATTATCTTTAGTTTATTTACGGCTATACTATGAACAAATACCTACTCGTACACAACTCGTATATTTATTTGGCCCACTATGCCATTAAAAATAATTACCTATATGGATACTTCACTTCTGGTAATACTAAACATGTTCAACATCAAGATGTTGAGCAGATATGCGGTCTAGGGTGTTACATACTGCCTACAGTATGTAGTCAAAAGCAAACCTACAAGAAATAAAAAAGAAAAAAAATAGTGCATTCAATGGATGTCTGTTATTGGAATCCTACTTGACTTCCGGTAATACTAAACATGTTCATTCAATGGATATCTCTGATTTGCTGGCTTGATTAGTACTGCCAAATTAATGATAATTGATAGGTGATTATGGAATCACAAGGAGTTTCAAGTTTATGGAAGGTGTAGGAGAGAACGGTAATTTAAAGGCCGTATCATACAAGTCGGCGGATGTGATGTTAGCTATAAGCTGCGCAATATTCAATCCTGTATATAATATAATAGTTTTAGCTAACATCACAACAGCCGAATAGTATGATTCGGCCTATCGAGAATTTTACAGAATTGACTAAATGTCATTAAGAAAACTCAAAATTAACTTTTTCTGAAACTGTAAGCATAAATAACATTAATAATTATTACTACTTATAATTATAATTATTACGTTTCCTATAGCATATTGTAACATACAATCTATAGACCATTGTAAGATCAAGTCATAGATGAGATACTGGCCCTATGGAAGTGTGGACTACTGTGGACTTAGTATGGGACGCCACTTGTGTCGATATTTTGGCGCCGTCACATCTTTCTGATAGGTACTCAGAGTTGGGCTGGCAAGAACGGCGTGCACTTCGGTGGAGCACCACAAGCGGTGCAAATATGCTAACCTCGGTAGTGGTTGCATAATATTTGAGCCGTTTGGAGTTGAGATATTGGGTCCTTGGGGGGCGGGAGCACATCTTGTTTCCAAAAAACTTTCGTCTAGTGGACGCGACGCGTGAACAACATGCTGGTGTTTATTTGGCTCAACGTATAAGCATTGCCATTCAGTTCAGCGTGGCAAAGCAGCCAGCATCCTGGGCACGCTGCTGACTGGCAGTGGGCTTGAGCATTTAGATTATCTTTAGACCTTCAAGGGTCTGTGGATGATCCAATAACTTTTTATATAGTAGTAGTTTTAGCTTATGTAAGTAGTTTTATATATTTTTGTAGACACAAATGTATTTTAAATAAGAAAAGATTGTAGAAGAATTTTGTATGCTTTATTAAAAAAAATCTAAGATTTTCATTAAAAATTCTCACAGAAGAGAGAGTTCTGCTGTTCTGTGTAGATTCTGATACTTACATGTTGTATTTGAACTTTCGCGATTTGAACACATTATTATTATGTACTACGGGACTAATCGCACATTAAAATTACAATATATAATTGTTAGATACCGTCAGTGTTGTGTGTTGTAGTGACAATTTTTCAAGTTCAAATTGAATTGGCGGCACCAGCTGTTTCACATTCCAGTCTATCCGTGACCACGGTCTATGCAACTCGGCCGAAACGTTGGGATGAAGAGGTATTTATTATCTCGTAATTTTAGTGCGCGATTAGTCCCGTAGTATATAATAATAATGGATTCTGATACAGGGTTTGAGGAATTTTTTGATACTAGGACTGGCATCCCGATCACTCGACTCGCTTCGCTCAATAGCTCTGTGATTCGGTCCCTGTTGAATGAATCCGTCATTTTCATTTTCCGTATTGTTTTGTTTGACACTTGCCGTTTTTTTTAAGATTTTCTATTAGTGAGCGCGGGTAAATAAAAATCATTGTAATTTACAGTGTTCAGCATCGCAAATAATCAAGATGATAGACCTTTTTATGCCCTTTCGTTCGTTTTTAAAGTTTGAGAATGTGTGCACCGACAACAATGTGTTTCGCATGCATTACAAAGTGACTGTGATTATGTTGCTTGTATTTACATTGATGGTGACTTCTAAGCAGTTCTTCGGCGAGCCCATCCACTGCATGGGTCATGGAGACGATGATAAGGACGCTGTGAATAGTTATTGCTGGATCTACGGAACGTATACACTGAAAAGCAACCTCAATGGTGAGTCTACCTTCATTTTAGCATTTTGGATTTAGCGCCTGACAGAAACAGCATCTTTTGTGGTGCCTACCATATTCAAGTTCTTATTGGAATCGCCTAGTAGTGGGTAGGTATATATAGATGCCTATAATTTTGCTTTTACACTTTAGGTTATTCAATTTGTTTACTTAAAAAAAAAAATTAAGCCCCACATTCATCATCATTAATACAGCTACAGGAATGCCATTGCTGGACGTGGTCTGTCCTATAGATCTCCAATAAGATTGGTTAGAAATGACTTGCTTTTAGCAATTACAAAAAATTATGTAGGACATAAGATGAAGAGATGAGAATATAGAGACCACAAGTTTACTCATAAAAATGGTGGTCCAGAGGTAGTGACACCCGCCTTACAATCGTGAGGTTGTAGGTTTAAATCCCTGGTCAGTACCAATGAGTTCTTTGTAATTAATGTATGGAATTTCACACCACAGGCTTTTCGGTGAAAGAAAAAAATTACAGTACTCATAAAGATATTATTTGGATTTCAGGTGAAGAGGGGAAACACATGGCTTACCTGGGTGTGGGGCCTATTAGGGGCTATAATGACGAGCAGATCAAGCACACATACTACCAGTGGGTGTGTTTCGTGCTTCTCGGGCAGGCAGTGATGTTCTATGCTCCTCGGTACTTGTGGAAGATGTGGGAGGGGGGCAGGCTGAAGGCTCTGGCAGCAAATTTAGGTAATCACTTTATTATTAAGTATTTTGGTTAGGTACTTAATGCACTTTATTAACTCGATAAATTGACATAATATACAGGGTAAAAAGTAAGTAAGTTTGTATACGCTGGGTTTACCCCTGGTGTCACAGTTTTTAAGCCGCCTGAAGGCCTCTGACATGGTTTGGCTCAGCTCTATATACACAGGGTTATCTGCCCAAAGTAAGAGTTGTTCATAATGGTCTGAATCAACCCCTTTCGGCTAGGTACATTAGTTCTGGATACCCTGATTGTTGTAGTCAATCTTTCATATCTTAAATTTTTATTTTCATTTCTAACATGATTAAGGAGTCATAAATTCAATTTAGAATCAAACGTAGATAGATGATCTCATTTTGTGTCAATCTCCTAATAAAAATCCCTGAGCAATATAGTTCATATTTTTTTAGAAAGGCTGAGATTAATACTGCTTATCAAGAAGAAAGGATGCCATGAATGCATTATTTTTTTTATTTGTATAAGTTTGCGTTTGACTACATACTGCAGATATGCGGTCAAGGGTGTAGCACGCTTACCTAGAAGATACTAGGGATTTTAAGACACCTCTTTAGCAGGAAGACACTACTCAGGCATAGCGTAAAAATTTGTATTACGTTGATAGGTACACCCTTTATCTTGGCAAGAACTAGATTTTTTTGTATATTCTTTAGATCAGGTCCAGTGCTTATTGACCATCTTCATAAAGTTGAACTACTTAGGTTTTCTTTTAAAGCTCATAACAAAATGGCATATTTCAGTATCTTATGTTTTTATTTAAGGATCATATCTTATGGATACTATTATCTAACCCACAAAAGGATACATATTTTTTTTAAATACAATGGCCAAGTCAGTGCCTCAAAAAAATGTGAGAGCAACTATTTTGTGAAAAACTGTACTTTAATATCAGCCAAGCCTTCACTAGTCCACTCCTGAACTTAGGCCTGCCCTGGAAGAAAAATCAGTTCATGACAATGTGCAGTTTGTGTTCCTTCGTTATTGGGCGGCAGCTAGCTTATTATATTCATATAATATTTATGTATTCAAAAATGAATCATGAATCACGCGTGAGCGGCTGGACCGATTTCACTAATACTTTTTTTGTTGTGTATGTTATTGTCAGGAAAAAGTTTTTATGAAAGAAAAAAATAGGAAAATTGCGAGAAAAATAATAAAAACATCAATTTAATTTCACCATCCAAATTTCCTACTTGTAAAAGTTGCCGTATTTGGTCGTTGGTGGTGCTAGACGTCATCGAAATTAGTGTGACAGATGAAAGTGATATAAAGTTCACCGGGTCAGCTAGTGTGTTATCATTTTATTTCAGCCAGTCCGATAGTGTCCAAAGATTGGTCTAAGTTCCGGCGAGTGGAGCTGGTCTCCTACCTGAGCACCACCAACATTCATACACACAACATGTATGCCCTGCGCTATGTCTTCTGTGAGATACTGAACCTTGTTAATGTGGTAAGTACTAAATAATTTGCTCAAAATTACTTGAATTTATGCTGATATGCTTGAAGTAATTTGTTCATATAGCAGTAGTAATTTGCCAGAGTACTATATAGTCACATTTTTTTATTTCTCGGATTTGTTGATCTTGCAAAAAAATAAGAATAACTCACAATTAACTCTTACAGAAAACTCAATTCAGACCTAATCCTAATCCTCTAGTTATAAAATGCTATAATTGTGCTTATTCAGTTTTGATGCAAAGTTCACTGAAATCGGTAACATAAACCTAAGAACTGGTTAGAAACATAAATGGTTAGATATTGGTCATATTTTTTGCAGATTGGCCAAATATTTCTCCTGGATATTTTCCTCGATGGAGCATTTAGAAAATACGGACCCCTCGTCGCCGCATTCACCCACGTCGCTCGCATCCCAAACAATACAATGACAGACTTTGGAGCCGTCAACCCAATGGACCAGTTCTTCCCTAAACTCACTAAATGCTGGCTCAGAGACTACGGTCCATCTGGAACCCTGCAGATAAAGGACAGACTGTGCGTTTTGCCTTTAAATATCGTCAATGAGAAAATCTTCGTTATACTTTGGTTTTGGTTGATGATTCTCACATTTGTGTCTACATTAGCCGTCTTATTCCGCGTTATGGTGCTTTCTTTACGCCCGTTACGTACGTTGTTGATTATGGGTCAACTTCGGTATGTAAAGAGACGCACTATTACTCGTATTGTAAAGCGTTTCGGATATGGAGATTGGTTCATCCTGTACTTGCTGGGCAAGAATATGAACCCTATCATTTTTAAAGAGCTTGTTGTTGAGCTGTCAAAAGAATTAGAGCACAAATCAATTATGGTTTAAATGTAGCTTGTTCAAGATATTTTGGGATGAATCAACACAATATTGTCTAAAAAAAACAATATTTAAACAATTATTCTATATTTATACACATAGAATAGTGGCAGATTTTTCGCAAAATGAAACCTAAACAATACTTAATTTAATAGCAACCTGCTTATTGGAATTCAGAGAATTGGAAATAGAAGAAATCAAATTGCTTGTATGCAATTTTTCATCTTGCAATGCTTCCGGAATTTCCATTGTATGTAATTATTAACATAACATAATTATTGAGTTTATACAATATTTGTGCTGTTTCATCCCTTTTCAATAGAGAACTATTACTATTGTAGCAACACTTCTATAGTACAATGGAACGCCGACTATCCGAATTAATTGGGACCGGGGTCGCATTCGGGTTGCCGCTCTATCCACTTGAGGGCGTTATTGAAGCACATAAACGCCTCACTGTGAGATGGTACACTTTGGTCTTGTGTCTCTTCCTCTTCGGAGGACCGATTCGGTTATTCAGCGTTCGGATAGTCGGCGTTCTACTGTGATGGTAATGAAGACTGATTTAATACCATTAATTACACAAGAAATTCTATATTTTTGTCTTTTCATTGGATTTGCGTGGTACAATGTTATAGAATAATTATCATAGTACTGATAGAGTTATCTATACTATGATACAGTATTCTCAATGGAGATTGATTTTATTACTCATTAATTTCTTTAGAATGTAAATGATTGTTCTTTTATTTTATAATAAGCAATGCTACTTTCTATATTGGTATTGAAGCATACCAAGTAATGCCATAAGTGCCATATTTTTGCTCAAATAACTTTCTGTGCCTTGATAATGAGAATTTAAGACTGTTAATGTGGCTTAAGCCTCATATGGTTGTGATTAAAATACAGAGATATCTAATTTCATAAGCATGTCAAGGTATTATTTGTATGACTGAATAATACTTGAGTATTAATTGTTTATTTAGTTTTTCATCTTAGATTTAGGTCCTATTTTTCACTTTGTTAAATGGTGTTATTAAATTAGTGGTAATAGAGTAAGAACAGAGATAGCTTATAACCATAAACAGAAACTATAGCTCATAAAAGTTAATGTCATGTAAATCTTTTTGATTGATGTTCTGGTTATAATCTTTATGATATTATGTAGGTCAAAACGACCTACATAATATAGTGCAATATAATTATTTTCTGTCTCTGTCCTTACTCTAACTTAGTCTCAATCTTTTATACCTAATAAGTACTTTGATTTGAATACTGTTGCACCAATTCTCTAACAGAGGAAATCATTATGTATCACTTTTCATATCAATACGCAACAAGAGACAAGATGAAAGTATTTAATTATTAAATTGTCGATCCTTTATTATCTCTTATGATTAATTTATTTCACTGTGTAATAAAGTTTATAAAATATTGTTTTCATTATGTAACTTTCATTCACGAAAGTAATTTTGTTTGTTTTGAATCACTAGCCATGATCACAATCATTGCCTAAATTAATAACTAAATTTTTATTTCAAAAAAACAAATTGTAACTATGTTAACTTCTCATAATAGAAAAGATTATAATAGTTATCTATGCCTAAGAAATGTTTGTTAATTAGACTAAGGATTCTCTTTTTACGATAAATATACAGAACTCAGTCTCAGCGACTATTTGCCGCCGAGTATAGGCCGAATCAAACTTGATGGCGGCTGTGAAATTAGCTACAAGCTGCGCAAATATCTCGTGCAGCTGTTAAGTAAGCTTAAGTCAGGATTAGGATTTGTGTAGCTTGTATAGGCCGCGCCACACAAGTTGGTGGATGTGAAGTTAGCTACAAACTGCGCAATATCCAATCAACGTGCGGCTTTATGTGAGCTTCAGCCAGGACTGGATATTGCACAGCTTATAGCTAACTTCACATCTACTAACTTGTGTAGCTCAACCTATAGTTAACTTCACAACTGCCTTAGTTTGGTTTGGCCTAAATCTCACTTACATTTACACGCATCATAGTGTGTGTTTGGACTAGCACACTATAATACTGATAAATTACTATGATTCTCCATTTAAATTGAGACTAGCCTACTATAATACTATAAAATAAATGTATGTGAGATACTCTCTACATTGACTAATTTTTGAGACTATGTGTATCGTAATGAGAGACAATCCAAAATGTTACATTTTGTCAAATCAAAAGCGTTACTGAAGTTTCTTATGTTGTTTTAGTTATCAGTCTGATACTGTTTAAAATAAGTTTTTACTCTTATTTTTTTTGCATTTACTCAGCTCAATGATAAATAATTAAGAATATCTATTTGTGTATCATCGAAATATGTGAATAGGTATTGAAGATACAAGCAGGATTTTGAGACAGAGCTATTATGAATGCGCAAATGTTTACACAAAATGTAGTAATACTGAAACTATACATCGGGCACCTGTTGCTCAGCTGTGAAATCGAAAATAATTAGAATTGGCCATTTCATACAAAAAGTTCATTGACTTAACTAAATGTATGGATCAGCTGATTTGTACAACAAGTATTAGCTGAATCAAACTTCTTGACGGCTGTAAAGTTAGCTACAGCAAAACCCAATCCATAAGCAGCTTTTATGTGAACTTCAGTTAGTATTAGGTTTCACGCAACTTGTTGGCAGTTCCGAAGTTAGCTACAAGTTGCGTGAAACCTAATACTAACTTGTAGCTAACTTCGGAACTGCCAACAAGTTTGATTCTTCTCAGTATTACTACATCTTTCATAAACACATGTATAGTTTATTATAAGATAATCTTTTTTCTTTCAAACTGTTCAAATAGTAGTTCCAATTATAGTACTAGTGATTATAAAAGATCTCTTCTAAAAAAGTTATTTCAATAAAGTTTTTTGCAATAAAAGATGAACTTTTATTTTAGTGCTGTATATTTTATTTACATAGTCAGGTGTTATTTTTGATACATTATTCAGTGCAGATTCTCAACCAAACCTTTATAACTAAGTATTAAAATAAACATTCTTTATCTTTCTAGTTTTGTGGCAGTATGAAATTTTGTCCATTTTACTAAGTATAATAATTTTTTGCAAAAAATAGCATGACCGACTTCACCCATGTACAGAATCATTACATAGTATAAAACAGTCTCATTCCGCTGTCTGTCCCTATGTATGCTTATATCTTTAAATTAAAACTGCGCAACGGATTTTGATGCAGTTTGTTTTAATAGATAGAATAATTCAAGAGAAATGTTTATATGTATAATACACCTGTGTGAAGCCGGGGCGCATCGCTAGAACGCAAATATTATGCGCGGATTGATGTAACATTTTTCACATTATTGTTGATTTATCAAAAATGGCTCAGCCAATTTCGATAAAATTTAAATGGGACCAATTTCGTAGTATACTCTTTCCAATAATTTCATACTGCCACAGTAGTCGAATACAATAAAGAATTCTATGTATATCTTCATCACCATCATTTTCAGTCTGTAATCGCCCACTGCTGAGCATAGGCCTCTCTTCTTGTAAGCCATTCACCTTGATATCTTACAATTCCATAATGGGGTGTAGCTATTTAGTCAGTGGATTTTGTAAGAAAATAAAAGGGTAGCCTTATTTTATGGTGGTCTGTGAATAAATGTCAGCATACTGAATAATTAAAGAGAAGTAGGTATATTTCTTTTTCTTCTGTAATGTTAGTTGGAATCAATACATATCAATGATAGTCTATTCACTGACAGAAATGGACTTGGTTAGGTTACGGCAAGGTTGGAAAATAATCTACAAAATCAAAGTGAATGGACATAAAATGATGTCTTTTCTTGACATGAAATGGTTGAATGTAATATTATCCCTGATAAAAGAAATAAGCTTAAAGATAATACTATTAGCTTTGTTAGTTCCTCTTTTAATCATTCATAATAAAAAAAATCTTTAAGGTGCATCCACACTCTCCATGAGGCAACACGCACAGCAGCTGTAGCTAACTTCACATCCGCCGAATTGTATAAAAGTTAAGGATGTGAAGTTAGCTACAGCTGCGGTGCTCGTGTCACATGGAGAGTGGATGCACCGTAAAATGGACCTATTGAATTTCTTTGAGTACACGAAGAACTCAATTTTAATAACATTGGATCACTAACACAATCAACAACAGTGACTTATTATGCAAGACATGCATCAAACTTATAGACAAGAAAGTTATCCTAAAGCTTACAGTTTAACTATGGCTACATAGTTCATCCTAGCCCGAGCAACCTCTGCAACCGCAATGAACACACTCCACAATCCTACCTTCTTCCAGTTTGCTTTTTGGGACTCGACATATGCAGTTGGTAGCAAAATTTGTGTCCCTTGTCTGAATGCAGCGAAGACAGCACAAGTTTTCATATCCAACCTTCTTCCACTTGGCGATAAGATTCGCGTCCGCAATTTTTTCATTGAGACAGTATTGATATAGCTCTCTGCTGATCGCTTTGCGTCTGTAGAACAAGTCGTAGATGTACCGAGACTTCTGATGATGGATTTTGAAAATTGGCCAGAGAGACTCTTGCTTTCGTTTGCCTTCGTGTGGCTCCGTTTCAGCTGCAATAAAAGACAACGTTATTACCTCTAATATATGGGTTTAAGGTAAAAATGTATCAAATGTATGTTTTAAATTAAACACAAAGTTAGGTTATTTTACCTTCGCGCATTTTTTGTTCCAGTTCCTCTAGAGTAGGTTCTATCAGTTCCCATCCTTCAGGCGGTGCTTTACGGCTGCGGCGCACTTTCGGCATAGTTCATAAACTTGTAAACTAATTACAGAATTGAAAATATTGGAATACAAACTGTATCTCAATTCTCAACTTGTTTGCGTGTTGCAAATTGTTGTTTGGTTTTCTTCTGTTTTCTTTGACAATGACAAATGAATTTTGAATGACAGTGACAACAATAACTTCACTCATGCTAGTGTATTTTTTTTTTCATTACTGGAAACTAGCTACAATGTTTTACAGTACAAATTGCACAGCTTAGCAGTGTTTAAAGCGCGTTTAAATCTTTTTTGGTAAGACGGTAAGTCTTTAAACGGTCTTCCATCATAATAATTATACTGAGCGCCACACAAATCGACGGATGGGAAGTTATGCGCAGAACACTGCGCAAAAGCCGAAATATAGGCATTCGCGGGAGCCAGAGAAACGAGACGCCGGGGCACACCCGCCCGCCAACCTCATGTCTCCCGCGCGCTCCCTACGCACCACAACACGCGACGTTGGAATTGTACTCACATGCGCAATAATTAGGCAATCACGGTGAAGTGTCATCTGCGGCTAACATAACCTAGTAAGTATAGTGATCTGGGTAACATTTTGGGTACCTAACATCTGCCGATTTGTGTGGCGCTCAGTTTACCTATTAATTATTTGTGTTCCTGTAATGGTTCCTAATCTTTAGTCTTTGACTTCCCATTTCAAAAGTGAGTCACAGATAAGCTTATTTCCAAATGAAGCCTCAGTAAAAGAGTGCCGAGGCGACTATTGGAAGCATTGAAGTATCATAAACATCATTGATTGGAAGGTGATTAGAAGTGTCTACAACATTTTGGTAACCACACTAAAAGGACACGTTAAACCACATAGGTAATTTCAAGCAAGTAAGTAATTCATGCAGTTCATAATCATTTAAATAACGCAATTTTCCACCAATTATTGTCATCGATAGGAAAACAAGATTGACAAAATAACATAAGTAGTGCAAGTCATGGTTTTTTGCAATGCCATATTTTTGAAACAGAGATATTATGGTTTCAAATAGCAGGACCGTAGCACAAATATGGCCACCCCAGCAGCGCGTTATATAGTGGTGAGTTGAGAGCGTTTTTCAACTACCCTCAAAGCAACAACTTATAACTGATATGATATTACGACCCAAACTCGACGAAGTGCAGATTTGAGAAACTAAATATACCTCTACAAAATAATTTGTATTGTATTTTTTTAATGTATTGACTATAAAATAGTGTAGTATTTAGTAAGAAACTAAAAGCCCTCCTTGGCATAAACACAGTCCGTCTTACCACAAAAGTTTTACGCACGCTTACAATGTTTAACAGTCCAAATTGCACTGTTAAACAGTGATAAAGCGTGATTAAATCTTTTGTGGTAAGGCGGAGTATGTATGTTTATTGCGACGTGATCTGAAAACTCAACCTTCTTCTTAGGACCAGTAAGCTGAGTGCGAGTTTTGTCGTAAACATGACGCGCTCTTCGGCGAGCGCGTCAACATGTAGTTTGTATGAAGAAATGTACAGCGCCACTAGCGGCGCGTTTTTGAAACACTTGGTGCGAGTGCAAGTTTTTAACGTAAACGCTCGCCGCGCGTATCCTGAAGTTAACGTCAACTCGGGCCGTTCAGTCTATGGTTTTTCTATTATTGCGAGTGCGAGTGTCATTTTTGACAGATGTCGACACGTATTGTTGTGAAGTGACGCTAACGCGGCGACAAAGTCTCTCACGAGTGTTTTGGTTAGTGAAAAGACAACAAAATGTATGAATTTTTTCGTTCGCGGAATTATTTTGCAAGGAGATTGCTTGCAGCAGCTCAAGCTCAAGATGAGCGCGATAAATTGCGATCAATTCGCTCTGAAGGTCGGCAATTGTTTGATCCCTTGGAAGATCTAACAGAAAATGAATTTGTCAATATTTATCGTTTAACAAAAGAGGCCATAATTTATTTATGCAATGAGCTTAGAGAGTTGACAAATTTAAAGTCTACCCAAAGAATAAGCTTAGAAACAAAGGTAAGTAAGTACAATGTGTGCATTTACCAAATCTACTGGCGACCCTCGACGACTATGATATTATCTAACACAACATTTTTTTTGTATTTTCAGGTTCTCACTGCATTGTTTTTCTATGCCAGTGGGAGTTACCAACGGCCGGTAGGTGCAGCAAAAAACTTGTCACAAAAAATGTGCAGCGTTTATATTGAAGAAGTGACACAAGCTCTGAATCACCCCAACATGTTAAATAAATATATAAAATTTCCCCAGACAATTGCTGAGAGACAGCTTATAAGTCAATGGTGGGTATTATTTATTTGTAGTGATGTTATCAAATCAAGTACCTATTAATCTCAAGGCCTTTGTTTATACCAACTTTTGTTTTCAGTTTTTACACAAAATATGGCATACCATCGGTGATTGGAGCAATAGACTGCAGCCACTTTCATATTTTTGGTCCACCAAAGGAGTGTGAACATTTATACTTTTGTCGGAAACAGTTTTATTCTCTGAATGTGCAAATGGTAATAAGCCTTACTTATACGAAATGATCAATTTATTGTCTCATGGAAGTATCTAGTCCACCAGTGTAATTATATTAGTATTGTTTAAGTAGTGCTAGGTAAATGCTAGCTAACATTATTACACAACAATGTTAGCACTTAATTATTTATAACTATCTGGGGTGCTCGGATTTGCACGGGGGAGTATTGAGTTTTAGCGGCATGCACATTCCACACTTTCTTTTATAATATATATTGAATATACTGAGCCGTTCCCATCTTGCTGTTGGACAAAGGCCTCCTTACCCCCTTACCACCTTTTGTAAATACTATTAAGGCCATTCCCTCAGAAGTTAAGATCGTTCTGTGATCATTTAATTATTTGTATGTTAAAGATTTTAGACTAGACTAGATATCTCTATTAGAATATATAGACTTAAGGTCTGTAGTAATGCAACCTAAGCACTAAAACCTGTTTTTCTTACAGATATGTGACAGTGATTACAAAATAACAAATGTTAATACAAAGTTTGGAGGAGCTAACCATGACTCATTTATTTGGGAAAATAGTCAAGCCAATGAGTACATGCAGAGTCTTCATAGGAACGGTGAAACTGTATGGCTTTTGGGTAATATTTTCTGTATTATTTAAATTATTATCCTAGCCTAGCAATAACTATTGAATCTATGTTTTACCTCCTGTCCAACCCCACCATGGAGTCTTATCAGTCTACACAACTTAAATATAATAGCAATACAATGATTACATACAAATTTTTCTCTTATTTTTAGGCGACTCGGGGTATCCCCAACGCCCCTGGCTCATGACTCCCATATTAAATGCTGCTGAAGGATCTCCAGAAGCAAACTATAATAATAAGCATAGTTCTGCTAGGGTGGTCATAGAAAATGTTTTTGGGCGGCTCAAGAACAGATGGCGTTGTTTATGTAAAGATAGAGTCTTGCATTACAAGCCAAACAAATGTGCACAAATTATTCAAGCTTGTTGTGTACTTTATAATATGGCTCTTCAGTTCAATGTTCCAGAACCAAATAATAATTTGGGTAAGAATTTACTTAATATAAATCAAAAAGTTAAATGGAAAAGCTCTATTGGATTAAAAATGATATGGTTATATTTTTTACCCGAATGCCGAAAGAGGGTTATGTTATTCGAGAATATATGTAGGTGTGTATAATTCTTTGGCACTCTACAGCCTATATCTTTCGGCAGATTTCAACTAATGAGGTGTCATTAGTTTTGAATCAATTTTAATTATTTCAGTATGGTAGCTGCAAAAATGAGAATTAATATTTTATCAGCTTTTTTAGCATTAGTTTTTCCTTTAATTTATTTTTATTTTTTTAGATCACGATGAGGCAATAGAGTCCGAACATCAAATTTATGCAGAACAAGCTGGAACATCCACTACTGACTTAATCAGGGGACGAGCTATGAGGCAAAATTTAGTTATGAGATTACAACGATAAAAATAAAAAGAATTTATGAAAAAATTGGTGACTGCTATATTTTTGTATAATATCTAAATATGTACTTACGTTGAAAGAGAAAGAAGAACAAGGCACTTTATTGGCAGTATGTTTATGGAAGACACTGAATCTTTACCATTTTTAGGGTTCCGTACCTCAAACGGATTAAACGGAACCCTTTTAGGATCACTCTATTGTCCGTCTGTGTGTATACTTGTCCGAATTTTTTTATCTAAGAATAAAAATGCTTAAATATACTATAAAATTAATTTATTACAATTTTTTTTCTATTATATCTAGTGCTCTTTGAGCTATATTCTGCCACTGCTCCTGCAAGCGGAGCTCTATAGCCCGCAACCTTAGACGCTCTTGTTCTGTTTCTTGCTCCTTCCTTTTATTCTCACAAAGGAAGTTGCGCCACTCTTCATCTGAACGTCGAAAGGCCATCTCAGCCCTTTCAACAGCGGTTGTTGGTCTTGGCTGTCGTCTTGGGGATCTGCGAATGCGCCCAGGTACTAAGCGCCGACGTCGAGGAGTAGTTTGCCCGACAGAAGCAGGTCTCGGTGTTGGTGCAGAGGCAGGGAGTCCAGCAGATGATGGTCCTGGCTCATTCCATTCGGCAATGGCTAAAAGTATATTTGAAATATGTTAGGCTATTTTTTAAAAGTCTTTATTCTTTTTTTTGGTTGTGATGAGTCATGATATCTCAAAAGCAAGTACCGTACAGAATATACACAGAAATGTTTTTGTACATAAATATATTTTCTATAAAAATACATTGGGACTGAAAGCTCATTAAAATGAGCCCAAACACCATCAGTCTACTGTTATTCATTGAGAATTTTCTTTATAAGTTTACCCTCCACCTCCATCAGATCAGCTTGCTGTCACCATAATATTATATAGAGCCTGTAATAGTTAGGTATAGGGCCTGTATAACTTACATATTTCTACATCTGCTGCTGGTATAGGCATCCAAGTTGCCACCGGTGATGCAGCCTGTTCCTCGGACACTATTTCTTCAGGTTCCACAGCTTGGCTGTGCTCACCTACTGCAAAAAATAAATACAACCAATTAACAATAAATACAGCCCATGTTGTTCGCTGATAATGTAGCTTTCTGTAAGAGAAAGAATGTTTAGTTTTTGAGTTTATCCATACAAACAAACAAACATACAAAAAAATCAAACCTTTGTTATATTATAGTACTAGATTGTGCTATCCCACAGGAACCTTTTATTTTTTCGGGATAAAAAGTATCCTATGTCACTTTCCGGCCCTTGAACTATATCCATGCCAAAAATCAAGTTAATCTGTTGCTCCATTGCTGTGTGAAAGAGGAACAAACTAACAAACTTTTCAGATTTATAACATTAAGTATGATAATTATGTACTATAGAATGATGTCAAGAAAGGGATGAACAGACACCATTCAATGTTTAAGTACTTACTAATTGAATCCATTTGGGAGCCAGCCGGTGTGGGAGACGTCGGGGCAGGAGCAGCAAGTTCCTGCAAATATTGTTAAAATAAATGACAAACTAAAGAGTGACTAAATTATTGTGCATGTTTATATCTTGTTAGATGGAGCCAGTACCTATCATAGTTAGTTAAAACTTACTAGTAATACCCCAAGATTAAATAGATTACATTGCCCCGCTGCTAGTATATAATAATTGACGATAATATAGTAGTAGTACAACATAATAACCAGACTGATCCAAATGTAATTTAAGTAAAATGTTTTGTAAGCATAAAAGCACAAAGGTTTTGTACCTGTGAAAAGCCAGCTTCTGTGACTTCATTTAGACCAGTTGCAGCCTCAGGTCCCATTATCCGCAACACTCTTAGCTCTACATCAGTTAGCTTAGAGCTAAGAGGTGGCCCACCACCAGTACCACTAGCAGCTCGATGAATTCGAGCACTTTTCTTTTTTGTGTTTGATTTTAAGTCACGCCACACCTTTAGGAAATGAAAGCTAGTTAGAGCAAGCAAAAACAAGCAATTCCATGATCCAGAAAGAGCATTGCCATGAAAAGTAATGAGTCATATATTAAAATATGTGGATGTGCATGCACTCATTTATTAATTCAAAACAGCGCACAAACAGTATGGTAAGGTGGACTTTTAGCAGTAGGTACAAACCTTTTTCCACTGTTCCTCTGTTTTCTCTCCTCCACTAGCATCACTGTTGAGGAGAGTACACAATTCGGCCCAATGTTTATATATTTGGACCCTACCACTCGAATTCGCAGAGGGTTTATTAAGATCTCCATGCCTAAAAAGGAAGCCATAGGATTAAAAACAATTTTACTTCAACTGTGAAGATTGTAACAAGTTTTGCGTAAGTATACTTACTGCTCCATAAATGTCACCATCATATCAAACTGAGTGGGGCTGGTTCTTTTCATTATTTTACTTATTTCTTATGCAAATTAGCTCTTTGAATGAGATATAAAACCTTTGTTGTTGTGTTGACATAAACAAAGAATGTTTATCAGACGCTTCAGCATTTACATCAACCGTCCAAATGAAATAATGCACACAAATATATGTAACCTATGACGATTACGAGTTTCGCAACTTGGTCGTATAATAAAGCGATGCCAGTGCATAGACAAACACGGACATAGAACGTAACGAAACGTAAAATATTAACCACAAAAATCGCGAGTAAACGTTGTTGAGCGACTTTAATACGTAAGTGACTCGCACTCGCGCGTTTTACCTATAAGCGCGTAATGACGTTTACTCAACGAACGCGGACGTCAAGTTAACGTGTTTTTATCGTGTAACTCGCACTCAGCTTACAGTAAGCTGAGTGCGAGTTTTGTCGTAAACATGACGCGCTCTTCGGCGAGCGCGTCAACATGTAATTTGTATGAAGAAGTGTACAGCGCCACTAGCGGCGCGTTTTTGAAACACTTGGTGCGAGTGCAAGTTTTTAACGTAAACGCTCGCCGCGCGTATCCAGGAGTTAACGTCAACTCGGGCCGTTCAGTCTATGGTTTTTCTATTATTGCGAGTGCGAGTGTCATTTTTGACAGATGTCGACACGTATTGTTGTGAAGTGACGCTAACGCGGCGACAAAGTCTCTCACGAGTGTTTTGGTTAGTGAAAAGACAACAAAATGTATGAATTTTTTCGTTCGCGGAATTATTTTGCAAGGAGATTGCTTGCAGCAGCTCAAGCTCAAGATGAGCGCGATAAATTGCGATCAATTCGCTCTGAAGGTCGGGAATTGTTTGATCCCTTGGAAGATCTAACAGAAAATGAATTTGTCAATATTTATCGTTTAACAAAAGAGGCCATAATTTATTTATGCAATGAGCTTAGAGAGTTGACTAATTTAAAGTCTACCCAAAGAATAAGCTTAGAAACAAAGGTAAGTAAGTACAATGTGTGCATTTACCAAATCTACTGGCGACCCTCGACGACTATCATATTATCTAACACAACATTTTTTTGTATTTTCAGGTTCTCACTGCATTGTTTTTCTATGCCAGTGGGAGTTACCAACGGCCGGTAGGTGCAGCAAAAAACTTGTCACAAAAAATGTGCAGCGTTTATATTGAAGAAGTGACACAAGCTCTGAATCACCCCAACATGTTAAATAAATATATAAAATTTCCCCAGACAATTGCTGAGAGACAGCTTATAAGTCAATGGTGGGTATTATTTATTTGTAGTGATGTTATCAAATCAAGTACCTATTAATCTCAAGGCCTTTGTTTATACCAACTTTTGTTTTTAGTTTTTACACAAAATATGGCATACCATCGGTGATTGGAGCAATAGACTGCAGCCACTTTCATATTTTTGGTCCACCAAAGGAGTGTGAACATTTATACTTTTGTCTATACATTATACTGTTTATGTGTTTGTATACGAAATGATCAATTTATTATGTCTCATGGAAGTATCTAGTCCACCAGTGTAATTATATTAGTATTGTTTAAGTAGTGCTAGGTAAATGCTAGCTAGCATTATTACACAACAATGTTAGCACTTAATTATTTATAACTAGCTGGGGTGCTCGGCTTTGCATGGGGGAGTATTGAGTTTTAGCGGCATGCACATTCCACACTTTCTTTTATAATATATATTGAATATACTGAGCCGTTCCCATCTTGCTGTTAGACAAAGGCCTCCTTACCCCCTTACCACCTTTTTTAAATACTATGGCCATTCCCTCAGAAGTCAAGATTGTTCTGTGATCATTTAATGTTTAATTATTTGTATGTTAAAGATTTTAGACTAGACTAGATATCTCTATTAGAATATATAGACTTAAGGTCTGTAGTAATGCAACCTAAGCACTAAAACCTGTTTTTCTTACAGATATGTGACAGTGATTACAAAATAACAAATGTTAATACAAAGTTTGGAGGAGCTAACCATGACTCATTTATTTGGGAAAATAGTCAAGCCAATGAGTACATGCAGAGTCTTCATAGGAACGGTGAAACTGTATGGCTTTTGGGTAATATTTTCTGTATTATTTAAATTATTATCCTAGCCTAGCCATAACTATTGAATCTATGTTTTACCTCCTGTCCAACCCCACCATGGAGTCTTATCAGTCTACACAACTTAAATATAATAGCAATACAATGATTATATACAAATTTTTCTCTTATTTTTAGGCGACTCGGGGTATCCCCAACGCCCCTGGCTCATGACTCCCATATTAAATGCTGCTGAAGGATCTCCGGAAGCAAACTATAATAATAAGCATAGTTCTGCTAGGGTGGTCATAGAAAATGTTTTTGGGCGGCTCAAGAACAGATGGCGTTGTTTATGTAAAGATAGAGTCTTGCATTACAAGCCAAACAAATGTGCACAAATTATTCAAGCTTGTTGTGTACTTTATAATATGGCTCTTCAGTTCAATGTTCCAGAACCAAATAATAATCTGGGTAAGAATTTACTTAATATAAATCAAAAAGTGATGGAAAAGCTCTATTGGATTAAAAATCATATGGTTATATTTTTTACCCGAATGCCGAAAGAGGGTTATGTTATTCGAGAATATATGTAGGTGTGTATAATTCTTTGGCACTCTACAGCCTATATCTTTCGGCAGATTTCAACTAATGAGGTGTCATTAGATTTGAATCAATTTTAGGATATATTATTTCAGTATGGTAGCTGCAAAAATGAGAATTAATATTGTATAAGCTTTTTTAGCATTAGTTTTTCCTTTAATTTATTTTTATTTTTTTTTAGATCACAATGAGGCAATAGAGTCCGAACATCAAATTTATGCAGAACAAGCTGGAACATCCACTACTGACTTAATCAGGGGACGAGCTATGAGGCAAAATTTAGTTATGAGATTACAACGATAAAAATAATTAAAAAGAATTTATGAAAAAATTGGTGACTGCTATATTTTTGTATAATATCTAAATATGTACTTACGTTGAAAGAGAAAGAAGAACAAGGCACTTTATTGGCAGTATGTTTATGGAAGACACTGAATCTTTACCATTTTTAGGGTTCCGTACCTCAAACGGATTAAACGGAACCCTTATATGATCACTTTATTGTCCGTCTGTGTGTACACTTGTCCGATTTTTTTTTATCTAAGAATAAAAAAGCTTAAATATACTATAAAATTAATTTATTACAATTTTTTTTCTATTATGTCTAGTGCTCTTTGAGCTATATTCTGCCACTGCTCTTGCAAGCGGAGCTCTATAGCCCTCAACCTTAGACGCTCTTGTTCAGTTTCTTGCTCCTTCCTTTTATTCTCATAAAGGAAGTTGCGCCACTCTTCATCTGAACGTCGAAAGGCCATCTCAGCCCTTTCAACAGCGGTTGTTGGTCTTGGCTGTCGTCTTGGGGATCTGCGATTGCGCCCAGGTACTAAGCGCCGACGTCGAGGAGTAGTTTGCCCAACAGAAGCAGGTCTCGGTGTTGGTGCAGAGGCAGGGAGTCCAGCAGATGATGGTCCTGGCTCATTCCATTCGGCAATGGCTAAAAGTATATTTGAAATATGTTAGGCTATTTTTTAAAAGTCTTTATTCTTTTTTTTGGTTGTGATGAGTCATGATATCTTAAAAGCAAGTACCGTAAATAGCAGAAATGAGAAGAATATACACAGAAATGTTTTTGTACATAAATATATTTTCTATAAAAATACATTGGGACTGAAAGCTCATTAAAATGAGCCCAAACACCATCAGTCTACTGTTATTCATTGAGAATTTTCTTTGTAAGTTTACCCTCCACCTCCATCAGATCAGCTTGCTGTCACCATAATATTAGATTAGAGCCTGTAATAGTTAGGTATAGGGCCTGTATAACTTACATATTTCTACATCTGCTGCTGGTATAGGCATCCAAGTTGCCACCGGTGATGCAGCCTGCTCCTCGGACACTATTTGGTCGGGTTCCACAGCTTGGCTGTGCTCACCTACTGCAATAAATAAATACAACCAATTAATAATAAATACAGCCCATGTTGCTCGCTGATAATGTAGCTTTCTGTAAGAGAAAGAATGTTTAGTTTTTGAGTTTATCCATACAAACAAACAAACATACAAAAAAATCAAACCTTTGTTATATTATAGTACTAGCTTGTGCTATCCCACAGGAACCTTTTATTTTTTCGGGATAATAAGTATCCTATGTCACTTTCCGGCCCTTGAACTATATCCATGCCAAAAATCAAGTCAATCTGTTGCTCCATTGCTGTGTGAAAGAGGAACAAACTAACAAACTTTTCGGATTTATAATATTAAGTATGATAATTATGTTTATGTACTATAGAATGAAGTCAAGAAAGGGATGAACAGACACCATTCAATGTTTAAGTACTTACTAATTGAATCCATTTGGGAGCCAGCCGGTGTGGGAGACGTCGGGGCAGGAGCAGCAAGTTCCTGCAAATATTGTTAAAATAAATGACAAACTAAAGAGTGACTAAATTTTTGTGCATGTTTATATCTTGTTAGATGGAGCCAGTACCTATCATAGTTAGTTAAAACTTACTAGTAATACCCCAAGATTAAATAGATTACATTGCCCCGCTGCTAGTGTATAATAATTGACGATAGTATATAATAACCAGACTGATCCAAATGTAATTTAAGTAAAATGTTTTGTAAGCATAAAAGCACAAAGGTTTTGTACCTGTGAAAAGCCAGCTTCTGTGACTTCATTTAGACCAGTTGCAGCCTCAGGTCCCATTATCCGCAACACTCTTAGCTCTACATCAGTAAGCTTAGAGCTAAGAGGTGGCCCACCACCAGTACCACTAGCAGCTCGATGAATTCGAGCACTTTTCTTTTTTGTGTTTGATTTTAAGTCACGCCACACCTTTAGGAAATGAAAGCTAGTTAGAGCAAGCAAAAACAAGCAATTCCATGATCCAGAAAGAGCATTGCCATGAAATTAATGAGTCATATATTAAAATATGTGGATGTGCATGCACTCATTTATTAATTCAAAACATAGCGCACAAACAGTATGGTAAGGTGGACTTTTAGCAGTAGGTACAAACCTTTTTCCACTGTTCCTCTGTTTTCTCTCCTCCACTAGCATCACTGTTGAGGAGAGTACACAATTCGGCCCAATGTTTATATGTTTGGACCCTACCACTCGAATTCGCAGAGGGTTTATTAAGATCTCCATGCCTAAAAAGGAAGTCATAGGATTAAAAACAATTTTACTTCAACTGTGAAGATTGTAACAATTGTAACAAGTTTTGAGTAAGTATACTTACTGCTCCATGAATGTCACCATCATATCAAACTGAGTGGGGCTGGTTCTTCTCATTATTCTTATTTCTTATGCAAATTAGCTCTTTGAACGAGATATAACACCTTTGTTGTTGTGTTGACATAAACAAAGAATGTTATGTTTATCAGACGCTTCAGCATTTACATCAACCGTCCAAATGAAATAATGCACACAAATATATGTAACCTATGACGATTACGAGTTTCGCAACTTGGTCGTATAATAAAGCGATGCCAGTGCATAGACAAACACGGACATAGAACGTAACGAAACGTAAAATATTAACCACAAAAATCGCGAGTAAACGTTGTTGAGCGACTTTAATACGTAAGTGACTCGCACTCGCGCATTTAACCTACAAGCGCGTAATGACGTTTACTCAACGAACGCGGACGTCAAGTTAACGTGTTTTTATCGTGTAACTCGCACTCAGCTTAAGAACTCAGAAGGTTGCGTTTTCGATATCACTCTTCTTGGTTGCGTTTTCAGATCACGTTCCAATTAACATACTGTGCATTTGCTAAGGAGGGCAGAATTGGTACCTACTGCGCTACTCGAAAATTCATCCACATCAAAACGTACACATTTTTAGCAGTTTAATAAATCCAAAAAGTCTAAAAAAAAATAACGTTTCTTCAAAGCCTATTACATTACGGTCTGCGTGTGTGTAATACCCGTCAGCGAGTTGCTCTAGTAAAATTTTTAGGCTCTCGAATTCATAACAGTGCACCACCCAAAGACCTCGGCACCACCAGTGCACCCTGTGCACCAAGCAGTGCACATTACTCTTGAAAAGTGAAAACGAAGCAAATGAGTAGGTATTTAATGAATTAGTTAGTTTTTTAAAGGACCATTTTATGAACTTCTTCAACAAACAAAGCATGTCGATTGGCACCACCAGTGCACCCTGTTGAACCACCATTGAAGCATAAGATCTTTAGGTAGGTACCGAAAAGATAGGTTTCTCTATAGGTACTAAGTATATCTAACGGGACTAAACTCACTTGTAGAGATAATCGTAACGACTATAGTTTCGGTCGGATTCGGCGACTTTTCTCAAGTTGGCGAGTGCTAGCACGCGAAGCCGTCTCGCAATGCACTCGCCAACTTGAGAAAGGTCGTTATATATAGTATAAAATGTGTGAAAACCACGTAAATTTCCATAGTAAAATAGGTCTCTCTAGGTACAGAAAAATAATCGGGACTTAATTGTATTGATATCCTCCTTCTTTATGGTGTATGCTCGGAATAAAACAGATACTCGTGCTACTGCGAGTTGTACTCTATTAGCCGTGGTCGTGCAATGCTATGAAGAAACATGTGTAGTGTAAGTAAGCACGTAAGAAAGTACAAACTTAGCTATCTATTTTATTAATTTTTAATAATGCCGCGCTTACCTTTGTGTGAATAACGGGCCTACCTACCTATACCTGTAGCCCGAGCTTTCGCCCCTTCCCGTTCGCGCTTTCTAAGCTTGCACGCGTCAGAGAGAGACGGGCATATGTTCTCTCGACAGCAAAAGGAATGCGGGCTGCGCAAGCGAACCTCGCGGGCTAGCCAGTCATTTCGCCTCGTTCGCCGCACGGAGTGTTGTAGTCGCCGCGTAACTTTCCAACTTACGTTTATGTACTAAATAATGTGTGTAAACTGTTGTTTTGTGTGATTTCATGTTGCAAACCAGTGAATGATGTGCTAAAAACTTGTGTTATGAAGTTCGAGGAAAGTTGACGAGAGTCTACAAGGAATTCTGGTGTTTCGTCGAGTATTTACCTGTAAGTCGGGTTGAGGAGGCTCTACGTGTCTGGGTGACGTTGATTTCGCATTGTATAGCCTTCGGTTCGATGTCTATGTGAGCTGTGTTGGATAGGTTTGTAGGCATTTCTTATCAACTCGTACCTACCTAGATGTAGCTCACATAGATAGGTAATACAAATCAAATCGCCTATTTCTTGCTTAACTCTTATCTATTATTCTATTTACTAACTAGTAGGTATATTAAGCAAACTTTTTACGTAATAATATTATTTATTTATAGGTAGGCCTTAAAAAATGTAGAGTGACTATCATATCGTAAAACTGGGGACAGTTCTCTAAAATCTTGCGTCAAGTTTGCGAATGGCCACTCCACTGGCAATATTTAATTGAATGACCTCGTGACCTCGGTCAGTGACCATGCATACACCGTACATATTAAATTATTTTAATTTTTTGACTCGCTTTACACTTACGAGTACATATACCTACCTATTCATGCACTTATATTTAATAAGTTTTACAAATTTAGAACAAATGTCTATCCCACAAATTATGTAGGTGCGTTCATAGGTCAAGTTTTAGTCATCGCAAATATTGATCTCTCACGATTTCTACTTGTTTATTTTTATTGTTTACCTTACCTTTTTTTTTACAATGACGATGATACCTATGACCTTACGCGTTTACGGTTGGTAACAAACTGAAACTGCCCCTTAAATCCTCTAATACTATTTAAATCACACTTTTCTAAAACCTCATTAAAACTACCTAAAAATTCAGAAATGTTCTTCCTTCAACTAATTTATTGCATTTGCTAATGAACAAAGTGTAGTCATAACTGCAAATACATTAATAAGGCAACAAGTTTCACTAATCCAGCTGGGCACACTAACATGTCCCATATCTATACAACCGTTTTACTACTTTCCACACGTTTCTCTTGTGTACTTTACAATAGATGAGTAGGCAAAGTTTATCTTTGAGAAGAATGAGGACACAAGGAAACAAAGCTTTAAGAAGGCGATCGGCCATGTACCCGTAAAGTGGTTCCGCCAACAAATCCCGCTGCTGAACACCTTTTCCAACTTGTTTTAAAAATTCCCTTAGAGCTAGCAGACTGGAAAGTCGACTATTTAAATAAACATCCGAAACCTGTTGATGTCGAATTAGAAAAGTAATCATTAATAACAAATCTACTATATCACGTCACAGAGAAATAATATGCGTTAATCATTTATCAAACTTGCTCCTAGACTCCCACCGTCTTACCACAAAAGTTTTGTTTACGCACGCTTTAGACAATGTTTAACAGTACAAATTGCGCGGTTTAATAGTGTTTAAAGCATGTTTTAATTTTTGTGGTAAGGCGGCCAGCTTTTATTGTGAGCATCTGAATCAACACGCATCATCTAAATAACTGTTTTTTCCTACTACCCAATGTAGACAAACCACTTTTTTGCGTTTAACTCCTCTAATTTTGTCCGGTTTCATTAATTTTGCCATTTATTTTTAGTTTAGCCGCAATCTTCTTCGATTTACTTAAATGGGAGGCAATAAATATTGCCCATTCAAGATGAAAATACCGTTTTACTAAAGCTGGTCCGCAGGTGTATTTTACTAGTAGAACAATCCACATATTTCGATAGACTTTCATTTATGAAGACAAAATCAAATTCGAAAATATTCTTCAAAACAGGAGTTGAAACAAGATACATTGTATTAGGTATATTACCTATTTATCATGTTTTTGTGCAAGCATAATCAACATGAATACTTATTAATACGACTAGTATAGTAATAGTCAGTAATAGATACAACTAGTAGTAGAGCAAAATATTTAACAAATTATTGTTAACATTACTGGACGATGACGAATGACGATACTTCGACTTCCAATCCAAGCTGAGTTCATTTCAAGATTGTAGATTGCATCGATGACGTCAAGTCACGTTTTTTATTCACGTTTAACTTGTTCTTCGATTTACTCTGTGGTAGTCGTGAAAAATGGATTTTTACTTTGTTACTGTTATAATTTTCATTTTATTTACCACTTTACATCAACTGACCAAAGTTCAGGGCTCAAAATGTTGATGTATGAATTAATGCAAACATTGTTATTGCCATGAATGTATATTCTCAAAATACATATTTTAAAATCAATAAGCATTTTATAGTCAAATTCGTCTTGAAGGCTGGCGCCTTGCATAATACAAGCGAGGCGAAATTAGTCTCACGACGTCCTGTCAACGCGCACTTTAAAAACTTCAGCTATTCAATGCTCACTAATGACGCCAATTTATTTATTCCCAAAGTATGATACAGCACGGCAATGAACGATGTGAAGGTAATATTTTAATCATACCTGCCTACAACCTAATGGATATGACACAATTTTAGAGAGGTCTTATAGGCGTCGTGAAATAATATTTTGATAATTTTTATTCGATGTTGAGAAAAGATGGCAATAATTCAAAAACGTGAATAAATAACGGATGTTAATAGTAGTTTATAACAATATTTTGGATAATATTGCTGAATATTTCCTATCAATACCTTTACCAAGCCTCGGCTATCGGCTAGATTTACAATAATAATTGTGTCATCGTCTTGTCTAAAAATAATCAATTTATAACAAGTAGCACTCGTTTTTTGTCAACAAAAACTGTTTATTATCGAGCAATCGAGAATCAGTAGGTAATCAGCTGCTCAGATGTACCTATCACATCTCTGAGATTAAAGATATGGTCTTAGCATGTAATTTATATGTTGCTAGCCAGGTCTATAGGAAGTTACTTACTTATAGGTTGTTTTGTTCCAATTATACTATCATATCTAAACTTAAATGTTTAGGCTTCGAATTCTAATATTTTACCTCTTAATCTTTGTATTAGCAATGATTACGAATATATGAGACGGTGGACACATCTTACACGGTTAAGTAATTCACGCGGTCTCGTGCTGAACGATTGGCGGAGAAAGCGCATTGGCTTGCCTCTAATCGACGATAGATTCTAACGGATTTCACCGATATTCTCGCTTGATAGACTGACAACTAACAACTCCTGAATTAGAGCCACACACGCATGAGCAATTAACTTAATCCCGCTATTATGATGGCAACGATTCGTCTACTAGATCTTCCTTCTTTCCTGAGTTATGCAACCGAGGTGACTACAAATGCTTACGTAGATTACGATTAATCTGCGCGTGCATATAAGCAAACGTCAATGAAAAGCTTTCCTGAAATAAGAAGTTGACCATGACAAATCTCATCCGAATATCATCATACTACTTATTCGATTTCTTTTGTATTTCTATTCTATTATACAAACTGTTTTGAGGATTCAGATCACTGAAAACATCTTACTAATTTTATAAACGCGAAAGTTTGTATGTATGTTGTTCCTCTTTCACGCAAAAACTACTGAACGGTTTGAGATGAAATTTTGCAATAGTAATGCTTATACATCAGAATAACATAATCATAATCAATTTATTGATAACAATAGTTACAAGTCATTACATTGAATTTCTAATTAGATACCTACATAAAAAAAGGTACGGTATTGTACCTGTAATAATTATCGTAAACATTGGTATTTTTATAAAAATTACATATAGGCTATAGTTTATAAATATATTGCGTGATACGAAGTTCGCCGGGTCAGCTAGTCCAATATAATTTGGATTAATAATTTAAGATTGTTTTATGTTTCATTTGTCAATGTCACTGTAGTGGGCTCAAAACAGGTGAATCAGTAATATATTCCCACTAGCTAACTGTAAACAGAAAAAGTTCAAACTAGCTTGTCTTCGGCATGAGTCCTAAACAGACGATCAGCATGTGTATCCGCAATAAATACCACTACACCGACCGGTTTCGCCACCACATACCGCAGATAGCTGAGGAGACGCGCAAAAGACGTTTCACAATCACACACTTCACCTACCGTGAGACTATGATCTATGGGTGTTATGACAGGTCTACTTACTGTCACATAGACCTATTGGCTAGGGCCTAGGCCTTGGGCTCAGCCTAGTGCTACATATTATTGCTTGAGGCATTTATAGACTACATTTATTACTCCTTAAGAGCATTGACAGAAGTCTTTGTTACTATTTGTTTACGAATTAATCAGGTTTATTCCGTTTCAAAATTTTTATTTTTTAACTTTTAACTTTATTAGTGCGTAAGATTTCAATGCTATTGTTTGAATCCACCGAAGAGTTTTTTCCCGAAACCCTTCAAACATTTCAAATTTTTAACATAGTTATATTTATTTTTTATCTGAAAGAATATTTCAAAATAACATACTTATACGTATTTTTTATTTTTCCAAAACGACTTATATTTTCAGTAAAATTAAATTTTGAAAAGTAGCTTATTCTAAAAGGACGTAACTGCAAAATTTAGGACTCATAAACAATTTTACCGAAGCCACATTAGAAAAAAATAGGTGCTAGCGTTGCTGTCACTATCAATGCCAATCAATCTGTCACCATTCACAACAAATAGGCCGGGAGGTCAGCACAAAAAGTCCACTATTTACCGCGGTATACTATGGGAAGAAAAATATAAGAAAATGTTTAACAACTGTCAATCACCTGAAATATGTAACAGGTTCTGCCATACAGGCTTTAAATTAGCACCACTTAAAAGAAGAAGAATAAGTAGTACTAGTTCCAAGATCCTTTTAAAATTCAAACGGATTCTTTCACCAAATGCTAGGGAACCCAGCTGACTGACTCCAGGGTATTGATGTACACCATTTTGATAACTTAGTACCAATAATTCAGCTTTTGGAAAGTATTTGCATTTTTTGCGTTTACCTCTCGGGCTAAAGCAAAATAAGTAATTTGAAAATGACACTGACATTTTATTTTTAAACTACATTTTATGTGTCAACACTGTCAGTGTTATCTGTCATTTTATATTGCTAGTATTTTTTTTATCATTGGCAACTGAACTTTTAGTATAAATCCCGAAACGGTTTGGGTGAGAGTTTTTATCTAATATCTTAGCAGTTACTGCACTAAAAATTTTGGAAAAATAAGCATCCCGATATCTCGAAATGGTTTTGGAATTTCATAGCCTTGTGAAATATGAAAACTTGTCAATTGTAGCGCACGAGTTGATTACTTTATTTATTTTCATTGGAATTCAACATCAGATTATTAAGCTAACAACGCTAATAAAAACGTCTTTTAAATTTTTATCTTCGTTAGTTTTTAAACTACGATTGTTAAATTATACAAAATCACAACAGTCAAGTTTGAGGTCGGCATGACGTCTGTCGTAAAATATAAAGGCATCGTAAGTTAAATCATCCGTTTTATTCGTTTATAACTGTTTCAAAATTGTTCGAGTATTCACAATTACTTTCAACCTTGACATGGTGCGTACAAAATCAAAATGCCCCACAAAATAGCACGTATTTAATGTGTCTGTTTAACAATGCAATTACTCGTTAAAGATGACAAGCAAATAATATTTTAGTAAATAAATGCTCAAAACACTGTATAAAATCATGGTTTACGCAGCTTGTTGTAGGTATTTAAGCAATAAATAGTCAGATTATTAGTAATATTTTTATGTCGGCATATTTCAGCACATTAATTTTTTTTTTCAAGTGTAATTAATTAAATAAAGAAAAATCCTTTCTATAGTTTTGTTACTTATATTAAAGAAACTATTTAGATTCATAAAATTAAAAAAAAAACCCTACAAAATAATCCCTTTATTGTCTGACATCTAAAGTGTCCTAAAATCATATTTTTTGATGGTCACTGCGATTTGTAGTTCGGGATTCTGCAAAATGTGCAGGAAAGTCCGAAATGATTTGAAACCTAAAAATTAATTATTATTTTTTTCGCAAAAATGGCATGACCGACTTTAACCTTCCTACATCGATCCTTTGGCATGGATACTCTTTCCAGTAAAAAATGAAATAATTGAAATCGGACTACCTACTATCTAAAAAGTTATGCGTGGTTAAACTTACATAAAAATACGCGAGGATTTGAGTAGGTATCTACCTTCTCCGTTTCGTCGGTCAAAAATGACATATCTGATTTTTTTTCTCTGTAAACATATTTTTTGTATCTTAAATTAATTGTTGTCCGAGGTTTTTTTAAATATTTTTTGACTAGGTATACAATTTTTTTATCCTAGGTAGTTAGTTTAGGATCCTAGGTATGATCTAAAACTTCTAAATCCATCTTTTGAACTAAGTACAAATCTAACCACAAGTAAGCAGAATTCAGAGTAGTTAAAGTACGCATTCTTCGTCAACCACTGCCAAAAATGTGACCTAATTACATCAAAATTTTATGCAGGCAGACCTCAAACGGCGTGCTGTCACGTACGTTGACGAAATGCCAAACGAAAGGACAAGCCGCGAACGTCTGCGCCAGTAGCTGTACTACTATTTACTGTTGGTGACACTGTGGTACAAGGCGTCCATTAATTACGTGAGGTGCCTTTGACAATTTTTGACGCCTCGTGCCCTGTCCCTATCCCCTTGTAATCCCAAATGTCACGTGAGTTTTTTCAAATTGATAATGTTAATATGATAAATGGAGCGCAATATGTTCATTAAGAGGACAGACCGAATCCGAAGCACAACACTGCGTTCCATCAAAGATGTAAGCCAAAAAACTGCTAAACTAAACTAAATGGGATTGGGCCACAGATATCTCTGTGGATGTGGTTCGTATGCACCCCGAGAGATGGACCAGGATCGTCACACAATGGGTACCGGAGGGCAGATGAAGGCTGAAGGACCTAAATAATCGGTGAAGAGCGAGTCGGATTCGCGCACAAAGGGTTCAGTACCATTTGGAAGCCCCTATTAATATATATTTTTTTTCAATTATTTGTTTTTGATAAATATACAACTAAATATTCTGTGAATATTTCAAACATCGACCTGTTACGTTACTGTTATTAATATCGAGCGAAAAATGGCTAAAAATTAATGTTTGTTGTATGGGAGCCCCCTTAAATATTTATTTTATCTAAGTATTTGTTGTTATAAAGGTAACATAAATACATAATCTGTGAAAATTTTGAAAAAATTTTAAGATATGTCTTGTACCTACAATCATTCCTATCTTACCTTATTAGAGTCATAAGTTTTGCTTACGTAGGTACTGTTTAAGTGTACAGCGGGGATAACCCAGTTTCAATTTGTTATTGAATAAAATACGAGATATTTGTCGACACTCTTACGCACGTGAGTTTGGGCGAGAAGGCACTTTTACCTTCCCTCCTCTAAATATTACGTAATTCGTTCCTTCCACTTGGATCCACATCTCGGCTCAGCATGTTGATCCGTTGATTGATACGTTATTCCCCATTGAAACCACGGAGAATCCATGGTCACTTTATTTCATTGGGTTGATTCAAAAAAACTTATTTAGTGGACGTCCCCTACCAACTGTTGGTGACACTGTGGTTGTCGCTTTCTCGTACGCAGCTTCCATTCAAAAAAAAAAAAAAAAAATGGTGCGATTCACACCTAAAGAAGTTGCGAAGGTGATCAGGTACATGAAAAGGGGAAAATCGCCAGGACACGACGGACTTAGCATAGAACACTTTTTGTACGCAGGATGTCATTTACCTCGTGTTTTGGCGATGTTTTATTCATTCTGTGTGGGACACTCTTACCTCCCACAACAACTCATGAAAACAATAGTAGTTCCAATTCTTAAGAACAAAACAGGTGATGTTTCTGATATAAATAACTATAGACCAGTTTCACTAGCCACTATAGCAGCAAAAGTACTTGATAGTTTGATTGATGCTCATCTTGGCAAGGCGTTGCACCTGCATGATGCGCAATTTGGTTTTCAAGCAGGTGTATCAACAGAAAGTGCCATTTTGAGCTTAAAACACACAATCAAGTACTACACTAACAGAAACACCAATGTCTACGCTTGCTTTCTGGATTTATCTAAAGCGTTTGATCGCGTATCTTATGAAGTATTGTGGGACAAACTAGATAATGAATTGCCTCAAGAATTAATCAAAATCTTTAAATATTGGTATTCAAATCAGTTAAATAGTGTCAAATGGCTAGCAGGACAGTCCGATACTTATAAATTAGAATGTGGTGTACGACAGGGTGGAATAACATCGCCAAAACTCTTCAATCTTTATATGAACAAGCTGATCGGTGAGCTCAGTAGCATGCAGGCAGGATGTTCCATAGATGGCCTTAAAGTCAACAATATAAGCTATGCAGATGACATGGTGCTGCTGAGCCCATCAATCAGTGGACTCAGGAAACTAGTCAAAGTATGTGAAACGTATGCGACAAAACATGGTCTTGTTTACAATTCCATGAAAAGTGAAGTTCTTGTATTCACAGCTGGTAACAAACCACCTGTGTACGTGCCACCAGTAGTGATGAGTGGGACTGTTTTAAATGTAGTAAAACAATTTAAATACCTTGGTCACATAGTCACACACGATCTTAAAGACGACGCTGATATAGAAAGAGAGCGTAGGGCGCTGGCCGTGAGGGGCAATATGATTATCCGTAGATTTTCCCGGTGTACAGTAGAAGTAAAAATTGCTCTTTTTAAAGCATTTTGTCAATGTTTCTACACCGGTAATCTATGGGTTAATTATACGCGTAAGTCCCTAAATGCATTACGGGTGCAGTATAATAACATATTTAGGATGTTAATAGGGCTGCCTCCATACTGCAGTGCTTCGGGAATGTTTGCAGATGCAAGAACCGATGGTTTTGCTGCAATTGTGCGCAAAAAAATATTATCATTACTGAAAAGGGTGAGAGGCAGCCAGAATAGCATTTTAAATATAATAAGTAATAAGTATGATTGTCCAATTATAAAGCATTGGATACAATCTATAATTCCCGATTTAAATAAAGCGTATCAAGTTAGGTAATTATTTAAGTTCAATTAATAACATAATTATTGTAAGTTGTGGTGATTTTATAATTTATTTTGAGTAACATTGTGATGGCATCGGTTCTGTTGTGTTACGTCAGGAATAGAGGCAGATTTGGTTACCTGTTTTGTTTTTTGTAGAAGAGCGAAAGAATTTTATTTGTTAAGTACATAGAATGTTTTTGTTTTGTTAGCTTAGGTACTTGATTTTATTATTGATTTGAACAGTCAACACTACTGATGTCAGACTATATTATTTTTGTATTTTGTATTTGTGTATTTCTGTGAAATACTTTGAGTTTGTATGGATCTTAGTTATCTGAAAATAAAGATTTATTATTATTATTATTATAAAGCGGCCCGATTAGGACGCGCTTTGTTGACGGTTTTTATGCACTGAAGGTCGAAGAATGCTGAGACCTTGCACATACCAGAAATACCGCATATAGGTAGCATGGGGTACCTACCACGGAAGGAATAAATAGTTAGAAATAATAGCCTAGCACTTATTTAATTGAAAATGATTTGTTTGGTTGTTGCCACAAGATAAAGCTAAGAAGAGCTGACAGGTATTTCTTGTGCTCTTCATATATGATTGGCTTTAGTTCGCTCACTAGGATTGAATAATGATGACGATAGAAAGAGTGATTTGGTTCACATGCATAACCTGTACTGTACCAGCCTTTTTTTAATAGTCCACTGCAGGACGTAGGCCTACCCACGAAGGGTGATTGGGCCATATCCACCACGCTGGCCCAGTGCGGGTTGGTGGATTCACATACGCCATCGAATTTCTTCTACGGACGTATGCAGGTTGCCTCACGATGTTTTCCTTCACCGAAAAGCCAGTGATGTGAAATTCCGTACATAAATTCCAAAGAACTCATTGGTACGGGACCGGGGATTCGAACCCACGACCTCACGATTGTAAGGCGGGTGTCACTACCTCTCGACCACCACGGCTTAACCGCATGCATAACCTACATTTACTCATTAGCAGATTAGCTAAAGAATTACAATTACAGCTGACCAAAATAAGTGTGATCTTCCTGTTTCGTCCCTCTCGTACCCACTCACGGCTCGAGCAATCAGCAAAAGTAGAACAAAACGCGAAATCCAACACCGTTCGCTTAGCCGATATCTAGCTTTTATCGAAAAACTCATTCTAATCTTAATTGACAAGAAATAACGCTTACCAGACTTGGGGGGGGGGGGGGGGGCAAACTTCATTTTACAATATTGGTACAGTGCTGACGCGCCACCATTTATTTAGTAGGTAACCTTTCAACACCACACTAGCATTGACAATGGGAGCGATCTAAATACCACAGCTTTCCAATATCAATTGCATCGACAAGTAATACGTATTCACACGGTACACTTGTAAGTACAGCGCTGACCGCGGCCGCGGTCAAGGTGCCCAGGCACTGTGACGGCAGGTGGATTTACATGAAACCTCACCTATGGGATGAGATCGAAGCCCGATACGTTGGACTGATCAGGGTATCTATAATTTACTTTCGAACGGCCAGAAACGCTAGAACGTATATGGAACTTTGCGGATTCTCGAAAGTCTATTATAGATCCCCAGATTCGCACCACTCTTGGCACTATTAGAGGACGATGGCGTAAAATCATTGAGAAAAACTCACTGCGGTGGTCTGTTCCAGCCTTTTTAATAGTCCACTGCAGGACATAGGCCTACCCACGAAGGGTGATGAAGGTGGTGGTCATGACCCTCAAAATGAGGAATTCGACTCGAGGAGAAGGGACAGATGATCTAAGAAGGAACTTTATTACGGCAAGGATAGGTAAAGCCTTAATTTCTGCTACAGTTTCCTTAAGCTTTTATATGAGAGATGGGATGTTTATATGGGAATGATGCATAACAGTGTAGGCGTATTGGTGGAATTTTCGTCGCAAAACGGTGAGTCACAGTTACACAGTATGTTGGCTTTGAATAGCCCAACTGAGTATGGACTTATGGAGAGAGGAGTCGTTGGGTATGTTATGTATGATTGGAAACCAAATTAGAAACTATTAAATTGAGACCATTTTAAACCTCTGAATTTTATTGACTTAGCTGCATGCTATTCCTTTTGCACTTGATTACGTTTTCGAAGCTTATCCCTGTTTGCATTTCATTCGATCAGGATCATATAATACGAGCTCAGTCAATAATGACCTAAGCTACCTCATCTAATTCCAATTCATTGATTGATTCTAAATAATAGTGATGTGACCTGAAATTGATATCCCGATTGTGGTGCAAGAATATATTGTGCATTTCCCCTCAGCTATTTAGTAAGCACACAACTCGCAGTAACTGACCCTACTTGAACCAGCCAAACTCCAATATAGCCTTCGGTCGCTAGCTTATTTGATCCTCTATTGCACCTACTTCATACTCAAAGATTGACCATATACGAAGTCTTCCGTCTTCCAATTGATCGCGGTCCCTTGTCCACCATAATTTGAGCGTCACACGTGATGGCTTCTTCAGTCATTACTGGCCACAATCTATCATTACCTACAGCCACGCTGTAGCAAGGCAAATCCATGTCAATGTGTGTAAAGCTACTTCAGACTATGCTATAAAAACAACACCACATAGTCATAGTCCCTACTGTCCCTAACAAACATTAACTATCATAATATAAATTCCTAATATCTCGTTAAGATCATCATCAGCTTGCAAAGATCAGCATCTTTAAACTATCGCGATTTGAACACATTATTATAATATACTACGGGACTAATCGCGCACTAAAATTACGAGATAAATAAATACCTCATCATCCCGACGTTTTGGCCGAGTTGCATCGACCGTGGTCACGGGTAGACTGGAGTATGGAACAGCTGGTACCGCCAATTCAACTTGAACATGAAAAATTGTTACCACGACACACAACACTGACGGTATCTAATAATGTCCTTCTACCTACACTACGCGATTTACATTTGTTGAGGGCAGGATTCCACGACGCTGATAATTTAAATCCGTCCTCCCGGTTGAAATTGTTATGTTTTTTGATTTCCACCGCATCACAAACTATTCTCGAAAAATACTGTCGATCCGTGGAGAGGACTTTTGGTATGATTTTTGATTCTTGAGAATCGTACGATTGTCGTCTGCTCACTAACGTGGTATGCAGATTAAAACCTAAATTTATTTAGCTTCGCTCGCACAGTTGACGCAAGTTTTCCTACATGTGTAGACTGCTCAGAAAGTATGCAATCAGTTTGAAAATATAATGTTTCATGGGAATTTAACTTAGTTTTGATTTGCTTGCAAAGCCCGTCCTGATCACATGATCTGAATGTACCTACTGTACAAAATGTGCGTGCTTAGTTAGAACAAACATAATATGTGTAGCGTTGTGTGAAGTGACCGTAATAGTATACTACAGTTATGTCTCCAGCCGCAGACTGATGACATATCCATGGGATTACAGCCATCGTAAACTACACTATCATTAGGGATTATCTGACAAGACTGTGATTTGGACGGCACGTCGTCGTACAAATCATGGCCTTCTGAGCGGATAATACCAGTAATTCAATCTATGGCTGTCCCTTGTTTCATTTGTCGGTGTACAAATTAGTTCCTTTTTGCTTTACCCGTATTTTAACATGTTTTAGATTAAACATTCGTTATAATTACTAGGATTCCGTGAAAGCCTGTTTTCTCCTTATTTATCATAGTTATGCTTATTTTATCAAGTTGTTCAATTTGTTAATTCTCGGCGTCTATAAGCAGCATTCTTGGACGATCTAAGATTGTTCCAGAGAGCTTTCAATGATATTATTATTCTAAATTCAATTCAGTTTAATATCACTATTCGTATTTTAGTTTGCGTTCGTACAACATCATTATACGAAAACTGTCTGGTCCTTGTACTTGTAACTATAAAAATTGAACAACTTAATTTTTACCCAAATTTTTGATTGTATCATTTTCGAAATGCCGCGGCACGAGAAAAATGCCACCGCTCCGAATGTTAATTGAGAGGAAAATGCCAGACAAAATGGCATAATAAATTGAAGAGTTGGAAAGAAAGTGCCGGCTGCGGCCACGCCTGTAGCTATACTGGGTGGCCAATATTTACTCTGCTCACTCTTACATAGTCGTGAAATGGGCTTGTCTTATTGCGGTTGCTGCCTGAAGGTCTGGATATGAAACAAGGGATTTCATACCAAAGACATATTGAGCCAAATACATTAAAAGCCGAACACATTTTCACTATTTCCTCAACCATTAATAAATAGGAATAAGAATGATAATGATTGTAATTTGGTGACGTAATTTGTTAATTGCTGCATGCTTTAGGCGTTTAAGAAGAAAGTTATGAGAGGTTTTTCACACAGCATATTATAGAATTCATGTTCTCATAATAACATGAACATACAGCCTGTCAAATTGCCAATCCGCATTTGGTTAGCATGGTGCATTAGCTACCTACATCTGTTCCTGATGAACAAATGCGTGCCAAGCTAAGTATTAGGACTGTTTCAAATCAACACTGAAATTCAGCGTTGACTGTAGTTGTTCATGAGTTTCAGACTAGATGAAAGTACGTTTCCGTGCCAGCGTGACTGACACACATTCCTACAAGACTGTTTCAAGTGTGATTATCTCGTCAGTTTTGTGGCTTCATCGAACATGTATATTATCTGTTTGATTCATGTCTCGTTCTGTTCTTACTGTCGGTTTTGATTGCTGTAAACACGCATAGGCTGGCAGTAAACGCGTGAGAGGTGTGCGATACGAATGCTTTACGAAATTCTCGTTCGCGAGAGAGTTGTTGGGAATGTGACGAAGAATCTTGAAATACTGCGATACCTCACTAATAGATCGTACTTATTTATTTAATGTTACCTTCTTAGCCTTACCTATGTTAGTCTATTTCTCAATAACGCCAATATTCATAAAGTGAGCATCATCCAGGACGTTGAAGGTGGAGTGGATCTAAACCACAAAATAAAACAAAAAAAAAATCGATGCACGAAATAGATCCAATACTCCGAAATAAATTCAAGAGGTCCAACATTGTACAATTATTTTCATTAATGATTAAGTAAAGCAGCACTACTTTTTGCGTTACCAGATGAGTAGGTACAAACTCTCGTATGCAATAAAATCATTATTATCAACATTATTATTTAACAAAAAATCGCGAAATTGAATAACACTTCATCAAATTCAGTTTGCACCAAATCACCTGCTATTTGATTCCCAATTACTCGAATGTCTGTCTATATCTCAACGTAATGCAGTCGTTACAGTATAATAGGGAAATGGTTACGCAGTTAGCGACCGACAGTTAGAAAGTTTATGCGAACATCTGGCGTAATTTTCTTATTCGGACGAGACTTTTTGTAACTTGATGATTGATAATGTGTAGCTAGAATTATTCTTACCTCCACGGAGTAATGAAATTTACAGCAAGTGTAAATGAAAAGAATGATAAATCATTCACAATACGCTTACGATTAAAGTAAGATTCATCGTCTCATAAAAATAAACGAGATCCCAAAAATGTTCCCTGAGGCACGCCGCCGAGTTTCACAACTGGGACTGTTTCAGAAGCGAGTATGTCAAGTAAAAAACCTGTGCAAAGGTCAGTTACCCAATAAAAAGTACATACGAGCGTCGTACGAGAGTGTTTCTCGTTGATGGATGGTGCAATCTGGTAGGCAACGGTATCGGAGGGCGCGCCGACAACTTTCCATCAATCGGCGCGTCTCGTCAACGTTTCACGGAAGCGCAAGAAAGTCACGGATGTCTCGTGTGTGATGCCTAAGCACGGGATGAGAATATCAATTGTTTTAACGAGTTAACAAGCTGCTTTTTATGCATCGTTCCTTGCTTTGCTTACAACGTAATTGTTGGTTCTTGTTGGCGTTATTGATGATAGTGGTTAGCATAACATGCAGTCTCAATTTATAAAGACCTAAACCTGCAGCAGATGCAATCATGTATCACGATTTTCTTTGTCTATGTTCTGAATAATATCCGGAATCATTGCACTAAATCGAAAAATTAAATCATTTTTTAACAAGTACATTTCACATGAAGATAGAGACAGAGATTTTTAAAACCCTCACAAAATCGAGTCCGTCACCTAAGTATGTAGTTTTGTAGAACCGAAGCAAGCAATATATTCATAACTAGCTGACCCGGCGAACCTAGTTTCACTCAATATCTTTATAAATTTTAGCCTGTGTTATTTTGGTGTATAAGTATTACTATCACAAAGTTTCATCTCAATCCGTTCAGTGGTTTTTGCGTGAAAGAGGAACAAACATCCATACATACAAACTTTCGCGTTTATAATATTAAGTAGGATATTCATATAATGCCGATTGTACATACTATTTTGTGTGAATATTTTTTTTAAATATTGTTTTTTGTTAGTATTTTATGTAACAAAACTCGAGCCTTCAATCCCATTTAGTCTGCCTTTTTTATATTTATTACTGCTTAAGTATCTAGCAGTAAAGATTGACAAGAGCTTTATCTGAGAATTATCTGGCTCGTGAATATTTATGGCCATTTGAGTCAACATCACATAAATGTGCTAACACTTTCTTCTAAAGGGAAATTTCATTTCTAAACAAATATATTGTATTGTACTCTTACATAGCAACAGGAAATTCTAAGAAGATGCGCATTAGATCACTGTCACTCACTTCTTATTTTTGAGCCCGATTATAGAGGCGCCAGCGTAAATTTAATAGCAACGTAAAACGCGTTTTCTCTATCGAATGCCTATAGTAAAAAAGAAACAGAACTATGCTATTTAGGTATTATAATTACGATGGCGCCTCTGTAATCGGGCTTTCTATTTTCTCATTTAAGTTAATAGTCTGATGTAGTGCACTACCAAATTTTTAAAGTTATTCGTTTTAAAAGTATCTGAGAACTCCAATCTTTAGTTAAATTAAATAATAGCTTTTTTGACTATCAGACATGTTCTCACACTTGAAATCGACCCTGTCCTGTTTTTGTATGATTATTGCGTACGTTATTGTTCGTTTAGAAAAAGTGCTAACGTTCTATACAAGGTCGCTACTCCAATGGTTTCGTAGATTTCAGTAACTTCAGCATCGATTTCGTTGACTAGGTAAGAAATGCGTGATGCGATTATGCCTTCTAAACGTGCATTTTGTACAGTTGTCTCGCACTTTCATTAAAACACTTTTTGCTTACTACGTTATTATTGACACGCATATGAATTGATCAATATCCTATGATTTACGCTTCTAGATCAGTAATGTCTTTAATTCCAGGCATTAAATAAAAATACAGCCATTATTGAAATTAAATTCATAAGAGTTGTCACGAAATGTTATTGTCGCGTGTATTTTTTACTCGGACGCCTTTGTGGATTTCTGTTTTGCAAACCATTATTTACACATAAACAATAGGCAGTTTAGCAGAACAATAACATTTGAAACATTGAAATGATATCGCTGCTGTTATTATCAGCAAATCTAGTCTTTATTTCTTACCACGATTGTTAATGACCACATTTAACCACCTTTAAAAGATTACCGACGAAGCTTCGCCAATTAGTCATTGTCTTGACTGTTGACTTTTAAACTTGTACCTCCAGTATAACTTGGCCTTCCACCCGTATTGTCATGCTTCGGGGAACAGTCTTCAATGAAGTATTCGATTACTTGTCACGGGTCTTGTTGCACTGGTTATTAAATACGTCTATGAAAACTTTATTGTTAGAGGTGCAAGGTTTATTATTGTTGCTATGGTTGTATTCGTACCTCGCTCATTGAGTTCAAAGTTGCCGTCGCAGATTGTTTAGGGCTAAATCCAAACTCGTCCCACAGTCTATTGTCTTTTAGTGAACACATTAATTTTTACGCCTACAAACGGCACTAAATTGCGTAATGGATTTATTGCATGTTATGTGCCTTTCGCGTACATCTTCGTTTAGCTTACAATACGGCAAAAACTCAGTCATTGCTTTTATCAAGTTGATTTCTTGGAACAGTCTCATCATTTACAGCTTCATTTCTTCGGATTGCTCATGGTTAGATACCCATAATAACAATCTTGGTTCCTTGAAGATTTCGTATAGATACTAGTTCTTTATGTCCTCTGTGTAGGTACTAGATTGGTTGCGCCAAATTTTGCCCTTGAAATAATATGGGATGGGTCCTTTATTACTTACCTCTTTCTCTATCTTCTAATTTTCATAAAATGTATTAGATACAAATAAAATAACCATTGAAAAGTTATTGTAAAATGCTTATAATATATGTACTACGCAAAGCATTACTACATTCATTACCATTTACAATCATTAAGCTAACTCATTTCATAAGCAATTATATCGCAATGAGTGCAAGTCGACCGATACGTTGTCCAACTAGTCTGGTGACTTGATTAACTTGAAATTATGAAATATGTTCAGGAGTAACTTCTACAACCGCTATTTTGGTTCCAACCAGTTTGTCCTTCAATACCTCTGCACAGTCTATGTATAGTAAAATTATTGTTTTGAATTGAATTTTTACTTATTTGACCGTTTAGCTCTTTATTTGTCTCTGGTAGATGTAATGTACCTAGTTAATGTGAGGTTGTTTTTTCTTTGAGATTGTGAGAGGCGATTTTATGAATTTGTATAGTAGGTAGGTAAGTGAAAACTTGTATCGTTTTAGTGTGCTTTCTATACATTTTGTTAGTTTTTCCTCGTTTCCGCGAAAGCGCTACACTTTACTTTTACTGTAGTTAATTTACGTATACTTATAAGTAATCTCATACCTACTAAGGCCTCTTCAGGTCATTTTACTACAGTTGTTTTATTTAACGCGTTTTTATTAGTTTCACCTGTATGTTTGCTTGCTTGTAACCAACCCCTTTGAGCTCGATTTTGCCCTACTTTGAGCGATCAGATTTTCTTTAAACTTTGCACACCTATTAAAGACCGATGACAATGCATTTATTCGATTACATACTAAAAAGTGAAAAATAAATATAGTTTAAAAAAAAACTAAAAAAATAATATTTTTCGTTCATTATTATTTTCTGCCTATATCTATTGTAAATTATTTTACACTTTTTAGTTTGAAATGCTATGAAAGCGTGTTTTTTAGTTATTTTAAACTTTATTTATTTATTTCAATTTCATAACTTTTTATACATATTTGTGTATACCTTAGTATTTAGATACTTTAACGATCGTATATATTTAATTTATAATTTAATTTATATTTAGACATAAATTATAGTAGAGCAGACGCTCTTACGTATGTTCATAATACTTTCTTTGATATTTCACCGAGTGAAATTAGTGCATTAATTTACATGAGTAACAGTGCTAAAATGTTAAGTATTTTAGAATTTTGAAAGTTCATTTTAGATTCTATGCAAAAACAGAAAAAGAAATGAAGATAATATTAAGTCACTCTGTGTATTTTATTTTTCTTATCCTATCCTACTTTACTTCCTACTAATATTAGTAGGAAGTAGGATAGGATTTATAATATTATAAACGCGAAAGTTTGTGAGGATGGATGGATGGATGGATGTATGTATGGATGGATGTATGTATGGATGGATGGATGTATGGATGTTTGTTATTCTTTCACGCAAAAACTACTGAACGGATTGAGATGAAACTTTGCAATAGTCATGCTTATACATCAGAATAACACATAGGCTATAATTTATAAAGATATTGCGTGAAACGAAGTTCGCCGGGTCAGGTAGTATTTTATAATGTCTCAATTTTTTCGAATGAAAGGCAGAAATAAAATAAGTTAAAAATAAAATAACCGGAAAATCTGATCGTAGAGTAATATTAATGCTGATTTTTATATCATCTATTTTAATTAAGAGGCCGTAGACATGAGAAAACAATAATTCTCCATTATCATTGGCACCTCCCTCTAGAGTCTAGAACAAGAGACTATTGTTCTAGTGACACACTTGCGCCCGCGCAGACCCGCGACCTCGATCCCACACTGAAGCCCCCGCTTATGCAACTCAAATCTGATACCACGTTAAAACATTAATTACGTATGATGCACTTTTTAATTTACGCTCCACGGAGTTAATTTGGCAGAACAGCGAATGAGCGAACATTCCGCGCAGATTTCTTTTTAAATGACAAAAAAAATCGGTTCTCAATTCGGCTGTATATTTATTTTCTTTTTTTTTTGTATTTATGTATGCTACTCGTTACGTAATTATTTGGCCAATTATGAACTAATTTTGTTGATTCTTTTTTTATTTGGTAGACCATACCTCAAAGCGGCGCAAATATGCTAACCTCGGTAGTGGTTACATATTTGAGCCATTTGGAGTTGAGACTTTAAGTCCGTGGGGGCCGGGAGCTCATCTCGTTTTCAAACATCTTTCTGAGCGTCTGGTGGACGCGACGCGTGATCAAAATGCTGTTGTTTATTTGGCTCAACGTATAAGCATTGCCATTCAGCGTGGCAATGCTGCCAGCATGCTGGGCACGCTGCCAACTGGCAGTGGGCTTGAGCACTTGGATTATCTTTAGACCTTCAAGGGTCTGTGGATGATCTAATTGCTTTCTATGTAGTAGTAGTGTAGGTAGTTTATAAATATATTGCAAATAGGTTTTATTCTGTAAAATCGATAATAAAAAAAACCTCAAAGGTGGCCATTTAAATTAAATCGAAAGTCGGAGATCGGATGGCTTTAGAAAAATCATCGACTTGGCATTTTTGTATTATTTAAAAGAACAGGGAATATTCCTAGCAGATTTCTTTTTAACCAACGACGGAAAACGAAATAGGTTCAAATCGACAGATATATTTTTTTGTGTATAACACGCATAACTTTTTACAGAGTAGACTGATTTTGATAATTCTTTGTTTCCCTGTAGTAGGTCCCTTACCAATATATTTTATTGAAGTTGGATAGTTGGTTTTTTGAAGAATAGACAGTATAAAAATGGCATACACCGGTTCGAGCGAACTACATATTCGAATTTTGTACGTAGATTGCAATATATAATGAAATAAATTATTGAATTACATTGTAGTAGGTACAGTAAGAAACTAAAAAACGTACCTAGTAAAAACTAAACCAAGAAATGAACGTAAAAGTTCTGAAGATTTAGGTATGAAATGAAGACTTTTTTACAATTTAAGAATCTATCTACAATCTAATTTATTTCGCAATAACACAAAATGTTGAATAACGCACGACTTTCTCTCTCGATAAATTTTAAGTTGCGAATATCAAATATTATGGCACGGAATTTAAGAAAATAAATATTGGTGTAAGATTACACTGATGGCGCGCTTATTGTTATTTCTATCGAAGACAAGTTGGTGAAGGTGAAGGCCGTCTAGATTCTTATGTCACAGAACAAATAATAGAAGAAAGAACTGCTTCTGCTAAATATTACGATTAGTTTATGTATGTATCATCATTCCGTGGCGGTCTAGTTTATCTTGTAATCGTGAGGTCGTGGGTTCAAATCCCAGTCCCGTACCTATGAGTTCTTTGGAATTTATGTACCTACGGAAATTTCACACCACTGACTCGGTGAAGGAAAACGTCGTGAAACCACTTGCATACGTCTGTAGAAGACATTCGATGGCGTATGTGAATCCACCAATCCGTACTGGGCCAGCGTGATGGATATGACACAATCGCCTCTCGTAGGTAGGCCTACGTCCTGCAGTGGTTTATAAAAAAGGGCTAGTACAGTACATGTATCATCAATGACCATCTTGAAGGAATATTTCATAGAGACGTTTGAAACCCAATTCAAGTTCTTTACTCCAGCATAATATCGTACCGTACCGATCGTACCGTTAAAACCATGACACCAGGGCTTAACCCTACTCATGGAAGAATTGGGAGGCAGATAATTAAAGTCACTAGGTACCTTTACCTATAGAAGATAAGAGTCTCGTGGGCAGATAACCTGCTAGAAAGGTTGATGACATCATACCCATTGCGGGTAACGTAGATGAGATTTGCTCAAGTCGAGACAGGGAACACTTGCATATGGGAAAGGTACCACACGTAATTATCAGTGGATCAATACAATCTGATGACAATATTTTACATGTGGTGATTACCAATAGATCCGTACTAAATATCAATAACAAGCCGTGGTGGTCTAGAGGTAGTGACACCCGCCTTACAACCCTGAGGTCGTGGGTTCAAATGCCCGGTCACTTACCAATGAGTTCTTTGGAATTTATGTACGGAATTTTACACCACTGGCTTTTCGGTGAAAGAAAACATCGTGAGGCAACCTGCATACGTCCGTAGAAGAAATTTGATAGCGTCAGTGAATCCACCAACCCGCACTGGGCCAGCGTGGTGGATATGGCCCAATCACCCTTCGTGGGTAGGCCTACGTCCTGCACTGGACTATTAAAAAGGCTGGTACATTACAAATATCAATATGGAAAGAGTTACGAGTACATAAATATTTTCTTCCACGGAATCGAACCACTAAATCTCTATTTGTCACACGCCTCTACATCGCCATTGTCTTGTCGCAATACTCTTGGCATTTCACGCTTATCATGGCATTTGATATCATCTCTAAAGTTTAAATTTAACTTTACGTAAATGCGGATAATAGTTGATGTAATACAGCTAATTTGTTTATTACCGTCCGATAACATTCGTAATAGGCATGAAGTTAAGCAACGTTTAATTAGTCGAAATCGTTGTTGTCCGCATTTGGATAATTCGCAAATAGTTTTCTAATTATTATGCCGGTTGTGTCGGGTTTTTAACGATACCGAATTCCGATGATTCAGTATTATTAAGTTAATTTGAAAGTTCTCGTTAGTATGTCCGGATTCGGATTTAGTTTAGTAGTTTTCCATCGAGTACTTCGAGTGCTTCCACTTTGCCCCACCAAAGCGCCCCACTGGTGGGGCAGATTCCACTCCATCATTTTTTGAGTGGAATCTGCCCCACTCGTCTCATCTTGGTGGGGCAAATTCCACTCACTTTTTAGACCAGTGGAATCTGCCCCACCAGGGGTGTCGCGCAATTTTAATTTAAATTAGTAATGCCATGAAATGCAAATTTTACTGCAAAATTTTAATTATTATAGCGCCCCACCAAATGAACAGATAAGTGGAGACATTGAATGCAAAATAATTAAGAAGATTGTTAACTAAAAGTACATTTACTTAAAGTTTTGTCATTCATTGTAAGAATCTTTAATAATCTTTTCGAGATTTACTCGTAATCTCAGTCAGCAAGTTACTTGTTACTAAATGTACTTTTAGTTAACAATCTTCTTAATTATTTTGCAGTCAATGTCTCCACTTATCTGTTCATTTGGTGGGGCGCTATAATAATTAAAATTTTGCAGTAAAATTTGCACTTCATGGCATTACTAATTTAAATTAAAATTGCGCGACACCCCTGGTAGGGCAGATTCCACTGGTCTAAAAAGTGAGTGGAATTTGCCCCACCAAGATGAGACGAGTGGGGCAGATTCCACTCCAAAAAATGATGGAGTGGAATCTGCCCCACCAGTGGGGCGCTTTGGTGGGGCAAAGTGGAAGCACTCAGTACTTCCACTCTGCCCCACCAAAGCGCCCCACTGGTGGGGCAGATTCCACTCCTTCATTTTTTGGAGATGATATAATGGATATAATACGTATAATAATATTCAATTTAAAAGTTTCTTTTACTTTACGATGTTTTCGAAAATATTTGCGACATAAATACTATAACTACATACAATCCGTAATTTTTGACTTTAGGGGCATTCCATGGTGACGGTCGGGACATTTTTATTCATTTTCCTGTACTGTTTTGACAATAAAATAATTATCAATCTACTAATAATAAAAAGAAAAATGAGATTCGATAGCTAACTAAATAAGTTTCAATAACTTGTAATCAAAATTACAAATTGTAGCTGTCTGCTGTGCTAAATTATTATCCGAATCGATGTGACGGTCGGGACACGCACAACTACAGCTACTTCATATTAGGACAGACTACATCGAAATTCAGTTAAACTAAAGGTCTTTTACATTTGATTTCTTTATATGAGCCACATGAAGAGTGCTGTGACGATTTATCGTAAGACGTAACTCTTGGAGCATCAACATTTTTTCACAATCAGGATTCAAAATCTGTGACGGTCGGGACAAGGACTTGTGACGGTCGGGACAAGTAAGAAAACCAAACAACCAAGTGCACATTAACTAAGAGTTTTATTAAAAAATAATTGCATATTTTGTTACAATCAACATGAAAAACTATAATTAAACAAAGATACGGATATTTCCGTATCTTTGTTTAATTATAGTAACTCGTTTTTTTGATTTTATTAAATCAACAAACTTCAAAAATCTTACAAATCATCAATAAATTCATAGTATATGCGATTCCCGCTCGTTTTAACTACAGGTTCTTTAAGAACATTTATAATTTGGCTGACATTTATATGGGAAGTGTCATTCTCATTCATGACAAATGAATTTGATGTTTTGTTCACTTTAACTGACATTTTGATCGCTTTCATGAACATGACTTCGATTTCGGAATCTTCCCCAACTGGTCCTTGACAAACAGCTAAATATCTGAACTCTTTTATTGCTCCCTTTCTTTTATCAGATTCAAATCTCACCAATACATAAGAACCTGTACTAATTCGATCCAATTCTGTTTGCTTCTTTGGTTCTACTTCCTTCATTGGTTCCCCTTCTTTCATTGGTCCTGCTTCTTTCATTGGTTCTGCCTCTTGCATTGGTTCTGCTTCTTTCATTGGTTCTGCCTCTTGCATTAGTTCTGCTTCTTTAATTGGTTCTGCTTCTGCTATAGGTTCTTCTTCTTTCATTGTTACAGCTTTCTTTATTGGTTCCGCTTTCTTTATTGGTTCTATTTGTTCAATTGGTTCTGCTTGTTTAATTGTTTCTGCATCTTTCATTGGTTCTGCTTTTTTCATTGGTTTTGCTTATTTCATTGATTCTGCTTCTTTCATCGTTTCTGCTTTCTTTATTGGTTACGCTTCCTTTACTGGGTCTACTTCTTTAATTGGTTCTGTTTCTTTTATTTGCTCTGCTTCCTTCATTGGTTCTGTTTCTCTCTGTACAAGATCTGTACAAGATCATACCGGTCAAGACTGTGACGGTCGGGACTGTGACGGTCGGGACGATTTTCAAATCCTTATAAAATAGCCTAATTAGCGAAAGCAAACAAAAAAACAATATAAAACTATGTGTTTCAAGCTCTAACTTACTCTGCAATGGTTTTTGCATTACTGAGATGCAAATTTTAAGGTTAGGAAAAACTCATGCTTGTTTAGCCGTGACGGTCGGGACCAGAGGTACGTGCCGATTCAAAGCTCAATAAGTTTGAAATTCACTTACCTTTTTCAAATATATTTCTGCTAAATTCTTCGCTAAATGGGCTCTTGTAACATTGTCTGCAAACACGCGCTGAAAGCTAAACAAAATTGGGGAAAACAGTGTTGCCAACATTGGAAAAAAATAACCATCACATAGCTAAAGCAGTAGTCGGTGTTTCAGTCGAAAAAAAGTGTGAAAATTGGTAATTTTTACTGAAAATTCTAAACAAGTCCATAAATATAGAATGTTTGTTATACATTAAGCTGTAATTCATACGTTTTTGCATTAAATATTATTTCACTATGTTATTCCCCGTTAGCTTGGAATGCCCCTTTAGGTAATTGTGCTTTTAGTTTACAATCTTCTTAATATTTTGCATTCAATGTCTTCACTTATCAGTTCATTTGGTGGGGCGCTATAATTATTAAAATTTTGCCGTAAAATTTGCAGTTCATGGCACTACCTATTTAATTTAAAATCGCGCGGCACCCCTGGTGGGGCAGATTCCACTGGTCTAAAAAGTGAGTGTAATGTGTACAGTGTGTATAGTGTAGTGCCCCACTATGATGAGACGAGTGGGGCAGTTTCCGCTCAAAAATTGAAGGAGTGGAATCTGCCCCACCAGTGGAGCGCTTTGGTGGGGCAGAGTGGAATTACTCTTTTCCATCAGCTAATTCAAAATCATTACTAACATTTTAACTAATCTTTGATCATGGAGTAGGTATTTGGTTTTATGCGCGAATTAAAACTTTTTTCACAGTCCTTAGATCGCACAGCCAGGCTTATATGTTATCAATTAGCATCCTTTTAGAGGCTTATTCTGTGCCTACATCAAAACTAACAACTACTTTTGTTTTACGGCTTTTATTAATTCACAAAAGATACGCTGTTCCGTAGAAAAATATCGTTCACTCTTGACAAAATGTATGGAACAGCTGTAGTTTATTTTTATTTTAGTTTTGACAAAAGTCGTAGAACAAACGTTGTTAGTTTTTATGTACAGAATAAGCCCCTAAAAGGATGCTAATTGATTAAAATAACCCTGTATATAACAGGTTTAGAGTCAAACATCGCTGGAAATTCCAACTACCTTAATGATTCAAAGAAATTTCTTTCATCCAATAACAAAACAACCTTTCCTACATTGTCAACGATTTCAAGAAACAATCCTTTTGTTGGTTCAGTAAGTACGATAGCTCAAGTTTGGATAACAGCACAAGCAGTTATGACAGTTGAATGGTCTCCGTTGAATGGCCTGGATGGTCTAGCCTGGGGCGTTCAATGTGTCACAATTCGACCGGAGTAACGGGACCGCCTTGAGGCCACTGGTACTGACTAGTGACGTCGCTTCTACAGGGTTATCCAGAACTGGTGTACTAAGCCGAAAGGGATTCAGACCATCATTATGAATAACTTTTGCTATGGGGCCAACTCGGAATTTGAGAAAAGCGAGTGCGAGTTGGACTCGCGCACGAAGGGTTCCGAACCGTTTGGAAACCCCCCTTAATACCTATGTACCAGCCTTTTTAGTAGTCCACTGAAGGACGTAGGCCTACCCACGAAGGGTGATAGGGCCATATCCACCACGCGGGCCCAGTGCGGGTTGGTGGATTCACATACGCCATCGAATTTCTTCTACGGACGTATGCAGGTTGCCTCACGATGTTTTCCTTCACCGAAAAGCCTGTGGTGTGAAATTCCGTACATAAATTCCAAAGAACTCATTGGTACGGGACCGGGGATTCGAACCCACGACCTCACGATTGTAAGGCGAGTGTCACTACCTCTTGACCACCACGGCTTAATACCTATATTTTATTTTAATTGACTTGATTATTTTTGAAGGGAATATACAACTTAATATTCTGCGAATATTTCAAGCATCTTCCATATCCTGTTATTAATATCGAGCAAAAATCACGTTTCTTGTATAAAAAAAAAATCCTCCTTAAATATTTAGTTTAATTATTTATTTTTGAAGTGAATATTTTACTATATATTCTGTGAATATTTCAAGCATCTAGCTATCACCGTTAATAATATCAAGCGAAATAAGGCAACAATTCAGGTTTGTTGTATGCATAGGATATCTTTTTTATTCTGTTTATATTTTTTGTTTTATTCGGCAACAGATATACGTCTTCTGTGAAAATTTCAACATTCTAGCTATCACGGTTCATGAGATACAGCCTGGAGACAGATAGACAGGCAGAAGGACGGACAGAGGAGTTTTAGTAATAGAGTCCCGTTTTTATCCTTTGGGTACGGAACCCTAAAAATTTCCTGTTTCATATGATTTGAAGAGTTTCAATTTCATGGAACAAAAAATATTTTATGGAACGGCATTTTTATTTTCTCGAATTCTGGGTTGAACCCATAGTTGTCCATAATGATGCATACCTAATTAATTAATCACTCCTTTTTGGGGTAGGTACAGGGCAAGCAGACAACCCTGTATAAAGTGTATAATACCCTCGACTTGGCCTTTTTTTTTGTTTATATAAATAATAAATAAATATTTGGGGGACCGTGCGTATCTTACGCACTGTCTCTGACCCCAAACTAAGCATAGCTTGTGATATGGCTGACAGCAACTGATATACTACATAGACATATTTTTAAATACATACTTGTATAGATAGTAACTAAATAACACCCAGACACAGAGCAAACACCTATGTTCATCACATAAATACTTGTGGGGATCGAACCCACGCCTCTTTGACCCAGAAGTTAGGGTCACTAACCACTGAGCCACCGAGGCAGTCGCAGTATAATACACATTTCTAATACCTAATAGCTTCAAAATGACAATAAACTTCTTTACTAAACCGCAGGTTCGTTGAAAGTTGATGGCTTGTCGAGAGGCTATTGGTGTGGTCAAAGTAATATGTTGTATTTTGTGTTCGAGTAGATATGCTCTTGAGATTTTTTGTGACTCGGCAAATATTTGCTTGGTGACTGGTGATTTTTCAGACAATGACAGCTTAAATTTAAAATTGCCTAACTAACAATTTCTATGCTTTTACACACATTTTGGCATATTCCTTAATAAATGTTCTGTGGCATCATCTTGGCCCGATAAAATACAAAAATGATCTCTTTTCTGAAATTATAAAATCAATAACAATGCAAATGGCCCTTCATAGTTAAAAAAACTTACACGGAATTTAACATAATTAAAATCAAATTACTTGTAGTTATGAGATATTACTAGGCTCATAATTTGCTCACAAATGGCGGCGTTGCGCGTTGTGTCAAAGAAACAAAAAAAAAGTTGAATGGAAAGTTACAACCGAAGATGATCTCATCACGAACCTAAAAGTAGAGTCTGCAGTTTTTAAAGCATGTTAACAGGCCAGTGGTTAAACCAGTCATACGAATTCATACAAAAGTGTACAAAAACATAATGAATTCTACCCGCCGCTATTAGTTCGGATCCAAACGCAACCGAGCGTAGCCAGCGATTACAAATTATAATTCAGCATTGTTGAGAATGTTGAGTGATATTAGTGTCATTATTAGCAAGATTAGCTCTGACCGATTTCCATTGAATTAGCACAACGTATGGAACTGTTACTTTGAAAAACAAAAATAGAACAATAGCATAGAATAATATACATACAAGTGAACGATTAGGTAACTTCGTCTCTTCCACTCATGTCGACGCTCTGTTAGAAATCTTTGACCACATTGTTTGTGTTAATAAACTATGTATTACACAGTATTACCGTAGTATTATCGTATCTTCTTTGGTATATTTTTATTTACATATATATACAAGGCTTAAAGAGTAAAGTTTGTTAAATATGAATAATAACAATAACAGAAAACAAAATATATAGACCTACTTAAAAAAAAAAAATCAAATAACCCGCCCCTCATCGTTCCTGGTGCAAAGGTGCCCATTACGCTCGCTGCATTGCCGCGTTGGATGGCGATGGACATTCTTTGCACCAGAAACGAGGTAGAACGGGAGTCACCTCCTCTTTTCCGAATCCTGCGCCCTATTTCACAAGTTAACATTTTGGCCTCAGCATTACAATTACAGCCTTTGGTATTACAATAATAATTATGTTGATTAGTTTTCCCATAGAAAGGTAGAATATTTATTTTCCACACTTTGATTCAAATTTTCATAGTCGACATCAAATATAGCTAATACACTAATAGACTTTCGTTTGTTGACTACACATAAACACACAGCGCCCTTTATGTTTATGAGATTAAGCCAATATAAATTAAATGGGCATCATCATGTCAGCTTTCTAACTATTTACAGCAGAATTATGATGTTTTCTCTCACACTGCTTCATTTTATGATGCTCTTTTCGTTTCATTTCTTTTCTCGTTGTATTTCTTAGCTATGCACTTATGCACTCTATTATTTTATGAGTTTGAATTATTTTTTTCTCTAGTATCATAGATGAATACCATTAATTATTATTTATCTAAAGCGAACTAATCGAATATTAATTCAAGCATCTCATATTCTTAATTATAATCGTTGGCTGTCTAAAAAGTGTAGCTCGAAGCCTAAATTGTAATTTGTAACTTCCTAGTTCTATAATTTATCGAAAATTTCTCTTGACACCAAAAAGATTAACTAATTACTGAAGCTGGAAGCGTTCGAGAAAGCCTCTAACGCACCTCTGGGTCGGGCCCAGAATACGAACAAATAACCCGACCAACTCCAGTGCCATACTCATCATCATCACTAGAGGAGAAATGGCTACTTTCACATTCCGCCGGGTTTCAATCAGTATGCATGCGATGTTCGGTCTCCATGTCTTTGGCTCTTTAGAGCCGGAAGTGTCATTGTTTCCCGGATTCATTGAACCCTATTCGGGTCGCAGGAGTGGCGAGCTGGGGTTCATATTAAGCTTGCAATTTGATTATGATCTGATGAACAACTTGATCAAAACATTGATGTCAAGAATGTTGAAGGCCTTGTGAAGGTCAAGAAGGCTGGTGTAGATAAGAAGCAGACTAAATTAATATAAGAAGATCAAAGCAACTTACTTGTAACACTTTCTAATAGTAAAAGAATATATAAAGTAAACTAAAACTCCTCTCGAAGCTGGGAAAGGATCGAAATGTTCAACGTACATCATTTTAATGGAGACATTAATCTTATAATCGTAGTATGATTTAGCTAAGTTCAAGGCTTCTAACCTCATAGCATGTCATTGGGAAACTCTACGAAGAACCCACAATTTCTCAGTTTAAGTTCAAGGTTTCACTGCTTGGGCCAGTTGCAATAAAATTAGCATTTGATAGATCCATATCGTTTAAAGAATTCGGAATTGAGGGCCCCAAAGAAACGTGTTTTGGTTTATCTGTGTTGTCAACGAAAGAATTTAAAATTTTGGTGTCTCATTGTAAATTAGAAATAATATCAACTCACAAACTACTGAATTAAAGTAAGCAGTCTTCATCTGGTGTGATCTTGACCAAGACCACATAATTTTATATTGACTAAGAGTCTAGCGTTGGTGAAGTAAGTTCTTGTAGAGTTAAGGCGTGTAGTGTTAGAACTAGAAGCTTGGCTCTACATAAGATCTAATCATTTTGTGATAGTGTAAGCATAGTCTCGTCTTGGCAACATTGTACAAGAAAATTACTTAAGCGATATTGTAATCATCGATAAATAACTTAAACATTAGTAATTGAAATAACTACGAAAATAAATTACCTATTTTGAGTTTAACCTGTATAATTATTTACCTGTAATCATTTTTTTTTAAATATGAAAAAGTTCATGGTACGACTTATTTTTACAAAATAATTCAGAATTGCTGCAGTTGGAAATGGTAATGAATGAACCACAAATTTTCCAAACATCTGACCGTGGAAAGTGAAAACTATCTTTTCCTATTCGTCCGTCAAACTACCGCCTCGTTATGTGAACGACTAGTTGCGAGAGTTTCTCGACAGTTATGTCGCTTTACATATTGTGCGACTGATGAAATTGAGAGCGATTTACGAGTCGCATCTCGTTATTGAATGTTTTCTATTTAGCAGTCTTCGAGCAAATATCAACAGAGCCACAGTCACTAAGTTAAAGTAGTAAAAAATGTCCAATATTCATTACGCCGTCATACATACCGACTTAGATATTTATATTAAATAATTCACAATGACCCGTTTTCTCGAACCTCGACTTTATGTCACCTAATTAGTGTTTGTAACCGAGCATTTTGGCATCGCGCGGCGTTGTAGTCGGCTTGCAATCGCCTTACGACTAACTAAAAAGCCTGCCCACTACGTAGCTTGGACAGAGTTTTGCCTCGGACACTTTTTTTTGCACGATTGTGACTATAGATATTTGCTCCAAGTTAGCAGTATACGAAATCAGATTAGCATATAAATTGGACGTCGATTAACTAGTTACGCAGTTATTAGTCATAGCAGTGAGAGGTATTGATGATTTATGATTGTCAAGGATACGTTTTCTAGCTTTTATCAGATCATTAAAATAAAGAATGTAAAACAAGTGTGTGTACCAGTCTTTCTTTACACTACAATTTAGAAAATTATTGTTGTCACTAATAAACCATTTATTGACCGAATACATAATGTTAGGCGTGTTAGTATCCAAACAAAAAAAAACTGTCACAGATGCTAACGTCTTCCACCTTCTTATTATAGTTGAGTAGTAAGAATTAAATTATTCAATAAAAATATTGATACGAGTGAAAATGTCAATTCTTGTAGCGTATTGTCTTTTCCTATTGAATGATCATTCGGTGATGCTATTTTTATACGTTATCGTTATTCTTTATTCCCATCTTCTCAATCTGAAGACTAGAGGATTGGAAATACAGTAGGTACCTATCTACCTCAATCCATGATTTATTGTGTACATAGGTACAGACATAATTACGTTAAAATCTTATTTAGTTCTCCAAAATTTAGGTATAATGCCTTTGTTACCATTCCTCAAATGATGTGTCATACCCAAATTCTCCTGAATCAGCACCGGTCTTGCTTAACTCATTTAAAGAATCAGTGTGTTGTAGTTATGAAGTTGCAGCAGTCTTGTTATAATATTTTATCTTACATCTTTACGCAAGCCGAGTGCATGTCCTATCATTTTAATCATTTCTGTTACATGATTTCTTTTCTGTGTTAGGTGAAACTTTATAAAAAAAGTTATCAAATATTTTTCAAATAAACACCGATAATGAAGGAATGTGCTGTGATATTGCATGTGCAATAATATATGGGGTAATAAGTTTGTATAAATCGGATGTTTTGTTGGACAAAGGGCAAGTTGTGAATCTACCACCGGCGAAGGTGGAAACCAAAATGATCTTTCTGATATTAGCAGCGCTGGTAAGTACTAATAAATTTATTTGTTTTAACTAATTAAATTTTCTTGTAATTTAGATAATATACAGTTATTTCGTATATTAGAAAACTTATTTTCAAGTTTTCACACCTACATTCCAACCAACAAAATGAATCATCGATCTTTACCCTTTTCTTTCCTTTGATTACAGGGAACAGCAAACGCGCAGTACTATGCCGCATCGCCATGCGCTGCATCCCCTTGCGGTGCTTCACCATACTCCCTTGCACCGGCGACATCACCCTACGGCGTACCGGCATCACCCTACGCCGCACCGGCATCACCCTACGGTGCACCGGCATCACCCTACGCCCTGCCACCATATGCATTATCTGGCCTGGATTCATACGCGTATTCTCCTGGATCCCCTTACTCCGCTCCCCTAGCTTTGCCCGCGCCGTCAGCAGCTCCGATATATGTGACTTTGCCTACTCCCGCTCCCATTTGCGTACAGCCGCCTCCTTTATCTCCTATAATGTTGGAGCTGCCTTGTCCTCCGCCACTCACTATAACTCCTCCGCCGTCTCCGCCCCTCATGGTCTCTCCTCCGCCACTGCCACCTATAACCGTCACGCCCCCTCAGTCTCCTCCTATTTGCGTGAGCCTTCCTCCTTTGCCGCCCATGTGCGTGAATCCGCCAGTTCCGCTGCCGATGCTAGTGAATGCGCCCTGCCCGCCGCCGATGATCGTGGAGCTGCCGTGTCCAGGTCCGATTGTGATCGAGATACCCCCGATTGTTGTGCAGCCGCCGCCGCTAGGACAGATGAAGGTGCAACCACCGGCGCTGCCGCCATTCTCGGTGCAGCCACCACCGCTGCCGCCAATGACGGTGCAGCCGCCTTGTCTGCCGCCAATCACGGTGCAGCCTCCACCACCGGCGCCGATTACTCTGCAGCCTCCGTGCCCACCCACATTGATGGTCCAGCCTCCGGCTCCGGCGCCCATCACTGTGCAGCCGCCTGCTCTGCCTCCTGTGTGCGTGCAGCCGCCGCCGCCGCCACCCATGTGCATCCAACCTCCCCCACTAGACCCGTTCTGTATCCAGGCTCCGCCGCCTCCACCGATCTGCTTCCAGGCGGCTCCGCCATGTCCATGCGGTTGCGGCCTTCCATTCCCACCTCCCATTTATTTGTAACAATATCAACGTTTTGTAAAATAATTTGCGTAGGTGGTGTTTATGTGTGATACTATAAATAACTTGTAATTTAGACAAAACAAAAATAAATTACGTATAACTAGTTGTAGTGTTTTATTTCGTAACAGAAGTTTATTATTTTTGCAATACATTGCTCCAACCTATCGTCTTTTTCCAATCTTGTCACAATAAGTTGAAAAGTGTTATAGATAGCATGCTATTCACAATTTGAGCAGGTTACTTAACGTTTGACAGGTTGGGCGTGATCAGATAAGGCCTAATTGGTAACAAGATCGGCAGCTCGCTACTGTTGTGACCTTTCCTTTCTGACCATGCAATGTCTCGTAGCAACGGAACGTGTCATTTGTCTCTGTGTACATTTCACCTTCTATTTAATTACATTAGATTTAATTTATGCAATTTGCGAGACACTTATTATTGAAATCTGCATAGAATACATTCTTATAAGCATACATGTATTAGTAAAATTTCATAAAATATGTTTAATATTAATTAGTGGATATTATGTAGTGGCCTGTTGTTTTTCATAATCAAAGTGGACAGCGTATGAGATTAAGTTGACGCCCCAGAAATCATTTTCCTTTGACTTCAAAATGTGTTAATTCATAAGCAAGTTCCTTGGTTTTCTTCTTCGCTACTTTTGTGATTATCTCTACGTTAGATATAGGCAATGAAATAGGGTATAGGCCGAATCATCTGTGGCCGAATCAGACTTCTTGGCGTCTGTCAACACGAGGCGACTGGTTGCGCAGTAGCAAAATATGCATATGTTAGCGGCGTTAGAGAGGATGTGCGCAACTTGTAGCTAACTTCACAGCCTCCAAGAAGTTTAATTCAGCGTATAGGCCGTATATGTAATACTAGCATATACCTCTACGTTTCGTAGGTCTACCGTTACCTCTACGAATATAACTTGTAGTCAAAATTGACATTGAGCACCTATTTCAACCAGTTACTGGTGTTGTTGCAGGATGGCGGGCTCGGGGGGGCTCGCGGAGTGGTCGGAGGGGGCGGCGGTGTGGTTCCAGCCCCCCGGCGCCCCCGCCCCGCTGCCGGGAGAGCTGCTCGAGGTGCACCGGGCGGCGCGCGTGCTGCTCGTCGGAGCTCTAGTTGGAGGACAGGTGAGAGACTGAGATACTCGGGGTGCTTGCCCAAGGGTCTATGTAAGCGTACACCAGCTCGCTATAAAGGCAACGCTTCTGAATAGACGGAGTCCGAATCGATGTGGTGAATGTTGCTTTAGTATAGTCAAGTTTTGGATTCACATTTTACAGAATCATTGTTTGAAGATAAGTAGGTAACCATAAATAGAGTAGCTTTATAGATAAAACCATAAATGTTTTAGTTTCAAGTTAGGGAACTTACTGAAAAAAAGTCAAAAGCAAAGTCGGTATTTTCTAGTCGGTCGGTCTGTTAATGGACATAGTAAAAGTTTTTCAAAATAATGAACTGAATCGCCTACATCCGGCTTAGTATATCCTTTGTGAATAATCCAGTGTAATTACTATATCCTAGAGAAACAGGAGAGAGGAGAAAAATTGTAAAGACATTGTCAAGATTAAGCAGTACACACTGTGTTGAATAGGGCTAAGGATAGGTCATGGTTCCTGTGTAGTACTTTTGTTTCTTATACAGCCAGGCAAGAAGTGAGAGTGATCGCAATATCCTAAATATCCAATTATTAATTCCATTAATCTTTGAATCATAGAGTCATTAAAACACGGAAGTGTTTCGCTCACCGAACGCTAGAATGCGCGGAATGTCAGCAAATGATACGTTACGGTATATTTATGAGGCGTATCGCTATTACGTGCCATAATTCAGTTATTGGAGTTACGTAACTAAATGAGAGGCATCTGGGCACGTATCGACACTTGCGTGGTAAGTAATGACGTTTTCTAAAGCAGTTATGGTTATCGCTTTTGTCTAAACTACCTTCTGAGCCGCAGGCGACACTATGAAAAGAAGGACCATAAGAAAAGAATATACTCGTATATAATAAAATGGAAGAGTAGAAGATCAAAGAGAGTGTTAAGTTATCACATGATAATTATATCGCTGTATCTCGGCAACCTACCACCTTAGAGATCAAAGAATGTCTAATCCGGAGGTGCTGGAAATGGAAATCTCAGTGTGAAACACGTACTTTTGTGTTTCGGAGTTACATTAACTATTGAATTAGAATCCCATTTTTTGACAGCTTTCGCGAAGCAAAAATACGTATAGGGTTCACAAACGCTCCAATTCACTATCATCTCTGGTGTAGCTGAAAGGGCCAAGCCAAGGTTCAGTTCAAATTCGTCTAATTTTAGTAGCGTTGGCAAACTGTTTGTGAACTTAGGCTACTGGTAGTGATGAATTTGCTTGGATCATTATAAAAACAGATTTGCCGGAATGCAAGACGTAATGCGATGCATAATGATTCTTCGTCATTAGACAACTCAAGGCTGAGGTGACCCGCTTGACCTCCAACTCACCAAGATTATGTAGTTATAGAATAACGGGGTCAATTCTGGCGTAGTCGAGATCCTTTATGTTACTGTCTGAAGATTTGCCATGACTTTGATGCTGGCTGACTTTACAGTAAAGTTTTGTTTATATAGTCGGAATATATAAGTAGAATATGGTCAAGCGCAAAATCATATCGTAGAAATGAAGGGTATTGCGGCGTTTCGCCCCGCAAGCGGTTCGGCCCGCGGGGCCAAACGTCGAGAGCGATGAAAGAAGAGGTCGTTTCGGAATCTAAAAAGATTCGATTCGAAACGTGTCAATTGTAGTAAAGATGACATAGACGGAGACACTAGATCTCATTTATATTCATCACTAGTTTTTACCCGCGGCTTCGCCCGCATGATATTTTGATTTTTATATTAATATCATTATAATTTATAGCATATGTGTTATTCTGATATGTAAGCTATATTATTGCAAAGTTTCATCTCAATCCGTTCAGTAGTTTTTGCGTGAAAGAGTAACAAACATCCATACATCCATCCTCACAAACTTTCGCATTTATAATATTAGTAGGATGTCATTCTGAAAATGTTAAAATGTCCACTGCTGGACATAGGCTTCCCGTACAGATTTCTAACAAGACTGAATGGACGCGGCTCTAAACTCGCCTATTTGGTGCGGTCATGATCTGATCATCAGTTCACCCTGTGAGTTGGAGTCCTACATCTTTCCTCATATTTACTGCATATTCATTCACTAAGAATGTATTCCCGATTTGAGAATTTTACTAAATATAATATTTAGTCACTTGACAATACGATACAAAAATGTATTGATCTTGCCTAGGCTTGAATAGAGAACAAATCTCGAGCGTCTTAGAATAATGCACTTATACTTACACATGAGTACAAATAATTTTAAAGTAGGTACACCGGGTACAAAACATTAGCATATTAGTTATTACATTATTGTCTTCCTACGTGCATCGTAACTGCACCAGCCGAAGGTTGCCACATTTGTAAACTTCTTAGAAAAACTGTTTGTTCCATTCAAAGTCGTTTCGATTCACTTCATTTGCAAATAACCGAAGCCACAATAAAGGAGGTAGAGGAACTCGTAAAGGGTTATTCAGACTATGGTATACTTGTAACATTGCTAACCTACTTTGCGAAATGTTTAAACAGACCTAAATGTCCTACAAAATTACAATAGTAGTTTAATTAATGAAAAAGAAAAACGGAAGAGAAAAACTATAAAATAGCACACAGGCGTCTGCGCTGTCTTATTCTTGAGAGCAATCTCTTCCAACCAATTTTTAAATGATCTTAGACTGTTTAAATGATGTTTTGGGCTGATAGATGAACTGTGGTGGAGTATAGTAGCAGTAGTGGAGGTCTAGGACATCACTGGGTGTCTACCGACAAGGTGGACAGATGATCTGACGAAGGTCGCTGAAAAACGCTAAACGCAAGCTTCCAATGCAACCGGCCTTATTGGAAATCCTTTGTGGACGACATCAATCTGTGGACGGGACTTCCTACCGATGTTATCTGCATAACATCTCAATTTTTAAACCGATAGAAATATCTACTTCGCTGTCCCGCTCGCACTAAGAAGTAGATATTACATACATCTTCAATGCTCGCTGATGCTCATCGATTTGGCATTTTTTCTCTTACATTCCATATTGATGCTGCTGTTCTTTCTCGGTAACCATTTACGCATAGGTTCCAAAATAGAGTCCCAGATAGTCATTAAAGTAATTTAGTCTTAACAAACACTTCCTGCTCTTACTCTGTAACCATTTACGCATAGGTTCCAAAATAGAGTTCCAGACAGTGATTAAAGTAACTTAGTAAGATTTACGCATAGGTTCCAAAATAGAGTCCCAGAGAGTGATTAAAGATAATTCTAAACAAACACCTCCTGCTCTTACTCTATAACCATTTACGAATAGGTTCCAAAATAAAGACCCAGATAGTGATTCAAGTAACGCAGTCTAAACAAACAGTCGTTATGTTCCGAGAGTGGGTAGGTAAGGTAAGCGGCATGGCATGGCATTCGCGCCCGCGCCGGCTGATCGCAAGGCCGTCGATGGAATGCCGATAGAGAGTTGACTCAGCGCTACCACCTCTTAATTTATGCACGCCTAGTACCTCACGACTATTTCGATTTGAATTTTCTAAATTCAGACCTTTATAGTTTTTACTTGTAAAGGTGTGCGCGTTTTGAGTGGTGCGTGTTTTCGTCTGTCAAATAAAAAAGACTTTCCTCCAAAACATTAATAATATCTCTAGAACGTAAATTTTCAGCAAAGTATAAAATATCAATAGATTGTTTTCACTTTAGTTGACTGGAGGTACTGACCTTTCATGAGCAAGGCTTAAGTCTGCTAACTGATTTTTATTCTTTTGCGAAGAAATACGTTATGATTTCCGTCTTACGTTCCTTCAAATGATCTAGATAATATGAGGTTAATAGCCTTTACTGAATAGTATATTTTATAGCATAACATTGGCAAGGAAAATTAAAGGGAAACGAAACCTCAAGCTCTACCAAGGCTTTTTACATTTTTAAAACACGATAGTAGCTCCAGCAATCAACTCTACAAATAAAACACTCATGATAGTTACGCAGATTGAACTAAAACAGCGTAGAAAATCGTGTATTCAGGTCCAATAGACCTCGTCGGTGATTATTTACGGCTATTTTATAATAAGAGGGCCAATTAGCCACTTCCCGGCAACTGCCGAACTCCGCAGGAACTCTATTGACCAACATATTTTATGAATTCGAAGTACTGGCGCCACTATCACATTTTAATTGAACTCTGGTAGCTGATACATAGTTCTACAACTTGGTCAATCGCTCAGATTAGTTTGTCGATCTGTTTAAGATATTGGGCAACATATTTCTAGGTTTCTAGGGTTCGGCTGGCTGGTCTGACCGCGTTCTCGACGTGCCTGATCATTTGGCTAATATGGTTAATGGATTTATTCGTTTGCAACATTTGAATCTATGTTTGGTGAAGTCATTCGTATAGACATGTGATGTACTGACATTTTCTAATGAAACTATTATGCGAAATTATCTCATCAAACTTCGAAACATCCTATTACGTATTGTTCAAAACTTAGGTACAGCTAATCGATTTAATAGAGATTCATTCATCTATTGAAATTGAATTCTATTAGTTCAACTATCTTTCCCAGACTCGCATTATTTCATCGCTTCTAATTGCATTTTGTTCAGCTCTTTGGCTGTGGTAACTTTCGCTGTTTCATATCTTACATTTTTAATTCTTTCACATTCCTGTTGCAGTTGTAAACGAGCAATTAAACTCATGTTTAGATCGTTTTATTGATGTAAAATCACATTCTAGCTCATCTCGGCCACCCGATGTAACAAAACATCATGCGACACATATTCTCGGATACAATCTCTATTGCTCGGGAATACGGGCCTCGCAGAACCAATAAACGTCAAAAGCATCAAGTATATGTAATCTAGTGCCCTGTCCCGGCCAGCTCCGTTATCCTAGCTAACAGTTCTCGGGTAATGGCATGCGGTCTTCAGTTAGCCGTACCTGGCGGCCCATGCGCAACGCAACGCGAAATTCTTGCAACTTGCGGTTCTGTGTAACTGCAGTGTCAAAAAGTGTTAAAAGTGACGTGAGGCTCTTGCGGAAAATGAAAGCGAAAAGTTGAAGCTGCGTTACTTGCCCTGGGGCAGCTTGTGAACCTACGTTGAAACCAGAAACCAATGGATGAATACAGGCTGGCAAATTGTAGACTGTGATCCTGATTGAGAGCAGTGGATGACACGAAAAAGAAAGTGGCTGAAAAAGAGCTAAATAACCTGAATTAAAAGCTTTTTCCTTGCAAGTTCTTACTGTGATCAATGTTGAATTCAAACAATTTATTAAGTCCTAGGGAAGTCGAAATACCACCTACCTGCTTTACCTTATTTGTTTTCGCTGGGTAGTGGCCCTTATGATTAACCACGATAAGATCTACGGATTACCTCTAATTAGCATGAACGGGAAATTAAATGACCATGACCCTAACCGAGATCTAGATAAACTACGCGATTGACAGTAAAGATTACGGGAAGAATGCGGTTCTAACGTAGACTTCGTTGATGTGGCGGAAGGTTCATTTCGCTCCTACCCCTTGTAGCTCCTTGGATTCTTGCGATTCCTCATGCTCCTGTGATTCTACGTCATCGTGTAGACTGATTCGTCGGCAAAGGAAGCGACAGTCAGCGCCGGTCCTGTCTGCTGCCAAAATGAAGCCAGTATTAAGGTCTTCTAGTGCGAGATTGCCTGTAAAGAAATCAAAACGTCGAGAAGTGCCAGTTCCAACGCTGAAAGACCTGTGTTTGAACGTTCTAGTTAGCAATGTAATTACTATAATACCTACATACAATTTAATGCTCCGTTACCTTATCACGACATAATTATTATGATTGCTTATTTTTTATAACAGAGAGCACAATTTTAGTTGATATCACTCTGATATCTTTACCTACTTAAAATAATACGCAAATACTTTTCACTGCAATCTAAGTAAGTATATTGGTTAGAAGGCAGTAAAGTTTAGGGTTGTCGAATAAAGCCTTCACAGTTGATCTCATAGGCTGATCAAATCTTCATGAATGAAACAAGAACTTTAAAATGTTTTTGACCCAGATATGATCTTACGCGTTCATTTACTTCCTTTTGATATGCATCTTTTGGAGCAAGATACCTGTATTTCCAAAATAAGTACGGAAACTGGAAAATCCCAGTTTTGACTACGCAGCCGCTCATAAGATTTACATACAGATCCAAAACAGCAATCTCATTGGCCTGTATCATTGGTGGCTTGGATTATGCATGCAAATGTCAACAGCTAATAAATATTTTGCTCACGATCACGCAGCTATCTATTTTTGTTTGCTAATGTGCGAATGAAGCAGGTCAGATAGCAGTACCTCGCTAATCAACCGAGCTGATCAGGCGCTACTCGACCGTGCAACGGCTATGCAAATTGTACCATCTTTCATCATGACATTCAACGATACGACGTAATCAGTGTCATCGGTAGTCCATTGCTCTTTCTGCCTAATGGCAGTGACAAAGGTGCTGAGTCAGCGAGCGTTGAATCCAGTGATCTCGACAGCGAAATGCGTCTGGTTACAGAGGTTGCATTGCAGCAGATGCGTCGAAATCTTTGTAGAGTTGTATGGGGGAAGCACTGTCGCATTTGTTTAACAAAATTGAGAGCCCCTGTGGGAAATGCTTCTTCCTCCACTTTGCCAACTGTAGATAACTTGGCCGGCAAGCAGCGAGCTATGAGCGTGTTATGTCACAGTTTATGGAAGTTTATAATTTTCCGTCTGGTTGCTATTTGTGCCGGTTTCGTTATTCCTTTGAGATGTAAGTCAGTGGGAAATAATGCGCAAGTGAGGCGATTATAATAATTATGTAATTTGTAAGTCACGAATCCGGCGTGAGTGACGCGCGAGGTGATGCGAAGACCGATGTTTATCGGGCTCTAAACTGTTTGCCAATCTTAGTCATCGATAGATTTTTTACCGATATTTACTAAGATCTTATGTTATGAGCAAGGTTCGCGGCTATTTTTAAACTATCTTCAAAAACTGGTAGTAATTTATACTACGTTCTTAATATAAATTACTACTGGTTAAGTGGCTTAAAGTTTGAGTTGTATGGAATACCTACTACTCCTCTGCTACAAGAGAAATCGAGATAGTACCTGCTCTACACTATTTGATATATGATTTAAACAAAAAATTCTGTCTATCCAAGGTAGACTTATCCCTGCTTTTCTTTGATCATTGGTCATCAAGGTTATCCTTAAGCCAAAGATCGATTACACAACTTTTCTTCTGAATTAAGTCAAAGTCAACATTTCCAATAATTAAACCCACTTTCTCTCCTTCTAGCCTTAAAAAATACAGTACATACCTACTAAAACTGCGTCATCAGTTGCAAAACTGAATACTTCCCAATAAATAATTCGAATTTACTCTCTTTCCAGCCACAAACCTTCGCCCTCCAGATGGGGTCCGGCGAAGACGAGGGCGACCCGGTATGGCCGCGAGAAGAGCTAGGCCCCTCAGGGGTGGACGACATGACACGCCTGCACGACCTCCACGAAGCAGCCCTACTCTGGAACCTGAAGCTTCGATACGAGCAGGGCCTTATCTACACGTACGCAGGGTCGATATTAGTGGCTGTTAATCCATACCGGCCCGTAGATGCTTTGTATGGACTGCAGACTGCGAGGAGGTAAGCCTTGCTCCCATTGTCTTATGTCCTATTGTTTTGCACCTACTTATACCTGTTTAGGTGCTATATGAGTCAATTTTAGTATCTATACTGTGGTCTGGTGCTGCATTGAATGAATCAGATCAGTTAAGAACTACCTATACCTATGTATAGAATGAATTGAGTCATCTAAGTGCATCAATTAGTGCATGAATATTTCTTTAAAGCTAGGTAATCGGTATATTGTGCAATACGTAATTAAATATATTATTATTCTTTCGTAACGCACTGATGCATCTGCATTTAGATCTCTTTGGCTTTATCGAGGCTTTATCCATAAGCATGCATATTAATCCGCCTTCATGTCTGAATTCCAGATACCACGCAGCAGAAGCGCTGGGTGACCTGCCTCCGCACCTGTTCGCAATCGCGGCGGCGGCCCGGGCCTCCCTCCCGCAGCCCCAGGCCATACTCATCTCGGGAGAATCCGGCGCGGGCAAGACTGAGTCCACCAAACTAGCCGTGCAGTTCTTAGCCGCGGTCGCCCCCGCCCCTCCCGGCCGCGCCCCTGTCTCCGAACAAATCCTAGAAGCAGCTCCGCTCCTAGAAGCCTTCGGAAACGCACGGACACCAAAAAATCACAACTCTAGTCGCTTCGGCAAACTCTTAGAATTATACTTCAAGGATGGCGCTTTGGCTGGAGCCAGGGTGGCGCACTACCTGCTCGAGAAGTCACGCATCGTGACCCAGTCACCCGGAGAGAGGAATTATCATGTATTTTACGAGCTATTAGCGGGATTGGACGAGGAACAGAGGAAATCTCGAGGACTGTTGTCGGCAGAACATTATTTTTATTTAAACCAAGGAGGTGATTCGGGAGGCGCTGGTGCAGGCGCTGACTGGTCGGCGCTATGTGGCGCTATGCAGGTTCTCGGCATTGGTGACGCAGAAAGAGAAGACATTATTAGAGTGTTAGCCGCTGTGCTACATTTAGGAAACGTATACTTCCATAGAAGACAGCTCAAACACGGCCAGGAAGGCGTGCAGTTAGGGGGAGGCGCAGAAGTGCGATGGGCAGCTCATTTATTAAAAGTACCAGCGGAAGCTTTGGTCCGAGCTCTAACGACAAGGGTCACGGCTGCCAGGGCCGAGAGAATGCGATCACCTCTGCCAATAGACCAAGCTTTAGACGCGCGAGACGCCTTCGCCAAAGCTCTATACTCTTCTTTATTCAACTGGCTAGTCCTCCGTATAAACTCCATCGTCCACCGCGCCGGTCTCCACGACGCTCACAGGATATCTCTCCTCGACATCTTTGGTTTTGAAGACTTGGAAGAGAATTCTTTTGAGCAGCTTTGTATTAACTACGCGAACGAAACTCTTCAGCATTATTTCAATAAGCATATCTTCAAACTGGAACAGCAGGAGTATCAGAAGGAAAGATTGGAGTGGTCTAATCTCACATGGAATGATAATTCTCCAGGTTTGTTGAATCTTTTGAGCTGTTAATTTTAAATACATCATATAGTACATAGCTTTTTAAAAGTGCAAAGTGAAAGGTCTAGACCTTTCAATTAATAAGTTTATTTGGTCTTGATTATGTATAATTAAATGCAGAAAAAATAAGGTTTTTCGAGTTAGTCTACCAGGATCCCCCTGGGGATCCCCGTTCGGCAAGGTTTTCTGAGAGTGAAATTCTAGTGCAATGACCCACCCTTCCGACCTTAAATATTCGTTTTGAATGTTTGCGTAAGATGTTCTTGTGGGTATTCATTGTCTATGTTCGTGGCGTCTCCCGCGTATGGAATCCTAATGGAAACCTAGGTTTGTAAAAGTTAAAGTGAACTAGAGGGGTGCGCTGCGCCGCGCTGCTCTGTCTTTTAATTCAATTCAAAAATGTAACGCACTTGAAAAGACAGGTCAATACCCAGACATTTAAATATCTCAGCGTGGCACTCGCCACCGTCGCACTTTACTTAATTTAAAATGATGAAACCTGCCAAAGTTTTTTTAACAAAATATATTTGTGTTATGCAACCAGGCTTGCAATATCATGGTCTGATGACATTGGATTTGTCAGCAGCAGTAGGATAGAGAAAGCTACAAACTCGATTTTTGTACAAAAGTACGATATTCAGGAATTTAAATGTATTTCAAAAAACTGAGTAGGGTCGCATACCGCAGACCGGGTGGCTAGCCCTGGTGTCAGCGTCTTTAAGCCGCCCGAAGGCCTCTGACATGGCTAAACGGGTAATACAACCGGATTATACAATTTAAAGTGTCACGGTATCGATCAGTTGTAAATGCCACCCTCGGTCACCCTTCGGAAGAGTGATCGTGCCGAACGTCGCTTAACTTTGGTGATTGCTGACAAACACCTATACAAACTGCGCTTTATGCGCTATACGCTATTTTTGAATATTTCCAGTGATCCAGCTCCTGAGTAAAAAGCCAGTGGGCATCCTGCACCTGCTGGACGACGAGAGCAACTTTCCTCGCGCGTCCGACGCGTCTTTCCTCGAGAAGTGCCATTACAACCACGCGCTCAATGAGCTCTACTCCAGGCCCAGGCTGGGAGCTAGCGAATTTGGGGTGAGTGGAGCATTTTACCGACTTCCAAAAGGAAGGAATTACTATGTTCATCTGTATGTATTTTTTGTGTATGTTCATCGATATTTTCGCCAATTGTGTTCGCCAATTATTATTGTGTATCGATTTAAAAAAATGTTTTTATTTCGAAAGTATGTTACTCCCAAGGTGGTCCCATTTAAATTTTATCGAAATCGGCTCAGCCATTTCTGATAAATCAACAATAATGTACATGGATGTCACAACGATTTGAACTATCTATTCGAATTCTGTAATCGGTAGAAGACCTTCTGACCAAGACTCTGCCAAGCTCCTATAGTTAGGCCATAGACAAACCTACTCAACCTACCTTGAGTAGGTTTGTCTATGGTTAGGCTGATGTTATGGATGATTCTGATTGTGATATGCTGACAAACTTCAATGTATGCTGATAACAGAACATAAACGATTGTTTTATTTATTTCAAATCATAATTTACAGATATCATGCAAATCATTTAATACTGTAATTTAAGTTTGCATGTGAATTTGTTCGGACGGGAAGTACCTACGCTACCCACCATTATTTGATTTCTACATAGTTGTTTGCAGAAGAGCAATTTCTGAGACATCCTTCCTTTTAAAATGTAGTAAAATAAACTTTTGAAAAAGCCTACTTACGAAAATATTTGTCATTTGTTGTTCTTGCGTTGTTAATCAGGTTGTCTGTTAATCTACGCATACCAGCATAATAAAAAAAATACCTTCGCTTTTCCAGATTAAACACTACGCGGGCCAAGTATGGTACAACGTAGACGGGTTCCTGGACAAGAACCGGGACGCACTACGGGCCGACGTGCTAGAACTGCTGTGCAGCAGTGAAGTGCCGCTGGTGGCCGAGATGTCGACGCAGCTGCGCGCTCAGCACGATGCCAATAAGACGCTGCCTAGAGGAGCCAACGGAAGATTCGTGACGATGAAGCCGCGGACGCCTACTGTGGCTGCGAGGTATCGTACAACTAACCGTATCTTTCTCTCCCTTGCGCTATCGTGCCCTCCTTGTCTCGAGCAAATCTCATTCATCATTTCGCGAAGCCCCTTATGTTAAGATATCTTAGTAAGCGTTTGGATAGCTATAATTATGATAACAAACCTCCATTCTCTTTATCCTTTTGCAAAAACGACCTAATGTTAATTAGGTCCTGAAAGAGTTCCTTTGCCCAAAAAGTCTGTGAGCACTATACTCTATAAAATTTAACTTGATCTCTGCGACAGCTGTCAGAAAAATAACGCCTATGAAGTCCTGAATGTCTTAATAGTACAGACAGCACCTGTCAATGTCATACTTTATGGGCATGCCGATTAGTGATGGGCGACGAATGATCGTGATCACAGAGTTTTAGATAGAGTTTTATTTAAAATATCGATAGTTTATACTGACGATATTTTAAATAAAACTTAATTTATCATTAATTTTACTGTATATTTTGATATCATAACATTTTTACATGTGTGATTAAATTAAACCCAATTATATGTTACATTAGCATCGATAATAGTGAAAAACGTCGATAAATACTATCATTACATTATTATGAGTATATAATTATATCATAACATTATTTACATGTGTACATACTTGATCTTAAATAATAGTAAGTAAATGAAATCCAATTTCTCACCTTCAACTACTCATTCGATTTCATTACAACATTGTTTGAACATAGTTTTTTTCCACCACTATCCCAACTCTAAAAATGTCAATCTTCTACTGTCGCAGAGATCAAGTTAAATTTTATAGAGTATAAGCGACTAAAATAGTTAAGTATGTCAGTTGCGCAGATTCCCTCTCCTCGCGTTCCTTGTAATTTATTTCTCAGTTTTTGCGTATATGTGAAACCCTGACTTATCATTATTTAAGAGTATTGTGCTTTTTGTTGTGCATTTTTTGGACATTCTTTTTCAAAACTTTATAATTCCCAGGTTCTCGGACAGCCTCCACCAGCTCCTAGAGTCGATGTCTCGCTGCAACCCGTGGTTCGTGCGCTGCATCAAGCCCAATACTGACAAGTCGGCCATGAAGTTCGATATGCCGTGTGTACTGGCCCAGCTGCGGTATACTGGCATGTTGGACACTATCAAGATCCGCCAGACGGGGTACCCTATACGGATACCCTTCCAGAACTTCGTTGACAGATATAGGTGAGTAGATTATACTTCGAGTATGACGTTTGCATGCCGTGTGTACTCGCTCAACTGTGGTATACTGATATGTTGGACACTATCAAGATACGTCGAACTTACTCTAAACGTATACCTTTGCAAAACTTAGATTAGAAATATCCCTACATAAGTGAATATAATGGTTTTATTTAATAAAAAATATCAAGAATAGTAATAGCAAAAAAAACATACTTAAAAATGTATGGAAAACGTCAAAAAGATAAATAAATATAAATAAATATTAGGGGACATCTTACACACGGCCTCTGACCCCAAACTAAGCAAAGCTTATAATATGGCTGCCAGAGACTGATATACTACATATACTTATTTTTAAATATATACTTAAATAGATAATAACTAAATAACACCCAGACACAGAGCAAACACTTATGTTCATCACATAAATATTTGCCCTGGGTGAGGATGGAACCCACGCCTCTTTGACCCAGAAGTTAGGGTCACCAACCACTGAGCCACCGAGGCAGTGAGGCAGATGAAAATGCAATCGAGAGTTGCCATCTCAAAGATTTTCAATAGCTTATCAAAAATGCGTAGCGTAATCTGTAAAAGGCTGTATTTTACTGCAAATAAATAAACATACAATCATCAGCCTATTATGAATTGGTCTAGTTCTCTGCTGTCGATACATGACAAAAATTACTATCCACGTTTCGTTCGATCACGATCGCTCTAATCCTATTTCGGCATGTAAATATAAAAATCTAACAACTTCACATTGCCAAACTACGTTCACACCTACATTCTTACACGAACCATAAACCCAATCACCATAAGCATTCACCGTAACAATACCGCATAACTGATCATAACTTAATCTATGTAAATGAAAGCTACTTAGAAATCTCACTTGCTCGTAACTTACAATGCTATTGCCAACATATCTCGCAAGTTGACCAAGTGACCGAACTATACTGTTCCACTAAAAACAGCCTACAACTTTTGGTCTCAAACGTTAGTGGCTCCCTAGAGGCATGTAATAATTAAGTTGGTGTAACAATGTTGTGCTTCTTTCTGCAGATACCTTCTGAAGTCAACGCCTACCCGCTCGACGCCGTACCGAGAGATTTGCAATTCAATTCTGGCCGAGATGCCGCCCACTGGCGCTGGTGAGTTACTATCAAATCTACAAAATCTAATTAGCATAATGTTATTGATAATTTAGTTAAGAATATGGTCTAGATAAATTCGTGATGGTCTAGTAGGTGAACTGTCGCCTTGGAATCGTAAGATCGCAGGTTCAATCCCGATCCCATACTAAAGGTTGCCTATAACTCATATAAGATATGCCCTTAGCGATAAGGCCACTACTTGTGGAAGTATCGGAAGTTATTGTACTTTTTCCTGTTGTCAATGTTAGTGTACATAATAATAGATAGTTTCTATCTGCCAATCCATGAGTTACTTAGAATTTATGTAGCGAATTTCACATCACTCACTTCACCGATAGGTGAAGAAAAACATTATATTTTGCAAAAAATAGTATGACCGACTTCACCCGCGTACAGAATTCGCGAATATTTCTCACGTTTTTTTTGTTGATTTATCAAAAATGGCTCAGCCGATTTCGATAAAATTTAAATGGAACCAGTTTCGAAGTATACTCTTTCCAATAATAAAAGAATTATTAAAATTGGACTACTATGAAAAAAGATATGCGTGGTTAAACATAAAAAATATACGCGTCGAATTGAGTTGGTACCTCCTCCGGTTCGTCAATCAAAAATCTGCCTACATATTTTGTAGTGGAAATTTGATGTCGTAGGTATATACTATAGCTATGTAAAATCCACCACGCACGTCGCACAGAGGCAAATATGGCCCAATTGCTCTTTCAGGCTAGGCCGATATTGAATAGAAAACTATTTAAAAAGACCGATAGGCACATGTACGATAGTAAATTAGTAGATGAATATTTGGTAGGCCACAGAGTGCATTCCATCTACACCATCATTCATCTAGTTTCGTCTAATCTTTATTAGATTTGATTCAGTATTTATCTTATCGTGTTCTCTTTAGGTGATTGTGCACTATGTGGTTGTACCTATGGCAGGTTATACCAATGTTATAATTGCCTTTTTAAAATATTTGTGCCATAATTATGACTAGCTTTCCTTAGTTTGGGGTCAGAGACTGTGTGTAAGATGTTCCCCTAATTTGACTATGGAAACTAGCGTGTTTTTGGACATTTTAATTAAAGTATGTTGTTTTTAAACTTTCGCGATTTGAACACATTATTATTATATACTACGGGACTAATCGCGCACTAAAATTACGAGATAAATAAATACCTCCTCATCCCGACGTTTCGGCCGAGTTGCATCGACCGTGGTCACGGGTAGACTCAACCTACCCGTGACCACGGTCGATGCAACTCTCGTAATTTTAGTGCGCGATTAGTCCCGTAGTATATAATAATAAAGTATAGCACGTAAAGTAAGCGTGAGTAACATACTTTGTTGAGTGCTATATTTTAATCAAAATGTTCCCCTAATATTTATTTATAATAAACATGGATTATTTTCCTTTTTTATAAGCACAACTCAATCAAAGTCATGATTACAAGACCAAAAATTTATCTAAAACTACGTAGGAGTAACTAAATGCAATCGCAATGCTTGTCCTAACACTTCGTACTAAATAGTTCTAAAATATTAGTTAGTGCGCGATAGCCCTCATCTAGAACCATTCAAATCTCATAATAGCTTGGCCCATTAAGGTTGCCATCAAACACTTTCTTCAATTTAACTGCAATTAACGTCGTAAAACCGAGATATTATACTGATAACGAATTTTAGTCAGATGATAGTCAGCTCTGTGAGTGAGGTTGTGTGTCCTAGTGTCAGAAAAGTCGCCAATATGGGGAAAAATTGGAAGATAGTGAAAAAACGCGGACATCTATTAAAAGCTATGGTTTTATGTGAGTACGTTTACCATAACTTTTACGTTTACTAATTACAGTGTTAAGATTTCATAAACGTTCAGTAAACCTGCTATATATATTTTTTGTCTTTAGGATATTCCGTCAGTGTAAGTACAGTGACAGACCACTGTAAGTACCTCAGAATAAGGACTTACTTTAGTTCTTATTCTGAGGTACCTAAGTACAAATTAACCAGAAATTCTAACTGTAAAAAGTTGCAAAAAAACCGTAAACTGTTTAATGGCCCCCTTAAACAGTTTACAGTTTTTTTGCAACATTTTAATGGTAAAGCATGGCCAAAATAGTTTGTTCGTATAAAAAAGTACCTACCTTGACTTTTACTATAGGTACAAATATAAATATATATAAATATACATGTCTATGATTGGAATGTCTAGCCATTGAGCTAGCTAGGCTTTGCTTATATGGTTCGCCACCGACTAGGCACGCTTGGAATCCCGATGGCAATTTTATTTTAATTATGAATTGGAAATGTGATTAAATAAACCTTATGACTAGTATAATAAGGTGTAGTTTATTTTGTATGATCTGTCATACACAATAGCAGAAAATTTTGAAAATCTCAGAGACACTCTTCGTATGCAGTAATATGTAATACATAATTTATATCGAAAAAGGGGACTTTTACCCTGCAATGGACTGGAATAACCTAATGATGATATGACTTTTAATTACTAGCTGTATAATAGTTATTTGAAGCTGCTCTTTGACCGCGTGCTCAATTTTGATGACCGAGCAAGCGAAAAATATTAAAATTCAATCACGAGCGCAGCGAGTGATTCAAAGAATGTCTCTTATCCATACTCGAATATGAAGCTTATAAGCCTACCTCACAGACGGACAAACAGTCACAAACACGTACACTCACCTCGACACTTACACATGTGTAACACTGCAAACCTTGACTCTCATGAGATCTCGTGTATTGCATTGTTACACACACACACACGCGCACACACACCCCCCCCCCCCCCACACACACACACTCACACACAAAACATGTGTGAAACGTACATAATTAATGTGAAAGTTTATGATCGATAGAACTGAAAATATGATGAATTAATTAATGATTCAACTGATTTAATGAATAATTTTTGTAAAATTGAATTGAACTAAGTTAAGAATATTAACTGGCTTAATTTTCTATTTCATTTATTAATTTCTAATTATGTCTTTATTGTTATATCATCATTATAATTGTAATTATGGCATTATAATTGTGTCTCCATTGGTGAAAAATAAAAGAAACGAATTCTTTTACCTTGGACCATACACCATTGTAACTACTGTTCCGACTCGATGTTCTGGACTACCTTCTACTAAGAAAAAAATATACACACACTTAACAAAATTAACGAATTAATAGTGCATTTTTGGGTTATTTATTGAATGTTTTTTTTTTCCTTTAATCAGAATGGACAGTTATTCATTGTATTAGCTGCCTGCTTATTTTTATTTTATTATGATTGAAATCTAAGAAATGTAAACATATTCTGGAATCATTTTGATATCATCTTTATAAACATATATTTAAAACTTTTATGTATAATACCTACCTATTATAATCTATAAGGTTGTACAAATTAAATTAATATAAATTATAATGCCACCGGAGACAGGAATCTAAGCAGCTGTAACACAGGGTTTCCTAGTACAGCTGCTTACGAGACGCTGTAACCTACCGCTTTTGTAATAATTATAATTATTTAAAATTAAGATAGAACTGTTTATGTAGGTTGATGTAATTTAATTTTTGTGAAATAAATGATTGATTGATAAAAATTAGAATCCTGAGCGTTAGCGAGGGAATCAAAAGAGCACAAGGTGAAAAATCTTTGCACTCGAGTGCAACACGTAACTTTTCATCCCACCTCAGCGAGGAAATAACTAAAGTCGTCTACATATCTTTCATTCCTACTAATCCTTAACAAATTCCACAGTTGGTGCGGACTACCAGTTGGGTGCAGCGCGAGTATTTATCCGGGAAGCGCTGCACCGGGCTCTGGAGCGCGCGCGCGCCGACAAGCTGCGTGCAGCGGCAACTAGGCTCCAGGCGCAAGTCAGGGGCTACCTCGCCAGGTAAACCCATTTTACTGTGTTACAATCTATTGGACCAGGCTGTAGCTGGTAACTTCTCCCTCTAAAGTGTACGTGTTTTTATCTGAAGCCAATTAATACTTAAACCTAAAATTAACAAACATGTTTACTAAGTTTCTAACTCAGGTGCTACAGATCGCTCTGTCAGCCGGTGCCACTACATTTGACGAACCACTAAAAGACCCCTAAATACGGCTACATAGACGTCAGGCCATAAAGGCATCACCATTCCAGCCAAGTACACAGCTGGTCACATAACTTGTAAAAATTTCGATAAGGACCGGTTGAATGCAGTTTAAAGCTGCTCTTGCTGTATTAATGAGGTCGTCTATTGCAGATTCTTGATATTCCAATTTGGATGTCCAAAAATGTACAATCATAATAAGTCAAAAGTTCTGCGTCCTGCTAAAATGTTTACTCGTTACCATGTAAATTTTAAAAAGTCTATTGAGGAATTGAATTTCACTTGATATATTTTGTACAGGAAACGCTACCGCCAAATGCGGTACTCGACCGTTAAACTTCAGTCATGGTGGCGCGGTCGGGTCGCGCGTCGTCGCTACCTGATCGCACGAAATGGCGTCGTGAGGACGCAGGCGCTAGTACGAGGGCGCCGGGCGAGGAAGAGGGTGGCATTACTCAGGGAACAACATCGGAGGAAGGCGGAGGCGCAACAGGCGGCTGCTAAGTAAGTTTACTTGAGAAGTTTTCAGGCGAATACAGTCAGGAGTACTACTTCGTCCATAAAACTGTCTTGTCTGTTCCCATCTCATACAGTTAGCCACCTAACTGCCGTTTTTGATCGTAAATCTGCAAACATAGGTGTTCTACTGCAGGATCAAAGGTTTATTGTTGTACTGAAGTAAATGTGAGAAAAATAGCTTAGACAATAAGTTTGTTTACCACCATCAGTTTGAACATACTCTAAATATTATCCTAATCCATTTATCTATACATATTAGATTTTTATTTACTAAAACTACAGTGTAAACATTACATTTACGGAATACCTATACCTACCTCCTTAAAGTTTACTTTAACTCCTTTTCTCACATTAAATATTTGTGTACAGGAGACGAGCCGCCGAGCAAAAAGCCCAAGTTGCGGCACAAGCGCAAGCGCACGCACAAGCGCACGCGCAAGCCGCGGCACAGACCAAGGCTCAGGCGGATAGTCTACAAGTGTTGGAGGTGCCCGCCGAGCTCGCCTACATCCTGACCAAGCTGGACGACTGGCAGCCGCCGCATACTGAGAGGAACCTCGCTAAGGTACGGTATTCACGATCAGTATAGTTAATAGTTATATCTTCATATAACTATACTGATTTCCCATAAAGAGGCCGACCACAACCCAATGCTTTTTTTTAATTGATGCTATTTTTAGTTAGGGCTAAAATTTTTGTGAAAATGCCCCCATAATGTCAGAAAGTGGAGCAAACTACCGGTCGCTTATACTCTTAGAAAATTGTATTGTCTTTTCAAGGTCAAGTTAAAGTTGGTATCTTTCAAGCCTGCTTACTTCATCTTCAACCATATCGTCGCTTACCATTAGGTGACATGCTAGTTCAACATGCGACCACTAAAAGAACTCTTTTCGACGTGTGAAAAGTGACAGATATATGCTATGCCATAACGCTGTCTTGATCTGACACGGTGTCAAAATAAATATAATATTACGTGGTGCGCATCCTTGCCCGGCTGGTGGTCAAAAAGTTGACTAGCATGTTATCAAACAATCTTGGTGAATTTGCGAACATCATTTTAGGCCAAAGTTTTTGTCAGAACGCTACAGCTGAGTCATTGTGTGTTTTTAACAAGCGGTGTTTTATATCCAGGTGTCCGGAGACGTGCATGCGAGCGACTCGCGCGTGCAGTTACCTCGAGATTTGCAACAGTTCGCGTTCAGCAAGTTTAGTTCAGTTTACTTCGCGGACGGCGGGCAACTGAGCCCGCGCCGGCACCCCGTCACCCGGCCCTTCCTGGCTAAAGCTGCTGTCAGGTAAAATACACAAGTTTTTTGAAAATATTAAAAAAAAAGTTAAATTCAAGGGTGGGCTTTTGTTTTTTCTTAGGGGAGGAAATCTTCGCAAGATACTCGACCGCAGGGCAGCTGGGTTATGTGGAATTGTACTTAGCCACTAAAACTCCCTCGGTTGCCGGCTTTTGTGCGCTCTTTAGGAGCTCTAGGGGAACGCATCGAAGCTCTCACCAGGACATTACATACAGCCATTTTAATATAATTAATTATAAAATTTTTATTCGTGCTGGTATAATGTCTGTACTCTCCAAGGCAGCAAATAGAATACATAAATAATACATAAATCTGTACTGTAATTTTATTTGCAGGGATCAAGACTTCAACGACGCGGTAGCAACATTCAAGCTAATATTGAGATGGTGTGACGAATCAGCAGCTGGGAACGAAGCGAGACAGAAGGTATAAAGACGCATTTTTTGATCTTGACCATATAGTTACTATATTTTAATTTTGTAAACTAACTTGCCTTGTATGACTGACATGTTATAAATGGCTAATACTTAAATGATCTGGATCTGTATAATACGATTAGAATACATTGCGAAGTCAGCGGGGGTAAAGGGTTTACTGTCCACTTTTACTATCTATAGGTTACTATCCACTTCAGAGCGCCGCCATAGAGCTTGACGCGACATCTAGCTATCAGATTTTTTAAAATTGTTTGTTATATTTGTTACGAGATGGGTGCTTGGATGATCAGATTATTCCGCCGTTGCACTTTATTGCACTAAATCACAATACACACGACACAACTGGTTCGCACAAACATTTCACACTGGCACTGATATTCACACAAACTAGTCACTTCTCAATTACTGGTACCGCACTTGAACACGAGATGTTTTCGCTCCGGTATAAACACGATAACTGAGTCCCCAAGGGTCGGCCGGCGTATTTATATCCATTAGTACAGTCTGGAACTTACGAGATAATTCGCGACATTACTCGATCTAATAAACGCTATTGTGTTAACAAAGTAAACAACCTAAAAGTTCGAGACTTGCCTATTGTTCTCAAATAGGGAAACACACAAAAAAAACCATAAAAACCGAACACCGGGACCGGGACCGGGACCGGCAGACAAAAAAAAACGAAGACAATAGAGGCCGACCTGCGACCGCATACCTACACGTAAACAAGATGCGCGTGCGGCTATCGCGCAACATATTGAATGCTTGTCAATTCCCAGGTGTTAGCGGACTACATAGCGTCTCGAGGACTGTCGTCCCGCGGTCTGCGAGATGAAGTGTTGGTGCAGATCTGTAACCAGGCGAGCGGCGCGGACGCAGGCGAACGCGTGTGGCAGCTGCTGGCGCACTGTCTCGCCACCTTCCCGCCCGGCCCGCCACTGCACAAGTGAGTATCTACATTATGTCGACTACACAGCGTCGCGCGGTCTGCGGGGTTAAGTGTCGGTGCAGATTTGCAATCAAGCCAGCAGCTAAATACCTTCATATTTGGCGCACCGTTGCTCTAGTGAGTATGTCGATATGGGCTTAGCCAGGTTTCCGTTTCAAGGGCAGTGTATACAGGAAGTGCATAAATAGGTACCTATTATGCATGCGCAGCATTACTTCTACTAGACAGCGAGCATTTTGAAGATATATTCAACAATCTGGAAATCTAAAAGATATGATGTCAAAAATAGTCACGAATCCACCCTAATCTCTTTTATTCTAAAATAAAAACAAGAAAGAGACTACTGATTGTGTTTCCTAAATTTTCCCAGGTACCTAGTGCGGTTCGTGTCGGAGCGCGCTCCAGCGAGTCTCCGCGCTTTGTTGCTGCGGCTTCTCTGTCACAACGAAGCGAACGCCGCGCGAACTTCGGGCGTGGCGCGTCGCTGTCCTCCCACTATGGTGGAGTGGCGAGCCGCGCGATCTGACACCAGGCCCGCATTACCGCTCAGGCTTTATGACGGTAACTATATGATACTAACTCTATGATTATTTAGTTAGGAGCTATGTTATAATCATAACGACATCAGGACTCAAGTCTGACATCAGGCTTGCATTGCCGCTCAGGCTTTATGACGGTAACTACCCCAAAAGTAACTCACAGCTACTCTGTCACAACGAAGCGAATGCGGCGATGACTTCCGGTGTCTTGTCACTCTGTCTACACAAGATATCTAACGTTTGATTTCGCGACCGCTGCTCGTACACATCGGCCCTCCTGACCGAAAGGAGTACCTCAGCGCATATTCTTGGAAAATGTGTTTTAGCCAATTTTATCAAAACCTTGTTTACATTTAGTGTCTCAGTTACTAACTACGTACAAAAATTACATAGCTTGTTTTTTATTGAGATTTCCTTTCAGTACTATAGTACTTACCGAATTGTTCCCAGATTCGGTGCATCACGTGTGCGTAGAATCGTGGACATCCTGTGAAGCGGCTGCAGCAGGCGCGCTGGCCGCCGCTGGGATCGCTAATGATGCCACTGGCTGGTCGCTCACTATGGAACACAATGGACAACTCACTGGTAACTACATAATTCAAAAATTACATTTGTCATTAAAACTGCGATAAAAAGAAAGATAGAAAAGCAAAATAAGCTGGTGTAATAGTGACTAGGAGCGATTATTTACCTAAGAAAGTGCAGAAATTACATTTCCATAATTCATAAGAATATGACCTTTTAGCTTAACTATGCAATGGCGGCCATATTGAGTCCCCTCAGCTGTACACCCTAATTTGTAGGATTGCAGGTATTTGTAGTCTATATACTTATTATGTCTATGGAACTTCAGAAATGTTAAAAAGAATTGCGCTTCCTGTAATCGATCTATTTTTGATTATGTTTGACAGAATGGGCCGGCTGCGAGTACATACTAGACACAGTGGGAGAGATAGAGACGTGGGCCGCGCTCCCGAGCACGCGGCCCGAGCCACTTCGAGGCGCGACCGGCCGCCACACGCCGCCCGCGCCCCCGCCGCGCGCGCCCGACCTCAACACTACCAGGCCACAGGTATGTACATAGTTACTACTCACAGTGGGAGAGATAGAGACGTGGCAGGCTACGGGTAAATACATTAGTAGGCACCGGTTAAAGGTGCATACTACTGTTCTGTAAATAAAAACTTGGACTAAACTCATACCTACACCCTGATGAGGAAATACACGCTTTCGCGTCTCCTCGCTTGCCCCATCGTGCTGGCTACTGATAAATAAAAAAATCTCTGTTAGGAAACTATGACTTGATACGACACTTACGTCGTACGAATATTAGATTATTTGAAAACTGTATGCGTTTTTAACAAACATTGTTTGTACAGGTGCCACCTCCGGAACCGCCTAAATCCCGATCGCCGAGCGTATCGCACATGTTACAAGAGTCGATAGACGAGGGTCTCTCAGAGTACAACTGGAAGATGGAACGTGAAGAATCCCACACTCTAAACAAACACGGCAATGAATTCTCTATGACCAAGCACGAATATTCTCCGAAACACGAATATTCGCCAAAGAACGAATATTCACCAAAGCACGAATATTCGCCAAAGAACGAATATTCATCAAAACATGAATATTCACCAAAACACGAATATTCACCGAAACACGAATATTCGCCGAACAAGAGCGAATATTCACCCAAACACGAGTATTCACCAAAACACGAAGATTACTCGCCGCCTAAGCACAACGAATACACTAGTTCAAAACACAACGAATACTCATCAAAGCACAACGAATATTCCACCAAAACGACTGAATATGTCACCAAACACAACGAATACACTACAAAACACGAATACTCTTCCAAAACAAAGGAATACCCCGCTAAACACAGCGAATATACCAAGCACAACGAATACTCCAGAAAAACGTCCCACGATGTGTTATCTCGAGAGTCAGCTTTAAACGAAAGATACTTCGATCAGACTTCGGACAAAGTTCGGAGTCGATCTTTGGACAATTTGTTGGGAGACAACCCTGCGCCTCAGCCTAAGAACTTGGCAGATCTAGGGTTGTCGCAGTCTCGGTTGAACGATAGATATCATTCAGTGGAGAGGTTAGGGGGTGCGCCGAGTGTAACGAGCAGTAAGGGCGCGATGGAGATGGAGTACGGGACCGGGTCTCGCGCGGTGCAGTCGCGGTACATCAAGAGTCAGTACACCGGGAAGAAGGCGCCGGCCGGCTCGCAGTCTAGTCGCGCGTATATTGAGAAGAGCTCGGAATTCGGAGGAGTCAGGTAAAATTTTAAGTTTATATAATTTTCCATTTTGTAGATTAAAAATATCAGGAAGTTTTCTTTTGCGAACTTGTTTTACTATTTGCATGATACTTGATTGAATCAGGCGTTACTTTGCGGAAATTCATCTTCAAATCTTTCTTTTGAATAAATATTTAGTGTATTTCCGCTACCTTGTTATAGGCAAATAAGTTTAAGGGCATTTCAAAAAAAATAATTCATTAAAATTAATATGACAAAATATTGAAAACACTTCACTAATAAATAACACTCTTATTCTCACTGCACTACACTCTGTTCGACACGTGTTTCGCCTCTCAACGAAGTCAACGAAGTCTTAGTCCTGAAGATGTCTCGTTGAGAGGCGAAACACGTGTCGAACAGAGTGTGTTGGAATAAGGGTTATATAATACGTTGAGAATAAGGGTGTTAATTTATTAGTGAAGTGTTTTCAATATTTTGTCATATTATTTTTAAAGATTTTTTTTAATGCCCTTAAACTTATTTGCCTACAACAAGGTAGCGGAAATACACTAAATATTTATTCAAAACAAAGGTTTATTTGCATGATATCTGATTAAATAGAGCGCTATTCAACTGTAGCGGAATCAGACCAGCTGATTTGTAAAAAGTAAAAGAAAATTATTTCTGAGGTATTTTTATGAATTTGTCTCCAACCTACTATTTTTTTTTTAATTTTTACTTTTTTCTGATTTTATACCTGATACTAGCTGACCCGGCGAACTTTGTTTCACGTAATATCTTAATAAATTATAGTCTGTTATGTTATGTGTTATTCTGATGTATAAGAATTATTACTGCAACGTTTTATCTAAATCTGTTCAGTAGTTTTTGCGTGAAAGAGTAACAACATCCATTACATAAGTACTCATAAACTTTCGCGTTTATAATATTAGTAGGATGTGCCTAAAAGTTATAAAAATGTCTTGTCTAATTTTCTAAATGCTACTGTTACTTCACAGATCGTCAGCCATGTCAGACACGTCCGAAGCCCCGAGCCTGGCGTCCCACGTGCGTCGCGTCCGCGTCCCGAGCCAGGCGTCCGACGTCGACCAATTCCTGGACGACCTCTTCTCCCCCGTCCTCGACCCCAACATAGACGAAATGTCCGACGCTCGCTCTCTCGCGGCCAGCATCAAAGGAGGGAAAGGAAAAACGCCATCTGACGCGTCTACCTCAAAAGACGAGAGAATAAACTACAGCGCGTTCATCGACAGCATCCTCAACTGCGAATACAACGAACAGCTCCAAACCCTGAACAACCCAGACGTCCAACGCCTCATCAAAGGAGGTGGCGAAAAGGAGAAGCCGAAATCCAGAAAAGAGTCCAGTGTGGACTCAGTCGATGACTACATCACGAACCTCTTCGACCCAATCTTTATGAATGACAGTCTGAAACGGTTGACGGACGGAGAGGGTCTGTCAGGTGCCATAAAAGGTGGTGGAGCTACCCCGAGGGCTGCGTCCGCCAATACTTCGTTAAGTTTCGGAGCGATGTCGCTTCCCCCAACTATGCCAGCCACGCCCGAAGCACTGGCGGCAGCTTTAGGACTTCACTTACCTCCTCCAGGAACGGTAGACATCAACGCGTACCATCAGAATCTGCAGCGAGCATTCTTGCAAAGCGCTATGGCGCAGAATCTACAAATTCAGCAACAGCTACTGGCACAGAATCAAGCGCTCCAGACGCTTTTAGCTGGACAAGTTGTCGAACCGGGAGAATCGGAACCGACGTCGCCTGTCAGAGCGTCCACAGTGGTTCACGCACAAGTGCATTCGCCTCCGAGAAACGCGGTGAAAACTCGACGGGAGTCAAATGAAACGAACTCGTCTACCGGAGCTCCCCCACCACCCCCACCGCCCATGCCTCCTCCATTACATTCCTCTGATCCTTCAGAAATCCGTGGCTTCATGGACCCTTACGGCCGCGCGAAGACTGTACGAATAGGCAAATGGAGGTGGCCGCCTCCAAAAGACGCCGTCGGTGCCGATCCCACTCAAGATTTCACAAAGTTCAAAATGCGCCAAATCCAAAGGAGACACACGCCACAAGCGCAGACCAACGGCTCCTTAGAGGTCGAACCTCCAAGAACTCGATCAAAGTCCGAAGCGAACCCCAGTATAGAATGGGAAGAGTTTGAAGTAGATGGGCTAACTTCACCCATACCTAAAGACAGAGAACCACCTAGTTCGAGAACCACTAGAAGGAGCTTCGAGATTGGGGCACAACGGCCGTCACCTGGCAGTGTCGGAAAACTAAAGCTCAGTTCAGAAATGAGGCAGAGGCTAGAGCGTGTCACGGCTAACCATTCAGTGAGGAGCACATCATCCGCTGCCGAGACTCCGAGAACAATCAATAAGTTGGAAGATACAAGGAAGTTAATGTTGGAGAGACAGCTAGGAGGTGGTCAGAGGTGGGATGCGCCGCCTCCGCCCTTACCCCCCGCTCCGCCCGGCCCGGCGCCCCCACCCCCGCAGTCACCCCCCGCACCACCGGACAAGCCTGCCCCACCCCCTCCCGCTCCCGACCACTCGTCCTTCGCTCAGCTCCGTCGCGACCGTGATACATTCGGCGTCCATCAAAACCGAGAAGCGGACGAGCGCCACAACTTCCTCGCGAACTGGAACTCCCGCCGCCGCGAAGATTCCGAACCACCGAACGACTTGGCAACTCGATTCTTAACCTCCGATCGTCGAGTCGAATCGAATCGCGTCCGAGACGAGTGGGGCGATGAATCGAGCTATAACGACGGAGGACACAACGGTCGCGACGAATGGGATTCCGAATCTGGAATCGACAGGCGTGATAGAGACAACTACTCTGGCCGGGAGGCATCCGAAATTTATGAGATTCATCCGACGAGAGCTGACAGAAGAAAAGAAGAAAACGGCTTGGATGACTTTGAAAGGAAAAGGTCGCCTTTCTATGACGATTTTGAGCGGTTTGATGGAAGAAAGAACTCTAGGGATATGTTAGTCGGTCGAGCGAGAGATAGCCCTCGATCAGACGCGGGATATGGAGAAAACACGGATACTTCTAAAAGAGCCACGTTTAAGACTCACATGCAGCAGAAGGAAAGAGATAGGAAGATCGAAGCGGAGAGGCGGAATTCCGTGTCGACCCATGTTACGGACAAAACTGAGCATATTGAACGTAAGTCTGTCTGACTGAATACCATATCTTCATATTCTCTACTCCCAAACTATCATAATCTGGTTGCAACCTTTTGCAGTACTGTACTGTACTGGCAGTTAATAGTTCACAGCTGAACATAGTATTATTCAACCCTCACTTGCTACAAGTAAGACCTATTTTCGTCCCCCAGGAGACGTCCCCGCGCCGGCCGCGCTACTCCCGTCCGACAGGTCGTTTGTGACTTACGGCCGGGTGCCGTGGAAGCTGCGCGTGCGCAAGGAACTGTTCTCTCCGCAAGAGACGTACAACGATCCCGCCGTCATGGACCTTATTTACGCGCAGGTGAGTTTTATTTTATATTAATGCCCTTCATGGTCTATTTTCACACTCTTAGCCATCTTAAGATCCGCTCATAGTTCGTCATAATTATCATATCCGTTCATAGCACATATATTTTCAAGGAATGGTTCAGAGGATGGCAAAAAGCTTGAAAATGTTTCATACCATAAAAATGTTTTTTTTTTGTAAATTTTAAATGATGACTGGATTGCTGTGATATTTTTAAAATTAATAAAGACTTTATGGTCTATCGACACGTTTGTTTGCTATAGGTAAATTTTATTAGCTCAAACCCATAGTAGCAATATAGTATCTAGGTATGTATATGCGTGATAGTAAAAAGGAAGTGTTTCACTAAACACTACGTAGGTAAACTTGAACATTGTAGTCTAACCACCATCTTTCTTTCCATCTATCCAGATCGTCCACGACATCAACTCCACCACCCCCTCGCTCCGCCTGAGCACGAGCGAGAAGCGAGCAGGAGCCGCGTTCCTCCGAGCACAGGGCTCCGCCCCGCCGCGAGCGCAGGTCAAACGGCAAGCCATCGAGATGGCAAGAGGATGGCCGTTTTACTTCGCGAGGCTATTCGCAGCAAGAGTACCACCAGGAGAGAATGCTGTGCTAGCTGTATCGCACAATGCTGTCACCATTGGAGTCAAAGGTACGATGTCACCAGAGAGCACTTAACCTAATAATAGTAGAGTCAAGATAGCGAGGGCATGGCCGTTTTACTTCGCGAGGCTGTTTGCGGTGCGAGTGCTTCCGAGGGAATATGCTGTGCCGGCTCTGTCGCACAATGCTGTTACTATGTATGGAGTCAAAGGTATGGTGGTCTATCACCAGAGAGTGTTCTAGTTCCGGCTTCGTCGAGTCAAGCGACAAGCCATCGAGATGGCACAGGGATGGCCTTTCTACTTCGCGAGGCTGTTCGCGGCAAGAGTACCTCCGGGAGAAAACGCTGTGCTGTCTGTGTCGCACGTGCAAGGTATAGTGAAATAAGTCAAATGGCATACCATGGAGAAAACACCAGGATAGCTACGGCGCGTATGCTAGTAATGTCACACTAGTCTGCCACTATTGGAGCCAAAAGTATGATATTGCCACGTATTATTTTGCACGTATTGCAGCTTTCTGTAGCAAAAATCGCGCCGCTGCTGCTGACGCTCTCCGTGCCACTCGCGCATTAGTTTGTGTCAGAGCTGTTTACAGTCCTGTAAGAGCGCATTCACACGGGATACGTCATTGACGATTCGTAAAAAAACACTACGTCATGACGGATGGACGTTCACATTGCATACGAAATCGTGTTTTTTTCACGATTCGTCAAAAAACACGAATTGATGTTCACATTTGTTTCGTGATTCGTCTTGGATGACGTGCAACGCGTCCTGATCGATCCGTCATAACGATTCATGATTTAAAACTGAAGGTTTTTAAAAAGAGACGAAACGTCATTTAAGACGTATCCGTCATTTTTCAATTACGGAATCGTGAAAAATAACAATTAACAACACGGGCAAATAAAATGTATAGCCGCCCATACAAATCAAAATAACGATTCGTGAAGAAAGACAATTCGTCAAAAAACACGAATCGTCTTTGATGGATAGTGTGAATGAGCACTAACACTCTTTTTATCGTAGGCCTGAAAGTAACCTTAATTCCTCGGTATCAGTGTAAGATAGAGAAGCTCACGACCGATCTCATTAACGCGTTGGTGTGGCAGGTCCGACGGGGCTGACGATCCGGCGCACGCTGGCGCTGGCAGGCCTTCGAGCGTCCTCTCCCGCGCCGCACTCGCTGCAGCTGTCTGCAGCTAGAGACCCGCCGCTGACGCTGCACGTGCCGCTAGCGCACCACGCGCACGCTCTCATCGCGCACCACGCCCAGCTCGCCACTCAGGTTAGTGATTTTTTCATACCGGTCTAGAAAGATGTCTTCTATTCATCTGCACTGTTTGTTATTAAAGCGCTTGCGCTTATATTATATTTGTGTAATTACTGTACCTATAGACGTTGCAGTTGTAATTTTAAGCACTGATTTTCGTGTGAAATTACATTTTTCTAAATCTGGAAAATTCTAAAAATTTATTGCAGTGAAAAATTCTTCAAAGGCGTTCTGCACTTTTTGGGATGGGTAAAAAATGTTAAAGTCGCGTCAAGAGACTGACCTGACCGATATTTCGTAAGACGGCGCAGGGCGCTTGCGCGAATGTGTGTGTGATTTTGATGTTCAAGTTTTCACTTCTGCCGGCACTCCCGTAGTTTAACTCGTTTTTTTTTTGTTGTAGTTTACAGGCATTACATAATCCATACACTCGTAGCGTTGTACGATACGTCTAAAACTATAATTCAGAACTACAAGACGTCGAAATGTTTTCCGCAGTGGAATCAGAAATACACCTACTACCAAAAACGACTTCATTGTCTACGACTATGCTAGGTCTAATCCTGTGGTCCAATCAATATTCTATCTATCTTCACCTACTTTTTATTTAAGAGGCAGCCAGCTTCAATTTAAATGCATAAGACACAAAGGTACACCTATATTGGTAAGCGTGATTAAATAAGCACCGCTCGTGAAATCGAACCATCTCATAATACCATAATCATCAGTTATTGTACTCGGTCGCCGCGCATGACTCGGCACTTAAGATTTAAAAGTAAAATGACGAGTCAATAACCAGTTTGGTACACTTCCGAAATTGCCCAATACTTATTTAATGTTTACAAATACTTGAGTTTTATGAGAGTCGGCAGTAAAAGGAAGGAACTAAGATGCAATTTAGCATATCAATTTTATGTGTGGTTGCCATTCTACGTGGTAATATTCACGCTACCGACTGCCAATCGGCTTGATCTAAGTGTGATGCCTAATTCAGTTGATTTTCATAAAATATTTTGAGTAGTATTGTACTTTTGCCACCTTATTAATAAACACAGTTATTTATTATAGAAGCCATTACTCCGAGTTTTGTCAGATAATCATCATCATCATCAGGCTGTGTCGACCCACTGCCGGGTATAGGCCCCCCTCTTCCTTGTGGTATTGTTCCCTATTTTGGGCTAATTTTATCCACAAGTGACTCGCGATGGGTAATAAGTAGATAATATCTGTTATCAAATCAAATTAAGCACATGAAGTTGCGTAACCCGTGCAAAGTTGCAGAGCTATAATAAAAGAAGTATTAATAAAGTTTATTAATGGCATAACAGCCGAGATGACGTAATTGGACGGAACCCGTTCAATTAAGGAAGACGTGTGCACGAAGGCATAACCGCATCATCGCGTACTGAGAATACGGAGATGTGGCCAGAATAGGGTTATCACATCACTAGTATAAAGTAAATTTAAGTTTATTTCCATAAATCCATCAGCCATAGGAACTCCAATGATGGACATAGGTCTCCCCTAAAGAAGTCTAAAAAGACCGGTCGGTAGCGGCTTGCATCCAGCACGATCCTGCGAATTCGTGGAATAACTGACTTTTTACGTAATTTAAGGGTTGTTTCCATCGTAAAAATGATTTATAAATGATGCACCTCATCTGTTTTTTCAGTGTTACCTACAAGGTCTTTAATAAACACGTAATATTTAGGAGCACAGTTAACTCTCGTACCTTGAGATCTGCAGATAATTTGACCCTCGATATTCCTTCCCACAAAACCTCCTTCTACAGTTCGTCGTTTGCGGTGAAGGCTGTGAACCTTTGGAACGAATTGCCTCTAGATATTAAGCGTGCACGCTCACTGGATACATTCAAACGTCTTGTAAAAAGTCATTATCTCTGTAAATGATTTGGTACTGTATCATTTATTTCATTCTGTTATATATGTACTTCATATATTTTATGTATGTCTATCTATGTATTGTCTATTTATGTAGTAGTATTATTATGTGTTAGGTATTGTGTGTAGTATTAGTATTTAGGTCTATAATATATTGTTGTTGTATTTATTGTACTCCCCGTCAATTTTTTTGAGCACATTCCTTTCCGTACATGGGTTGCCTGGAAGAGATCGCTTCCAGCGATAAGGCCGCCTAGTGTTGCACTACCTTAAGAATTTCACTAATGTATTTATTGTTAGTTTATTTTGTGTGTACAATAAAGAGTTATTTGTTGTTTGTTTGTTGTTGTAATATTTTATTTTGTTAGACGTGAAGAAAAATTAGCATGACAAAGCCGCATAAAAAGTAACCAACAGTTACGGTTAGAAAATTCCTATGCCACCTTCGATTTTTTCGCCAAATTATTCACTCATTGTTAGGATCAAAAAAATATACGTATTACTTATGATCTAATCCATAATATAATACGTTATATTATGGATTAGATCATAAGCAAAAAAGTTCGATCTTCTTCACTTCTTTTGCCAAAAACTGAAAGAAAAAAATGTAGAAAACTTCGGAGTAGTTTTGCCCAAAGGTAACCTACACGATACGAATATTTGAACGCGTAGCAACCCTAAGTTCAATGAGCCATGAGAGTGGCGTGCATTCACTATAATATCTTCACTAATATTATAAAGATAACAATACAAACATGGTAGCTCCCGTCACTTTGTGCCCGAATCGGCCTTGTAGTAGAGCCGACAGCGACACAATATAGAATGATGTCACCGAAATTCATTATGTATGTACTCGTACATCCTGATTATATTTTATTTTCAAAGTATTAATGCAATTACGATATAGCCAAAGGAAAATTTAAGATCTAAGACATCATGCACTAAGAATAGGTACATATGTCCAATAAAAAAAAAATGTGTTTTCTATTGGAAATTAGTCGGTCATTTGGGATCTACATGAGAGTAAAATTTTGTAAATGTGAAAGTCGGTGGTGTTCAAAATACATGCTTCAAAATAAGTATGAAAATCTATGTAATATGTTTACTACAGAGTGTTACATTGTACGAGTAGATTACATGGTTTTGAAGACGGTCACACTGCAGCGTCTGGTATAGAATGTGTTCTGCTGGACATAGGCCTCCTCTGTATTGGCTGAAACGTAACTTATTTTTCACACTCTTTTATCAGTTTCACCTGTTTGTTTGCTTGCTTGTAATCAACCCCTTTGAGCTCGATTTTGACCTGCTTTGAGCGATCAGATTTTCTTTAAACTTTGCACACCTATCAAAGACCGTAGACAATGCTTTATAAAAAAAAAGATGACTCCTAAGCGTGTATTTTAGTTTTTTTTAACTGTATTTACGAGTATATTATTCTATTGAAATCCATTGGCTTACCTAACCTATTTTTCTGTTAAAACTACTTCGCCGTTCTCCAAAATTACAATCTTAGAGGAGGTACCCACGCGAAAATAGCATTAATGAATTTTACTGATATTTTAAAAATTACTGAACATCTGCCGCAGTCTCGAATTTACATGGAAAATCTACTGAAACAGAAGTAATTCTACTGAATACGGTCACACTGAGAGGCTGTCATGATGATGGCAAATAATATTTTCAGTACGATTCCCGGCAGCCAGTGGCCACTAGAGATCGTAGTGCAAAATCATTTGCAATTCATGAGCTTTCTTAATGAACGAGTAGGTACCTACTCGGCTAATTAGTACCGCTAGCTTATTTATTGTACCTGCTAACGTGTCTTGTACATTGTTTGTTTTTATTATACCTACTCGTAATGGTGTAGTCTTTTGATTTTCTGAACCTGTAGGTACCGTTTTGAAACTGTTTGAAAACAAAAAAAAACTAATCTAATTGTCTCTCGGTAATGTTTTATTGTTCACAACACGTGACAAAATAGTATAAATACATCTTAAAAAGTAGTGTAATATCACTATCACTAAATACTTAGTATAAAACAAAGTCGCTTCGCGCTGTCTGTATTTAGGTATGCTTAATCTTTAAAACTACGCAACGGATTTTGATGCTGTTTTTTTAATAGATAGATGATTGAAGAGAAAGGTTTATATGTGTAACTAGTTTTTACCCGCGGCTTCGCCCGCATGATATTTTGATTTTTCAAGCAATATCATTATAATTTATAGCCTACATGTTATTCTGGTATATAAGCTATATTATTGCAAAGTTTCATCTCAATCCGTTCAGTAGTTTTTGCGTGAAAGAGTAACAAACATCCATACATCCATCCATCCTCACAAACTTTCGCGTTTATAATATTAGTAGGATACCTGTGCGAAGACGGGGCGGGTCGCTAGTAATATAATAATAGCGCCCTCATAAGCAGCCCTTACAAACGGCAAAACATATTTACGTTGTACACAATAAACTAAGATATTTTGAACACAGTGTTATTTTTGTATAAATTTAAATATTTCAGAGCAAACTCTCTTGATAAATATGCGATGTATTTTGTATTTATCCTATGTGAATTAACATTTCTGTGATTTAAAATTGTTTGTAAAAACGTACTTTGTCGGGAATTTAAAGAAAAAATTAAACGTAATACGTAATTCCATCCAGGAGAAAACCAAAGGCACTAGAGTAAGTAAAATGTCGGTTTAACAAGTTTACATGTTACAAAATCGCGTCGTAATTTGGCGGTACGTAATGTAAAGTGTTATTATCCAACATTGTATAAGATCCATCGATTTAATAAGCAGCTGCTCAGGCAGTTTTTGTTTTAATTCCACTGACCAGAAGGAGAATGATGATTTGAGTATTGTGTATGTAGCGTTACGCTCCGTTGTTTCACCACATATCCTACAAAAGCTTGTCTTTGTAACAATGTAACGATTCCTCTATAAAATTTCATTTGATTTTTGTCTATTTAATTTAATCCTTAGCCTGTAGAGTGTACGTACACGTTATTATTATATACTACGGGACTAATCGCGCACTAAAATTAGGAGATAAATAAATACCTCCTCATCCCGACGTGGTCACGTCTACCCGTGAGCACGGTCGATGCAACTCGGCCGAAACGTCGTGGTCACGTCTACCCGTGACCACGGTCGATGCAACTTGGCTGAAACGTCGGGATGAGGAGGTTTTTATTTATCTCGTAATTTTAATGCGCGATTAGTCCCGTAGTATATAATAATAATGTGTTCAAATCGCGAAAGTTTAAAAACAACATTTGTACGTACACGGTAACGTCATTTGATTTTTTAATAAAATTGCATTTAGAACCTTATGGATCAGATACGGTTTCGAATCGGGTCAACGGATCGCCAAAAATTTTTGAAATTTAACTATTTTGTTTTTCTAAGGCTGTATGTGTTTGGAAACAGATGACTAATTCTATTTTTACCAGATTGTAGCTTACTCATATTCTGAACTAGCTGGCCGTCCCAGCTTCATTCGGGTTCATACTACTCACAAAGCAGCTTTTTTTTAATCGGTCCAGTAGTCTTAGAACATAGGTTCTACGTGCTTATGAAGCACGTAGTAACTATTTTCTAATCTGTGCCATAAGGTAATAAGCAAAAATCGTAACTAACTTCTCTTTATAATATTACTGTAGATACGAGTACGCACAAAAATAAGCTAGTTAGTTAACAGAGCAATACAAACTTTTTTTAATGAAATGGTGCCCTTAAAATAACTTTTTTATTCGTTCGTTTTGTTTATCAGGTCTTGTTTTATACCTTAAAGTTATTTATCTAATGCTTGAAGTTTATTGCTCTAGAGATTTCACTTTTGCGATAGATGCATCTATTAGTTGCGTTGTCACACTGCTTATTCATGCTGTATTTTTCCTACAGCAGCTAAACTGAACAAAATATTAATATTAGAACGATTTAGTATTCGGAAGTGATACAATAATGTAGACCGGAAGTCAGGGGTCGGAAGCTCATTTTGATACAGTTGAGTTTACGTATATACAATATCTAATTTAAACTGTTAGGTACATTTCGTTGTAAAAGAAAGGCTTGCCCGTAGAATAAATGAAAACCTTAGATTAGTTTTGTTCGCAACAATTAATCTTAAAGGGCTATGGGACCCTTTGTGCATTTAAATACTTCGTATATAACTACGATACATAGTTAATCGTATAGGATTAACTAGGATTATAAATTGCATTATATTGGCAGCTACATTAAGTAATGCGTATTTGAACTGCGAGAATATTAAACACCGAACCGACATAGCCCGGATCGGCAAGTTGAAGTGGCACTGGACAGGACACGTAGTTCGTAGTACAAAATCAAAATCAAAAATCAAAATCAAAATTTGCTTTATTCTTTAGACATATGGAAATGCGCTTAGAATCGTCTTTTTTACAAAAGTTTTCGATAACATAATTACTAATTACAGTTGAATTAATTAGGTACATAAAATAATCTATTACAAATTAGAACACCCTAACATAAAATAATCTAAAGAAACAAAATAAAAACAATATAATAGGTATCTGCAATAGCATCGTTATAAAAAGATCAAAAATAATTAAAATTATATAAAATTAAGACAGCATTCACTCAAATTACAAAATTTAAATAATCCTAACCTAAAAAAGATTGTATATTTACATGCTTACGCGCTCGCCGAAAAGCGCGTCATGTTTACGACAAAACTCACACTCAGCATACTGGTCTACGATAGGGCCAAAAATTTAACGAATGGAGCTAAACATCCAGCAGGACGTCCTTCTACACGATATACCGACGATCTGATCAGCTGGAAATGTTGAACGCAAAGCTGCTTCCAACCGGTCTTATTTTAAATCCTGTTATGTTCTGTGGACGTCTTACAGCTGATATTGTGATGATGATAAATAATAAACAGTGAAGTTTATTCCAAGCCAGGCCGGTGCAATGCGGTGCATCCTCGGCCACATGGTCACCCGTTAGCGAGCCCGTTAATCCTCGCGGGTGGTGCCTCTGCGCCCGTCGCCTAGTTCCGCTATAGGGGGTCGATAAATCCGCATACTTCTAATGATATTTTACCTACTACAGATACGTTGATGTACGTACTAATTTTTTAATAGAAGACATAAACTAAAAACCAGAAAAACTTAACTTGACAGAAATATTAAACTTGACGAAGCTTAAAAGAAGGAACGAACGCATTGATTTTAGATTATACCAAAAAATTTACTGATCCAAATGTTTTGTTCACTTCAAAATCTTTTAGTCAAAGATCTAAGTTACGCAACTTAAGAGCTGTCGATTAGAAGTTGTAGTCATTTTAGTGCTCTTATAAAGTAATACAAAAAGCCTTTGCATTCTTTTTTAACACACATTGTACTTGCATTGAAAATTCTTGCGGTAATGACACATTCCTAACAGATAGATAACTTACGAAAGAAGCTAAGACATAATTTCCTTCGTATATTATATATCTTCACTGGTTTGCTGTGCGTAGTTTTTAAGTGAGACACGGAGGTGTCGACGAATGGCGGACGCCGGACGGTGTCTGGTGCCGCCATGTCTGCCAGAGGAATGACAGCTGACTTATAACTTCCAGTTTCTAGTTTGGAATGTATTAATTTTATGTATAGCAGCGCTCAAACTAAAATGATCGGCTAGAACATAGAGCATTTTGATGAGATATCGTGCTCTACTATGCGAACTACTTGACAAACTATTTAATATTAAGACTGGAGATGTTAGGTGGAACATTATTCTTTGTGTTCTTATTGGAAATTCGAATAATAAGTAAATTATGGAGGTATACTAATGACATCACATGGAAGGAGGATGGCAGACTATGACTACGTTTTTGTCTTATGGCTGAATTGATGTCAACTAAATTACTAACAACAAAAAAGTAAATTAGACTTACTGTACTGAACTTATAGACATTGAAGTAATAAATATAAAAATATGGATATTCTAAGGAGCTTACTCAAATGATTTATTTATCTAATTCATAAGATATCGCATTCATAAGAAACGAAGCTCATATCGTGTAGAGCATTTGTAGCACATGTCATATCCGGTATTTTCAAGCCGTGAAAGGAACGGTAAATGATGAGCAACGCTTAGAAAAGCTATCTTTATTGCCCCCGGCATCTTATCCGCTCATTTATAATACGACCGTGGAAGAAAATCTTTATCTATGGTCTAAATTACAGTTTCATCAATTATATTTTCCTTTCTATTCGTTAGAATGTGTAATTATTCATCTCGATTAATGAAAAATATGCTAGGTAAGTACTCATTTATGTACCTAGTGGGTATACGATTTTTGATCGATCATTATTAATATTTTTGTATCTTAAAAGTACAATCGAATACGTGTAACGATATTATTTTGGATTCATAAAATATTCATCAAAAATGAAAATGAAAAACAATTTTTGAAAGCTTCGTCTTGGTGACACTTGACCTGCCCACATTTCTCTGGCATGGTGACACCTTACGTTATACAATGTGTGGTAGTCGGATCATTTGTCGGCAAATACTCGTGTAATATTACGTTTTCATCCACGTGCGGCCAAGTGATATCTCCGTATAATTTACATACTTACTCTTAATGGGGACACTTTGACCTGCATAGACCTTACCTACATTCCTGTCATAAACTCTATGTGGGGCATCGATAAAAGTCACTAAGTACTGAGTACACCCGAGTGACCTCGCGGGCGAAGCGCGGCCGGCGCGCGCGCAGTCCGGCCGCAGCCGCGCTCCCGCGCGCACCATGCAGCGCCCGCGCCTCTCCTCAGCCATGCGCGACAACTGGCGCCACCTGCAGCGCGTCTACGGCCTCGAGTTCGAAGACGATTTCCCCCCGCGTCGGGCCCCCAGCCTCGACTCCCTCATCAACTCCTCCGAAGGAGCCGCTTCGAGTGCTGACGCCTCCGCCCCCGAAGACTCCGATTCCGGCGCTGACACGCGCCACGACCCCGACCCGCCGAGAAGAAAAAACACGGACAGAAGCAAAAAGTGCCCTCAGAGCTACTCCTCATCATCCAGCGGCCACATGGAAACCATACACGAAGAGTCCACAGAACCCAAAGTGTCCGTGAAGGAGATCCTAGCGCGATTTGAGAATTTGACCGAAAAGACCGACACCCAGGTCAGTGCAGTGATATTCTAATTTTTTGTGTGATTAGCGTTTCGCAAGCTATTGTTGGAGTTGTTGGGTGTCATGCGAATGGTTTAGCCAATTGTCGCATGTTTGAATACGTTTCAAAATGTGCGTCGATGATGAAAACGTGATAATTGCATATCGAGTGAGTTTTTGTCGGCGTGCGAGCGCGCTTTCCAATGAGTTTGATCTTTGTAATGTAATCGAACTATTCATGAGTTTGCGATCGAAAGAAAGAGTGCAAATTTATGAGATGTAGGACCGCTTTGTTTGCCATTGTCATTGCCACGACTGTGACAAAAGGATACATGAAAATTATTAAGTGCGCGATCGAATATTCACAAATATTTTCCTAAATATTTCAAAAGAAGCTAGTTGCTCGTCCTGTCTTCGTCCGGTTTAATATAGTATTGTATAATTAGCGCTGCCGTGGTTCGGAAAACGTTGTTTTAACTTTTAGGCATGTTAGTCTTTCGGGCGGCTTAAAATCTCTAACATCAACGCTAGCCAGCACCCGAGCTATACGAACTTATGCTTATTGTGAGTATAGCCTATAACCAGCCGGAACACTGTAACTACATACTTACTACAGTTGATCTGCACATTACCCAGAATATATTAACAACCAAAAAATCGCTCTCATAATATTAGCACAGATGTTTTATTCACCCGGTCAACAGCTTTCAACAACAACATCTTTCTCGCAATCTGAAAACATTTCACTTATCTCTACTTTAAGTAGTTTTGTTTTAATTCAGTGTCTTTAGCAATTTCACCTACTTTTCCCGTTAAGGTAAGTAACAATGTAGCACACTTCACTTTCGTCTTTTCGTTCTATTAAAGTTGTCGTGATTTAATTAATTATGATACTACGCCGGCCGACTTTTAGGCCTAAGCCTGGTCAGTATAATATTAAGAGCGTTGAATGTTACTTTCGATATGAATGCCCTTGAGACTTTCTTCTAAATTTACATGTTGATCGTTTTAGAAAATATTACTTGCATCATAAAGATCAAGGGGCATTTTCCTATCGTAAATTGTTCACTCGCGTCTTATTCGATTTAGTGTTTCGGAAATTTACGGCCTATTTGACAAAAACGTGGCAACAACAATAATTATAACTTATAGAAGCTCTACTACAGTGCCCTAGGTGACACCAATCAAATTTTCGCAGATTATTGGAGTTACATAAATAAGTTCTGAATTGATGTTAATGACATTTTTATCCATTTTGCGAATATTCTCTACGTAATAATTAAGCTAATAAAGTTACGGACGGTCGATGAGAACTTCCGACTTGGATGTCGGTGAAAAATGATATGAAGTTTTAGCTCATTTTGCTTTTTTATTCGTTTCGAGGCTTGGGTCGTGATCATTATTCGCTTTCCATCATTTTGTTTCTTTTATTTTATGACCAAGTAAAATATGTTCTGTCACTGAATAACACATTGGTTATCGTGAGATTTAAGCTCTACGCATAGGTTTGATCTGATATGCACGAGCATTATAGTTAGAAATAAATTTCTAGCGTGAGTGAATAAAACGTATAAATAAATAAGATAGTTGAACTTTATATTATTAAAATAACATTAATACGATATGAAAAATAAATTTGCAGAAGACAGAAAACTTAAAGCTATTGAAGCAATTGGACTGGAGAATCTTTCAGTTTTTTATACCTACTTGTATGCGCACTACATTGCGCCTATAGCGTAGTTTATGTTCCTTAGCGATCACCGAAAAGCAACGTTTGGCACGGTTAGTCTGCGGATAGGCGACCACGGGTGGCATTTACAATCGAGCGCTGCCGTGATTCCGATGACATTTTAAAGCCGGAAACATACTATCGGACGCGGCTGACAGCCGCGACTTAGCAATGTGCACAGTCTTATAACATCCGGTGTGCCAGATCGCTCTCGGACGTCTGAACGCTCAAGGTCGTCCGAACGTGACGTCCGCGACTGATGTCCGATAGTGTGCACGGCTCAGTGTACTTTCATAGTCTAGATACCTATCAGTCGCGGCTGTCAGTCGCTTCCGTAAGCCGCGTCCGATAGTATGTTTACAGCTTAAATCGTGAGTTCCGGTTGTTTAAACCGTGCAGCCATGAAGGAGGCTTCAAACGGCTTAAAAACTCTGACACCAGGGCTACAGCTACCTGGCCTTTATACGAACTTACTTTCTTTAGGTCTGGCAGGCACAACACAGGCACTAGTTCTGATATTTAGATTGGATTACATGACCACTGCAATAGTAAACTTTAGACTCTACAAGTGAATCCTTCACAATAATTTGGCACGGTTCTCCTAACTTCGGTATTACGTTTCCTCTTCCTCCATTATCTTCAAAATGCTGCAAATCATCGCTGTGACCTTTACCAATAAACACTTGCATAACCCGTCTGTCCTCATCTACTATGTATATGCACATAATAATGATTTGAATTATTACTGTAGATCTGATCTGGTCAGCTATGTACTAGTGGTCGGCACATAATGTAGTACTATTTGCTGGTTTAGTAACTAAATGTTTTGTGTAATATTTTGTCTTGGATTTTTGTTATGAATATTACCCAAATTCTCCACAGTATATTCAGATCTTTCAAAGATGCTAATCACGTTCTTTGCCAATTTTTATTCAGAAACAATAACATTTTTACTTAATTTTTATTACCGTTCGGAAACGGAAATGTGATATTAGACTGAAAATAATAGGCCTAAGGTAGGCTGTTATGCTAATTTTCGCTGACTAGTTAAGAGTTATTAATAAATTATGTTTTTTTCTGAACAATTGTATTGTATGGCGATCAACTATATTTATTTTTGGACTGGCCTCAAGTTGCTATCCATGCACGAATGTTTGCTGACCAAAATATTTCAGGAGGAACATGGCAGCATGTTTTTACGTTTAAATCTTAACTATAGTTATTTATAAGCGTAGGTATAATGTTCAGTTATCTCACAGTATCGGCATGTCAACCCTTCGCGAGTCAAGGCAATCAGGTGCCGCCGAATAGCAATTAGATATATGTAGGTACACTTGCTATAACAATACGTAATAGGCGAGATGCGTGGGTAAAAATAACAAAGAAGTTCGGGAATGAGAGCTCGTGACGTCATTATTAAGAATATTTAAAGATAGCTTACCAATATTTAAGTATTTTTATTATCGTCATCTTGGAAATACCTAAGTAGTCCGCTCGAAACTCTGGAATTCCATGCTTCGATATAGATTCTGAAACCTTTTATAACATGAAATGAGCACATTCTGCCTATAATTCAAGCAGAAATGAAAAGATGTTTTTAAAGCAAGTGTTAAAAGAAGTTTTTAAAGTAAACAAAACAGCAGTTCTATGTTTTCTACCGATAAATAAAATTATAATAATTAATTATCGAGCTAGAGTCGTCCTCATTTCGCCATTCAGTTTAAAAATAATAAATCCAAACATTGTTAGTTAGCAATTTATAGAATCGATACAGAGAAAGATACTGGATTAAATGACTTGACAAACAAACGTGGTTTCTAAATGCAGATCAGTTACACCTACTGACTAAACAATTATTATATTTCTGCCTCGTCATTTACTTTATTTACCACCGTAAGCACGACAAATTGGGTAATAAGCATATCTGGCGAAAATAATGACAACATTTCTCGATGATGTTCATCGTTTTTAGGTATGAAACAATACCGTCTGACTTTCTGAGATCATTTACCTTTGGTGTTAACAACATGGTTTTCAATACGGACTTACATGGAATTATATGTGAGCACACATAGATATAATACGAATATGAATTTGAAATTTGGCTGTCTTGTACCGTAAAGGAAAGTTATTTTGAAGAAAACGCTTCTGAGAGTTTTCGTGTTTTAGTAGTTTAGTAGATAGACATTGAAGGGTAGTAATTCATACTACATAGGTATAGTAATGAATTGATGTCGATAACGTATGAATGACACAACAGCTAATTTTCTTTACTTATCATACTCTTTTTGTCATCGTCAAAAGCGTCTTAGTTTCGGCCATAAATGTAGGTATTACTTAAAAAAATCCTTGGTTTCGGCTCACTGCAGGGTACCTATACAGGGTTATTTCTAATCAATTAGCACCCTTTTAGGGGCTTTTTCTGTACATCAAAACTAACAACTTTTGTTCTACAACTTTTGTCAAAACACAAAAAAAAAACAGCTTTTCCTTACATTTTGTCGCGGGTGAACGTTATTTTTTTAGGGAACAACAATTTTTTTTTTTAATTTTGACAAATGTCGCAGAACAAAAGTTGTTAGTTTTGATGTACAGAATAAGCCCATAAGAGGATGCTAATTGATTAGGAATAACCCTGTATACGCCATCTCCCTCTATAACCAATCTTTCCTATCTTGTGCCAGTCTCATACTCGTATCTTCCATTATCTGGGTATACTATGCTATGTAGAGTATGTAGGTTTCATCAAATCAATTAGTGCTGCTCATAACCGCTACTAAATTCAATATTTAATTACAAAACTAAGTGGAAAAGTGAAGAAAACCGTCACGATGGTTGCCCGATGGCAAGGGAAAGTTGTAGTTATAACAACGTACATGTGTAGTATCCACACTTGTCAATTGTGTTCAAATTGTGGGTTATTACGGACGTCCCTTCGTAATGGACGTAGAAAAGTGGTTTTCACCATCGTTAGTTTGTCTAACAAAGCACCTCATTGATTTCTTTGAAAGCAACTCATTTGTTTTTATTTGAAAGTCTTGCTCGATTAAATTGAAAAAGGACTAGATATTTGTAGATGCTAGTAATATATTCTATTAAAATATTATATAATAATTGAGTAGAAGCTCAGTTGCTCCAGTAGGTACATACAAATGCCAAAATTATCAGCTATACTTTTTTTCACCGATTGCTATAAAAACTAAAACTAGACCGAAACGTCAATCTATTTACATACCGTATCTATACCGACAAAAGTTAGATAACAGTTATACAAAATATACATATTAAATACATATTAATTGTATATTTTAAATGCACTCATTTCAAGTTAGCCTGCATACATATGTTACCTCTGATTATTTTTATTAATAAAAAGGAAACTTAAATCGTCGACTTAATAGTTTCCTTTTTATTTTTTAATTGCTGAAATTATTTTAGAAACTAAACAATATTTACTACTTACAGCTAAATAAAATAAAAAAGTTTATTAAATCATATAACTATATCTCTTCCTAGCTTGTTGAGCTCCTTGGAGCTTACTAATCTCTCCAATGGTAAATATTAATTAGATAAACCAAAAAATGATAAATACTCAAACAAAGAAGGAAAGTCTTTTATAAGTTATTAAGCTCCTTGTATAAATCAGTTAACAAAAAAAGCTTTTAAAACACAAATAGGAAGTGCGGAAAGCCTTCACAATGCGCTGTAAGTTCGTGCAAGTACTTAAGTGGTAAGATTTCAACAATAAATTGTCTGATTTCTCCCAAGCTCACTCGGGTCTGACCATAAAGATGCCACACTTGCTGCCTCTTAATAAGTTATTACCAATCTCTTACCGATACAGTGTGTTCAGTGTGGCAGACGGATACTAAAGAGTTTTCATTGTACCCGTACTTTTCTAGACAGAGAGGACAATAGGAAAAGTGTTGATGTGCACATTCTTAATTGTTATACTTACCCATAAGATTGGTACTTACTTACTACCTAAAAGTTTTATATTACCTACTTATTAACCCTTGGCTAGATGATTTTTTTTAAGGAATACTCGTCGGTGTCTCTTAAACGAAACAAAAAAGAAAAAAGTTAGCTCTTTTACCCTAGTTCATTATCAAATCCTGCAAATATAGTTTTCATATCATGCAACACAAGGTTTACTATATTTTTTATGGTGATTTAAACGTTGCCGTTGGTTATCTCCTCCTAATTTATCATTTTAACAACAAGTAAATAATAAAAATTAATAAAAAAAAAGTGTGTAGGTATTAAATTTGTAAATATTTTTTTTACAAAGTAACGTTGTAATCACGGTTGCAACGTCTCTTATAATAAAACTCTGAACATAAAAAATACAGTACAATGACTTGTTTTCATTTTAGTACAAACATTTTCATGTAACGCTGCAGTGTGCTCAGTAAAAGTGCTTCATAATGATGGGAACTGTTGTTCACCATAATGACTAAATGTGTTTGTAGTTACACTAAATCCCCTTTCCTTTAAATATGTCTCGATGATAAATAATACTTATGTTGACAAAGGACCGGTCCCCAGTGTCCATGGAAGTAAAAAAAATAAAAAGAATCGTCAAATAAAATATCCGTGATGATGTAGTGGAAAACGCCCGCCTTACGAGCGTGAAGTGTGGGTTCAAAGCCGTGCCAATCCCGTTTTTCTTCTACCCGTGCCAAGTAGGTAGCGCTTATAGTTTGATTAGTGTTCATTAGCGATCATCGAAGTCTTCGGATAGGTGACCTCGGGTGGCATTTATAACTGAGCGCTACAGTGGTTCGGATTATTTGTTTAATAGCGTAGTAGCGCTCGTAGCGTAGTTTGATTAGGTGATTGTCAGCGATCACCGAAATTAAGCAACGTTCCGCACGGTCAGTATTTGGATGGGTGACCGCGGGTGGCATTTTCCAACTGAGCGCTACCGTGGCTCGGATGACACGTTAAATTGTAGGTCCCGGTTGTTTTAACCGTTTAGCCATGTCAGAGGCCTTCAGGCGGCCTAAAAACTCTGACACCAGGGCTAGCCACCCGGCCTATACGAACTTACTTACTTTTTTATTTGTTAAATTGTAGGACCCGGTTCTCTTAACCGTATAGCTATGTCAAAGGCCTACAGGCGGCTTAAAAACTCACCAGGGCTAGCCACCCGACTTATACGAACTTACTTACTTAGTAGTGACTTTCTTAGAAAACACGATACTGGCTTTTCGGCGAAGAAAAACCTGCATACGTCCGTACTCCGTAGAAGAAATTCGATCGCGCATGTAATTACACCAATCCGAATTGATATAGATGAGGCATAATCGTAGTAGACCTATGTTCAGCAGTGGATTACTAAAAGACCAGTACAGTACTGCACCAAATAAATGAACAAAAAACACGTCTGTCGACTAAACAAACACTCTGTATACGTGACATCTAACGTGCAAGCAAGCAACTAAGCATTCAACCATACGAAGACCTTGCAAAAGACATTGTTTTCGAATTGAATTGAATAGTTACCTACTAGCTAACGTAGCTAATCGTCAATTGCAAGTAGCTGATGACACTGCTAGAATTATTTCTGCAGCTGTTTTTTTCCGATTGCAGTTACGATCAGTTAAATGCTTTTGTCATGGCTTGCAACGGTCTTGTGTAGCTACTTTATTACGTTTTAAAGAAATACGAGTACGTCTTGCTAAATGTCTTGAGGGAAAACAATCAATGAGTATAGTAGCCGGCAAACAACTTGAACGTTAAACCATATCTACCTCTCTTTTGTTTTCTCTGCTAACGAAAGGGAGAGAGTGATTTTTTTTGTTCAACTTACGTGCCGGGACCTACATCATAGTAATTACTAGCTGACCCGGCCACGCGTTGCTGTGGCTAAATAAATTAAAATTGCGACTATAATTTGAGATTTAAACTATCCTATCTCGCAAGTTGGATCGAACTGCACATGGTGTGCGAATTTTATTATAATCGGTTAAGTGGTTTAGGAGTCCATTGAGGACAAACATTGTGACACGAGATTTATATATATTAAGATTTTTAAACTATGTAGCGGTAAAAGATCATCAGCGGTAATCATCAATACAGATTTTCAGATGAATTTTGCATAGTAATGATTTCATCAATCTTCATTGTCCTACATGTACCTAGTTGTAGTAGTAAAGTGCGAAATATGAACGTTTGTCTGAATAATTAATTTCGTATAGAATGGTGGTTGAGTTTTTTAACTACCCAAAGGCGTTTAACAATCGGGGCCCACAATTTAAAGTGTCGTACGAGCCAAGATAGTGCTTAGATGTAAGTACCACCTGCGGTCATCCAACCGAAGACTGACCGTGCCGACCAGAGATCGGTTAGAAACAGACAGACAGACAAAACTCTTTATTACAAACCACAAAACAAAAATAAAACAATATAATATAATATGTACACATTTATAACTAAATATGATTGTAAACTGGCGGCCTTAACACCCATGGCGATTTCTTTCAGGCAACCATGAAACCAAGGAACACCTTGTCAAAGTAATAAATACATAATAATAATAAGTTATAAATAATGTCGAATACAGTGACATCCTTGCTTATATATATTCGTCGTTTAGAAAACCATCCTGTATATAAATTTTAAGCCCGATTACAGAGGCGCCAGCGTAAATTAAATAGCAACGTAAAAAGCGTTCTCTCTATCAAATGCCTAAAGTGAAAAAGAAACAGAACTATGCTATTTAGCTAATAGGGCTTAATGTGCCTATTGCCTACATCATACATCTCTATGATACTACTTGTACATTTGAATGCGCATCAAAATCCATAATATTGAGGCACGCACGCCAGCCTGCTGGCCCGAGGCCCGACAATGCTGTCTACCGGAGCGTGCTTCCTTCCTACTGCGACGCGTCATATAGCCATATTGGCAACACCGTGAGAATACCAGCCCGATACCATCCGTCGGTCATCATGGCCTTGACTCTCCCCGTGGCTTCAGGGATAAAACGAAGGCTTTGATACTCCAACCTTTAAAATATATCCATGCTAAAACTGAAGTCGATTCGTCTATCCGTTGCTGCTTGATAGAACTAATAAACCAACGAACACTTTTGGATTCACTTAATATAATGAGATAAAATATCACGTGACATGCCTCGACTTCGTACGTGGACAAATTCGGATACCTGTAAATCTTCTGGTAGTCATTTATTAGGTAATGAAAATTATATTAAATCTACACCTATATTTACGCGGATATTTCATAATTTTCACATTTTTAATGTGGAAATTAACCTTTTGCCGGTTGGCTCTGCAGACATTACTCGTACCTACATCAAAGAATGCTTTCATCGTTTTGTCGTGAGACAGTAGATACACCATAGTTATTATGTTACTTGTAGGTGTTCATATTGACAGTTGGCTTATTGCCAGTGATGGGATTGATGAACTCTTGTTGTTTAACGATCCTTTGTGTACAATACTTCTAGGAAACCTTTCCTTTGGTTTTCCCCACTAATGCCCACTATCCTACTTTATGATGAAGTGTGTCTCTGTGAAATATCTGGATGCACCTATTAGTAAACTTGTACTTTCAAACGTCTGCCTTGTTTCTTCGAGACCTAAAAATCATATAAATTTCAAAAGTGCATACCTATTTTCATCAATAACACAGAACAACGGCGAAATCATAAAAAAACCAGCTTTAGGTTTCAAAAATTTCAAATATTTAGCCATACAAAAAGTTCATTGGCTCTCTATGAATTTCCAGATTGAGTGTAAATATTTTTTGCATTTTCATTCGATAATGATCGCCTCAATTAAAGAGAAATTGAAACGAGAACAATACTCGTGCCGTCGCATTGCTATCGTAATGCTGTGACACGAATGCGAGTCGGCCAGTGACAGAAGTACATCGATTACCGTCATTCGGATCGCTCCTAATCGCTATAACGGCTTCGAATGCAGTAGTTTTATTATATTGAGAGAAATTACTTTTGATGTTATGGATTTAAGCTTTCGGCGAGTGTGCGTTCGAACCTGATTCCGTCATCTCCTTTTCACAACAGAACAAGCTGGAAGTCGCATAAATACCATCTCTACATACTCGTAGTCGACGTACCACCTGCTCGTACTAAGCGATGCGCTTCTTCCTTCATAATGCGGACCGCCAGGGATTAGAACGCCCTGCCTCCGTCATTGTTTCCTGATAATTATAATTTGGATATTTTCAAGTCAAGAATGAATCGGTATCTTCTAGGTCTACATACTCCATCTTCGGCTACACTTTGTTTTCCATCAGGCGAGTTGGTGGCTAAATGTATCCCTATCATTTAAAAAAAGTAGATCATGATATTATGTTCGGAATGACCACTGCTGGAGATAGGTATTTCCTATAAATTTCTAATACATATAACCGATTGGTAGCAGCTTCAAATCCCGAGTAAATAGGTATTTTCTAGGTAAGCTTGCTACACCTTAGACCGCATATCTGCTGAACATCAGGCAGTATGTAGTCAAACATAAACCTATACTGAATAAAAAAAAGGATTATAAACTACATTTTTGATTCATTCATTTTGTCCGTTAACAATTGCCCTGCCTTAACGACGGCCCCAATAATGCCAAAGTCGTTAATTTAGACCCTCCTTCAAAGAAAGGCTGTCTTTCTTGTCGACCTGTCTCTTACCCTTCTAGAAATAAAAGTGGTTTTCATATGAGACCATACCAAAACATTGATGACACCTGCCGCTGCGGCCAGGGGTGCTGCGCACTGGTCCGCACTTCCTGCGTCCACAGAAAAAAATAAACCGTAGCCAAACATCGGTCATTACAAAAAAGCTTGGTTATACGATTTGACTTACTGGTTATTTAGAACGGGCCGACTAAGCTGAAAGAGTGTGATTTATGATTATGACTTTAACTTCTATCAAATCCGAAATTCAAGAATAAAGCGGTGAGCTGTGATGTTCACGACTTTTTTTGTAGCTGTTTCAAAGATTTTGTTGTTTGTTTTGTTGTTGTCTGGGATAGCTGATTTTTCTGGTAGACTTCATTTTGTCAAAGTTGTCCATCACTATTGTACGGCTTAGTGCACTGTTAATACCGATCATGGCATAGTTTGACTAGGTGTTTTTCAACGATCACCAGCTCAGCAATGTTCGCCACGGTCAGTCAGTCTTCAAATGAGTGACCGAGGGTGGCAATAACAACTGAGCGCTACCGTGGCTCGTATGACACTTTAAATTTTAGGCTCCGATTGTTTGAACCGTTTAGCCATGTAGCCTTCGGCCTATACGAACTTTTAAATAACTCAGTGCTACGAAAAATAATATCTAGAGTTAATGGGGGATGTACTATGACTTTTTAAACCAAACTAGCCTCCCAAATAAAATATTTAGCTCCATAATTTTGCCACTTCGACAGCTAAATTGATCGCTCTGTAGATCCCATGACATCGATTAACACCCGTGCCAAGGTCGACTTTTGTTGATGATGGCACAAAGACTTTTGTACGTTTTCAATGTTTTGTACGTTGATGTTTTTTATCTCCGAAATATCAAACTGTGACAACATGATTGACCTCGTTTTAAACGTAATAATATCATCATGATATCAGCTGTAGCACGTTTACTGCTGGACATTGGCATCCTCTATATATTTATCATAAAAAACCTGATGAAAGCATTCACTCGTCGACTTGAACAATTTTTGCTTCCATTCCAAATCCATCTAAAAATATCAGTTCATTTGTTTAGATGTATAAAAAGGGAGGATCTCGATATAACATGGTCGGTAAGTTTTGTTCGTCTACGAATCTCCTCATTACTGTTTTTTTTCTTGGTCCAAGCATCATTATGAGATTTAAAAATACCGATGATCGGGGGTTTGATTGGTATTCAATTAATTACAGTGACGTTTTTGTCGTGACGTGGCCTACCGTCTAACTCTAACCACATAAATTTGTCTGTCCAGTGAAATCTCTCTATATCTTTAAAACCGCCTACAGTGATTTTCACTTGAATTTTTAACAACTTTATTACCAACACCAATTAAAATGCAGATTGCAATTATTTTCGGGCAGCCTCCTCGCCCACGGGGGTCCATTACCGTCGATATCAGCTGAACTAATTGCGATGGAGTTGGAGCAAAGAGAGCATGACACCACTCTCTCCTCACATGTAGGTACTCGTATGATATAGATACCTGCGTTGGTAATGTTATAAGTTGGTTTTCGACAGTTTAATTATTGGTATTAGGAAAATGCGCGAAAGTAAAAGTTAAACAATATTGGAGTAAAATTTTTATAGTACCGTACAAATATTTAAGTAACTTAAGCTTTCAATCTCTTAAACAAGAAAGTAAAACTACCTATATTAAAAAAAACTTGTGCTGTGTTGATCCGCAAATTTTTTAATCTATTTACAGTTCACGGACTTCTGCTTACTGTATGGAAACCGAAAATTGAAACTCGTAATATAGTCAAAGTTAGACTATATTTTAGGCAACCACTACATAAAAAGTTATTAGATTATCCTAACTTATTACTGAAGGTCTAGAGCAGCTGAGAATATTCCAAATGCCCTTTGTGTTTCTATGGCATGCTTGTTGCGTGTTTAGTGTTTAAACATAAAAATGCTTAGTGCTTACATATAAAGTAAACAGTGTCACTTATATCAAGTAATATCATTGATACATTGATTGATATCTAGCAGTTTCTATTCGTTTTCTACGCCATCGTGCTGTGATCATGTCTTATTTCGATTTTCCTACTTTAGGGAATTTCTCCCATTCATTATTCAAGGAAATCATCCAATAAGCAGTGTAGACAACAGACCTGCTACTCTCAATCGTAATATCAGTATTATACGGGGATATTTCTAATCAATTAGCATCCTCCTAAGGGTTTAATTCTGTACTTCAAAAATAACAACTTTTTTACTGTGACTTTTCTCAAAACCCACAAAAAATCAGCTGTTCCATACATTTTGTCGAGGGGAACGATATTTTTCTATGGAACAACATTTTTTTTGAGATTTGACAAAAGTTGTTAGTTGTGATGTACAGAATAAGCCTCTAAAAGGATGTTAATTGATTAGAAATAACTCTGTATAGCAGTTTTTATTCGTTTTCCACGCCGTCGTGCTGTGATCACGACTTATTTCGATTTTCCTTTCCCATTCATTATTAAGCAGTGTAGACAACAAACCTGCTACACTCAATCGTAATTTCACTATTATATACACACAATCATAATCGTAACTTCACTTATTCGATATCTCCGCCGTCCATGAACCAATTTGCGTGGTCATTTTTCTGTTGTACACAGGAAACTCGCGAAATCTACATTAATAATATATATAGAGAGCGTTGATACTAAATAACGCTAATAATTAAAACACTTTATTTTTAAAATAGTATTTACACAACAGTTTAACAAAACAATGCGCTATTTATTATCATACGATACCAATTTTAATTACATTATAATGAATAACAAAACGTAGACATTGGATGCTAACAATGAATTAAGCCAGTTTTTCCCACGTCATGGAAAATCTGTATCCATCCAGTCCTGAACGGAAGTCACCTATTTAACAAATTGCATCTAAATGCCACCGCCGCGACCTTACCAGCTCACTGATGGATAATAACTGTATTTTTTACTGTTATGCTTGTTAAAAGTTCAAGGATATCGTTATTACATCTATTAAAATGGTTTCCAAGTTACATAGGACAAGTGCGTGCGACAAACGAGTAACTAAATAAAGATTCTAACGATCTGTCTACAACATATTTTGTTGAAATTCCTGTGCAAGGTGGGCAGAAAATCAAAAACCTTCATCATAATCAAATCAATTTTAAACTATTATGCCACTGAAGGAACACAAATGCACATGCTAAACTTATATGGCATCCCTCTTTTTGTGACGGGGGTATATTGTTGCTATATTTCGTTTGTGCTCGAAGTATTATTATATACATAATATACATTATGTTTTATACTATCTTCTCGAATCGAAATTTTGGACTAATCATCGCAAAAATACAAACATTAATCGATCCAAAAGAAATAGCAAGCCGGAAACGGCAGTTCCAGATCGGAGAAACAGGAAAGAGGTGATTTTACTTTGATATTAAACAATAATTGAGTTATATGTGGAAACATTTTATTTTAGCGCTAAGGGCGCCAGTTGTATTCTGAAGTTTTAATGTGTATTATTCATTTTAATTTTGTTACGCACAGTAAAGAATTATCTATGTAGGCTTGCAACAACGATGACAATGACGCTGGCTCGTAGTAACAAATTACTAAATTATATATCTCACTCTACCACAAACATCAAGCAAGGTTATAAGTTAATAATTATAATTTGGTAGCCATATTGCCCACGCACGTATTTACTAAGTAAAAAGCATGGCATAATCACCGTCTTCCTTCCATTGAAACCCTTGACCGCAGGTCATCGTCTTATTATCATCATTGGTCATCTTATGCGAGGTCAGTGCTTATTGTACTTGCTTAGTCCTTCTTCTGATCTATTGAAATATCTGTCTAGAGATGTAAATGTACTATTCCATATCCTATCAACATGTTGCATCACTGAATTTCGGAATGGTTCCAATAAACCATACCATAATAAACCATATTACCCAGATCCGTACAGCTCTTGCTTATATTGCACTAGCTCTTCCCATCCAATAGCTCCCTGCAACAGCTCATTCATAGGTTCATTAGGTCATTTATTCAATACCAAATATAGTTTCGCGAATCATATTAGAACTCATAATCGAAGCTAACCAGCGGCCGCCATTGAGCCATTGACGGACGTGTCAAAAAGATTAGGTCCGCACCAACATCCTAAGCGTATTTTAGATCCCAAAACAAATTTGCATGTCCGCTAGGAGACCTGTTGAGACAAACTATTTCCTCCATCACTGTACTTGTAATTCTTACTCTGTTTTAAGAAATAAATGTTTCTTTACAAATACCCATGATTCGATATGACTTTATATCGAGATAGCTCAATATAATCGGAATGACTTTAACACATTCGCGCCTAATGCGTATAGCGTTTTTGTCACATCTGACTCATTACTGGTGAAAGCTTCCACTTACCAGCCGATAAAAACGTATTTACGGCTTCATCGCGGATAAACGTTGTGAGAAAAGTGTTATTTATCTCCCGTGGCTCTATTTGCAATCATCCGGATTTTTCAAATCGGAATAATCGCGTATATTTTGTAAATTGTAATCTGAAAAAATTAATAGAATTTAGACGGAACAAATTTATTTTGGTCAAAATTAAACTATTCGAACGATCTCTACAACAATATCAAATGCACGTGCACGGTCCTGTTCTAAAATAAATCACCCTTCTCATACGTTCGACGAGTTTAATGATAATAATAACTTGTAATCATAATTTATTTTATTAAATACAATACAAAAAGGTGTTATATTCGTAAGATCTCTTCATCTTCCAATGCCCATATTTCATCGAAATCTACGTGTTCAGTCGGCTCTACATTAGTGAGCACCAAGTCTGATAATGAGACGTTTTACAGCTGCGGTTACATCATAGTCTCGCGACTGTGTGCCATTAGGTATTCATAATCTCGTCTAGATTAAGATATTTTGCTTGTCTAGTCATCAAATTAATATGACTATTTATAGAATATAAGACGAAACAGTGGAAATAGATATCTTTACATCGCTTAGTGACCAGGTTGTCATAAATGAGGTCAGTTTTTCTACAAGGTATACAGACATCGACTTGACATTTTTTCTGTTTTAAATTTCATATTGATGTGTTTAGATAACGAAAGGGCGAGATGACTATCAGTTGTGAAGTGTCTATGTAAGCTCCGGCATGTAACTTGAAACAAAACTATCACTTTCTCCCTTTCGTTTGTAAAGAAGACAAAAGAAAAACTATTAACCCCTAATTATTACTAGTGATTTTATCTAACTCTACAACTGTTTACTGTGGGTAAGTGAGTTAGTGTTTTAATCAAATCATTTAGGTTAATGATCAACGTTCACGTTGAACGTTGTACTTCCATGGGCCATTCGTTCTTCGTGCTTTTTGCCAATTCCCATCGCCATTACAACTACCTAATCTGCTTCTTACTTTACCAGCCTACTAAAACTTCTGAAATCATACCGAACTTATGAAGCGTTTCGTCGCAGCCCTGAAGTTTAACTAATACATAGATTTATGGATAACCTTTGTTTGTTTACTCAAGAAAAACAGCAAAATAATTGACAATGAATATTCAACTGTCAATCAGCAAATCTACCATGCAAATCTATAATTGAACAGAGTGAGGACAACGCGAAAGCTAGGTCTCGTTTCGCATTCCTTGATTGTAAAAGAACATAAAATAATGATTTATCACCAATAATAAATCACCAATAATGATTTGACCAAACAAATATAATCAAGGTGATCATAAGCAAACAAAATATTAGACATAAAATGAATTAATAGACAAGGAGTAAAAACCCTCTCACTCACCTTTTTACTTATGCAGCTTTTTACTTTTACCCTTATGACATGTTAATTACATCTATAAACTTGTTGCATCTATAATCTTGTGTAGAGTCATACAAAACAAAGTCGTGTTAGTATGACTGCCTCGGTGGCTCAGTGGTTAGTGACCCTAACTTCTGGATCAAAAAGGCGTGGGTTCGATCCCCACCCAAGGCAAATATTTATGTGATGAACATAAGTGTTTAATTTGCTCTGTGTCTGTGTGTTATTTAGTTACTATCTATACAAGTATGCATTAAAAATAAGTATATGTAGTATATCAGTCTCTGGCAGCCATATCACAAACTTTGCTTAGTTTGGGGTCAGAGGCCGTGAGTAAGATGTCCCAAAATATTTATTTATTTATACATCTTTTATAAGTCGAGGGTGATGGCGCTCCGTCTCTGAATACGCAAAATGTTGAATTTGAAAAATGTTGAATTCCCAAAATGATGAATCCGAAAAGGTTGAATTCTTAAAATATTGAATCCTAAAATTTAAGATAATATATTATTTTTGATAATACGTATATGTTAGATTGATCTCTGCTGGACTGGCTTGGCTCACCTCGGCTTATTTTTATAATCAATATTTCCAACATCACGTCCTGTTTAATTTTTGAACAGCTGAAAAGGCCTTAAAAATAACAGCACTGGCCTCGTCCTATCTCAATGTAGACTTGGTAAATTTCTACTTTTACTCTAAATTTCACATATCTTTAGTTTAGCTAACCTAACCCGGAAGTACACAGATGATAGCTAATAAATAGAGCGACATGTCAGAGCACTAACCGCCGCCATATATCAAAACCTCATATGAATTCACTTCCCTTACACACGGAACTTCCTTACGTACCAGGCAGTCCTAACCTGTTCTCAATTATAGAAACCTTTTCACTTTCCTTTCGATCTTTTAATATAAAAAATCTTGCTAAACGCCTAGAAAAATACTCCTTATGTAAATGAGTCGTTGGGTCATATTTTTAACCGACGAAACGGAGGAGGTTCACAAGTCGACGCGTAGATATATATATTTTTTTTTATGTTTGACCACTCATAACTTTTTACTGAGTGGTCCGATTTTGATATTTCTTTGTTTGTTTGGTATACTATACTTCAAAGGTTGTCCAATTTAAATTTTATGGAAATCGGCTGAGCCATTTTTGATAAATCAACAATAATGTCAAAATTACTACGTCGATCCGTGCGTTTTATTTGAATTCTGTAGACTGTTGAAGTCGGTTACTTATGCCAGTTATTTGTTTCTGTTTCACTCTAAATGCTTCAGCTGTAGGACGTCTACTGCTAGATAAAGGCCTTCCCTGTTTCGACTCAACTACGAAAACTTTTCATTATTTGCATTTTCAATAACAAATGACCTAAACTTTTCAATTACCCGTATTTATTATGGGTCTTTGATATGGAAATAGCGAATCCAACTTCAACCAGATCAGTAGAGGACCGATAAGAGCGGCATACAAATACAGAAATCTATTCTTTGCGGTGATTTTGATCACAAGCTGTAAATAATAATGATGATTTAAAAATAAAACCCAATAAAATCCATTTTCCAAGAACCTATCGTTTAGTACATTTGATCAGCAATCTGTACAATTTCATACCTATCTAGGTCGCCTAACTGAAACGCTACTCGGCACGTTCAAGAAGCCTGCTTTACTTTGCTTACTTGCACAGCGTAATCTTACACATAGCTAACATTTTCCTTACAGCGCAACAAAGTTATACATAATATGGTCAAATTTGAGAACTAAAGGGTTCCTCAGATTTTTTGAATTTGTATAATAAAATGCTATGGTTGCTCCCTCACATAAATCTACAGATAAGTCAGATGTAGTAGGTCAAGTTTTGACCGTGTATCTCTCAGGTGCATCTGAAAGAAAACGAAAGATGGCATTATTCTAAAGAGTGACTGAGTAGGAAAATATTTCTAACTTGACAGTTCTACTAAAATATTTGTGGTAAAGGCCATCTCGCAAAGTGTTAATCAGTCGATAATGAAATGTTCTAGGTCGCAAGCATTATTGGAGTTCTGTGGTGTAGGTACTCGTAATTCTAACATAAGTTTGATTTTTTATGGAAAAAATTTACTGCCACATCGGCTAAAAAAATGTTTTAGTATAAAAAAGACCTTAACCGAGCGAGCTCGTATTAGGAATAAAGCATTTTGATTTTTATTTATCTATAGACCTAAATATCAATAATTATGTTTCGCAAAAAATGGCTAAACCGACTTTTACAAAATTCGAATATTTTGCTTAAATTGTTTACATTATTGTTGATTGTTCAAAAACGACTCAGCCGATTTTAACCTCAGAAGACCCTTTCGAACTAAAAAAATATTTTTTCGAGTCAGTTCATAATTGGCGAAAAGATCGATGAACATACACAAAAAATATACATACAGACGAACATAGAACCTTCTCCTTTTTGGAAGTCGGTTAAAAATGGGAATGAAACATTTAAAAACGACACTTTAAACTGAAAACAATAGTTAAATAACTTATTGAAGTCTACGTGCTCATAAAGAAAGCCTAGATATTACCTAAGCTACCTTCCTGCGGCACCGCTGATGTCTTCCTCAGGGAAATGCAGAAAGGAAGCCATTTCCATACTTTCTCCACCATGCGTTACGCATTACAAGTGACTAATGGTGACACTCGAACGGTGTTCGCTGACCATTGCGGTTTTTATTTGTAATAACTTTCGGCATACTCTTAGTAGTAATGTGTAAAATTCGATTTACATTTTCATCCTCATTATCAATCCTAAATAACGCACTGCTGGGCATAGGCCTCCTTCTGTTTATGCCATTCACTTCTAACCTTATCCAACTACAAATAGAACCATTTGATGTCTACTCTACTACCTACCTACATTTGATGTTCGCCGTCGTACGGTACTGTGTCGTCGACCCACTCGACCCATCACATTATCGTTTAGTCACATTTAATTTTTTTGTCTAACGTACATAGTATAAGTATAAGAAAAATTGATAGATTACAAAAAATACTTATATCTATTTTTAAACTGTTTTAAGTGTTTAATGTCCAGTGTATACTATTAAACTGATTCATATTATGCCTACTTATTAGTATTTAACTAATAAGTAACCGTATTGACCACGCTGTTACTTAACAGCGGGAAAACTGTGTTCAAACGGTTATTTAAATACCATAAATGAGACAAGTGGTACGACCGTGTGACAAGTCGCTAATTGATATGTTAGACCTCCGTTTTAGAGAACAATTATAACTGTGAAGTATGGATATTGGATTACTGTCTTAGTATATATTTTAACTATTTTACAAATCTATGACTAACTTAATTATTTTTTATTGGCATCCGCTGCATATTATTCAATTTTTGATAACTTTATTGTTCACAGACTGTCTGTCCAAAATTTGATTTGATTTTTTAAATGCTTCAGCCTCATCATCGTGTTCTTAGAACTGAACTTCATAAGTATAACTGCACATTGTATTTTATTGTCATCATAAGGCTCTACTACTGGACGTAGGGTTTTTCTAGAACGCCATGTTTATGGCTACCTTTTGCATCCCTGTGCTACCAGCCCGTTATCGCAGGTCGTCACTCCAGCTGACAAGAAACAGTCAAAACAAAAACGTTATACTGTGCTTGCCGAGCCTACATGTATTAGTCATATAGTGGCCAATTTTAAAGGCGCCATCGTAAGTTTAATAGCAACATTTATTTTTGATTGCTTTTTCTTTCAAATCCATAGAGTGAAAAAGAAACTGCATTATTTTGAGTGCTTTTAAATATACCATGGTACCTTTAAAGTTGGCCACATTGTTAAAAACATTCATTCCCTAAAAATAATAATATACTGTATTGTTTTAATCGATTTTTACATTGTACCAGTGTTTCTGTGTGGCTAACATAGAAACACTTGGATTGAAACAATAAAGTAGGTTTATTTTACGTAATTTATTACGCACTTGTCTCATCACTCGACGTAACTGTAGTTAACGCGTGATCGGGCGCGCAATGTACGCGGCGCGTCCGATACGCTCGCCGTCATGGACAGTTAGATGCGCATAATTAAGTAATCGCGTCGTAACCGCTCGTTAACTGTTGATGGTTTTACAGCACTTTGATCGATGCTAATAGCAAGGAGCTTGGTTAATTGTTAACCAGATGTGGAAGAAGCGGGCCTTTGAAAGAAAGTTACGTGGTTACTTTTTTTTATTTATTATGTCAAGTTTATTTATTTGTTAACGCATCGTATTTATCGCCATGAGGTCAAATAGTATTTAAATAATCAGCCATTAATTGTGAGTCGGACTTACGCACGAAAGGTTCCGTACCGTATGGAAGCCCCTTTAATATATTTTATTTTAATTTAATGATTTATTTTTGAAGTGCATATTAAACTAAATATTTTGTAAATATTTCAAGCATCTGTCACCGTTATTTCAATCGAGCAAAAAACGGCTAAATGTTTAGGTGTATGGGAGCCCCTCTTAAATATATTTTTTTCTGTATTAGTACTTTTGTTATAGCGGCAACAGAAATACGTCATCTGCGAAAATTTCAATGTTCTAGTTATCATGGTTCATGAGATACAGCCTGGTGACAGACAAACAGACGGACAGCGGAGTCTTAGTAACATAGTATTATATTTACCCTTTAGATACGGAACCCTAAAAAGCATATTATTATCTAATATAATTGTGAAGTCTAACATAAAAAGTTTAATTACGATTTTTTTGTATTCTTTTGAGCAAGCTTGATTAATAGTCCGATCACACCTTACTTAACTGTCGTCGGTTAAAAGTCCGATATCCGGCATATTATGTGTAAAAAAATCGGTCCCTCTGGCAGACATCTCGCATAATATATAAAATAAAAATACAGACAAATTGAAGAACGTCCTCTTTTTTGAACGTAGGTTGAATTTTCTTTACACTTCTATTTTTCCTGTTCTGTGTATTTGTGTTTGCACAGCGCCATCTGTGTAACACACGCGGAACATCGATCGATTAACTTTTTACTTTCTATCTATCGAGGCGGTGACGTCCGTGCCACTCTACTGACTGCAACTTCGGGTAGTTTACGATAAAACCGCTGCGGAAAAATGAGCGCCACTGTGCTAAATAACAGACAACAACACGGAGAGAATAAAAAAATAGTACTACTGGAGCATCAAATTATATATTATTATTTAGTCGTTGATTTTTAAAAAGCTATTTCGGTAATAGCTTGTACCTTGTATTTCATCGATCTTTTTTTCTTTGTATGTCATTCTTGAAGTTTAGTGTCCTATGCTACGCGCTAGTGTAGCATTTGAGAACCTTGCAATAATATCAAATAAAGTTCTAAGGCATTAATTCTTATTATAACGTGATATCTATCTAGCACGCACAAAGTTTGCTCAACAATTTACGAAAAGTTAAATAAACTACGAAATAATTCAAAATTAAGATCATGCAAATTCTTAGGTAGGTATGTAAGTATCAATATTGTACCGCAAAAAAATAAAATACTTACTTTACTTTAATAATCTACAGATAGCTTCAACAATTTCTAGAATACAAATTAGTCAACGGAAGAAACAATATTCGATTAATAGAGAAGTTCGTAGAGCGTGCGAGCGCGTTGAAGTCTTTTCTTCGAAATACAATACATATGGACGTGGTCGAAGTATGAGAAGGCAGGATGAGAGATTGCATCAAATACATTTTATAGATATAATTTAATGTTACATGGAATACTCTCCTCCATACTTACACTTATATAATATTTACAGTACTAGGAAGCCATTAAGATATACAAAATAATAATAATAATTTCCTAAAAGTACAATTTAGTTGTGATACCAAAAACAGCCGTATCTAATTTCTGGTTAAAGTATTATAGTTTTAGTATAACCCGTTACAATTACTAAAGAATTAGAATTGCGAAAGAAACGGGCGATTAATCGGAGCGAAGAGCAATATCCAGATTGCATCAATATTTATAAAGATGGCTCGTCGCGTGCCTGCGCGCGCGCACACCACCGCTGCACTTCAGTGCAATACCGCGCGTACTTACCACGCAATTACTAACAAATAGGTGATAAAATGAGTTTTATAAGTACTAGTTATAGTCCTTGGCCTTTACAAAAACTAAACTTCGTGGTGTCCTGTGTCGCTAAAAATAAAAACAAAAAAACTGTTATTTTTATCACAGACAAGTGTATTGTGTTTTAGTGTATTGTGTGTGTTTCGGATGCAAGTCACTTTCAACTTGTCTTATTGGAGATCTATAGGGCAGGCCTATGTCCAGCAGTGGACGTCCTAAGGTTGAAACGACGACGAAGTGTAGCCAGTACCAACTGTTGATATTACACATTAAAGCTTAATGAAACCTCCTTTAAATCATCGTAAGAACCTTTTTGGTGTGTTAAAAATTGGGCATATACCTTTTTGGTGTATTATCGATTTCTTACTTGCCAGTGCGATATTTTTTCGAGAAAATAAAACTCATTTTAAATCTCATTTGTCTATACACAGTGAACCAAATAAAGCAGTAAGATAAGTTTGTCACATAAGTGAAGTGAAAGTGTTAGTTAAATCGAATCGCAAAATTCGATTTCCGTTACGAATAATGTATTGTAGATAAGAATCGAATAATAGTGTCTCCTTGCGCAATGGAAAACTTTTACGGTGTTATCAGGACGCTGAGCAGAAAGACCTTGAAACGAAAAAATAAGGTGCTGTATTGCTGTGATATTATTGTTTTTATTGATACCTACTATGCTAAGACAGCACATTATCATATTCTTGTCTTTTTCGCACTCAGCTAATTATAAAAGCTTTATCTAGTTTTCACTATACGCTACTATATAGCAATAAATTCTACAACTAACCCAACAACAAGAATGCGACACACAAAGTGAATATAGCAAATGCGCCAAATGCGCGATGCCAAAAACCCTAACGGAAAATAAAGAATATAAAATAAAAGTTGTTAGCATGAATGAACTTAACTCACAACGTAAAAATAGCATTTGCTATCAATTTCACGACATACTGATATGGCTCTCTATTTATATCTATTTCCGCGGTAAGTTTTTTCTGTTTACGCCGACGAAACATCAGTATTATATTATTTTCTCTAAATTTTCCCAATTAGCAGCATTCTATAAAACATTCATCGTCGTGTGACACTTTCTTTGTAAATTATGTTCGATTGTCTGCAGTTTCAATACTAAAAAACTGGTCCAAACCACGACACGCAAAGATAAGAGTGACAAGTGCATTAATGTTCCATTTTCTAAAGAAAATCATGTTGTTTGTTGGGATGAGTTTGGGGAGTTGAGGACGAGAATACACTCGTATCCTCTCCTGAGCATGCCATAGAATTTAAAGGACTAAAATAACCGTTTAATCCGCTTTTTAACCGACTTCCAAAAAGGAGGACGTTATATTATTATGTTTTTTTGTGTGTGTTCATCGATATTTTCGCATTGGCACAATTTTGTGAATCGACTACAAAAATTATTTTTTGCTCGAAAGGGTAGATACTCCCGAAGTGGTCTCATGTAAATTTTATCGAAATCGGCTAAGCCGTTTTTCACAAATCAACAATAATTTAAAAAAAAATGATTCGAGCGTACTATTCTAATTTTATACACATTGAAGTCGGTTGTGCCCACATTGTGCCATTTTTGCGTAAAATAATCTCCCGCTCTAGTCGCCAGCTCTCAATTTCAATCCATATTTCCTATTTGAGAGAATAAATTGGTGAGAAGTCAATCTGTCTATTTGCCGTGATAAGGGTCATGCCCTAGACTCTAGAGAGCCTAAACGCCTAGGTTTTAGGAATACGCTTCAATTAGACCTAGTCTTATGCTCTACAGAAATACCAAATGGGAAAATTCTCAAAATGTAGCACTCTACATAAAATTTAAATAAAGTGTACTACTTAGTGGCTGTAGAGCATTTATTTACCGAAATCAAAATGTCTAAAACACATTTTTATGTCTTAATAACATTTGAATGAAGAAGAAATAAAAACGCAAAGTTATTAAAAGGCAGGTTATAATGAAAATGTAGCAATTACCCGAGCGCGCGGATTCACGCTTTCCCGATCTCGAGCGATGTCTCCGAGAGCATGCGGCTTAATTGTTCTGATAAAATGTCTGCGCCTGCTCACTTCGAACAGACAAAAAGCAGATAATTTATAATTCATCATAGGGCGTATACGTTAAATATTGAATATTGTTATAAATAGTATGTACTTTTATACATTTAGGTAACTGTGGCTAGTGGTCTTTAAAAATTGTAAAGTAACAAAATTATTATTTTATCGGACTGTCTGATAATAAATAGTTAAAGCTGATAATGTTTTACAGGGTTATTTCTAATAAATTAGCAACCTTTAAGTGGCTTATTCTATACATCAAAACTAACAACTTTTGTTCTACTACTTTTGTTAATTTTCAAAAAAAAAGTTATGTTATATGTAACAAATAATGAAAAATATCGTTCACCCTCGACAAAATGTTTGGAACATCTGATTTTTATTTTGAGTTTTGATTAAAGTCGCAGAAATAACCCTGTATATGATATATTTTATACCCGAGTTCCTGGTCAAGAAGTATATTTTACCTTCCAATCGTTTAGAAACCAATATTGTGTAATTTCTGCTTCAAAAACTGCTAATTTTTAGATTTGTTTTAGTACATATATTGGAATAAAATATATTTTGTGTTCTTTCAAAATTGGCTACCATATCACTGTAAAATCTAACCGACAATTTTTATTGTTACAGGTCCAACAAAAACCTACCACAAATGGCATCGCAAAGGAACGAATCACAGAGCGAGACAGCCACAGCCGCGAGGCTAGAGAATCGCGCGAGACACGAGACTCACGAGAGACCAGAGACTCACGAGAAACGAGAGATTCTCGCGAAATCCGCGAAATGCGAGAATCAAGAGAGTCGAGAGAGTCACGGGAGAGTCGCGAGTCGAGAGACGAGATCGATAGAGAACATATCGAGAGGAGAACGTCTCCGGTGCCGAGGGAGAGGGAACGAGAGAGAGACAGGGACAGAGATAGGGAGATTCGGGATGATAGAAGAGAACAGTCGACGCCACAGCATGACGGCAGACATCCTCTACTACAGTTTGCTGTGGACCACTTCAGACAGAGTCCAGAGTGAGTACTAGTATTATTTGTAACTTTCAGATCGTTTTATTGCATGCTACATCATTTTAGCCTCGAGGAAATTCTAGAAAAACGCTTACGGGGCAAAAAAAGCAACCCATCGCCGCAGAAATTTTTAATTAGTGGAGTAGTAAATGATATTTTCTGTGGCTACAGTCTAAGACAGCTTTGTTTACATTTCGAGTGCACTAATGTTTTGAAAGAAATTATAAATGTTTAGACATGTCAGAGGCCTTCAGGTGGCTTAAAAACTTTGACAAGTGCTAGTCACCGAGCCTTTACGAACTTACTTAATATAAATAAATAAATATTTGGGGACACACGACCCTCTGACTCCAAACTAAGCAAAGCTTGTGATATGGCTGCCAAAGACTGATATACTACATAATCTCAGAGCAAATAAAAAAATCCAGAGGGAACGTCGTTGAACAGTCAAGTGAAGCCGGTTTTTTATACATGTGTCAGTGCGTCGCTGTTGCGCCGCCATACTTTGACTGACAAGCCAAGGCGTAGTTTCATAGTTACCTGGATGTGTGTGTAATTGTCTGTACACGGCAAGGCGTAGTTTTGGTTGGCTTCACTTGTTTGTTCACACTCTCTTGATTTTTTTATTTGCTCTGAGTACATAATATACTTATTTTTAAATACATACTTATATAGATAGAAACTAAATAACACCCAGACACAGAGCAAACACTTATGTTCATCACATAAATATTTGTCTTGGGTGGGGATCGGACCTACGCTTCTTTGAGCCAGTAGTTAGGGTCACTACTAACCACTGAGCCACCGACGCAGTCTTATGTAAATGCACACATACATTCATGAGTTATGACTTATGACCAGTGCTCCAATATGTACGGTATTCGCCACACGCACGAAAATTGGTATAGAGAAAAAATCTTATGTGATATTATCATTTTCGTGATATTATCTCAAGGTCACCAAAAAAAACACCTTAGTTGTACAGTTCAAGCCAATCACTAAGCAAGTGTGGTATAGAAAGAGTAAATCAATTTAAAGTTTACAGCGCAATCACGGATAACATTGTTTCCAACTCCCGTTTCTTCTAAACTAGGTTTTCTCGCAGTTATCGCTCAAAATGAGGCCAGCACTAAATTGAAAAAACGTTATTACAAGATAGCGTTGGCTGTTTGTTATAAGATTATCTAAATTGTACGGGTAAACATGTTACAAAGTTTTCTTCAAGGCGATTTTTCACTAAAATTATATCTAACCAACCACAAACTTGCCACAAAGTCAACAAATAAACCGTTTATTTGTTGACTTTGTGGCTTTGTGTTGACGATAGTAGTGTAGCCTATCTAGTAACGGTCTTGTTTAGCTAAAATGACAAAGTCTATCTTGTTTAGTACAGGAGTTCCTATAGGCACCTTCCGACTCCATCATCAGATCAGCTCCATGTTACTATATTTTGCTATGTCACGCGATATACCTATGCGGGCAAAATTTCGGCTCAATCGGAAACCGGTAAGTTGGTCAAATTTAACTTGCAAGATTCTACCAGAACTTACATACAAATACATCTATTGCTTGTAAAAAGAAAAGAAATCAAGAAAGAGTCGAAACGTTTAGGTGGGGGTCTAAATGTTATTTGAGCCATTTGAACATGTCGTGTAAATTCTATTTCTTTTTCTATCTGTAAAATATTTGTAGGTAAATACGTTAACATTACCGTGAGCTTTAATTTTTATTAAATTTCAAATAGCATATCAGGCAATTAAATATGTACTTACTTTCTAACTGATATAATTCACTATACCTACGGTACTGCATGTGGGCGCCAAAGTGAAACCACTGTTTCAGCTAATCATGTGGTATTATAATAAAATCAGAATTACGACAACTCACACTCAGGCCAGTGTAACGCTTGTTCCACATTAGGTGATGTATGTTGATATTATGTAGTCGAGCATTTGTGTTCGCCGTTAAGAGGAGTACACACAGAATATTCGACTGACGTTACAGACGAGTTGCTAGAACAACAATTTTAACATTCTGTTTTAGACTTAGTTTTTTACAACTTCTACTACTAAAGTAGTAAGCAAAAGAGGTTTTAAATATTTTACACTATCTAATTAACAATGAAATCGATCTACTCGAATGTACCTACCTACTACCTACTGTCTATAGCTGGCCAATAAAAAAGACCCAATGGTCGGTCGCTTAAAGTCAATACATTTCGGGTATGTGGCGTGTACGTGCTTTTGACATTGATTGTGAATAGTAAACCTACAATAATTATTCTCTCTGAAACACAGAGATACCAGAGGGATAATGTGGTCGATCGAGAAAAGAAAGAAAGAGATGCAATGATTTAATATGGCATAAGTTAAAAAGATACATACAAATTTTAATTTTGAAAGAAATTTCACAGCGATGAGCTCGATTTTCCGTACATTTTTGTGGTTGAGAATAGCTTCAAGCGACGACAGCGCTATTTCTCTAGTTGTAATAGCTCCGTGCTCTGAAGTATATCTGGAAAAAAAATAACACAACAGACTCAATGTTGTCACACTGTCAAGAATGATGAAATTAGCAATGATACCTAGTTTAATAGAACAGAGTCACCGCTATAATATAATGCTGTATTTTTTTGCATTACACGGTGGCCCCAGTAAGCATTCTCCTTTAGACCAACTCCAAAAGGGTGCTGGAGCGTGGCAACAAACCGCTTTGATATATACGATTGTAGTTTCGCCGCAAAAAGTGCGCAGAACGAGAAATACCAGTAGGTTTTTATAATCAGAAAATTAATTAGAAAAAAATTAACTAAGAACTTCGTACCGTTGTCCGTTGTATGCTAGAGTAGGAGACCAAGTACATACTCACTTTGGTAGAAAAAAAAATAAGAACAGAGCATGGTCTGCCCAGATACTGAAGTCGAACCATCTGATACATAAATAATCCGCACCTAAGTAATATTTCATCCGCCCGAGCTTAAATTTTGGAGACGTTAGAAAAATACTTTTGCTATTGACTTTGCTATGCCCTATGAAACGGGGTAACATGTACCTAAGTTAATTAATCTCATATTAAGATCTAATTATAACTTAATGTATGTGATCTTGCAAATAAATAAATAAATAAACTTTTATAAACGCATGCTACGCTATGCCGTTTAGGCCAACATAGATTTACTATGTTCTTACTCCGTCTCGTGATTAAATGTTCTGGAGGGTTATCGGTTCATAAATAAGAGCCATATCTACCTAGGGTAACATGGTGGCACCACTCTGTGCTGCTAAAAAAATATATAAAAGTTTTGACGTCATCCTTGTGGACCTTAACGAATAATAATAAAAAAAATGTTTAGCTTTATACCCTAACATGATATCTCTTAATGATAAATAAACCTTAAGGGTAAATATTAGATAGATAACTAAATCAATTGTGAGTTAGTACCCAGACAAATAAAATCTAAGCACTAAGAAGATCACACACGCAAATAAAGTAATTAATTCTTCTTTGATTTGACCCCAAAGTTCAAACCAAATTCTCTAGTTAATTATGAAATCTAGGTTTCCGTAATAAAGTAATGAAAGTACTAGCCTATCATTACATATAGAAAGGTAGCTATTATTATGTCTAATCATTGCGGTGGTAGGTAGTAAATGTTACCAATTAAATACCTACATTGTTTTATGCTGTGATTTTATCAGTTACTGCAGCTGAAAATCTCTCAAGAAATTTGAAAGAACGAACAGTTAATTTGATGGCCCAAAAATAAGCTGTGCTTTATTCTACTTAAATTAGTACCAATTTTTCACAAAGTTGAGTAGTAGAGCCACAATCGTATTTTTCAAAGAAATTTAACTGGCTTTCATAGCTTTATTTAGTTCCTACATAAGGCTACCGATATTTACAGTTAAGTCGGTCTCATAATTTACCTAGCTCTACCGACGCAGAAGTCAATAAACTTAACAATTTAATTATGTTCTAATCATTTTAATTGCAACGTTGTTTTATTTCCGCAAACTACAATGCTTTAAAAACCGTGAGTTTCTGTTTAACATTGAATGAAGGATTGCTATGCGAGCTATTGGTTACTTTTTACCCCATCTCTATTACCTGTCATGGTTGCCAAAGTTGTCAGTGTCAAAATTAAGGTTATATAAAAAAGTTATTGTGTATAATAAGGTAATTAAAAAAGGTTTATTATCGGTATGTAAAGCGTTATATAGTGAAAATGTTGTACATTATGTTGAAATGTTTCTGTTGACATCGGCGGCGTCTTCTTTAGCGTTTGTTAACCGAAATATGGATTTAAACAATAAGACTACGACCCGATTTCCACGCAACAATGCTCATGTTTCACTTTGATTGTTTGCTAGAGTACAGTCATGCATATCTTCGCGACGCACTTTAACGATTCTCTTTGGATAGATTTGAAATATTGTCTTATGAGATAATAGTGAGAAATATGTTTTCTAGGCTAGGAGAGCTAGGATTCTAAGGCTATTTAGATGTGGTTAGAGCAGAGACAGAGCACATAATAATATATGTTTAACTTCCGGCATGCTCATTATTCACAGTACAAAATTAAATGTCCACTAAGTAAATAATAAATAAAAACTTATCAAATCCAGAACAAGAAACAAAAATCTGTTGCGTATAATGTCGTGTTGTTGAATTATATTGAAGATGGAAAGTCATGCTTGAAGTTAGATAAACGGTCCGAAAATAAATTTAAGAATTTTGCTAAAAGAAAAAAAAATCCTATCATATTTGCATCATTGAATGTAATTTTGTTTATTTTCTTGTATCTACTACTTACAGGTAAAACACGAATATATTAGTAAATTCTAACCCAGTTCTGGTGTAGTAAAGGTAAAGATCTCATCTCATCTTCACTGAACCTGCAACTCGAGGCTTCCAAAAAAGCAACAAATCTTTTTTCGCAATGAGATTTTCGGCTTAGGTAACAACACTTTTGTCAGCCAGCCAAAACAATGCACCATAAAAAGTGTTCGGAAAAGAAGTGGAGCAACCCTAGTTAGTTGACGGTTGTCGGTCGCGCGGAACGCACAGAGGTCGCGCCATCGACAGACGCCGCGTAACCTTCGACCATGCCGTGTGCAGCAGCTTCGCGACTCAAATATCGAATGCAAGTATCCGAACCGAACCTTTTCGGTAAAACATTTTGCGCTTCCATACGTATTTTGTTTCGCGCGTTTTCCATTCAAATGTCAAACAAGTTTTCCTAGAAAGATATTCAAAGAAGTGTTCTTTAGTGGCTGTGTGAGCAGTGCGACTCAAATATCGAATGCAAATATCCGAACCTTTTCACTAAAGCATTTTGCGTTTCCATCCCTATTGTATAGAGAATGTGTTTTGTTTCTTTGTACGTTTTCCACTCAAATGTCGAAAAAGTTTTCCTAGGTTCAAATAAAGAAGTTTTCTTTACTGTTTCGTTTTCCCGGCAAGATGGTGACCTGTGTTAAAAGAAAAGCTTTTATTAGTGTTATCATCAAAAGCCAAAAATTTCTCCTATCGCGATTTTACAAAAAAGATGCTTTGCTGTGCGATTAAGCAGTTCGCTTGGAACAGTTTTCAATAGTGTTTTTCAAACGATCTTTTGTGTTATGTGATGGTGCAACGTTTTATGTGTTCTTTAATAAAACTTTAAAGGGTGTGGCATATATTTTTTACAATTATCGCGTTCGTTTCATGCTGTGTCAATAGATGCCTGAATTAGCAGCCTTAATTAGGCGCCCGGATTAGCAATACCATTCGATCGGCAACGCTTTGCCGGTGTTTCATAGATTTCCTTCGGTTAATTCCGCGTTCAATCGACCGTTGCGCTTCGGTATAATTAAATAAACTTTAATTAGAAGGATTCTTTCAATACCCGCTGCTCAAAAGAGAGTTGCACGTGTTGTGTAAGATGATAAATTAATCGAAATTCTAAACGGCGACAGACCCTACAAATTAACCCAGGCACGAAAACGGAAGGAATTAAGTTAACATAATCGCACGCGCGTAATACTGGTACGTAAACGCGTGAGGTGTAAACATATGAAAGCCGAAAATGTATGATAAATTATTCAGAAAAATTGCTTCCTCACAGTTCGCGAGTTCGATCGCTTTCGAATGCCGATAGTGAGTTGCGTTTTGTTCGGTGCTGCGCGCAGTCGCAATGTCGGACATGTCGGGTGACAGTTTGTCCGCCGCCGAACTTAGCGACGACAGCGATAAAATCATCTTGTAAGATATTTTTTATTCTTTTTTGATCTGTGATACGTTTCCAATGTGATGCAGTTTTTTTATCTGTGATATTTTTCCATTGTGACTTAGTCATTGCGTGTCAATGTCATCCTGTTGTTTTTTGTTTGTTTTTGGCTCGGTGCGAATTTTTGTGATCTTTGTGCTACGTTGCAGTGCTTCGTTTCAGAAGTGAGATTTGTGATCTACCTTGTTAAATACTATCATCAGCCGTAACACTTGAACCGCATATTATATTTACAAAAAGACCGATTGGAATAGGCTACTACTTTCTGCTAATTTGTATTGATTTAAATTATTATGCGATAATTTTCCGATGCCCAAAGATATATTACTACTTACAGTAATATCTCTTTTGTATGAGTTTCCTGGTGTTTATGCGGATGAACACGCTTTCAAACGCCGCTCGACTACTAGGTTATCATTGCTGTAACTTTGAAACACAAAGACTTGCACGGTATCCATTATATTATTAGATAGATTAACATCGATGTAAATAAGTTTATGGAGGAATATAAAGGGTTACTTACTGATAACAACTTTAGGCCACCCAAATCAATAACTTTTGCGATAGACCTATCCAAATCGTGAAATAATACCTATTCCATAATATTGGTCGATAGTGAATGAACTTTTTCTTTGCCACAGTCGATTTTTAGGCGACATATTTTTATCCCAAACTAAACTATTGATCAACGATTACGTCGATGACATATTAAATAAACAATAACATCAAGGTTCCAACTCTATAAATATACCTATGCTTGGAATGCATTTAAATTGTCCCCATAATACTTATATTAATGATATATTTCAAGAATGTATAATTGTATACGTTTTATAGTTCAAACCATTGTTCAAATATTTTCAAACAATGGTCTCGAAGGCTGATTCATATTTAGGTTTATTATGCCGTTGTGTTCTCTGCATAACTTATACATGACAACTTTATAATTCATCATTCAGTGCATAACATCAAAGTTACAGAATCATAATTTATTGACAAGAACCTAACCATACCAAACTAACCACCATAATAAGCTATGGACCAACGGACTACAAACAATAGTGCCTTGCATGACTCCGTAGCACATTTTTACATTGTTTTTTAGACAAAGTACAAAACTAAAATGCTTTTAGGACGATATCACGTAACAAATTTAAATAACGGCCAAATTTAACTACAATAAAATACATTTCAACATTCTTAAGCTAAAACATGCTTTAGCTCCTATTACATAAAAATCAATTGTATGATCCACACTATGAAGGTCGAGAGATAATCCAAATGATAAAGCCCACTGTCAGTTGGCCCTCCATGCTGGCAGCATTGCAATGCTTGACTGCCATATTGAGAACCTCCAAACAGTAGGTCAGTAATATCTCGCTGTGACGTAGTTATAAATACGTATCGACACAATTTAAAATCGAGGATATTGCACGTAAAATTAACACCAATAACAAACCGAGTAATTAATCACCGTGACAGCCGATTCGACAGAAACCCTTAACTCACTTTCTAACTTTCCCGCTTTTACCCGTCGAAATAAACACTAATGCCTCAGTTAAAGTTAATGTGCATTTGTGTAAAACCATACGAACATTGTGGCTACGGTTACTGTGCGAACTAAACCGAAACGTGGTTGCGCAACAATTAAATAATATGTAGGAAACGGTGGAACTTCACGTTTTGTAATAGAAAACTATGTCGCGTGGTGTCATCGGTTTAAAGCTATGGGTTTAGGAGTTATGTTGTCGGCCATTTCTGATTGAATGTTTATACGGTCGTTAATCATGTTGGCATCGCGCGGTTTATCTGTTTTTCCGCATTTTCCGAGCAAGACTTCCTGACTTAGTTGGCAGTAAGTACGTCTGCCTTCCGAGCTGGGGCTCGCAGGTTTGATTATGGGCTGGTCAGGTGTTTCTATGACGTATTTAATTGAGTAACTTTTCGGGGCGTGGCTGCATATGTTAGTTCTCTTTTTCATAAAGATGTGTGCTCCTTAGAAGCCCCGGCACAGTCTTAATGGAAAGCTCAGCATTATTTATATTTGTACTCTTATAGATACCTACTTATAATGTGTACCTACTTAAAATATTTATTGGCGTGATAATCTTAGTGATAATATACTTCGGACAGCAGAAATCGTACTAACTAACGGCATTCTGGTTTGCGCTTGTGTACTAGAGTATCGTAATCCCTGCAATTTACTCAACGAAATAGGTGAGGACCTACTTAGTTCAGTAAATTGCTATATCATTCAGCGAAATGTTGTAAATCTTGACTGACAAGACATACTGAAGAAACTGATTTACCGACTAAGTCACAGAACACTAAGTTCTAAATACTTTGCTCCAGATGCGCTGCGCTAGTTTGTACCTTGCCTATCGAGGCCTAACATTTTGCTGTCTAATCGAGTAGCCAAGTAAATCGCAAGAGCTATTCACAACACGCTAAACTGTGCTTCGTAATCCATTGGGACCCAGAAACCCGTTACTTATATCATTGCCATATTAGTCGTTCGCTGCTATACAAAGGCAGGCCCAATGTATTTTCATGGATCATAGATGAATTTATTGCAAAAACATACACTTGAAGTGAGGTAACTCTACCTTTCACGTTAGTTTAAAAACTGTGTTACAAAAGGCAGCGTCTTCCATATGGTGCAGGTGATTTTGCAAGTAGGTACCAACAAACCAAGATGTCCTAAAATGAAACGAAGAAGTTTACAATAGACTTTCATTAAGCGTGATCCTATGGTTCGATTCATATGATCTGCCCATCTTATGGGTGGACGTGTTCAATTACGCTTGCCGTTACGTGGCTTCCATTCAAGAACTTTACACACTACTTAATAATAGATCGGCCATCACTTCTTCTCTTCACTCCTTATCCTAAGTCCCCACGTCGGAGCAGAGGGCTGATATAACCAAATATGGCCAAACAGAAAAAACGGAACCCTTATAGGATCACTTTGTTGTCCGTCTGTCCGTCCGTGTGTATGTCAAGACTCTTTATCTCGGGAACCCGTAAAGATATCGAGTTGAAATTTAAACTGTGTACGTACATATATCTATGGTTTCTTGCAGTTGTGTAAAAGAAAAACTTCTCAGTTATCGTTTAAGAAAGTTAGAGCCATTTATGTCGTAAAAAACCGCATATTTCGACACTCACAAAAATCAAACCCTACAGAGTACTTCCCGTTGACATAGAACTATGAAATTTGGCGAGAAGCATTGTCTCAGAGTACACATAAAGGAATAAATCTGGAAACTTTATATTTTTATTTAAAACACAAAAAAATAGGGCCTCAAAATTCACAAAATATGGGTTTAAAATTCAAAGTGAGTAAATCGTATCATGTAAGGTATCATAATATGATACCTTACCTAATAAAGTTCTTTTATATTATAAAAGAACTTTATTAGCACATGCTAAAACAGGTTTTTAATTATTTTAGCAATGTTTAATTCTCGATATATGACGATAAAAATGGGAAAAAAAAACTTTTTTGTCGATGGTTATAGTATAGAGATTTCAACAACTTACTTCCCAATTTTGTGAAATTTTCTGGATTTGTACGGAAACCTCGGAGTACGAGCCTGACTCGCACTTGTCCGGTTTTTCTCTGTTCTTCGGCCATCAGTTACCTTCGGGCGCCTACAAATGTGCCGCAAAGATCAGCGCTGTAGCGCGATTACAGAGCTGCAGTCGCGCGTTTCGTAAATCCATTTAAAATAACTTTTTTATACGGATTTATAAAGCAGCGCTGCACGTTGCGGCTTTCTTTGCTACATTTACTGAAACAAATTCTGTTATGACTTACGTTACACCTATCATCCACAACCACGCCTCACTTATGCTGCTATCCACTTACAAAACAAATACATTATACCAACATAGTTACGTGCGAAAATTACCACAGTACATTGTATGTAGCCTATGTAACGAGGAGGCGCAGGAAGCCCCTTCCGGCCATGTAACCCGCAGTGAGAGCGGCTGGAGGCAGCCCGCCTCAGTAATTGGTCATGGGTGGTAACCGCTCGCCGCGCGATACCATCGCGGGTGTAGGGCTGTTCTTGATCGATTTACTAATATCGATAATCGAGTTCAAAGTGAAATATGATTATCGTTTATTGTGGGTGAATCTTGTGTAATGTTTTAGTTCTGTGCTAATGTTCTAACCTGATTGTTAATATTATAAATAAAGTACATTAAAATCAAAGTGTAGCGTGTGTGGTTGAAATCCAAAAACGCCGACTGTATTTGTAAAACACTCTTACCTAGCTAATGTACATTTTATTTAAAATTTAAATTGTGTAACGCAAATGAGAGTAATATTATCATAGAATTAGCAATTCTTAATATCAAAAATATTGAAATCTTTGATATGAAAAATCAAAAATTTTAATTATGTGAACAAAATTTTAAGAAGTATCTTTCAGTTCATTTTGTGAATGCTAGTTGACAAAATATGTATTACTCGTAGTTTATAACAATTGAACCATTTGTGCAAAATGTCTTCGATCAGAGTGAATCAGTCTAGTGTCATCCCACCAATGGCTTTATTTAGACACAAACATACGAGAATTTTCACACCTGCGTACCGCCGGGGCAGTAACTACATAAATGTAGGAACAGTGCGATCTTTGTGAGTTATCATTCTTTCATTTGTCATTTCTCTGCACTCTGTATAATAATATAACCTAATATATCTTATATTAGGTTATATTATTATACAGAGTTATCTGCTTACGTAACCCGGAATTCAAGAAAAAAAAATCATAGCTGTTCCATCCAAAACTGCAACTCGGAATCGACAAAATGTTTGAAACAGCTGATTATTCTTTCCCGAATTCCGGGTTGCCCCCCAAACCATAACCATAGTAAAATTATTCGTAATAATGGTCTTGATCACCCCCTTTCGACTTAATACACCAGTTCTGGATAACCCTGTATACCAACACGCTTATCCCTTGAAATTCGTCTCTTCGTATTCGGTATCTGGGTGCGCGACAATGCAAACAAGCAGCACAAGCAGATACTTACTTATATCCCGTTTTTGAATACATTTTTCAAGCTCAGCTTCTCAAGTCGATTACAGTTACACCAATTGAATTATTTCAAATACATCGGACTATAGACAACCCTACAGCGAGCATTGTAGTTTTTAAAACGACCACTTGTAGAGTCGAGTCGAGCACAGTATCATTTGCATCGAATGCACTGCCAGTGGTGTTACTTCCGGTCTGCATCACAATTCACAATGGCCTGATGTAGGTACCTAGAGCAACACACAGATACTCATCAACAACACTTTCCAAAGAAATAGGGTAAACGTGGCCCTAGCCGTTAATTCTTACACAAAACAAAAGCTAGGCTTGACCATTGAAATCCTTTGGTCACGAAAAACCTTCCGAGATGAATTATTATAATATATTGCCCGTAGTTTAGGTATAATCTCATTTTAGCTCTTAAAATTTAAAGGTGACGTCCACAAGTGGTATATTATTCAGAGAAAAATCGAACCAAGATGATACATACATCATTTGAAAGCTTGTTATATGGGCATCCCAAAAATATTTAGTTTAGATTTTTTCACCCCTACAATTTTTTTTAAATGCGATAAATAAATTGTATGAAAAATAACAATACAGCTTATTATTTTTTTTAGTTTAGCAATAATAAAATGCTTCTTTCGTTATTTTACTTGCATTCGTAGCTGATTCTGCCACATTCATATCTTAATTTGCTAAAATTAAAAATTATAACTTACCAGTGTGACCAGTTACTTAGTAGGTAAGTACAATGTGACAAAAAATCACTTAAAAAGTGTGTCTAATTGGTAAAAATGATTTTATTTAACAATTTGGAGGGTTTAATCAGGGTTGCTAGAGGTAAACTATCTATTGAGCGAAATATATTTATTTTTTCTAACAAATTCAAAATTATATTTTTTTAAATTGGAGGGGTGTTTTTTGTTTTTAACTGTTGTAATAGACCTAGAAAAATATGAACTTTCTCGAAATGTAACGAGTGTTGTGGTTAGAATTTTTGATTATTATTATACCAGCCTCCATACATTTTGTGGACATGTCCTTTGACGCCTGACGCCTCTAGGTAAAAACGAAGAAAGCTGATTCTTTCTTCCATCGGTTCGGATTATTTATTTATCTATTTGAATGGTACGAGGGTTTGTATTTCTAAACGTTTTCTTAACTGCTAGTTGGGCCAGCTACCACGTTCAAATAAATTAATTATTTAGTTCTTTGAAATTTAACGCTATAAATCATAACCTAATATACCACCTTTAACCCAACATTAGCTTTCAGTCTACGCATAAAACTACACGTCCTACTACAAAACTGGTTTGTACAAACGTAAAGTTATCTAACAAAAAATATCTGCATAATAAATTGTCCCCAATCTCATTCATCTAAACACGCATATAAATATATTTTTGATATTATTTAGCATAACTCATAACTTGTGTCATAAAGTTTGCGCGTTAAAACAAGCAATAAATTATATTACTATCTTGATTGATCTGCTGGCTATAAGCTATTGTATATTGCGAAATTGCGTTTTGTCATGTCAACGAAATCCATAACATACCTTTCACTGGTCGTTCGTGTCAGCATAGTACCTACGTATAAAGTCAGCGAAATAATTCAAATGACACTGACTAAGCATTTTACGATGTTATTTAGAAATGCCGTGCGTTTTGTAAGCTATTTGCTTGATGAGGTCGAAATGTCGATTATTTTGATCGTTAGATGTGATATTTCAGTTTAATTGAAAGGTTATTGTATTGTGACAATCTTTCGAGTTATTGCTTTTTCGTTAGAGACAAAATTGAATTAATCTTCGAGATATGTATATTCGTCGGTAGATATATAATCGGCCTTTTTATACTGTTTCGTTACGACAAATAGGATTTAGTATTACCTAGATAAAAGCGACAAACTTGACTCCACAATCAGTTCGCCACGTATCCTATTTATATACTCGTGCCTATTTCTTTTCATTGATGAAGGCATTAGGCACATTAAGAAAGAGCTACATACATTTTGTAGCCTATCGGGTTTTGTAAACAGGCATATTAGCACATACCTATTATATCAGCATTTTTGCCAAAGGACGTTGCCGAAGACTATGTTACCCCAACCCACATGTTGAACAATAACACCAATATCTTACAACAATTTTCTCTGTTCTTACAGATTGGAAATCCTTAAAGCGGATTCCTCACTAAAGAGCAAAGCGAAGCGCAACGAATGGACGTGGAAAGCTCAGACCGACGTAGTGAAGTGGCAGGCGACGCCGCTGAGGGCGCCACTACTGCGTTTGCCGCCCGCGCTAGCACCGCCTGCGCTGGAGTGCTTCACTTGCATCCGCGCGTACTGCGGAGATCTGCAGCCCAGCGAGCGGACCGTGCACCAAGACCTGACTGAAGTCAAGTGTGTCTACACTGTGTTGATGGTAAGCCTTCGTCTCCACTTTTGATAATTTCAAAATTTCAGCGAAATAGTACGTCGTAGTCCCATATCTCACGAGATGTCTTGTCGGTTCTCTTTTTCTGGATACGCCCTAAGAGAAATAAATATGTGGAAAAGATTACATATTAAACTTTGGAACTTGAAACTTCGGCTATTACATGCTAGCACGTTATTAGTAAACTTCTTTTACATAGGTGTGTACAAATTGTACACTGGATTGTCGGTTTTCCCTGCGTAACTCGAAGGTTGCACAAATAACACTTGATAAAGTCATGAAAGCTAAGTGTGAATGTGGGAGGGAGGTATCCCTTCAATATCGTCGCAGTCGAACTATATTTGGGAGTGGCAATAAAACATCGACCATTCAGTAATATGTACGTTTCTCTTCCAGCACTGCCACTCGGTGCCCGAGCTACGCGACGAGGTGTACTGCCAGCTAATGAAACAGACCACCTCCAACCGATCGCCCGGACCAGACTCCTGCCAGCGCGCCTGGCGACTCATGTCCATACTGGCAGCGTACTTCACCTGCTCCGACACGCTAAGGTATCAGCACTGCCATTCGGTGCCAGAGCTCCGCAACGAGGTGTACTGCTAGCTCTGCTCTGTTTCCCCCAATCATTCTAGCTTATTCCAATAATAATTAACTAGCTAGCGTTTAGCCATGCATGTCTAACGAACATGTCACTTATAAAATGAACTTACCTCTATTTTTAACCTATTTATTTTATTGAGGTCTTATCATATCGGTCTCCTAAAATAACGCTTTCATTTCATTCAATCACGTGGCCACCAAATTGTCAAAGATTTACTCCATCTACCATAATCCCATCTGATCAAGTGTCCTATCCGTCGCGTCGATAGGTAGGTACTAAGTTTCATTGTACTTACGGGATAGTCAATACTTTGGAAACGGAGGATTCTAATTGTAGATGCCGTCTTCCATACCCCATCGTCCTTTATATATTCGTATGGCCCCCTACTTAAACTATGGCTACTGACCCACCCTTTCAAATCTTATTCTCCTATGTCGTGAGGCAGGGTTTACTCTAATAGGTTTTTAAGATAGTAATAAAATTGTGTGTGTTTGCAGGCCGTTCCTGGTGGAGTACCTGTCAGCAGCAGCGGCAGACAGACGGCGGCCGTGCCAGGGCACCGCGGCCGTCTGCCTCGCTAATCTCAGGAAGACACTACGCTGCGGAGGCAGGAAAAATGTGCCCAGCGTAGAAGAGGTAACATAACAAAAATAAATCTCATTCCCTTCGTTTCTATTTACCCCAAAATTCCCTATGCTCTGAACCATGTCCATTGCTCTGGACAATTCCTTGCGCCAGACGATGCTGATTTTCGATCTTACATTCTTGTCCACTTATTTAACTCAACGTTTCCTAAGTATTATACTGTGTATCGCAGGTGACGGCAGTGTCGGCCGGGCGGTCGGCGCGGCGGCAGCTGTACCGGCTGCCGGGCGGGGCCGAACGCGTCGTCAACACGCGCTGCGCCACCGTCGTCCAGGACATCGTCAACGAACTCTGCGAACTGGTTAGTTCTACTCATTTCTGGATTTGTTTCTTCTATGGATCAATTCATTTACTATTTAATGATTTCAGAAGCCTTCAGGCAGATTAGAACTATGGCACCAGGGCTAGCCGACTCGAAAGCACTAAAAATTCTGTCGTGATTTTACTACTCCATCAATCTACTACTAGAAAGAATTTACAAGAACAATGGTTAGCAAAACATAAAACCGACATAGTCCCACATTCCGTCAGTTTGACAGTCTGACCCAATCGGGCTTATAGGAAATCCATAGGAGAGGCCTATGTCCAGCAGTGGACGTCTTACGGCCTATAATAATGATGGTCCGACATAGGTCCTGATGTTAGTCTGGAGCCACAGGCCGTTTCAGTGCGTCATGCTATGATTTTTTTTAACCCCTGATGATTTTCTGACTTAAATGAGCTGAGCTGGTTCTAAAATAATTGTGTTGCATGTCAGGTTTTGAAGTACTTTCAAGACGATTCCGCTTGATATCCTGTCCGTTCTAAACTAAACCACATTTGACCATATTTCAGATTGGCGTATCCACGGAAGCGGAACGAGCGGAGTTCTCCCTGTACTGCATAGTAGCGGGCGACGCGCTCACCATGCCGCTCGCCAGCGACGAATACGTCCTGGACGTGACCACCGAGCTGCAGCGGGCGCACCACCCCTTCTACCTCATCTTCTGCCGCTCGGTGTGGCACCACCCGCTCCGGAACGACGCGCCGCCGCTCTATACTGAAGTGCTCTTCAACCAGGTCAGATCATCTCTCTCTCTCGCTTGTTGCTGCTGAGAACGCACCATCCCTTCTACCCACAGAGATACGAACCTTGCATCACTAGTATCACCTTCTACTGCTTCTCTTACTTGCAATCTAGCTTGATACTACTGGTAGGTACTCTTACCACCTTTATTATCTACTACCCGTCTCCAACCTAGCTCTAACTGATTTTATTTCCTACCTACTTTTTCACCTACTTTCACTACCGTTTTTACCAACTAACTGTACCTAGCACTACTTTTCTAAGTCCATACCAGATAACCTCATAGTTTTGTCCACAGTTCATAAACTTTACTTTTGTTAGGAAATACTCCTAATCAACAGTCCTTAGTCTCCGTTTTAGTGCTAAGTTATTGCTTCTGTAACAAAATCATGTGACAGAATTTTAAATCTTTATGTAATTTCCAGGTGGCTCCCGACTACCTAGAAGGTCTACTATTAGTCCTACCGTCGGGCGCTGCGCCCGCCGCACCGGTCCTACGAGAGGCAGCCCTAGTGGCGGCCTTACTGCACCGCGCGGCCGGCCTGGCCGAGGGCCCCGCGGCTAGAGATCTCAAATACCTCCTGCCCAAGCCTTTATTGGGACTGAGAGAGCCTCGTCCGGCGAAATGGTCCTCCTGGGTCACGACTGAGTGGGCACAAGCGAGGACGCTCACTCCAGCTGCTGCAAAGGCCAAAGTTCTACAGGTATGACTTATTAACTGGTATACTTAGTTTAGTTTGGATAGTATGCAAACGTCTAGAGACCTTTACTGGGACAGAAAGATCCTCAACCGGCAAAATGGTCCTCGTGGATCACGATTGAGTGGGCACACGCAAGAGCTCTCACTCCAGCTGCTGCAAAGGCCAAAGTTCTACAGGTTCTATTTTGTATACTTTAGTAAGTATCTTTTTTCTGTCAATCTTTATGCTATACTAGGAATCAGACAGTTACGCCCTGCTAAATGAGCCTCTTGTGTCATCCTTAACAAGATAGCTTTGCAGCCGCAAAGTCAAAAGAAACATCTGTGTGTTAATGTAGTTCTATTATATTCACTTATGAATCAAAACACTTTTTTATTTATATTTCTTCTTTCCATATTTTTTAAAAATCTTCTTTCCAATATTTTACTAAATATCTATTCTATCTTTTCTTGACACAATAACAAAATAAAATTGTATGTAGGTGTTATCCCGGTGGCCGCTGTTCGGGTCATCATTCTTCGCCGTGCGGCGCGTGTCGGGCGCCGGCGAGTGGCGCGAGCACGTGCTCGCGCTCAACAGGCGCGGCGTGCACCTGCTGCATCCCGCCACACACGAGACCGATACACACTGGCCCTACGCTGAGCTCATCTCTACTAGGAAGGTTAGTATTTTGTCAGTAGAAAGGCATCTCACCTAAAGTCATCTATCCTGCCATCTGCGATACTAACGTCGAAACCTGGAACGTGCAAATGAAATACAAATATGAACATAAATAAATACATTGAACATACCATACGTACAGAATGGTAGTTTATCATTCTGCCAATATCAGCTTTCTCATCATGGTCCCGGGTCGTACACACTTCTTAAAGTTTTGTCATTGGCCGAAATAGTACAGGAAAAACAAGACACCTTGATACTTACCTATTACAAAGAATTTGCAGTAAGTGATTATGCAGTAGTAGATGCACTAGGAGATTAGGGATCCTGGAAATTGATTCTCTATCTTTTTAATTAAAGTATAGCACAGGTGTTACTGATTGACTTGATTCTCTATCAATACGCTGGCTCGTAACGTCCCGACAGATAGGTTCTCCCAACGTCTTTCTTCGACTTGGTGGGTTTCTCTTGGAATTATGTATTATTTGTTATTCAATATTGATTCGTATTCCCAGGTGCGTTCTGAAGACGGCACGTTATTCCTCGACGTGAAGTGCGGCTCGCTGCTGCAGCAGCGCGTCACTCGCTTGCAGGCCGAACAGGCGCACGAGGTGGCGCGGCTGGTCCGCCAGTATGTGGCCTTACAGAGGGACCAGCGGCACGAGCCAGGTGAGAATGTACTCTATTGCTGTGTAAATTAGTATCAGAATAGATTGCGCGCTATATAGTGGGACCATCAACACTGAACTATACTCTATAAAATTTAACTTGATCTCTGCGACAGTGACATTGACATAGAAGATTGACATATTTAGAGTTGAGATAGTGGTGGAATAAATCGATTTTCAAACAATGTTGTAATGAAATCGAATGAGTAGTTGAAGGTGAGAAATTGGATTTTATTTACTTATTATTATTTAAGATCAAGTATGTACACATGTAAATAATGTTATGATATTAATTAAACACTCATAATAATGTAAAAATAGTATTTATCGACGTTTTTCACTATTATCGATGCTAATGTAACATATAATTGGGTTTAATTTAATTACACATGTAAAAAATGTTATAATATTAAAATATACAATAAAATTAATGATAAATTAAGTTTTATTTAAAATATCGTCAGTATAAACTATCGATATTTTAATTAAAACTCTATCTAAAACTCTGTGGTCGCGATCATTCGTCGCCCATCACTAATCGGCATGCCCATAAAGTATGACATTGACAGGTACTGTCTGTACTATTAAGAAATTCAGGACTTCACAGGCGTGATTTTTCTGACAGCTGTCGCAGAGATCAAGTTAAATTTTACAGAGTATAGGTGAGACATAATACCAAACTAAACTCTATGAACGAGCTTCGAACATGGAAAATGGTTTTTCTGTTTAGAATGATGTTGAAATATTTTACGTCGCATTTTACTAAAACTTTTTTTTTGTTTCAGCTTTCAACTCCTGAGAAGTTTGTGAATAAGGTCCTGAACAGACTGGAAGTGTGTGCAGTGTAGATATTATAACGATTAGCATAATGTTGTATACTTACCTCAACAGACGATTCCGTCCTCACAAGATCTGAAATCATATATTTTACTCGATTAAAATGACAATAGGACTTAGGGCACAAACTATAAGCGAGTACATATTTCTATTTTCATTTTAGTCACTATATTAACTTTAAGAATAAGGAGCTAAATCTCAATATATCATTCCAATGTGTTACTTAATATCAGTACCAAAAGGTTTATTTTATTTACAATTAGTACTAATGAAATGTAATGCAATCTATGATAGTTCATATGGGAAATAGCACCACAATTACCAAGACAAGATGTATTTTTCTATAAATAAGTAACTACCGAATATATAGCTGATATAGCATAAGATTACTAAACGAGCAATGTTTTATTATGGAATTCGTATTATGTTTTAAATAGTATTGCAATTTCCATAAGGTTATGAGTTATATGAATTCACTAATATTATATACCTAGCCTTTATCATCTTAGGCTTTGTATTTGAATTCTTAGAGGTGCTATTTAAATTAGTATTTGTACTTATTATCGTTTATTTTATGAAATGAATAGATTTTAATAGAAATTCAAAGGCCTAGTGGTCGGAGTCATGTTATTGTACTTTAAATGAAATATCTGATTGTTGTATCATAATCGAAAGTATCCCATGTAGATATCAATAAAATTATACATATTTTCATATGTGGGTCTTTTCATTTGGATCTTAGCTCTCCCTTTACTTACCCCCCCATGTCACCTTTTTTCACCTTTGCGTAGCGCTCGTAGCGTAGTTTGACTATGTTTGTCAGCGATCAACGAAATTAAGCAACGATCCGCACGGTCAGTATTTGAATGGGTGACCGCGGGGATAGCACGTTAAATTGAAGGTCCAAGGTTGCCAAGAAGAAATCGCCATGGGTGATAAGGCCGCCACTTTATAATCATATTTTTTGTCGTATATGTGTAAATAGTGTTTATTTTTCATATTGTAGTTGTAAATAAAGAGTTTTGTCTGTCTGTCTGTCTGTCCCGGTTGCTTTAACCGTTTAGCCATGTCCGAGGCCTTCAGGCGGTCTAAAAATTCTGACACCAGGGCTAGCCACCCGGCCTATACGAACTCGCTTACCTTTGCTATATTTTACGCATCTTATAGATTTTAGTATGGAATTTTTTTTTTTTTTTTTTTTTAATATAATGACAATACTACACTACTACTACATAGAAAGCAATTGGATCATCCACAGACCCTTGAAGGTCTAAAGATAATCCAAGTGCTCAAGCCCACTGCCAGTTGGCAGCGTGCCCAGCATGCTGGCAGCATGTGGAGTGTATGGAATATTGTATATAATACGTTTCACTATATCCTGCCTGATGTTAACACGCAGATATGCGATATAATAAATAAATAAATATTTTGGGACATCTTACACACGGCCTCTGACCCCAAACTAAGCAAAGCTTGTGATATGGCTGCCAGAGACTGATATACTACATAATTACATATACTTATTTTCTAAATACATACTTATATAGATAGTAACTAAATAACACCCAGACACAGAGCAAACACTTATGTTCATCACATAAATATTTGCCCTGGGTGGGGATCGAACCCACGCCTCTCTGATCCAGAAGTTAGGATCACTAACCACTGAGCCACCGAAGCAGTCACGCACGCTTACCTATAACTCTATAAAATTTAACTTGATCTCTGCGACAGTTACATATTGACATATTTAGAGTTGGGATAGTGGTCTTCTTCTTCGTGTCGATGGTTCTAAGGTGATAGATCTAGACTGTGATGATCTATCTAGATAAGCTTTGCCCAGTGGTTAGCGACTGCTACTCCAGGAGGGGTGGCCTCCACTAGATCGCTCAGTGTGCAGGTGTTTGGGCACTGAGGACAGGACAGTAGGTGTTGCATTGTCTGCACAGCTCCACAATCGCACTCCACTGAAAGCATGTCAGAGAAACCCCATTTGGCCATATTAAACTTGCAGCGGCCAACTTGGGTCCGGAGTCGATTCAGCGACCTCCACGTTGGCCACGCTAAGTCATTCCCTGGGGGGAGTTCTTCCGCTGGCTCTAAGAAGTCTTGTGGTGGGGAACAGGTTTCTTGCCAGAGTTTGCAGCGGGCCTCGCTGGGGTGACCGATTAGGAGATTTGTGCAATTTAGGAAATTCTTGCGACTTTTGAGACGGTCGGCAGGCTGTACTGACTTGTAGAGAGGGTGTCTGTGGTCGTTTTCTTGTTTTTGTTTTTCAATAGAGCAGGCAATATTTCGTCGGACTTTTGGGGGGGCTATTCCGGCGAGCGGATATAGTAAGCTAAGAGGGGTGGGCTTGAGGCAGCCAGTGATCTTCCGGCATGTTTCATTGAGGGCGACATCTACTTTTTAGCGTGGGCGGATCGGTGCCACACTGGGCACGCGTATTCCCCAGCTGAGAAGCAGAGAGCCAACCCTGATGTGCGAAGCACTTGGGCTGAGGCTCCCCAAGAAGTGGAGGTGAGGCGGGAGAGTAAATTGTTTCTAGTGCTGACTTTTAACTTGGTTTTTAAGCAGTGCGGTTTGTAGGTAAGGGTCCGATCGAGTTTTACTCCTAGGTAGGTTGGGCTATTGCAATGTTCAATGGCGACGGCGGGATAGTGGTGGAAAAAATCGATTTTCAAACAATGTTGTAATGAAATCGAATGAGTAGTTGAAGGTGAGAAATTGGATTTTATTTACTTAGTATGTACACATGTAAATAATGTTATGATATTAATTAAATACTCATAATAATGTAACGATAGTATTTATCAACGATTTTCACTATTATCGATGCTAATGTAACATATAATTGGGTTTAATTTAATTACACATGTAAAAAATGTTATGACATTAAAATATACAATAAAATTAATGATAAATTAAGTTTTTTTTTTAAATATCGTCAGTATAAACTATCGATATTTTAATTAAAACAATATCTTAAACTCTGTGGTCACGATCATTCGTCGCCCATCACTAATCGGCATGCCCATAAAGTATGACATTGACAGGTACTGTCTGTACTATAAAGAAATTCAGGACTTCATAGGCGTGATTTTTCTGACAGCTGTCGCAGAGATCAAGTTAAATTTTATAGAGTAGGTATAGGAAATAACTATTTACTCGGGATTTTAAGACACTTGTTGTAGAGGGCGAATCAAAGTTCTTGTCGGCTGTGAAGATAGCTTAAAGCTGCGTAAAACCAATCGTGACTGAAGCTCACATCATAACATCTGCTCGAGGATTGGGTTTTGCGAGCTCGTAGGTCTTCACTGCCGCCCTGAAGTTTTATTCGGCTCATACCTATACCCAAGTGAAAGACTGACTCAGGTAAAGCGTTCCACATTTATTTCCATTATAGGTACTTAAAAAAAAACATACAGACGAACATGGTACCTTCTCCTTTTTGGAGGTTGGTAAAATGGTCTTCCCGTCCAATAGAAGAAAGGATCTTTAAAGAGGAGAAGAAATATTCTTAAGATCAGACAACGCGTCACGGGCTCATTAAAAAAAAATCTCGAATCTGTTTCCTATTTGGTGTGAAAATTCCATCCCAAAATGAAATAAGCATAATTCTCATTCAGTTATTATCAATAGGCATTCGATAGAGAGAACACTTATTACGTAGTACGTTGCTATTAAATTTACGATGGCTATTGAGATGTAACAATTAAAAACAACAACCATCTTTTTTATTATAATTTCGAATATCAGCATACTTTTTTTCATTGTATGTACTGAATTGTACTGTAATAGTGGTAAGCGCCAAACCGCCAACCCTACCACAGCCTAGGTGACGACGTCGATGTGCGAAGGCCTCGCGCCGCTTCCCACGTCTAAAAACTGTCCTTTGTGACCGCAGACGAGACGGCTCTACACAATGCATGCTAAACGGACACTCGTTTCACTAAATTAAGGGAAAACCCCCTATATGGATTCATACAAGTTGCGCAAAAGTTGATAGTAGAACCCCTTTATGGAGGCAAATGTTACATCACTGTAATGATAATGCCCTCGACTCTGATGAACGAGTCACTAATCCTTCGAAATTCACTATACCTAGTGTCCTCACGTGTAGGCTAGGACATTCGCAGCATTAGGAGGCAAAATTGAATAGGTATGGCCATGCGATGACGTCCAGTACTCACCCCGCTGGCGGAGAAAAATACCAAAGGCACATACTGCCACATACTACATGCTGCGGTTCGTTAGCATTTGCCGGCATTAGCTGATCAGCTGCATCTTCCCCTGTTTCCTGTTCGCGATGTTTTTTTTATACCCAATATGTACCCAGTAGTACCCAGTATGAATAGTAAACCCAAAGCATGAGTAGCAAATACAATATAACAAAACATTTGAACAAACAAAAAAATATTGTCTTAATTTGGAACACTCGATTCGCGACACTGATTCGCACCTAGCCGTCTCTTATCACAGCAAATCAAATCCTCCTGCTTAAAATAAAAATAAAGTAAGCCACTTGTCTAAGCGCCGATTGTTATTCCTAAGATCAGCAGATACTGCGGCTATTTTCCGGCAATTCTGTAATTAGTATTGACTTGACACGTCCCCCCGAGGCCGCCACGGCAGTTAGGCGTGAGAACAAGTCACACTATGAAAACATATCATAATAATTAATTTACATTTTATGAGAACTTCTGACTCACTGAGCTTTGGCTAGGTAAACAGGCGAGTCATGCGGACAATTGTAACTGTAATAATTATAATCTTAAAATACTTAAATAATAGATTAATGACGAAACATGAAAATTGCGCAAATTCCGTCATTCGTGATGTGGGATTTCCGTAACAAACATAAATAAAAAATAAACTATTTTTGATTTTCTTATTTGTCATGTCGTTGTGGAATGTACTAGGTATCTGAAATCTTACTTCTAGATAAAAATACAACTTTCACGTAAGTGCATGGAAAGCTCCTTCACCTACTCTAATCTCCTCCTCTATATTAGCGCTTCGACAGTTAGGTATATGGTATAGTACGCCAAGACGCCTAGAATTTTGATTCAGCCTATGAAGATTAGAGGGTTAAAATACTTACCTACAGGCTGTAGAACTCGTACTCGTACTCGTACATGTGTGGACCGTCCACATGAAGGTGTAACTGTAATGTGATGTAACGTGTAACACTTAGTACGCTACTATAAGGTATGCAAGTACACATATATCGTACTTGACATTCGCTAACTTCGGCAGCTAACACTGCCCTCAAAGTAAAGGCAATCAATGAAGCATGCTCGGTAAGGTCTATCCTATTATCACGGCGTGCAATGACGCCGTTGTTCTGCCCAACGTTGCGAAATTACACTCAATGAACCAAGGGTAGAGTAGCATTGAATTAGCGATGTGTAACTTACAACTAGGTAAGTACTAAGTTTTTGAGATATCGAGTTGTTTATTTAAAGGATTTGTTCCGTTACCGGTATTAAAATAAATAAAAATTCTAACCAGATCAATGATTGCTGTTTTATAAAGAGCATTCAAAATGTAATTATTATCTGATAAAAACATATTTTTAAAGCCCTGCAATATTTAGAAAATCGATAATATATATTTGGGGTATGTAAAGTGAAACGGAACGGATATCTCGTAAAGAAACACGCTAATCTGAAAAAACTCAAAGCCAATTTAAAAAAAAAGTATAATAGAAATGTCAATGTCAAAGGAAATTGAATATTAATTTGATTTTCGATCCGTGTTGCCACCTTAGCCCTTTTGGAGCTAGATCTAGCACTGTTTACTGTAGGTGAACCCTTTGTATTTGTAATTGTTTATTCATTAGTGTAATGATTTAGCCCGGAAAGGGCTATCTAGCGCTTATTTGGTCTATTTATTTTCGTAGAAAATATTATTTTGAATTTACAATATACTTTTATAAAATAACAATTTAAAAAAAATGCAGGGCTATATATTATTTTTTATTACTCCATGGAGCTTTCAAATTTAAGTACATTCCTAGAAAAACAAAATGATCTTGGTTAGAATTTTAATACCGAGTTCCTTGTAAATCAGGTACAACTCCTTTTTATTGTTTTTTTTTGTTCTGAGAGTGAGTGGCGTAACCCAACAATATTTTGTAAATCTATAAAGAACGCCTATGTAGGTAAGTGTGTGGCAGAAGTTGACGTAATATTTCTCCTGATGATGTTAAATAGGTATACTTAATATACAAAATGACAGCTATATAATACCCGTCTTTACTTCTCAAACAATTCTCAAACATTTGTAATAATTTTAGAAGGTTTACTGAGGATACAGATAATATAGTAATTATTTAATAGTAGGACTTAGATGTTGTTCATGAGTTTTTCTTCCAAAGCTGACTTCATGTTTCGTAAATATTTATTATAGACTATAAAAAAATATCTCCGTAAAAAGATTCCGAGATTGATACATTGATAACAGATGATCATCTCTGCAGTAGGTAATTACAAATCGCTGGATAGGGTAATTATTTGAACACGGATGTATACACTCTTTACTGTGTACCTACCTATTAATTTGGCGTCGAGTCATGAAACTTGGAAAACATAGTTTTTGCGATTCATGAACGAAATGAGGATGAATCAATGGTGTTCGTCATTCACAAAAAGCTTTTTCATCATTATCAACCTTGGATAAAGAAAATTGGTGCCATAGATGAGAAGGACACATGTGAGTTGTGACCAATGGAAACAACAGATCAAATCAAGACCACTTATCGTGGCCACTAAACATTGGTAGCCAGGATCGAATTGCCAGCATTTTTTATGGCTGCTAATTTTTTTTAACAGCCTTGAATTGTTTTTTTTAAAGGTGGCCAGTGTAGGGTCAGAATGCCACGGGCACCTGCAGGTATACGCAGCATAAGCTATCACAACTAGCAGTGGCGCAGCGCACGTCAGCGCGCTACCACGATTTTTCGTTTTCCACGACTAAAATTTTATAAGACTGTTCTCTCTGTATGTCTTCTGATTCTCAACGAAACTGTTTCTACTAAACTAGTCATTTTATAAATTACAAGGATTTTTTGAGCACAGTGTTTTTAATTACTGGTCCACCTGGTCCTTCGATATAAGTCAAGGGCTACTTATTTCACATTCCATTTAACAAAACAAACTTCGAACAAACAAGCAAAACTACGTGACGGCTGCGGCATTCTGCGTAGTGAACATAATAAATAAGCTCCGACATCTACTACACACATTACGTGTTTAAGTCCAAGAGCGTGTTTATCGCCGCAAGGATACTCCGGTATTCGACTATGTGTCACACGATCATTATATTAAAATTAACTTTAATCTCCCACTTAATGTTGGAGCAACGAACTTCCTACATTTAAGATATTCCATGAAGTATTTACGTACTTATTTACCACGTCTGTTAATTCTTTTGTTTCCAAACAATTTTTATGTGAGAAAAAGGTAAAAAACTACAGCTAATTGAATCTGAGGATTCATTAAAACTCAGACATGGGAGTTAAATTCGTTTAATAACATATTTATATGCAAAAAATATATTAGTACCTATACTTAGCTTACAAAGATGGCTTAGACTCGCACACACTAGGTGGATTCGATCGTCATTGTTCGTTGATTATAAAATATGAGATTTGGTTCTACTGTTCACGATTTTCACACAATTTTCTAACCTTAGCATTAAACTTAAAGGTGGTAAAGCAATGCCTAATTTTCGTACACTATTGTCTCGTATCTTATTTGTTTTGTTATTTCAATAAATATAACTGAGGATTCATTTTCTGTTTTCAAGCACTTATTTGTTTTGTCAGAGAGTATGTAGTATTTTTTTAGAAGTGGGACTGTTTTGAATATTAATATAATGGAAGTACTAAAACTTATTTCCAATTTGTCAACCAGCCAGCAGTTGAAAAGATCAGGAGTTCGGAGGTGAATATAACTTTTCTAATTAATCAAAAATACGATTTGAACATATTTTATCTCGAGAGTGTCAAGAGCTTGCCAGACGGTTCAAGCGATGGGCGTTCAAATTTTTTAGTGATAATGATCTGATATGAGCAAAGGTGACAATACAATCAGGCGCGCGATTTGCCCATAAAAAATAACAAAACAAAAGAAAGGAATCTTTTTGAAGTCCTAACAAAATCAGTTCGAAAATTAGGCGCTGCACTAAGACTAAGTAGGACTATGCCGAGGTGTTCTCAACTCTCTCGCTTTGTCGGGCCACCGACCAGCCGTGTACTGCACGAACCCGGGATCGGTGGGAGTCCCCGACGCGCGCCCCTCCGTGTCTGTACTATCCTTCTCTTCTATGGGCTCCATAGGAAACAAAGCCGGCGTATCCGCCCTTTTAGAGCGGTTCGGCCCTCGCAAGTAATCCTCCAACTGCTGCAAAGTCGGCGAAGGCACGGTCTTCGCTTTAGAGGGAGACTTCTTATGCTCATAACTCGGCGGCTCCTCGTCGTACAAATTCTTCAACCGTCCAGTCTTAACCTTGGAGAAGACAGGCGTTTGGAGCTCTGGGAGGTAGTTCTCTTTCACCGGCAACCTTCCCGCAAAGTTGTCTAGAAACTCTTTGAAGTATCTGTCGTGAAACTTGGCTAGCTCACGCTCGTAGTGCAAACGATCAGGCTCTGATAACGGGTCTGAAAGACGCACATAGTTCCCTCCTTCTATCCCATTTCTCAATGACCCAAACTTGCTTTTCTCCAGCCCATCTTCAATGTCTAGTTTGGTTTCGCCGTCGATGGCATCTATCGATGTTTCTAACAACTTCAATTCTTTCTTGGCGTCTTTGTCTTTGTTCTTTTCTAAGTCTTTCAGATCGAGATCTTTCGGTCTGTCTTTTTTGAGTCCGTTTTGTAGGACTCCGTTTGTGTGTCCTTTGGTTTGTACATTTGTGGTGGGTGGAGAGGCGATGGAGACTTTTTTCTCCGTTTTCGGGGAAGAGATGGGGTCGGTTTGAGACTGCGAGACTTTGGTGTAGATTCTGGGCCCCATGAGGTCTATGAGGAAGAGCGCGGCCACGACAAGAGACAGACTGCCGAGGACTGAAGCGTTCACCACCAAGTTGCGAGGAACTGAATCTAGAGATGCTAGCTCTAGACCGCCTGAGGGAAAATTTGCTAAATTAGATTTTTAGTAACATAAAATTATTTATTTTAGGGTATAATAGAGTTTAAGCAATCAAATTGGATTAGATTCACATCGTTGCCGATAACTAAAAGGAATTTTTAAATTAAATTTGACAATGTTCAGAAAGCTTTTAAAATTTAATTAAGTATGCTTTTTACTTGTCTGCGTATATTTTAATCATATTTATTATTATATTTATATTCATAGCCTATCGCAAAATCACAGTGCTGTCAACTGCTGTCTTTAGCAAATATTTCAACCGAGATAGATATTACGGCAAACACGTCCTGGGATGCGCGCTGATCCAAACCATCTCATCGCTTTGACTTAGACGACTGGTAGACGAAAGAAAATCTTAATAGATTTAATAGTTACCTCAAAAATTTTAAACAACACTGTAAAGTATACAAGTCCTTGAATTATAATTTCAGAATAACTGATTCGCAAGTACTTTCTAGCAGATAATGCGGCAAAGTACTGCCCTAAAACCCGTCCTATAACGTGTTAAAATGTAATAGGCTCTTACCGATAGCCAGCACGCGTGTTTTTACGCTGTTACGTCACAGAGGTGTGCAAAGGGCGTGCCTTAGCTTCCGAACCATTCGACCCAGTTGCCTGGCTTTCCAATTATTTTATATGGACTGTGTTATTTAGTGACCTGAGTTAGAGGTTAATCTAATAATAATATAAACCTTGTCTAGCTTCCGATGTCGTAGTTGCTTTATGTGCTTAGTATAGTCTGATTCACACAACTTGACGGCTGTGAAGTTAGCTACTAAGTGAGGTTTAGTTCGAATTTAGTTATCTGCAGCTTGTAGCTGACATCACAGCCGTCAAGCTGTATGATTCAGACTATACTTTAGGTGGTGAATAAACTTTACGGCATCAGAGCTTGACTTATACGAACTTCCTTAAAATCGTATTAGGGTTGCTACACACGTATAAGCAGGCTGGTAAAAACGGCAGAATTTGTTGAACAACATAGCCGACCCGAAACAATTACTACATTTGTTCAGCATCATACAGCTTGTGCAGATCGGGTAGAAGTTTTCAATAGGCCTTCGCGCGACTTTTTCCTTCGCGGCGCCGCAGACCGATGGGCAATAAGTCGGTAGTTGCCGAGCAGTGATTTTGTGCGGCCACCGAATTGATTTTTTTATCTGAACATTCATGTACATCTGTCCCGGAGCTACCTAAAATGAAGAAGGATATGTCGCACTCAAAGCACCACCAGTCAGCCGACACCGTCAACATGCACGTGATACAAATAGGGTTATTGGCTTGCCCTGTATTAAGCCGAAATGGGGTGATTAAGACGAGGCATCGGGCCGAGAAACACGAAAACGAGTTTTGAATGCGCGATGTGAGAGGACGAATGATTTTAATTCAAATTTTAAAAATATCATAGATAAGGGAAAATCTTGAAAAATTTTAGGAACCGGACAAAATTTTGAAAAGTAACCGACTTTATTAGAAAAAAAATTACAAATTTCTCACCAAAAAAAAGTTAATTCGAATGCTCAGAATTATCAGCAACAACACCCCATTATTTTTTACGAATAAAATAGCCAGACCGCTATTCTAATTCATAGACCGAGAAGTATTTTTTTAATGTGTACATTATGAGTAATTAATTAAAAACTCACTGCCGCCTGCTCTGGCGCGATCCTGTCGAGCGCGAGCGCGTAAAATTTGCCCGAGTGAAGGGAGAATTTTCAAAACAATAGTTTATCAATGCGTCACCTTAAGATCATCATTATGGACAACAACCATAGTATCATATATAAGATTTACCTAAAATGAGGAAGAACAGCATCCCGAAGCCAAGGAAGCATCCCTCCACGATCCGGCGTCCCCGCGGGAGCTCCTGCACCACGCGCCCCACCACCAGCACGAACGTTATTATCACGTAACCTGCGACAAAACGTTCATAAAATCTAGAAAAAAATGCAATTTTGAAAAGTATCTTTATTGTCAATATCATGAAAAGAAAGGAGAGTCATGCTAATACAATTATTTTTTGCAAAAAATAGCATGACCGACTTTAACTTCCGTGTACAGAATTCGCGAATATTTCGCAGGGATCGTTGTAGCATTTTTACATTTTTGTTGATTTACCAAAAATGGCTCAGCCGATTTCCATAAAATTTAAATGGGACCAACTCTGTCTAATAAAAATAATTATCAAAATCGGACTACTATGTAAAAAGTTATGGGTGGTTAGGGTTACACATAAAAAATATACACGCGTCGAATTGAGTACCTTCTCCGTTTCGTCCGTCAAATAAACTATAAATATAATATTATATCGGTCGAATGGCGCCTGTGAAGTTTAGGTACAAGCTTCGTAAATCCCCACTCCTCACCGCCGCTGACATATGAATTTGCTATTGCGCTAAGACTCACCTCGTGTTCACTTACTTCGGTCTATAAGGGGTAGAAGTGATAGACCATGGAAAAAAGTATACATGAATTGCGTGAATGAGGATATGCGACAAAAAAGAATTGTTATTGAGGTAAAAAAAAGTGAATTTGCTGTGCCGTTCCCACCTTGTGGGGTAAGGTTCTAATTCTAATTCTTATTTGAAGTAGGGGCGATAAGTCCTGCACTGACGTCCCGCATGGGGTGTTTTGTTCATTTTTGGGGTAAGGTTATGATGATGATGTTTATCATCCTAGAAGCCATTTGACATCTATTGCTTGATATGCGCCTCCTTTAGAGATTTACAAAGAAAACGGTGGAAGGTGCTCACTATCAGGTAGTATTATATCTTCTTTGCTTCAGGTAGTAGTATATCAGTAGGCTCCTGTGGTTTTGAAAATATCGTCGAAAAACTCAGTGAAAATCCTTAGTAATGTTTTGATTTGCCAAACATACTTACTAGGATAAAAAGCGATTGTTCAATACAAAATTACGCAATATGTGCTCATAATGCATTCCTATTTAATTAAAGACAGGAATGGAATGAAGCATCGAGACAGTTGTAGGTGGGTATAATTACCAAGAAAGTACTGCGAGATTTCAAATGCTCCCCTGAGGGCAAGAGGTTAATTGCACGCAGCGTAGAAATGAGGACAGACTTTATGCTATTGTGCGCCAAATCTGCACGAGACTATTTAGGTATACCTGTCTATTTACCGACCCTTGTTTGCATAATATGAAGAAAATAACTCGTCTCAATCTTAAGTGGGTTTTGATGCGAAATTCTGTAAACCAGCGTCGTATCCTTTATATTCTGCTGCTCGTAACCATGACATGAGAATTAAATATGGTATAGTAATATCCAGTACCTATCTTATTCAATACGCAGTTGTTTACTTTATTAAGTAAACTCAAACTCTACAATTTGTGGTAATGGCAACCTCACCCAACTACATTACCTTTGGCACTCGTGACGAGTTAAAGCCATACCCTTACAACTATCAACTACAATTTAAGGTTTGCCGCGTGTTTAAAGACCCTTACACGCGATCCTTCACAGTATTAGTTACCATTAATTATGCCATATTATCAGCGTCAGTGAAAGTGCTGCCGACAGCATCCTAGACGAGAAGCTGACACAGCGCGAATTTTCGTAGCAGTAGCATTATTTCGCGCCGCATTATTCGCGCATTATTTATTATATTCGCGCCTTATCATTTTTAGGGTTACGTGCCCAAAGGGTAAAAACGGGACCCTATTACTAAGACTTCGCTGTACGTCTGTCTTTCTCCAGGCTGTGGACTCATGAATCGTGATAGCTAGACAGCTGATATTTTCACAGATGATGTATTTCTGTTGCCGCTACAACAACAAATACTAAAAACAGATTAAAATAAATATTTATAGTCTCCCTAACCTTTTTTACCGTTTTTTGCTCGATATCAATAACCGGTAGCAGGTAGATGCTTGAAATGGGGCTAAGGGGGGTCCCCATACGGTAAGGAACCCTTCTAGCCCAAGTCCAACCAAATTTTTCTTAATTTTTTCTGGACAATTTCTCTTTATTTTTACCACACAATAAGACGAGTCGTTGCGTAGTAAGATTTATATGTCAGCGGGGGTGAGAAGTGGGGTTTTGTACAGCTTGTAGCTAATTTCACAATCAACGTAACGATTGATTTGACCTACTACATTTCAGTACTTTATTGGAGATCTTAAGGGGAATCCTATGTTCAGCAGTGGACGTCCTATGGCTGAAACGAACGAACGAACTAAATTTCAATATCAGAGGTGACATACCCCCATAGACAGCGTCAGCAAAGGCGCCCCCCACGGAGTCCCACGTGACCGAAGTGAGCAGCGACCACTCCCGCGAGAACTTCTGCAGCAGCAGCGCCAGCCGCGCCTCGTCATCTTGGGACACGCGCTTGGCCACCAGACACGCCACACACACCAACTGTTTATTACAAAATTAAATTATTTTCTCCGTCCACCTGGCTCGTCTGAATTTTTTCGCTGATCCCTGATTGTATTGATGGTATTTGATTCCTGGGGATTTTAATGGGTGTTTGAACCCCAAATGGATTCATCTTAAGGGAGTCAAGTGAACGGAGGAAAATCAAGCACAATCAATGCTCAAAAAACTGGCGTAGGTACGACGTCTAGTATTTAGGTACCTCTAGGATTTCTAATAGGACTTGTTGTAAGCGATTTGCATCCCGCGTGTTCTTATTGTTCGAATTAGTATTAATCTAATTTATCTGTCCGCTTTATTTACTTCGGAATTTATTAAGAAATCACTACTCCTGATATGATAACGTTAGGGTATGAATCACGGATTTAAGAGTACGACTTTATCTTTAGAAATCATTGAACTATCTATTTTTATTCCACTTTACAAAAACTACTGTAACTTTATAGAAAACAAGATATTTTACTGATATTGACAAGATTAGATTACGTAAGTAAACATGGCGTAAATATATTTTCATCTTCAGGAATGATATATTTTTGAATGATACATTCGGATTGGCAGAGATCGGGTACTTTAATTTAATGTAAAATAGCTGGATAGCGTTTAACCACATTCATGTTGATGTTATACAGAGATGTGATCTATGATGTAGCACGCTTTCCTAGGTTTCTATTTACATTTGAAGACGTTTCATTACGTGCCGTACCTACTTTTAAAAATAATAATACTGGAGGCGACGTTCTCTAACAAGAATGTGGCCTTGACATTAAAATTGAATACAAGCAAATGACAATGAAAATGAACCATTAGCAAAAAATTAGTACCTGACCAGTTAGAAATTAGCGTGCAAGGTGCAAAACCACAAAAATGCAGGTAACAAACCTCGGGCGCGCCTCCTCCAAGCACAAAAAGCCTTCAGACCTTGTCCGTCCCGGGAAACATCGCTATTGTCCCCACACACAGATCCCGCGAGATGGGACATGTCGTTTCTATCTAGCGGTGACGTAAAGATCTGCTTAAAATCACAACTACGCGTAACGCCAATAATTCCACGGTTATTAATGAATGACAGACCATAAATATTATAATCAGTTATTCATATGTGCTCACATGACTGCATTCTGCAAAGTATGCTTTGTAAGCATTTTGCGGTATGCGTATTGTAAGTATATTTGTATGCGTATTTGCTGCTTACGAGTATGACTCGCGCGGATATACTTAGGCGGAATAAAACTTAATATCGTCAGTGACGTTAACTACAACCTGCGCAGATCTCTCTTCGACAAAGGGAATTTGCTACTGCACAAATTACTCGTCTCGTTGTTGAAGTCATTTACTTGTTCATAGGCGTCTTAAAGTTAGGTTCAGCCTATAGATAAGATACTCGGTTAGCATTGCCAATTTTTTCATCTGCCATAACCGGACAACAAACTGAATCTCGTCATACTTGGTCAAAATCGAAAAACAACACGCCAGGTATCAATGAAAGAGTTTTAGTAAATAAAATGCAGATAATATATATATATCAACAAAACGAAATATAATGTATGAAACTGTTTTTTTTTTCTTAAATTTGTACTCGCTCTCACTTTTAATATTTTTGATAAGTAATGTTCCTCTCTGTTTCAAGTAATGTTTCATAATCTGATCTGATTACATTGTATTATAGTTGAACATTATCATCAATTCCGCCTTTAACATTTCAGACGATATCTTTCGGTATGCCAATATTTTTTATGATCCTACAAAACGAATTAGCAACGTCACGTTCAAAATTTAATCTGACCGGATAAATTGCATTTGGTCGGAAATTAGCGACCTGACCCCAAGAATACCTACTAAAACCCAACGGTCCAAAACCGGACGGTCGGGAACTCTGTACTCGGTGCGTAGGACATAAATAGTAAATACGCAAACACTGCAAAATAAAGAGAAGGCTCTCTCTAGGTCTCTACGGCCCCGGGAAACATCGCCATTGTCCCCAGAGTAGTTTTAACATCGGCCACAATGGCGGTCCTTCACCGGCCCGTACCGTCGTCGGTCGCCGCGTCACAAGCGTGGGAGTGACATTGGAGACAAATACATTATCTAACACATGTTGATTTCGTGAGGTGTTGGCGATGCTTACTAGGTGCTGATGGTAGAGGAAAAGGAAAGGTTTTAAACGAGTGACGAGTTTGCTCTCGCCTAATGTTATGCGCCACGCATGCACGTAACAAGCAAAACATAAATAAATAAGATGTAATTTTGAACGTTGTATTTATAAAATCGCCAATTTTCTACTCCAACCACACACAAGGCTATAGGATTATTCCGCGTTAAGTAGATTGGGTAATGTACCAGCATTTCAATAGTCCACTGCTGAACATAGGCCTATCCAAGAAAAACGATTAAGTTTTATTCACCACGCTTATCTGAGCGATGCATTTAAAACATTTGTTTCGGGTCCTATTTCTGTTTCTGGGTAATATTTGTTTGGTGAATGTTAGTTATATGGTCTACGGCACCCCCAACAGGAAATCCTAGTGGGGATGTTCTATGACTGTAATGCGTTATTTATTTTATTTATGAATACCTATTTTTATTGCTAATAGTGCTAAAAATACCATCGTCCTGTCCAGCGCATGCTTCTTTAAAACAGCAGGTGCAAAATAGCAAGTAAAAGTGATCGTCGATGATACAAAAACTATGACCATGAATGCAATTAGGTAACTATGCATATAAATGAGTTAAGTACTCGCATAAGCCATAAATTTTAAACAAGGCACTAGGTGGATATTGTTATTGTAATTTAGATATTTCAATATAAACTGCTATTTTCTATCATTAATAATGATTGGACTAGCCATGCCAGAGGCCTTCAGGCAGCTTAGAAACTCCTGACGCCAGGGCTATACTAGCCACCCGACCCATACGAAATGAATTAATTATCAATACACAATGTGTTCTATTTTTTAATGTGAACAGACTTTCAGAGATGTACATTCAAAGTTCATTGACTTTGGACAAAACGTATGGAGCAGCTTATGAGCTTATACTAACAACTCCCTACACTTTGCAAAACAACAGCCTGTACAATACAATCTATGTTTGTCGATTAGAATTAAATGGATATAATAATCAACTAAATCGCACTAAAAAAAAAGTAAGCACTCTTAACACTAAGCGTAGAGACAGAAAAACGCAGATTGCAAATTTGTTTTTTCTACAATTTGCAAAAAATATGGTAAAAGTTTAACTTGAGGAAACGTCGTTTGAAAGACTTTCCCAATGAACGTTCCTTTGCTTTTGTTGTTCCTTTATCACTTTCCCTTTGTTGGATTTGCATAGATAACTCATAACTGCGTTTGTAACAGGGCTTGTACATACTTTAACTATGCAAAATATCTTAATAATACGCATAATGGAGCGTTTCTTTTCAAAACGACCTTTTTTATTAATTACTACTGCTAGAATAGGCCCAATTTGACCGACAAACCACCCGAGGAGGTATACAATTCGACGCGTTTTTTTTTAATGTATAACCCACGCTTAACTTTTTCGTAGTAGTCCAATTTCAATAAGTCTTTTTTTATTGGAAAGAGTATACTTCGAAATTGGTCCCACTTAACTTTTATCGAAATCAGCTGAGCCATTTTTGATAAATCAACAATAATGTGAAAAATGCTACATTGATCCGTGCAAAATATTCGCGAATTCTGTACACGGGTGAAATCGGTTATGCTAATTTTTGCAAAAAATAATCTTGTTCACTTTAGGCATTCGATACAGCACTTCAACGGGCCTTTTAATTGGATTTTTAAAATACTTTTATTATTTTAGACGAAAATTCCAAGGAAATCCAAGGCAAGACTTATATCGTCCAGATTTTATTGTTATTTTTATAGTACATTATGGTACAAGTGTGTAATGTTGGTGATTACCGCTTAGGCGCCATTGAGACTCGAGCTGTAGGCGAGGGTCTTAAGAGAACCGAGGACGTAATCATCAATACACACGTGTAGCATACGACGTTTTTCAACACACTTGTGAATAAAATAATACTAAACAAAATATTTTCAACAGTGAAAACGAGTTGTGAAAAATGTTTCGAAATTGCGGGAAAAATTAATCAGTTTTCCTATGCGCGCGCAATGTCAATCGGACATAGACTAGAAGAATGAGGTTTCATAGGTACATTAATTTATTTGCGCCTACTATTGAACACGATCTTTTTTGTATCGAAACTTTTTTTTAAGTACAACTCAACCAATAAAATAAAAAAGTATAACTCACTTGTGAATAATAGCAATGAAAAAGTCACAGTTTGATTACAGTATGCTGAGTGTGAGTTTTGTCGTAAATATGACACGCTCTTCGGCGAGCGCGTAAGCATGTGATTTGTATGAACTTGTTGTGTTTCAAAAACGCGCTGCTAGTGGCGCTGTGCATTTCTTCATACAAATTACATGCTTACGCGCTCGCCGAAGAGCGCGTCATGTTTACGACAAAACTCACACTCAGCATACAGGTGTCATTATGTGCCTAATTGCGGTGAAATTATAGCCACTCATAAGCAAGTGTGTTGAAAAATATATTATGTTTTTATAAAATGAGTTTTTAAGAACGAGATTTTTTCGACTAGGTATTTGACGATGTTCTTAGCCATCGTCAAACAACATTCGTGCATATTCCATATTGAACCAACTTTACTACCTTGGTTAGTTATCGCAGTTCCAATGCCAAATTGCCAAGTTCAAGTCAAAAATTAGTCACACAAATGATTCCTGCCTCAAGCGACCAGCCTGACAAGTAAACTATTGTTAGCGATCAAGCGTAATGTCTAATCACTTTTAATTACTTGTATCTTGATGACCATTCCGATGACTCAAACTTGCAGACGAATTAATTCTAGTAAAGCAATTACATAACAAATACCTAAGTTGAGATACCTGTCGTAGATCAGTTTATTCTAGGTAGATTATTATTTTTAAAACGACCAATTTATGTATGTCATGATCATTGTCCGAAATATTCCCGAAAATATCCTATATTCTATAAAACATAATCAAAGTTCAACATTATCGTATTTGAGCATATTTTCTTTTTGTATTTTAGCAGCTCAACGTTTAGACATTTTCGCGCTTTCTACTCGAAATATAAAAAAACATCGACAGACTTGATTTTTGTATATATTTGCTAAGTCTGAGAATAGGTGGTAGGCTATGTTTATATCCCTAGTAAGAGGCATGACAAGGTAAAACAAAGCTTTCCGGGACAGCTAGTAAAAATACAAGAATTAAACTTTCGGGCAGTCAACTTTCCAGGCCTGAAGGTGAATTACAAGCTAGGTTTTATCTAGATAAAGAGACAAAGCAAAGCATGAACTGAAGATTATGAAGCGTGTCGTTGTGGTCGTAGATTGAGCAAATACGCGGAAAACCTCAAGTCTATAATCTTCACTATATTTGAAATAGAAAATTCCTATGACATAATATGCAGTACGACCTCTTTCTCTGCGTTGTGTTTTCGTATAAATATGGACATGATTAGTACGAGTATAATAATGTCAGTGATGTTTTAGTATTGATAAGATACGCTAGACTATAATAAAAAAAATCCAAAAAAATATGTCCGTTGTATGAAACTATTTTATATAGTAATTTCACAGTAACTCCGTAGGTACCTATAAGTATTGCAAGAATTCTTTATGATAACATTGATAACCCGAATTGAGAGACAGTTAAGCAGGTTTATAATTATGGTATTGTCACAAAATTAAACTGTTTTCACAAATAATAGTTAAGTTCATTTTGTTTAGAGTGTTTCGACATAGGTATTTGCAATATAAATTGGTTTCAAAGATGCTGTTCAAAGGTTGCAAATAAATATATATAAATTAATAAGCCTATTTATAACTGTAATTTTGGTAAAGACAAAAGCTGTGAACAAGTTATGTTCAGTTTTTAATCGGTATTACCCTTATCTTCTGCAAGTGCGTGTCTCTCCCAGAAAAAATAAATAAATGGAAAAATTCTATCTCCAACAACAACGGCCGGAGCCCGACCAAGACCATAGCAAAAATATTATTTCTTCTGTTAGTTTCCCCTCGCTCCCTCAATAATAACAGATCAGAGGTATGTGTAACATGTAGGTTAGGCAGCATTAGTACGTTTTCAAAACAAGGAATACAAACAAGCCGGCAGCATGCATCACGCCAAGTTAATGAAAGACTCCGAACCAATGTCATGTCATCACGTCTCTCAAAAGATGGAGAAGCAAAATTAGCACAAGAATGAGTAACGTCCATCCTTACAAGTTTCAATGTTATGGTTTCAGCGTATACAGTAAAATCTCTTTATTCGCGGGGTATATGTTCCATAAATATGCCGCGAATACAGAAACCGTGAATACGGAATGGTAATTTATATGGGATTATGGGGGATACGTTCCTAGGTGACAAAATAAAAGAAAAACAAATGCATAAAAAATAATTTCAATGAAGTTTTTGAACATTTTAATTAATTATCTTAAGGCTTAGGCAATGGCTTTTTTGGTTGCGGTCTTCGATCCATAATGACAACGCCACTTCCATTTTTCTATTGCTGGATCACGAACAATTTTCGCTGACAGTGAAGTTGAAGCTACAGACAACCTTATTTTATCTTCGGATTTTTAATCGATCGTACAGTTGATTCGTTGACATTGAATGAGCGTGATATGAATGCAAATGACTCTCCAAGGCATAAACGATCAAGCATTTCTATTTTCACACGTTAAGTGGTAACACAGATTTTTTTTGTGTCGAAACTCGTTTCTCATTTTTTTTTTAGTTGACATTATAAACTAGGAAGAGTGAAGTAGACGTGTTACTCGATCACAATTTTGGTAACGAATGTGAAAGACGAAACAATAAAACACGCAAAGCGGCTTTTACTATAAACGGAACAACAACATTTAAAAATATAGTTTATTTATTTAGTTATAAGGTTGCTTTCATTCTGTTTGTTTACATTCTCAAAATCACCGATCGCGGCGAAGGCGGCTTGTGTCAAAGGCCTCGGCGATATCATTTAACAACATACTTTAAACAAACATGTAATAAGATCTATTTTATTTTTTTATTAGTCCATTTGACAAGGATATTGGGTTGAATACCTATTGCAATAATTTTATTATTATTTATGTTCTTATTAGATCCGCGAATAAAAAAATTTTTAGTCGCGAATATAGAAATTGGGTCACATTTTTTTTATCCGCGAATAGTGAAAACGCGAATAAAGGAAGCGCGAATAAGGAGCTTTTACTGTATTCGTTTCATTAGCTGAAGCTTGCGTTAAGAAAATTGTGGAGGCGTTGGCCGCTAAATGGCCATTGTATTCATGCGGAGGACGGACGGATATTTTAATATTTCGTCGTCATATCTAGGTTTTTTATCATCGGTACCTACCTACTTGACAACGTTCAATGATATCAATTTAAAACGAATAATTGAATAATTGCATTTTAAAAAATGTAGTGAGGTACAGACAATTGAAAGCATTGTCAAAAATCCGTGAGGTGTATAAATTGCTCCACCCTCTATGAATGAACTGGCGACCCGCCCCAGCTTCGCACAGGTGTATTATACATATAAACCTTCCTCTCGAATCACTTTATCTATTAAAAAACCGTATCAATATCCGTTGCGAAGTTTTAAAGATGTAAGCATACATAGGGACAGACAGACATGTTTTTTTTCTATATGTGAACATTTGTTTTATGCTATGTGGTGATGACAAAAATAAAAAGCACGTACTGGTCATACTGCTGATAAGTTGTATACATGCAAGATAATTTTCAATGGACTATGCAGTTCTTGTGAAACGTTAAGGTCGCCTCATCTTTTTTATTTTTTTTAATTTGCTATTGCCTGGGAATGCATGCGTTATGTACCAATTCATATTTAAACAATTTTAAACAATTTTTATTTCGGTTCACAATAAACTTTTAAATTACAGTATAATGAGAATTCCTTTTAGGCAAAGGTTTGCCTGTATCAGAAATCCCCGCTCTTCCAAAATATAGAACATCGAAATAATTAATTTAGTGCATGTATGCGTGTGTGAGTGTATATATATATGTGTGTGTATATATCTATATATATATATATATATATATATATATATATATATATATATATATATATATATATATATATATATATATGTGTGTATGTGTGTGTGTATGTATGTGTATGTGTGTGTGTATGTATGTGTATGTGTGTGTGCGTATGTGTGTATGTGTACGTGTGTGTGCGTGTTGAGTGTGTTTGTTCATGCGTGTGCTCATTTATTGGATCTGCAAAAGCCTTTCTACTTCACTATAGCTAAGTGGAGTTACCCACTTGCTGATACACATCTTACAATCGAAGAACAATTTAGGATATATATCTAAGACTTTGTTAATTTTATTATATAAAGTAGCCGAACGAGCGTTACACTGCTTACAAGCAAATTCAGTTTTGTATTTAGGTGTCTCTGCTACTGACATCTTCCTTCTTTTTGTTGGGTTCTGTATGCTAGCATCATATGGTAATGTTTTATGCTTCTTGAGAATTAAGTTGATGAGGTAAAGTTTTAATTTTTTTTAATTAATTCATATGAGTTACTTAGATCCTCAAATATTACATTTTTAAACTAAAACTTCATCTATTTGGCCTGATTCTCTATCGACAAAACGTAACATAACGCGGTATGTACATTTTTTATTTCCGTGAATTTCGTTTGGAAAAATGTTTGATAAATGTAAAATTACGTAAAAATAAATTATAATCCGAGTTCAAGTGATGTTATTTGAAAAATTAATATTTTTCACACGAATTTCTTAAAAACAACGAGCATGTTAGAGCGCGTTACGTGCTTGTTTTGATACAGAATCACCCACCTGAACTGACGACCTCTACGACTGATGAAGCTCTTGTAGATGGAGCAATTACTACGATTACCGGTCTTCTATTAGTTTTTTAACCATTTAAAATGGTAATTTTCTAGAATCTAGAGCCTATTTAGTTGATTGAATTATGTTAACAATCGTAGCTATTAAATTCCTTAAGCCATATTTTAATTCAATTTAAAACTTCATGCAAGCCAATATAATTATGAATGTTCGAGTTATCTAACTTAAGATAAAATAAATGCTTTAAACAAACTATGTAGTTTCATTTAAATAACAATGTTTTCTAAATTTCTATTCAATGAATATAGGAAACAATGTAGCGGATATGTAGTTTAACATCTAAGATGCTGCGATCATTAGTGATGCTAAAATGTCCTTGCTACATTGTGGTGTACAGATACAAAACTCGAATACTATGCATTATTGATATCAACAGGCATACTAATGCACATTGTAATCATTGTATGTGTTAAGAGAAGCACATACTTCAGATGCACATGCGCTGGGCAACGATAGAATCTGTCTAATACCTGATGGATCTCTGATGGATCTATTTTAGTGATCAATATCTGATGGATCTATTTTAGTGCTTCCACACAGGCGGATTTAGTTGTTCCACTTTTATGGGCAATATGGGCAGCATGCCTATAACCTAAATTCATCAAAAAGACTTTTTTAATAGGTATTTTTTCTGAAATTCGGCGCGAATCAAGAGGAAGTGCCAATAGGGTTGCCATCTCTAAAATTCGGCAACCAGGACAAGTCGGGTGAAAACCCCGGAATTTAGAGTCCGGAAACTGGCCATGTCAAAATATTAATAGATGTTATTTTTTAACCGTGGAAAAAACTACTTGTACAGTGAATTTTGCGAATTGGAACCCGGACTACAAATGGAACCCCGCCCGGATGATCCCTGGCAGCACTTTAAACTAGGACAAACGGGAAACCCGGACGGATGGCAACCCTAGGCCACTACTTTAGGTTTGTTTTGAATGTAGGTCCCTAAAACTCCTCTCACCCAACACGATTTCTTGTTATACATTGTTCGAAGGCTAGATCCGCGCCTTTTTCTACTCTTCATAAAGCACCGGAACAGAAACCCGAACTGAGAATCAGTTATGCAGGTTCAAATCCTGCGGTCACAACAAATTATAAATTGTTCATCACAAAAAGACAAACAACAATATCTGATATTCTGGGACTTCCTGCTATCTATAAACAGGGGTGCATCATCTATAAACTATCTTGATCACCTCTATAAACAACTTTAATTTGTGTTGCAATTAAAGTTATTCAATCAAACTTGTTTAAATGTGACCTTAACTACAGCTATTATAACATTGCAAAAGCGAACTTTATCAATGCGCGATTTTTATTTACTAGTAACTCAATACGGTTTGTGGTTTTGGGATGAAATTCCAGTAGCTAGAACGAATTCAGAGTGATATTTTTTGTTTACAGTTTTTAAGACAATACAACCTAAATATTAAACGCGGGAAAAACTTCGCAGTAGTTATAGTTAGGATATTAGAACGTTTACAACTATGAATTTAACTTAAAAGTCATATCAAGATATCTACATAAAAATGTATGTATTGTATTAACCATGTTAGTATCTACAGATATACAAAAAGTATAAGTATGTATAAAGTTTAGTAGAAAAACAAATCTCCTATCCAGCTAACCAAACACCGACCAATACATTACCAAACCAGCTCCGACACATGTTATGGTGCAATCTACTCACGAATTCCACTATCTTGAGGGCGACCCACTTGTCGAAGAGCATGGTGATATCGTTTCCCCACTGTTTACCACTACACTGCACTACGAGTTACGGCACTCCGGTGACATAATATTGGTTCGGCAGACGACTGCGTGGAGCGAACGCACAGTTTTGTTTGATGCAAAGTTACCAGCTGCGATCGGCGTGACATTGAAGGATTCTGCGGGACGGTGCTGAGATAGGAAGCGAGCGACTAGCGTGTAATCTATATATTAGAGTTTTCTTGAGATACGCCTTTACGTACGACCTTATGCTATGCAGAGGTACTTTGGAGTAGTTCAACCGTGTTTGTCTTTTACAATTGAATTAAAATTGTCAACTCTGGCTGTGGCTAGTGTCAGTGATCTCGAATTCTTGAAGGGCGTGTCTTAGAAGTGCTATCTAGCTTTTGGGCGTGTCTCATAATTCAGGCATGTAATATGTAATGTACAATATTCAATGACACGTGTGATGAAATTTTAATTTCGATCGTACGAGTAGTGTCAGGTTTATCTTAGTGACACCATAGGCGTTTTTTAGATTTATTTGATAATTTCAAGTATCAACACTTTTGTCAGGGATGTAAATGTGATTGTAAATTATTGAGTATAAGAACTGAACCCAGACAAATGCCACTGGCGCCTGAGACACAGTCTTAGACTAGTTCAGGACCCTATGGATCATGTATCGCTGTAACACATTTACTATGTCAAAATAAATGATTTGTTTGTTTTTTGTTTGTATGTTAAATACTAGTCATTTTGAAACAGATTCATTACACAATAAACGATTGAGTTTATAAAAGTCAAACCCGTGATGTATCACTCTGCAGTCTGCCCCAGTTTCGTCCGGCGATTTTCTCGTCACCGCTCGCTAAGCATTATTTTCGCGCGATAGTCTTATTAATAAGTACATAAACAAGTTGCGAGCTGCGTGGCATTTTTACAAGCACACCTATTGCGTAAGGGCGTTTAACTGCGCGGGCAGTAATGTTATGGAGTTAGAGGCGAGTGCAGTAAAAACCCATAGCGATAAAACAAGCGCAAACCGAACGGAAACATAAATAAAACACCATAGACATTAAACCATTATACTTAAATTTATTAATCAAATACTTGCATGCAATACTACCTTTACAAAATCATAAACCGTCGAGAGATAAATTCATATTGTCTCGCTACAAAATATTGTTAGATTTTGTTTAAATCCATATCCGATATTATGATAGATAATTTCATAATGCAGAGTTTATCATTGAGAAAACAGTTCCAAATTGATTTACTTATAACCTGATTGTAAATAGACTTATTCATACACAGAAATAGTATAGTAACAACATGAATATTATTATTTCGTTTAAAAAACATCAAAAAAGATCAAGCCAGTGGCAGTAACCCGGCCGCGACCACGGGCCTGAAGTTACCCTTAATTCATATTAACATTCTAAATAAATCCAATGCTTAAATATATCGATGCTGGCTTAGAAAAGCTTCGAATTTACATAAATAATATCCCATTCAATTGGATTCATTCTTAATCAAATACATTTAGGATTGAAATAAAGTAGTCTAAAATTAAAATGTTTTACCTCTCTTATGCTTTACATGGAGTGCAAGAGTGAAGCAATAAAAATGTGAACGATTAATGGATTTAGATAAAATCGACATCAAAATTTCACTGTGCGAGGGACGTGTAGCTAAAGTTGATTGGTAAAAATATGCGTAGAGGCAAAGCTCTTTATTTGCATAAGCGCTTTCACCACATATTTGTTATTGGACAAATTGGGTGCTAATAGAGCATTTGGGTATTTGACATTCCTGCATTTGTCATCGCGATTTGATCTTTTTTTCGTGAATATTGTCCAAGTGTAAGAAACCGCAAATCGACTAGTCAAGTGTGCGTTCGATAGAAAGTGATGACCCGCCACTAAGTACCTAAGTATATATGCCATCTCATTTGCCCTTGCGGGCAGCGAAATCAACAAAGTAGCTAATATTTTATGCTGACTTCGTAGAGATATTAAGTAAGTACTCGTAATTCTCTGGAGATAGTGATTCAAACGCTGTAGCAACTTAACTTGGTGTTTTACTTATTCTAACTGCGTCTAAATTATACGTCAACGTTTTAGAGAGGATGGCTCCAAAGCCTGCTTATACAGATTTCCTGCGACTGCATTAGAACATTGATCAAAGTAGAATCGTATTACACCTAAATGGTAAATATGGTACTCTTGTTCATACCGATCTTTACAGGGTAATAAGTAGGGGTCGGAATATGTGGTTCAATTTACGTACTAGCGATTTTGTGATATCAATAATATTGATATGCCTCTGGGATTCCGTTGAACTATTTTTAGAGATTGTAATTTTATGTCGAACTTTGGAAATAGTATTTTATTCCCTGTCAAACGAAAACTTAGTAGTTTTTTTTCCAATAGGTACCTAAACCTAACATTTATTTTTTGGAAAAATATATTAATATTAAACAGTCGAAACGAACAGCAAATTCATTGAAACACGGATTAACTTGAAGCTAACACCGATTTACTTTAAACACGGATTAAGCATTTTAACCAAAAAAATCAACTATGAAAATTAAATTGTAGTTGAAATATGCAGAGGAAATAACGGAAATCACGCTGATTTCCGATATTTTGGGTCTTATCTATGTAATGGTTACGTAGACTTTCTTCTTTAAAATTTAACTACCTATTCCGACCCCTATTAATGACTCTATGACCAACTGATGATAAGCATCATATCAAAGTGTATTGATACCAGGTTTAAGTTAGCTACCGATTTGTTATTATCATACTAATATTATAAATCCGAAAAGTTTGTTGGTTTGTTCCTCTTTCACGCAGCAACGGAGCAACGGATTGACTTGATTTTTGGCAGGGATATAGTTCAAGGGCCGGAAAGTGACACAGGCTACTTTTTATCCCGATAAAATAAAAGGCTATTCCTCCTGTGGGATAGCACAAAAGACAAATTCCACGCGGGCGGAGCAGCGGGCAAAAGATAGTTGTTAATATTTCATCATTATACTATGTGTTCACCGTTTTAACGTCCAAAATACGTTATATTTTCTTACGCGTATAAGTTCGCGCTTGACCACCATCTCGCCTGATGGTAAGCGACGTTGTGGTCGAAGATGAAGCACACAGACTCAAAAGATACCTATTCATTCTGACTTTGAAACGAAAAATCAACTAACTATAACACTCAAAACTCATTCAGTGTTAACGGCTTACGAAAACGTAATAATCAAATAAAAAGCTTTGCCTCTACGGCAGCCCTACATGTCCCTCGCACGGCACCATGATGTTATAATTAAAATACATAAAACTAACACAAATAACACATTTCCAAATCCGAGCATTTTAGTAATATTAGCACACAAGACAACACAAGTTAGTAAGCAAGCAGTCAAATTCATTGGTGGGTTTAGAGCTATTTCATTAACATTTTTGCCTAAAACATTTGGCCGACTTATAAATGATAATAAATAATATAATCAAACAAAGAGCCACGTCGTGTGTCGTAGATCCGACAAAAAGTTCATAGGTTCTCTTTGGATATTTTTAGTTTCCCGGTTCGACCAACCCAGATATAAATAAACGACATTTCTATGATCGAATGATAAAGGGAATATAATATATTTCACCACCGAATTTGTTACGAGCAAGATTAATTCAATTAATTTGCAAGAATATTTTCGAGAAGTTTATTCAATATCGAAGTTACATCCAAAGATCATAATAAACAATGAATAATGATTGTGAGTAGACTACAAAAACCATATCTCTTTTAGAATAACATTTAACCCGGTCAATTTAGACCAAAAAATGAGAGTGAAGTTACATAATGTCCCAACAAGCTGAATTTCAGTGAAATTGTTCAAAATATAATTATAAACAATGTCTAGAAGTTCCCCATCATTCCCCTGTAAGGAAAAAATTTTATTCAAGGTCAAAGGTCAAAAAAATGAGTTTTTCGCGATTTTCAGCAAAACGGTAAGTTTTATCATAAAAGTATCTGAGACAAAATTGTAGATCATAAAATTATCTATAAAAATGTATTAATCCTTTTTTTCTTACGAGCAACCGTTTCTGAGATAGAACGATTCAAAAAGTTTTAAAAGTTGTTATCGTCATAATATGCATGAGTACGCCACGTATATACATCTAGAGTTGTTATATTTTATATATAATATATATATATAATATATTATATATTAAATGTTTAAATATTTTTCTATTGGTCATTGTAACTTATACTTACAATATAAAATATACATAAGTTTAACGGACAAGTTCATGTAATTTAAATAAATTGATGGGCGTAGATTTTGCTATATATTAAGGTGAGCGGGGCAAAGTGCGCCATATTTTTTGCATAGTTGACTTTGGTGCAATATAACTTGTGTTTTAGTTTACGAATGACACTTGTCGTGGTATCTTATGGATCTATGATGTTTTGCGACTACAACTAATGTCGTGTTATTGCAATCTGAACCTTAAAATAATGATTTTTAGCACAAAATAAGAAAACATGATACCAGGCGCACTTTGACGCCAAATCGGGTAAGTGCGCCTGGTATTAGTAAAACGCAATAATGAAGCGCAGGGATAAAAACAGCCTCATATTATTATAAGAAAACCAGCAACGAAACGCATAACATTTAATTTTTCTTCATAGCCACATTCTAGAAGAATCTATGTATGTCAAACCAAATTTCGGCTAAGTGCGCCATACAATCTTAAATCAGTGGCTGTAAACCTTTTTTCTAAATATTGATAATCGAGTATCAAGTATATTTTTTCTTTTATTTACGAATAAATACAATGGAATGGAACTACTTAATGGTTGTTATAAGGCTTTTTCGATTACAGCCATTTATACATGTGTACTGTGACCATCATAGATGAGAAGTGTTGGCTGAATCGTATCGCCAATCATCGGAATAAATAAAAAATATTCCAAAAAGGCTTGCGATTCTATCCAGACATTAGATGTGGCTGTAAACAACGTTCCAGGGTACGCTAAATCAGAGGTCCAATTACTCCATACGTGCTTCCCTTTATAAATCATAAATGGAGCTCCTTTCTCCCCAGCAGCGTTGCTCGCCATCAAAACTGTTGTATTTGACTTTCCGGAGGATGATGTAGTCCGAGTTGATTTCCATCACCCTTAAGACGTATGACTTTTTTTTGTGGATCACTGCAGTAACTGGTTTCATCCAAATTGTAAATTCTTTTAGGCTTGTCATGAAGCTCTAACTCGTCAATCACTCTTTCTAGCATGTCATAAAATTCTTGGATGACAAATGTGTCTGCGGCTTTCTTACGAGCAACCTCTACAGCCTGCGGTTTGCGGTCCATTACATGCAAAAAGTTCTGTCTCATATTTAAATACTGGTGGTCTGCCTAGACTTGATGACTTTTGGCCCCTTCGATCTGTGACGTGGTCCATAATAGTCTTTCTTGGGATAGCAAAGGTTGATGCGGCTGCATACCCAGACATCCTACCTAATCGAACAGCTTCGACTGCTTCATTCAAAGCCTCTCTGGACCATTAAGGACCTTCAGTTTTTTTACATAGATCCCCATCTTAAACAAAAATCATGAACAGGTAAATAATAATTTATTATTGTGACTTTTACTGAATGTGATTGTGTGTTGTGTGCATGTATGTAGGGCAGCCTCATAAAACACGATAAATAAACATATATACATATGACATTAGGATTCGAAGTAATTCCAACAATAGCACACACTTCTTATTGGATCAAGAATTAATAACAATATAATAATAATTCGACCATACAAACAAGCAAACATACATTGCAAGTTAATATAAAAAGACTCGTTTAAAAAGGTTACAAACCTCTGGATTGCGGCGAAGTGCGCCATATAAAAAGTCAGTATGGCGCACTTCCCCAACTATAAAAATTTGAGATCAGAATATTAAATTTGCAAAAAATATATAAATTTTACTAGATATTCGTAATATAAAGTCAAAATCTCAAAGCACAATATTTAAATTGTGCACTTACCTCACTCGTATGTCGATAAAAACTCAATTTCTTGAGATTTATGACGACGATTACTCCACTGTCATCTCTCCTCACCACTTGCAATGACAGTGAAAATAAAATGGCGCGTGTCTCAAACTCACATGACTAGAGCCATCTGTGACTATCACCAAGAACTATGTTTTAGTTTGTATCATCGATGTAAAGTGTCCCTACTAGTATCCAATCGGTAGTTTTCAAGATATTTGTGGTAGGCGCACTTATCCGCTAGGCGCACTTTGCCACCTTCACCTTATATATTTTTAATCTGCCTTATATTTCAATATACCTTTCAGCTTGGTTATCTTGTGATGACAGATAATTTAATTGTTGTGTATTACTTTTACTCGCTTGAATCGAAAATAACTAATACTATTAATAATTGTGATGTGGCTATGGCTTTGGCAAAAAAGTAACTGTTTGGTCGTTGAGGAAAAGCTCAGCATCAATCAGATATATAATCATCAAAAAGTTTATTTACTTTTGTAAAGTGTCAAGATCATATACTATTTTTACACGCAATAACTGGCTGTGATACGACATCTGCATTTTACAGGAGGGGTAAAACAGCAGTTTTCAAAATGTTTGAAAAACAAGATTTAATTCAATGTGCTGAAGTTTTTAAAAAGAGTAATTCAACTCAACAAGAAGTTATTACCAACGGCATCCGCTTTCTTCTTTCTATGTACGGAGCTCCTAAAAAAACTACCTGTTTAGATAAGCATCGATATGCATGTTTCGTTAAAAATACTAAAAATAAAAAACAAGTTCAATTAGCTTGTCTTCCTCCAACCTCAGTTGCTGCTCACCAACATCTTTTTCGAGTATATAACCAAGTTCAAGTGTGGCTTGGTTATCAGCTAGGCCTTACAGACTGGGGTTGGAAGTTGGTCAACAATATATTAGAGCCAGTTCAAACTTTACTTCCACCTGCGCCGGAAAAACTGCTGAACACTATTTTTTGCAACTGCAAAAAGGGATGCAGTGCTAAATGTGGTTGCAAAAAAGTCGGACTGTCTTGTTCTTTGGCATGCACAATTTGTCAAGGCCGGTCGTGCTTTAATATTGAATCACAAACAATGGAGGATTCGTTTGACTTCGACGAAGCATCATGCGATAATTCGCTATTGACGCAATTTACTTGCATCCAAAATGAAGATGATGAAGAAGCAGGAGAAGAAGAACAAGAATTTGAAACTTACAAATAAGCTTTTTCATTTACATCGCTTTTATCTTTCCCAATCTTTGAGAATTTCCGTTATTATGCATATGTTTTACATTAAACAGGATCACAACTAACCCGTGGAGTAGGCCTATTGGGGAAACCACGTTAAAAAATGCGCTAAGTACACTACCTCATAGGTGGCGTAGAAACGTGTGCATATTATGACGATACAAACTTTTATAACTTTTTGAATCGTTATATCTCAGAAACGGTGGCTCGTAAGAAAAAATGGATTGATACATTTTTTATAGGTAATTTTATGATCTACAATTTTGTCTCAGGTACTTTTATGATAAAACTTACTGTTTTGCTGGAAATCGCGAAAAACTCATTTTTTTGACCTTTGACCTTGAATAAAAAATTTTCCTTACAGGGGAATGATGGGGAACTTCTAGACATTGTTTATAGTTATGTTTTGAACAATTTCACAGAAATTCAGCTTGTTGGGACTTTATGTAACTTCGAATGTCTAAATTGACCGGGTTAATTAGAGAAGATGACTTCAATTGTTTTAGAGTAATTTAATTTGGGAAATTGCAGGAAAAATAACGTCAATGGCAATAAAAATTACTATTTGTTAACTGTTGAATAACATGCTCTAAAATAATAACTAAGAAATATGTGAAGAAACATCTCGAAAATATCCCCGCGAAAATCATCCTTATTGCACGCAAAATAAAGGTCTTGCACTCCGAAAAAAATTAGCGCACATGCGCGGTGCGACATACAAACACAATGTGCGTAAACCTTAACTAATTCATGCAATAAATTAAACAACAAAAATCAAATCAAATTCCATGTTATGCGAGTGCGGCTGCACAGGGGGCGAGTAAACTTTGTTAATTCATTACATTGTGTAAAATATAAATAGGAAGACTCGATAAGTTCATAGTAATCTTTGGAGATGATCAGTAAAATATGGCTGTAGGCCGTATTGGTGTATGCTAGACGTTAAAACTTGTGTCAGATATTACGCCCCTTCCATGCATAAGAAATCCCCCCTTTCTCACTTAACATACATAGCTTTTCAGACAACACATCACGCGACTCCCCCCAATTCATATCAATCAAACCCCATACCAATCGTAACCTCAACTAAATAAAGAAAAAAGCACACGAACAAGTACCCTTCCACGTCGTCATATAAACACAAAGAAGCCTAGTCCTCCAATAAAACAAGTTAGCCATCCCCTTTCCAACCCAAACCTCTCCCCTCCCTAAAACAGTGAACAAAACAGTAGATGGCGCGCCGTCAAAAAGTTGAGGAAACACAAACTTTCCTCCTCGTCCACAACACATGAGCCTTTCACACATACATCATAATTAATTCCCCATGTACTCCACATAACTATCACACCCTCAGCTAAAGACAGGGAGGAAAGCGCACTCCCGAGTTAAGAACAAGCATCTGCCTCCACCGTGATATAAATAACTAACCCAACGTTTCCCACGATACAAACCCCCTTCCCCCATATAACAGTAATGGCTCACTGTTCCTTCCCGTGCGTGATGAACTCATGCAGCGGATGTCTCGACGTCCACGAGTTAAAGAGAAACAAACTTCCCCCTCATCATCATCATTTCGTGGCAATGGCTTAACTTATTTAACTTCCCCCTACCCTATAACAAATGAGCCCCTCACACAACCCCAGCCAAACAACGGACGGAAAGCACACAACAAGCATTTTACCCCACGGTCATACGAATACAATCAAGCCCAGTCCTCCAATAAAGTAAGTGACTCGCCCCCTGTGCCACAACACACGTCACCCAATCCACAACCCAGTCCCCTCCCCCCATAAAAGAGTGCGGACTCACTGTTCCTTCCCGTGGGTGATGAACTCGTGCAGCGGATGTCTGGCCGTCCACGGGTTGAAGTCAGCGTGTCTCGGCGCGGGCGGGGCGCGCGGGGCGGGCGCGGGAGCTGGCGGCGCCCACACGGCGCGCTCGCCCGCGCCCAGAGACATGCCCAGCTGGAGAGACTGCATGGAGGAGGATAGGGACTCCATGCCGCTGCGGGGTGACCACCTGTATGCAAATAACTCACCTTTAAAACAAGGGTAACAACAGTATACTAGAAGCATCGTGCCCAGGTGGAAAGGCTGCATAAAAAATAGGTAATTTATTCTATGCTGCTGCAGCAAAACGACCATCCATATATAAATAAACTCATAGTTTTTTATTATTTTATTGAAGATAATGTAGCATAATAGCATAGTAACATCTCAGAGCAAATAAAAAAACCAGAGGGAACGCCGTTGAACAGTCAAATGAAGCTGGTTTTTTATACATGTGTGAGCGCGTCGCTGTTGCGCCGCCTAGTTTGACTGACAAGCCAAGGCGTAGTTTCATAGTTACCTGGATGTGTGTGTAATTGTCTGTACACGGCGAGGCGTAGTTTTGGTTGGCTTCACTTGTTTGTTCACAACATTCTTTCTTGATTTTTTTATTTGCTCTGAGAGTAACATATTATAGTACAATACTGCATCTCAGGTGGAAAAACTGCATGGCGGGGGAGATGGATTCCATGCCGCTGCGTGACGACCATATTTTAGAAATAAGATAGCTTAAGAACATAATTTTGTTTGCTGAAGGCATATATTACATAGTATAATAACGTATCGATACAATATTTTAAAGCTTAGCGCGTCATGTCCTGGTGCATGTAAGACCGAATGTAAGATGAGAGAGATGCCATGCCACTGCGGGACGACAACAAGGCAGTAAAATTTAACACCATGAAAAAATCACTATCACATATATAACATAGTATATTTTAAGATATAAGATTGAAACGCGTAGCATCATGCACAGTATTGCACAGGCGCAGGCTGCGTGGAACATGAGAGAAACTATATGCCGTTGCGGGACGACCCACTAGACACGAAGAAAAGGAGTTGAGATGAGTACATGCAAATAATACAATACAATATCGTAGTGTAAGTCAGCTTGAGAACATAGAGCACTAACATACAGATACAATATTGCAAAGCATAGCATAGGTGGAAAAACTGCATGAAAAACGAGATTGCATGACACTAAGAGATGAGGGTAAGTATGCTAATATTACAATACAATATTGCAAAGCAGTGTCGCCTTCAGTCGTGCTCAGGTGCAAACTGCTTGAAAATGAAGACTCGATGCTGTTTCGAGACAACCATCTACATACAAATAAGTAAGTTTTAGAACAAAGTATGCTAACATGCATAATTATACAATAATAAGCAGTGTTGTCATGCCCAGATGAAGAGACTGCATAAAAAAGAGACTCCACGCCGCTGTAGGACGCCTACATTTAAATAGTATAGGTCCCCTTCAGAATAAAGTACGCGAATGCACAGTATAGTAATAGCTTATATATACAATATTGTAAAGCATAGTATAATTATGCGACATGCGCGGGTACAGATTACATGGAAGATGAGGGACTCAAAGCCATAAAATCAAAGCCATAAAAAAACGGACTTGAGAATGAAGTCCGCAAACATGTTGAATTACAGAGCGTTCAACTCTTCAATACTCAATCATTTATAGCGACATATGCATTATGCAGTATTTACATGCTGTTCTTAATAAGTAACATGTTTAGCATAGTAGTTAATATATACTATGCGTGTAGTTTTCATCAACAGACAGCGTCATTTAAGAGGAAGGTTTTCAAGTATGAAACATGCATAAAAACCAATGTATAGTACCCAGAGCTAAGCGAGGGCGAGTCGCTGGTATAGAATAGAGAAGGCTGGAACGTCATGTCCTGATGTGACGACTGCATGGTTGAAGCAGGGGACGGCGACTCCACGCCCCGAGACTGCCACCTACACGTGAAGAGACACCTCGTTGAGAACAAAGTATCATCATACACATTCAGTATGTGACACGCGTTTTAAATTCTATATTATGAAAATTAATATATATTAAAGTATAGTACAGTAAGAACATCTGTAAACACGAAGCGAGTCATTGTACAATACGAGTAATAGGTCCTTTATGGCGTCTGTGAACACTAGGCAAATAATTGCGCAATAGCAAATTCGTTAAATCAGTTGCGGTAAAAAAAACAGTTGCGGGAATGCCGGTGCGGAACTGCAATCGAAAAAAACGGACTTGAGAATGAGAGTACGCAAACATGTTAAATTACAGAGCATACTCTTCAATACTCAATAAATTATACCGACATATGCATTATGGAGTATTTACATAAGTATGAAACATGCATAAAGAGTAAAGACCAATTAGTAATAGTACCCGGAGCTATGTGAGGGCGAGTCACTGGAATAGAATAGAGAAAGCTGGAACGTCATGTCCTGATGTGATGACTGCATGGATGATGTAGGGGACGGCGACTCCACGCCCCGAGACTGCCACCTACACGTGAAGAGAGACCTCGTTAAGAACAAAGTATCATCATATATACACATTTTGTTTATGACACGCGTTTTCTATATCATGAAAATGAATGTACATTAAAGTATAGGCCGAATCGATTCTTTATGGCGTCTGTGAACACGAGGCGGGTTATTGGACAGTAGCAAGTTCGTTACGTTAGTTGCGCGAAGAGTGGGGATCAGCGCACCTTGTAGCTAACGTCAGTTTTATTCGGCCTACAGAAATACAGGAGGCTCACTCTCCTGCGGCGGTGGCGGCCTGGCGGTGCGCCTCCTGGATCATGCGCACGCGCTTGCGACCACGGCTTCAGAGTATAGGAGGGCGCGGCGGGCGACAGGAGGCCAGTCGGCTCGTTGGGAACTCGCATCGACCCATCTAATGGTATAAGATATAAGAATAAAGGAGACTTACTCTGCAGCGTTGGCGGCCTGGCGGTGAGCTTCCTGGATCATGCGCAGACGGCGCGCCTGTGACCACGGCTCCAGGGTGTAGGAGGGCGCGGCGGGCGACAGGAAGCTGGTGGGCTCCTCGGGAGCGCGCGTCAGCTCCACGCCGCGCTCGGGAGACCAGTGACCGATCTGATGCATAAAAGATTTCACATCGTATCACTGATTCTCTTGCACCGCTATGTTTTCAGTTTTGAATTAAATTGTCGTGTTGAGCAGGAGCCTGCTTCTGATTAGCAACACCATTGCAAAGCCCTTGAAGAGGGAATCAGCATTGGTTAAATGTAAATGCGCATACAGAACTATCTGGGTGTCTCAAAGTGTGTAAGTACAAGAGAAAAGAGCCAAAAAAAGAGTAAGGACCGGTCCACAAAAGGCAGTGCCTGAGGTATATTACTACATCGTCCCACCTACATATTGATGGTTTGTCACATGTTGCATTCCGTAGTCTCACCGCACGCACATTGGATTTAGAGCCCGCGATTTGAAGCGGGGAGAATGTCTGCATAGCGGAGCATGTTGCGGCGACGCCATGTGTACGCACCTGCTTGTGGACCGGCGCTTCCTGTAAATTATGTGTTACCTCGCGGTACTGCTTGAGCAGCTGCGGCGACTGCGGGAGCGACCAGTCGACGGCGGGGCGCGCGCCCGAGCCCCACGCGGCCGCCGCCACCGCCACCAGCGCCTTGCGCGCCATCGCCGCGCCGCGGTGGCTCTGCAACACAACACCACGTTCTAATATCGTACGTGACCTCTGTCTACATATAGACAAATATTACAGAAGAAACAAGAAAGTAAGTATGTTCAGGTGGTTCAGATATACCGGGACCTATGCAAAGGAAGGCATGAATAGTGATTTTGTAAAATAAAAATAAATTATCAAGTCATACCCTAGATTACCTAAATGGCTTACCGAGTCGATTGAACGAATTATACACTAAATCTAAATTTTATTGCACCGAATTTTGAAAATCCTGAAAACTAGCGTAAGCTTTTTAAGAATTTTCAACTTTCGAAGCGATTTATATGCGATTGGAAAATACGCAAACGCCTGACGTTACTCTCACACTTCGCCTACGAAGCGGATTATGAAAACTCTGATCTCAAAGATCGACTGATCCTAATCTATATTGACGTTATACCTACTCGACAATGGCGGTGCAAGAAGCGACATCCCGACGTGTACTTCTTGTCATTACAGATGAAAAGCTGAATATATATGAAGATACGGCAGCAGTAACGGATGACGGTGTGACCGGAGGGATGTTGATCGACTGACCTTATACTCGACGATAGCTGCGCAGGAGGCGATGGAGCGCCTGATGCGCACTTCCTGCACCTCATCGGTGAGAGCGTACAGCAGCCGCACGATTTCGGCTGACGGCGTGGACGGAGGGATGCGCGATATGAAGATACGGCAGTTGTTGATCGATGGACACACGCCTAAAATTCATTTCATTGAATAAGACTTGAGACTGATCGAACGTGTCGCCGTAGCCACAAATATCGACGCTACAAGACGAAACAGTTCCAACTAACGACATTTTTGCATTCATAAAACATGTAAAAGTGGCGGCACCCTCGTTTGAGATGCCATTAAATATAAATAAATGAATAAATAAATAAATATTAGGGGACATCAACACACGGCCTCTGACCCCAAATTAAGCAAAGCTTGTGATATGGCTGCCAGAGACTGATATACTACATAAACATATTTTTAAATACATACTTGTAATATATAGTACCTAAATAACACCCAGTCACAGAGCAAACACCAATGTTCAAATGCTTGCCCTGGGTGGGGATCGAACCCAGGCCTCTTTGATCCAGAAGTCAGGTTCACTAACCACTGAGCCACTGAGGCAGGCATATAAGATCACATATAGATACAGTTGTACGATATGTATTGAATGGATGCATTGGATGCGTTACATTCTTATTGTGTATGCAAGAGCAAAGAAGATATTATAATAATACTGGCAAGAGTCAATCTAATTTTTTAGGCGAAAATTTACTCTCGCATGTACAACTTGCTTGATCTTATCAAGATGACATTATCTCTATATTAAAAAAAAAACTTTAGAAAATGATAATTAATTAAACAACAAAAACAGGCTTTGTGTGCAAGGAATACAGTAAAACGTCAAGCCTGATAAAAGATCGTCGATATGCTTACCCAGCTGCCAAGAAGGTCTGATCATGTAGTTGTTGAACAAGCGGATCGCATTGGCTGCCTCCGCGTCGTTGGTGTACATCGCGAACGCATATCTAGACCAAAACAAAACCTATTGGAAATCTGTAGATATTACATCTGTGATAGGGATAGTGGTGTAAACTGTACATAGACTGGCCCAATAAGAATCTTCTTAGAATTTCATAACAAAACGCGGGGGCGGGCGATGATTCGAAACACAACTGGAACGAGTATGAATGTTATCAGTTTTCCTTCCAAGTTTTGAAAACTTCACAAGATTTTTGTATCAAAAGCGACAACAGTCGTAGGTACTTTGACGTTTCGTGACCTCTTGACCTCTTGTGATGCACCTGTATCTTACACTCTAGAGCTGAACGCGCACCCGTTTGCAGTGCAGTTATCGACCGAATCGATCTTCTTGACGTCTATGAAGTTAGCTACAAGCTGTGCACATCTGACATAACGAATTTCCTAATGTGGCGGATTTGTGATCAATCGTAATATGATATTATATGCAACGTTGCGCACCTGTCTGTGCCAATCCGCGTCTCTGTCAAATCATATTTTTGGCTCACTTGCTCGCACTGTCGTTATCATTAACGTGAGCAGGACAAAACGCGACATCAACGCTACTATGCTTAGCCGAAACATCAAGGTATCAAGAAGTATTAACTCACCCTCTATTCCAGCCAGAGAAGTTGATCATCAGCCGGAACTCGAAAAGCTCGCCCGCCTGCCGGAACAGCGGCACCAGCGTGTCTTCGAAGCAGTCGTGGGGAATACGCCCGATGAACACCTGGACATACCATCTAGCATAAGACAAATATTCTTGACCAAAACCATAACAAAAGACTTGCAGCATGTCCCTTCAAGTGTGTCTATGAACTAGGTGGTCGTCCATGTCGAGATGATGATGATAGGATAACATCTCGCAAAGGAGTACTCCACCGGACTAGGTGTTGTGCCCGGGGATAGGTATCCGACAGTGTAATCTTAGGTCTTGTTATGGTTCGGCCGCCGCTGAGAATTTCGTTTGAGCGATGCAGCCCTTGGCTTGTGATTGGCTGACGCTAGTATTTCGAGGCGCGCGTGTGGTGGCGCCACATGTAGCGAAGTTAGTCGCTACATGTCTGTAAAATAATTCCATAGGCCCAATTATGAAGTACCAGCCTTTTTAAAACTCCACTGTAGGCCTACCCACGTAGGGTGTTTGGGCCATATCCACCACGTTGGCCCAGTGCGGGTTGGTGGATTCACATACTCCATCGAATTTCTTTTACGGACGTACGCAGGTTCCCGCACGATGTTTTTCCTTCACCGAAATGCCAGTGGTGTGAAATTCCGTACATAAATTCCAAAGAACTCATTGGTACGGGACCAGGGATTTGAACCCACGACCTCACGATTGTAAGGCGGGTGTCACTACCTCTGGACCACCACGCCAATTATGAAGGCGCCAACGTAATTATAATAGCAATTTAGCATATGTATTCCTTATTATTAGTGCTAGTTACAATAGTTACAGATTATTATAATTGCAATCTTAAATTAAATCTGTTGATTACAAGAATATTATGGCTTAGTACAGATAGATTACTGAGCATAGCCACAGGTGGCGGCCACACACTACCGCTATAAGCCGAATCATACAAGTTGTCAGATTTGAAGTTTGCTACAGGCTGCGGAACTTCCAATCCTGACTGAGGACATAAAGCTGCATGTTGATTGGATATTGCATAGCTTGTAGGTAATTTCACATCCGTGGACTTGTGTGTGATTGAGTAGACACTGCTTTAGTGAGTGGCTGCCACCGGGCACACATGTGCACCACATTTTATGGAAACATAAAAAAATCATGTGAACTGCTTGTCACTGCCCACCGGTAGCCTGTCTGCACCAAGCCTATATGAATTCCTGATTTATGACCCAACAAGGTCTCTCTCTACCAAGGATGAAATGAAATGTGTGGTGTGACAGAAATAAAACCTATAAAACATGTCATGATATTGCAAGTGATTTTTACCTAACAAATAATCATCATTATCAGCTGTAGGAAATCCGATACTGGACATGCCTAATGGATTTCCAATAAGATCAGTTGGTAACAGCTTGGATCCAGCATGATCCTGCTGTCTTGATAACATCATTGGTTTACCTAACATATGATGCACATAAACTGATACACTGATAGCATATGACAGAAACATGATAGTTTCAAAATTTATCTAATTAGGCCTATAATGGCATTAAACTTATTGGAATTGTGACACGCCTTGTACAACAGACAACTTCAATATTTTGAAATTAAAACTACTCTAGTAAACCCATGTGACTAGACTTAGTTTAGTACCTACATAGTTAAGAAGTTATAGGAGGCTTTTGTCCAGCATTGGGACTCATGGGGATAAATACAATTCAATGAAATGATAATACTTATCTTAGATCAAGATAAATAAGAACATTATTAAGTTAGGTAGGTCTATCTGCTAACAGCTGGACTGGTTTGATGTTTAGAATGTGTCACATTCAAAATGTAAATTTTAGTGTTCAGTTCAGTTAACATAGAACATAGGTACCTACTATGGTAAAATTTGATTATACAACTAAGTTCATTCTAATTTTTTTTTTATCCTGAACTGGTACACCTGCTGTTTGTAGATGCGGAGTTGCAATTATGAATGGAACAGCTGATCTTTTTTTAAATCCTGGGTTAGCCCCATACATTGTCAACACGAGCCTACTCATTGTCGGCAGTTCGTTTCGCGTGCTTCAAACCGGAGCGGTGCTTCATCCGTTTTAGCACTGCTCATATTATGACATTCAATTCGAGTCGCGGAGAGACTGAGAAGTAGTTAGGAGACAGAAGTACGCGCAACAGGAATCAAGGGCAGAATGTCGAGCGGACGCTCACTTTGAGTCGCTCATTCGATGTAGATATTTTTAATTTTCCAATACATACTCAAATTGAGCTGACCAGTCATACCTACTGAGCCACTCACTAAGGTCAAGTCAAGCGTGTGGCGCCAAAAGCACCCTCAGTTTGACAAACCTAATGCATGATGCACCATTTAGATTGCGCGGGAGCGAGCTCAGCGTGCGACGCGTGCGTCTTGAATGTTGAAGGTCAATGGGAACCGCTAAATAGTACTTTAGAATACATTTTCAATACGTCAATATATTACAGATTGATGAGATTTTAGGTACTTACCTCGCAATTCCTAGATGGCTCCGGCCCGTTCCAAGCATGAGGAGCTTTCCTGTAAATTCTTTGCCCATTGATTTGTGTCAAAGTATATGATGTGTTATTTTCAGTTAAAGACAATAATCTCGTTGATAACTCGTACTGATTAACTTCACTAGACGAATAATGCTTAACAGGAGGCATTCTAGCCAATATAAATTACGACTTAAATTAATTAATAAATTACGAAAATATTTCACAATACAATCACTCCTCCTTCGTGGTTTTCAAAAAAAGAAGATAAAAGAAAAGAGATAAAACTATATGCGAGAAAGAGATGCTTAGAGTTCGAAATTATTAAAAAAAAAACAAAATGCATGAAAATGGCGCACTTTCAATAACTATTTCATATAAATAACTTATTGATTTAAAGCAGCAATGATTGAAGCGAATATATTTATCTAAGAGTATTAAACTTAAATAAAATATTAGACATTGAAAAAATCATTCGTATTGTTTACTGGTCATTTACACAAGCGGCTTTAGTGGTTATAAGTAATTAAATAAAATAGGTAAACCGGAAATGAATTTACATACAGTTCATTCGCAAAATCTGTATTTTTAAGGGCAGTACACACATTCATTAATTTCATTTTTCATTGTCACAATTTATTCATTTGTTGGTCATAAATTATTTGATTCATTCATTTGAGTGATTTTGCTTGTGATAGTACCTCGTAATTTTAGAACTGGCCCATAGTAAAAATAGGTACGAAAATTATTATGAGAACAGTGATAATATCTTAAAATAATGATTATGTCCATAGCATGGTCTAGAGATACACCCGCATAATATGTTGTTTTGAGACCAAGGGGAATTTGACTGTAATTAAAATAATATGTTTTAATGTTTATAATTTTATTGCAACATAAAAATACATTATTCTCTTGAAACATTAGATTAAATCGCAACAGATAGAGAATCAAGGCAAAGAAGGGAAGCTTATAACCTGAAATTACACGCTGTAATCAGGTGTGTAATGAATAAATTCGATTAGTTTTTTCAACCGAACAAAAATGTTACAATAACGATATCAACTGCATCATGATGAGCATGAAAACATTTTGTACCCTCTCTAGAACACGAAGTCTGGTAGCTCCACCGACTCCTTTGGTGAGTTGACTCATATCCAAACTGTTCCTGAGCAGCATTCGTAAAATATAAGTTCGCCTTGCTTTTCGATTCATCCGCAATATTTGTTGTTTAGAAAAATATCCCAGCTTGTCCTGATTTATGCTCTTTAAAACGTCATGAGAAAGGGTGGTTATTGCTTCCAGTTTTATAGCGCTGATCTGTGACGCAGGAATACCTAAAAAAATTAATTGTGTGCAAGATTTACTAAAACTTTACACACAAAAAGGTAGGTGGCTTTACCATTAGGTACATCAACCTGTTCCCCGTGTTACTCTACTAGGTACAGGCCTACGTAACTTATGACCCTGTATGCCCTGCCCACTGCCGTTTCAACTTTCCAATTCAATGGGCTATGTCGGTAACTTTGATTCTTATACGGATCTCCTCATTTTTGATTTGATCTGCCAGAGCATAGACGAATTAGGTACCTATTATTAATCTATGGCCAAAGAGACTCCAAGCATGGCCTTCGACATGACTCATTGGGCTACGTTAAGCTAACTAATAGGACTCATAGTGAGAGATCACGTTTCTGTACCATAAGTCTTCACTGGTACCACTACTGGTAGAAAACTTTCGACTTTGAAGCACTGATTTTGGATGAAAAAACGTTAAGCAATGTTCCAAACGTTGCCCAGCTGAGTTGGATGAAAAGCAATAATTGTATTAATTATTATTTTTATTTTACTAAAATGACTTACAACTGAACAGAGCGCCAAGCTTATAAACTTCATGAGATGTCCATTTGTAAGGTTCTCCATACGCATCGGGATGTGTTGCAACTTTGTAAAGAGTCTAAAATATAGATTTTTTTACTAAATAACATGTAGTAAATCTAAATATACAACTGGTAATATAAAAAAATAAAATATGGAAAATCTAAATATACAACTGGTTACCTAAATAGGTACGCTTTATATTAAACCTATATAATGTTAGGTAAAGCGAAGATTGCAAAAAAACAGCTGTTTCATTAATTTTTCGGCCGAAAAATTAACATTTTGTATGAAGCACCAGATTTCATACGGTCAAGTCATGTAGACATACTAGGTACACCGCATAATTATAATTTTAAAGTAGTTAACCAAATAGACAAACACAAATAGTAGTACGGTATAATAGAATAAATATACTTTACTTTAGTTTGATTAGAATCGCATTTGTTCAATTTAGTAAGAACGTCAACACTTAATTCTTTGAATATTTTCGGGGGTATTTTTTCAAGGTCTGTCGATGGAAACCCACATAATAAATGCCCAAGCTCGTTGATATAAGTACTTTGATTTAGCCATGTATTACCAAAATATCGCCTGTATGCAGCAATTAAAACTCCAAGCTGGAAATAAAGGAGTAGTAGGTATTCCACTGTCAGCTCGCTAAAAAAAATATTATTAGTGCCATAGAAGAAAGAAAGAAATAAAATGGTATGCGTAACATTTTGTTATTTTTATTGTTAATTAAGTAGTGGAAAATACAAAGAAAAGCTCTACACTTGGCTCTACAGTCGGTACTGGTATCGTACTTGTCTAATCCTATATGTTTGAGGATCTAAGCTGTGGCTGTTTTGACTTTATAATCCATGCTATTCAGCAGTTTACGTCCTATATCAGCCTTTTTAATAGTCCATTGTTGGATTTAGGCCTACCCACAAAGGTTGAATGGACCATATCTACTTACCACGCTTGCCCAGTGTGGGTTGGTAGTGGACGTCCTATGGCAGTATAACGATGACAATGGCGATAATGCTATTACTCCCGTATGTTACTTACTATTAGCTAAAGAAGATAGCAGTAACATTCATTTAATATGCTGAGGAGTTAGGAGAAGTTTACTGGAAAATCGAAATTATAGTATTTTCCGTATGGCTCCATACATTTGTATACAGCGCCTCTGGCGAAAACGAAGAATAACTAACAAAAATATATGGAGCCACACGCAAACGCGCAAGTTTCAAGAAGATTTTGTATAGATAAAAAAATATGTTTTAGAGACGCTCTACCTTGCGCTTTTTTAACTTGAAAACGTTAAATGCAAAATATTTCAATACTGATGGATCCCCGAAGTTGGCATAGTACAAATCTTCTTCAGGGACAACGTTTAAAAGAGATCCAAATGCTAAATATTCACGGCCCTGCAAATAAGCTGCTGTTTTTCCATCTAAAAATGTATAATGACTGTGATTAAAAATCCAGCTCATTTAATAGATTTTATTTGATATTACTGTACACACTTTTTTTTTTCAATAGCAAAGCAAAGCCATAACAAATATTCGTTTGTTTTAGCCAATGTTTTAGCCATAAAATATTCACCATAGACCTCTCCTAAAGATTTCCAATAAGACCGGTTGGTAGCGGCTTGCATGCACCTTGTGGGTGGACAAAGTACGCTGCGCTTGCCAGTACGTGGTCTTCACTCGAGAACTTTTCGACCTCCATAAAAATACCTACTAAAAAATACTTATGACAAATTCAAATTCACGCACTTGTTAGATCACTGGTTACTTATTGTATAAACTTACTTTACTTACTTATTTATTGCAGAATATTTGCATATAATTTATATCTGTTATTTTTGTTATGATCCATTTATAATTATCAATATTTTAAAAAACTATTGATATATTTGTTACTATACATTGAATTGTGTAGAAAATTGTATCCATACTTAGAAGCTTAATTAGATCTAAACTAAGAAGTTTATAAATAATGATGAGGAGAACACTGAAAGCAAACCAGTTATGATATCCCATGATAAAAGTGCTCTTGTTGTAGGTATCAAAAACTTTTTAGTATGACTCAGAATATGTAAAATAGTTTCCGCATCTAGACGCATAAAAGAGCTCGGTGGTCCAAAGAATATCATGTTTAAAGATTGTTCGATTCTAACTCTATTGTCTAATTCTTCATAAAAGTCGTCATACATATGTAGATTATCTGAAAAATAACGTTATTTCGCTAGATTTGTACCTATTCAGGGTCGCAAACTAATATTACTAAAGCACTCTAATATTATCATTACCTTTTTCTACTGTTGCAATCATTGAATTTTTATCGTCATCGTACTCCACAGCCATTTGCTCAATTGTTTTGGTATATTGCATTGAATCAATGTCATGGTGTGATATGCCATTTACAAAGCTATAAATCATAGAAATAATAATACAATTTTCGATCATAATGTTCTGACTGTCTTTATAGACAATCTGAACATTAGTGAGTGCGTTTCACGAAATCACGTTACGAAAGAAGTGTAATTAATTCTTTTAACCCTTAAGGTAGCAAGATCAATGGATGCTAAATAAAACAAAAAAAGTATTATAATTCGTTTATTAGGAGTCTAAGGCACACAGGAAAAATAAAAATAAAAATCAATATCCCGCCGTTTTTGAAAAAAAGCATGTATAGTATACTATACAGTGCTAATTATGCAGTGAAATTGATGAATATGGGCATGTATAGTATAATATACATCGCTACTTATTCCAAAAACTTTGAGTGTATAGAACTGTACAAAATAAAAAAAATAATCCTTTTGGTGATAAGTCATAAAGCAATTCCTGCCCTTGACATAGCATAAATGAACTTTGCACTTAGTGCAAATAGTACTTGCTTGTCCGCCTTTGCAGTGTTTGCATCGCTGGTAGTTTGCCAGTTGAGGCCAATGATCAAATTGATCATATCGCACATCATCTGTGGGCCTTACTGCCACAGGCTTCCGGATCTTCTTTTCTTCAGCTACAGCATCTTTGTCGTGAACAGGCGCAGATCGGTTTTTCTTCAATAGTTCCGCAAAAATTTCATATCTGAAGTCTTTCAGAAGATCCGACTTCTTTTTTATTTTCTTTATTTGATAGTGTCGTCGACGCAGCAGCCACGCATTGTTCACACAAATGTCCAGCAATTGGGAAAAAATATTTTTATACCATCTGTGTGATTTTATCCCAGTGCGATACAATGCAATAAGCATGTCTGCCAAGTCCACGCCACCCATATGGCGATTGTAGTGTTTTACTATTTGGGGGCATGGAACTTCGACATACCGTTTCATTTCTTTGTTGTAACGCCTAGTTACATCAACAGGATAAGCGTCACAATATGAGCTGACAAGGGTAACCTTTTTGTTGTCAAACCATTTTATGACGCTAATCTTGTTCTTGTTGCAGACCACTTGTGAAAATGATCCCCTTCCTTTCTTCTCTAGCTCTTTATCAGCAATCAACATCTTGTCTCCTCCTTGAAGTCTATTCTGTCTGATGGTTCCAAGACTAAATATACCATATTCTTCTCGCAATAAATGGACAAGTTCCAGCGAAGTAAAATAATTGTCAAAATAGACAACACAGGCTGGTGATTTTATCGTCTTGCACAACGCTAAAACAATTTTAGCTCCCACGCCTAAAGTTTCTTCTTTCTCAGTGAAATAGATGTTCCTAAACGTGCTATCTCCCGCATACAGCAGAAAGTCGTAAATAATCCCTGACACTCCAGCCCTTACTAGGTTTTTAAATCCCCATTTTCGAGGTTTATTGGGATTGTATTGGCGTCGGCTACCTGCTTTTTTGCCTTTGTAGGGTACAACCATTTCATCGACGCTAAATGCATTCTCCTCTTCAACAGTCAAACATTGAGCTCTGATTCGGTCAATTATTGGACGCAATTTATAGTATCTGTCATCGCTTTCTGCCTGATTATTGTCTGCAAAGTGTATGAATCGCCGGATTTGCTGAAATCTCTTGAGGGGCATAACATCTGCGATTGGAGCGCATCTGAAACAGATTTTCCAGTAATCTTTGTAAGATGGCATTACAACGATGCCCATTAGGATGTTGATCGCTAGAAAATCTAATATTTCGTCGTTTGTGACTTTTATAGATCGGTCATTTTGCTGTACACTATAAAGATTTGTGTACATGACTATTTCGTCTATAATTTCAGGCGTAAAGAACCGATAAAAGTAGTCTAGACGAGACCAATTTTCGGGAACAGGCTGTTGATAAACTGGTTCAGGAATCTCTGCTTTACATTGCAGTTGCTCTTTTTTCCACCGACATACTAATTTATACTTTTTGTTTCGTTTTTTAACAGATTTTGTGAGTACTGCAGGTGCTCGACGCTTTCGCTGAGATCGTGTTTTTGGCGCTGCTGATGTGAATGTGGAGGGAGAATTTTGTTGAGATGGTAAAGAAGGCAATGATGAAACAGAGGGAACAGCAAACAGATCACAATTTGTTGAATTCGGAAAAACTTCGGCAAGTACTGGAGATATGGGGACAGGGGGGTTGTTTTCTAAAATGTCCTGCTGAGCCGAATCATTTGCGATGATTATGTTTTGCTCTTCCTCGTCTGAACAGTGTGTGGTTTGAACCGGGCTGTCCAGTAAGTTGAGTCGTTCAAATGATGAATCTAGAGACGGTGCTGATGAGCTTTCCATAGACCCGCGTATTTCATCCTCACTGCTCTTTCCATCACTTTCGTCAGAACTGGCATTTTCTGCAGGCACGAGCGATAAAATACGCCTAGCGCGTAAACCCGCATATTTCTAGAACAAAAATAGCATCCATGCAAGCAAACCAAAACCAAAAAGCAAATGTTAGTGCCTAAGCGAAAGAGTAAATATGTGACATAATTTGATGTTAGTTGCAATATTTTATAAAAATGCTTCATAATCCCACGCCAATCATAAAAATTTAAAACCATAGGCGTCCAAAATGTAGCAATGTATATACAATTATTCTTGACAAAATAAGAAGATCGTTTAAATAAACTGTAGCGATGTATAGTATACTATACACAACAAAACAGCGCCAACTTTGACAAACTGTAGCAATGTATAGTATACTATACACTGAAATAAAACACGAAAAATCTGATAAAAACCTCGGTCCCAAAACTTTGCTTTATGCACATGCGTAATAATTAAATATTTGTTAATAAATGTTATAAACAAAAATATCATTATGTGCAGTAAAAATCATAATTTAAAAATATTTTACCTTGAACATCTCGCAGCTCCACCGTTAATCTCAAAAGTTTGCAATTGCAATCTATCTGTCAAAGTCAATGTCGCTTTTTTTTTTTAATGTATACACCTGGATACTATTTCACAGTGGCAATCAAAATATTTCGTAAATGAACACGAACGTAGAGAGTGGATTTTTTAAAAGTAAATGTATAGTATACTTAACAAAACTACCTTAAGGGTTAAAACAGATCTCGTTACCAGGTGATGCGTCTGAGGGAATTCTTTCGTAAAATATACTTCTAGTAATTACCTATAAATTACAATATGCAGGTGCATGAGTAAAACTAAGGTCCGTATTACGATAGGAGTTCCCCAAAATAAGTGAAACTAATTTTACCGGATTAGTGAAGCGATTGTGGTGATGATTTTGAAGGAGTTCTTTCGCGAAACGCACAGACGTTGCTACAACCTCAGAGCAAATAAAAAAATCAAGAGAGAATGTTGTGAACAAACAAGTGAAGCCAACCAAAACTACGCTTCGCCGTGTATAGACAATTACACACACATCCAGGTAACTATGAAACTACGCCTTGACTTGTCAGTTAAACTATGGCGGCGCAACAGCGACGCACTCACACATGTATAAAAAACCGGCTTCACTTGACTGTTCAACGACGTTCCCTCTAGATTTTTTTATTTGCTCTGACGCTACGACTGATGCAACTCAGATGAATCGTCGGGAAAAAGAGGTTTTTAATTATCTCATGTTCTATTGTGCGATAAGTCCCGTAGTATAAGAATAACGTCACACACCTCACATCGTGAAAGTTTAAAAATAACAACAGTTACATATTTTGTTCTTTATTACAGTGTGCAACAAGTACTACGTAGCTGACGTATAATATAATATAGGTAAGTAGGTATGTAATAAACTATTACCGCAGCGTACGTCCCTAAAGTCTATAAATGTATACTGATCAAACGCTAGATTAATGCACTCTCTTAATAGTTTAGTTTAAGAATAATACAAACCGAGTAGTTATTACCACGCACAAGAAAAGCCCAGCTAAATATATTTTAGCTCTCATTATTATAGCCCAAGCTTTGCTTAGTTTGGGGTCAGAGAGAGAGACCGTGTGTAAGATCTTCCCAAATATATTAATTACTTATATTAATTTCACCATAACATCGAATCACTAAAAGTTAGTATAAACTTGACATAATTATGTCCCTACTACATCAAGTTGGCTTAGATTATCGGTAAAGATAGCTACTGCCACGTTCGTGTAAAAACTTATTCCAGTCGGTAGTCGCTGCTATGTAGCGCAGTGCTCAGCCACTGTGTGACGTGGGCTCATATGTATAATTTTCTTTGAATATGGGTGCCGATCTCATAATAATGAAAAACCAATTTGTACGTAGTATTCCAATTTCTTGTGAATGGAAAAACACGTTCATGGTGCCCCCTGTGATGGTACCGCGTCTGTGTTCCGCGGCGATGTAGAGTCAAAGAAAATTATACTCAAGAGTGTAGAGTAGAGTGAAACGAAACCTGTGGTTGCAACAGATTTTTTTCACGTTTCCGGTTGTAAACTTCCGGTCGGATAATGTTAAATAAATTACTCTACTTCCGGTCATACTCTCAAAAGTTGCCACGCTCAGTGCTAAAAATTGCATTTTTTAAAGTATTCCATTTCAATGGATTTTCCTTAGAAAAATAACAGGATTTTCTCTCAGGATTTTCTTGACGTTGATGTGCGGAAGCCGTGTGCGGAAGCGATTTTAATTCATGGTAAAAATCGAATCTAGCTGAAGTTAAATGGAACACAACCTAATGCCAGTATTACCAGCCCTACTGACCTAACAGTAGATTCATAGATAATTATGACCTTTACTATGCAATAGATTTTATACATTTTACTCATAGTGAAGTATAGCTAGACAGGGCGTTAACTAATAATAATTATAAAAGTAAGAGAGGGCGAGAGATTCAAGTATGAAAGTGTGAACAGGACGAAACTAATATCTTTTGTCTCTATTTGCGTATAAGTTTTTTTCGTCTGACGCACAAAAATTAAGGATTAAATAGATAGGGCACACGCGAACACCCGTAAGGGAGCGATAAACATGGAAGACGCCCAAATTAAAAAACATCAGAAAATGGCTGACAAGCTAACTTCTCTACAATAATGTAATAATTTGTGACTCCTACATAATTCATCGGTTAATACCACGAATAAAAATTAAATGTTTAATCATATTTTAGAGTGCTATAGAACATAATGAATATTCCGTATGCACCTCAGTCATGGATTTATTTACAATTCAAAGAAAATTTTAAGTAAAAATCGTATTTACAAATTAAAGGTGATGTTTTTGGATTTCAGCTTACTACGACTTTTGCAGCCTAAGATATGACACATCACCATTATCGCACGGTTGATTATGTCTAAAAGTCTCTAATTTCACCACTGAAATTACTGTTGGACGTGCACTAATATTAATTTTACGTGTCATCAACTGTGACTCGCGTGCTTGTCACATTTAAACGTGACCATCAGAAACTATGACAAAGACAAAAAAAATATTTATTTCTCCCTCATTCCTAGCAACTTTTGTATGCTGTGGTCTCGCTTACTCGTAATATTATTATTCTCGTACCAGTTTAATCCTTAATTTTTGACTACGCACGGCCTAGACGTAGTCGTAGACATATTTTTTACGCCAAACACTACTGTTGAATTTTTGATGAGAAGTCTGTCGCGTCCGTAAGCCGCGTCCGATAGTATGTTTCCAGCTTTAGCAGTGTGCACGTCTTAAAACATCCGCCGCACCAAATCACTCTCAGACGTCCGAACGCTCAAGGTCAGCCCAAGGTGACGTCCGTGACTAATGTCCGATTGTTTGTACGGTTCAGTGTAGATTCATTATCTAGATATCTATGAAGCTCGAAACATACTATCGGACGCGGCTTACGGACGGGACTGAGAGCCGCGACTTAGCAATGTGCACATTCTTAAAACATATTATCGGACGCGGCTTACGGACGTGACTGAAAGCCGCGACCTAGACTATGAAAGTACACTAAGCCGTGCACGCTATCGGACATTAGTCGCGGACGTCACCTTCCGACTTCCGAGAGCGATCTGGCACACCGGATGTCTTAAGACTGTGCACATTGCTAAGTTGCGGCTGTCAGTCGCGTCAGTAAGCCTCGTCCGATAATATGTTTCCGGCTTTATACTTGACTATGATTTTGCGGTTTTCACATGTCACTGTTGTTTTCTGTTTCATCCCCTTTTCATCCCTAATTTTTACTGTATCTCATTTACATAGTCAAAGTATAACTAGACAGGGCGCTAAAAAATAATAAGAACAAAAGTAAGAGAAGGCGAGATGTGCAAGTATAATGAGTGAACAGGACAAAAGTAATATCTTTTGTCTCTACTTGCGTATACGTTTTTTTTGTCTGACTATTACGCACTGCCTAGACGTAATAATCAGGCAATTTTTTTGCGCCAAAGACTACTGTTGAATTTTTGATGAGATGCTTAAGTAAATCAACATATTTAAGAACTATACATCACCTATTTTCTATCATTTCTATCAATATTATGCAGGTTTTTACTATTATCTAGAGTCTAAATATGATAAAATCATAACAACATGCATATAGCTATCTAGGTATGTATAGCACATCTATTTTCTCGCACCCTATACGCTAATAACTTCTCCACCCATTCTCCCTCCACGCTCATTTAGCGTTTAGCGCTTACACTTTGCAAATATTTTTGTATTTTTTGTTAAACACTTCAATTTTAGAATTCATTGAATTTCATTGCTTGACTTAAAATATTGATCCTGTAATTTATCCAAATGGAGACTTTTGGATTTGTATTTAAAAAAAAATAATAATATAAGATAATTTTAAAAAGTAAAATAAATGAGTCTGAAAATACTGAAGATGAGGAGGCAATTGAGGATAAAATTAAAAATAAATTTACTTTGATTTTTGTGTTGATAATTATGTTGTACTCATGGATTTATCATATAAACAGGATTGAGTACTGGCAAAGAAAAACGTGCCGACAAGGATACCACATCAGATGATTGTGTCTCTTTTCCAAGTAGGATGACCAAAACATCTCGATCATCTCGGGATATAATATTTCTTTGGAATGTTACTGCACGCAGGAATCGCAGTTATCTTACTCCTAACTCGTCGTCCTTCGTCATCGTCGTCGTTTTAGCAATAGGACGCCTACTGCTGGGCTCAGGCCTTCCCTAAAGATCTCTATAAAACCAATCTCCATAAAAGCAATGGTCTATAATTAATATATACGGAGATGATTCAGTTTCAAGTTTGACAGCTGTTATCGGAAATGTAGCTGTCGAAGAGTTCTTTCACCTTTGTTAAGACAGCAATGGTCTCGAATTGATAATGACGGAGATAAAACCACTTTTAAGTTTGACAGCTGTCATCGGAAATGTAGATCTGGATGAGTTCCTTCACTTTTGTGGTGACAGTAATGGTCTGGAATCCATATTTACAGTGTTAAACAACGTTTAAGTTTCATAGATGTAATCTTGACAGATATCACACAATCCGTGTCAGTACTTAACCACGAAAAACTTTGTCACAAATAACCTTTATTACGAAAAATCTTAATCATGAAAAGAATTTGTCACGAAAAATCTTAATAGACTTTATTACGATAAGTTATAATCATTTTTAGGCTGCCGTTGTAAACAAGGCATCCATTATGAAATAAAAAATGGTGGACTTACTTTTTTGGTAGTTAGATTAGTGTAGATTTCAAAAATGGCATCCATTTTGAAGTAATGCTCGCCATCTTTAATTCCCAAATGAATACCAATTTTGAAATATACACCCCAAAATTCTCAAAAGTGACTTTTTCGAAAAAGCAACATCCGCCATCTCTAATTCCAAAATAGATGCTATTTTTGCAATCTACATCCCCAAAAACCTGGTAAACTACATCCATGACAACTTTTTCAAAAAAGTAACGTCTACCATCTTTAATCCCTAAATAAGATAAGATAAGTTTATTTCGCATCCAACAATTAGCTATGTACATTATTCTTACTATTTATTATATTACACATTTAACATATTTGTAGGTATAGTACCTTAAGCTTTAACACATTTTAAGATAATATGTTACGCTATAAATAACAGGTTACTAATATTACTCGTATAAGTAGCAGCGATTATAACTCTAGAGATTTTATGTACATTGTCTTTGCGGTACTAGTGGGCCCCGAACTAGGCTAGGCCTGTATCTCGGTGGCCCAAATTCTACAAGTAGGTAGTATTAATTGGTTTCGCGCGACTACGTGAAGACAATAAAAGATAAAAAGAAATAAAAGAAATACGAGTATTTAAACCTAAAAACTAAACAAATTTTCCATTAGTTAAACTACCTTTAACAAATGGATGCTAGTTTTGAAATCTCCACCCCCAAAAACCTACTAAACGACACCCATGACGACTTTATCAAAAAAGTGACGTCTGCCATCTTTAATTTCAAAATGGGTGCCATTTTTGAAATCTACACCCCCAAAAACCTCAAAAGCTACACCCATGACGACTTTTTGCAAAAAGTGACATCCGCCATCTTCAATATCAAAATGGATGCCATTTTTTAAATCTACACCCCCAAAAACTTATTAAACGACACCCATGACGACTTTTTGCAAAAAGTGTCATCCGCCATCTTTAAGTTCAAAATGGATGCCAATTTTGAAATCTACACCCCCAAAAACCTATTAAACGACACCCATGACGACTTTATGCAAAATAGCGACATCCGCCATCTATAAGTTCAAAATGGATGTCATTTTTGAAATCTACACCCCCAAAACCTCGAAAATTACACCCATGACAACTTTTTCAAAAAAGTGACGTCAGCCATCTTTAATTTCAAAATAGATGCCATTTATGAAATCTACACCCCCAAAAACCTAAAAAAACGACACCAATGACGACTTTTTGCAAAAAGTGATTTCCGCCATATTTAATTACAAAATGAATGTCATTTTTGAAATCCCAAGAAAATGAAAAACGACACCCACGCACGACTATACTCCTATTGTACACCCAGCATGTTTAAGAAATATGTCCAGCATGGTCACCCTACCACACTTCTTTGTATACACCATAGTACGCCATTTGTAATCGACGGTGATACTCTAGTCAAAATTAAAAAATAACTATTAATCATAAAGACGTAGGTATTCATAAAAAATAAATATCCAACTCTGTTTTATTAGCATCTATTCGCAATTTTAACTAAATTCTTATCAAACTACATTGTTATAAAAACTTAGAAATGATTAAGAGAGTCGCGGCTTTACAGTTAATAATTCTACCATATATAAGTCTCGTTTCGAAATGGCAATAGTGCGAGCGGGACACCCTCATCACTTTGGGAAGTCTCACTCGGCACAGCGTCTCTCTTATGCCATTTCAAAGGAATATATGTTTTGTTGCAACGCATTAAGGTTGAATTTTCCTAAGCTAACCTTGAGCCAAATTTCGTCTGTGCGCAATCCAGATAGTGTACAAAATCCTTAGTTGTACTTAATCAGTAAAACAATATGACAATAAATGAGTTCTATTAGGTAATGTAAATAGGTGAGTTCTATTACCTAATGTAAATAGGTATCAGGTACATGAAGAAAGTATGAAATCTGCTATTTTTCATATTATTGGAGGATTTCACGGGCCATACGTACTTTTCTTCTGCATTTTTTTATTGCCTCATTGGTATATAACTTCGTGGCTACTATTTTTTAGTTTTTTGTGGTTGATAACACTTACCTAACCTGACTTTATTTCGGTTTTGGTTTGGAATTTGCTAGCCGAAAAACGGAGTTGTGAAGTGCATTGTGTTTTAATATCTATTCTGTTTGTGTCTGTTTATTTCACTTCATTCTCGTGTAGTCCAACGATATGATTGTTATTAAATAGGTTGTACAGAAACAGAGTCTGCACATTAGTTCGGAAGAGTAGTTGGTTACGTGGAGACCACAACTTGTTTTAAAAAATGGGAATTCTAGAGAAAATATCCGAAATAGAAAAGGAAATAGCTAGGACACAAAAGAATAAAGGTATGTATCAATCCTTCAGCAATAACTTTTGACTATGAATTTCAATAAAATGTGGATAAATCTTTACTGAGACAGACTTACATTTTTGAAAACAACCTGATATTGCTGCAGCTAAGGGACCCAAAGGTCTTATCAATATTCTTGGTGTTATCATCAACCAACAAGCATAATGTAACAGTGCAATCTGTCATGTATTGGGTTTAAACCGTGTCAAATACTGATTTATTACTGTTTGTTTTTAGCAACTGAATATCACTTGGGTCTGCTCAAAGCGAAATTAGCTAAATACCGGTCTCAGCTTCTCGAACCTTCAAAAAAAGGTGGTGATAAAGGAGAAGGGTTTGATGTACTCAAGTCCGGCGATGCTCGGGTTGCCCTTATTGGGTTCCCGTCAGTAGGAAAGGTAAGATTTACTTAGTTTAAAATAAAATTAGGCTATAAATTGACATGAAATATACAGGGTTATTCCTAATCAATAAGCATCCTTTTAGAGGCTTATTCTGTACATCAAAACTAATAACTATCAGACTAAGGGATAGATACCATAAGAGGAGTAGACAGATTTTATATTTTACCAGCTGCTTATTTTACTAGCTTCACCCGGTCATGGATGAGTTATTGCTATAAACATTACAGAAAAAATATTTTAAGAGAAATGTGAAAACTGTATTGCAATCAATTGTCTAATTTGGAAGAAATAAGCGGAAACCCAGACAGACACACAAAAATAGTGGTTTTGCTATGTAGTGACTTATTAGTTACTAATGTAAATATGTAAACTTCATTGTATTTGGTCATAACTCTTTTCGGCGGAGCAACTACCATGCCTCAAGATCCTCTGCTAGTGTATTCACTGTTTATATTATTAAATTTATTTATTTGTTTATAGGTGAGCAGTGCACTGATGTGCCCTTATCAAGCAGAGTCAAATACAATTAGTATTTATCTGTCAAAGAAATGTTTTCCTTCTGTATCCAAAGGTCCAGTCAATTTAAATGTGTTTATAGTTCTTGCTGAGATTACATCCTCAGGCAAACAACTCTATTGCATAGGATGTGTTGTGCAATGTTGGTTTGTGATGGTGTAGGCTGCAAGAGAAATTTGTGTTGTCTGCTATCGCACATATTTTCGTTCAAAGTATACATGTCGTGAATATGCGGGAGATTATAGAAGCCATTGAGAACCTTGAAGGTCTTAATCAGGTCTTCACGCAGTCTATGTTCTTTGAGGGACATGAGACGAAGAGCTTTTAACCTATCTTCATAGGTTTTGCAGTTATGGAATTTTGGCAGCTTTTCTTTGTGCACTTTCAAGCAAACCAATATCTTTCTTAAGTTAGGACCACACCTGGAACCCATACTCTAGCAGAGGCTTTATATAGGTTTTGTAAATCTTAATAAAAACATCTATTGTTACTATCTGAAAGGACTTGCATATGACATAAATAAATGAGCTAGCCCGTTTGACTATCATAATATATTATAATTAAGAATTCTAATTTATTTTCCAGTCAACATTACTCTCAACCTTAACACACACACACTCAGAAGCAGCCAGCTATGAATTCACAACACTAACATGCATCCCGGGAGTGATTGAGTACAGAGGAGCCAACATTCAGCTGCTCGACTTGCCCGGTATCATTGAAGGAGCTGCGCAGGGCAAGGGTAGAGGAAGACAGGTGATTCTCGACTTTTAATACCTACAAAAGTGACAATTTATAGTAAATTGCTTTATCAACTGTTTATGAGATTCATGTGTAAAAAATTTACATTCATTATCAGACTGGTGTTAAAAAGACCAATTTTCAATATAAGAAGAGTGGATCCAAGGAGATATTATAAGCTCACTAGTTAGACTCTGTAATATTATGACTAAATTTTAATGTGGTTTTGCAGATATTGATATATAATGTTTATAGAACATGCCCCTTTACAGCACCTAATCTTATTGAATTATTTAGTATTATTCTTTAATCAATTATTTTAAATATTTATACCCATATCAATTTTGTACACATTCATTTATTTAAAACAGAAATGAAAGATATGTTTTCCTATAAATTAATTAAATATTATTAAATTTCAAATACTTGCTGCCAAATTTCGCAAGGCAACCCTATTTAAATTTATTCTTCTATTCATATGTATAATTATGTAAAAAAATGGTTTAAACCGTGTACGCTATGAGCGGGATGTTGTTGTGGTGGGATCTCGGGCTATTAGGTCTTGTGTGTTTGGAATTTTATTTGAAACCAAAATAATAAATAGGTGGAATGTTTTTTTTTCTGGTCCCAGGCCGGATCTATCACATGGCTTTAGCCAGGGCCCCGTGGATTCCAGGATTTCCAGGGCCCCCTGCTAAGTCAAAGTAAAAAATAGACAATAGGTACTTAATGTGTAAAATATCTATAATTCTACTAAATTAAACAGACTGTAAGGTTTACAGTCCTGTGAATCCTGATATTAAATCTAATATTTTAGGGGTTTGTAAATCAAATATTTCACTGTCCTATTTTTTTTTATCCTTTAAGTAATTAGGTGGGCCCCTAAGTAGTACTAGCGCAGGGCTCCCTAAACTCAACACCCAGCCCTGTCTGGACCTCGTTAAAATTTTTCAACAGTATCTAGACCTCAACTAACACTACTTGCCAACCCTTGATCTAGGTCAAATCAGTAGTCATTACATAAAGAAATCATGTCATCCAGGTAATAGCGGTAGCGCGGACGGCGGACCTGGTGCTGATGATGCTGGACGCGACCAAGCCGTACGTGCACCGCCAGCTGCTGGAGAGGGAACTCGAGAGCGTCGGCATCCGCCTCAACAAGCCCAAACCTAACATCTACTTCAAGGTGAACCATACCATGAAAGATTTTCTAAGGAATTTTTCTTTTAAGGAATCCTCTTTGAATAAAATTAAGTTACATATAAATTTAAGGAATCAATCAAGGTTTGACCTTCTCCTGAGGTAACAATCCCCCAGGTTATCAAAAATATTAGCACTCATCGAAACTGAAACTATACTACCCGTACGCCCATTATATTACAGTTCCATTAAGAATTATTTGATTTGATGACGATTGATGATTACGATTTATGATTGAAGTGAAATTGATAATAATTTTATTATTTCTGTGATAGGTGAAGAAAGGCGGCGGGCTGTCGTTCAACTCGACGTGCCAGCTCACGAAAGTTGACGAGAAGATGGTGCAGCTCATTCTCCACGAATACAAGATATTCAATGCTGAGGTACCTATATATAGCTGTGCTGCACCCGATAGTTAAAAAGGTGCATCTAACATCTCCCACTTTGAAATCAAGATGATTATACTAGCAGATGGGATAGCCCTTTCGAGTCTCGCGATATATATTTTATCTTATATGTATATAATAAAGAATAAGATTTAAACAAATAATAAATGTATAATATATTATATATCGCCAGACTCGAAAAAAAAGCCCATCTGCCAGTATATGCATCTTAATCTCGAAATAAGAGATGTCAGATGCGCCCTTTTAACTATAGGGGGCAGTATATTTGCGCAATGTTTCTAGTGCTTATTTTTTTTTTTTTTACTTACATGTCATCACAAACCAGTTCTTTTATTTTAAAACCTACGTCAAACATGAGCAAATATACTCTATAAAATTTAACTTGACCTCTGCGACAGCTGTCAGAAAAATGACGCCCTTAAAGTCCTGAATTTCTTCATAGTACAGACAGTACCTGTCAATGTCATACTTTATGGGCATTCCGATTAGTGATGGGCGCCGAATGATCGTGACCACAGAGTTTTAGATAGAGATTTATTTAAAATATCGATAGTTTATACTGACGATATTTTAAATAAAACTTAATTTATCATTAATTTTATTGTATATTTTAATATCATAACATTTTTTACATGTGTAATTAAATTAAACCCAATTATATGTTACATTAGCATCAATAATGGTGAAAAACGTCTATAAATTCTATCGTTACATTATTATGAGTATTTAATTAATATCATAACATTATTTACATGTGTACATACTTGATCTTAAATAATAGTAAGTAAATAAAATCCAATTTCTCACCTAAAACTACTCATTCGATTTCATTACAACATTGTTTGAAAATCGATTTTTTCCACCACTATCCCAACTCTAAAAATGTCAATTTTCTATGTCAATGTCACTGTCGCAGAGATCAAGTTAAATTTTATAGAGTATAGTAACTCCCAATCCCAAATGAATTTGCTGATTTTGGAGTCCACCCCAGAAAAGTTTAATGATTGATTTTCAAGTTTCACAAAAGACTTATGACAATAAACAATAGTTTGGGTGCCACCCCCTCGTGTAACTCCTGGTTACGCCCATCTGTTTCTTGTTTTATCCTATTTTTTTTATATTTTCCGGTGCGTAAAGTAATGTCGAATAAAGCTAATTTGATTTAATGTATGGTTTTCCACGGACAGGTGCTATTCCGCGAAGACTGCACGGCCGACGATCTGATCGACGTGATCCTCGGCAACCGAGTGTACCTGCCCTGCATATACGTTTACAACAAGATCGATCAGATCTCCATACAGGAGGTCGACAGGATAGCCAGGCAACCCAACTCTGTCGTCGTCAGGTCAGTATTACTAGCTCTAGCACTACAAACTGTCAATAAACGTCTTAACCCAACATTGCTAAGAAATCCGTTCATAGTCGACGTACCACCTGCTCGTACTAAGCGATTCGCTTCTTCCTTCATAATGCGGACCGCCAGGGATTGGAATGCCCTGCCTCTGTCATTGTTTCCTGAAAATTACAATTTGGATATCTTAATAATAATCTTAGGATATATATAGAATAGGTATCTTCTAGGTCTACATACTCCATCTTCGGCTACAACTTCGCTTTCCATCAGGCTATTCTTAATAAAAAAAAATTACAAATATAAAATACACATAGAAAATGTCTTCCTTAAAATGTTCTTATTTTCTGTGATAATTTAATTGATTTATTTTCAAGTGTTTAATAAACAATATTGTGAAACGAGGACATAATTTTTCTTAATTGTTATCATAATTTGGTGCAAATAGTCGAGTACATCTAGTTATATTGAAAGATGGGAAGTTAGCCGCAGAGAGCTGCGCAAACGCCAAAATATAAACGTTAGCGGGTGCCAGAGAGACGAGACGCCGACGCACACCCGCCCGCCAACCGCGTGCCTCCCGCGCGCTCCCTACGCCCGAGCTCACTACTTCGCCATTTGTATTGGCATTGTGCACACATGCGCAATAATTAGCGAATCACGGCGAAGTGTCATCTGCGGCTAACTTCCCATCTTTCAATTTGTGTGGCGCTCAGTATAGTAGTTCGTATGACCAAAATGTAGCTGGGTGTAGCGGAGTATAATGTTATGTCCACCGCGAGTCCATTGCACAACAATCATAAGAAGGACTTGTTTTGTTTTTTTGCTAACTAAATGTGCCATTGTATTCCAGTTGCAACATGAAGCTAAATCTAGACTTCCTCCTGGAGACGCTGTGGGAGTACCTCTCGCTCATCCGCGTCTACACCAAGAAGCCCGGCCAGCCGCCAGACTTCGACGACGGACTCATCCTCAGAAAGGTAACATTATGCCTGGACTATGGGAGGACCTGTCGCTCATCCGCGTCTACACCAAAAAGCCCGGCCAGCCGCCAGACTTCGACGACGGACTCATCCTCAGAAAGGTAACATTATACCTGGACTGTGGGAGGACCTATCTCTCATCCGCGTCTACACCAAGAAGCCCGGCCAGCCGCCAGACTTCGACGACGGACTCATCCTCAGAAAGGTAACATTATACCTGGACTGTGGGAGGACCTATCTCTCATCCGCGTCTACACCAAGAAGCCCGGCCAGCCGCCAGCTTTCGACGACGGACTCATTCTCAGAAAGGTAACGTTATACCTGGATTGTGGAAGGACCTGTCTCTCATCCGCGTCTACACCAAGAAGCCCGGCCAGCCGCCAGACTTCGACGACGGACTCATCCTCAGAAAGGTAACATTATACCTGGACTGTGGGAGGACCTGTCTCTCATCCGCGTCTACACCAACGACGACGACGAGTCCGTCGTCGAAGTCTGGCGGCTGGCCGGCCTCAGAAAGGTAACCTTAAAACTTATCTAGGTCCATAGCATACCGACAATGTGCCGCCAGCCAAATAACTAAAACCAAGACGACGCGAACAGTGAGGGACGTGCGCAGTGGTATATACATACACTACGCTCAATCGAGGCCTACCAACATCTGCCGCCAAGATTATATTCGTCACTGGGTTAGTTGAGTGCAGCCGATACAAAAAGCGCCCATAATCATGCAGTCAGCTAAACCATACCGTCTGACTAACTTAGGAGCCTCAGCAAATATAAATGTATTCGCAGGGAGTAACGATCGAGCACGTGTGCCACTCCATCCACCGCACGCTCGCTGCGCAGCTCAAGTACGCGCTGGTGTGGGGCACCAGCACCAAGTACTCGCCGCAGCGGGTCGGCATCGCGCACACGGTCAACGACGAGGACGTCGTACAGCTCATCAAGAAATAACACCACACATATCCACCACTTACCGTTCGGGTGCTCTATTTTCCAACTTCGAACATATACGGAACTTTGACAGATTGTATGGAGAATCTCTGTGTTGTCTTTGGAAGTTGCGTATACTCCGTACAAGTACCAACGACCAAGCCGTGTGAAGTTCAAAAATCATGCCCCAGACTTACGAGACTTACGAGCGGGCTTTACGGGCGACGGGGACTACGAGCGCTCGGAGCGGGACGTCGCGTCGTGGCGTCATTCGAACATTTTAGCACATTCGTTCTTTACCGCTCGCCGCCCGCGCCACGCTACCACTTATAGCGGCAAGCTCGTGGCCGAGCGGTTAAGAAACTTATACAGGGTTACTTCTAAAACACCAGCAACCTCGCATGACTAAATACCTAACACCATAAACAACAACATTTGTTTTACGACTTTTGTCAAAACTCAAAAAAAATTTTGTTGTTCCATAGAAAAATATAGTGCACCCGCGACAAAATTTATGGAACAGCTGATTTTTTTTTTTAGTTTTGACGAAAGTTTTAGAACAAAAGTTGTTGTTTATGGTGTTAGGTATTTAGTCCTGCGAGGTTGCTGGTGTTTTAGAAGTAACCCTGTATAAGTGATCATACTAAGTGACCCAAACTTTTGACCCCCTTTTAGTGACGCTAAGGCCGTGGAATAGCGCAAAAAATTACTGAGTGTGGTATTTTTGAAGACAATGGACGGGTCACGTAGTATAGAAACGTTCTCTTATGTTCTTGTGTTAAGGTCGGAAATTGGATAGCTCGGGGACTCGTTTTGATAGTTTCGTTGTTTCAAGTCTTTATTAAATAAAGTACTGACCGCAGCGGGTCTGTGTTGCTCATACGATTGACAATGAACGTGCAGTGCAGCTTATCAAGAAATAACACAACAAATATCCAACTCTTGTCTCGATGTGTTAAGGTCGAAAGTTGGATTGCTCGGGGACTCGGTTGATAGTTTCGTTGTTCCACCAAGTACCGTTAATGACGAGGACATCGTACATCATGAAAAAGCGAATCTGTCACTTGCGTCCATGTTTTAAGGTCCTAAATTGAATAGCTCGGGGATTCGTTTTGATAGTTTCGTTGTTGCAAGTCTTTGTTAAATCAGTACCAAGTATTCGCTGGCATCGGCTTGGCCGACCAACACCACACATATCCAGCACTTGTGTCCATGTTTTAAAGTCGGAAATTGGATAGCTCAGGAAATAGTAATGACAGTATACCTTCTGTGACCAAATTTATGTCACAAATTAACACTTTGGCAGTCCCTGGTAGTGATTATGGCATTGGTAGGCACTGGCAACGAAACCATTGAGAGATTGACTGTGTGGGTATTTGACAATTTGTTGAAGAAAATCGATGCCGGTCATCGATGGGGTTTCTGAATCCTCAAACTCTCACTAAACCAGCATAGTGGATATAGCCACTTTCCGAAGTTTCTGGTTGAGCTGGGGCATAGTCTGAATCATACAATTTGGCGGGTGTAATGTTAGCTACAAGCTTTTTTTTATTTCAAATAGGTTTGCGTTTGACTACATACTGCCTGATGTTAAGCAGATGTGCGGTCTAGGGTGTTGCACGCTTACCTATTTACTCGGGATTTAAAGACACCCACCTTGTACTTTAGCGGGAAGACAGACCCAGGCAAACCGTTCCACATTCTGGCTGTTCGTATGAGGATTGAGGATAACCCAATCCTCACGCCAACTTGTATGATTCGAACTATTAACTCCGATGACAATGACATTGCACCGCAAAAGTGATCTTTATGGAGCCTTAGAGTAACATTGGTTCTTGGCATTGAAACACTTTGAAATTAGTTTTCCCTAAAAATCTTTTTTCCGGACTTAATACTTTTCGTTGCGAATGTTATGATGTTGCAGTGCGATTAGCTTAATAGAGGACCAGTGGCGATAAAACCAGTAGACCGATCGTATGAGTTTATAGTTGTAAAAAGTTACTCTGGTTTGACCCTCTCAAACTTGAGGACTTTCGTTTGTTATAATATTTAGTGTTCGTCTACTGGTTTTATGGTCTGTGTGGTTGTAGTAAGTTTTGTTAAGAAGTTGCCGACTGATGGTGGTAGATGTGTGTGTACAGGGTTATTTTTAATTCACCAAAGTTAAAGACAAAAAAAAAGTTTCAAAACTAAAGTTGTTAAATATACTTTATACCTCGGAAGCGTTTGCGTAAGTAATGAATATTTGGTAAATTAAAAATAACCCTGTATTGTGTATGCGGCATTCATTTTTCTATCCCCAATTTTAACACTAGATTGCTTAGGCGCCGGTCCCACAGCCGCTAAACGTAGAAGTTTCAACTCAAAACTTGACCGCTCATTGTGGGGCCGGCGCCTTATGAGTTTCTATACGATTTGCCTTATTTATTACATCTCTTGTTAAAAGCATACGGAATTACATTTTAAATTAGGATAACGCTTATTGCTTTTATGTATCCTCCTATGCATAAACGCACGATAGCCGGGATAGCCCATTCTATAGGCCAAATCATACAAGTCCGATATACAGGGTTATTCCTAATCAATTAGCATCCTTATAGGGACTTGTTCTGTACATCGAGACTAACAGTTGTTCTCGCGACTTTTGTCAAAACTCAAAAAAAATAATCAGCTGTTCCATACATTTTGACCCAGCTGAACGATATTTTTTATGGAACAACATTTTTTTTTAGCGATTGACAACGACACCTAGACTAAGTCGCAGCTGCAAAGTCTTGAGCATCGTCGTAACGTGGCGTGTATGTCGGCCTTTAACCGGATACACTTCGGAGAGTGCGCCCAGGAGTTGCACAATCTGGTCCCCCCTGCCCCTTTCTTCTATCGTACGGCTAGACAGACGCGACCAACGCGCCACCCTTTTATGGTGGACATTCCGCGCGTTAGAACCAAGCGTTTCGAATCCTCATTCCTCATACGAACAGCCTGAATGTGGAACGCTTTGCCTGGGTCTGTCTTCCCGTTAAAGTACAACGTGGGTGTCTTCAAATCCCGAGTAAATAGGTATCTTCTAGATAAGCGTGCTACACCCTAGACCGCACATCTGCTTAACATCAGGCAGTGTGTAGTCAAACGCGAACTTATTCGAAATAAAAAAAAAAGTTTTGACAAGTCGCAGAACAAAAGTTGTTAGTTTTGATGTACAGAATAAGCCCCTAAAAGGATGCTAATTGATTAGAAATAATCCTGTATAAATGTGCTATATCCAATCTTGACTGCAGGTCACATAAAGCCGCACGTTGATTGGCTATTGCCCAGCTTGTAGCTGACTTCACATCCGCCGGCTTGTGTGATTCAGCCTATACTATGTGTTGATTTGTAAAATGCAGGAATTCAAGCTTCCTCCAGACAGGTGTGGGCACGGTTGCGATCTTGTTCACCACAAAGTCAGAGTTTTTATTCAAGATCTGTGATTGGTGGATTACTAGATCGCAGATGCGTCTCCGGTAAGCTTTATAGTATATACTCATCATCTAAAAGACTTCGGTGTGAGTTAGTGACTGTCTGACAGATTGCTTATAGGCTAATCGTTTCAGAGAACGTTTCATCATACAAGTCCCTCGAAATCGTCGCCACAATCGCATAGCCGACCCCGCCGACCCGTTAAAGATAGTTTTCACTTTTTGCCGCGGGACTTGTTGCGTGAAACGCACTTTAGTTGGAAACTTGTGACAGAATAAATAATTTCTCAGTTCAATTAATCGTGCGTTTTTGCATAGGGGGCGATTCTATAGCCAAGATAAAAATATTTAGTTTTAAGGCTTAGCTGCCGCCGTCTCACTCGCGCATATTTGTATTTTCGAAGGCAATAATAATTTAGTTGTTATTCAATAAGTAGTCTATTTTAGAAAGAGATTACTTTTAGTATTTTGCCGTTTAAGGTATTTTTTAACCAACTCAAAAAATGAATGTTCGTGTATTTCTAGTGAACTGATGATTCGGTTTTTGTTTGAAAGCTGGTGCTTCGCGGCCCTATTTAAAGGATCTTGTTATCAAAGATTAAAAGAAGAAAGGATTTATGTGATGTTTTTGACAAAAACTAAATATTACTACGCAATGGAGTCTTAGTAATTTAATAGGTACCTACAATATATGCGCGAATGAGACAGTTTATCAGGGAGTCGTGACCCTGTCTATCCCATAAGTTTTCCTGCATTTTTGCCTAGATGGTACGGAATGTAATTGTTATGTATGTTTGTACAGGATTTTATGTACCTAATATTGTATATACTTTTGCATTGAAATAAATACTTTAAATGCATCTCTGGTGTTGTTAATGTTCGATTGTGACTCAAAACATACAGGCAGTATAAGCCGAAATATACAAGTCGACGGATGAACAGAATAGAATATCATTTATTGTCATAGTATATCATTTACACATTTTTACTTAGTAAAATAAATTATATAAATGGTTCTACCATGGACTCGTCTCTCATCTACCCTCACAACAAGAAAAAATATAGCTTGGATTACATCAGAGAACGACAACAGCAATAAACAAAAAAAAAAAAAAAAAGTTTTAACTTCCATGATTCCCTTATTAGACAATAGGTTTGATCATAATATAATTGTTAATTTTTGAGAATTGTGAGACATTCATAAAAATATGTAGGTATTGTAGGTACAATTATTCACTATATACAAATAAAATCAAAATCACTCGGCTCTGTACAGAGGCATCGTTAAATTATAATCACAATAAATAATATTAAATAAATTCAGTCCTGTAATTTAAAATAAATATGGGTATGCATTAACTTTCATTAATTTTGGTAAATAAAAGTAATTTAATTTAAAAATGTCATCTATAAAGGGGCTTCGTCAAACAAGTGATAATGTGAAGTTAGCCACAAGCTGCGCAATATCCAATCCTGACTGTAGCTCAAATAAAGCTGCGCGTTGATTGGGTTTTGCGCAACTTGTAGCTAACATCCGCACCGCAGACTTGTTTAATAGGGTAGTTGACTGGCAATGAATTAAAAGTATTAGGATTAGTGAATTCTGCAATTAAATATAATTCTTAAACTGAAAAAATAATTAAAATTGGCTAATCAATTCCAAAGATATAAGCTTGTAAAATTTTTGGTAGGGATAAAGAGGGGACGTTTTGTCCCTTTCCCACAAAACATGACAGCATGGTGAATGTAAGACACTTACGGGCAGTGACGTCATAATCTGCTATAGTGCGCTCATTGTCTAGCAAGAATATAAATATGCTTGTAATTTCTTTACATCTAAGTTGACTTTATTCTTGTTTTTGGTAATGGCTGTTTACGGTTAGCTGTAACAAGAGGACATCAAAAAATAATTGTCAACTAGCCTATTCGGTCTATACCTACCTGAATATCACTCACGCTCTCAGAATAACCAATGAAAAACTGCAATAATGTGCTATAAATATTTATTTAAATAAAACATTAACTATCCAACACCCGTATTCAAGCAGCCACTGCTTGGGTGGCGATCAAGTCGGCTTCCACCGTGGCCAGGGCCCACTTGTGGTCGGTGATCTCGAGGGCCTCCCACTCTGCCTTGAAGGCGGCCTTCGGGTCGGGCGGCATCGCCATCGCGGCTCCCGACATCTGCTCTTGCATTATCTTCGACTGGTCAGCCGCTGGAGGAAGTATACGAAATTAAAGTACCTACATTGTGAACATAGCTTTTGTTACAAACAGTGACATGTATACTCGCATATGGGCAACCGGTCTTATTGAAAGTCCATAGGCGAGTCCTAAGTCCAGTAATGAACATCCTATGGCTAATCCTACTAAGATTATAAACGCGAAAGTTTGTGACCATGTATGGATGTTTGTTACTCTTTCATGGAAAAACTACTGAACGGATTGAGATGAAACTTTGCAATAATTATTGCTTATACATCAAAATAGGCTATAATTTATAAAGATATTGCGTAAAACGAAGTTAGCCGGGACAGCTAAACTTCGAGAAATTATCTCAAGAGTTTACACTATAGTGAATAGTCAAACCAAAGCCTGTGATAATAGCTGGCTGAGACGCGGTCATAAGATGCCAACGTTTATATCAGTTTTTTTATTTCATATAGATTTGCGTTTGTGACAATAAATTACCGTTGTTCTCTCCCAAGACCAGAGCGTAGATGGTACGCAGGCCGAACACGTTGAGGAAGTACCAGGAGGCCGAGGAGACCCAGGACGCGTCCAGGTAGGCCAGCTCCACGCCGCGCTGCAGCATCGGCTTAAAACGGAGGGTCAGCGGGAATGGCACTTTGGCTGCAAAGAAAGTACTACATTTGGTGGGGAATTCCTCGCGGACCATAAAAATACCATGGTGTTATAAAAAAATTGAATGCCAGAGATGAAGGTCTTTCCATACTCTTCTGAAGGTATTTTTTTTGAAATCTTACAATAATAAAATTAACTAATCAACGCGGTTTGATTAAACTTATTATTTTTTATTCTTGGTATACACAATATTCATTTGTCATTAATTACGCATGTATACATATGAATTATATTTTGTAAACATTTACCATACCACTTTTGAACAGTATGGAAAGGAACTAGCCACCGCGGTACAGGGAATCCTACAGCGGCGACTAGAGAATAATTAATGATGGATAATAAAGGCAAAATTAATTCATACATGAACATTCAAATGCAACTACATATACTAGTATCTTGAAAATAATCTTATAATTGTAAATGTATAAAATCAAGTATATTCAATATCATTAAATTTTTATTTTTAAGTCAATTTAGTTATGACTAAAATACTACGATCAGCATATTATTATTAGTTTCAAATAAATTATACATATTTATTATACTGAGAGTGCGTCGCGCTAAGAAATGGCACGATAAGGGCGTAGCTACACTACCGTATTAATTATATTTAGGGGACTTGAAAGTGTACTCAACTATAGTTTGTTTCATTAGCACTGAGAACTAGGGTTGCGATCCCTTAGCTGGTACCGCGGAGTGGGAATGAGACCCATGCGGTACGACTCTGGTACGCAACCCCTGATCCTCTACCAAGAAACGGAGCAACTGCGTTATTGACACGAAAGCGATACAAATATTGAATAGAAAACGATACTTTTGTTTTCATTTCGCCATGACGAGTGCTATACCTACTAAGCGCAGATGGCACTTCGCCGTAATTCGATAAGTATTGCACATGTGTGCACAATTCCGATGCCGTGTTTAGTAGTGGTAAGCACGGCCAAAGGAGCGCGCGGGAAGCATGATGTTGGCGGGCGGGTTTACCCCGGCGTCTCGTCTCTGGCTCCCGCGTTTACCTATATTTCGGCTTTTGCGCAACGCTCTGCGCATAACTTCCCATCTGCCGATTTGTATGGCGCTTAGTATAACATAATATTGCCGAAGGTTCTCAGCGCTAATGCAACAGACTGTACTCACTGGCCCTTCAACAAATTTTAATATGTACAAGGCAAGCTATGCCACTGATTTGGATCCATGCCATTCACTGAACATGAACACCATTGTGGTTAACACCATACAAATATCATTATATAAACCGAAAAAATTGAGTTGAATAAAAATTAATAATGATAAAATAGCTTTAACATTTTCAAAACAAAAAATAAAATTTTAATAATTTTTATTTCACTTAACGATGTCCACAATACGTAACCCCATTGTATTTAAACTGTTTGAATACACTATTTCAAGGGCAAAATCTTAAATTGCAACTAATGAGACGCCAAATCTTGTTTGTTAAACTACGATTCAAACTGAATGACAACTTGGAAGATGAGGCGAGTCGCTTCATGTAACAAATTCATGTGTCAGCAGTGGTGAAGTACTGCTCAATGAGTAGTGCTCATAGCGTAGTTTTATTAAGTGTTTGTCAGCGATCCAAAGTTAGGCAACATTTGGCATGGTTAATCCTTGGATGGATGATCGCAGGTGGCATTGACAACTGAGCGCTTTTGTGGCTAAGACGACACATTATTTTGTAGGTCCTGCTTGCTTTAACCATCAACCTACGTCAGAGGCCTTCAGGCGGCCTTTACGAACTTACTTAAGGATTTACCACACTGGATGCGGTCTGGTGTCAGGTCTGATTGGATGCAGCCCGCATTATGTATGAACAACATTGTCTCTTTATATATTCTTTAGATATGCCATCTGCCCGTGCGAGAACGCGTAAGGAACGGAAGGACGCGTACGGGCAGCGGGCTGACTGACAATGTTGTTTATACATTGCAGGCTGCATACCGCAGACTTCAGAACACACCCAGTTTGGCAAATCCTGTTATGAGTACGAATCTTATCTTCAGAGTCAAAACAAAGTCTTATACTTACTGGTAAGAAAACCACTGAACATCCAATTGATCCAGCCACCGATGACAATCATGGGCAGCACATTGGTCACATTGCCCTTCAACATGTCCGTCATCATGCCTGGGTCTGTCATGGGATTCTGTTCATAACAAAAAAACAGATACACTACAGAACAAAAACATAGATTACATTATGTCACTGGATATTGTCATAGCATTCCATTCATCATCATCATGGCAATGGCTAATAAGTTTTTTTTTCCATTAATATCCAAATATAAAGACTAGACGAAATGAACTTGAATTCAACATAAAATTAAACACAGGTTACATCCTACTAATATTATAGATGCAAAAGTTTGTGAGGATGGATGTTTGTTACTTATTCATGCAAGAAGTACTGATCAGACTGAGATGAAACTGCAATAATATAGCTTATATATCAGAATAACGCATAGGTTATAAATTATAATGATATTGTGTCAAAAATTAAAATATCATGCGGGCGAAACCGTGGGAAAATACTAGTAAGTCATAAAATTAGGAAAAATAATAAATATCCAAAGGCATTCATCTCTACTTTAATGTTCAGTGTAGTACATAAACAAGAACTCCTAAATTGATTGGAAGAACGAAGTATATCACAGTAGCTTGCCTGATGTTTAGGCGTTAGGATACAAAACAGCCAACCAAACTTTCCTCAGACTTAATGAATTTACATGAAAAATCTTAAAAATAGGTCAATTCCTATCAGAGAAGTTCAATACAAACACAGTGACACAAGATTTTTAGTTATGGGAGCATTCACACAGAAGCATTTTCTTTATGAACAGCATTGATAGCCACCACTCATCTCTGAGGGTCAACATAATTATTTTTTTCAAAAAATGGCATGACCTCTTTGTGAATATTTCGCACGGATCGATGTAGCATTTCTTACATTATTGTTGACTTATCAAAAATGGCTCGGCCAATTTTGATAAAATTGAAATGGGTCCAATTTCAAAGTATACTCATTCCAATAAAAATAAACTATTGAAATCCGACCACTATGCAAAAAGTTACATAATATGTGTTGTTATACATAAAAAAAAAAATATATGCATCGAATTGAGAACCTCCTCTGTTTCGTTGGTCATAAAATTTTTATAGTTATGATAATTTGTATGACTTACTTGAGAAGCTGCTGCTCTCTTCTGCACCTTGAAATATCCAGTCTCTTCATTATTGAACCAGTGCCGTCGCATCGCGAATGACTGCCGTGGCAGATATTTACCATTCTCTCTTAGTAGCCTAGCTCGAATCATCACTTGACTGCAAAAAAAAATTAATAGAAATTAGTAGTCACTCTCTTCATCTATAACTTTGGTTGATTATACTTTTTACAGGTAAGGAGGGTGTAGTGATGATCTATACAAAGAGCTACAGTAATAACAGCCAAGATATACCAGTAAATAGAAACAGTCAGATTATAACCAAAAGAACCAATGGTAAAATATTTATTTAAGCAGTTTTCCCTGGACAATAATGAAAATAATACCTGTCTTGCATCTGGATGAGCTCCACCTTCTTCTGAGATGATAATATGATGGAAACATAGTGTCGCACGATCCCAACCAGGAAGGTGATGATGACAATAGGCAGGAAAACCCACAACCGAATATTGGGATCTAGTAAGAGCTCGGCCATATTATTTAGTTAACACTGTGTAAAGATCTAGAAATTTTCAATTATTTCTTTACTATCTTCAATTCGTCAGCTATAATCAGAGTTTATTCAATTTAATTTCATTTTTGACAATTTTGCTACTCTAGTCCATTTCCTCAATGCTCTAGACAAAAGGAGTTGACTGACAAGTGACAGCACTGTTCTAGTGGTAGAACAGTGCTGTCAACTCCTTTTGGCAAAAACGCGCTATCAGCACCTTAAAAACGCGCTAAATGGTAACCACGTTAAAAACAACGCTCTAGTTGTCTTGAATTAGTGATAAGGGATGATTTATGTCGTATATTCGCTCAAAACGTGCTCCAGAAGTTTAAAAAAATACTACTTACTACTACTCCCTCAAATATGGTCGAGGAGAACGATGGCTTGCACATGTGCCACACTCGTGATTGAGTGCTTCTTGCGGTTCGCCGGTCTGCTCGTGGCATTCACGCAGTGCATTGACTAACTTAGGCTAAGATTTCTAGTACCTCCTAACTCTCTTTGTACAGTATAATCAAATAATTTTAAATTTTAGTTAACATAGGGCACAAACCCTGGAGTCTGTGGTTAGTAAATTTTAATTATAAAATAAAATGTAATAAAAGGTCTGGTGTCTCGTTTATGAGTAGCTACATTTTTTCTTATACCATGACAGAGGGGTACGCGAGCTGCATTCTTCTCCAGTAGTTAAATCTTCCAAGATTTCCAATAGTAATTTCCTGTTATTTAGTAATAAGAAACGAGGATGCACTACAATGTGCTCAGACCATCAACATAACTAGTGAACACTCAAAATGTATCAAAATATGTACGTACTATGTCAAGGAAATGTAGCTGTGTGAAAATAAGTGCTTTGTGGCAGCGGTTAAAAATTAAAATAGCATGTTTGACACAAATCGGAATTGCCATATATGGCAATGGAAACCCTATTGATGGTAGCCAATATGTTTCAGATACAATTTTTCACCCTTCGAGGGTGGGTCTACGTCCTGCAGTGGACGATTAAAAAAGGCTGATATACTTAGTAGTAGTACAATTTCCAACATTGTTAGTCTTTATGGCCCTACCAAATGTGTCTTTACCTTGGGAACCTATTCCCGATGGCCCTTTCTAACAGCGTGGTCCTTGAAGCTCGATGGTAGCACAAAGCAAGGAAGTTTCATACGAGAACTTGAAACTTCCTTGGCACAAAGTCCCAACTTGACATGACATTGCATAAATTTTGACATTGATAGTGATAATTTAGATAAAAAATATTTTTAATTTTTCATTTATTCAGTCTCTTTAGCTTCGCAGTCTAATGACATTTGCCAACTGTTAAGTTGGAAACAAACTATCGGAAGCGGCTGACGAACGCGGCTGACAGTCTGCCAAGACGCGACCATCAGCCGCATCCATTAAGTATGCTAACCTAACCTAACCAAAAGGAGTCGACACGTCTAAGCACTGAAGTCTGCCAAGTCAGTGGGGGGTGAAGAAACGCACACAAACTAAAATATAAGCAAGTTTACACGCTCACTAATGTAATTAACTAACACTAGCTGAAAATTAACGCAACACAAGCGCAACCACACTGATATATTTATATAACTAGATGACAACCCGGCTTCGCTCGGGTGAAATATGACTTATAATACACACACACTCATCATAATTTTACTTGATCACCATCTTTACGAAGAGCTCTTCGCTGCATCATTTTTTTACAATCATGACAATGATTACCAAATGCAAGGAGCATAGATGAAGGAAGGATCGCTTCGCTCTGAGCGAAAACTTATCCTTCATCTATGGCAAGGAGATTAGGCTGATAACAAAATGATGAAGGTCAAGCAAAACAATTATGAAAGACATATATTAAAAAATAGGTAATTTCGGAATGATGGGTGTAAACAATATCCCAAAGTAATTGCTCAAAACTAAATGAATAAGTACTGAAAATGTCTCTATACATTCTGATAAAACGAAAAGAAAGGCAACGTCAACTTTAAAGATTAGGTATGGCAAGTATTATATTTTCTATGATTATCTATCTATCTATCAGCCGTAGGACGTCCACAGCTGGACATAAGGCTCATAGATTTCCAAAAAGGCCGGTTGGTGATATATTATGATGTACTTTATGTAGCCTGTATCCTTTGCTTCTCCAGTGGAGTCTGATTACTACATTCACAAAATTAATAGCCTACACTCCTGTCCTATTTTATGTTTCGGATCATTGAAAACATTAAGTAGGTACCTAACCTTCGGTTAGGTACTAACCTAGTGTATTAGATATCTGTGGTACTAACTAAAGGTAGGACCTTAACGTGACTACGACAGTGACTATTTTGATACAATATTATCAAAAATTATTAAAACTTAATACTTGACACTGGCAAATGCACCAAAATGCGACGCCAAAACATAAAAAACTTGACTGCTCAAGATCAGTGATGCCAATTTAGCATTTTTATGCTAAATTTAGCATATTTTCATCTTGTTTAGCATATTTATTTGCAATTTAGCATACGTCATATTTTTAGCATGTAAAATAATTGTACAATAAGTTTTTTACCATTAAAATTACATGCAGAATTGCAGATTTATGTCAGCAATATCGTTTTTAACGCTACCACTTTCAAATGACGAAATTGAATGGGTTTCTTTTAGTTTTAATACATTCAGTATTAAAAATTATGCTACGCAATTGTTTGTCGGTAAAAACTTTAAATGCTATTTTATACTTATAAGATTCAACTTAAAAAGGGCAAGGAAATGCTTCTAGTCTTACGCAGTTCCAGAGAACGCACTACGCTCTGTAGGCAAGATCCAAGACCAAGATACTTACATTTTATTTGATAACATAATAATAGGTCATAGTCGATTAAAACACATATTTTTTAATTAATAATAATTTTATAATTATGTTACGTTTCATTTCATATTGAAAAATGTTATCACAATTTTTAGCATGTTTATATAGCATTATTTTGTCACAATTTTAACACCATTTTAGCAGATTCTTTATTTGTGGTGTTGGCAACACTTTTCAATTTATGTCATCCGTCATCCGGTGTCAATATGGACACCGTGTTTTTGTTTGTCAGCACCGTTATAATTTATTAAAATACTCGATAATCCGAATTTTCCGGATATATGTTGTCGACTCGAAATCATTATTTTTTTATGTTTTATCATTCAGATAAAGTTTCAATCGAGTCTACCGTACCCCTTGACGAAATTATTAATATAGAAGAGCATGACCACCGGTCGTGTACTTTTGGCAGAGGGGTACGCTTTGCAGTGTCGACTCCTTTTGGTTAGGTACTTAATGGCCGCATCTGATAGTTTGTACACCCCATCACACAGAGGCGGTACGAGCTGTATAGCGGGCGAGCGGGCATCTGTATTGTACTGGTTGTCTAAGAAGGGCTCACACAGGTGCGGTCGCTACTCGCGTTTGTAAACAATAAAGAAGTTTCCTTTATCATAAAAACTAAAAATAATTATATACATTTAAAGACGTTAAAATTATATTAGATACAGTGGAAAAATTACTCGAATATCTTTATAAATGACGGAGTTATGGATGTCTTAATATGACCGCACGAAATCAAAAAACCTCGCGACGGATTTACGCGTGTGACGTCATCCGGCTCCAGAGCCGCGCCTTGGGTTAGGCGGGAGTAAGGAAAAAAGGAAATAAAGTGCTTCATTCTATGCCGGGTATTTTTCTAAGCCACGAATACGTTCTAGAATATCATTGTGCTTATCTTTATGTTATGATCAACATTTACTATGGGACTAACCCCCCAATCTAACAAATAAAAAGTCAGCATTCCCATAATTTTGTCGTGAGTAAATGAACTTTATTTCTAAATGGAACAAGACTTGGCTTGTGTACCTACTGTTCTGCGGTTATTACATCTGTATATATTGACTAGTAGTTTCCCAAATAGTAGACCTCACAAGTAATACATTTTGGTGAACATTTTCTGGTAATCAGTTTTCAAAAATGCACAACTTGCACAGGCAAATATATTCATAATTACAATATTCTGTCCTAAAATATCATTGTATATAACCAACTTTTACTATGAGACTAATCCCTGGTAGGGTTATCCAAAACTTCTCAGCCTAATATTTGTTTTTATAAAGTCATGGTATCATTGTCAAAGTCATTGTCATTGAATTCATACTAGAGTGGCATGATAGATGTCATCCAAAATGTAGATCTCGTTGAGCTCTATTAATTTTGTGCCTAAAGTAACGGTCTAGAAACGTCAGTTACGGAGATAAATTACTTGAAAGAGCTGTCATCCGAAATATAGATCTTGTTAATAATATAGTTTTATTACTTTTGTGAAGACAGCAATGGTCTAAAATCGTTAGTTACAGAAATAAAACGCATTTAAGTTTAACAGCTGTCACTTTGAGACCTGACATGTCATCCTAGTATAGATTCTAGAATATGACAGCTGTCACTTTGTTCAGTCATTTTAGGGTTTCGTAGTGTGGGGTCCCATAAGACAATATAAGATGTTAAAGAACAAATAACACCTGAGACCCAACATCGAGTAACAGCTGGCTCCGCGTCACTCGGCTCGAGCCAGGTTTCTTTCGTTCGCCAGTCTATTGACTTGCGCTAAGCGTTCGCTCACCGTTCGCACCGGGCAGGTAAACAACTTCGCCCCGCGCGCCGCCAGTCCGTACTGATCTCACGCGCGGTTCGCATGTCGCTTGTGGCTACCTCGGAACTCACGCGTTGTTATTGTCGCCGGCGGCCATTTGGACAATAATACTTTTGACTTGTTCACATGGGTGCAGTGAAATACTAACACTACTCACTAACATATACTTCTGTTGGTTTTGATTAAACTTAAGTGCATAATAAAATTTGACCCATACGAGGGGAGTACTAAAAGTGACCTTTCATTTAACGGACTAAATTGGTGACCCCGACGTGATAAAACGAGGAACCCTTAAAACTTCGTTATGTCCGTGTAACGAACGGACACCGTTTACAGACCATATTAAAAACTTTCCCTGAAAATTATTTTGAGCACTGAGCAAACTATTGAGCTATAAAGAAAAAATTGAAATTTTTAAACATTAGAAGTCATCGACCTCACATGTATATTTCATACAAACAAACAAACATTAACACTTTATTAGACAACCACATAACATAAACGTAAAAATTACAGGGACAAAACAATACAACTAATGGTTTTCTAACTTATCGCTTTAAGCGAATTCTTCCAGGAAACCAAGAATTCATACTAAATTACGTTTTCCTAGTAATCAACCATCTTAAAAAATTGGTTTTTATCATCATCATAATCATCGTCACGTCTATGGAAGCCTATCATACGCATGTCTCGACACGCACTTGACAACTTATTGGAACTAGAAAATAAAAGCCTTGAAAAAAATATCTAAAGTATTTTATTAGAACAAAATATATTACGCTTCACCAGTTCTAGCTAGCTAACCCTGTATAGGGGATCAGTCCCAAACTCTGACACCAGGGCTAGCCACCCGGCCTATAAAAACTTACTTACTTAGTCCCATAGTAAAATTTGGCCATAATTTACAATAATATCTTAGTAAAGAACCTTACCATTTTTATGATTAAGAATATATTTACCTGTGAAAGTTGTGCATTTTTGAGAACTTATTACAAGAAAATGTATACTTGCGAGGTCTACTGTTTGGAGAGCTACTAGTTAACAGTTACAGATGTAAAAACCGCAGTACACTAGACACATACACCAAGTCTTGTTCCATTTAGATATAAAGTTCATTTACTCACGACAAAATTATGGGAATGCTGACTTTTTATTCGTTATATTGGGGGGTTAGTCCCATAGTAAATGTTGATCATAACATAAAGATAAGTACAATGATATTCTAGAACGTAATCGTGGGTTAGAAAAATACCCGGCATAGAATAAAGCACTTTATTTCCTATTTTCCTCACTCCCGTCTAACCCACGGCGCGGCTCTGGAGCCGGATGACGTCACACGCGTAAATCCGTCGCGAGGTTTTTTGATTTCGTGCGGTCATGTTTAAAAATTCATAACTCCGTCATTTTTGAAGATAATTGAAAAATAAAAACACCATAATTTATTGCAGACTTAGTGTAATTTAATAAAAATAAAACTAGAAAACGGGAAACTTCCTTATTGCCCGCGCCTTTACCGCGGACAGATCGCGCGGAGCCATAGCAGGCCTACGACGGGTACGCCGGTAGTTGTTCACTCTTTCGACTGAAGTTTGACGTAACCAAAGAGTTTGGATGGAGCCCCAACAGCTCTATGGTGCTTTTGCGGTCAATTGTGATTGTAAACAATTGTCCGCGACTAAACTAAACAGGTTAACAACACTTGCAGCCGAGGCTCGGTAGCACATGCTGCCGCAGCCGTGTTCGGAATCTTTTTGTAGAAATTCATACAACTACGTAGATAACCAGATCCCTTAGTCCAGGTTTTGTGTTGTTTACTTAACTTTTTGCGTTCGCGTGTGGCTCCATACATTTTGGTTAGTTTTTACTCGTTTCCGCCAGGGGTGCTGTACAAAAATGTATAGGGCCATATCGAAACAGCTGTAGTTTCAATTTTTGTGTAAACTTGGACTAACGCCTCAGTTGTGTAGCCACAGCCGGCTCCAATTTGTTTAATTTGTTTATTTATAGAAAAATGTAGGCTTCGTGCAGCTGCTGCAAGTGTAGTATAGCAAGTGTGTAGTAGTGCTGTAGCCTGCAACCGAGATTCGAATAGCACCCTTAAGGATTATTACGAGTAATATTAAAATGGCCACGAATTTCTCGGATAACTTCAACTACAGCTTTTTGTTTTTAGTAGTATAGTATATGATAAAAAGTAATATAAAAATATGAGTATTCTTTCTTTTTGATAATCTTTTAGTATACAAAAATGTATAATAACACCTCAGCTCGTAAATATTACAGGCTTAAATGAGTTAACTCAGGAAAAAAAAAAAATTATATTAACACTTCAACAACTCCAAAATTGCTAAATCAGAATACCGAGAACGAAGTCTGGCAATTCTGAATCATCATCTGATTGACTGAATTTGACATTTCCTTTTTTTTGACAGCAACAGAAATTAAAGATTGATTTTTTTTCAAAAAATTCCTTTTTTTTTGGACAGGCTACAGCCTTTAAGACCATACCGCCACTTCATAAGTATGTAATCCGTAATGTAAAAACTATAAAAAAATCATTGCAATTTTTCTGGTCGGTTAATTTTAATTAGTGATATGAAAACAGAAAAAAATCCCTATTTTTTTAAGCACATATCATTTTTAGAAAAGATGTTTGGTTATTTACTAACAAAAAAAAAATATTGACAGGTTAATTCCGTGCATCCCTCTTTTAGAATTGTAAATAAATTGATTCGATTTTTCGATACGATCCGCGTATAGTTTGTATCGATCCACTACTGGATCGAATCCTATTGTATCGATACAAAAATCGAATGGATCGTATCCTTTTGTATCGATCCACACATGTATCGGAATTTGGATCCTTAGATTATAGAATCGGATCGGATCGAACATCCCAACACTGTTTGCTAGAGTTTTGCAATACGCAGTATCTATATTAGTCTGTGGTTTTGCAGCTGCGCTATTTACATTCTGAGTCCCTATAATGTACAGCACGTATTTGATGACACCAAATAGTACGGGCAGGAAAGTACGGCCCGTATTTCATGTCCCATGCCATCAATAATCAGGCTGTACAATACGTGTCGTACATTATCACCTCGTGCCAATAATGTACAGCCCGTATTTTGCGACCCAATAATGTACAGCATGATAAAACGTGTCCCAAAGAAAAGGACACAAAATATGCTATACATGATTGTGTCGCAAAATACGGGCTGTACATTATTGGCAATACGAATATTTGCTCCTATGGGTTGGTTTGTCTGTAATTTCTGACAGTTCCAAATAGATATACTATGCGCCACACAAGTTGGCGGATGAGAAGTTAGCCACAGATGACACTTTGCCGTAATTCGCTAATTATTGCGCATGTGTGCACAATGCCGATGCCGCGTGGCGTAGTGGTGAGCACGGGTGAAGGGAGCACGCGGGGGGCATGAAGTTGGCGGGCGGATGTGCTAACGTTTCGTTTCTCTGGTTCCCGCGCATACTTTTAAAGTATCCAACTCGTAAAAAGGACAGTTTGTTTCTGACGCTTCGCCGGCCGCTGCCGCGGCACGCTCGCTTCGCTCGCTCGGCTCGCGCATTGTTGTCACTGTTCAAACCTAACCTAACCAACAGAATCGAATTACCTAAGACAACTCATACCTTGCTATAAAATAACCAAGGTCCAGGGACACAAAATATCAGGCCGTACAATATCGGGCCGTGCAATACTGTGCCGGACATTATCGACACAGGCCGATAATGTACGGCCGGCATTTCATAGCCCAATATTGCACAGCCTGATATTCCATGGCCAGTGACACAAATTATCATGCCGTACAATATTAGGCTGTACAATATCATGTCGTGAATTACTGGGTCGTACATTATTGGCTTCCCAATATCAGGCTGTACAATGTCATGTCGTGAATTACTGGGTGAACTGGGTCGTACATTATTGGCTCCCTACATTCTCTATGGCGCCAAGCTGCGCGAGAAGATCTTAGATTAGAAGATTGAGAATTTGTTTACATTTTATAACTTTATTATCTTTAGTATTTCAGTTCTTGCTCGTAAAATAAATAGACACATAGAACACAGCTAATCAAAAAGTTATTCGTCTTCTCAATGCTATTGGCAAAATGCCTCGTGGTAAAACGAAGTCTAGCCCAACTGAAGGTAGGAAGTTAAAACAACCCTCTGAAAGTATTTCTAAAGAATACGACAATACAACTGAAGCAGGAGTTGAATTAGAACAGCCCGATTATATGGAAACGTTTAGTCGCAAAATGACAAAAGCGCGAAATGACAACCGGGGCGCAAATTGTACAAAGAGCAAAATGTTCAAAGAGCATTACGTCCAAGGCGCACAATGACTAGAAAGAAAAAATGTGCAAAGCGCACAATGACTAGGAAGCAAAATGTCTATAGCGCAAAACGTCCAAAATTTTATTTTTTCTGTTACATAAACTTCCATGACTTGTTTTGGTGTTCGAGTACAGCTATTTGTATTTTAAAACCTTGTGCGCCATCTATATGAAGCTTAACAGTACCATCTACATACGCGATATGAAACAACACACTTAAGCTATATGTACTAGTAAAACCATATTTTTTTCCTGGCATCTTTCATAATAATTATGTTATTCCTTAATTTTTAGGGTTCCGCACCCAAAGGGACCCTATTATTCTATATTAGACTCTGCTGTCCGTTCGTCCGTCTGTCTGTCTGTCAACAAGCTGTATCTCATGAACTGTTATAGCTAGAACGTTGAAATTTTCACAGATGTATTGCTGTTGCCCCTATAACAACAAATATTAAAAACAGAGAAAAAATATTTAAGGTTAGCTCCCATTTAACATATCTGAATTTATAGCCGTTTTTCGCTTGGTATTAATAATGGTGACAGGTAGTTGCTTGAAATATTCACGAAAAATTGGTCAAATATTCACCTTTAAAATGAAGAATTGAATTAAAATAAAATAGATATTTACGGGGGCTCTCATACAAGAAACGTGATTTTTTTGCTCGATATTAATAACGGCACAAGAAGATGCTTTAAATATTCACAGTATATTGAGTTGTATATTTCCTTCAAAAATAAATAATTAAATTAAAATAAAATATATTAAGGGGGCTTCCATATGGTACGGGAACCCTCCGTGCGCAAGTTCGACTCGCACTTGGCCGATTATAATATTGCATTATTTATTTAACGGACATGAAATTTGATTGTTTTTCAATGACATGACAAGTTATTGAAAACATTTTAATTTGACGGTGGTGTAATTGAAAAAAATATAATTTGAGGATAGTCGGGTACTTATACTACATTTATACTTTATAGTTACCACACAACTTAGTAAAATCTTTTGTAGTTTTGTTTAAAATATGCTCATTACTGTGTTGACTTACCAAAATAATTTGTATTGGAATTTTGGACGTTGTGCGCTATAGACATTTTTCCTTACTAGTCATTGTGCGCTTTGGACATTTTGCTTCCTAGTCATTGTGCGCCTTGGACGTAATTATTTTTGAACATTTTGCTCTTTGGACAATATGCGCCCCGGTTGTCATTTTGCGCTTCTGTCATTTTGCGACTAAACCTATGGAAACTACTAGTTCAAATATATCCCTGCTAGATTTGAGTAAATTTAAATATGAGAAGAGGCCACACGTGAAGATTGAATTTGAAAATCCCTCTCCTGTTAAAGAAGTAAGTAACAACTTAAAACATAATTCATTTGAAACTGATTTATGATTAATTCATTCTCAACTGTAAGTGCTCCAACTAGAAACATAGTTTTCACATAGGTATGTTATTATGTTTTCATTATTTATCTCTTTCAAGTAGGTAGTCGCAAATAGACACATAAAAAAATTGATGTGAATTGGTGAATTTTTTTTCCAGGAAAGCAAAGGACTATGGGAGCCACCAAACTGGCGCGAGTTTCTTTTAAACCTGAGGAATATGAGATCAAACAATGATGCTCCTGTGGACTCTATGGGATGTCACATGAGCATGGATGCAAAAGCACCTCCAGAGGTATAATTGTTAACTTTGTACAGTCTCACTAACCCGGCACTATAATGTGTGTTTATCTGGCCCCTTCCACCTGTGTCTCCTTAATCCTACCACTTTATAAAAATGATCACAATAGCATGTATAGGCCGAATCAAAGTTCTTGGCAGCTATGATTTATCTACAAGCTGCACAAAACCCAATACTGACTGACATTCACTTAACAGCTGTATGAAGATTGGCTTTCATGCAGCTTGTGGCTAACTTTACAGCTGTCAAGAGGTTTGATTCGGCCTATACCATTACATGCTATGTAAATACTTTCAGAAAACAAACCATCTTTGTAGTCCTTTTGAAAGTTGTCAGTGTTGCCCTATGCTAGCACAGATTTATTAAGAAACTGTTTTATTCCAGGCAATTTTACCTAATGCCCTTACAGCTGTGGCACTTTAGTAATCTATCACAATAATCCATATTCTGGTCAAATTAACAGGTTTACAGATATCAATGCCTAATATCCCTGATGCTGTCCAGTCAGACCAAGGATCAAGTAACTTTTGCCGCAATGGAACGTCTCAGGGCTCGAGGCCTGACCGTCGATAATATCCTACTGATGGATGATGAGGAACTGGGCAAACTGATTTATCCAGTTGGGTTCTGGAAGGTGAATCTCCTTAATTATTAGTGCTATAGAGTAACTGATTTCAGTACTCTATAGCACTAATAATTACACTGATACAGTACAAATTGGTCCACAGAAGACATAGATACATATAGAGAGATAATCCTTTATTAGCTTTTACACTACAAAAACAAAGTACTTGAACAAAAACATTACAAATTAGTTACACTAAACATATGACGTATGTCATAAAAATACACAAGTTTCTTGAATATTGAGTACCTCATTCTTTTTCAATGCCTGTTGGTATTAATCAGGCACTGAAATTGATTGAAAGGCAATAATAAAAACCAATCTTTACAGACAAAAGTAAAATACATAAAGAAAACAACACAAATGCTGAAAGACCAATACAATAGTGACATACCCAATTCGGTGGAGAAGCTCTGCAAGCTGACTGGGGTTGGGCCGAAAATGGCACACATTTGCATGAAGGTGGCTTGGGATAAAGTCACAGGGATTGGTAAGTCATTATGACTTCATCAATCATACTAACTTTGTATATTATTATACATATCTACTATATACAAGGTTTTCTGCTTGCTCTGAACTAAGCCAATAGGGGGCTTAGGACCATCTTTATGAACAATGTTTACTATGGAACCAACTGAAAATTTTAAGAAAAAGAAAACGCTGTTATGTACGAAAGTGCAACTCAGAATTGAAAGAATGTATGAAACAGCAAATTATTTTTTCTCGAATCCCTGATTGGCCCCATAGAAAAAGTTGCTCTTAATGATGGTGTGAATGACCTCCTTTTGGCTTTGTACACCAGTTCTAGATAATCCTGTGCATTCTTTGTCATCATCTCATTCATTAAAGTTTATGGAAGAGATTATTTAGTTTTATTATATTTCGTATTCTTTGTTACAGGTGTAGATACCCATGTACACAGAATCAGTAATAGAATAGGATGGGTAAAGAAACCCACAAACACCCCTGAGGACACCAGGAAAGCCCTACAAAGCTGGCTCCCATTTGAACTGTGGAGTGAAGTAAATCATCTCATGGTTGGCTTTGGCCAAACTATCTGTTTGCCAATTGGCCCCAATTGCCAGGAATGTCTGAATAATGACATTTGCCCGTCTAGAAGCCTTGGAAGAAAATCTCCTAAAAAATCTCCAATCAAAACTGAAAAAGACACATTTGATAATAATAATGAAGATAAGGAATTAAAACCACCAAGAATGAACACAATCACTCTAAAAAAAGATGAGGCAGATAATGAAAATGATTTCGAAACTTTGAAAATCTTAAACATTGGCCCATTGAATAGTTCAGAAAAGAAATCAACCAAAAAATCTCCAATCAAAAAAGAAGACACTGAGCTGAATATTGCAGCTACACAATCAAATTCAAAGGCACCAAGAAAGAGAAAAGTTACTCCTAAGAAAGAGAAGGAGGATAAAGAATCAGATAATGGAAATAATTTACAGTCATCAAATGTCTTAAATATAGAACCTATAAACAGTGCAGGAAAGAAATCACCAATTAATATTGGTAATAACAAACTAGAAGTAAATAATAAAGCTACAGACTCAAAGGCTCCACGAAAGAGAAAAGTAACACCTAAGAATGAGCATGATGCCATAGATTCAAGGTTGGATAATATTGAGAAAACCTTAGCTACAATATTACAGGCTCACATGGATAAAGAACCTCGTAAAGAAAGTGATAACATGAACATGAAAGTTACAAAAGTGAATGTAAAAGCGACAAGTCCAATAGCAACTAGAAGCAAAACACAGAATCTCACAATGAATGCAGTCAACGAAACCCTTGAAAAAATACCACTAAAACGAAAATCTCCTAAACAAAAAGCTACCAAAAATTCTGGCATTGGTGAAAATAGTTCCAGTGTAGATGGTACAAGCAAAAAGAAAACGAGAGCTGACAAGAAATAGTGATTATGGCTGAAGTTAATTATTGTTATGACTGATTTGTTTTGAATTTTTTTTAAAATTTGAATCTTACCAGGGTTTTAGGTCAACTGTACGTTGTCTGTGACACTACATCTTTGGTCTGTTACCTTGTTGAAACCTGAGTTATGTGACCCGCCTATAAAGTAGTTTGTTTTGTATGTTTTTACTATTTTAGTGATTATTTGCATGTTGTTGCATGTTGTGTGATAATTTGAAATGATTGTGGAATCTAAATACCTCATAACTTTTAAGATTTAATGATTACCAATAAAACATTTTGTTACATTGTAAAATTTACTATTTCCGTCTACCGCCTTTCTTCTTAGACTTGTGTTTTCTCAGATCAGCTTTAGGTTTCTTAGAATCAACTTTACCATTTCTTGGATCAGATTTTGCTTTTCTTGGATTTGCTTTGGCCTTCATGTGGCTTTTCTTTTGTTGTGATTTCTTTTTATTCTGTATTCTGTCTAATTTGCTCTTCATTTGGAATACTTTGCTTTTCTGAATCTTTTTCGTTGCTTGTTTCTTGAGCATATTCTTTATTTCTTTTTTAGTCTTTAATTTGTCATCTCCATCTTCTTCTTGTTCAGACTCTTCAGGGCTTTCTTCTTCTAGTCCCATTCCAGGAATTTCTTTGATAAGATCATTCTCTTTTGTCTTTTTAGGTTTCTTTTTTACTATATCTTCTTTTGGTTTATTTTGACCAATGACTATATCTTTCTTTTGTAGGGTGTCTGATGAGAGTTCCACAATTTTTACATTGACATCATCATCTTCATATTCTTCTTGAAGTAACTGTTCAATATCTGGAATTGGACGGCTGGATACTACAAGCTTTTTGTATGACTCTTTGTTCTGCAAAAACGATTAAATTAGATAGTTACTGATGTTGTATGTTGTCTAAATTATAGAGTGTTGATTTGCATTTAAACAGTTATTTTTGCTCATCTACTATTTCAAGAAGGCCTAAGTTTAGCAGTGGACTTTTAAAAAGGCCAGTGTGGTACATACTGTACCATACTTAATGATACTTAAGTGGGAAGTTATGTGCAGAACGCTGCAACGCCGAAATTTAGGTATGCGCGGGAACCAGAGAGACGAGACGACGGGGCACACCCGCCAACTTCATGCCTCACGTGCGCTCCCCTACGCCCGTGCACACATGCACAATAATTATCGAATCACAACATCAAGCCTCTTACCTCTTGTTTTATTCGTTTTCTTTCTGCTTTTAGGAGTTGATCCATTTCCTCTTTTGCTTTTTTCTTTCTTTCCAATTTTCTCTTTCGAAACCCACAAAGGAAATCTCTGCAAAATAGAAAACATTAATACAGCTAATAAATAAAATTCATTTCATGAAATAAGGTAATATAAAAAGTCACTTTAAAACAGACAAGTAAATAATTACAAATATGTTTTGAATAAACTAATAATTCTTGATGCACTAAACAGGGTCTATTGAGAACCTTCTCGTAAAAAAGGCATCAAGTAATTAGACTTTGCCGGTTGCAGACTAAGCTTAGTTAGTGTTATAGTGTGATCTCTGAACTTAAAAATTTTGAAGTATCCAATGCCTAATTCTTGGAAATTTTGTTCTTTAAAGATAAAAATATTCATGATTCATTAAAAAGGGAGTCTTGCACTGACATCCCACATGGGGTGTTTTGTGCATTTAAAAGGGAGTAAGTTAGACAAGATAATAAAATAAGCTTTTGTAATTCATTCCATTATCCACATTTTCCATAATCTGAATGCACAACGACATGATTTAGTCTGGTTAATCGAGGCTCTACTGTATTAATCTTCTTTTTCTATGTGTAACATATTCATCATCAGAACTTTCTTCATTGATTATATTCATGGTCTGTTGAACTAAACTTCGCCACACTGACTGAGCTTTTGTTTAGTTCTTGATGTACATGGGACATATTTTTAGCTTAGCTTAGCTAAGGTGCCTTTGTTTAGCTTCGGAATAGCTTAGTTGTCGGTCAGCAACCGGCTAAAAAATTTAACATTTAGTTACTTGGATAGTTGGATACTCTTGATAAAAGTATGAATATATAATATTTGAATGGTTAGGTATACTAAGCACCACACAAATCGGCGGATGGGAAGTTATGCGCAGAGCGCTGCGTAAAATCCGAAATATAGGTATACGCGGGAGCCAGAGAAACGAGACGCCGGGGCACACCCGCCCGCCAACCTCATGCCTCAAGCGCGCTCCCTACGCCCGTGCACACATGCGCATTGCGCAATAATTAGCGAATCACGGCGAAGTGTCATCTGCGGCTAACTTCTCATCCGCCGATTTGTGTGGCGCTTAGTATAAGTAGGTATAATGTCTCAGCATGAAGTGTACACTTACACACAACTTACGCTAACAAAAAACTACATGAATATGAATGCAAATATTGTCATAAAAGTAACTTACTTCCGTTTAGCTTCATCAAACACTAAAGCGACTTTCTTACGATCTTGTTTCTTATTTTTCCTTTTTCCCATGGTTTACAGCAAAATAACAATGTATACTATACAATGTACACTGACAACTAAGAAGTATAGAATTACTAAACTTCTTGAAATTACTAAATATGGTAAAATTGTGAAATTTTTTAAGCAAAGTTGATATTAAGCAAAATGCATAAAATAACACTCGCACACACACGATACAAATATAACCTCAAAAATCACATTGTTGAAGAGAGTGTCAAGACAAAAGTGATAGAGTTCAGTACATAATAGTTATCGTCAAGGCTTAAAAATCCGGTTAATTATTGTACCGGCTAAGGCCTAAAATACATACGATAACTTTATTTTTCGGTTTCGTTCGAAAAAAAAACCCTTAAAATTAACCTCAATTACGTTAATTGTTAGGGTTATTTTCAATAAAGTCCGCATATCATTTGAACGGAATAAACCGGTTTAGAACAGTTCTTTCCACACCCCTTCTTCACGCCTTCAATGGACCCCGTGACGCGAGGGCAACGAGCAAGTTAGCGCGTGTCTGTATCCCGCCTCTGTAGGTACCCTGCCATACGTACCGATCGTGACGTGGGCCTCTCGCGGAATGAGCCTGTTAATAAAGTTTTTTTAAAACACTATTTTTACGGTTACGCTCCGAACGAAAAAATCAGAGGAACTGGTTTTTACCGTTTTAATCCTGGTTAATTTTAAACCGGTTTCAAGCCTTAAGTTTAATATATTTGCCTTTTATAGGGTATAGCAGTATGTAGTTATAAACTGTAACTGTTAAGGCATTACTAAGCAAATAATATATAGAGTCACAAATACTAGAATCAAATCAAGATTAATTTTCTTCAGGTGGGTTGATGCTTTATTTTCTTGAGTACTTAACTGTTGATTTCTTTAAATGATACTACAATCAAGGAGACAATAAACCAAATGTTCGTAAGTTATAGATATAAGACCGGGCCGGGCTGTAGCCTGTGTACCGAGCCGGGCGTGACCTGTGTACAGGCCGGGCAGCTCATAGATGAATAGCATAGATTTAAAACGTTACGTATATTTTGCAAAAATCAATTCATGTAGTAAGTGTTCGGTGTGCGTAGCACGGATGGGCCTGGATTCGAAACGTATGTACAATACATACATTTTGAGTGAAGCAGTTAATATATATTACATAGTACCAGTGCTTGATCCGTGTCCTGTCCAGCCCGGCCCGGGCCTAGTCGTCTATTATAAATCATCCCTCATAGTTCGAAATCCAACTCTTCTATGGTTGTACAAGAAAAGTCACTTTTCTTGTACAACCATTTTTATCCTCATAATAGTCAAATTTATCGTGTATCGAGTTTCAGATGATTCAGATATTTCTACAACCTGTTTAGGCATGGAACCCTAATCCTAAATGCAAAATGAGCTTGATGTAGACTTTGACATTTGGCTGCGGTCCGAAATTGTTTCATGCAATATTCAGCATCGCCGCTGGTTCAGATTGTAAATTATGTCATTTTATTTTTACAAGCACATTTTAAACTGTTGTTTAAACGTACAGTATTATTTTATCAGTGATATTGTTCAACCTTCCATTGAGTTACCATTATTATAATAAAAGGATCTGCTGTTACAACAGTTAGCCAGCTTTTTATGCTGTTAAGTAAGTAAGTTCGTATAGGCCGGGTGGCTAGCCCTGGTGTCAGAGTTTTTAAGCCGCCTGAAGGCCTCTGACATGGCTAAACGGTTAAAACAACCGTTATGCTGTTGAAGAGCTTTATGATTGTTTTAAGATTGTTAAAATTCGGACTGAATTTTTAATCAGCTGTCACTACTGTCAAGAGTTGACTTGACAGTTTTGATTTTTTACATTTGACTTACGTTCTATTTATTTAGCCACATACATAGATAAGTTTACTATGATTTAGCCATTGGAAGATTTAACACAAAAATATAAAGAATGTATGTACGCTAAGCAAACAAAACTACTTGTAGATCTCAGCTAGACCCATAAAGTACATAATATATACAGGAAGCTAGACCTTCAAAGAAAATGCAACGTTTTTATTTTATTGGACAACACAAAGTCTTTGAACATGTCGAACAGCAAAAATTAGGATTTCAATTCTCAATTTAATTCGTACCTGTCTCCATAACTAAATAACACTTTGTTTTCAAATAATGCGAAAAACCAATTAAATTAAGTAACCATATGAGGTGAGAGTAGATGTTCGATACACATCAAGAACATATTTTGCAGAAATAAAAAATAATGTGCACATACAAAAAATCTACCGCCGAGCTGGTCCTCAAATACCTACCTACATCATGGTTAACTCTTCCAAGACCTACATACAATAAAAGAATACTTAAGTTTGACTTGAGTACTTATATTTTGGCTCCATGATTTGATATTGTTATCAATAGTATACTTACAAACAACAATGCATCCTTATTTTTGATATTTATATCGTGTGTATGATATTGCATTTCAGCTGCTCGAGTTTTGGCAGACTATCAAGAATTTTTTGAAATTCTGGCTGTCTATTGGTTGATAGTTGTAATTATTTTTTTTATCAGCTGGTGCGCAGCCAATCAGCGCACAAGTCCACAATAAAGACGGACTCATCAGCAGCATGGCTGTCAGTATATATTTGAAGCTTGAACGATGCGCTTCCTCTCGTCACGTTGGTTTTTTTTGTTTGTGCATTTTGACGAAAATGATATCGTGCGTGACTTTGTGTGGCCTAAAATATGGAAAGAATTGAGTGCAGTGACCTAAAATTTGCGTTGTTACGCAAGGTAAGTATCTGATAAGTGATTGCAACAAATTATAACCGAGGAAAGTTTATTTCCGCTCGTTCACTGTAGGTCGTGAATAAAAATTGTGGCATAGAAAAATCAATCGGGGACTATATCTACGTATGCTGCTTTCGTCACAATTTAATTTAGGTAATCCAAGGTCGCGTCTAGAGGTCTCGAGACTGGATCGTGAGCGCAAGTGCTGAAATGGGAGCAATCAATATTGTTCAAAGTCGTGCTATCCATATGTTACGAATGTAGGTTTAATAGCGAATGTGTGAGAGTGGCGCTGCGCAGAGAGCGTACCGTTACCGCACTTGATATTTTGATGTGTTGGTTTCCGTAGAAGGTGGATTCTGCGAGCGATAGGGAAAGCTGATCGATACCGCGAGGCCTCTTGCCAGGCTGCGGCGCGGGGCGCTCGTGTTAATGCCTCGTACTGATAAACTGGCGAGCAGACTATAGGCAGATGCATCGGTTTACTCTGATTATTGGGTTTATCTCCTCAATGTGCCTTTGATAACTGTGGCTTTATGTGATAAAGATAACACAAAATCATTCATTTACCTACTCTGAACATGTAACAAAACATAAATAATAATATTGTGTTTGTTGATTAGAGTTTGACCAAAAGACTTCATGACACTAACTAGTGGAAAGTGATAGCACATCTCTAATTAGATCATACCTACTTGAAATTATTAATTACATACATTTTACACATGACTGCTTCGAATAAACCTTGCAAATAAATCTTTCTGAGATTTATTTTAGCTGGACTCATGGCAGAGTACAAGAAATATCAAAGTACAGTTTAGACTCAACAAGTAATATTTTTCTACACATAAATAGCTTGCACTGTATATTGTAGTATACATTATGGACATCCTACTAATATTATAAACGCGAAAGTTTCTGAGGATGGATGGATGTATGGATGTTTGTTACTCTTTCACGCAACAACTACTGAATGGATTGAGATGAAACTTTGCAATAATATAGCTTATATATCAGAATAACACATAGGCTATAAATTATAATGATATTGCGTCAAAAATAAAAATATCATGCGGGTGAAGCTGCGGGTAAAAACTGGTATATCATAAATCTGTAGCTTATAGAAACTTCAGTATCTACATTGGCTTATAGAACTCAATTGTAAAGAGACAGTGAATTCAGGAATATTAAATGAAGCAACAGAATTCAGACCCAGCATCTAACTCGTCATCTCAAAATCTGTTCTGCTCTTATCAGGACAAAAAATTAAGGAATTTAATTATACAAGTCTGTGGATAGTTAAGTTGTGCGATATCCAAATCTGACTGAAGCTCAAAAAGCTGCATGTTGATTGGGTTCGCGCAGCTCGTAGTTAACTTCACACTCACCCATTTTTCTGATTCGGCCTAGGTATACATATTGTCAAAATGTAAAAATGCTAAGCTTGTGTAAAATAATGTAGGTAGATGGTTATCTTTTCTTGTGTGTAGGGTAGTACACAAAATAAATGTTAGTCTATTGCAAGCCACCATGTTGTCAAAGTTAATTTTAATAAGATTTTCAATGAATAAGTTTACAGTGTAGTTAGTAGTGAATTACACACTTATTGAAAATGTCTGTGAAAATGGACCGAGATATGATGTTTTATAACAAGGAACCTGATGCACAGTGTAGTACATTAGAGGGGTTAGTAAAGTTATAAATAAACGGAAACTTAAGTATTTTCCATGTGGCTCCAGGCACATTTGTACAGCTGCCCTGGCAGTAAGAAGGAGAACTAATTAATTTATGGAGCAACATGAAAACAATAATAGTTTTTGTGTATTATACATTATACAAACAAAGGCCCCTAGTTACTCTATGGAAGGTTCAGTCACATGGAACCTTGGAACTTACATATTAATGCTTACATTGCATGAGTCATGATGATGTCTATTAGACGGCTTTGGTTTTGGCAGTTTTAGCTTCTGTTTAATCACATGAGTTTACCTGTATTAAGTAGATGAGGTTAGGTGGCATGCTCTTATGTGCCTTATATTGTGGCTGTTCCATATAAAATTGCAAATTGGTATGAAAAAAAGATGTATGAAACAGCTGTTTTTCTGTTCTCCAATTCCAGATTGACCCTGTGTTAAAAGTTGTTCATAATGATGGTCTGAATCACTTCCTTTTGGCTTAGTACGCCAGTTCTAGATATCCCTATAATATGTTCACTGCAGAAATAGGATATTCCTACTTTATCTGTGGAAGATGTAGTGGTCTAGAGGTAGTGACACTCGCCTTATAATCGTGAGGTGGGTTCAAATCCTTGTCCCATACCAATGAGTTCTTTGGAATTTCACACCACTGGCTTTTCAGTGAAGGAAAACATAGTGAGGCAACCTGTATATGTCCATAGAAGAAATTCGATGGCGTATGTGAATCCACCAAACCACACTAGGCCAGCGTGGTGGATATATGGCCCGATCAGCCTTTGTTGTGGATATGGCCCGATCAGCTTTCGTGGTGGCGTTGGCCTATTAAAAAGCTGATAAAGATACAATACAGTACTTTATCTGTATAACCCTATATGATCATGATGGTCACTGCAGAAATAGCATATCCTATTTCTGAGTGTGTGCATGAGTCATCATTATCATTATAATACTGCACCTTGTTTGATTTCAATGAAAAGATATGTCTTACCACATAGCAAAACTTTTTTGTTGACACAGCTGTTACAAGTAGGCCAGTCTGCCAAGTACCTGAGCATGGGAAAAGGTAGAAAGACATTTTAGTTCTGAGGTAGGTCAAATCAAACTTAATGACGTCATTTGGATGGATTCATTGCTTTATATTAGAGCAGTGGTGAGAAGTGAGGATCTCTGCGGTTTATAGCTGACTCCACATACGCAAGACGCCATCATCATCAAGATTCATCATATACCAATTCGTTATTGATAATTTTTTTGCATTAATTTTTGATTTAGTAACTTACACAAAAACTTACTTGTGTGACATTATTAATTTTTATCCAAAAAAGGCTATAATTTTTTTTGGCTGTTATAATTTTAACACACCAGTCTATTTATTTGCTCTGCATAATGTCAGACAAGAACAATTTGAGACATCAAACTATATGTATTTAAACCCAATAAACTTTTATTCATTTGTTGGAGGTTAAAAATATGTAAATGAAATGCAAATCAGAAGCTCAGACTATGCGGAGCTATTTGGTGACATATTTATAGAGAGGAACAAACTGTTATAGGCCATAGTTACACATGAGAGAATTCAAACATACCTGTCTATCAGCTTTTTCGCACACTTTCCAAGTTTCAATCAACTTCCAAAAAAAGGTTGTGAATCTGTATGATTTTTGTGAAAGTAGGCAGTTGCTAAAATATTGATTTCAGCACCTTTTTAATTTAGCCGCAATAAAATTTTATGTAGCCAACACTCTAAGTAGCCCGACGAGCTATGGAGAGGGCTATGCTCGGAGTCTCTGCGAGATCGAATCAGAAATGAGGAGAGCCATAGAAGAACCAAAGTTACCGACATAGTCCAGCGGATTGGCAAGTTGAAATGGCATATAGCGCGGAGGACTGATAACTGATGCGGTCGAAAAGTTCTCGAGTGGAGACCACGTACTGGCAAGCGCAGCGTAGGACGTCCACCCAGAAGGTAGACGGATGACCTCATTAAGACTGCAGCGCTGGATGCAAGCCACTTCCAACCGGTCTTATAAGTCTTATTGGAGATCCATAGGGGTGGCCTAAGTGGACTTCATATGGCTGATGAATTGATGGATAGAGAATTTTAAGTAGGTATACAGGGTTATAAAGTATTTATTAAGTATAAAAATAATTAAATAGCGGCGACTCGAAGGTCACATTAACAATTTTATACTTGCCTGTAGCAATAATACTACGTAAGTAAAAAAAATCTGCCTCACCCCTAAGCCTGACCTGGCAAAAACAATTTCCTTTACAATCATACGATTTGTTATTTTACGACTATGGTGATATTTTATGTTCTCATATTTTTCATGTGAAATTAACTCCCGTGATAAGCCTGATAATAGCTTGGAAGTGGGTTAACACTACCAATCAAACTCTGTCCTGCGCGACAGGAGCCACTATCGCATTTTCCAAATAAAATTGAAATACTTTTTATACATAATATTAGCTTCATCATTTAGCCAGCTTTGCAGATAAAGTGGTTTGTAGTGTTTGTGATAGTGATAAGACGTCGACCCCGATAGGGGACGTTTTCGCGCACGATAATCTCGGAAATCTGTTTATCGAGCTAATCCTGAAAAAAATAAACCTGTATGTGTTTGTGAAATCTCATTTATATTTACCTACGTTTGGTATAGTTAGTTTTATTGTAAGCAATTGCGATCCGCCCCAGTGGCGTCGCTAGAGATTGTTTTTAGGCGGGCTGTCTTTTGTCCACCCTAGGAAAATATAATGTACTAGTTTTTATCCGGGGCTTCGCCCGCATACGCAAAATATTATAATTTATAGCCTATGTGTTATTCCGATATATATGCTATATTATTGCAAAGTTTCATCTCAATCCGTTCAGTAGTTTTTTGTGTGAAAGAGTAACATACATCCATACATCCATCCATCCATCCATCCATCCATCCATCCATCCATCCATCCTCACAAACTTTTGCGTTTATAATATTAGTAGGATTGTTTCAGATTGTTTATTAACCTTATAACAATGGTCGTTATATTAGGCAAGTCAGTTACAATAATTATTCATGATACTTAAAAGAAATTATGCAATCTAAATATTAGCAGGATGTATTGACTTTCAAGGACCATAACGGAAATAAACGACAAATTAATATTATTTAGGCTAAATGAAATGGTACAATTTAATGGAATGATGAGAAATGAAAGGATTTTTTATTCATAAATTTATTTAAATTGTCTTTCAAGATGAAGATTAGAGATGATGATGATCAAAGTTTTTTTTTTTATTCCTTGTAGGTTTGCGTTTGACTACATATTGCCTGATGTTGAGCAGATATGCGGTCTAGGATGTAGCACGTTTACCTAGATGACAATGATGACGATGCCATAATATAAATCTGTTCATCTGAAACAGTCGTCACAGTCAGGCGTTTCAGAAAAGGGACATTCATTTTTAACTGACATCCAAAAAGGAAAAAAATTTTATGTTCGTCTGTATATGTGTTTTATTTGTGTATAATCGATATTTTCGCCAGTTGTGAACCGAATCAAAAAATTCTTTTTTAGCTGAAAGGGTATAAGTACTCCCGAGGTGGTCCTATTTAAATTTTATAGAAATCGGCTGAGCCGTTTTTGAAAAATCAACAATAATGTAACAATTCGAGCGAACTATTCGAATTATGTACACGATGGAAGTCGGTTTTGCCATTTTTTGCGATTTTTAGGGTTCCGTACCTCAAACGGAACCCTTATAGGAACACTTTGTTGTCCGTCTGTCCGTCTGTGTGTCTGTCAAGACTCTTTATCTCGGGAACGCGTAAAGATATCGAGTTGAAATTTGAACTGTATACTTATATCTATGATTTCTTGCAGTTGTGTAAAAGAAAAACTTCTCAGTTATTGTTTAAAAAAGTTAGAGCCGTTTATGTCGTAAAAAACCGCATATTTCGACACTCGCAAAAATCAAAACCTACAGGGTACTTCCCGCTGACATAGAACTATGAAATTTGACGAGAAGCATTGTCTTAAAGTACACATATAGGTTTAAATCTGAAAACTACATTTTTATTTAAATCACAAAAAATAGGGCCTCAATTTTCCACAAAATATGGGTTCAAAATTCAAAGTGAGTAAATCGTATCATGTAAGGGTATCATATAAAAGAACTTCGTTAGCACATGCTAAAACAGGATTTTAATTATTTTAACAATATGTTTGTACGGAACCCTCGATTTGCGAGCCTGACTCGCACTTGTCCGGTTTTTTTATCACTTAAAAACAGAAAAGGGACTTTTTTATTGCCACTATGGGCCATGTGGGGTACACATCCGCTTTTTTCACTACATCGTATCGCTGCTTAGTATTATATGCTATTATTATCTTGAATTATAGATACCAAGTCAAGGGCGTAACGCAGACGCGGTAAATAAAAAGTCCCTTTGCTGCCTTAGAAGTCAGGCGTCATCAACATTTCAATCTTAATCAACTCTTCAATCAGGTCAATCTCAATAACATCAGTTGAAAGCGGATGGAATACATCCAGATGCAAGTGACCTCACGGTCGTGATCATGTCATCTGTCTAGCTAGTGGGAGGATGTTCTACGCAACGCAGCGCTTGCCCGTGGTCTTTAACATGTATATTGTAATAAGGCCTTTTTATGTAGTAGTAGTACCTAAGTTATGATTGGTTTGGTTGTAAATTCTCGTTTATGTGAAATTGTGCTTATCTTTTTCTCCCGACGTTTCAAATATATAGTAGTATACATATACGTTAATATAGTTGGATAAAGTGCGCAAATCGCGAAAGTTTAAAAATAACATATTTTAATAGTTTTTTTTACTTTTCCTTGTTTTGGTAGGGCAGTAAAATTGTATGAATAATCTTATACCTATATAATAATTATTTTTTGCAAAAAAATAGAGAAATGTTAGATTAGAGAAAAATTTTAGAATGAAAGAAATCCTGTTTTGTATAACGTTATCAAACTTCTGACGAATTTGCCTACAAAGCTCTTTGTATATGAATAGGGAATTGTTAATCGGTAGCTTTCATGTGAGTAATGGGCCTTATCCATTCATAGTTATCAATGATTTATCATACCGGCGCCAGACAAATATTAAGTAAACTCTTTGTATATCTTTAATGATTTAAAGGACTCTTTTGTATTATATCCCGAAACCACTATTCACTCAAGGGTTTCGTTGTTTATGAATAGACAAAGCCCATATACAGATAGCGCTTGTTTACACCGTACTATAAAAACCCTGTAACGAATTAATTTCATCAGATTTTGGTTATACTCCAGCCCGAACGGTTCCATAGTTCCGTAGTTCCTTAAATCTATATATATAAAAATGAAACCCGTTTTCCGTTGTCACGACATAACATGAAAACGGCTTGACCGATTTGGCTTATTTTTTTTTGTAGTTTTCTAATACTCTGTACAAGGTTCTTACGGAAAGCGAAACGAAGTTCGCCGGGTCCGCTAGTTTAAAATAAAAGTGTAATTTCTGAACGACACGTCGTCTTCCCACTACTAGTGAACGACTCGAAGATTTAACAACCCGTGTACAGAATCATTACATACTTAGATGAAAACAAAGTCACTACCCGCTGACTGTCCCCATGTATGCTTATATCTTTAAAACTACTCACAAAGATTTTGATGCAGTTTTTTTAAAATAGATTAATTCAAGAGGAATGTTTATATGTATAATACATCTGTGCGAAGCCGGGGCGGATCGCTAGTTTGCAAATATTACGCACGCATCGAGGTAGTAGCATTTTTCACATTATTGTTGATTTATTAAAAATGGCTCAGCCGATTTCGATAAAATTTAAATGGAACCAATTTCGAAGTATATATCTTTCCAATAAAAAAGAATTATTGAAATCGGACTACTACGAAAAAATTTATGCGTGGTTATAAATAAAAAATATATATATACGCGTCGAATTGTATCGTGGTTGTTAGTGTCGCTAAAACTCGAGAACGGCTGAACCGATTGGGCTAATTTTGAACTCGAAATATTTGTGGAAGTTAAGGGAAGGTTTAAAGTTGAACGATAAGGTTATTTGCCAAAGTTAATAATAAAAACTAAAATTTCATTTTCCCATACAAAATACTCCTGATGAGTTGTCATTGACAGTTGACAGATGGTGAGATAAAGTTCTCCGGGTCAGCTAGTACTTAATATATTTACTTTTGTTTCAGAGGATCACCTTCAGAGGAGATTACTTCTGACACGATGACGTCACGGTGAGTGAAAATAATGATAAATTGTAATAGTACTAGATAACAATAAGAACCTGGATAAGAATAAATAAATAAATATTTTGGGACATCTTACACGCGGCCTCTGACCCCAAACTAAGCAAAGCTTGTGATATGGCTGCCAGAGACTGATATACTACATATACTTATTTTTAAATACTATATAGATAGTAACTAAATAATACCCAGACACAGCAAACACTTATGTTCATCACATAAATATTTGCCTCGGGTGGGGATTGAACCCACGCCTCTTTGATCCAGAAGTTAGGGTCATTAACCACTGAGCCACCGAGGCAGTCACAACAGAATAAGACAACGGTATCGCATTCATATAAATAATATACACCTTTTCAATTTATTTTCTATATTATAGAAAATAGATATTTTATATTATTCAATTTATTTGCAGCTTACAAGAGCTGCTAGATAGCTTAACGTCAGATGCCGCTAGGATGCAACTAAACTTGCATTCTATAATTTATTTTACGCAGAAAATTGCAGCACCGACTTCCACCGTGTACAGAATTCGAATAATTTGTACGAATCGATGTGACATCCATGTACATTTTTGTTGATTTATCAATAACGGCTCAGTCGATTTCGATAAAATTTAAATGGGACCACTTCGGATGTTTACTCTTTCAAACTATTAAAGATTATTGTAATTCGGTTCACGATTGGCGAAAATATCGATGAACATACACAAAAAAAAATACATACAGACGAACATAGTAACTCCTCCTTTTTGGAAGTCGGTAAAAACGTACTTGTATTAGATTCTTACGTAAAAAAGTTCGTATAGACCGGGTAGCTCTGATCTGCATCGCTAGCATACGCACCACGACATAATTTTATTGACGTGTCAAAGACGAGACTAAGATTATAATATGGTGAGAGTTATATGTATATCTGTCACATTTTCCCACGTCGATAAAATAATATTGTTGTGCATATGCTAGCCGTGTTGTGTCAGTTTTGACACAGTCTGATGGTCTCTGACATGGCTAAGGTGTTAAAACCACTGCAGCCTACAATTTACCCAGGCATCCGAGCCACGGTAGCGCTAGTTGTAAATGCCACCCCTGGTCGAGTGGTCACCCATCTGACGCCTTACTAATACTTATCGTCGCGTCTTTAAAGTGATCGGTAAATACCTCGTCAAGTCAAGCTACGCTATTAACTGCAAAGCCATTCTTCCTGTATAATGATCATTTGATTGATTTAAGATTCTTTCTCGAATGGTTTAGGTTATGTTTTTAATTATACTGAGCGCCACACAAATCGACGGGTGGGAAGTTATGGGCAGAACTCTGCGCAAAAGCCGAAATATAGGCATTCGCGGGAGCCAGAGAAATGAGACGCGGGGCACACCCGCCCGCCAACCTCATGCCTCCCGCGCGCCCTATGCACTACCACACGCGAGGTGGGAATTGTGCACACATGCGCAATAATTAGCCAATCACGGCGAAGTGTCATCTGCGGCTAACATCTCATCTGTCGATTTGTGTGGCGCTCAGTATACGAATAGACATTTACCAACACTTTTCCTATATCCTGATAAGTATTTGCAGAACAAGTATAACTTTTAGCTTACTTTTTTAATCACTAAAATATAACGTCATCCGTGCAAATTCTTCTCAAACGTGCGTACAAGTGTCGATCTTACTGTGCCCTCTGAGACGCTCGCTTTAAATTGTGCCTGTCAATCAAACAATGAGATACTTGCACTTATCCACTTAGCGTCCAATTAGAGCTGGAGACGTGTATAAATTAAATGAAATTGCCGGCACCCTATATTAGATCATCAGCAAGTAATTGTAGCGGCTACAGTCTCAGAATAGCTCCAAAGTGCCTTGGGTGGGTGTCCCCCAGCGGGTGTTCCATGAAGTCTTATTGCGAGTCTGAATTTGATTGAGTTGGCTTTTATTTCGCCCTTTTCCAACTGAAAGAACTTTTTATTTCGTACATAATAGAACAGCAATTGGCCACCGACTCGCTTAATAGAAACTGATGTTGCAGCCCAAGATGCAGTATGTAGTTGGTTTATTCGTTTTCTACGACAACGTGGCCACACAACGTTCTCCTCCCCGGGCCCATTTTTGTGACTGGATGGATAGAGCCCCATCCATGGTTAGAGCTCCATTTTAGTATAGGTTCTTACTTCTGGCTGGGGATACCGATGCCGTATTCTATTGATCCACCATCAGGGTCAAGAGTATGTAGAACTAGAATTAGAAGAGAACAACAGTAATCCTTGCAACAAAATGTTGCTATCTTTTGGCCTCAAATATTATGCTTTCTTATTAGTGCCAATCGATAGTATAAAGCAATCAAAGTTTCAGCCTTTTGGCTTCTCCAAAAATACTGCTATAACATTTTCGCCAGAAAACTCGCCAGTTATTCTTCAAAAATATGGAAATCAGTAGATAATATTTTGGGTTTGAATATAGTACGCCCGAACACGCTTGGTGTGAAAAATTATAATTTCGCGGCCTTTGTTTTAGTAGGTATTATCACAGAATTTTAATAGGCAGGTAATAATATCCTCATAATGGAAACAACACCGACTATTGTACATACGTATCAAGGTATCAATAGATGTCAACAACGCTGGAAAAATCAATAGGTGGAGGCGTGGGCTTGAAATTTGAACTGAATTGGCGCTTAGACACACCCACGCCAGAGGACGACTTAATGACAATTTTAGTGGCTAACTCTACGTCATTGTCGTTGACCTTCATGAAGTACCTACCATCTGTTGCTGACCTTATTTACGTTATTTTTACCGCAAATATGTTCTGAGGAGACTTAACTTTTTTTTTCTTTTATCGCGCATAGTTAAGTTCGCGCTCGACTACCAACTCGCCTGATGGTAAGCGATATTGATGTGGTCGAAGACTCGAAGATGATGCATGACTTAGAAGATATCTTACCTCTTCACTCTGACTTTGAAAAGCTTCAGATTATATTTCTCAGGAAACAGGAAAGCTAGCAGCAGGTAGTTCGGCCCGTTAGGATTAGAAACGTTGAGTTAAACCGATTCGTACGTATCTTGTTTTCTCCAACCAGCGCAGGATAAACAACAGCAAGTGCATGCATAAGAAAATTACGAAAATTCCTTTTATCGTGGCCAAGATTCCATCTATTCTTTCATTGCAGATCTAAAAACAATCACGGCGTCAATAAAAGATCCAAAATAAGAATGCATTAATTATTATCAGATATAGGGTTTCGATGAGGCACGAAAGGGTCAAACGCGATCGTCTCTAGAATTAATAAAAAAAGATAGAACCTTGTATCTTAGAACTTATTCCACTTACCCCTTCTAATCGCTTACACTGTAAGGTATAATTGCTGCTAGTCACTAGTGTGTGTTATGAAATTGTTATCTAAGATGTAGGTACACTTGCACCAAGATTGGCTAATCACAAGCAAAGGACGAACCCACTAGAGCATTACACTTGCATCAAAATGATGACGAGAAAAGATAGTAAGATTTATGAAATAAAAGCTAAATGATGACGTCAACACTCCATTGAAATTCATCTAATGTCTTGATTCAGAAGATTACTGTGGGTGAAATAATGAACCTCTTAAAGCTATCACCAGATGCATGTGCTTGACCCCTGACACAGGCTGTTATGCCGTTCATAATGATTGTCAACCTCTGAACCGAGCTAGACAAACTTATCTGTAACTTCGAGTACGGCGTCGCTATCGTATTTACCGAAGAAAGCTGTCAGTAATTCATAGAAAGTTTGTAGTTCCATAATTATCCAACTGAGTTGGTCGTTCAGTACCAGTGGAACCTTTGAACCTAATCCTAGGTTTGTCCCTTGGGTAAGTGAAATAGGCCCGGGCAAGGCGGGCAAGCTGTTTATTTGCAAAATACCTCATTGATAACTTTTATCTGTAGGTATGTTTATTATCAGTCTTTATACATATATATTTCGGACGGATTATCTACTTGTGCTTGGTGCTTTTGCTACGTGACCTCGTGCGTGTAGATCTGGTGGTGGACACATGGACTGTCGCTACTAAGAGCTGTGAATGTTGCCTTTGTGGTGGCCACACAGATATTTGAGACAATGTGTATCCTCGTGCAAATGTGCATTGTAAAAGGATTAGTGTCGCCAATGTGCTATTTTGATCCTTTACCTACGATTCTCCAATGCAGCATCTCCAAAATATATCAGATCGTATACCCCAAGCAAGATATGTACCATAAATACTTATCATCTGACATTTTGATGACGCCGCTCCGTGTCAGATTCATCTCAATTTATAACGTCGTATGAATCGATGAAAGCTGCACGCACGAAAAAGTGTCACGTTCCTTCTGAGGCGACCGTGCAAGCGAGAGCGCGGAACAACCAATAGAGAGGCGATCAGCCTGAGCGTTCGGCTTGTTTCAGTTGTTGATTCAACAATGTTTTTTAATCACACTATCTCGTAAAACTATCGTACGTAAACCGACTTTACCCACAACCAATTTTTTTGCAAGTCTTGATGAAGTATGTATTAGGTACCTATCTGTGCGTTGTCCTAAGACTGATAAATTCTGTGAACTTGACTGACAGCTTTTGACAAACACTATTCTTGTACTACATATTTTCGTTGAGAATGAAACTCTACATACAATAGGAACAGCAAGCCTGTGGCTGGCTGGCTGCAAACCAGTTTTATTGCCTTTTACCCGAAGTATTTTAGAGCAATTTATTGTTAAGGTAGGGCTTCGTCCATTGCGTTACAAATTTTACTATAATTCGAAATAAATTATAGATTTATAGGTAATATAATAATTATTCGACTAGCGAAATAGTACAGTTGCGTTAACTGTGAGAAAAATGGTCATCGGATAATCGACGATAAGATTAAGAATGATAGAAAATAAAACTTTCCGTCACAGCCTTACCTAGTGGGATAAAGACAGGAAAATTATTTTTTGTAAACGCAACAATGTTGTTATCTTTCAGCAGTTATATTAAAATTATAGGTATATATTAAAATGATAGAGCACGATGGCTTTATTACTAGGATGCTATTTATTGCCATAGTCACGCATTTTAACCGTTAGGCCTTTGAGTGACTGTAAAAAAAATTAAACAAATAGATCGCAGGAACTCATCATGTTTCTGAAAGTCGTTTTCAAATAGATCTGCAAAATATAATTATGTAAACAGTGATCATCCTATGCAGAAATGCTATAATTAGGTTCAGCCAAATTTTACTAATTCGAATCTGTATTCAGATCGTTTTCTATATTTGTAGATCGTTTTCTGTATTCATAGATCGTTTTCTGTTTTCATAGATCGTTTTCTGTATTTATAGATCGTTTTCTGTATTCATAGATCGTTTTCTGTATTCATAAATCGTTTTCTGTATTCATAGATCGTTTTCTATATTCATAAATCGTTTTCTGTATTCATAGATCGTCTTCGTTCAGTGCTTGTTACATAGGACAGATGGTTCGGTAACTATTATTTCTTATTGGCTCAGAATAAAAGTATTGTTCAGGTTGACATTTCGCCACAAGCCACAAACGCCAGAAAAAGAAAAACAGTCATTTCCGATTACTCTGCATACGCCATGCCATACATATTCATGAAATGTATGAATACGTATGTGGCGGCGAAGGTTGTGTCTGCTGCATATCGCTCATTTACAGCCACTTACAGCCAGGGTGCGTAGGTTATTTACCCTGGTTTGTGTAGATACTCGTATGACAACATTTGCAAAACCACTGGCATTACTACAATATGATATTGGACCAAGATAACGCACAACTTTAGTATAACCGCAAGCTATACCATTATAATGTTGTCACAGATTGGACCGTCTATTCGTGCTACTGGAGGCGGGCGCGGGCGCGGCGACACGGCGCGCGGCCGCTCGCCAACTCGGCGAGGTCCAAAAGGCGCATCCCGAGGAGCTGCATCGCCTGCTGGGTCGTCTCATGAAGCACCTGCGCTCGCCGGCCTGGGAGACCCGTGTAGCAGCTGCTCAGGTAGATAGTAGACTGTAAAGTGTCGATATAGGTTGGACCGTACGGACTCCCGTGCAAAAGGCGCATCCCGAGGAGTTGCACTGTTTGCTAACCCGCCTCATGAAGCACCTGCGCTCGCCTGGCCCTGGCCTGACTCGGCCTGGGAGACCCGCGTAGCAGCTGCTCAGGTAGATAGTACCGTAATGTTAGAACGTAATGTTGGTATGGGCGGCTTGCACCCAGAGCAGTCTCAGCTTATCTGTCTACAATGTCTGGACTAGACTTATATACGCTGCGCATGCCAGCCCATGTCGCAGAGAAATTCCGAGCCTAGCTCTCTCCGTTGTACTATTTTGATAAGGATAAGGCCAATAATAATAGATCACGTTTCGGTTCTATAGTCCGTTCCATAACCGCTGAGATTGTACCAGATGAAATCTATTGAAGAATTTGGTACTCGTACAAGTCGTAAAAACACTACATAAAATAACTACCTATGTTCAACAAGCATTTATTATATTTAACTACCAGAATATAGTGTTTTTTTAAAGCAAACTTATTAGGTAATTTTTTTCGTCAAAGGTCGTCGCGACCCTCGCTCTCAGCGGTTATGGAACGGACTATATAAGTCATCACTGACAATACACACTCGTCGAAGACTTTCGACTCTGGACACTGATACTTTTTTATATTATCAGAAATAGTAAACGGAAGCTATTAGGTATCTAAATATTACGATGCGGGCTGCGAGACACATGCATCGGTACACCTGGTGCGTAGTGTCATTTAAGTATTGCGCATTTTATCTTTTATAGGATCATCATTATTGGATCGTTTGGGTCCACTGCAGGGTATAAGCCTCTATCCCTTTCTATGGCCTCTACACTCTACCTCTTTCGCTATGTTTTCCTGTCTATCAGTAATATTTCTTGTGTTTTGGCAAATTATTTAATGGTGGCCCTAAAATGTTCGTGTACATTCTTTTTATTAACTAGTAAATGAAGTGAGTACCTACATCGAGCTCAATATCAATGAAATTGCTGTAGAGTATTGCATTCAATTACGTAGCAAGTTTCTGCTATCAAAAATGTATGTGAAGATTAAAAACACGTGCAGTATAAGTATAGACAGGGCTTTAGATTATTTTATAGAATGTATTGTTATGGCAAAGTAGGTAATACTGATGCTTGGCATATAGGAGGTAAAACAGGCCGATGGGACCGAAAAGTTCGTGAATGAAGACCACGTATCTGCAAACGTAGGTTAGGACATCCACCGACAAAAGGAAAAGCCAAAACACGACCTGATTAAGACAGCAGGCATACGTCAAACACAAGCTGCTTTCAACCAATCTAATTGGAAATCGGTAGAGGTGGCCTATATCCATAAGTGGCATCAATATCAATGTACCTAAGTAAGACGATGATAAGTGGACATTCTGTGGCTGTTAGATCTCGGATTGTTTTGTAGTGCTGCAATATATTACAGTATGTACATATATGATAAGATAGGATCATCGTATTCACTATTTAAGCAATAGAACCTCCATTGCTGGACATAGGCGTCCCCTATAGACATCCAATTAAAACGATTTAAAGTGGCTTGCATCCAACGTGCATCCATGCAGTCTACACGTGATAGGATTTTTATCATCATCTTTATCCCACTACTGGGCAGATTATTGAGTGCTATCTGCTTCGGTCTTTTGTCAATCGTGTCCAGGTTTTGCCCTTAGTTTGTTTAGGTTCTTACACATGATATAATTCTATAGCATAATTGTTATATGAAAGTATGGTTGCAACTGTTTACTTATCTAATTGTTATCTGATTGATTGGGTAGCCCCAAGGTCCTATCTTTATGACACCTATATATACGCTGATACCTATCACCTAAAGTCTAAACTAAAGGCGCGGTCAGACTATACGATGCCAATCATAAAATTACAGCTTTTCCTTGTGGTCCCGGTTTTTTTAACCGATTAGCCGTGTGAGAATATTTCAGGCGGCTTAGAAACTCAATTCCTATAACTGATACAGCACTAATTATCACGTTGTGAGAAGATTTCAGGCGACATAGAAACTCATCTCCTATAACTGATACAGCTCTAATTATCACATTGTGAGAAGATTTCAGGCGGCTTAGAAACCCAACTCCTATAACTGATACAGCACTAATTATCACGTTGTGAGAAGATTTCAGGCGTCTTAGAAACACAACTCCTATAACTGATACAGCACTAATTATTACGTTTTGAGAAGATTTCAGGCGTCTTAGAAACTCAACTCCTATAACTGATACAGCACTAATTATCACGTTGTGAGAAGATTTCAGGCGTCATAGAAACTCAACTCCTATAACTGATACAGTTCTAATTATCACATTGTGAGAAGATTTCAGGCGGCTTAGAAACTCAACTTCTATAACTGATACAGCACTAATTATCACGTCTAAAGTCTTAACTAAAGGCACGGTCAGACTACGCGACGTCAGTGATAAAATAACACATTTCCTGCACTGAATCCTTCTGTGACAAATGACAATATTAACTATGATTTGACAAGCTGCGAAATCATTTACATAATTATCAATGCGCAGTCTAAAAGCGTCCTAGCATTACTGCCTAGACTGCCTTAGTGGCTCAGTGGTTAGTGACCCTAACTTCTGGATCAAAGAGGCGTGGGTTCGATCCCCACCCAGGGCAAATATTTATGTGATGAACATAAGTGTTTGCTCTGTGTCTGGGTGTTATTTTGTAAATATCTATATAAGTGTGTATTTAAAAATAAGTATATGTAGTGTATCAGTCTCTGGCAGCCATATCACAAGCTTTGCTTAGTTTGGGGTCAGAGACCGCGTGTAAGATGTCCCGAAATATTTATTTATTTATTACTGACTAACTTCATGATTCCCTCGTGATAATGTTCTAATCGCGATACCTAAAGTTACCTTGAAAACGTTATTTCTTTCTTATACCTAAAGATTAATAAAGATAGCGAACTCGATAAAGTTGTGTTTACGTTTGTATAGTTAGCCTACTTCTTTGTTTTCCTGATAAGCTGAGGATAACGATCTGATGATGAAATGTGATGAGATTGATAAGTCATGATAAAAGTTGTAGAACTAAGTTGAGATAGTTTACTAAATGTAGAGCTAGTTGAAGCTTGGTCGACGAATTGAACACTAATCAATCGTGTATCTCTCTATTTTGGCATGCTTTACTTTAGATCTTCGCAGGTAAAATGTAGCCAAGTAATGGCTTAACAAGAATTATATTTAAAAAAATACTTGTATTTAAAACTAGCTTTTACTGAACAAGTACTCGCCAAGAAGTATCAAACGAGCCGAAACTCGATGAGGTTGTGTCGTTTCATTGCGAAGTTCCTTTGGCCACCTTCCAGCTCCATTAGATCAGCACAATGTCATCATAATATTGCATTAACACGCAATTTACACATCCGGATAAATGAAAGCCAAAATTGTCGAGTCTAAACTAAGTCGCATAAAACGGTCAAATATCGCTATTCTTACTATACTATGCATCTTTCCCTCACCATCATATTTAGGCAGAGTCGGTGTAGTAGGTACATTTATTAGTTTGTACATTTTTTCTTGGTTTTAAAAAAACCGGACAAGCTCGAGTCAGGCTCGCACATCGAGGGTTCCGTACAAATCCAGAAAATTTCACAAAATTGGGAAGTAAGTTGTTAAAATCTCTATACTATAAATATCGACAAAACTTTTTTTTTTTTACTTTTCTCGTCATACATAGATAATTACGCGTTGTTAAAATAATTAAAAACCTGTTTTTGTTTTATGTCCTAATGAAGTTTTTTTATATGATACCTTACATGACACGATTTACTCACTTTGAATTTTGAACCCATATTTTGTGAATTTTGAGGCCCTATTTTTTGTGATTTAAATAAAAATATACAGTTCTCAGATTTATTCCTATATTTATACTCTGAGATAATGCTTCTCGCCAAATTTCATAATTCTATGTCAACGGGAAGGACCCTGTAGGTTTTGATTTTTGTGAGTGCGAAATATGCGGTTTTTTACGACATAAACGGCTCTAACTTTTTTAAACGATAACTGACAAGTTTTTCTTATACACAACTGCAAGAGATCATATATATACGACATACGTATACAGTTTAAGTTTCAACTCGATATATTTACGCGTTCCCGAGATAAAGAGTCTTGACATACACACAGACGGACAGACGGCACAACAAAGTGATCCTATAAGGGTTACGTTCTTTCCTTTTGGGGTATGGAACCCTAAAAAATACTGTTGTATTAAAACCTACTTAAGCTAGAAATAAAATCAATTAACTCTCGTGGAGACAGATTTACAATGGAGAAAGTAAAAACATGAGATTGTTACGCACTATTTATAGGTTTTCTCGTATGACATCTGTGAACTCGCACGATCGATTAGTTGATTGCCGTTGTAAATCAATAAACAATTTCAATCTTAGTAATATAGTGAATTAAACTAATAAGTCCATTAGTTTCTTAAAATAATTACAAACGTTCTTGTTGACTAAGAATAGGTATGTGCTTTCGCCACGAGGCGCAAATCGAGAATGATCTCACCTAAAGATTAATATTTTTACATCTCTTCAGTTTCTTTTCTCGTTTCCTGATTGGCTGTTTTAAAACTACGCCGGAAGCAGTTCTTATTGGTTAAAATGCAGGCTGGTTGTTAAATCGGCCAATCATAAACCAGAGAAATGTTACCCTTACAAGTACTAGAAAATATTATACATAGAATCTTAGAGTATTTTAGTTATTTATACTCTAAGCATACAATAATGACAGTGTAATTTTTTTTGTAAATACTACTAAACTTACAACCCGTAACATCTGTGCCCGTAACAAACGGCACAATATAGAAGTGAAATCGACAAAAAAATTGACGCTATAACCATATTGATTTTGTGAACGTAACCGTTCTCATACGATCGTGTGGTTATCCCGCACGATCGTATGAGACCGGTTGCGTTTACAAAATCAATATGGTTTATGCTACTATTTTTTGTCGATCTTCACGATTGTATTGAGCCGGTTGTAAAGGGATGTGATCGTTGACTAGACATTTTATTGGCACTTCAATGAAAAGAGCACTTATTTTCTACACACTAGGAGTGAGAAGAGACCAATCTTTTTTAGTGACTTTCTTATGTAGCAAGACTAGCAAGGTAGCAAGTATTTTGTAGTGGTATGGTTTTTTTGCAGAGTTCCTAACACAATGATTCTGTAGTTGCAGTTGCTCATTAGTTGGTTGGTTAGTTGGTAAGAAGTCACCGTCATTAGGTGCCCAGTTAGCTTGTTTACAATGTAAATAATTATTATAATTATTTAAATGGAAAAACCGACTTCCATCAGTGTACAAAATTCAAATAGTTCGCTCGAGTTGCTGTCGAGTTAATTTTTTACATTCTTGTTGATTTTTCAAAAACGGCTCAGCCGATTTCGTTAAAATTGAAATGGGACTACTTCGGGAGTATGTATAGTTGTATACCCTTTTGAACAAAAAAATATTTTTTTTATTCATATTCATATTTATTCATTGCTTAGTATGGGTTTACATGGTTGGTACATCCTACTTCCTACTAATATTATAAACGCGAAAGTTTGTGAGGATGGATGGATGGATGGATGTATCGATGTTTGTTACTCTTTCACGTAAAAACTACTGAACGGATTGAGATGAAACTTTGCAATAATATAGCTTATATATCAGAATAACATATAGGCTATAAATTATAATGATATATTGCGTATGCGGGCGAAGCCGCGGGTAAAAACTAGTACAGAATAATGGTATAAATAGTCCGCCATACTCAGCCTTTTGGCATGCAATATTTTATGTGATATAGGTATGTGTATGGTTCACAAGAAAATTACGATGAACATACGAGTACACAAAAATTAATACAGACGAACATAGAACCTCCTCCTTTTTGTAAGTCGGTTACAAATGTGTAGTAGTCATCAGTCATAGTATGACATACTAGTTTTTACCTGCGGCTTCGCCCGCATGATATTTTGATTTTTGACGCAACATCATTATAATTTATAGCCTATGTGTTATTTTGATATATAAGCTATATTATTGCAAAGTTTCATCTCAATCCGTTCAGTAGTTTTTGCGTGAAAGAGTAACAAACATCCATACATCCATCCTCACAAACTTTCGCGTTTATAATATTAGTAGGATTCGACTCGGTCGCTTTAATTACCAAGTCAGGGTAAGAGGAACAGAGACATAAATTTACGATTATATAATGAAGTTAACAAAGTTTTGAATATCTATCCAATGAATTATCATGACTGTAAAAGACATCTAACCAGTTGGATACTTACTAGAAACTATGAGGAAACAGAAGAACTGTTACAAATCAAGAAATAATAAATAAATAAATAAATCAACTTAAAAATATGTGTATTTTGGACATGTTGAGTATTAGGACATAACACACACACGCATGCACACACACACTCATATACACGCATGCACACACACACACGCACTCACACATACACACACACGCACTCACACATACACACACACACACACACAAATATTGAAATGTGAAATATTTTTGAAAATTTTGTAAGTTTAGAGGAAGTTGTAAATTTTAAAATGCATTTTATAAAATTGTTAAAGATAACCAAGTTGTTACCATAATATGGATATCGAAGAGCGGGGTCTTCTGACACAGGTATTTTTATACCTAATAGAAGGCTCCAATCTACATTAATTTAAGAAACTATTGGTTACAGAAATAAAAACTATTTTATTTTTATTTTTTATTTATTTTATTATAAATAATTTCTTACGCCCTCGATACATTCCTATTACACATTGAATTTCTGTAGTCACTCATGCCAACTTAGCTATTTTTAGCTAGATCTAGCTACTTTTTGTTATCAATTTTTCAACATATCGACTTTATCTACACTTTGTTAGTTTTGTCAACTTTTGTTTGTTGTCGTAGGTCGTTTATTCACACATGGATTCTGCTAATTATTATTTTAACTATTTGAGTTCGCCAGTCATCAATTTGTGTCGTAATTATTGTAATGAGAAATGGATCTACCCAAAAAACAGAAGACTTATTCCCAAAACACATATTGAGCTTAGATGAATTTAAAGGGCGGTTAGCTTTGGCAACTTCTAGCTACTTTTTAGGGTGAGAAAATGTGGGAATTTTTGCAAAAGATTTAACTACAGAGATGACAGTGCAGTTGGCAACACTGTCTGTAGTTTGTTCGTAAAAGGAAGGAACATCAGTAAACGAGAATACGAGACGGGAGCACGGACCATGAATACAAATCAAGGATTTAAATTGTAATACAATCTTGCTCTCATCTGAATACAATGATAGTATCTAGATAGCTTGAGTATCAACCTAGCTTGAGGATAGCATGAGGAATTTAAATGATCTGTTTGCATCAATCAGTCTAGTTATTATATTAAGAAGAGCTATCCAAGAGAATATAAATATATCCTAATAGGTATTGCTTGACTTTGCTTCAGCCAAATGTTTTCTCGATATAAAAGAGCCCTAATTTCCCACTTTTTTGCTTAAAATAACAAATCACGCATAATGCCAATAAAAAGTAAGTTCGTATAGGCCGGGTGGCTAGCCCTGGTGTCAGAGTTTTTAGGCCGCCTGAAGGCCTCTGACATGGCTAAGCGGTTAAAACAACCGGGACCTACAATTTAACGTGTCATCCGAGCCACGGTAGCGCTCAGTTGGAAAATGCCACTCGCGGTCACCCATCCAAATACTGACCGTGCGGAACGTTGCTTAATTTCGGTGATCGCTGACAAACACCTAGTCTAACTACGCTACGAGCGCTACATAATGCCAATAATTATACTAGTTGACCCCGGGCAAAAGCGTTTACCCGACAGCCAAGGAAGGGTATTGTTTTTGAAAATATGTTTGTAAATTTCTGGCATAATATGTATGTTTATCTTTCAAAGGACTAGATGGATTTCGAGTGTTAAGGTTTCGCGCAGCTTGTACCAAACTTCACAGCCGCCAAGAAGTTTGGTTCAGCCAGTACAAGCTTTTATGTGTTAGAAGTACTACTCATAGAGTACAACTAATCACCAATTCATATGCGATCACACAACCTGCATTCTGCAATGTAAGTGTCGGATATTTTGCAGCGTATGAGGATTTCCGTCATAGAAGTGCTTTGGAGTCCGCGTGAGAGAAGGCCTCTGTGCTTAGATCTTTAATCTACAGGGTTATACAGAACTGGTATACTAAGCCGAAAGGGAGTGATATTACGAATAACTTTTACTATAGGAGCAACTGGAAATTCGAGAAAAAAAAAATGAGCTGTTTCATACATTTTGTCAATTCCAAGTTGCAATTTTGTCTGGAACAGCTGATATTTTATCTCGAATTTATGTTGGCCCCATAGTAAAAGTTGTTAGTGATGATGGTCCTAATCACCCCCTTACGGCTTAGTACAGGTACTGTACTGTACTGTATCAGCCTTTGAATAGTCCACTGCAGGACGTAGGCCTACCCACGAAGGGTGATTGGGCCATATCCACCACGCTGGCCCAGTGCGGGTTGGTGGATTCACATATGCCATCGAATTTCTTCTACGAACATAGGTATTCAGGTTGCCTCACGATGTTTTCCTTCAACGAAAAGCCAGTGGTGTGAAATTCCGTACATAAATTCCAAAGAACTCATTGGCACGGGACCGGGATTTGAACCCACGACCTCACGATTGTAAGGCGAGTGTCACTACCTCTAGGCGACCACTGCTTATAGTATTAGTACAGGTACGTAGTATTATTATATATTCTTTGGTACAGACAGGGTAAGTAGATAACCCTGTATAGGGTTTCAAAACCATTTATAGGTACAAGCTTTGTTTAGTTTGAGGTCGGATTCCATGTGTAAAAGATGTCCCCTAATATTTAATATTTATTTTATTTAAGTCAACACCAAGTCACCGCTTAATGTTTTTCAAACGACTTCTTTTAGCAAACTGTAAACTTGGAATTGTTTTTGCTATTACACATTCCACAGCTCAGACCCGTGGAGTATTATTATATCTTCTTTGCCCGTGGTCAGAGTATAACAGTTGCTATTTTATTAATAACTTTTATTAAACCAAAACAAACACTGTTGTTGAAATTGGCACGCTCCTTGCATTTTTTCCAGATTTATCCATTGGCGCTTGTTTTTTCATTTGAACTTGAAAATAAAAACTGCATTAGCTGTGTAATATGTAGGTAATATAATATTTGTATGTAATAAAGTATGTATTTATATGAGCAGTGCCGACCTTAGTCTCGTTGACGTCAATTCGCATACTTTGACTGGGCGTAGAATTTCATCCATATGGATTCATTGAAAGAACATTGGGGCCACAGAATTCTAACTAGGACACAGCATCTCTGTCTTCGGATTTATGTTAAACTGTTCTATGTTACACTAGTCAATGTTATTTTTTATAAAGATACACGATTGCACCTATTGAACGCACTAGCAAAGGTCAAGCGTGGAAGTTACTCCACCGAGAGACCAAGAGGCTTGTTTTTGAGTTCTGAATGAATGAACTCATAGCCCCCCTAGGATTCAATGCCTCGGGGGTTAGGAACACAAAGACATGTAACCCAAAACCAAAACAAATCGTCATTGATTTCTCAAACCGCCAAACTCGTCGGAAATATTATTGTGGCATCTTCGGAGTAGTCGTAAAGAGTACCTATAGAAGTGTAGTCTGTATTGTGATTGTGATGGACAAGCGTGACTATTAGATTATTATTATACTTCAACCGTGTACAGATTCGCGATAATTCGCACGGATCGATGTAGCTTTCTTCACTAATTATTTTTAGATTTATCAAAAATGGTTCAACCGATTTCGATAAAATTTAAATGGGACCACTCCGAAGAATGCTCTTTTCAATAACATTTTTTATATCGAAATCGGACGGATATATAAAAAGTTATGCGTTATACATAAAAAAAAATATTTATTTACACATTGAATTGAGTATACCTTCTCCGTTTCGTTAGACAAAAAAAGCCAAGTCGATGCCTATAAAGATTGTCTGGCATGGAACCTTTCAAGTAGGCATCGCATCGCCACTCCCTATCATTCTATTGTTGTGGGTGTGGCTTGTGTCCACTGCCTTATTGAAGTGCTTAATTACATTTTAGAAAAGAATGAAATATACACAGTTGACTTTTAGTTGTTTACATATAAAAAGGAATATAGGGATAGTCGTAACGACTATAGTTTCGGTCGCATTCGGCGACCTTTCTCAAGTTGGCGAGTGCTAGCACGCGGAGCCGTCTCGCAATGCACTTTAATAAGGCGTGCATTGCTCAGTGCATTGCGAGACGGCTCCGCGTGCTAGCACTCGCCAACTTGAGAAAGGTCGCCGAATGCGACCGAAACTATAGTCGTTACGACTATCCCTACACGTGAGTTCAGTCCCGTTATATATAGTATAAAATGTGTGAAAACCACGTTAATTTCCATAGTACAATTGTTGACTTAATTTTAGCTATCAATAAGTTAAGTAATAAACAAGGAAAACTTCCTACATAAATGAGGTCACCGTGACCAAAATCCACTAGGAAGACTATCAGCCTATAAAGTAATGGAAAATCATTTAGAGATGATATTAACAAAATAGAGAACGAATCTGACTGAAAAATCAGACACAGACTTCAATGTAGAAGAGGTAGGCCATACAAATATTTGTCTTATAACGATGTAAATGCACTGGTAGGTTTTGAAACCTGATAATTTGATAATTACATCTCACCTGCAAAGCCTGCGTTCTTTTAGCAACCATTATAATGTTACCCGTAAGACAACGCTGCTGAAAATAAGCTTCCCGTATAGATTTCCACTAGAACTGATCGCACTGGCTTGTATGCAGCGCGATCCTGCAGTCTTCCGGTCATCCGTCTAAGTTATGAGTTGTAAGACTTTCAACATGAGTACAAGTTTAACAATGACAGACGATTCTAGTTCTTATTACCAAACAGACAGGAGCTTTATTGAATCAGTGAATGTTGTCGTATCTGCCGGTGCTCAAATTCGCACTGCGATAACCTAGCGATCGGGTTCATCGCTTCGACAATCGGCTATTGTCCCAACCTCCTCACAAATTATCTGCTTTGTGTAGTACGATCGCAGAATACCTAATGCTCGTATGATTGAGATATTAGTTGCAACAATGCGTAGGTTTATGACGGCGCGCGATGGCCTGTAAAGTGGAAACTGGTCTTGTGTTTTCTGTGCACGCATCAATGGATTGGAATATAACGATGCTCGAAGGATATTTGTCTATAAATCATAAACTTTTGTCTATACTAAATGAAAATCGCTGTAACTAATACTGTAAACTTTCTGAACAATCTTATAATTATCACTACAAATTATAAAACAATAAGTCGCTTCCCGCTGTCTGTCCCTATGTATGCTTATATCTTTAAAACTACGCAACGGATTTTAATGCGGTTTTATTAATAGTTTTTTTTAAATTGTTTATATGTATAATACACCTGTGCGAAGCCAGGGCGGGTCGCTAGTTAATAATATAACAGAAAAAGAAAAATATGTACCATCCGTGAACTGTTAAAAGGTTTGCGTTTGACTACATACTGCTTGATGTTAAGCAGATATGCGGTCCAGGGTGGAGCACTAGGAAACGTATTTTTGAAGTATTTATTTATCTCGTAATTTTAGTGCGCGATTAGTCCCGTAGTATATAACTAATTTTTATTTTAGTCATAACTAAAAGGAAAAGCATATTATGTCATATATCATACATCACAGCTTATTATGATCGTCGTTGAATGAATTTGGCATTAAAAATATCCTTGCTCATAAAGAATGACTCAGTAGGTAGCTATTAACAGTCTAGCCAGACTAATAAAAGCAAATATAACACAAAAGTAAGTGCAAGTACCTACAGAACGTGTTGAAGTATTCTAATATCACCTAGATGTTTAAGGATTACTTATAATATAACTAATTTTTATTTTAGTCATAACTAAAAGGAAAAGCATATTATGTCATATATCATAACATCACAGCTTATTATGATCGTCGTTAAATGAATTTGGCATTAAAAATATCCTTGCTCATAAAGAATGACTCAGTAGGTAGCTATTAACAGTCGCCAGACTAATAAAAGCAAATATAACACAAAAGTAAGTGCAAGTACCTACAGAACGTGTTGAAGTATTCTAATATCACCTAGATGTTTAAGGATGACTTAAAGTTACATCTCAAACATTAAGGAAAATATATTTGTTAGCTTGGTAGATATATGCTTGCACCATATGTAAACAAACAAAATGATAGCTCATTGTGTATTGTATGACTAATCAATTTGTGGTCAGATGCTGAACATTGCGACGTAAACATTTTTTACATACGTTCTTCCCCTTCCATATAGTTATTTTAATTCGTTCTATAAGTAGGATTGTTTACAATTTGTTAGCCAAAAGAGTGCGTTATCCTGCATATTAATAAAGTTCTAGAAAATTCGCGCATATTTATTTATAGGTTGGGCTTTGATGCGGACAAATAAAGTGTTGTTCTCAAGTACTAACCATATTTATCTTTATCCAGATGTGAAGTACAGGTCGCGACTCGCGAGTCACAATCAGTTTCTTATTACTAAATTACATATTAGTCATAGTCTCAATCTGTAAATTCTAAGACCAGTAATAGGTAAGATGAGACAGATAAAGGAATGTTCTGTTTTGACATAACAAGATTATTTTTTGCAAAAATTAGCATGACCGACTTCACCCGTGTACAGAATTCGCGAATATTTCGCACGGATCGATGTAGCATTTTTCACATTATTGTTGATTAATCAAAAATTGCTTAGCCGATTTAGATAAAATTTAAATGGGACCAATTTCGAAGTATTCTCTTTCCAATAAAAAAAGAATTATTGAAATCGGACGACTATGAAAAAAGTTATGCGTGGTTTACATAAAATAAAAAATATACGCATCGAATGTATACGAGTGAGTCCTGCGTCGTTTCGGTAGCTCCGCCGATGTGGTTCGTCAGTCAAAAATAAAATAAAAAGCTCTATACCACAGTATAACATATATTATGTATCTACTGTGTCTATATGTACTTCCGATTTCACAGCACAATTGACAATTAAAAATTATAAAAATAAAGAGTGTTGTGTATATCAGGAACCCCTCTCAGGTGAAGGCCTCCTCCATAGAATGCCATGTTTCTCTATTTTGAGCCAGCGATTTTTTTGATGTCGCCCTCCCATCGTGTGTAGGGTCTTCCTTTGTAGCGCTTACCTGGTGGTCCTTTCCAAGTTGTTACAGTTTTGGTCCATCTGCGATCTGCCAGGCGCGCTACATGCCCGGCCCATTTCCATTTTAATTTTCGGGCGGTTGTTTTGACATAAAAGCTAATTAGTCGTAGATCATCATCATCGTCCTCGACTATCGTTTTCGAATGCGTGTACCTATTATGTCTACCCTTATGAAGAAAGCCGTAATTGCAGTCCAAAATTAGTTCTGCACTTTGATGCATTGATTTTGTCAAAATAAGTTGTGTCTGTCTCTCTCTTACCTCTGCCTCATGCCAGGTGGCTACTCATTCAGTATACTATTCATAGATATCTTTAAAACTATATAAGAACTTAGGATTAGCCATTGTTTCCTGTTTCGGTTTTCCTTGTACGAAACTGTCGTAGGTAGGTACCTATCTACTTAACAACAGGAAAGGGGTCTGATCAGGGTGACCACCACTCTCTAAGAAGCGGTGTGACAGATTTCGCATAAATGATGAAGACCAATCCCTGAATGAAGAAGTTCTTTACAGTGTTTTCATTCACTGTTTTAAGTGGTATTGAATTACCTATAGGCCGAGTCAAACTTTTTGGCGGCTGTGCGTGCAAAAAGCTGCGCACAACCCAATCCTGAGATGACTGAAATCAGTTATAGGCTGAATTATACAAGTATGCGGTTGTGAAGTTAGCTACAAGCTGTGCAATATCCAATCCTCACTGAAACACAATGAAAGCTGCGCGTTGATTGGGTTTTGCGCAAATTGTAGTTAAGTTACATCCGACGACATTGATTTGGTCTATCACAGCTTGAAATTGTATATTTCCAAAAACTTATGAACTATGTACATATTGGTTATCAGTAAAATACACAAGTAAATATATCTCAAATTAACGTACAAAATATTATGTGCACTGCAGCCCACACTAGGGTGACCTGTGTCGTGGGCTGCAGGCTCTTTCACTTAGCTAGCTTATGATTACTAAGATTATTTGTGAGTGAACGTGAAAGTGGGTGAGTGAGTGAGAGAATGAGTGGATTTTAACACACGCGCGCGCGCGTGTGTGTGTGTGTGTGTGTGTGTGTGTGTGTGTGTGTGTGTGTGTGTGTGTGTGTGTATATTATGATAAGAATATATATTAAGAGGATATATGGATACATGAATACGAATATGAGAACTAAAATAAATACCAAAAGTTATAGATAGATATATAAGGCATAATAGCTCTACTAAATAGTACATCAGATTACATGTATGAGTAATAAATAAATATCCAGATTCTTAAATTTACCTCTCAGTCGTAGGTATATTACGCACTACGTGACAGCGAAAAAATAAAATAAAAAATCGGATCTGGAAGGCTATGATCTGGCTAATCAAGGAGGGCCTGATGTCTGACCAGTCCACAAATTTCTGTGTTCGGATTGTATAGTTGTGAATTTGTAGATTTGCCAGGGATCAGGCCGACAGCCGACACAGCTGAGCGAAGATAAGGTTTCACGTAGCTTGTAGGTAACTTCTCAGCCGCCAAGAAGTTTGGTTCGGCTTATTCTTCGATTCATATCAAATTCATAATGTTTCCTGGGTTTTCATGTTTTTTAATCATTTCACATTCTTTTGTATCAAGGTAGAAACATTTCATTGAACTCCTTTCCTCGCTGGACGTATGTTATCTCGTGTCGTGAACCCGGCACTCGTAAACATTAGATAGATTGGTACCGACGACGGAGTCACCAGATGCATTTGGTCTTACTTTGTGTACCTAGTTATTACTTGCGACCCACTTGTCGCCAGGAACTAATTTGCTAGACTTGCTTGTTAGTTTGGTTTAGAAATTCCATAGAAATGCAGAGGTCTTGTGTAACGTCTGATAAGCCTCGTTTACGGAGACGCGGGGCGTCGCGCGTTGCGGCCCGAACTTAATTCAAACATAAATGGCGTAGTATAAGTGCGTTCACGAAAAAGCGTGTTTGCTTGTAATGTAGCGTATTTTTCGGTGATGCCCGCGGATGGCAATGCCGCGTCGCACTTGCACACTTGAGAAGTCGCCCCAGGCGCCGCGGCAGGCACCGCCACGCTTTCCGTCTCGCAACTCTATGAACAACCATCGTATACATATTGCCATATTATGTTTGTGTTTGCACGTGTGACGACGCGGGCCACTGCACGCACCGCCTGCCTATGAACTGATAAAACTTCCCACGCGCTAGCGGCGCGACAAGCCACGCCGGACGCTACGCGCGACGCCCCGCGTCTCCGTAAACGAGGCCATATTCGATAACATTTTGAGTTTGGTTAGGCGCACTAATAGCGTCTCGCCAATATCTAATAGCGCTCATTTTGTTGTTAAATCTATTTTTCAAAAAAAACTAGGCCACTAAAATCATATTTTTTTCGCTTCCAGCCGATATTTTTGGAAGTTTTGGAAGTATATACAGCAGCAAATTGTGATTCAAAACTGAACTTTTCTTCACCCTACTTCTGATTATGGATAAGTACACACATACCTATTCTAAATGAACTAATTATAGTAGGTATTCAATATATTCTTACACCATATTATTCGTTTCATAATTTTATTGCGCATCAAATTTTTTTGTCAGTATTTTATGTCGACGCCCGGAGTGATCTGATTCACTAAACTCGAATCCTTTGTCTCTTGACCTTAATTCATTTCTTTGTTGTATATCAACGTAATCCACGAGCTTCTTTTTTTTGGTGTTTTGTCTCTCTTATGAGGTTATTTGCCTTATTCTTATTGGATCTTCTCCGATTTATACCTTAGAATTAAGACCTTTTCCAATACTGGAAAATTCGTAAGAACGACGCCAAGATTTTCCTAAAAGATTTTTAACGTTATTTGTTCAGTACTGTATCAGCTTTTTATATATAATAGTCCACTGCAGAACAGAGGCCTTCCCGCAAAGGGCGATAGAGCCGTATCTACCATGCTGCCCCAGTGCGGGTTGGTGGATTTGTACGCCATCGAATTTCTTCTACGGACTTATACAGGTTTCCTCACGATGTTTTCCTTCACCGAAAAGCCCGTGTTGTGATAAACCGAGTTCGTAAGTTCCAAAGAACTCTTTGAAAGAAGTTCTTTGTACCGTACCGTCCCGTCCGGACGGGACGGTACGGGACCTAGATTTGAACTCTCGACCTCACGATAGCTATGTGAGCGATATTATAGGTCGCGTCACTCAAGTTGACGGAAATTAAGTTAGCCACAGGCTGCGCAACATCCAATCCTGACTGAAGCTCACACAAAGCCGCGCGTTGATTGGACATTATTACCGTGACATTGCGCTGCTTGTAGCTAACATCATTTTCACCAATTTGTGTGATGCGGCCTATGCGGCTTCTCTGAGTAGTTTTGTAAAAAACGTAAACGGAATGAAGCCGAGTCGATCCTCTAATTTTTTTTTTAAATCTGATTTATTGTACTGCTTTAGTCGCGAAGCGATTATGCCTGCCCCGTTTTACTAATGTTAATGTACATTCAAAAGGGACTTGAGTCCCTACGCTGAGTAAGTATATCCGAGACCATAGCATATAAGGTCCTCGCTGCATCGCTCATGGGTGCAGCTAGGATACCTTGAAACATGCCAACGTCTCGAGGATTAACTCCGTATCATTTATTTAGTAACTCAGATATGTTAACCTAGGAATTTGATGCCTAGGTTACAATTAGAAATCACTAAGGTCGAATATTTTGCATAATGAAACGCAACAATCATGCACTATTTGGCTCTTTTATGCATTATTTCACGCAGGTAGTCATTCTGTATGCATTTGTACTGTAATTTATTCTAATTTATGCACTTTGGTGAGCATTACACATAGATTTTAACTTTTAATGACAATGCAGTTAAAGAACAAAGCCCGAGGTATAAGACTTACTATTTTCATATTACAAAGAAACCTAAGCAATTTTTGAAGTTAATAAATTGATTGGTTATTTTTATCAAACTTATAAAGAAACTGTATCTTCACTTTAAGCAAATGGTTGAAATTACGAGGTAAATTATACCTATGTAAATAAATTAATTATTAAAGGACACTTTGGACACACGGTCTTCTCACCCCAAACTAAGCATAGCTCGTGATAGGTATAGCTGCCAGAGACCCATATGTTTTGTTTTTATTTAAAGAGCGATATGCTTATGAATTTTATGATTGCGCTTATTTAACACCTGTTTTTTTTTCTTGTTTTCAGGCGGTGGAAGCTATCTTAGCGAATGTTCCGGAATGGCACCCTCCACCCTTCGCCACCAGCACAGGTAATATTGGTTTATATTGGTAGACTAGCTGACCCGGTAAACTTCATCTCACCATCTGTGATAACTTTTATTTGCAGGAACATTTTGTATGGGAAAATAAAATTAATGTTTTTATTATTTATCTCGCAACTTTACTAAATTTTCTCACCGTTGAAACCTTCCCTTAACTTCCACAAATATTTCAAGACCAAAATTAGCCAAATCGGTTCAGCCGTTCTCAAAACGCTTGAAATATTGAATATTCACTTCCTTCGGGCTTCCATATGGTACGGAACCTTTCGTGCGCGGGTCCGACTCTCACTTCGCCTATTATTTCACCACTATCACTGATAAGAATCTTTAATATCATCTCGTTATCTTGATCAGCTTATTGATTGCGATAACGCTGTATTTTTGTTTGTTGATATCACTGACACTGCAGCATTGCGCTTTAATATTATGCAATATTTCAAAGTTTCGAGCCATGTTCTTACTAGTTTTACATATATAGAATATATTTTGTCGAGATACTTGGCCACATACGACAGCTTTATGGACACAAAATATATCTCGGTTTCGAAAAACCAAGGATGTATCAAAAATTGATATAAACGTTCGATGAAGTCGTCTGGCATATTGGAAAAACGATTAATTTGTATAGTACTTCAAATGTCGCTTACGTCACGTAATGTCTATTAATTTATAGGTTCTATACATCGGAGGCGAGACCGACGCCATTTTACGAAGTATCACGGTTTCAGATTCTTAACCTTATAGCGAATCTATTTTCTTCCATCCATGTTCAAAACAAACATCCTAGACTTTCTCTCGTCTCAGACAAAATAAACTAAAGAAATTCCGAGACACAATAGCATTCCTCCTATTCACGTTTATTCAATAATTCTATTCTTTTCATAGTGTGCTTATCAACCACAATATAAATATCATAGTCATAAGACTTATTATAGTAATTATTATAACAGTTCACTGGTGACCTACATTCGGAATAGTTGTTCGAGTCGGAACCTGCTAGTCTGGTACTCGAACCTAAACAACCTTGAGAATTGATTGTACATATTTTTCTTGTAAAATATCTGTCAGTGTTTTATGTAATTTGTGTTCGCTGCTTTGTAAGTTGCTATCCGTGTCCGAAAGATTTTTGGCAGCTTATTAGATACGGCATTATAAATGATTTAGTGAATTTACATGTTCATGAAGAATTACATTTTTTTCCCCATGCCGTGTCCCAGTGCTGGGCGAAAAATTCTCATATTTTGTCTTACGCATTCCGGAAGAAATGCCATATTTTTAAAAGAAAATCCATTTACATGGATTACACATTCTCTCTAGCCCAAACTGAACAATTTGCCTACAGATAGAGTTACACAAACGCGAGTTTAAATGTATCAAAATAAATTTTCTCCGTGGTCTGGCGAAAAGGATTTTTTGACCTAAAGCTTTCAACAGTACTTGTAAGAAGTTGGTCAGAGCATATCCCACTATTGATATATTATGAATTATAGACAGACTGGGTCGAAACATACCTACGCACCGCAGTACCACGTACCAGCAAGTGCGTATTTCTACCAGTTATTACCCAGTCGCTTCCAACCGGTCTTATAGGAGATCTATAAGGGAAGCATCGGACGGCTCGTGGCTGAAATGATGATGATATTACTATTAAACAGCGTATGGTGCCGTTTTAGGCATATAAGTAATGGTATGCGCAGCCTAACAATGGTATCGTTAGTTTACACGCATTCACGAGATAACTGCGTGTATTCAGCCTTGCGCTTGAACGATCTGAATGCTTCACAACTGATAAGCAATATATGGTGAAATGCTGAAGCTATAAAAGATGAACTTTGTGCCGCTGGAGTAGCACGGTAATTAGATATCATTACCGTGCTAGTAGGTATAATTTTATTAGACTAGACTATTATATTATTTTCAATGTTTTTTAAATTACATATTATTTGATAAATCTCCTTAATTTAAATGATTAAAGATTATAATGTCGGTGCGATGATACAATGTGATCGAAACGTGATTTGATTCACTGCGACATACATAGTTACACTCTATCTCGAATTATTATCTACATGTTTGCATATTGAAATTGAGAATAAAAGCGGGCATTATAAAGCAGAATCGAATAAAGCTAATCTCACATGGGGCGACGCCAACTCAACCTGAATTGGTTGCCAACGTACATCTGAGCGATTTGCAATTCTATTCAGAATAAAACTACTACAGAGGAAAGAATGTGTATTGTATGTCCCACACTAGAGCGAGCTGCGTCGTGGGGTTCAGGCTGTTACTAGATTTTAAGATACACTGCCGACTGCGCGTAGCAGTAGCAACAGACTACAGTATTGACGGGCAAAACATAGCAGACTACGCGTCACTACAATTATCGTGTAGTCGACCACACGCAGCAGCAGCAGTTACAATGTCTACTATGGGTACTACTGTTTCTTGGCAGAAACCAGTAGTGTCACGGCGACACCATCGCCTGTTGTCTCTACGAAATGTACCTTTAAATAACGTTGCCAATTACAAACTAGTTTAGGTACTGTATAATTTGCGTGGTGTAAGAAATCTATTGTATTTGGCATTGAAAATATACTTAGTCGGTTGGCTCGTGTGAGCTTGGCTTAATAGGTACATTACAATTAGGTATTGCAATCGGGCACGATAAGCCCGTCGAATGCCGAATTGTTTTACCAGAAACAGGAAAATATTATGTAAGGTCGCTCTAACCACCCGTAGTTCCTATCACGGTGATAACGTTAATTACGTTTAAATTCTATGCTTTGTGCGACATCAATGTTATGGATCAGAATCTGAATATAGGTACAACTTTGTATGGTAATGGTTTAGTCGTAATAAGACCTTCCATTATTTGGTTGAGTGGATTGTTTGCCGCTGTTATAGGCCGATTCAAATTTCTGGGCGGCTCATAGCATACACGGTTTAAACCAATTTTTAATGTAATTATATGAAATGAAATATATTCGACATAAAATACACAAAGATTAAACATTATAAAACCAAAATTGTAAAACAATAAAGGAGTAAAATGACAGAAATGTCGAAAAGGGCTCATCTCAGCATTAATGCTGAGTGCAGGTAGATACCTTACACTCAGCGCTGGTTATGGTATATGAATAGGATAAGGTTGCCTTGCGAAATTTGGCCGCAAGTGTTTGAAATTTCATAATGTTTAATTAATTTATAGGAAAATATATCCTCCAATTATGTTTTTTATTTACAAGTTTTGAAAAGGAGAATACATATAAACCATTTGCTTTGCGAAATTTGGCCGCCAGTATTTTTGTTTGAAAAAAGTTTAATTATTTATTGACTTAACATTTAATTTACTTATTTTTAAGATACATTACGAAGCTTAGAATATATATTTATATATACAAGGTTGCCTAACGAAATGTATAAATTCAAATGTTAGGAGATGACAAACATTAGCAGTTACAATTCACTAGGCAACCTTATATAGATATAAGCTTCGTAATGTATCTAAAAAACAAGTGCATGAAATGTTTCGTCAAAAAATAATCAAACTTTTTTCAATCAAAAATACTGGCGGTCAAATTTCGCAAGGCAACCCTATTTAAATATATTCTCCCATTCATATAATTACATAAACAACAAACAAATACAGCGTGGAAATGCCGCTAGTGTGTTGGGAACGTTTGGGTCACGATATACGCGCGAGGGGCTTTGACATGTTTTCTTGTCTGCGACTAGCATTTGACGATTTATACTGAATTTGACTTGTAATCATATTTATTGTATATTGACATGAAATAAATCACTTCTACCTATCTAAAAAAAAAATACTCAAAAAATTGGTTTGAACCGTGTACATATGGATGTTCTTGCGGTGGGATCTTGGACTATTAGCTACAAGCTGCGCGGAAGCCAGTACTTGCACACCTGTTAGGTGAGCTTCACTAGTATTATTATATCTTAATTCTTTAGCTTCAGTCAAGATTGAGTTTTGCCCAGCTTGTAGCTATCACAGCCGCCACGAAGGTTAGGTGAAGGACGTTAGGTGTATTATTTTCCTACTGATAGCTATTCTATGGCAGATCGACAGACCTCGCTCGGAACAAAAAATGCATTCCGTACATATAACGCGGTGACATTAGCTCGACGCATCGCATTAATTTTTAAGCAATTTTTTACTCGATCTTAATAAACAGGTAGAAAGGTGACGTCCACAAGTGGTATATTATTCAGAGAAAAATCGAACCAAGATGATATATACATCATTTGAAAGCTTCATTTATGGGCTTCCCAAAAATATTAAATTTAGATTTTTTCACCCCTCCATTTTTTTAAATGCGAAGAATAAATTGTATGAAAAATAACAATACAGCTTATTATTTTTTCTAGTTTAGAAATAATAAAGTGTTCCTATCGTTATTTTACTTGCATTCGTAGCTGATTCTTCCATATTCATATCTTAATTTGCTAAAATTAAAAATTGTAACCTACCAGTGTGACCAGTTAGTAGGTACAATGTGACAAAAAAACACTTAAAAAGTGTGTCTAATGGGTAAAAATGCTTTTATTTAACTATTTGAAGGTTACTTAATCAGGGTTAATAGAAATAAACTACCTATTGAGCCAAATATATTTATTTATCCTAATAAATTCAAAATTAATTTTAAAAAAATCGGAGGGCTCTTTTTTGCTTTTAACAGTAGTTATAGACTCAGGAAAATATGAACTTTCTCGAAATGTAACGAGTGTTGTGGTTCGAATTTTTGATTATTATTATACCAGCCTCCATACATTTTGTGGACATCTCCTTTATCTTTTATTATAGAAGATGGTTTGGAGCCTTTCGTGCGGGAGTCCGACTCGCACTTGGCCGGTTTTTTTTGCACACCGTACTTGAGCGCCAAAATAACGTCACATGGTCAAGCGCCTAGTTAATGTGACCGCGTTGTACATGTACATACCGCCTTAATAGATAAACCTTTATAAAGAAAAGCTCTATCTAAATACCCAAATTCATCGAAATCGTTATCGCCGAGATCTGAATTTTGTGCAAACAGATATTGGTAGTATATGAATGTACGAGAATTGATAGTTTGGAAGTAGGTATAAGATTTATTACATGGTGCCGATGGGTATCAATGAACATGAGTATCAATGTACTTAGCTTATAAGCTTAGACTTACGAGTATAAGGCTGAATGGTTCAAGATTTACGCATATAATATGGATTTTCAAGTTCGACTACAATCGTAATCAGAAAAAAATTGGCAATATTTTGTACATTCCGCTTTCCAAAGGCAAAAAATGCGGCTATAAAATACAGGTTTTTAAGAAATACTTCCTTCCATGATAGTCAGTATTTATTTCAATTTTATATGAAAATTAAAGTTTCCAACATTTCATTGCAAATTTACTACATCACTATACTGCTACGAGTACCAGCCTTTAATAGTCCACTGCTGAACATAAGCCGACGAAGGGCGTTTGGGCCAAACACACCACGCTACAACTACATTTTCTGCATTTGTAATGCAATAATACAGGGTGTTGCTTTACAAAGTGCAAGGACTTTTGGAGGTTTAGAAGTTCATCATTATAAACAACTTTTACTACGGGACCAACTACGAAATCGAAAAATAAGTCAGCTGTTCCATACAAAAAAAATAGTTGTCCTTACAAAATGTATGAAGCTGTTTATTTTTTCGCGATTTTGCAGTTGGCCGCATAGCAAAAGTGATTTAAGATTTTTCTGGCCTTTGCTCGCGGCTCAGCCCGCGTACTATTTTAATTTTTGTGCTATCCCATGGGAACCTCTTATTTTTTTGGGATAAAAAGTAGCATATGTCTCTTCGCGTCTTTCAAACTATACTGTACTGTTCAGCCTTTTTAATAGTCCACTGCAGGACGTGGCCTAACCACGAAGGGTGGGTGATTGGGCCATATCCACCACGCTGGCCCAGTGCGGGTTGGTGGATTCACATACGCCATCGAATTTCTTCTACTGACATATGCAGGTTGCCTCACGATGTTTTCCTTCACCGAAAAGTGAGCGGTGTTAAATTCCGTACATAAATTCCAAAGAACTCATTGGTACGGAACCGGGATTTGAACCCACGACCTCGCGATTGTAAGGCGGGTGTCACTACCACTAGACCACCACGGCTTATCAAACTATGTCCGTGCCTAAAATCAAGTCAATCCGTTGCTCCGTTGCTTCGTGAAAGAGGAACAAACCAACAAACACACTTTCAGATTTATAATAGTTGTTAGGATTATTCTAAATACCTCCCAAAGTCCCTGCACTTTGCAAACAACACTCTGTATTTAAGCTCCATTATAACATTAATAACTTTTTAAATTATGTAATGACTCACGTATCGTATATACAAAGGTATAGTTAAGTTACAAATGCAGATAAATGGCCGTAATAGGCACTGATGTCACAGTATGACGTAACGATCCTTGAACTCGAGTATGGGATCTCTTTCGTGGGCAAAAATATTTCGGAGTTTTTTATTTACTTTGATAACCTTTTATCGTCTCGTTAAAAAAGTAATTCGTAAGCTGTGAGAAACGTTTTGTGGGTTCGATAAGCGTATCCGTAATCTTTCTTTCAAGTAGGCCACGTGGACCTACATGAGTTATATTTTTTTTACCGACTTCCAAAAAAAAGGATGTACTACCTACGAGTATGTTCGTATGTATTTTTTTTTGTCTATGTTCATTAATATTTTCGCCAATTGGAAACTGATTTCAAAAATTATTATAAACTAGTTTTTACCCGCGGCTTCGCCCGCATACGCAATATATCATTGTAATTTATAGCCTATGTGTTATTCTGATATATAAACTATATTATTGCAAAGTTTCATCTCAATCCGTTCAGTAGTTTTTGCGTGAAAGAGTAACAAACATCCATACATCCATCCTCACAAACTTTCGCGTTTATAATATTAGTAGGATAGTTTGAAAGAGTATAATTCCGAGGTGGTCCCGTTAAAATTTTATCGAAATCGGTTGAGCTGTTTTTGATAAATCAACAAAAATGTACATGGATGTCACATCAAAAGGAGGACTTAACGCTAAATAGCATTATCTACCAGTCGACCCTTACCCCTTGATCTCGCCTATTTAAGCCTCGCCTTAAGGAAGTATTGCTTCTCTTAATATTTCAGAAGTCTTTCCTTGAACAAAGAACTACAGAATAATTTTAATAAATTGAAAGTATTCTTGGAAAAAAACAATTTATTTAGATACCACTGAAACTATATTAAATTGCAGATTTTTCCGACATGTATTCAATATCGATACAAAAGACGTCTTCTCAAGGTGTTCCTTTATTTTATGAAGCTTTGTAATATATTGAATGAATTGTTTGGAACTAGTTCATCGCGTATACGACAATTCAAGGATAGAACAAGACTGGAGAGCTCTTTATATTTATTTATTATCAACTATGTCAGGCCGTGGCTCGGATGACACATATTGTAGGCCCCGTTTGTTTTAACCGTTTAGCCATGTCAGAAGCCTTTCAGGTGGCTTAAAAACTTTGACTCCAGGGCTACCCACCCGGCTTATACGAACTTACTATCAGCCCACAAGGTGGACGGACGACTTCATCAAGACCGCAGGATGGCGCTGGATCCTGACCGCTTCCGAACTATCCTACTGTACTGTATCAGCCTTTTTAATAGTCCACTGCAGAATGTAGGCCTACCCACGAAGGGTGATTGGGCCATATCCACCACGCTGGCCCAGTGCGGGTTGATGGATTCACATACGCCATGGAATTTCTTCCTTGGACATATGCAGGTTGCCTCACGATGTTTTCCTTCACCGAAAAGCCAGTGGTGTGAAATTACGTACATAAATTCCAAGGCAATCATTGGTTCACGGGACTGGGTTTGTACCCATGACCTCACGATTGTAAGGCTGGTGCCATTACCACTAGACCACCATTACAACACAATAATAATCATTTCTTCTTCATCTGCTCATAAATTCTTCTCATTTTTGTTACAGAAGAAAAATTAGAAGAAGAAGATGGAGGACGGCTTCGCTGCGAGACGTTCGACATCGAGCGAGTATTGCAACATGGTGCACACCTCATGGGTTCCGAAGGCCACGAGTACGATATGGAGGAAGAAGCTTTAACCAGTACAGGTATTGTAGTACCATTTACACATATAGCAAATCTTAGACTATTAGAGTAGAGAATAGAAGATATTAGTCGACTTCACCGCTTCAGATTTCACATCGCACGGCTATTGCAACGTACATCTTATGGGCTCGGAGGAATATGAGTAAGATTTGGAGGAAGATAGCCTTACTGTATTCTCGTTAACGTTGACCGACGAAACAGAAGAGGAGTCTTCTGTTTCGTCGGTCAACTAATATACGTATTTTTAACGACACGTATATTTTTTTGATATAAGTATGCTTAACTTTTTACGTAGTGGTTCGATTTTGTTAATTCTTTTTTTATTAGAAAGAGTATACTTCGAAATTGGTCACATTTAAATTTTATCGAAATCGGCTGAGCCATTTTTGATAAATCAATAATAATGTGAAAAATGCTGCATCGATCCGTGCGAAGCCGTGGTGGTCTAGTGGTAATGACATCCACCTTACAATCGTGAGGTCGTGGGTTCGAACCCAGTCCCGTACCAATGATTTCCTTGGAATTTATGTACGGAATTTCACACCACTGTCTTTTCGGTGAAGGAAAACATCGTGAGGCAACCTGCATATGTCCGTGGAAGAAATTCGATGGCGTATGTGAATCCACCAACCCGCACTGGGCCAGCGTGGTGGATATGGCCCAATCAATCTTCGTGGGTAGGCCTACGTCCTGCAGTGGACTGATAAAAAAAAGGCTGGTACAGTACAGATCCGTGCGAAATATTCGCGAATTCTGTACACGGTTGAAGTCGGTCATGCTAATTTTTGCAAAAAATAATTATTAAATTATGTAGTCTCATTTCCTGAGACAAAACTAAGACTTATAGCCAGTTTCTCCTGTGCCGATGTAAACCAAGCCATGGTGATTTCGCGCCAAAATCGAACATCACCTCTAATGGTGCGTCCTCACTCTCCACGAGGCGACACGAGCACCGCTTCTGTAGCTAACTTCACATCGCCGACTTGTATACGATGTGAAGTTAGCTTCTGCTGCAGTGCTCGTGTCGCCTTGTGGAGAGTGTGGCGGCACCAAAAGCAACCAAAGTGACTTGCAGATTTGCAGGGGTTTCCACGCGTAATAGCTCGGACTTTTACTCCGCCTCCCTCTATAAATTCTTGCAGCAAGCGGCCTCCGGCAATAATTTATGCATGCTCTTTGAAATACTCTATTAAATAATGACATGGTGCTAAAAAATAAACGTAATGTAGAATAGTTTTATAGACTCTTCCTATGAGATTAAAAGCCTTTGGAGATAGATGTAGATTGTAGGTGTTACATAATTTCTGTTAACACTATCCAACAATCTGATTAACTAGCACCTGTCAGCTACTTATACGGTTATAAAATATTGTCATCGCATTTAACACTATTATTACAATTGAAATAAGCAAAGCAAATTAGCTTGTAGACCGTGAAGGACGGCCTCACTGCAAAGCACATACTCATAATTTCCTTCTGCTTTTAATCTTTTTACAAAATTTTAATGGCAGTGAAAACAAAATTATTCAAATTCGGTCTGAATCGGAACGAACAACTGTGACTCTAGATTATTATTGCCGTAATTAAATTCGTCTTGTAAATATTCGCTCAGCTTTGCTTATCATTGAAAAAATTCGACGCAGCAGATCTCCTAACATTATTGTTTGATATTTGGAAATGATTCTAATTTGTATAGGTGTTAATTGGCGAAACGGCTATGTAAATAAGTAGTTATTTGTGTAGTGATATTAGCTCTACCTTGTTGCTATGCTATTACATTGTAGATTAGGTATTACGTTGATAAAATGTAAGGTGACTAAGCAATAACATTTGTTATAGGTATCTTTACGTCCCAGCTTTCTAATAGAAATGCAAGTGTTTTAAACGTTTTGATTGTGACCAGTCGTTAGTTATCTTTTCATCTGTTATTTCAATCACAAGACTTTATTTTCCCCGAAACATCAAAAAATACATAATCCTTTATAATGTAAATCAAAGTAATCTACGGAGATATTTATCAGGTCTACTGTTTGCAGAACAACTGATTGATAATACTTAGGCGATAAAGATTACTGTTTGTATTGATGGTGCACTCAGGCTCTCTGCCTACCACCTGCCTACCCGCTTTATTCAGTACACTCAAACGAACATACATAGATCTCTCCATATCTTTTAGTAAATCTTCGCAAGATATTTTACTGCTTTGGGGAGCAGCCGAGTTATGTGGAGTACACACAAGTGGAGTGCTCCGGGGTCTCCAGGGGAACCAGAGCTCCCAGCACTTTGTTTGACTTCTCGAGCCCACCTAGGCTTGACGGTCCACTACGACTACGTTGTCCTCCCCGGGCCCGTTTGAGTGAAAAGCAAGAGCCCCATGTCTAACCATCCACGAGCCCAGAGATCCCCTTTAAGCAGGCTCTTACTACAGGCAGGGTATACCGACCGTATTCTAATGTCCGGGCCAGATCCCTATACCTACTTATTTTTGTAAATCTCCCATTTCTTGCTAAAAAAATCTCCATTGTTGTGTACAGATATGAGTGAGCGGCTGGCCAAGCAGCGTCAGCAGCTGAACGCGCGGCTCGGCCTCGATGTGGCGGCCACGCTTGGAGTGGACATCTCCTCGGTGTTCTCCAACGAGGACCTCGCGCCCGTCAAACCTCAACCAAACAAGACTGAAACGCCTAGGGTGAGCAGAATTTGCCCTTACAATGTTATGTTCGGTCTGTTTCGTTACATCTCTGTCTTGTCTACTCCAACGAGGATCTCGTGCCAGTCTCAACCAAACAAGATTGAAACGCCTAGGGTGAGCAGAACTTACACTGCACAATGTTGTATTCGATCTGTTTTACTACGTTTCTGTCTTGTTTGAAAGTTGAGTTTTACTAGTGCATTTTTGTGTTTGAGTTTAGGTTCCACCCGATATTTAGTTTTTCTTTGGTATCTAATATAATTACTTAAAACTCGTCCCAATACTTAGCCAGATACACAAAATATTTAACTGTACACGCCAATACTATGTATTGTATATCTGGTTTAGTTTTGACTCGAAGGACCACAAAAATGTCGAACCAAACACTCGGTGCTTAATTTTGGTTGAGACCCTTTGGTGATGGTTAAATACATATTACTTGATCAACACCCGGTCATTCACAGAGGCCAATACAAGAGCTAGTCCAGACGCCGTCATGCAAGCCGCTGAGTTCTCGCGAGCGCAATCTCGCAAAGCGCAAGGCGCGCGCCGCATTCAGCAAGCAGAAGTCTCGGGACTGCAGCGAGGAGGGGCCCTCATCCGCGCCGCCCACGCCGCCCGTCGAGCCCGACCGGAAGAAGATGAAGACGGAGCCGCTTGAGGAATTTGTTTGTAAGTCATCCACTCAGACCAATACAACAGTTTGTCCAGATACAGTTATGCAAGGTACTGAACTCGCGGGAGCGTAATTTCGCGTAGCGCAAGGAGCACGCTGTGTGGAAAGCCCTGCTGAGTTTAGTGTGATTTTTTTTGTGAGATATTTCAATGTCATTGCTATCAGCTCCGTAGATTGCATAACCAAGAAGGCCAATGAATATAATCTTATGCTTTTTTTGAAATGAAATGAAATGAAATGAAATGAAATGATATTTATTTCACAAAAAATAGAGTACAATTAGGGTGTTAATTTTGTAAGATTTGTCCAATCTATTTTTAATTACAAAATGTTTGTTGTGCAGTTGAAGCAGGCGCTCCAGTGCCGGACTGTTCGGGAGCGTGGGGCGAATCAAGTACATGGCCTCTGAACTGCTGGTGCTTAGCGCTGCAGGCGCAGCTGTTCAGCGCCGCGTGGGAGGCGCGCCACGGCGCCGCCAGCGCGCTGCGAGAACTGCTGCGCGCGCGCGTCGCCGCCGCCGCTGGCACTCGCGCCGGCAGCTCCAAGCAGCAGGTACTGTGAACTGCTGGGGCATCGCGTAGGCGGGAAGTGCCTCCATGTTTGCCGTGTACCATGATGACGATGCTGGCTGGTGTTCATATCTTTGATGTGTTGGTCAGTTGGAGGACGCGCACCAGGAGTGGCTGGAGGACATGGCGCTGCGGCTGCTGTGCGTGCTGGCACTGGACCGGTTCGGCGACTTCGTGTCGGACCAGGTGGTGGCGCCCGTGCGTGAGACGTGCGCGCAGACGCTGGGCGTGTGCCTCGCGCAGCTGCGGGCCGCGCGCGTGCGACGCGTGGCGCGCCTGCTGGCCTCGCTCGCCGCCATGCGCCAGTGGGAGGCGCGCCACGGGGCGCTGCTGGGGTTCAAGTACCTGCTCGCCGCCCGGCAGGTCAGTATACCCGCCTAGCCTAGCCTAGACCTAATTATCAACGATCAACAATATACGATCAACGGACACAGCTGAGAACTATGGGCGGGCTGTGTTTAGTGCGTCTGCTAGACGTGTCACGCGGACCACAAAGATTACCTCGCAAGTCGCTATTAGGTGGCCCGTAGCATACAAACACGGTAAGACACGGTAACGGCAGCCAATTCGTAGCAGACACATGCTACGACACGATCACCAATTAGTCCTCTTTCAAATCTATAAGACAAACTAATCCAACTCTGAAAGCCCATATGCGCCAACAATGCACAAATCTTTTACTTACCCTACGCACACATTGTCACAACAACAACAACATCGTAATCCTCAGGACGTGGCATGCGAGAGCGGCGCACTAGAGCACCTGATGGAAGGTCTGGGCGACGCGGCCGAGGACGTATCGGCCGTGGCCGCCACCGCGCTGGCGCCGGCCGCCGCGGCCTTAGCGCGGGCGCGGCCTCACTGTCTCAAGGGCGTCGTGGAGCGCCTGTGGAGGCTACTGCACGAGCAAGATGAGCTGGCAGCGCCGGCCAACTCTTACATGGCGCTGTTGGCAGCTCTTATGGCGCTGCCAGAGCCCGCTAGACTGTTGCAGTAAGTATTACAGATTCACTCTACTCTGACTCTAGTCTCTCCGAACAAATAACAATGAATGCCTGTTTTGAAAGCAAAACTCTTTCCAGTAACTTTTGCACAGCTGATATAACCATTCCGTTTACTTCCGCAATTTCCGCAATGATTGATAATTCTGTAAGGAAGTCAAAGATCTGATTGGTATTCTAAGCTTCAAACATGACGTGTAAAATAAAAGTCAACGAACCGGACACAAACCATACTCCGAAACCTATTTCCTACTTACTTTATATAAAAGCATTTTTTTTTCAGTCCCATCGACCTATCAGACGTCCTACCCCGCCTGTGGCCTTACCTAGACCACAACACAAGTTCCGTTCGAAAAGCCACGCTTCAGACGCTACGGACGCTCACGAGACCCCTCGTCACCCACCGAACCAACGGCGAAAGCACATCAACTACCAACCAAAGCATCGACACAAACGGCGAACAAAAAGACAGCTTGAAGGACCAAATAGCCATCAAGGATCAAGATAAATCAGTTGTCCAAAATCTCCCTTCAAAAAGTGTAGTGACAAATGGTGAGGAAATGGAAATGGAAGTGAAAGTGAATGGCGATGATAAAAGTGAAGTGAAAGTGAACGGTGATGCCAAAGTTAGTGATGATAGTGATAAGCTGATGTGGACTCCGGAGCTACTGCAGGAGGCGATGCGGTATATCTATCAGAGGGTGCTGTTTGAACATGTCCATGAAATTCAAGATATTGCTGTTCAGGTATGTTTGTTCTTTTCATTGCTTAGTCGTTATATTAATGACACATAATTACGTCAATCTTACGTATATGTCTACTCCTGATCATAGCATCCACTTTGCCATGATTTTTAGTGATTTTCTCCCCCAGGATTAGAAAAAAAACTGGCATATACACAGCTTGTATCCAGTGTTTGCTCTATGTGTTAGTTATTTTGTACACTTGTTATAGATGATGCTTATTTCCTAATAATTTATTTTTGCAATTTATACTGTACACTACTCACTTAGTAGGCTGAAAACATGGACTGTGAATTTGTGCTTAGAAAAGTCTCCTAGTGACGAGCTACTTTTGTCAATTCTCTGTTCTGTTGGCTGTATGAACAAAACAGATATATACTGGTTGCGGACTTAAAAAGATAAGACAAAACATCCCACAGCCATACACTTACCCAATCATATTGCCTTTTGTTTGTTTGATATACCATTAGGCCTTTACTAATAGTGTTATTGAATTTGTAATTTCACAGAAATAATACAGAATGTGTATATTTGTAACAGTGGATTTCTTTTCCAAATATGGTTGTTATTACTCAATATTAGGCATAAAATAGTGTGCAATCTTTTGAATTTTTGATTTCGCTTGAAATATATTTTTTAACATCTGCACCCTGGATAAAATAGTTTTAACCCTTTGCCATGCTAGGCAAAGGGTTAAAACTATTTTATCCACTTTTAATCAGTTGTCAATGTCAATTCATACTTTGTTTCAACTACGATGGGATAAATAGGCGGTAAGACGTTTGTCCCTTTGCCATGCTAGGGGCGTTGCGGTTAATATCTACATTTTAAAACAATACCTATTTGGGATTTGTAATTTTCGGGTATTTGTAATGTCATTTTTGCGTAGTCGCATACACCATGGTCACAGAATGACTCCCTTAAAGTACTTTTAAAAAGTAGATGGTTGTTTCCATACATCCAACAGCTGTAGTATGTCCACTGCTTGACATAAGCCTCCCAATATGGATTTCTATTAAGCGTGGTTGGAAGCTATTTGCATTCAACGCCTTCCTGCGGTCTTAATTATGTCGTTGGTCTACCTAGTTGGACGTCCTAAGCTACCGCTACGTGATCTCCATTAGAGGTTTATTTATCCTTTTAAGGTATTTAAGGTTTATTAATTGGTTATTTCACCACCCTTTTGTATTATCAGGTGTGGGGTAATCTGCTAAGGCACGCGTCTCTGAGCTGTGTCCTGCTCGCTGCGTGTCCAATGTTGGCCACGTGGCTGTGTTTGGCCATGCAGCCCGCGCGGCTGCCCGTCGACCCCGCCCTTATACTGCAACCTCCACCCAAAGTAAGTTCAGATAAGGCTTATTTTATATTTTATAGACAAGCTTAAAGCTTAGTTCGGCAATCCATAGCTCACAAATATAGTAGCTAATAAATAAGTCATTTAAGTTATTAATGTTAAATTCTATATATTTTATGTTTATTAGCAAAATTGTAATTTATTTGTATTTGTGTCAATAAATCATTTCATTTCATTTCATTTCAAAAACAATTTTATTATTATGTTTAGGGCAAGCTGCTACGGCACGAGTCTTTAAGGTCTGTCCTGCTCGCCAAATGTCCAATGTTGGCCACATGGCTGTGTTTAGCCATGCAGACCACGCGCTTACCCTTGGACCCCGCGCGGTTGTACTGCAACCTCCGCCTAAATTAAGTTTAGATAAGATTTATTTTATCATCAGCTGTAGAACATCCCTTGCTGGGCATAGTTTGCTTATGATTTCCAATAAGATAGTAGGAAGCGGCTTACATGCAGACAGACAAAACTCTTTATTTACAACCATAATATGAAAAATAAACACTATTTACACATATACGACAAAAAATATGATTATAAAGTGGCGGCCTTATCACCCATGGCGATTTTTTCCAGGCAACCTTGATGCAGGGTGCTGTCTGTTCTGTCTTGATAAGATTGTGTCTAATTTTGATCCTCCTATCCTCCACTGCGCTTATCTATTCATGGTCCCCCGTAAGATAATGGCTAATAAGGTTTAACTTAGCTCAATCCCTCCGATATAATATTATGCTGCTGCACAGCTGGAAGACTCATTTTAGTAACCGCATTTTTATGTTGGCTTTTTGGCTATCCTTTGTAATCTCCTTCGATATTCAGCTGTAAGATCTATCTTGTAGTCAAATGGTCGATATTGGCTAGCTCGTAATCTAAAATAATGTGATATTAAATTGTCCCTGATTATGGTAGGCCACATTTTGCGGTGCTATTTTTAAAGGGATCCTTTTCATTCGAGTTTTGTTTATAGGAGCGGCGGACGCGCACCATATCCCAATCGGAGCTGCCGCCAGAAGTGCGTCCGAACCAGAAGTGGTACGTCGGTGGCTCGGAGTCGCAGCCCTGCATGGCGCGAGATAGAAACGTCACGCGCGCGAGGTGCCTGGCCGCTGATATACTAGGTACTTTAACATAAATTTAGATTAATGTTCCACTGCTGAACATAGGTCTACCCATAGAATAAGAACTCAAGTAATTCTCCTGAGGGTCTACCCACAAAGGGTGATTGGGCCTTATCCACCGTGCTGACTTTGTGAGTTAACATACGACATCGATTTTTTTCTGCTGACGTTGCGAAAAACTAGTAGTTTATGCATTCTATGTAAATTTCAAATAACTTGCTAATCTGCTAGATAATATTTTACATTCAAATTAATTTGAATTTTATCTTGCTCTTTCGACTGCAGAAAAGTCACACAATTAGCTGTCATTCTACTCTCTCTCTCTCTCTCTCTCTCTCTCTCTTTCTCTCTCTCTCTCTCTCTCTTCCTTATTATTTCTATTCCATTTATTTCTTTTTCCATTTGAAAATGGTGTTATATTTCATTTCTCGTACCCCCCTCATAATTTTTACACATTTTCTGATTATGTGTTCGTTTGTCGCAGGTTACCTGTCGTGTTACCTCGTGCAGCCCGCACCTGGTATAGAGTACAAAGCTGAGGATGAGAGTCCCATAGACTGTTATGTTAAGGTTAGTTTACATAGTATAATAATTACGAGTATGTTACGGAGAAATAAAATAGCTTACACATACACAACCTATATTTTTATCATAAGTTAATTCATCAATATCATTAATTTCTAAACCGATGTTTATGCTTGGAAATTATTTTAACTGGGATCCTGGGGCATAGGCCTTTTTTAGTCAATTATGTCTTAAGTGAAGGGTCCCTCAGTCAACTGCGGGCGAGATGTAACTGTGGCTGCAATGCAGAGTTTGAGTAATTACAATGTCAGATTTTTTAAATGAAAATCTGCGTTCGCTTGAAGCCTAGATCGCAGCCGCAACTTGCCCGCAGCTGTCTAAAGGACGCTTGAAATGTTGAATACTAGGCCGCGGCTGCCAATGGATAAGACGCTTTAGTAAACGTTATTTACAGGCATAGTGAAGTGTATAACTAGACAAGGCGCAAAAATAACAATAATAACTACAAAAGTAAGAGAGCGGGATGTGCAATTATGAAAGTGTGAACAAGACGAAACTAATATATTTTGTCTCTGTTTGCGTATACATATTTTTTAATCAAAAATTCACCAATATTTTTCTCGTCAAAAACTACTGTTGAATTTTTGATGAGATGCTTAAGTAAATCAACATATTTATGAACTTTTTTCTATCACTTCTATTAGTATTATGCAGGTTTTTACTATTATCTAGAGTCTAAATATGATAAAATCATAACAACGTGTATATGTCTAAGTATGACATACTTAGTATATTATATTCATACTGATTACTTATACATTGTATAGCACAACTTTTCTCTCACACCCTATACGCAGTTGAGAACTCTATAGTAAAGTTATACTTTACTATGATTACAGGTAATGGTGGTGTACCTCCGGTCGGGCAGCGCGCTGCAGCGGCTGGTGGCGAGCCTCGTGGTGTCGGCGTGGGCCGCGCACACGTGCAGAACTCACCTCTACCCACCTAGTCATATAATAAAACCGGTAATCTTACCACCGTACTCTTTTACGATATTATATAAGGTGTAAGAGATGCCTCTGTGGTGTGTCCATATTTCTCTAGCAGTCTAGCTGATCATAACTTAACCAGCCTGGAATATTCTGAAAAATATATTAAACCTACCAAACACCATTACGTTACTAGTAATAAATGGAGCAAATACATAACGCTTCACTATTCGCACTCACAGCTGCAATTTAAATAATAGCTTTACTCGCGGTTCCCCACAGGACTTGTAACTTTTCCGGGTTAAAAAGTAGCTCAAAACGTTCTCTAATCTTTTAAACTACACTGACCAATGTTGTTTTAAAACTTTCGCGATTTGAACATATTATTATTATATATTACGGGACTAATCGCGCACTAAAATTACGAGTTAAATAAATACCTCCTCATTCCGATGTTTTTTTCGACCGAGTTGCATCTGCCGTGGTCACGGGTAGACTGACCACGTCTACCCGTCTACCCGTGACCACGGCCAATGCAACTCGGTCGTAACGTCGAGATGATGAGGTATTTATTTATCTCGTAATTTTAATGTGCGATTAGTCCCGTAGTATATTATAATAATAATCCACTGACCAATAAACTACGTGCTAAAAATCAAGTCGAACCGTGTTTCGGTTGTTGCGTGAAAGAAGATATCAGAATCACCGTAACGTGTTCTACTCGAACTAAGCTCCGCAGATTCGATATCGAACCTCGAAGGAAGGTCGATGTTTTTGATACCAACTCATGGTAGACCTACTGAAAGAGTTTTTACTTCATAGATTTTTTTTTTCATGATATTAGGATATCTTCATAAAGTGTTCGATTTTGCAGGAATGTAAATCAGAGGAAGAGCACGAGGTCTCCCGGCTCGCGCCGCCGCTGCTCATGAACACTCTCCACAATTCGCTCAATCAATCTCTCTACTACGACGAAGTCGCTGTCAACTGCAATAGGCAAGTATTTGTACCGAATTAGTTTCATTACACGAAAATCTGAATCAGTATTTGGTTATTTGGAGTATCATTGTCGCATTCGTATCCCTTTCACTCCCATCGCTTTTAATCGTGCACAAAACCCGACACATGGCGGGTTGACTTTGAACGCAATGTTCGGTTTGCCAATATCAGTCCAAAAACCGATCTACACATTAAATAAATAAATATTTGGGGACATCTTAAACACGGCCTCTGACCCCAAACCAAGCAATGCTTGTGATATGGCTGCCAGAGACTGATATACTACATATTTTTAAATACATATTTATATAGATAGTAACTACTAAATAACACAGACACAAAGAAAACACCTATGTATGTTCATCAGAATACTTGTCCTGTGTGGGGATCGGAAGGCCGTGGTGGTCAAGAGGTAGTGACGCCCGCCTTACAATCGTGAGGTCGTGGGTTCAAATCCCCGGTCCCGTACCAAGGAGTTCTTTGTAATTTGTGTACGGAATTTCACACCACAGGCTTTTCGGTGAAGGAAAACATCGTGAGGCAACCTGCATATGTCCGTAGAAGAAATCCGATGGCGTATGTGAATCCACCAACCCGCACTGAGCCAGCGTGGTGGATATGGCCCAATCACCCTTCGTGGGTAAGCCTACGTCCTGCAGTGGACTATTAAAAAGGCTGGTACAGTACAGTACAATACAGTGGGGATAGAACCCATGCCTCTGATCCTGAAGGTCACTAACCACTGAGCTACCGAGGCAGTCATTCATCACATTGGAGTGTTGGAACCAAGACTACATTTGTAGCCAACAGCCAACGTGTGCCTGGCATCTATATGTCTCACATTTATTTATCTTCGACAGATTGTTGCAAGAGGCTCGCGACTTACTAGCCATGATGAAGCATTATAAACTGCCTGTGGGCGAAGACTTCAACAATATTTTGAGGCTAGAACAGGTATGTTGATAATTCAATTGATATAACTGGTCATTTATTAATAAAACAGAACTTATCCCGCGATTGAAACTAGTGATACCAAACACGTAATTAACGACTCTAACGACATATTCCTATATTTATCTTATTCATGTACCTACTATGAAAGTACGAAACTTATCGAAAATACAAGATAAACAAAATACCTCACTACCCTGACTTCGAACGAGTTGCATCGATCGTGGTTACGGGTAAAGGGACAAAAATGTGCATCCGTTGCAAGTCGGGGTGCGCGATTAGCCCTTAGTAAAAGAATAGTGTTCTCAAATCGCGAAAGTTTAAAAGTAACATTCCGTATTTGTCGGTGCATTATGCACACTTCTCCATCACAATCTCTATAATACGTCATTTCAATCCAAATCAAAAAAATCAAAATTCATTTATTGACTCATTAAAATAAATAACATATGACAATGAGCTTCAGATCTCCAAACTAAGCATAGCTTGTATTTCGGATATCTGTGCTCCCTTAAAAATACTTATTAAAATAGAATAATGTTTATAAATTAGTGCTTATTCAAGTAATTCCAATATAATATTGGTTAATTTAATAGTACACAGCATATTCAAATATTTGTCAATAAATTGAAAAAGTAATAAAGTTTAATTCTTATTGATTACAATGATTATATTATATTTGGTCAAAAATTTCGATAAAATATAATTAATTTCAATATAAATACCTCAAAATAAAATGTAGAGTCTCCGGTATAAAGTATGTAGTGAGTGAAGTGTATGGATGAGTTATCTTAGAACTGAGAGCAGGCTCTCAGTTTCTTGGTATGATAGTTTCTGTAGTATGTCTGAGACAGTTTTTTTCAGAGAAAATTTATTTAGCTTTCGTAGTTCCACTTGTTCCGATAGTTTGTTATAGATGTAACCCCCAAGGAAGGAAAATAATCTTTGTTTGAAATACGTTCTGGAGCTAGGTATTTTGAACACCTTATCGGTACGACGTTTGGTGAGAGTTTTAGTTTCTGAGGTTTGTGGACACAATTTATGCTGTTTTAAAAATAATTATATTGTTATAGGTAGTTCACATGACAGCAGTAACGCAGCCGATGGTGGCGCTCCTAAAATCGAAGCGCGTGATGACGACCCTCGAAGATCGGCGGAAGAGCCTTCAGACCGCCGTCAACCTCTGCACCATCGAGCAAGGGACGCTCAACGTTTCGTAAGTGTACTGATGTACCCATCATGATCATTATTCTTATACTGCGAGACTTATCGCACAATAAAACATGAGATTTATTATTCCCATAAAGAATAATGTGCTCAAATCGCGAATTCTAAAAGATAATTATACTCATTTCAAAGAATTTCTTAAGTATGGAGAAAGTAAAACTTAGTTTCAGTTTTAAGGCTTTTTTGTTTTTTGTCAATTTTTTTTCTAAAATTAGTGAGATCTAATCTTTGAATCGTGGTCGCTAAAACTCGTGAACGGCTGAACCGGTTTGGCTAATTTTGGTCTTAGCATATCTGTGGAAGTTAAGAGAAGGTTTAAACGGTGAGAAAATATTAAAATGTAGGGAGTAAAATAGTAAAAACGTGAATTTAATTTTCCCATACAAAATGTTCTTGCATGTAAAAGTTGTCATTGACAGTTGACAGATGGTGAGATGAAGTTCACCGAATCAGCTAGTCGTTAATAAATAAAAGAGTCTTTCAATACGATAACTTAAATCTTTGATTCATAGTAAGAAACTCCTAGTAGGATCTCTTTGTTTATTAGAAATGCTTTTTTGCTCTGCTTTATCAAAATATATGCTTTATTTATCAAAAGTATGCAAGCAGCTATCAACCGTTTTTATTAGAGATCTACGGGATCTCTGTCCTTCAGTGGACATCCTTGAAACTGAAACGACAATGAGGATCGTCGGTGTATTTTTTACTTTCAACTTTAAATTAATTGTTTCAGAGTTCAAGCTGCTCTGGCAGGCGCCTGCGCCAATCTCCGCTCCCTCCCCGAAAAGCTGAACCCAGTGGTACGGCCCCTCATGGAGAGCATTAAGAAGGAACCTTCCGAAGACTTGCAGGAGAACTCGGCCAAGACGCTGGCGGCTCTACTGGGGCAGCTCGTGTCGCGGGAGTCTGGACCTAACAACAAGGTGCTGGTCAACTTGAAGGCTTTCCTCAGGTCAGTTCCGTAGTTGTTCTTATATCTTAGTTGACTAGGTCTGAATACATACCAGCTTGCACTGCCGAGGCCTTCACGAAGAGTGATTGGGCTATGTATAACCATGCTGGCAGTTGGTAGCAGGTCGATGGATTTACACACCCCATCGGCTTTCTTCTACACGTATGTAGTTGTCTCACGAATCGAAAAGAAAGTGTAAATAAACTTTTCCCGTTGATTTTTTGTTGTTCATTTAAGGTTGATAACTTTAAAATCTTAGAGTATTAATAACTATAGAGCGCGCACAACGAAGTGGGAACAGTAGGCACAAGTGAGAACAAAACGACGCTCCCGCCGCGAGCGCTTGTAGTCGTAGCTGAGTACTAGGAAAGTGCGTTTCTCGAGGGATTTTTTCAAATTTACGTATTAAAATGGTGAAATGTGCAGTTCGACCTTATAAAAACAATACTAGAAAACACACAAAACTTGACTGAAAATACAGGGTCCTACAAATATAGTATAAAATATGTAAAGGATAAAGCTACTCAAAATACTGAACAACTTTCCTAAAAAAGGGTTGAAATATAAAAAAAATATCCATTGTTTTCTTATTTTTCAGATTTCCAAAAGACCGAAAACGGATTATCGCTTTAAAACAAATGTATGGAATAAAGTTTGCGCAGTACACTGATTGATTTGATTCCTTAATGAATCCCTTAAATAAATATCTACTTATACTTATAGATGTTATCATACGAAATATAATTATTTGTACTTGTTTGTACCGCGCTGAACCTGCATCTATCGACAACAAAATGAGTTTGCGTTCCCCGCGTGCCCATCCCTAGGAATCGCCAACATAGATAATATAAGTAGCTATACTTCATCTGCCTACGACGCGCACTGGGTATCTAGTGCGATGCTAGCGCTCTATACTTTAGTTATTTATACTCTAAGTTTAACATGCTTAAAAGAAAAAAATATTCATCTTCCACCCATATCACTTTCTCTGTTGGATAGAGGTCTCTCCAAAGGTTAAACTTTGATTAAAATTAGTCATTGATATGTTTGTTGTCTATTTGTAGATGCGACCCGGAGTTCACGCCGCGCGTGCTGCTCGACGCGTCTGAAGAGAGTGGCGACTCGGGCAGCGGCGACTCGGGAGCCGAAGGAAAGACTGACATGGACAATCTTCACGGAACAACTTGTACGTATTTAAAGAAATGTGTAGAAATACGTGAGTTTTTATCTAACAGACCTAATAGCTATCTTGGGTATCCCCTCGCTTCGAGCAAATATCTACAGAGCTACAGTCCCTAAGTGGAAGTAGTAAAAAAATGTCCGAGCGCCGTCATACATACCTATTTAGATATATACATTAAATAATTCACAATGACCCATTTTCTCGAATCTCTACGTTATGTCACCTAATGTGTGCTTGTAACCGAGCACTTTGGCATCGTGCGGCGTTGAAATCGGCTTGCAGTCACCTTACGACTAACTAAAAAGCCTGCCCACTACGTAGCTTGGGCAGAGTTTTGGCTCGGACACTTTTTTGCATGATTGTGACTCTTTAGATACTTGCTCGACGTCCCCTCTTCTTCTTCTTATAGTTCCACTCCTATCGGAGGTTGGACAACATCAGGGCAATTCTAATTTTTGAAGCTGCTGCTCTAAATAATGAGGTGGTACTGCAGCCGAACCAGTCCCGCAGGTTCTTTAACCATGAGTGCCGCCTTCTGCCAGCACTTCTCTTTCCGGCAATCTTTCCCTGGATGATGAGCTGGAGTAGTCTGTATTTGTCATTTCTCATAATGTGACCAAAGTACGACATCTTCCGATGTTTGATGGTATTCATAAGCTCCATCTTCTTCTTAAGCCTGCTTAGTACCTCAACGTTGGTAATTCGGTCACGCCATGAAATCCTCAAGATACGGCGGTAGATCCACATTTCAAACGCCTCCAGCTTCTTTGTCAAATTTTGTGTGAGAGTCCATGTTTCTACGCCATATAATAGCACCGAAAAGATGTAGCAACGTACTATGCGTAGTCTTAAGTCAAGACTCAGGTCTCTGTCACACAAAACTTTATTCATTCTGAAGAAGGTTGAACGAGCCATTTCTATGCGGACCCTTATCTCCTGCGCATGATCCCCACTCTCGTTCATCCAACTTCCCAGATACTTAAACTTAGCGACCCGTTCCACTAATTCTGTACCGATGTAAAGCTTTGAGTCTTGTTGTGGTTTCTTGGAGATCAACAAATATTTGGTCTTTGCAACATTGATGCTTAAACCCATGTGCTTACTTAATTCGTTAACATTATCTAGAAGTTCCTGTAATGATGCCAAATTGTCCGAGATCAAGGCAGTATCATCAGCATACCGTACATTATTAATAGGAGTGCCATTTACAACAATGCCGGCATGACTAGCAGATAGTTTCCGAAAGATCTCTTCTGCATAAATATTAAAAAGGAGTGGAGATAAAATACAGCCTTGTCGCACCCCTCTTTGTATCTCAGTAGGAACAGTTGTTTCGTTCTCCACCCTTATTGCAGCTTTTTGGTTCCAGTACAAACTTTTGACAATTCTGATGTCTCTTGAGTCTAAGCCTTTTGATTCTAAAACCTCGAACAACTTTTCGTGCCGAACTCTATCAAACGCTTTCTCGTAATCGATAAAGCAGATATGTAAGTCACGGTTCATGTCTAAGCACCTTTCGCTCAACACGCGAGTACAAAAGAGGGCGTCCCTAGTACCGAATCCATTTCTGAAGCCAAACTGTGTGTCGCCAAGACCTTCTTCACATTTTCGGTAAATTCTACCATGTATTATTTTAAGGAAGATCTTTAAGACATGGCTCATTAAGCTAATAGTTCTGTAATCACTACAAGCTTTGGGTCGACTCTTCTTCGGGATGGTGATAAAAGTTGAGATAAGCCACTGTTCTGGTATGATACCGGTCGCATATACTTGATTAAAAAGGTTGACGAGTAAATCTAAGTCATCTTCCTCTATGAGTTTGACTAATTCTGTCATAACCTCATCAGGTCCCGGTGCTTTACCAGTCTTAGCATTTCGGATCGCAGCAATTACTTCACTTTTTTGTATATCAAGACCTGATTCGTTTTCTACATTAACTTCAATCTCATCTGGCCTCGAATCGTCCTGCCTGGAATCGACGTCCCCTCGTACTCTAAATATTAGTTTAAACATTCACTCGGTAGACAGATGGAGAAATTCAGCCACTTTGTTGAAAAAAAAGCCGTAAAATATGAGAACTAAATTTTGGGACTCCACTCATTGAGAACAATGTTAAACTTGACATAGTATGCTCTTGAGGTCTTGATAGTTTGGCAAGCGGCTGACCAGAACGCATTTTGCAGGTGTCGGGACTGCTCCTATAGCGCGCGACTCGTACCTAACTTCTGGGACCTCAAACTGACCTGCGCGTATTCTATACATTGCATTTTTTATTTCATATTGTTTCAGTGGACAAACACGACGGTATTTTAACGCTATGGGAGCAACAACGAAGTGCGGAAAGGGTGGTGCCTCGACGCGGCAGGCCTCCTTCCCACCACAATATCAATATCGACCCACTGTTGATGCAAGAAGATGAGGTAACGTCACAAAGACTAAGTTTTTATACTTAACTTACTTATTAATTAAAATACTATTTTCTAACACCCACCTACGTAAAATCAAAATGTTATTAGAAACGTTTTAAGTGAACGCGCGGTAAGAGCAGAATTTTACGGAAGCGTCAAACGCCATTTAACGGAAATGCGCTTCTTGTGGCGGGGATAGGTTGCCTACTTACTGACTACGGCACTTTTTATCAAGTGTCAAATACCTACGTTTAGTCCAAAGTTACGGTTGGTCTCTCGATCTGAAATTATTGAGAATATTGTCAATAGAATGTTTACATTGTTGTTGTATTGTTCCAGGCTCGCAAGCTGCTGCGGATACAGCGGCGAGGCGCGACGCTCGCCCTGACCAGCCTCACGTCACACTTCGGCCCCTTACTGCCAGAGAAACTGCCCAAGCTGTGGGAATTCATTACGGAACCCTTCGCCAAAATCATGACGGATGCCGGTGAGATATGTTGGATTATTGTGGATACAATAAGAACTGAGGAAGATGCGCCCTTCTAAAGTAGGGACAAGATAATAGGTCACTTTTGACATTTCATCAAAATTCAACAACGTAACCTTGTAACGGCGGGCATAAAATAAGAACTGCACAATTGCTTAACTTTTTTCAATTACGTTTACATATTTATTGTAATAATGACCGATACGAGTAATTTTACGATTTGCTTTCACTAATAAACCATTCTAAACATAATAAACAATTTCTGATCTAAAGAACTGAACGTCGTTACAATGTTGCGTCAGTCAACCCTTTTTCTTTTTAATCACTAGGGATGTTACTCTAAAAATCGAAAGCTGATAGGATTGTAAGTTGAATCGAATGCAATGATTACTTGTGAAGAAAAATCACCATAAATTTATAACCACGTTGTGATTATAATAAAACCTAATTATACACATTTATTATTCTTTTAACTAACTATAAAAATACAAAAAAATAACTAAATAGAAAGGTCATTGATGTTGATGAACCACCCTTCAGTGCTGCTAAAATGATGACTCTGCTACAAACTGCATGTGCAGAAGTCACTACAGAAGACTGGCGAAAAGTCGTGGAGAAGACAAAGAAAATAATTTTACAAGATTTTGAACGAGATGTGAGAATAGACAATATTATTGAAAATGAATTAATAATATCTCTGAGTGCTGACAGCAGTGATGAAGATAGCAGTTCCGATAGTTCAAGTGAATAAAAGCAATTTTTTTGTTAAATTACGAAGGTACTTGTCTTATTTTGCTCCTTTAATTTATGAAAGAAAAAATAATAATGGGACAGGGATTCGCATGATCATTTTTAAAATTCACATATGTTTCAAGTCTGTATCGATTCATTCGATTCATTCATTTAATCGATGTTTTTAAGCAGGTCACCTCACTATGAATATAAAACTGACATCTGTCAAAAGTGACCTATTATCTTGTCCCTACAATATATAGTATTAGAACTTTCTTCCTTTAACTCTGCTATGGGCAGATGACACTTCGCAGTGATTGGCTAATTATTGCGCATGTGTGCACAATTCCGACGCCGCGTGTCGTAGTGCGTTGGGAGCGCGCGGGAGGCATGTTGTTGGCGGGTGGGCCGGCGTCTCGTTTCTCGCGAATGCCTATATTTCGGCTTTTGCGCAGCGTTCTACGCATAACTTCCCATCCGTCGATTTGTGTGGCGCTCAGTATAAGAGACTATTTGTAATGTTTGCTTAATTTGCAACCACGGCATGTGGCATATGACGTATGCGGGCGCAAGTTGACAAGACTGATTTCCCCTAAAAATAATGGAAATGGCTTTGCATGCAGCGCCCCATGCTGTCATATTATTTTGTTTTCGCCGTGTACTTTACGACTATTTTCCCCATCCTCCCAGAACTAGAAAGTCAAGAGCCCGAAACGGCTGAAGAGCTGATCTCCCGACTGCAAGTGTTCGAAGCGGTTTGCTCGCACGTCGACTCGTCGCTATGGGAGCGGTTGGCCGAGGGAGCGCGCGCGTGCTGCGTGCTCGGCCGCTCGAGCTATACCGCCGTGAGGCACATGGCGGCGCGGGCCCTCGCCGCGCTCGCTCGCACCAGCCCCGCCTGCGTCATGCATACTATCATACATGAGGTGAGATTCGATACATTTTTTTTAGTTTGTCAAACTTTTACCAGAAATTCTATTTTGTTTTGTCAACGTAATTAACAAACCCGCATGTCTTCAATAAAAAAATGCCGCTAGGGTTGGGACACGCTCCACCAACTGTTGGATACACCATCCAGGGATGAGTTCGCTCCCCTGAGGTGGTGAGACATAAACGTAGGAGCCGACAGATTGCCCTGGAGCGGTGGGCGCGCAGGCTCGAGGAGCGGTCTGCTGGTCATCGTACTGGATGGAGACGACACTCTCATGCCCTCAGGGCCCAAATACCTCCACACTCCGTGACCTATAGAGATCTTCTACGTCCTACGATAACATGGCATGGCTCCACATTATTACCATTTATTTTATTCGGAAAACATACAGTGATATATAAACTAAAATACTAAGATCTTAAATAACAATCCACTATTAACAAGTTTTCGTTTATAAAAGTCTAATAATGCTTAATTTTTGTTTTAATGTGTAACGAGCAACAAATCCTTGGATTTGCTAGCTCGAATACAGTCTGACCGCTTAACTTAGTCCTCGCCTGCGCCCCTGTTCCGCGCAGATAAGGCGGCGACTGACAGCCGCGACTTAGCAATGTGCACAGTCTTAAGACATCCGGAGTGCCAGATCGCTCTCGGACGTCCGAACGTTCAAGGTCGTCCGAAGGTGATGGCCGCGACTTATGTCCGATAGTGTGCACGGTTCAGTGTTCTTTCATAGTCTAGGTCGCGGCTGTCAGTCGCGTGCGATAGTATGTTTCGAGCTTGAAACGATCAGACTATAATTGTTTGACAGCCGTATCATTACGCACACATGCGTGGTGGCGCGTTATAAATACTTTCACAAATACTTTTAAACGTTTTGAATTTTAGAGGGGCGAGTCATGTTATCGTTGAAGATCTCAACAAAGCGTCTCTCCGCTTCGAGTATCAGTGGCGAAGCATTTATAAAAGGCCTTATGGTGCGTCCACACACTCCGCGAGGCGACAAAAGCATCGCAGCTGTAGCTAACTTTACATCGTATACAAGTTTCTATAGAAGTTTTTTTTGAAGCTTCTGTAGCTAACTTTACATCGCCGACTTGTATAAGATATGAAGTTAGCTACAGCTGCGGTGTTCGTGTCGCCTCGCGGAGTGTGTGGACGCACCACATGTATATATTGGGATCGTTGACCCGAACATTACTTGCACTCCACAATCTATCAGTGTAAAGTAGACGGGTGTATCAAGTCGTGTATTGTTCCAGCTGGTGCCGATGTTATGTGAAGGCAGCAGCGGCCGAGTGCGGAGCGGCGCGGCGGAAGCGCTGGCCAGAGTTACTGACGCTCTGCAGCTACAAGTCGTGCCCTACATAGTGCTGCTCGTCGTGCCGTTACTAGGTGATTATCGCTTTGATATACAGATCTGTTCATTCACGAAGGCGCGCCCCTCCATATTTATTGAATGTAGTTGTAAACGTATCCGACGATTAAATTGTATTGATCATATTTTTTTTTTACTTTCTGTACTATTAGCCTCTACACGCACACTAAGGCGTTGTGTACAAACGAGGTCTAAGCGTATAAATGCAAACCAATAATTTACTGTAGAGGGGCGCGACTTCGCGAGTGTAACGGTATGTACTACGGCTTGGAGGGCAACGTTTCTTGTAGAATTTGAGGGAAAAAAACGGATTGCAAGCCGGGAGTGCCGGCAGAAGTGAAAACTTGAACGTATAAAGTACTATAATTTATGTGGCAAAATACAATAACACACACGCAAGCTCGCGCAAGCGCCCTGTGCCGTCTTACGAATTTTCGAACAGGTCACGTGTCCTGACGCGAGTTAAAAAAAATTACCCATCCCAAAAAATGCTCAACGCCCCCAAAGACAGACAGACAGACAGACAAAACTCTTTATTTACAACCACAATTTGAAAAATAAACACTATTTACATATATACGACAAAAAATATGATTATAAAGTGGCGGCCTTATCACCCATGGCGATTTCTTCCAGGCAACAAAGAAGATTTCACTTCAAAAATACTGACGTGTGATGTATACGAAACGTTGAAATTCGAGGTACAAGTAGAGCAGACAACTTTGATTTGTTCACCTCATTTATTTCCATAGTCGTTATAAGCAATTTCCATTCAGAATTTTCATATTCAGCAGTGCTAGCATAAGGGCCGTCGGTATCGATAAATCGGTAATTTTATCGTGAGAATTGCAATTATATCTATTTATCTACAGTTGTTAACATGGCAGTAAATCTTACCGACGCGATACGACAAATGTAGATGGGAATGAACATTTATTTTATCTGTGGAACTTTTACCGACAATTGCTAACATGACAGCTTATTTTTTATCGAAAATTGACGTTTCAACGGGATTTTATTGTCTTCTATCATTTTGACGACGACAAGACAGAGAAGTATAGAAATAACAATCTTTTCAACTACATTTTCTTTGAAACTTCCATGTTTCCAGCAACAAACAGAAAAAGATTGACTTCAAAATAGAAATGCATAAACTCATACTGCGTAATTACGTGTACTGATATTTTCACAGAATATTTTGATTTGTTTGTTATTGTCCCAAACTTGTTTTCAAGTTGGAAAAGTGTTACCAGCGCTTATTTTCTATAAAATAACGACCCGAGAAAAAAATGTGCGTGATGGAGGTTGACAAGTGATATTTCAAAACTTTTATAAACTATGCTTTTTACGAATTTTATTTATCAATATGTGTACATTTCCTATAACACTGCAGAAAAATATTTTTTGACATGTGAACGTCTTATAACTCTTTCAAAACAATGTTTTCTTATGACGTTATCACGTAAAATGTATTGTCCGTAAACCGACTTTACAGACAATCAATTTTTTAAGAAAAATGGCACAACCGATTTCAATCGCACACAAAATTCAATTAATTCTCTCAAATCGTTGTATCACATTTATGTATAAGTAATTTTAATATTGTTGATTTTGCAAAAACCACTCAACCGATTTTGACAAAATTTAAATGAAACCACTTCTATGGTATGATCTACGAAACAAGAAAGAATCATTAAAAACGATTAATTTTTTTTCAAACATTAATTTGGGGACCATGATTCATAATTGGTAAAGGAATCGCCTAACATACATACAAAAAAAAACATGTAAACGAATTGAGAATCTCCTTTTGAATACTAAATAAAATGTTGTGTACACTGTATTGTACACATATGTGTGTATTATGTGAATTGTGAATCCACGGACCCGCATGTGCCAATGCTCTGGATCTGCCCAATCCAAGGGAAAACTAATGTTTAGATGTGGTCTATTAAGATTTGATTATTTAATACGTAAGTTTTGTTGCCATCGAATCAAAAAGCCATACACACTTAACGAAGGATTTGACATTAAAATGTGTATTTTTTATACTGAAAAAAATTGAATATTAAAGGTTACTTGAAATAAATATACTAAGATTCTGAAAGTAACACTTTGCGTTATTTTAAAATGCAATACATACAGGGAACACTGTAGCAAATTAAAGAAATACAGCGTTCATAAAAATATAATGAATGAACTAAATCGAAATTGTACAGTAAAAAAGATCGAAATGATTACAGTGGCAACATCAATCTTATCGCAGCGACAAGATTTTATCGAGGACGACAATTTTGTCTAACGTGATCGTCATGTTAACAAAAACGAGTATTTTGTAGACGTCGGTAAAATTTATCGCGACGATAACGACAAGTGTCGTTCCTGACATGCTAAGGCTGCAGGTCCACACACGGCACTGCCGGGCGGCAAAATCAAATATGTGTGGATAAATCATTCGGCTCGACAAATGCCGGTCGTGCCGAACGGCTTTCGCTAGATCGGGCGGCCGCTAGTCTGCACGTTCAAGCTATTTAAGCCGAATAAGTATAGTAGTTGTTTCGGGTAGGCTGACAACATATCTTGCCAAACCGAATGTGCTGAACCGAATATGTGTAGTAACCTGTACACATCAGTACAACAGGCATGATGACTAAAAAAATATAATAAGTCTGTCAGATAGACTATCAAAAAATATTAGACTCGAATATTTTCTTTTGTCAATTAAACAAAAAGTGATAAAGATACAGCCCGTTAAAGTTCCGCGTGACGTCTCAAGTGCCATACAAATCTGAAATTCTGCAAGTGAGGTCCCCAGAGGGAAGACGTCACGTCCCCACTCCCTAAATTTGACAAGGTTTATCTTTGTCATTTGTTGTTTGATTGACAAAAGAAAAAACGTGTCCAATATTTTTTGATAATCTAACTCATGGAGTAATTATAATAATAATTTTTTTACCCAGTCATTATGCCTAATAGGCAAATATCAAACAAATGACAAATTTAAATCCTTTAGGATGTTCCTTTTTAATGACCTTCATGGGTGATCTTTGTATGTACATAAGATTAGGATAATATTTTTGTTTGTTTTTGTGTACAAAATATGTTTTATGTATTATAACGTGGCCTTTTGTACGGTTTAGTATACACTGTAAGCGCAGAAAGCATTTGAATAAAAATAAAATAAATAAAAGCTTATGTTCTAACTGTGCTTTTACTGTCGTAGGTCGTATGAGCGACCATTGCGCAGCGGTGCGCGTGATGTCTACACGTTGTTTCGCCTCGCTCATACAACTGATGCCTCTCGACGGCGCGGTCCCTGAGCCGGCCGGGCTATCTACCGAGCTCAAAGAGCGACGACTCCGGGATAAGGACTTCTTGGAGCAACTGTTCAATCCTAAATCCATTAAGGATTACAAGATACCTGTGCCAATTAACGCCGAGCTGAGGAGTTATCAACAGGTGAGAGATGTGTCTGTGTTGTGGTAGGTTGTGTAAGCGTGATGTTAATGCATTGTTTCCCCACGCTCATACAACTCGACGGTACCGGAACCGATCGGTTTATCCGGGAAAAACGGCTACGGGATTAATGACTTCCTTGAACAACTGTTCAATCCTAAATCCATCAAGGATTACAAGATTCCCGTGCCGATCTGAGGAGTTATCAACAGGTGAGAGATGTGTCTGTGTTGTGGTAGGTTGTGTAAGCGTGATGTTAATGCGTTGTTTCGCCACGCTCATACAAATGACAACAGCCTGCCCCTCGACGGTACCGGAACCGGCCGGTTTATTCAGGATAAACGGCTACGGGATAAGGACTTCCTCGAACAACTGTTCAATCCTAAATCCATCAAGTTACCAAGTACATTACTTATTTCTGGACGTTTATTATTTCAGCTCATTTGAATGGAGTGATCTCATGATGTATCATCCCTTGTCTGTAACTCTTACCTTTTTAACCTTATAAAGCCATTAAAATAACAAAGGATTCATCTGAGAGTCAGCGCTGGCAGTTGTACCTAGCTAAGCTCCTTTTTTAAGTATTTTTCCACGTGTATGTTATTCAAATAACTCTTTCTTTTTGTGTATGTATGCTGTTGCCTGTTATCCAATCATTTCATATTTATCCAATACTAGCTGTGAACTTCATCTCACCAACTTTTACATGCAGGAACATTTTGTAAGGGAAAATTTAATCAATGTTTTTATTATTTTACTCGCTAAATTTTTATACTTTCTCACCATACAAACCTTCCCTGGACTTTCGCAAATATTTCAAGACTAAAATTAGCCAAATCGGTTCAGCCGTTCTCGAGTTTAAGCGAGACTAACAACAACCACGATTTATTTTTATATACCTATAAGAGAAGATTACAATTTCTTATACCGATTAAAGCGGAAATTCTAGTAACATTAGAATTTGTAGTGTGACATTACGGTGTAGCTTGTACACTCGGGCGAAACCCTTTTGTTAATATTATGATCTAGAAAATAAAGTTAAAACTGTTCTCCAGGCGGGTGTGAACTGGCTCCGGTTCCTATATTCGTTCGGCCTGCACGGAGTACTGTGCGACGATATGGGGCTGGGCAAGACGCTGCAGTCTATCGCCGTGGTTGCAAGCGCTCATGCTGAACGAATGCAGCAGCGGTTGGTGCCGCTACCTTCGCTGGTCGTGTGTCCGCCAACACTTACAGGTGAGACAAATTCAATTCATCATTATTCGAGTCACATAGGTCGTCCGCTACTTGATTTTCTTCCCAATAGATTTCTAATAGAACCGGTCTTCCTTACATAGGGGTATCTGCTTACCCGGTACTAAGCCACAAGGAGGTGATTAAAACCATCATTATGAAAAACGTTTACTATGGAGCTAACCCAAAATTCGAGAAAAAAAAACAGCTGTTTCATACAAAACTGTAACTCGAAATTGACAAAATCTATGAAACAGCTGTATTTTTTCCTCGAATTCCGGATTGGCCCAATAGTAAAAGTTGTTCATAATAATCTGAATTACCGCTTTTCGGCTTAGTACACCAGTTCTGGGTAACCTTGTAGATTTCTAGGACCAGTTTAAAAAGTTTATAAATGAAAATGCCAATCTATTATTATTTCTATTAAAAATGTACTTTTTGGTAAATGGTCTTTGTGTATAGGTCATTGGGTGTTCGAAGTGAACAAATTCATCCCGAACAAGTTCCTGAAGCCGCTCCAGTACGTCGGCCCGCCGGTGGAACGAGAACGGCTACGCTACCAGGTACCTACTAATCACGCGTTTATCATCTTCCACTGTTAGATGTAGGCCTCCTTCCTATAAATGTGTCTCTAAAAGATCTTGTCTGAAAATTACGTAAGAACTAAATCTGCCTTATAAAAGCGTTATGAGTAGAACTAGTTTATACTTCTGTTTTATGTAAGTACAAAAATGAATCTTTAATATAGAGCTTCTCAAACCTTTAAAATTCGTTTCTTTTTTTACTAAATTACATTACAGTTTGAACATTTCGAATACACAATATAAATTCTTATTAATATTTTAGAGCATGTTCAATTGTTCATCCTTCTTCAGAAGTGGGATAATATTTTACTCAATTTCAGGTCCGTCACTACAACTTCATAGTGGCGTCGTACGACATCGTGCGCAAAGACATCGAGTTCTTCAGCAGCATCAAGTGGTGCTACTGCATCCTCGACGAAGGTCATGTCATCAAGAACGGCAAGACTAAGGCCTTCAAGGCCATCAAACAGCTGGTGGCCAATCACAGGCTGATACTCTCCGGGACGCCTATACAGGTCCGATTTTATAAGAGCCTTCAGATGGCAAACTCTGACACCAGGGCTAGCTACCCGGCCTATAAGAACTTACTTATAAAACTCCTCTAAATAGGATAAATGTTTGTGTTAGAGTTAAGCGTCACTTGAATTTCATGTGCCGTGCTGTAGATAAGTTGATATTTTCAGTGCATTGAAATGATGATGGTCTTATTTTTAGGGTTCCGTACCTCAAAAGGAAAAACGGAACCCTTATAGGATCACTTTGTTGTCCGTCTGTGTGTATGTCAAGACTCTTTATCTCGGGAACGCGTAAAGATATCGAGTTGAAATTTAAACTGTATACGAATATCTTGCAGTTATGTAAAAGAAAAACTTCTCAGTTATCGTTTAAAAAAGTTAGAGCCGTTTGTGTCGTAAAAAAACCGGACAAGTGCGAGTCATGCTCGTCATGTAAGGTATCATAGAAAAGACCTTCATCAGCACATGCTAAAAAAGGTTTTTAATTATTTTAACAATGTGTAATTACACATTTCGGTGTTTGACGAGAAAAGTGAAAAAAAAGACATTTTTATCGATGGTTATACTATAGAGATTTTAACAACTTGCTTCCCAATTTTGTGAAATTTTCTAGATTTGTATGGAACCCTGGGTGTGCGAGCCTGACTCGCACTTGTCCGGTTTTTTAAACACACTTCAGTCTCTCAGTCTCGGTCATTACAGTGGGGTGTGTGAATTTTGGCTATATTCAACTTGGTTTTCCATAGCTATACTCATGTTATAAATGCAAATAATTTATAGGACAAATTTTTTTATGAAGCTATCACAGTGACTATTGTCACGAAATTAAACCGGTGCAATTCTGTTACCGTATCTATTGTAGTTTATTTTTAAGTGTCACGTTATGATCATCGCGTGAGTCATATAAAATCGACGCTCTGATTTTTTTAAAATATTTCTTTTTGTCAACAGAACAATGTACTGGAACTGTGGTCGCTGTTCGACTTTCTGATGCCGGGGCTTCTGGGTACCGAGCGTCAGTTCACGGCGAGATACTCACGGCCAATACTTCAGGCGAGGGAACCGCGCGCCGCGCCCCACCACTTGCAGGCCGGCGCGTTGGCTTGTGAGGCGCTACACCGACAGGTAACTACTTCTGTATGCTGCACTATATGCTTTAGGACTGGTATACTAAGCGCCACACAAGTTGGCGGATGAGAAGTTAGCCGCCGTGATTCGCTAATTATTGCGCATGTGTGCACAATGCCGACACCACGCCACGTGGCGTAGTGTTGAGCACGGGCGTAGGGAGCAAGCGGCATGAGGTTGGCGGACGGGTGTGCCCCGGCGCGAGTCTCTCTGGCTCCCGCGCATACCTATATTTCTGCTTTTGCGCAGCGTTCTGCGCATAACTTCCCATCCGCCGACTTGTGTGGCGCTTAGTATACTAGATGCCATGGCTTTTTATGGCCTTGTTTTCTCGGCACCCCATCTCACTAACGATCATCGAACATTCGCGCGCTGCATGGACTTAGAATAATAGGATCTTAGAATAGTAAAAGAGAGACTATTACTGGTATTGTATCTAATATACGCTCGTGGAAACCAGCTCCATTATACTTAGCCGATAAAGGCCTGTGTTTCTGATGGTTCGGGGCAAAAAGGTTTTGGTAACTAAATAAAAACATAGAGACAAGAAATAAATCTTACAATATCGTAATATTCTTTATACTACACCTGCTCGGAAAGTACCTTGATACTTTATCAAAGGTGATGTCCACAAGTGGTATATTATTCAGAGAAAAATCTAACCAAGATGATATATACATCATTTGAAAGCTTGTTTTATGGGCTTCTGAAAAATATTTATTTTAGATTTTTTTATCCCTGCATTTTTTTTGAAGTGAAAAATAAATTATCTGAAAAAAAAAATAATGCAGCTTTTTATTTTTTCTAGTTTAACAATAATAAAGTGCTTCTAGCGTTATTTTACTTGCATTCAAAGCTTTTTTTAATTTAATTTGCTAAAATTGAAAATTATAACCTACCAGTGTGACCAGTTAGTAGGTACAATGTGACAAAAAATCACTTAAAAAGTGTGTCTAATTGGTAAAAATGCTTTTATTTAACAATTTAGAGGTTACTTAATCAGAGTTCCTAGAGATAAACTACCTATTGAGCCAAATATATTTATTTATCCTAATAAAATCAAAATTAATTTAAAAAAAAATGCAGGGCTCTTTTTTGTTTTCAATTGATGTAATAGACTTAGAAAAATATGAACTTTCTCGAAATGTAACGAGTCTTGTGGTTAGATTTTTTGATTATTATTATACCAGCCTCCATACATTTTGTGAACATGTCCTTTACGGTAGAAAGTACGTCATTGCATGTCGAACAAATATGCGGCGAGAAAACGCATCTGAGCGGGAGAGAAAAGTGTATGAAAATCCATTTCTTACGTGGTTTTTCTTTTTTAATTTTGGGTAAGACTATGCGCTGGTAACCTAAATATCAAAAGCCAAAAAGTTTTTACAGTGAGTTTTTATCTCCAAGTTCGCAAAATGACACTGGCCACTAGCTGTGTGTTGGATGGTGTCAAACAATTTGAAAAAAGAACATGTGAAAATTGCAGACGCCATTGGCGCCATTTTCAATTTGTGTGTTGATTGAGGATTCAGTTTTCGTAGAAAAGCAATATAAATTTCAATTAGTAAAGATTTAGTTTTTTATTTTCCTCGTAGGTGTAGTATAAAGCACTATGTATCACTCGAGAGAAAGTGCGATTTCCGATCTCGGGTGTTTTAAAGCCCTCGCCTACGGCTCGGGCTTCAAACGACACCCTCGACGGTAATCGGTCACTTTCTCCTCTCGGTGAACAATGTATTATTATTTTTAATCTGGTTTGTCTTATTTCTAGGTGTTGCCGTTCCTCCTCCGTCGCGTGAAAGAGGACGTGCTCAAGGAGCTTCCTCCGAAGATCACGCAGGACTACTACTGCGAGCTCAGCGCCCTCCAGCGGCGGCTGTACGAGGACTTCTCCCGCCAGCACATGCCGCAAGACATCAGCGTTCACACACACGTCTTCCAGGTGTGTGCTCATTATGAATCTGTTACTTTATAGAAATGCTATATATTCCTGAATATCAGAGTAACTTACGTTCTATACGTAATTTATCACACACTGGTTGGAAAGGGTTAAAAATATACTCCTACAAATACAAGAATCAATAATCTATACTTCATAATAAATCTGTCATACGAAATTGGACCGTAACCTTAGATTAAAACAATCTTTAATATCGTCCGTGACCTTCTGAGACATTTTATCTTTGAATCATGTAGACAAAACACGAGGAACAAAAATTTAAGTTAGTTGCGATGTTTGCAAAGAAAAGCTTTAAAAGCGGATTTGCTGAAAAAATGTTAGATAAGATATATCAGAGTATCACGGATGATATCTTAATGAATTTATTATGCCTGAACACAGTTTAACTTTTAATTTCCAATTACAGGCACTCCATTATCTCCAAAACGTGTGCAACCATCCGAAGCTGGTCCTGACTCCGGAGCACCCTGAAGCGGCCGCCATCGCGCAACAGTTACAAGCACAACATTCCACTCTCGACGACATCGAGCATTCGGCCAAACTGCCCGCACTCAAGTATGGACCTTATTATAATGTAGCTACGGCTCAACCTAGAAACTATCCCAAACTGGTAGCACCCTGACTGCCATCGCCCTATACGAGTACCTTTACTACAAGCGCAATGTTCTACTTTCGATGCACAATGAGCACTCGGCCAAATTGGTTAACTGGCCCACACTCAAGATAAACTTAATAATGTATCCAAGTCTCAAAGACTTCGGTTCTTAGTTTTATTCTTTCTGATTTCAATTTGCTACTTTCATCTCATAAATTCAGGACTTTTACACTATTTGGTCGGTTTTTTACTTTCAATCAAAAAAAATGGAGAAAGTTGCAGTCCACCGTTCTTCTTGTCGTTGAGTAGTAATTAGGTGAGATTTCATACTTACAAGCTTTGCCCGCGACTGCTACCCCAGAAAGGAAGGCGTCCATTAGGTCACTGCGGACAGGACATACATGCTCCGTTATCTATACCGCTTCACAGTACTATACTGTACCAGCCTTTTTAATAGTCCACTGCAGGACGTAGGCCTACCCACGAAGGGTGTTTGGGTCATATCCACCACGCTGGCCCAGTGCGGGTTGGTGGATTCACATACGCCTTCGAATTTCTTCTACGCATGTATGCAGATTGCCTCACGGTGTTTTCCTTTACCGAAAAGCCAGTGGTGTGAAATTCCGTACATAAATTCCAAAGAACTCATTGGTGGACCGGGGATTCGAACCCACGACCTCACGATTGTAAGGCGGGTGTCACTACCTCTAGACCACCACCGCTTCACAGTACTCTAACATAATTGCTCTCTTTTCCAGACAACTCCTGCTAGACTGCGGCATCGGCACCACCACCGACACGGAGTCCGAGGTGGTCGTCTCCCAGCACCGCGCGCTCATCTTCTGCCAGCTCAAGAAAATGCTGGACATTGTTGAAAGGGACCTGCTTAAGCGTCATCTACCGTCCGTGACTTATCTGCGGCTGGACGGGAAGGTGCCGCCGCACCAGCGCCACGCGATAGTGTCGCGGTTCAACACCGACGTGTCTATCGACATCCTGCTGCTCACGACCGCGGTTAGTACTAGCACTATAACTATAGCCCGAATCATACTTCTTAGCGGCTGTCATGTTAGCTACAAGCTTCTCACTCAAAGCCCAATCCTGTTAAAGCTAAAGCCCACTTTTCAGATTGAGTTTCGCGCAGCTCGTAGCTAACTTCACAGCCGCCAAAATGTTTGATACAGCCTGCACTAAGTTACATCGCAAATGAGCGTGTCCACACAGCCACAAACGCCGACACCGAATCTATGTACCGCGCACGATAGTACAAAATGTACCACCGATTGTTCAAAATGTTTCACAGTTTTCCAGCTCGCGCTAGATTCACAGGATTCTGATCGTTGCCTTTGCTTACTTCTATCATTTATCAGAAAAAACATTGGAAGTTTTCTTTCACTCGCTACGCCTCGCGCAATCTTTACGCGCTTGATATGAAACATTAAATATCTAAAAAAATACCATTAAAGAGTAAAGAAGTATGCATGCAAGAAGCATTTTTTAAAACTTTTAATTTGGTAACATTATTTTTCTATATTTCAATTATTTTTGTTGCTTCAGGTGGGTGGTCTCGGTTTGAACCTAACCGGCGCGGATACAGTGATATTCGTCGAACACGATTGGAACCCGATGAAGGACCTGCAAGCCATGGACCGCGCGCACCGTATCGGGCAGAAGAAAGTCGTCAACGTATACCGACTCATCACAAGGGACACTCTGGAAGAGAAGATTATGGGGTAACTATACACTTGCACTTGTAAATATCCTTCGTTCAGATCTAATCGTGCGGATACAGTGATATGCGATGAAGGACCTGCAAGCCATGGACCGCGCGTATCGCATCGGGCAGAACAAAGTCGTCAACGTATCCCTACGACGAATACTCGAGGAATACTCTCATAGAGTCTATTATGGGGTAACTATACAATTGCACTTATAAATATCCTTCGCTCAGATCTAATGGTGCGGATACAGTGAAATTTGTGGAACTTGACTGGAACCCGATGAAAGTTCTCCAAGCCATCAGTGGTCAGAAACAAGCGACAAAAGAGCGCGGTTCTCATCGGTGAAACAACTTCTACGTTTTGCTGTCCTCGGCCAGTGTGTTCACCTCACTGTACGACAGGACATCTACCTTTTCTTTAACTTGATCTAAATCTGTTTCTATTATGTCTTATAAAACGCCGTTTGTTTTGCTGCATTTTAGTTCTGGAGTAAGGTAGCCTAACTTACTCCAGAAATAAAATAAGAATAGAACTCATTCAAGAATAACAAAAGCCCGAATTCAAATGATATCGCTAAACGTAGATAACCCGTAGAGTAAACTATTAATATAACTTGAAGAATTCAATGGTCACATTTTCCATACTTCCAGGTTGCAGAAATTCAAACTGATGACAGCGAACACCGTAATAAGCAGCGAGAATGCCGCCATGGAAACTATGGGCACAGATCAACTGCTAGACTTGTTCAACCTCTCGAGCGCCAATGCTGCCGGCCCCGCGCGCCCCGCCGCTCCCGCAGCCCTCGATACCCTGCCTGATTTATGGGAAGACTCGCAGTATGAAGAGGAGTACGATATGACGTCATTTATCCAAGGACTCAACAAGATGAAGTCGTAAATAGACCTTAGGTATGATGATGTAGGACATTGTAGGAGGTCCGAGGAGGGAGGACTTTAAAGCGCCGTTGCCGTCCCCGCAGCCCTGATACCCTGATCGATTCTGAGAGGACTTACAATATGAAAAGGAGTGCTATTTGATGTCAGTTATGCAAGAACTCAATAAAAAGTCCTAAATACGACCTTTAGTTCGTGGTTATCATGGATGTACTATATTAATAGATCGCCTTGAAGCTATCTACCATTTTGATCAACTAAAACAATTGTTACTCGACTCTAATGCGCAGTGAACAGGGCAGACGCCGTTTTAAAGGAGTTTTGGATTAAAATCACGGCCTTTATTTCTATTCTCTTTGATGTGAGTGAAACTCTAATTATTTACTTGTGTGTATGTGTGTAAATGCAGTGCGGACTTTAAAGGGATTGACCAGTTTTTAGATTTCAATACTTTGAGCGCAAAAACGGTAGGAATATTTAACTAATCGAGGTGTTGAACTATCTAACTGTAATAATTTTTTTTATTGTTACAAGGCACGGTAATCTACGAAAATTCAGATTTTTGTTGTATGTTAAGACACCGCTCAAGGACTTGACAAAATAAAGGCGTAAATGTTGAATTAGAATTAATATGTGTTTGGTTTTAAATGTTTAGTATATTCTAGAACTATATTTTTACTGTGTATTAGATGTAGTTAGGTAGTGATGAAACTATTTAGTATGAATTTTATAAACGTGCGTGTGAATATTTCATGTACCTATATGCTTATGAGAGTAAAGGCGATTTTCGGCGGTTGTCCTCAATAATAATAAACTTATTTTATACAACGAATCTAAAATCTTAGTTGATAATTACTTTTAGTGATAGTTTTCATTAAAGACGCTTTTTTGATTTGGCAGTGAGCAACAAATGGATCTTATGTACTGCTTATTTATTTGTGTGGAGTTATTTAATAGCGAAGCGTGATGTGTGTGTTCTTTATTCTAAAGAAATTTACATCTTGAAAGATAACTAGAAATCCACCGGCGCCATGAGCTGGGCTAAACTGCCGACGAACTGATTTTAATACAAATTGCTAAATCGCTAAAAAGTGTAATATCGACGGATGGCTTCGGTTCGTAGAACTAAAATAATCTAAATGTTGTCATGTCACGTCGACCTACCCGCTCCAATCAAAACTGCAGTCTTAATTATGTACAGGCCGAATCATACAATATCCAAGACTAAAGCTCACATAAAGCTGCGCGTTGATTGGGTTTCGCGCACCTTGAAGCTAACTTCACATCTGCCGACTTGTATGATTCGGCCTGTAACAATGGTATGAACTGTCGATAGTCGTCTTTACCATCAGTAAACCGGAAGAGGCTGATACCATACAGAATAGAAGTAGAATCTAACATTATTTGCAGAGTTTATGAATGATATAGAAACACAGCTATATGCGGTTGCCTTAGCGAATCTTCATGTTAGATAGTAATAGATTTAGAATAGATTGGTCATTTTAAAACCGGTTCGTTGTAGTTTTTATAAAAAAACTTTTATGATTCTGTCTCGCTCGGACTTGTACAGCCTGATTAAGATTATAGGCGGCTGTGATGTTCGCTACAAGCTGTGGATAACCCAATCCTGACTATAGCTCACTTAACAGCTGGTCGGGGTTTCGCTCCAAGCCCCAAGAAGTTCGATTCGGCCTATAATGTAGCTCTGTAGCTATGTCTAATTCTGATTTTCAAAAAATAAAATATATTTATTTTTCTTAAAATATACCTAGTAAAGATTTGGTTCAAAATGTCTGGTATAGTAGCTTACTTATAGACCGTTTTACTAAAGTTTTGTTGGGAAATTGGTATTAATATATTCTGGTCAAGGAACCGGCCTCACTATCGGTGTAGGATTCAGATTCCTGCATTTATGGCATGATTTTAAAACTCACTGTAACTGTTTGAAGAAAGTCGTGAACTTATGAACTCAACTACGGAACAATATTTGTGAGGCTACTGTCAATTGTAGAAAAAAAAATTAAGAGCAAAAGCCACGCTGCCACTGTCTAATTTTACGTAAAGTGTTATTTTATCTACATTGTTTTATTATTTTATTTATTTTAGTCTTCGGGGAGATGGCTTTGCATTACTAGCTTTTCGTATAGGGTATTCTAAAATACTTGAGATTTCATTCTAACGACATGCGACAGTTGCAATGATACGAACGTAAATAAACAAAATAAATCTGACGGAAACAAGATTTCCCGCAAGTTTTAATATTATAGTTAGGTACATTAAAGCTGTCCATAGTTCACTAATAATTATATTCTGTTAAATTATATTTTGATTAGGTCAAAATAATGTTTGAATGTTGTTTATCGCTTTAAGTGTCACGACTTTATGTTTTCTTATATGTTTCTTATAGAGTTACATGGTAAGGTGAAGCTGAAAGGTGACTTTAGTTGACAGTTTTTAGTGTGGGGCCATATTTCATTGTCAATTATTGCCTCTTTTTGCGTTACAAAGTGCTAAAAAAGTCTATTTTCTTTGAAAATTTTTCGCAATAATTATAAAGATTGGTCTCATGCATGTGTTTTTGTAAATTGGTAGATTTATACTTTCGCTTACCACCTATCCATATAACTTTAACAATGTATTCAAAGTGCTTGGTGTTTGTTTAGCTTACAGTGTTTAATGTAAGTTCCTTCTTGTAAGAAAATACCTCAATGTCATTATTTTCTCTACAAAAATATTTATTGCATAGCGTAGCGTTAGTGAATATAAGAAGAAGTCATTTAATAGTCATTTTTGTAGGTTTAGGTTAATATCTTGTACACTAAGAGCAGTGTCAAGTCTTTATGTATTTAGGCATTGCCTCATCTCGAAATTATGCATTATGTTAAAAATAGGTTTATTCCTAACTCATAGTTATATTACTTTGTACCTTGAAATGTGTGTATGAGTACCTGCTCTATTTATTTATGACAAGTATAAATACCATAGATAATCGAAGCATTGCAGAATAAAGCTGGAATTAAGCTCCCCAGACGTAATAACTTTATGCCCCAGACAGTAGTCGACTTAACCCGGAAACATACTATAAGACGCGGCTGACGGACGCGACTAGTCCGATAGTATGTTTCCAGCTTTAGTGTTCGACCAATTACAAAGGACGATCAATAAAAAAAGCATAAATAAAATCAAGACCTATGATTGGAGGATGACTGTGCAACTTTCTGGAGGAAGATTGAATGCGGCAAGTTTATGAATTATTTATCAATTATTTTAACTAAAAAAAAGAAACTTTTTCTGGATTCAAGCTAAAGCTGTCATGTTCTTATGCACTAAATGATTTTGCATTGAATATGGGTATTACAGAGTATGTTTTAGAATGTTATGTTTATTGTTTTGTACCAATATTTTTAATGTTATAAAATAATTGTATTAGTGTCAAAATAAAGCAAAACTTAAATTAAAACGTTTTTTTATTTCAAATGGCAAGATGTTTTCTGCTTATACAGGGTTATTTCTAACCAATTAGCATCCTCTTAAGAGCATATTCTGTACATCAAAACTAACAACTTTTGTTCTGCTACTTTTGTCAAAACCATATTCTGTACATCAAAACTAACAACTTTTGTTCTGCTACTTTTGTCAAAACTAAAAAAATAAATTGTTGTTCCAAAGAAAAATATCGTCACCCGCGACCAAATGTATGGAACAGCAGATTTTTCTTATAGTTTTGACAAAAGTTGTAGTACATTAGTTGTTAGTTTTGATGTACAGAATGAGCCCCGAAAACACTGACCTCTATATAATATCTTATATTATAAGTATATGGAGGTCAGTGCCCTAAAATGATGCTAATTGTTATAACCCTGTATACTACTACTGTATAAGGGAGGCTTATGTAGGCCCAGAAAACAGTTGCAAAGAGAATATAACAGTAGTCGGTTATTAAAATACAATTATCACTGCTGATGATGGCTTGGAGGATTTAGCTACTGGAGAAGAATAAGGAAGTTTCCTTTATCATGAAAACTAAAAATAATTATATACATTTAAAGACGTTAGAAATATATTAGAAACAGTGAAAAAATTACTCGAATATCTTAATAAATGACCGTCTCGAGGTTTTTTGATTTCGTGCGGTCATGTTTAAAAATTCAACTCCGTCATTTTTGAAGATAATTAAAAAATAAAAACACCATAATTTATTGCAGACTTGGAGTAATTTAATAAAAATAAAACTAGAAAACGGGAAACTTCCTTATTCAGCGCGCGTACCCCTCTGTCATGGTACCAAGAAAAATTGTACCTATGCGTAAACGAGACACCTGACGTTTCATTACACAGTTTTAGACTTAAGCGTCTAAGCAAAAGGGATTATCAGGAACTGTGACGCGCTCTTCGGCGAGCGCGTAAGCATGTAATTTGTATGAACTTGTGTTTCAAAAACGCGTCGCTAGTGGCGCCGTACATTTCTTCATACAAATTACATGCTTACGCGCTTGCCGAAGAGCGCGTCATGTCTACGACAAAACTCACTCTCAGCATACTGGGCTACATTGCTCTCGCTCTCTCCGCTGCATAAAACCATCACACGTTAACGTTTCAACTTTATCGCCATACGTTAGATTAGAACGCGCCGTAGAGAAGCGAGTCCGCATGAAAGTGGCGTGGCGTGCCGAGAAGCGACGTAAAGCGGCGCGCCGTAAGAGTATTATTATATCTTCTTTGCCGTAAGTAGGAATCCACGTAACCGAGAATCGATGCTCGGGGAATTATCGGAACGAGAAACAATAAAACAGAGTAGTGACATGGGTAATCTACTTTTTCTCAAACATGCTTGGAAATGTGAGCATTTCTTTGACAACCTACTTCAAGATAAATCGAAATTGCTGTACTGGCAACAGAGCAGCATACATTTGGTAAGACCACAGGCAACAAACGTCTTCTTTCTCTTTTCTGTGATTCCGAGGATCGGCCTGTGAAAAGGGCTGTGACTGTGAAGTGTTATAAATCGGTTTGCTGCTTATAACGAAACGGTTTACGGTATTGAAGTTGACAGAAAGTTTTGAGGGAGGCGGAAACGCGAGAAAATCATGTCGCCGCATTGTATTATTTTCTAAAACTTGTGTTTTCATCGGTATTAATATGGTATTAATAGTATAAAAGTTGTGGTGTTTCACTTATTAATGGCTGAAATACATGCATGAGAGTGGGCAAGAAAATGTGGTAAAACATGTCTATTCGTATTGTCTTCTAAACTCCATCGAAGCTTCTATTAGTGAAGTCTCCACGGCTTTACAAAGAAGAAGAGTCAGAATATTCTACATATAATATGACGAGGCGGTATCAAAGAAATTATAATTGAGAGGGCAGTATGGCCTTAAAAGCTTTAGCCAGCCCAAAATTAAGAATTATTAAAAAAAAATGAAGTTGACAGCTCGTTTGCTTGACAGCTACGGCAGAGGGCGCCATTGTGCATCAACACCATGGCGAAGGCGACGTCAAGCGTGTGAATATTTTTTTGTTTTCGACGCGATTACTGTTGTTTTCTATCTATATGTAAGCTGAGAGACTCGATTTATGGTTATCAATAGTGTTTGCTTAACGCGAAGTGCAAATACTGTTCCTCGAAAGTTGAAAGTTTGGTGTGTGAAGTTGTAACGAACTCGGAGATCACTTGGGAATTCAGGTGTCAACGAGGTAAGAAACTGATGCTTACAGCTCGATTACGACTTCTAAAATTAACACTTCAGATCCTAACAAACATTTATGAACCTCCACACCTAGTAATTAGCCCATTTTAGTGTTTTGGTCGCAAGGACAACATTGCTCAGGTAATAGTTATAAATAATCTCTGTAAGGTTAGAATCACGTCTTTGGGTGTATTGAAGAACTGTACATTAGTTTAATGTTCGTTTACGAAGCTTACTATGGAGCTGTGACTTCGACAAAGAAATTAACGTTCTTAGATTGCCAGAAAAAAGTTTTGTTATGTTTACAAACTTTGGTTCAAGTCTTAGTTTTAGTAGTCTTGTATTTGTTACAATATTCACAAAATAATTTGTTGCCATGCTACAATAATTTGGATTTTTCCTAAAATTACCAACCAATATGCTCAGCATAATTTTGAATTACAATCTACCGCTAAAGATTTGTAACACCATGTTTTTAGAAATTATTTACTGTTTTGATTAGAAATGTAATCATGTAACAGAAAAAAATCCAAAACATGTAGCTGTTCATGTTCATTTTACAAGCCTACCAGTACCAGCGTAAACAATCTAAAATCTAAGTTGACTATAAAACATTTACCTATATGATGTGTTTTGACATGTATTTGGAATTATTGTATATTGGCATGAAATAAAATTTTGACAATTAGTGCTTACAGTAAAAAAAAAAAGTGTACTAAGACTTATGTAACTAATACACATGTTATAATGTTTAGCGAGACTCCATAAGTAGCATGCTATTTTACTTAGCATATAATATATTGTCACCTTCAGTATGCCTTCTGGCAGAGGCCGCTTCCTAGGACTTCCATTTTCTTCGATCTTGTGTTTTTAGATTTCACTGACAAGATAAAACTGAAAACAACTCTGAAAAAAATTACATAAGCAAAACAGGCTATAAAATAAAATACATTGCCACCAAGCAAAAGTACACTTTCATGTTCGCACCCGTTCCGCAAAATTCCACTCTAAACATATGTATTTTATGTGAACTAATACACACTATATGATGCAGCAGGCCGCTTATTCCACATTTCCATAATATTCATATTGCACTGCGGCCCGCTCTGCTCAGCTGCGACTCGACGTTTGACAATGTGCATGAACCTTTATGAGACAACGATTTTGAGATCAACCAGCAATCAACTTGAAATTACCATCTCGCACTAAATGATGTGGCGACAGTACCACTCAAAAGTCAGTTTCCATTTCAGGCTAAGAGTAAAACACTTTAGAACATCTTTTTTACTTTTAATAAGTTTTTTATGGCACTTTAGCCAGAAATAAAAATTAATGGCTGCCTCAGTAGCCTAGAGGTTAGTGACATTTTATTTATTTTTGGTTAAATTTTAGACTAAATTACATTTATTTTTTATTAATGAATACAATACATCTATGTTTAATAGCAAGTTATAAAATAGTATTTTGTAAATATTGATTAATGAAGCCAATAAAATTAACACAACATCTTTATTTGATGACAACTTAGGATTTAAAAAAAAATTGCATAAACTGTATTTACTAAGTTTCATGATTTCTCCTATAAAATTTAAAATGACCAATTTTTCAAAAATGCATCATGTGTATTTATTTTATTTATCCATGTATTTATGGATTCTGTTTCCTGTGTATTTTTTTGGCACACCACAGCTAGCCTATAAATAAATATTTTGGTATTGAAAAAATCTGGAAATTATGTGTGTAATTAAATGCTGAGGAGGTCCCATTAAGAAAGCAGCAATTTGAAAATAGTTGATCTTTATTTATTTTATTATTGAACTTATGCATATCTGTGCATGTGATTTTGACACTTGAAGTGAAATAATCACAGAGATCTCAGAGAGATTATGCTGTTGTCATTTGAGGCAATTGTCAGCCACAAAAATCTATGTGTATCCGAGAGGTTGTCACTGTGAAATTGCTATTGGAAATTTGATGTTCCGCAAAGAAAAATCCTACAGTAGGGTCAGTCCGCGGTAATCGATACCAGATAACCAAATAAATTATTTGCGCAAACTATCACTAATATACAAAATATCCAGGCTATTATACGTAAATTTTCCTAAACCGAATGAAAAATGCGATTTTTTTACTTAGTTTTTATAATATTTTCATTCAAACATAGACAACGTCAACCTCCCACGGGTAGTAAAAAATAATACGAAAATGGCACCTGTTTTTTTACTTTATCAAATTGACAGCCCGCCTTTTTCTATTGTCAGTGATTGCAAGATAACTTGTTTTTGATTGCTGTGAAAAAACGGATTGTTTCAGGTAATTACTAACGATTTTACTTAATATTATTGTTAAGCAAGTATTTGTGTCACACCCGTCACGAAATACATAGATAAGTTAAGATTGCATGTGTTATACCAGCAGAAATGATGTGACGTTTTGTGAAAGTAAGGCTATCCAAGGGGGCAAAGGATGGAAATAGTTTTGGTATTTAAATAAAGGCTTCACTTTGATATATAAGCTTGTACTTATCAGTCACGCCCGTCACATGTCACACCTGTCACAAACTCTGGCTGACTTTTTCATACATGAAAAAAATGTCTAATGAGGAAATGAGGAATGAGAAAAAGTCGGGAGAAATTAAGGAGTAATCCAGAAAAGCTTGAAGAGTTCTTGAAGAAGGAAAGAGAAAGGAATAGAGTTAGAAGAGCAAAACAACAGAACATCATTGTAAAAAGCAAGAATAAATTGGAAAGTAGCAGATTAGCGGCCAGAATTAGACAACGCAAATGCAGAGAAAAAAAGAAACTTTGTTTAATAGGAGAACATTTAGCAATGTCCCCCTCTTCGTACAAATGTAAACAAACTTTAAGTAAAGCAGTAATAAGTCGTCCCAGTAAGCATTTTTATAAATTTAATGAGTGTGTGGATGTTTTTGAACAGTGGTTGTAATATGTAAAAGTTGAATTGGTCAGTAAATAATAAAAGACGTTGATTAAACATAACTTTTTATTCAACTTGTCACGCCCGTCACATTGATGTGTCACGCCCGTCACAATGTTTGCCAATTAATAACTAAAGAAATTGACTAACTATTTACTAGATTGTTCTTTGACACGAAAGATAATTTATTGAATATTTAAAAAATATTAAGTAATTATTTTTTACCCAATTCAATACTTTTGCTAAACCGTCGATATTTCTGACAGAGGTAACAAGTCATGCAATAGTTGAGGTCACACCCGACACAGGCCTTTAAAAATGGATATCTTCATTTTTAATAGCCCTATAAATTTCATTTTTTGTTATAAATATACATAACATTAGGATCTGCAGGATTATGCTATAACTAACAGTAAAGTTTATTTTCATTTAAAAGTTATACTTCATAACAAAAGTTGAAATGTCACACCCGTCACCGCGGACTGACCCAGTAGTCACTGATTCAAGATATATTTCATCTCTTTCTAACTCGTGCCATATTAAATCAATGCATCTCTTTCAGATTTTCTCAATCAACTACATCCCTCTGGTATCTCTGTGGCAACTACTAAATACTAACTAAATAGCTCCCAAAATGTTGCTTGGCAATTATTGCCTTTCAAGCATCAAGATGTAACATGCCTACTTAAATTTTAAATATGCAATCACTTCATAGAGATTACCTTCTCTTTACCCACTGTGGTAGACATGTATATATGTAACAAATACTCATAAACTGCAACATACATGATTACAGAAAACTTCATATATATCAGAACTATATTGCTTGTTATGAAAGTGTTAATTCTAGTTAATATTTAATGTATATTCTGTTGTTGGTGTTTCTTATGTGAATAAATAAATAAATAAACATGAGACGACTGGTGCAAAATAGCTGTATATTCATTGAATATATATTAGCCATGTAATAAAGGGGCAGCTACAAGCTAACTTCACAGATCCCAAGAAATTTTAATTCAGCCTATAGTTGTGACTTTAAGCATAGAGTTTGTTGTGAAGTTGTGCTCTGCTAGGTTGAGACAATATTATATACTATCTCAGAAGATCTATGGGTCACTTTTTCACAAAACAGGAAATTTTAAAAAGTTTTGCATATTGTGTGATCCATATGAAAGGAATTGTGAAATCCTTCTATATCTGCTTTGATTGCTGACCAATCATCATCTTTGTAAATAGTATTTAATTTTGTCTAGTAATTTGCTACCTGACTGCATCATAAAAAATTACTAATTATATAGTACTATCATTTTACCTGTAATGTTCTTTTTTTTTATTTAACCTGTACTGTCCCAGTGCTGGGCAAAGGTCTCCCCCAATTCTTGTACCAGCCTTTTCAATAGTCCACTGCAGGACATAGGCCTATCCACGAAGGGTGATTGGGCTATATCCACCATGCTGGCCAAGTGCGGGTTGGTGGATTCACATACGCCATCGAATTTCTTCAACGGAGATATGCAGGTTGCCTCACGATGTTTTCCTTCACCGAAAAGCCAGTGGTGTGAAATTCCATACATAAATTCCAAAGCACTCATTGGTACGAGACTTGACCCACGACCTCACGATTGTAAGGCTGGTGTCACTACCTCTTGACCACCATAGCTCCCCCAATTCTTATTATAATTTAATGAAAAGTGTAATAAACCATCATATTAGTTATCATATTGGGAATATCTCGACAAAACCCTATCACATTCATATCTCAATATGCTCTTGACAACTAATTCCCTATCATTGTCTTTGATAATTTTTTTCAGACTAATAACATCAACTCTTATTTTTACATATCCAGACCAATTTCCTTTTATCTCGCCCTCAACAAAACTTTATCAACTATGATAAAGTTTTGTTGAGGGCGAGAATGGTTAGTACCATTCATAAAAGTTATTACAATTTATTTATATAAATTTTCATTATCATAAACTGAGGAACACGTCATTTTAATAGCTGGCGCGTCGTAAACGCGCGTTTAAATTGTAAAAATACTCGTAAAGCAATGTGTCATCGATCCGGGCCATAAAAAAGCGTAGTTTTGCAACAATCAATTCCCTTTGTGTCCGCGACATCAATGGGAGCGGTTACTGTGTACCTATCCTTTGATCTCGCCGCCCTCTGAAGATGCGACTGTGCGCTAATACCGCCCGCCCGGCGAACAACGGCGTAACTCCATTTTCTACAAAACTGGTCTATTTTTCGACACCCACGCTCGATGGCCCGGCTAAAATTAGCAAACCCTACAGATATCGAGTTTTATGACACGTTATATTTAATTTTATTTTATTTATCAAACGTGGAATGCAATAATTCATAATTATTTCGTCTCGTGTTAAAAGATTTGGTTGTAAATTCAGTTAATGTAATTAAAATCATTAGGGTCTCAAGTTAAAAGTGAGTTGTTTAGAACTCTTGTACTGCCTCATTTATTTTATTTGCTTATCACTGCATTATTTATATTATAACTACATTATTTCAGTTGTACATTTATTGCATATCGAGCATTGGAACATACAAATGACCATAGAAAGAATAAAACTGTTTTTTTTCGGACATTTCGTTAATCGTGCCACTGCTGCTGTGCATAGGCCTCTCCTATCTGTATTAAGACCGGTTGGAAGCTTCTTCCATCCAACGTGATCCTGCGGTCTTCGGACATCCGATGTTACAGAATTCTGATTTTATTAATCTTCAGTATACGCAAGTGGTCGTACTCTAGGAAGGTCTCATCACGCTAAAAAGGTTTGTTGTTTTTGAAATACACGTCTTCTGTTAGTGACCCTGACTTCTGGATCAAAAAGACGTGGGCTCGATTCCCACCCAGGACAAGCATTATGTGATGAACATAAGTGTTTGCTCTGTGTCTGGGTGTTATTTAGGTACTATCTATATAAGTATGTATTTAAAATATGTATAGGTAGTATATCAGTCTCTGGCATATCGTGCCTCATGCCTATATCACAAGCTTTGCTTAGTTTGGGGTGAGAGACCGTGTGTAAGATGACCCCTAATATTTATATTGACCATTTACCGCAGATCTCCATATATAGTCATGTAGTCATTTATTCATAACACCATTTGTTACAAGTCATGATCCTTCATAGACTGATTTGTTTCATGAATTATGTCATAATTTCTTCATAGACTGATTTCCTTCACATCATCGCTATCGATGTTCAAAACACAGAATGCAGTTGCGACGTTTTTGCAACGTGTAGCGTCGAAGGGGGCGATTCAGTGCTTTGTCGCGAAGTGGGACTTACGTCTGTTAGCCGGGGCCCGAGTCAAAGTAAGTATATACAAATTGTTCGGCTCTTCTGACCAGACGATGTTCCGTCTGTGGCTTATGTCTGTAGGGCACGAACAAATGGGTAATTAGTAAAACCTAATTGACGCTAAATAGTAGTAAGTTCGTATAGCCCGGGTGGCTAGACTTGGCTAATCCTGGTGTCGGAAATTTTTAAGCCGCCTTTAAGAGGCTTTACCTCTGATATGGCTAAATGACTGACGTCTTCTAACAATTCACGCTAATTTTATTATAGTCTTGTGAAAATATGTTTTTAAATTTAATTATGGCGATGAAATGTGGTAAATAGAAGAGGTGGGGTAGACAGGGTAGGCGAAAGTTTTTTTTTATCGGTTACCACTACCACTGGCGCGTACTAGAACTAGTAGTAGTAGTAGGATTACAGTTCGATTAGAATCATGGGCGCAGTTACGAGAGCAGTACCGATCACAGAAGACTTGAAAGTCAATACAATCATTACATAACTTTTTTTCGGGTGGACAAAACTAGGCAGTAGCCCCCTTAGAGAAAATATCTAGCCATGCCAAAGATTTATTATACTCATAAAATATTTTGATAATTAATTATATTTTATTTATAATTTTCGTATTAAATAGCAATAGTGATGAAGATTGTAACCGACAACATCTATTATGTTCACTAGGGTGGAGTGAAAATCAATTTTAATATCCTAAGGTGGCACAAGGGAGGTGTGGCACATTCCCAGAACCTAATTACTGGTAACATTATCACGTAATTCACATTATATACTCATAAAATATGTAACTATATAACATTATGTACGTGTGTATATGTATATATATTAACATTAAATAATTATAAAAAATATGTTTTAATTAATTAAGTGATACATATAGTACAATACCTTGATTTTGACAGACTTTCGAAAATTTGACGATGTATGATAAGGTGTGCTTTCAAGGCTTATATCCTGAATTCAGTGAAAACGTATCTACTTAACGTTTCTATTTGGTCTAAAAAGTCTAAAAACACATGTAAACCTCTGCTACAAAACTTCTGAATATGTTTATATTTTCCAAATTCTCACATTTTTTCAAACTTTATGTGCAACGCGCTACCTTAGGATATTAACTTAGAAATTATATACTATGGGACTAATCGCGCACTAAAATTACGAGCTAAATAAATACCTCATCATCCCGACGTTTCGGCCGAGTTGCACCGATCGTGGTCACGAATATTTATTTATTTATTTAGAATATAATAATAAAGTGTTCAAATCGCGAAAGTTTAAAAACAACATTACCTTAGAAAGCTTAAATTTTGCACAAATACTCCTAAACATATAGGTCAATAATTGAAAATACAGGAGTTTTAAAATTCAGAAAAAGTGTTTTTCGATTTACTCTAATGCATCCTCCATATTGGCACGTAGGTAGTGAGTTAGTGACAGGTCGCGAAAGTCCGCAGAATCTATAGCTGTCGCCGTCGATCGTTATTATAAACAGACAGATTTCAGCGAATACACCTATACCTATACCTGACTGCCTCGTTGGCTCAGTGGTTGGTGACCCTAACTTCTGGATCAAAGAGGCGTGGGTTCGATCCCCACCCAGGGCTAATATTTATGTGATGAACATAAGTGTTTGCTCTGTGTCTGGGCGTTATTTAATTTCTATCTATATAAGTATGTATTTAAAAATATGTATATGTAGTATATCAGTCTCTGGCACCCATATCACAAGCTTTGCTTAGTTTGGGGTCAGAGGCAGTGTGTAAGATGTCCCAAAATATTTATTATACGTACAGGTTCTCTAAAACAGTGGGATACCATACCTATACACCATATATATATGTACAATGTACATTGTACATGTATATTTCAAGAACAAGCTCAAACTTTTTACCGTAAAAGTTGTTCATAATGATAATTACACGGGCCTCTGAAAATCTAAAATTTCAGATTTTTCCTTTAGTTTTAACACCATTGAATTATATGTTTCGCAAGAATGTTATTTATATGTATCATTGAACCTTGTCGGTTGTCGCACCGCTGAGTATACCTAGTTCAAGCACAGAATCCTCGTATTACCTACATGAGCACTAGTAATATCTATTCATAGAATACCGTAAAAAGCTTTTGACTTAAAGCGATACGTAAGTTCTATACAGGTTCTAGGACAATTCTTGAAAAAGCCTATTGAGTTTGGCAGCTATCCTACCTTAATCTCAACTGTCTACTGATTTCTATTTGATCTTCGAGTTTGTTCCGAAACAAGGAACAGGGGGTCTTAGTGAGGGCCTATGTCTATGTGATCTTATGATCTATTATTTATTTATAGGTATATACAGGGTTACAGGATAAGTCGACCTATTCCCGTTAAGGGTGTGTAGTTTACTTTGTTTCTGTCTAATTTTACTATGAAATACACTATCCTAAATTAAAAAAAAAAACAGATATTAGAAAGTAGTAATAAGTACCTACCAAACTTTTAAAATCCCAATTTTCGGCTATTGGCTCAGATATTTTGAAACGTGTAAGTCGTATTATTATTTTTATTTGATTTTTACATGTAAAATAATGTTAAGTGTCACTACCCAATTTTGTCCGTAAAATTAACCTTTTATAAAAAGTATTTGAGTTCAAATATCTCGAAATCTGTGAGATTTAGGATATGGTGTTTCATAGTCAAATCAGTCAGAAACATAGTAAACTACACTCCCCTAACGGGAATAGGTCGACTTAGCCTGTAACCCTGTATAACTATTATACAAGCTGCGGATAACCGACCTTACTGAAGCTCACTTAACAGCTGTACGAGGATTGGATTATCCGCAGCATGTAGCTAACATCACAGCCGCCAAGAAGTTTGATTCGGCCTGGCGTTAGTTTTTAAGGCGCCTGAAGGCCTCTGATGTGGCTTAACCATCCTAACATCCCATCCTAACCGGGAACCATAACTCCAACTACAGCAGCGTTCCGTTGTAATTGCCACTCGCGATCACCCATCCGAAAGCGGACCGTGTCGAACATTGTTTTACTTGTGATCGCTAAACCAAAATAAATTTCGTCAAACTGTCTGAATGAGACTGCGGAAACGCGCTGGTTGCAAGTTGCGTCCAATCGTCTTAATGAAAATTCATCTATAATACCCTTACTATCCTTATATATAGTCCTTTATCTAACAGTAGACGTCCAGTGGCTGAGATGATGATGAAGGATTATTAGGTAGATGGATATAAAGTAAGGAAATGAGTAGAAAAAAGTATCAAAGTCTCAGATATACTTACTTTTTTGCTGAAGCAAACAAGATAAAGACACCGGTATCCAATCCCGAGATGATTTGTCCAATCCTGTAATATAAAAGTTAGCCCGAACTCTCAGTATGCGGGCGCCAGGATTTACTTCCAACAAGGGTTACCATGTCGACAGGAGTGTTGCGGAATTTTTTCGTGGTCACTACGCTATTGATAGCGCGGACCAGCACGTAGGCCTCTGGTAGGAGCAGTAATGCGCCTCGCGATTTCTTGCTATCTTGATAGAAATTGTAAAAGAAGCTAGCGTAAATGGAGCGAAATTTTGTTTGCAAACATTACATACATGAAAAAAATGGCGTTCCAAAAAAATTTGGTTATGCAATGATAAATTTGTAAGTCTAAGTCTTGTGTAGATAAAAGCTTTCTCGGAATGGAAATTTTATAAACATCTATTAGTTGTGATTGTTTTTACTTGGTTACATCAATTACATACTTAAGACTACATTATTGAACAAAAATTGTTATTCGAAACATTGATGTCAAAATATTAACAAACTCCAAACCAGGAACGATTATATTGTGTTGTGAGGAAAAAAGAAAGTAATAATTTGGCGAGTGGGAAGTATTTATTTTCTCTCTTCTAAAGTCTGGACTTGTCCGGAAAAATCCGAAACGATACTGACCCTAGTTTCAACTCTTTCTTATAAGCAAGATAAATATCAAGAGAAATGTTTTAAGAAAGACTCCTGCACTTTGAAGGCGCGCTGATTTCGAAGTTACGATTTTATTGGAAGTCTTTGTAGAGATAGATTTCTTCTCTCTACCTGTTGGAAAAGTAATTTTTCTGGGAGTTTGATGGATTGGAGATGGAGGATTAAGCTACTTTTTAGGTATTGAAAGACGTCTCATTTTAATTCTCTGCTGATAAATAGCTGTTCTACTCTACATAAATATATGTAACTAGTTTTTACCCGCGGCTTCGCCCGCATACTCAATTTATCATTATAATTTATAGCCTATGTGTTATTCTGATATATAAGCTATATTATTGCAAAGTTTCATCTCAATCCGTTCAGTAGTTTTTGCGTGAAAGAGTAACAAACATCCATACATCCATCCATCCATCCATCCATCCTCACAAACTTTTGCGTTTATAATATTAGTAGGATAAATGAAAGCAGAGTCGCTATGGCCGAAATCGGCTTAGAAACATCATCGCGTTTCCATAAAACGTTAAGTATCGGTTATTTTATAATATATTATCATATAACTTTGGACTAGCAAATCGTTTATATTTATAAAATAATATTGTATACCTATATTTGTTGAAAAATCGGGTTTTGAAAAATATCTATTTTGATGAAATATTGCATGTATGTAGGTACAAAGCTTTTCTTTATAAGTTTATCTGTACAGGCGGTAACTCCGAGAAAACGCGAGTTTCGATATTTTTTAATTTTGTACTTCGGTCGCTGTGTGATAACAACATATCAACAAGCAATTCCAGCCGCATAGTTTCCGCAGTATAATCACTTAATGACGAACTTCCCGCCCTTTCGTAATACTGTTAATATCATATGGACCGGCCTCAGCGAAGCACTTAGTGCGGAAGCGTAACGCTGGCGCCCAACAAGGGACTGCAAATTGGCCCGAACAATTAATGGCCACCTGGCTTCCTCGCTAATCGACCGATAGAATTAAATGAACGGACTGCACTAATTGCCCGGTAAGACAAAGGGGCAAACACTCGCCTTTGAACTCCCGATGTCTAGTGTCACTCGAGGCGTAGCGCTGCGTCGGCAGGGCCTCCGATGCGCTTGTGTAGCGCTGTTCACGTTTGACTAGCGCAGGTACTATTGTTGATTGTACGCCAATTGTCAAGAATACGCCAATGTGACATCAAACGTCTCATGTTGGACATTTTACGAACGAAAGCCTTAGCTATAGGTCATTATTGCATTCATGCGAAATGTGTTCTGTTCACATCGTTCATACTACATATGCACGCAGCATCGACTCATAAGAAGACAATTCAAACTTCTCATATCTAAATGATAGATGATGATGATGACCATCATTTTGGCCGTGTTGTGTATGGGTTTTCTGTCCAGTAGTACCATCATGATGTTCCAAATAAAACACAACTTTTAGAAAAAAAAAAGTTCATATTCGAATAAACTTTTCTAAAAGTATTTTCTAATTGTAATAGGAAGTGCAGTAAACTAAAATGCAATAAATACGATACGAAGAAATTTATTTAATTAAGCTTTCATCACTATTCCATCAAACTTAATCAATTTTTGTATTGCATTCAACGTCGGTGCTTTTACCTATTACCGCGTTACTGATCGATTCGATTCAATACGTCCCGGCTGTAACGAATCCCGTAAAAACGTCAAAATATCGAGATATTTGTGCCTTTGACTTGATTTCTAGCTAGAGTGTATAATATACTTTCAATACGTTGTATGAACAAAGCTGGCGATACAAATCTGTCACTGTTTTTTTCGTCTTCGTATGGTTAGGCCTGCCTTCAGCAGCGGAATCTAAAAAAGGCCAGTACAGTACAGTGAATAGTTTCTTTCCTTTTTGTTCAAATTCCATTATTTAAGTTGCGGTTAAATTTACTCATTTCAAAAGCAAATCAAAATTATAGGCGTTTAATATTCTCAAAATATTTTTATTAGTAGAAACTTGTAATTAGCTTTATTGTTAAACTATTTAAGTTTATAAGCTGTAATACAAAATCTGTTAGTTTCTAAGAACGTAAAAAAAAAAAAATTATGAAGTCTACAGCGTCGCTAAGTAGAAGAAAAAGATTCTTCATTCGTAGCTTTTAACAGTTTTAGGTATATTAGTAAGTAGTTTTAGTACAACGATCAAGAGATAATCAGTAATGTTGGTGGTCGAAACGTCGATAGCACTCGGTGGCTAGAGCTCTTAAGGCACGTCGATGGTTGCGAGCGTTTCCTCTATCTTGGTTGCATGCTTGCCACTGAAGTAGAATAGTAAGACAAGCCCATTTTAACATTGGAATTTCTTCTTATGATTTTTTAAAAATACAATGTATAAATGGGCTTGTCTTGCTATTCTACTTCAGTGGCAAGCATGCAACCAAGATAGAGGAACTATCTGTCAAACTATTATGCAAGTCGAGTATACGTCTAATGTTGTTTTTAAACTTTCGCTATTTGAACACATTATTATTATATACTACGGGACTAATCGCGCACTAAAATTACGAGATAAATAAATACCTCCTCATCCCGACGTTTCGGCCGAGTTGCATTGACCGTGGTCACGGGTAGACTGGCAAAGTAGTAAAGTAGTAAACTAGTCCCGTAGTATATAATAATAATATACGTCTAATGATTAAACGATGACCTCTTGGCTTTGATGGTACGTCTTTCTTCGAAGCAGTTGGTATTGGGTTGAATTGCCAGCGGGGCAGATCATTGAATAAAGAATTTAAATATATTTCTTGGGTCTGGGTGTTAAAATTGTCTTTGTGTATGTTCCATGTCTCTCTCAACACAGGGAAGGGAAATTTGAGGTATTTTTGCGGTAAGTAAGTTCGTATAGGCTGGGTGGCTAGCCCTGGTGTCAGAGTTTTTAGGTCGCTTTGACATGGCTAACGGTATTTTTGCGGTGGTGGTATCACGAGGTTTCATCATTGTCAGGCTGTTGTCAAATACGCTTGTGTGACACCAACATATTAGTGCCGTTTTAAATGTTCTAAAACCAGGTCTTTAATAACTATGTCTATTACACTTGCACATCAATTAGAGATCGGGAGAGCTTGCGCCCGGCCGCTGCAATAATGTAGGCGGAACGGAATGTTCTGGTCAATTGGTAGCTTACCGATCAATGAGACGATGGAACAGGATACAAACATGATTCAATTAATGCGTGCAACGCGCTACGTTGCGTAGGTAACGGAAGGTTAGGAGAAAACAGGGGCTCCAAGATTCAGACACCAGCTAGGCCTGGTGTTAGCTACGAACTAACTTACTCGTAGAAAACTTTTAGGAAAATACAACAGGTCCATATTAACGTAGAAGTATCGTTTCCTTCTGTGCCATATTACCATAAAGGAGATTCTGCGAAAATGTATGCAGCTTGGGCTATGAGAATGACCTTGCAAGTCTTTAGGTTTATGTTTTGGAATTTAACTTCCCTATTTTTAGTTATATCTACAATTGCAAACTGAGGGGAATACACACTATACAGTTTGAACGTACACACGGAAAAAAAGGATATCTTACGCCAAGAATATTGATACTCTCGGAAAAATTGTTTCAATAGAAGTAAACATTTGCTTAGCACAAGTAAGTTATCTTTATTCAAAAAAAAGGGTATTCTCCAATCAACAAAAATAAATTCTTCAGTTTAATTCTTGCTTGAAGAAAAAAATTTTCATTCAAGAATATAGTATTCTCAATCGAAGAATTTTGTCGCTTTTGAGTGAAAACACTGAAACTTTTTTAAGTCAAAATAATTTAGTCTTCTTTCAAATATATTCCAGTCTTGATTTGAGTCAACTTTATTATTTTTGGCTCAAAAAATACATTTTGTTCGTTCAAGAAACATTTTACTCAATACAAGAACGTGGTACTCTTATTTTAAAATCATTCACTTTTCTTGATGTAAGAATATAAAGATTAATTAACGCAAGACTTTCATTCTTGATTTAAGATATCAAAAAAATACCAAAACAATTGTATTCTCAAATGAAAAAGATTTTTGGTTTTGTTTAAAAACTCTGAAAATTTATTGCATCAAGATAAATTTGTGTTCACACAAAATATACCTGTCTTGTTTTAAGTCAATTTCATTATTTTTAGGTCAAGAAATACGTTTTGTTCCTTCAAGAACCATTTTGTTCAATACAAGAACTTGGTACTCTTTTTTTAAAATCATTCACAGTTCTTCATGTAAGAATAAAAAAACGTATTAACGTAAGACTTTTATTCTTGATTCAAGATATCAATAAAATATTCAAACAATGGTATTCTCAAACAAAGAAAATTTTTGGTTTTGTTTAAAAACTCTGAAAATTTACTAGATCAAGATAAATTTATCTTCATTCAAAAATATACCTCTCTTAGCTTAAGTCCATCTCATTATTTTAAGGCCAAGAAATCCATTATGTTTGTTCAAGAACCGTTTTGTTCAAAACAAGAACTTGGTACTCTTATTTTAAAATCATTCACTTTTCTCGATGTAAGAATATAAAGATTTAATAATGCAAGACTTTCATTCTTGATTCAAGATATCAATAAAATATTAAAACAATTGTATTCTCAAACGAAGAAAATTTTTGGTTTTGTTTAAAAACTCTGAAAATTTATTAGATCAAGATAAATTTGTCTTCACTCATAAATATACCTGTCTTAGCTTAAGGCCAAGAAATCCATTATGTTTGTTCAAGAACCGTTTTGTTCAAAACAAGGACTTGGTACTCTTATTTTAAAATAATTCACTTTTCTTGATGTAAGAATATAAAGATTTATTAATGCAAGACTTTCATTCTTGATTCAAGGTATCAAAAATATATCAAAACAATTGTATTCTCAAACGAAAAAGATTTTTGGTTTTATTTAAGAACTCGGAAAATTTATTAGATCAAGATAAATTTGTGTTCACACAAAAATATACCTATCTTGGTTTAAGTCAATTTCATTATTTTTGGGTCAAGAAATACATTTTGTTCGTTCAAGAACCATTTTATTCAATACATTCTTGTACTTGGTACTCTTATTTTAAAGTCATTCACAGTTCTTCATGTAAGAATAAAAAAACGTATTAACGCAAGATTTTCATTATTGATTCAAGATATCAAAAATATATCAAAACAATTGTATTTGCAAACGAAAAAGATTTTTGGTTTTGTTTAAAAACTCAGAAAATTTATTAGATCAAGATAAATTTGTGTTCACACAAAAATATAACTGCCTTGGTTTAAGTCAATTTCATTATTTTCAGGTCAAAAAATACATTTGGTTCGTTGAAGAACCATTTTGCTCGATACAATAACGTAAAAGTCTTATTTTAAGATAATTGATTTTTGTCAATGTAAGGTAAAATAGGTTTAGGGTACTATACGGTGCGGAACCCTTCATGCGCGAACTCGACTCGCACTAGGCCAATTATTTGATTTCCGTGAATTTCGTTTGGAGAAATGTTTGATAAATGTAAAATTACGTTAAAATTAATTATAAACCGAGTTTAAGTTAGTTGCCAAAATGTTTTTGTTTCACACAAATCTCTTAAAAACATGAGCATGTTAGAGCGCGTTGTTTTTATACAGAATCCCCCACCTGGTGATAGACGGTCGGACAACGGAATCTTAGTAATAGGGTCCAGTTTTACTCTTTGGGTAGGTATCTGTGGCGGGGAATAAGCGCAATACTCATAATTTCTTTAATTTTGTTTCAGTACTTTTTGAACCAAATCAAATAAGCTCCAATAACATGAATATACAAATTTTGTTCGGGTGCCTACTTATTTAGCAAAGAAACACACAATAATACATAATCATACTATAGTAATAATACTATAGATACATCCGATAAGTTTGTTGGTTTCCACGCAGCAACGGAGCAACAGATCAACTTGATTTCTGTCATGGATATAGTTCAAAGGCCGGGAAATGACATGGGCTACTTATTATTCAGAAAAAATAAAAGGTTCCTGTGGGTTAGCACAAAATTCAAAATGCCACGCGGGCGGAGCCGAGGGCAAAAGCTAGTAATTAAAAACTATATCCCAAAAACATTAATAATAAACAAAATAGTAGAGTATCCGTCCTTTTTCTGCAGTCAGTTAAAAATTAACTTTTGTGAGTAATCAAGATTAAACTTGACTCGAATAATGATCTAGGTACTTTTACGAAGAACTTTGTTCTTATTCCAAGAATACGTTTCTTTGATATATTTACCTACCTCTGTAATCAAGATTTTTATGCTTGACTCGAAAATTTATGATCTAAGTAGGTACTTACACGAAAAAATATTTTCTTATTTCAAGAATACGTTTCTTAGTAATATTTAGGTAGTAAGTATCGAAGCCGTGGTGGTCTAGTGGCCTTGCATTCGTGAGGTACTGGGTTCAAATCCCGGTCCCGTACGAATGAATTCCTTGGAATTTTTGTACGGAATTCCACACCACTGGCTTTTCGGTGAAGGAAAACATCGTGAGGCAACCTGCATAATTATGTCCGTAGAAGAAATTTGATGGCGTATGTAAATCCACCAACCCGCGCTGGGCCAGCGTGGTGGATATGGTCCAATCACCCTTCGTGGGTAGGCCTACGTCCTGCAGTGGACTATTAAAAAGGCTGGTAGGTATAGTACAGTATCGAAAAATAGTAGAAATGAGAAAATCTGTATCTAGACAAACCAAAGTTACCGACACAGCCTAGCGGCTTCGCAGTTAAAGTAGCATTGGGCAGGGTACATAGCATGAAGAACTAGGTAATGGCCGATGGGATCGTAAATTAAGTTCTCGAATAAAGACCATAAATCGGCAAACGCAGTGCGCCTATTAATTTTCGTTCCATAGTTCTTGTAATAACTTATAATTATATTACGTCATAATTACTTAGAACAAGTAGCTCTCCTAACAGTAGATAGACTTAGGGGCACACTCATTAGATGATCTTATATCCAGAGGCGGCTCGTCCTAAAGAGCATTGCACTGTCGCAAAAATTATCAATGTATTTTTTTTTTACAATACCATACAATCCGTACATTCCATTATTTCTGTTCTTACTACGCTACAATAATCTGTCATATTACATAAACCTAGGCGTAATTTGGCGCCAAGTTGTAACGAGTGGAGCGCCAGCGATTGCGCTCCTATGAAACGAAAATTAGTACAATTCCTAGCATTGTAATCAATGAGTGCGAAAGAGAAACATTGACACAGCCCGACACGTGAAACAGAAGATTTCGTATGAAAAATTAACCTAATCTGGAGCGCCGCTCACGCACGACCACAGAGATCCACGCTTAATTTAATCTAATTTCTAATTTGCACAAGCAAGTAATAGATGTCTTCGCTCACCAAAATACCGACAAATGGATTTTTTGTACAAATAAAATAAAGTGGTAAATTCGGATTTCTTTTTTGTTTGTGCACCCCCATCGAAAAATGTCACGAGCCGCCTCTGCTTGTATCCAATATCTCTCTTGCTCTTGTCCTTACTCATGTGTCTTGGTTCATACTCGCATATCTTGTTAGGATTTAAATACTTACGAGTACTAAACAATCGTGCCAAATGTTCTCGAAATCGGCTGATAGATTGCGCGACCATGGATTTATCATATAAACAGGATTGAGTACTGGTAAAGAAAAACGTGCCGACAAGGATACGACATCAGATGATTGTGTCTCTTTTCCAAGTAGGATGACCAAAACATCTCGATCATCTCGGGATATAATATTTCTTTGGAATGTTACTGCACGCAGGAATTGCAGTTATCTTACCCCTACCTCGTCGTCCTTCGTCATCGTCGTCGTTTTAGCAATAGGACGCCTACTGCTGGGAATAGGTCTTCCCTAAAGATCTCTATAAACCACCAATCCCCATAAAAGCTGGTATAGAATTAATTTATACGGAGATAATTCTGTTTCAAGTTTGACAGCTGTTATCGGAAATGTAGATATCGAAGAGTTCTTTCGCCTCTGTTAAGATAGCAATGGTCTAAAATTGATAATGACGGAGGTGAACCACTTTTAAGTTTGACAGCTGTCATCGGAAATGTAGATCTCGATGAGTTCCTGCACTTTTGTGATGACAGTAATGGTCTGGAATCCATGTATACGGTGTTAAATAACTTTTAAGTTTCATAGATGTTATCTATGAAACTTAAAATTGTTGTGTCAAGACACATATCACGCAACCCGTGTCAGTACTTAATCACGAAAAGACTTTATCACGAAAAGACCTTTTCACGAAAAATCTTAGCCACGAAAACTTTTCCACGAATACACTTTGTCACGAAAAATCTTAATAAACTTTATTACGAAAAGTTACAATCATTTTTAAGCTTCCGTAGTGAACAAGGCATCTATTTTGAAATAAAAAATGGCGGACTCACTTTTTTGAAAAAGTCGTCATGGGCGTAGTTTTCGAGGTTTTTGGGGTCGTATATTTCTAAATTGGCATCCATTTTGGAATTAAAGATGGCGGACGTCACTTTTCTGAAAAGGCTGTCATGGGTGTCGTGTTTCATTTTTTTGGGTTGTAGATTTCAAAAATGGCATCTATTCTGGATCAAACTATCAAACTCTATTTTATTAGCATCTATTCGCAATTTTAACTAAAATCTTATCAAACTGCATTGTTATAAAAACTAAGAAATGGTTAAGATAGTCGCGGCTTTACAGGTAATAATTCTACCATCGTTTCGAAATGGCAATAGTGCGAGCGAGACACCCTCATCACTTTGGGAAGTATCACTCGGCACATCGTCTCTCTTATGTGATTTCAAAGGAATATATGTTTTGTTGCAACGCATTAAGGTTGAATTTTCCTAAGCTAACTTTGAGCCAAATTTCGTCTGTGCGCAATCCAGATAGTATACAAAATCCTTGAGCGCGACAGTAAAAGTGTCCACCTTTTTTGAGAGAAACTCCGCTCCTATCTATTAAAAAAAAACCTGTTAACTATAGAAAACTGAGTACAGAAGTTCGAACCGAAAGTTTTCTTTAGACTCGTACGTGCAAGATAACTCTGCGCACGGCCAAAATCGGAAAATAATTCAATGCTCCCAGGGAATTAAAAATGCTAGCATCATAGCCAAAGAAGATATAATAATACTCATAGCGTACGTGGCGCTACGGCTCGCGCGCCGAGTTCGAATCGAATCGAGAATCCGGCAATCGACAACGAATTGAGATATTTTTCATGTCTTTTTCTAATAATATATAATAGCATAAAAAAACGGTGAACCTTCACAAGAGCACCTTTAAATGTTTAACAAAAATATGTATAAGTTTCATTTGTCTGACGCTGAACTTGATCAAAATGAATAAATTGTATTACGAAACACTTGTTTTACTTAGTTTTAGCTACCATAATTCTCTTCATTATACTCAGAAAAAAAAGTACGTAGATCTACGAACTTTTCATCCGAAATTTTTACAATATCTACGACATTTTCTAATGAGGTCTACGTCTTTTTTAAAATCCCAGTTGGCAACACTGCCCCTCAACTCATTCCTCAATCGGCACGTGGCCAGTAAGCTTGCTAGAGGTTAGAGGTTATATTCATTTGGGAACGGGCGGCTAGAATCTGTTAAATTCGTTAAGAGTTCAGTGCAACGTAGTGACTAAGACTATTTATATCGGTAATCCATTTAACTAATATCAAATCAAAAAAAATATGGACACAGATCTCCATGAACCATTTACTAGTAGACTGAAAGATTGGCAGTACGATTGTATCAAAAGAAGAAACTAATCTCATCATCGAAAATTTCTCAAGTAAGTTCTTAATTTGTATCTATTTAGAAATTATGTTTATTTTTAGCTTTATAATAGACAATGAATTTAATTATGTTATGTTAAAATCTCTAAAACGTTCAAGTTCTCATTAGATTTCAAGAACTTTCAAGACATCATGTCTTAATGTTGAAGAATAAAATTCTTCAATGTTAATTCGTATCCGAGTGTGAAACTTGTTTACTCAATTCAATACTTATTATATTACCTCAAGAAGACATAGTTTTGCGCACCAACGCACTCCATTGCCCAAAATGGCTGCGTTGAGCGTCGTCGATTGAATTACTTACGCTAATAACGCTTAATAAATTACGCATCCTACTCAATAATAAATAGGTGGCTAATTCTTTCGAACGTATTATTAACATTTAAATATTGTTATCTATATTAATTTCAGATAACGGAATAGAAATTATTCATTTAAAAGACCTTACTGATGGATTACTGAAGGAGCTAATTCCAAAAATTAGTACGCGCATATTTGTAAGAAATAAAATTGACGAATATTTATTGTCTCAGGTAAGTAGTGCTTAGTAATATTTTTTTTAGGGTTCCGTACCTAAACAGGAAAAACGGAACCCTTATATGGTCTCTTTGTTGTCCGTCTGTCTGTATGTCAAGACCTTTTATCTCAAGAACGCGAAAACGTAAAGAGTTGGAATTTAAATCATGTATATATCTATGAATTTACATAATATTTAGTTGCATATTAACTTTAAAAATAGATAATGAAATTAAAATAAAATGTATTGAAGAGGGGCTACCGAACTATACGAGGGGCTATATGGTACTGAACGCTTCGTGCGCGAGTCCTACTCATACTTACTAAAGAAGGTTTGTTTTATATTTCTCTTTTACTTGCTCAATATAATGACAACTTAAAAGTAAAGAATGCAAAAAAGCTCACCTGCGAGTATACCTAGTAGTTGCTCTTATACTTTAGTGTCTATACTGTTGAATGAACATTTACCGTGGTTTTTATATTATAGATGTGCACAAGGATGACATTTTGTGGTTAAAGAACAATTCTGAACCATATGAAGAAGTAATAAAGAAATGGAAGCTAACCTTTGAACTCCGCCAACTGCAAGAATATTCAACCATTGCTGAATTCATTGTTAATTGGCCTATTTTAAATGACATCAGGAGTGAGGTCTTGGTAAGTACTGGAACATAATACTAATTCTTTTTAGGGTTCCGTGTCCATCGAGTAATTAACAGTACCTACCTTAGCACTAAGCATGTGTCTCCGTCCGCGCCTATATTTCTATTAAATTTATGATGGTGCCTTCATAATTGGCCACACTTTATACTGTAAACCGGCGAGCCTAAATTTTAGTTTGATTTAAATTTATTTTGATTCTATTTCTTTAATTATTTTTGCTAAATTTAACTTTTGACCAATTATAATAATTATATTAGACTATCCTTGTAAACTCAATTAAATTAATTTCTTCACCTTATTGAAACATATTTGATAATGATATGGACTTAGTATTAAATTCAGTAATATTGTATCAAAATGTGATTGAATAAGTGAACATTTTTAACATTAATTTATTTTACTATGGAAATTTACGTGGTTTTCACACATTTAATACTATATATAACGGGACTAAACTCACGTGTAGGGATAGTAGTAACGACTGTAGTTTCGGTCGCATTCGGCGACCTTTTTCAAGTTGGCGAGTGCTAGCACGCGGAGCCGTCTCGCAAAGCACTGCATACGTCGTTATAGTCGTTACGACTATCCCTACACGTGAGTTTAGTCCTGTTATATATAGTATAAAATATTTTAATAATAAAATAAATTAATATCGACGGTTGAAAGGCAATAATTACCAAGCGACATATTGGCAACTTTACACCAGAGCGTTTTAAAGTTTTATTTTTTGGAAAAAAAATCATATAAAATTTTCTATTACTCAATTCTACACGGTTCTAATAGATTTTAAATTAAATTTAAAAGCTTTATGAACTGTCATTTAAAAAATATGAATTTTCTCAATAATTTAAGAGATAGTGTCGGTTAGTAAAATTTTGATCAAAATCACAAACAGGTAAAAATTACTAACCAAAAACAAAATTTTATCATAAAACATGTAAAATTAACTAAACCCCAATATTTTATGATTATATTTGAAGCAAAATGATGCATCCAGAATAAACAGATGTTTAACACATAGGTAAAATGATCGAAATAAAAAGATAAACCACTTTACTGCCAGGCAATTTCAACCATAGTCCTATTTAAATAAAGTAAGTGTAGGACTTTTTGGGACAACCAACAAAAATTCAGGTTTTAGCACACTACATTAGAAACTTTTGCAAAAGCTTTCAACGGATATTGTCATCACCAATTCTTAAACAGCCTTTGTAGTCATCAACAATCACTCTCTACTGAGTATGAACCTCATCTGATGGTGAATGAAAAAAAGGCTATCAAAAATATTGTAACAATAAAAACTACTTAAAACTAAAAAGTTGACGTCGGTTTCTGGAAAACCTATCTAAATATTTATTATAAAAATTAACCATGTCAAATCATTACCTATTTTATTGTTAGTTATTGTTTTTATTAGTTTGTTGTCGTCGTTGTCTTTGCAGACATTGCACATCCACAGCTTGACTAAGGCCTCCCCTATAGATTTCCAATAAGACCGGTTGGAATTGCTATTTCAAAACACAGGTCAGTTCCTAGCTTGGATGGCAATATTTCTCAATTTGATAAATTACTGAGTATTTCATGACTAGTGTTAATAAGATAATTATTGATAAGTAATGTTTGTGAAAGCCAATAAATTTCATTTTCATTTCAAACGGCTTGGTTCCAGCATGATGCTGCGGTCTTGATGAGATCTTTCGTTCATCTCGAAGGTGGACGCATGATCTTATCAAGACTACGCTGCGCTTAGGTCCACAGTAAAAGATCACGTTTCGGGAACACACAACTGTTGCAACTCTCGTCTTGAGGCACTGAGGTTTCTCGGATGAAAAGACATCACGTGGTTTACCGAACGCTGCCTAGCCGAGTTGGATTCAGCGATTGACCTCCTTCATGAAGTTGGATTTACCTAGCTGGACTACTTGTCCTTTTTTTCCAAAGAAATACTTTATGGATACTACCCCGCCGGGGGAGCAGGGTGGTTATGTGGGAGTTCCGCTGATCAGTGTACCCACTACAAACCCTGGGATGTTGCTGCCTAGCACCTATGTACCGGAGCTGCGGGGACGCTTACGCACTCGTCCGCGGCTCCAGTAGCACTGATCCCCTAGGACCTGGCCCTGTTTAAGTGTGGATTTTTACCCTTCTTTCCTTAAGTGGCGCGGAGAAATACCGCACGCTCTTCCTAGCGTAGTCCCCGGGCTACGCTTTTCAGGCAACGGATTTCCTCGAATTCGTTGTCCAAGCCACCTGTTACGGGGTCGGAGAGCGTGGAAAATCCTCCTCCGATGCCCAGTTCTTCGGCGGCGTATCGGGAGTTCCCTTTTGCGTTCCACCGTTTCCTTTCGACGCAAGCGCAACATAACTTGTTTGCAAAAGGAAACGGCCATCCCTCACGATCTCTCACAACCAAGGATTGACTGAATCAATGCCGGAAGCGAGAGATTAGTTCCTACACCTGTGACGAGGCTTCAGCGCTCATTTGCCCATGCTGAACACTCCTCCAAAGTGTGTTGCGCCGAATCCAAGTCGCAGCCGCAGTGGTAGCACTCTGTTGTCGGTTCTCTTCCGGCTATGCGGCACAAGTACTTGAGCATGCATGCGAGTGCCGGATTCTGCCCGCGTTGGCGGAGCTCCGTGCGCCACGAGTACATGTTCGCATGAACCATGTGTTTAATGATTTACTGTGTTGTCTGAAATTAAAGTTATTTATTTATTTACCTCCACTTCTAAATCCCATTGAGGTGATTCAGCCAAAAGGCATGTCGCGTCACACAAAATAGTGCAATACCCTCTGACTACCCCGATGGCCATTGCGCGTTGTGGTCACTTTAGAAAAGCGACCGTTTCTCGGTTTAGGTCTTTCGCCCATATAGGCACCCCGTACAAGGCCATCGACCACACCACTCCAAGATAAAGGTGACGACTAGCGGCTATTGGTTCTCCAAGATTAGGAAGAAGGCGTTTAAGTGACCCAACCGCACCCATTACTCGAGGAACTAACTAGGTGAAATGCTCCCAAAAGTTCCACTTTTCATCGAAGTGTAGTCCTAGATACTTCATCGTAGGCTTCGCCTTAATCGATTCACTCCCTAGTGATTCTGGTGCTTGTCGAGGGCCATGGAATACCAGGGCCTCCAACTTGTTCAGGGCTGCCCGGAGTCCCAGATTCACTATCCTTCTCGCCACCACCTGCACCGTTGCCATCGCAAGACTGGCAGCCTCTTTGTAGGTTCTCTACACAAACCCATGGCAGTGTATTAAATGCATTGGCGATGTCTAGAGATACCGCCACCAACACTTGACCATGAGCCACCGCCTCGTCCGAGAGGGCTTTGACACGTTTAACAGCGTCGATTGTAGACCGGCCCGCCCGGAAACCAAATTGCTCGTCGGACAAGTGTGGACCAATCCTATCAAGATGCTGGATGAGGCAAGCAGCTATCACGCATTCGAACAGCTTGTCCACCTCATCCAGCAGTACTATAGGGCGGTACGCGGAGGGAGAGTCCGCAGGGCGCCCATCTTTCCTCAGAAGGGCTAACCTATCCGTCTTCCATAAATTTAGGAACTGACCTGTCTCCAGACAGGCCTGACTACTTGCGGCATCGCTGGATAGACTCAAGCACAGCTCATGTCTCGACCGAATCAATGGCTATCTCAAAGTCCACATATGCTAAACACACTGAAACACACCAAATTACCAAGCCACACTGGCGTCTGACATAGCTCGCTTAATGATGTTATCTACTCGCTTTTTTCGACTTTTATGTACTCTTAACAATAGATTTAAATCAATGTAAAATATAAATTTAATAATCTAATATAAAGTATAAAGTCATATCTGAAAATCTTTAAATATAAAGCCATAAAATCTTAATAATGCACTTACCGAGTACACAAACAAGCTACGAGATAAAGCACTTTGCACCATGCGCGCACGCATGCGTGTTGTCTATGCGACAGTTCGGTGAAGACGTAATCGTTATTTTGCTACCAACAGCCACTTAGAATCGGATTTACAGTGCGGATAAGTGACAAAACAATAAGGTGCTGTATGGATAAGGTCACTTTTAGAGAAATGTCATATCAGAAATAGTTATCTAAGTAACATAAACTTTAAAAAAATCGGCGGGTAGAAAATGACTTAACGACAAAATATATCCTGTTTTAGGCAGGTAGATATTCACTACTTTACATTTTTAAATAAATTATATTTAGGTAAAAAGTACTAAATGATAAAGAATATCTATTGAAGGTGTGTTAAAAAGTCTTAAATTAAGAGAGAGAAAAAAAACAATCAGGTAAAAATTCTTAAGTAATGCTAATTCCTGGGTACTCGCAAGGCAAAAAATACTTTATGTTTAGATGCATTATTTAGAGTCGAGGCAAAAATTACTAAGTGTAAATTATAAAAATCTAATCCATACTATGTGAAAAATATTCATAAATCATTAAAAATTTTAGTCGCTTGGACGCCGAAAACTGTGAAAATGTGTCTTTTTTTAAATTACCAAACGACAACAAACTTCGTCCTAGCGCCGTGAGAGTAAGACCAATCGACGCAGTTTTTTTTTCTGATTTCAGTGATATATATAACTCAATATCGCCCAAACTGTCGCTTGGTAATTTTTGCCTTTCAAGCGTCGATATCTTCTAAGGAAAGCACGGATGCTGCGGAAATGCTGAACAATGCTTAATAATGCTGCGAAGCTATGCTTAGTTTGGAGGTCTGAAGCTCTTTGTCATCATATTATTTTGAGTCAATAAATGAATTACAAGATATTAATTTGCTTTTTTCAGATTCAATTAGATTTCGATTTGATTTATCCTGGAAGAGCAAATAAGTTTCACCTACTGTGGAATGAATTCATTAAAAAAATTAAGGACACGAAAAACTCTAATTCAAAAGAAGAAATAACAGCCTTGATCCAATATATAGAAGGATTAACTGATGACGGTTAGTTTTCAAGCCTTTTATCTTCGAGCAAATATCTAGAGTCACAATCGTGCAAAAAAGTGTCTGAGCCAAAACCCTGCCCAAGCTATGTAATGGGCAGGCTTTTTAGTTAGTCGTAAGGCGATTGCAAGTCGACTGCAACGCCGAGCGGTGCTAAAGTGCTCGGTTACAAGCACTAATTAGGTGACATAACCTCGAGATTCGAGAAATGGGGTCATTGTGAATTATTTATTGATGTAAATATGTTGGTATGTATGACAGCGCTCGGACATTTTGTAACTACTTTTACTTAGGGACTGTGGCTCTGTATAGGTATTTGCTCGAAGCCTTTAATTCAAGGTTTTTCAATACTAACTTTACCTACTAATATAAAGGTATGAATTATGGAAAATCGATAAATAATTATAAATAATGATAATTATCATTTTATTCTAGATCACAAACTTCCGTCGCAAATAAAGCTGCTCTGTCATTTGGTACCTCCAAAGGGACGCCTCAACAAACGTCAAAAATTTTCAATAACGGAGTGCATTGAAAGCTTCGTTGTGAACGTGAAGGTACAGTCTGATCACCATTATTTTATCTCTGACATTTGTCTCTGTCTAGTCATTTCTCACCATCACAAGACAGAGATGCAGCTACAAATGTCAGAGGTAAAATAACTTAGAACTACAAGATAAACTTTAAACGTGAATTTAATTAAGGTTTTAGTATATGATTGACTGAAATTAAATATTTACTTTTTAGACACCTGGCGATATTCAGAAGAAAATCGACGAGATATCAACAGATGCATCAGGAAAACGAAAAACAGTGCAACCATACATTATTCATTGCACGAATGATGAAGACAATGGAGGGACTTATTACTTGATTATAGACAAGGTCAGGTATGTTTTTCAAACGGCTTACAAAGCCTTTGACACACTTTTTAAGTGTTACCACACACTACACGTGTCTTATCCAAAAGCAAGCTATCACCTTTATTTACTGATCCAGAAATGGATCTATCAAATTGACACCAAATTTGATGTAGTCCCACCCTATATGTTTGATTTGATTTCAAATGCTAAATGCTAGATAGTAACTAAGGATTGTAAAGTTTTTGTAATAATATTTGCAACATTTTTTTTGTTAAAATGCAGTGTTCTGTGTGTCAAACTGAATACTATGATTTCAAAAGATATTTTATTCATTTAAATTACCATCACAACATAACTGATTATTATAAATGTCCTTATCGGGCCTGTGAACGAGTTTACCATACGAAATCTTCTTTGAAAAAACATATGTGTACTTCTCATAGTATTCAGATTGAAAACAGTGTTTCTACGTCAGAAACAATCAATGATGAAAGCTGCAAAACTGTACCGAACGTTGTTAACCCCATAAGCACTATGAATGAATCTTACAATGTTTTTGAATCAACTGTACACAATAATGACCATATTGATAATGTTAGTGAAAGTTTTCAGTAATCAAATTTTAAAACTGAACTAAATAAATTACTTCTCTCATTTTTATCTCAACTATACAGTTACCTAGGACTGTGATTCAAACCATAGTAGAGTTAGTGACTAATTTATTTACGTCGGAACCTTTTGTAATACTAAAGAAAAGCTTGAAGAATGTTCAGAAATGTTGTCACTCTTTCAAAGTTCTTTTGAAAACTTAGGGACTGATCATAAAAGAATTGAATGTTTTAAAAAGTTACATACATATACTGAGCCCGTTTCAAAAACTGTTGGAGTTTCAGAAGACACTAAGTCAGTACAGAATAGCGTTGAAATGACATTAAAAAACAGATGTTCTTATATGGTTCCATTGCGGAAAAGTCTCAAATCTTTTTTGGAGGTACCTAATGTATTAGATATTATTTTAAATTATGTTACCGATATAAATACTGAACTCTTAACGAATTTAACAGATTCTAGCCGCCCGTTCCCAAAAGAATATAACCTCTAGCAAGCTTACTGGCCACGTGCCGATTGAGGAATGAGGTGAGGGGCACCCCGCACCTCCACGCAGTGTGGTCATATTACGACGAACTCGTATAAACTTAGGGAAAATCCCGAATTATTGAAAGTTTCAATAATTTGGGATTTCCCTAAGTTTCAATTTGAAAGTTTGAAACCAAACCTTCAAAGATTAAGCCAAGTGCAGAATAGACTTCATCATCTCATCATCATCATTATCAAATCAATCATTTTGTGACTAGATGATTCTTCTTCTTCTTTGGTTTTGGCCTCGCATTATTGTGCATTTGCCAGAATAGTTATACATTTATTAATTATTTGCACAAAATGGTTTAACTGATTCTATTTCTTGTGGTAAAGTTATTCATATTGATGATTACCCAAATGATTTAAATGAAAATGAATACACCTGCGTTGAGTATTTCGAAATAAAATACAATGACAAAAATGTAATTTTGTACAAGTACGACATTAACTTTCCTCTATTTTATAAAATAGAAAAAGTTTTCTTTAAAGAAATCGATCTCAATATGGTGTCATTTTTGTGTACAGTTCTAAAAACAGTAGGTTACTCATCGCATTATATGGCATTTGTTGTTGAAAGTACAACTCAAACTAGATTAGTTCGTTTGGAAGATTGTGATAGCGCAACACCTACATTAATTAGGAAATTAAATCAATGTTTATATGTCGATTTAAAAAGTTAAATTACTTAGATAATCCTACTTGATTAATGGATGTTTACAGTCGCTTATTAATAATACGAGTAAATAGCGCATAAGTTGATATCAATGCTTATTTTGGTTCTTGTGGTTTTTTGTTAAGTTGTACGATTCATTAATAACTCAGAACTGTTACCAGGAGGCGACACAAAAAGATGTGTTCTCATATAAAATTCAGGACACAAAGGACGGCTTTTTAAAGAGGTTCGAATATTATTGTATCAAACCTAGCACCGCCGCCGCCGCAACGTCCGCCTTTTTAAAAAACCTTTATTTGGCGGCCAATGCTGAAATTTCTGTCACTCGACATAGTATTAGTTGTTGCAAACAAAAGGTATTTTAAGAAGATACTTCTATCCTCTTGTATTCTTCTGTAAATCTCTCCTCTGTGTCCTAAGTGTATACTACTTTATAGGATTTTTGCTAATTTAGTGCTTAGTAATTAAAGAAATATAATAAGAAATTACTACGAATAAAACCAAGTAGGTACAGGCATCTAAGAGTAAATATTTTACGAACAACATAATGGCTGAATAATTTATAAAAATTAGGATTTATTCTTATTGGTATACTAGGCCCAATTACAAAGGCGCCAGCCTTTAGCTAGGATGGCGCCTCTGTAATTGGGCCTACTATCCGGTTTTGATGCTTATGACTAATTTAAATCGTAGTGATTTCAAAATATAATTATATTTTAGTGATTTCAAAGGTTTAGGCGAGGAATGACCATTGACCAATATCCAATATTCAAAATTGGAAAATAATTTAAATTGGAAATTTCATAAAAAAAATCATGTAAGTAGGTATTTTACATAAATGGTTTCCGGTTAGTTACGTCGAACCTCTCAAAGGCAAGTTTAGTACATCAAAATGAACAACTTTTACTATGGGACCAACCAATCCAGATTCCGCGAAATAAAAATCGGCTGTCCCATACATTACATTCTCTTGATTTTGTCAATGGACTTTTACTATAGAACTGCTAACTTTTTCGCGAATTTGGCTTCGGTTGGTCCCATAGTAAAATATATTCTTTTGAATGTACTAAACTCGCCCTTAAGAGGTTGTTACCATTAACTACCGATCATCCTGTGTGTGTATCCAACCCGCACTGGGCCAGCGTGGTGAATATGGCCCATTCACCCTTCGTGGGTAGGCTTACGTCCTGCAGTGGACTATTAAAAAGGCTGGTACAGTACAGTACCCTGTGTATAGAAAAAATACTTTTTTTAGGGTTCCGTACCCAAAGGGTTAAAACGGGACCGCCAGGTCATTTAGGTATATAAGTTATCTTAAAATAGTTATAAATAGGCATCTACGCATATAATTTAAAGCAGATTCTACAACTTTCTCCAGCTATTGTAGAAGACTTATTAATATTATTAACTTTTTTATTTGTTAATTATAGTAGAATATTTTGATTTGCAATTTTTTGTTTACATGTAATCTTACGTTTTTCGAGTAATTAAAGTGAAAATTTTAATAAATAGCTCAAGAAAATAAAAAATCCGCAATTTAGTTTTTTCGATTTTTTGCTTATTCTGAGACGATTTACTATAATATAGTAAGTTATATATTTTTTTTCATACCAACTTTTTGAAAAAGCTGATATTTTGACGTTTGGGCGTGAGAATTTTCGATTGAAAATGAGGATGCTAGGTTTCGTAATAATAATGTGTTCCGAGTCGCGAAAGTTTAAAAACAACATTACCGGACTACTTGAGAATTATGTGAATTGGAGATTCCTCACCTAAACCATTTTAAAGCATAATTGTAATAATTAAAATTAAGAAACAACATTGTTTAAATTGTGTAAAATTGTGTATTTGTGTTGTGTAAAATAGTAATAATATTTGATTTAAGAATAAAATATACTTTAAAATACTAACATACGTTTTTCTCTTCAGGTAACAATACTAGAGACTTTACCTAAATTAATGTAAAACTACGACTAAAATAATCACAGATAAAGTCCCTACTATTCTTTGCCGAAGAGATAAATGTTTTGATGCAAGACTCTTATCTTTCTCAGCTGAAGAGTTGTTTTGATTCAAAATAATTCTTCATCTAAGAAAATTACAAGCTTTCTTTAAGATTGTTGTCTTAGACCGTTTACTAAGACAACATAACATAATCTTATGTAAAAGACAAAATAATTTTAAACGACCGTACTATTCTTACCTGAAGAGATATTTATTTCGGGGCGAGACTCAAATGTTTAAAAGACAAAATAATCTTAAACGACCGTACTATTCTTACCTGAAGATATATTTATTTCGGGGCGAGACTCGAATGTTTCATACTAAAATAATATTCTTAGGCAAAGACTACTATTATTTTCCGAAGAGATGAATGGTTTTATGCGTGACTCTGTCTGTTTCTTAGCTGAAAATTGGATTTAATCGAATAACTCTCAAACTAAAAAAGTTATATGCCTTACTTAAGATTTAGTTGTCTTGTACGTCTTACTAAGACAACATAATCTTATGAAAAGCCTATACTATTTTTAGCTTAAGAGTTTTGACTAGAAACAACTCTTCAGCTAAGAAACTCGCAGTCTCGCATCCAAACATTTATCTCTTCAGCTAAGAATGGTATGGTCTTTGTTCAAGATTATTTTTTTTAGCATGAAACACTTGAGTCTTGCCTCGTAACAAATATCTCTTCAGCTAAGAATAGTATGGTCTTTATTCAAGATTATTTAGTTTTAGCATGAAACACTCGAGTCTCGCCTCGAAACAAATATCTCTTCAGCTAAGAATAGTATGGTCTTTGTTCGAGATTATTTAGTTTTAGCATGAAACACTCGAGTCTCGCCTCGAAACAAATATCTCTTCAGCTAAGAATAGTATGGTCTTAGTTCAAGATTATTTAGTTTTAGCATGAAACACTCGAGTCTCGCCTCAATACAAATATCTCTTCAGCTAAGAATAGTATGGTCTTTATTCAAGATTATTTAGTTTTAGCATGAAACACTCGAGTCTCGCATCAAAACAAATATCTCTTCAGCTAAGACTAGTATGGTTTTTATTCAAGATTATTTAGTTTTAGCATGAAACACTCGAGTCTCGAATCAAAACAAATATCTCTTCAGCTAAGAATAGTATGGTTTTTATTCAAGATTATTTAGTTTTAGCATGAAACACTCGAGTCTCGAATCAAAACAAATATCTCTTCAGCTAAGAATAGTAGAGTCTTCGGTCCAGTTTATTTTGTCTTAGTATGAAATATTTGAGTCTTGTTTTGATACAAATATCTCTTTAGTTAAGCATAGTAGGATCTTTACCCAAGATTACGCAGTCTTAGTATGAAACATTCGAATTTCGCTTCAAAACAAATATCTCTTCAGCTAAGAATAGTAGAGACTTTGTTAAAGACTATGTTTTCTTTGTATGAAACATTATAGTCTCACTTCGACACAAATATCTCTTCAGCTAAGAATTGTAAGGACTTAGCCTAAGACTATGTTGTCTCGTTATAAAACATTCTAGTCTTACCTCAAAACACATATATTTTCAGCTAAGAATAATATCCGCTTACTTCAAAACTTTATTTAATATTTAAAGACTATTTTATTCTATATCCAAGAAAAAAACATTCTTCGAACGAGTCTTAGATTTACTTGTGTAAAATTCAAGAATATATTGTTTTCCCCATATATGAGACTACACTTGTCTTGACTAGGAGGATGTCTTAAAATAAGACATCGTTATTCTCCGTGTAACAAAACATAAATTCTTAATAAAATTCAAGAATATATTGTTTTCCCCATATATGAGACTACATTTGTCTTGACTAGGAGGATGTCTTAAAATAAGACATCGTTATTCTCCGTGTAAGGAAACATAAATTCTTAATAAAATTCAAGAATATATTGTTTTCCCCATATATGAGACTACATTTGTCTTGACCAGCAGGATGTCTTAAAATAAGACAAATTTATTATCCGTGTAAGAAAATATAAATTCTTAGTAAAATTCAAGAACTTATTGTTTTCCCCATATATGAGACTACATTTGTCTTGACCAGCAGAATGTCTTAAAATAAGACATCAGAATTTCTTGATTCAAAAACGAAAGTCTTATTCGAAGACGATAAAACTGAGAAAATATTTTACTTAATCAAAGAATATATTGTTTTCCCCATATATGAGTCTATATTTGTCTTGACCAAGGGGATATTGTCTTAATTTAAGACATCCTTTTTTTCCGTGCACGAACGTACACGTACTGATCTAATTTACAGTTGAAAGTAATTTTGGTGGCCAATGCCAAAAAATTAAAAAAATAACATTCTAACAAGGAGTCTCGCGTCGTAAGTGATAACAAGGTGTCAATGTGATGTGGACTGCACTCCACTCGGCAGTATCGTTACGGCACGAGAGAGCGGTAACGAGCCACTAGTGTCGCAGATATTTACGAGCATAGCAAACTGGGAAATATACAGTTTGGAAGGACACGTGATAAGTTAACATGAACGAATTTAAAGAATTTTATCGTAATATCACACATCGTTTGCAAGAATTCTTGCAATCCCGTAAATCCTGGATATATTTCTAGATTCTAACTTATTTTGACATTTTTTGGGTAAAGTTATACGGAGTTTTGAATTCCGAACAAAGAAACCTCATGATTTTACTCGTACCATCTGTGCGAAGTTTATTTACAGATTTTCTAAACTGTCTCTGGCATAGCATAGACTATCTATACTATGCTATAGTATAGCATAGTATAGATAGTATAGTATAGCTCTAACATGTATGTTATAGAGCTATGTAGAGCTTGCAAAATTTTTGATATTCTCTCATTTTAGTTCAATTAGTTGAAATTCTCTAATTTTAGTGAAATTCTCTTTCATTTATTTCTTACTGAACAGTTACGTATTTTATGAACACGAATTCATTTTCGCAGTTGTCAAAAGGGTGTTACGAGATTCTGAAGACGGTTCGTCTCAAACGCCCTGAAACTTTGAACTTTGCCGAGTTTCGAGTATGTAAAGTTGCGACGACGCCCCGATACGGTGCTAAGCGGTCGCCCGCGGCGCGATGTAAAGTAGAGCATAAAATACCTACTTGATAGATTTATTTATGACTAGCTGCCCGTCCTGACTTTATCCCGGAATACAAACGAATTGTAACCTTCCGGAAGAAATATTCTAAAAGATAATGAAAAGAGCATTGCAATATTTGTGTGGTTTATTTATCGGTGGGCACGGCAGTGCCCCCGCCAAGCAAACACTGCCGTATCATCCTTTACTGGAACCATTTCGCCGCATTTTCAGGCCCCTATTTGAGAACCTCTGGATAAGACCAGAACGCAGAAATTTTCGTCGTCAAGTAAGCTATAAAATCACAATTCAAATAAAAAAAAATCAAGTCTGTAGGTCATTTAGTTCCGAAGTTAATCGAAAGCATAGTTTCGCATTTATGACACTCGCTCACTCATGATCATCAGGATAGAACTAGTACTTCCCATAAATTCAGAGAGCTGAAATTTGGTACAGAGTTAGGGTTTAATGGCCACATAAAGGGAAAACTATAAAAACTAGGATAATCGAAGATCTGGAGTACCCTTATTTGAAAACATAATAACCCAACCAAACTATTAAAGATCAACATACCGCCTTTACAAAAAATATTCAAGTTTTCTCCACTTCATTTGATGTCAAAAATCGAAGGTCTGAAGTAACTGATGAAGAACCCTCAGCTTGTCTCAGCTGTAGAGATGTTGTGTGACTTGGCCGTTGAAGGGTACACAAGGGTACAAAACCAGGTGCTCCATGACACCATTGCACCAATCTGTCGCCAGAACCGCTACCCATTGCCGATGGAAAATTGCCACTTGGAAAACGTTGAATTAATAACCAGTCAATTGTAGGCTTTATAAAGCTATGTATTTCAAAAATACTTATGTGTAGACGAGCCTGAAATAAACAGTACATAAAATTATTTCCAGTACAGACAGACTTTAATCATTGATAGAAGTCCGTCTGTACGTCTATTTTATGTCAGATCGGTGGTCGATTTGACGCTTCAAAAAGAAGAGAGTAGAAGTCAGCATTGTCAATGCTGAATGCATGTGTTGCACAATCAACAACGTCCTAAAATGAGACACTAGCGTCCAATTACCAATACCAGTATGGGCTATTATCTCGCTTAACAAACATAGGTAGTTACAACAGATATACATTACGTGCAAACAAAATTGACTTGTACCCACTAACGTATAAAGAATGTTCAACGGCCAAGTCACACAACATTAACTATAATAATAAAGAAATCGCAGTAAGGAACCTTAGACTTGGCACGACTTTGTCTAGATTTCATTACTTTTTAGAGATAAACAAGCAGTTTCATCGAGACTTGGCTAGTTTTTTACAGAATGTTTTGGTGGGATTTATTTTACAACTTAAATTTATAGGATCTAACCGGACACACAGACTGACATACGAAAAAGGCAAATAATATGTGAAACTCATGTACGTCCGTGGCGTACATTTAAAATAACAAAACAAATACATATTCTATGCGATTAGCAATTAAGGTATTGTCGTAAAAGGGGGTGAAGCGTCTATTCTTCGTTTATTTCGTATTATTGTATCTCTAAAGAAAGGAGCTGTTAGTAATTTAGCTGTTTTAAGTCGGCCTTGACTTGATTAAAATTTGAGTTTAATCAATTCTTTTTTCATTAATATTAATGAATTAAAAAAATGATTAAAAAAGAATTGAATCATTTTTTTTTATCTATTGTCTAACTTAAAATGTGACGAGCAATCGCACTAGTAATAACGCAATCTCTTCTCGCTAAACACAGTGAGTTCAAAAAAAGAATTACAATATACTACTATATTAATACGGGACTTAACGCGCAATAAAACATGAGATATATTAATAAATACCAAGAATATATATTAATAAATAATAGAATTACATATTGGCTAAAAATACAAATTTCGTATTATACTAATCAAAATAATCTTTCACCTTCCACTAAGACTTGGGTTTCTTTTGACGACCAAGATAATATATTTAAAGGGTTTGTTTATCAACAAATTTGGATTTAGTCCAGCCAGCACCGGTTAGATTTACCTAAAGGATTCATTATCTTTTAATCCGTTGATAAAAGTTATAAATTATGCAAAAGACGCTGATATAGGTAATGTAAGCCCGTTATTTGGGGAATCCGCATCAGTAGGTATAGGCTACAAATCTAATCGATGTCATTGTGTAAGTATTCTTGGGTCAGTCTTCGGATGGGTGACCGCGCCATTTCCAACTGAGCGGCTACCGTTTGGTTTGGATGATACGTACCGGTTGTTTTAACCGTTTAACCATGTCAGAGGCCTTCAGGCGGCTCGAAAACTCTGACATCAAGACTTATATGAACTTATTTACTTTTGGCATTCTGTTTTTGGAAACCATACAAAGTACCTAGCCGACGAAACGAATTATTCCAGTCTGTCCCCCGGGGGACAGAACGGAAGAAAAAATTCTTGTCTGTCCCCCGATTGATTTTCGGGGGACAGACCGGCATGATTTCACTCCTTAACAGTGCGGTCTGTCCCCCGACTAAATAAATTATTATTTTTTGCTTTTCTTCATCCGTTTCATCTGTCGCTTTGTCATTTGTGTTAGATAAAATATTAGGTGATTTGGATTTATCATCATTTTTATCGGAGGTACTCAATTCGACGCGTATTTTTTGATGTACAAACACTCACAACTTTTTACATAGTGGTCCGGTAATTCTTTTTTTAAAGGAAAGAGTATACTTGTTGTAAGTTGGTCCCATTTAAATTTTGTCGAAATCGGTTGAGCCAATTTGGATAAATCAACAATAATGTGAAAAGTGCTACATCGATCCGTGCCAAATATTCGCAAATTATGTACACTGCTGAAGTCGATCATGCCATTTTTTGCAAAAAATAATCATGAGTGTACTGTATTTCATAATTATTATTGTAGCGTAAAAAGCGTTATAATAAAAATACGAGATCTAAGAAAAAAAGTTTCCTTTTGTTGATGGATCAACATACTCATTATGTTGGTTGGTTGATTTGATGAATGAGTATGTTGATCCAGGATCCAGATCCAGATTATGAAGGAATTCATATGCAGTTCCTTATAGAAAAGTATGAAGTTAATCGTACAGGAACTTGCCCATCTCGTGAATCAATCGTATAAAAAATTGTGCCACAAAGGCCTTATCGCCGAAATCAGTGGCTTATTGGCTTAATAGTTTTGTATCAATGATTTCCATCGCATCGATGACAATCAAAAACATCGCCGTCACGCGCCGTACAGAAGCGCACCGAATCAGAATCATTAATTGATATCAGTGGTCTCGTTAATGGGAACTATAGAGTATTCGACATTAGTAGCTCGCAGGCCGGGCCGGGTGCGGGTGGTGTGGGAGTGTCGGCTCGGTCAAAGGGCCCTTTGATGTTTGCCGACGGCTTAATGCACCGCCCGCGGCCCCCGCGCCTCTCATCATTAGCAATTTCCCTGTAATTTATTATCTTTACCGCTATTTATTTGCGAAATTTTACGGCTGCGTGCCCGCTTCGCGCCTCGAATTTGTTTGTCTGTGGGGTCGTAAATAGTCAAGTGTTGTGTGTAGCTTAGATTTGATATACTTGACAAAACTGGCAACGCAAATGTCATACTACAAATACCTATGTATTTTATACTAGATACCATATCTGTCTAATCCAAGTCAGACGACTCATTCAGACATCCAGTACAGCTACAGACCGATCAATTATTAAATGAATGTATTGACTCATACAATTTTTTACTTGAGAGGATAATGAGCTTCTGATCACCAAATCAACTTGTATTTTGAGATCGGTCCACCCCTTACAAAGTGGAATATTAAAATAAACTATTACAAAGCATAAATGTAGATTGCTAATCAGTAGATATTTATCCTCCTCGCTTTGCCGTGGTAAAAAAGGCAAGTTATGTAATTAGACATGTCTAAAGATAGCTTTCTCGTTATCGAAAGATAATTTTTTTTTATTTATGAAAAAGTACAATCATTGAAAGGAAAAAGGATTCCGATGTTTTATCTAAATAATGTATTAATAATAAATAAACCCTGTTTTTTAATATCTTTCCGATAATTTGATAAATTGGACATTCACATGTTGAATATATAAAACCTGTACGTATTTAGGATTAGTACTGGATTTAGTAAAAGTCATTTCCACGGCGCAAAAAGAGGGGATATAATCTTCGAGCAAATATCTATAGAGTCACAATCGTGCAAAAAAAGTGTCCGAGCAAAAACCCTGCCCAAGCTACGAAGTGGGCAGGCTTTTTAGTTAGTCGTTAGGTGATTGCAAGCCGACTACAACGCCGCGCGATCCAAAGTGCTCGGTTACAAGCACTAATTAGGTGATATAACGTTGAGATTAAAAAAAAGGGCCGTTGTGAATTATTTAATGTTAATATTTAAGTCGGTATGTACCTACCTATATAACGGTGCTCGGACATTTTTTTACTACTTTCACTTGGAACTGGGGTTCTGTAGCTAGATACCTATTTGCTCGAAGGTTTATTAAATAAGTTTAATTCGGTTTTTTGATGAAGATTTTCGTTTTGAAAGTAGATGGTTGTTCGCTACATTTCAATAATTCCCGGGAGTTTTCATTTTTTTAGCTCATACATTGTTTTTTTCTTCATTACTATTTTGCGAGATATTTTATCATTGCGTTATGTTGTCATTTTGTTTCCAGAAAATTGTAGTAGAAGAGACGTGGAAGATAGTCCATCACCCATCTGATAACAAAGGAGTTGGTAAACTTTTTATATGAGAGGCGGTCCTTGAAAACCGGCAGCGATGCGAGCTGTATTAATGTTTAGTGCCATATTAAGAATTTTATTTCACGCAAAAACATATTTTTGTGTATCGCAGTTTTATTATAATATCTCTTTTTTATTTCACTAAGTAGAAAATATTTAGACTGAACTGGTAATACTAAGAGGAGGTCTACGTAGTCTACGTATCAGACAGGAATCTTCAAACAACCAATAGCGGGCTGGTATTTTAGAGTTTGACATTTATTTATTTTTTAAAACATGGCGACCAGCCCTCTATTGGTTGTTCAATATTGACAATGTCATTTCCTTTTGCTGTTTCATAATGTCACTGTCAGGTTTTTTTTTCAATTTAGACTTAATGCAGTTATTTTGTGTAGCACATAGTTCATTTTTCTAATGTTTTTAGAACCCATTTGAAAATTAAATGGCGATGAAAAAAATTCTAAAAAATATGTGTTTGAAAAGATAATTATATAAGCTTTCTATTGGTATATATCTGCAAGATTTCAAAAACCGCATCTTTTCCATATCCTTTAAAAAAATACGGTTATCAAAACTGTGACGATACTTACCTAATAAAACACATACCTACTAAAATTAATTTATCAATTTAGTAAAATAAAATAACCATGAACACTTTTAGATAGGATGACTTGGATAAAAGTTGTACTACTAAGTGCATATTTGGCCAAAAATTTAACGTACTACATAAAGTACGTGTCACTCAATTTGGGCATAGAAGCGGGGTTAAGGGGCTGTCTCATTAGCGCGACTACTACACGGCTGGTGCTCGCCGCGGGCCGCGTTTTGGCGCCAAAATAAAAACTGCGATCTCTGTGCGCTTGGCCTTAATTAATGCACTGTCGCTCAATATTTAATTTGACAGTACTAAAATAATATCGTGAAAATTATTAGTGTAAAGCTCATCAGATAAACATTCATAGAAAAAAAATTACACCGACCTACGAGTATTATAATTATGTTACATGGCCTATCTCTTTATTTTTCCCAATGTATATTTCAAACTCAAAGGTTGGAGGCTCTGTAGAAAGTTAGGAACCGTTTATCCATAGGTATACGCAACGCTATCACGAGCGTACTCGGGTGAATAGGCATTTATTTAATTATTTATAAATTATTATAGATTTTTTACCCATTCATCAATCTGACAATTTTTTAGTGTTTTTTCTTTTTTCGATATTTTGGTCTGTTAAGGCTTATTATAGTATATGATTGGCTTTTGACTCACCATACTAGTCGTTTATTATCTTGTACTTTCAACTATATGTATAGTTTAATAGCTGTCGGTGTAAAACGTTTAGATTGTTGATGCTCATATACCTATGATTTACTCCGTATTTAATTTTTACTAAAAAAACCTTTTATCAAACAGCAGAATTTAATTCAATATTAGCATGAAAAGGGCATTAATTATCAAAATATACGTGGCCCTGTGTTCTCGTCTCGAGCGTTAATCAAAATGAAATGAACAAAAAGCGAAATGAATCGAAGGCGTCGCGGCGGCGAGATCAAAGCGCCGCCGACAGACGCAAAGGCGCCGGCCGGTGACGTCACAGTTTACTGGCAGCGGGACATTTACATAAGATTGTATAAGTTTAGTCATTGAGACACAGGATTTTCTATTTTGTTAAGACTACGATTTTGTTAAGAATCGATTGAAATTAGTTTATTTTGGTTATTATTAAACATTTGTCCTCATCTATTTTGTTTGTTTAAAAGCATAATATGCCAGGGAAAGGATGCCACGTTTTCTGTCCTGAATGTCTGTTTCTGTTCTAAATTTTACCGTCTACTCCAAGTTAACATCAGTACATTTAATTTTGTCCTGCTACCGTTTTATTTCCTCTTTGGCTTCAGCACATCAGTGCAATGTACGTGTTCTGTGTTCTCAAGTAATGCTTTATCATTGCACACTTGCGCCGATAGTGAGACGCGTGCTCGTTGATTATGTTATATGTAGGTGCTAATGGAGCCCTTGGTTATAAAGGTAGGCTCTCACGATGATGACTATCTCGACAATAGGACGAATTTTAGGTTTTTGAAAAAACATTTCTGTTATGCGACAAATAATAGTATTACAGATGTCCACGCTATAACGCTTGCCAGAGCGTATTTACTGATGTTAAGCCATGTATTCACTGAGCAACAGTGTTTCGGATACACAGTTACTGAGACTTCACGTAGATGTGTACCGAAACATATCGATAATTACGTAGCGTTTACAGAAATAAAACAATTCTGAAACATTATTTTTGTTTCAAAAACACGTAGATTTTGTTTCTGATACAGAGTTTATAAAATAACTGTTGCTCAGCTCAGCTCATTGCACTTCAAATTTGTTTCATTACATTTCAAAATTGTTAATGCTAGTTAAAACACTACTGCAAATAAAATAAAGAGTTTGTAAGCTGAAGCACAGGCTCTGCCCTAGTTCAGCAATAGGACTTTATTATCAGACTATTGTAGTCTAATTAAGATGGATTAGATATGAAAACATTGTTTTGTTTGAATAAACGTGATTCTCAACCCTGATGAACTTTCGCCCGTGGCCTGGGACCTATGTTAATGTGTTTGTTTTCCTTTAAAAAATATAGTTTCGAGACCCATCTTTTTGCATCGGTATTTATCGGTAGCATCAATTAAATTTTAATCGTCAACATGATTTACGATACTCGTGCATAAAGACTTGATAATTTATATATTGCAGACGTTATCATAAGCCTTAGATGGTTTTCTCGCGTGTTATCAATAAGTGCTGATATACCTATTGTAAACTTACTTAAAATTATTTTTATATTTACAATGCATTTTTTACTAACAAAAATTAGTTTTGGCACTGGAAACCTGTGTTTAATTTGGAATATCTGGTTGTTACCGGACTGCCAAGGAATACTTAGTCGGCGCGCGAAATTCAATTTTATTTTTTTTGCATTTACAGATAAACTGCTAGTTGTAAGTTTACAAAACTCATTTAACGGGCATGAATTGGTATCTAGTGTTAATGAAGTACATACACCTAGAAATCTAAATAGTGGCCAGATTATGCCCAAAAGGGCATCAACTAAAAACTAAGGTGAAAATCAGTTGATGCACTTTGGTGCATAGACTGGCCCCTATTTTGATTTTAGATGTGTGTAGGCTGTATTTTTTTCGGAACTGAACAAAAAACATACTGATAAACATAGACGTGTTCCCCAGAACTCAAAGCGAAAAGACACGCAGTTACGCGATATATTTTTATGTTTGCTTGCAGCTTTTTGTGGATCTCTTGATAAGTAATGTTATGGTGGCTACTGCTTCAGAGCACTGCACTGTGTCCCTCCGTCATACTTACAATCGGGTAGCCACGGCGGCTCGTAACTTTTATCTAATCTGAGACGAGCGGCACGCCCACTCTCGTTTGTGACTGCCGAGTTGGTGACCTATGCTCGTGCCATCTGATCAAGAACTTGATCCATTATGTCGCTAAATAACCTAATGTTACTGGTTTTAAAGTCTCAATCAGGGTGCCAACACCTATGGTCTGAAGTCCCCACTCGTTCAATAAATCCCCGCATGGGATTTTATAATTTTGTATAGAAAAATATCAAAAAATATTCCCTAATAAAAAACAAATCTATGGATTTGTTTCAAAATCATTTTTGGCACAGATATACTTAGTTCAAAGGTCGGAGGGTGTACGTGACAGGATACGTATTTTTTATCGAGTAAAAATTTAAGGAACCCGTGGAGTGTGGAAAGCCGCGTGTAAAGCTAGTATGAGATAATTATCTGAACTGATTATCCGTTTTCTGCCTTCTGCAAAACATCACACGATTTTTCGTCGTCAATCGTAGCTGGGACCTTTCGTGACAGCTTTCGTATTACGAAACTGCTGATATCGCAGTTCCTTCATTCTTAGCAATTCTGATACTCTAGGTCTAAGTATTACATATAGATTCTTGTATATTTTTTTTAGTATTTATTTAAATCATGTTACCGTGCTTACGGTAACAACAACCAACACTAATGATAATATAATATTGCATATGTACTGCTGAAGCAAGTAGGTACTTCTTTACGCAAGCAAGTACTGCCAAAGCAAGATTCTTGTACATATTGAGGTAATTTTTATATTTGAAAAGTGGCGGTATTTCAGTTCCCTCGTAATACTCGTAACTCGTAACCACACGCGGAAAAAGCTTATGTGCGTTTAAAAACATTGTTCGTGTGACACCCTGGTATTGAGATATATTTTTGTATTAACATTTGTTATTTTACTGTTTAAAATGCCTACTTAGTGGTTTTCCAGGATATCTGCGGAATAAACTTACGCGCGTACAAAAACTTTGAAAAATATCCGTCGGTGCGGGTTCAACGTAAAGGCGAATATGGAAATGTAGTGTACGAAACACAAAACCTAGGTTATCGCATAAACGAAGTTCGTCAGTGCCGCAATCGCTTTGTGGCTGCGTCGCCGTCAAAGGGTATAGAACGCTAGATGCGGAATAAATAGAAGTATAGAGACAAATATCTCAGAAATGAGATTTTGTATTACGTTTGAATTGAACACAAAATGGAAGACAAACAATTTGTTTGTAAAGACATTCTAGATCACTCTTTTGGAGAGTCGTTCTCCCACGACATCATACATCCGCTGATGAGTTTTATTTCCGGCATATTACAATGTATTTATTGCCAAAAACTTGTGAGACATTTTTTTAATACAATCTATACATATATTTGGTTAACATTTGCAGTAAATATACCTACCCTTTAAAAAAATGAAATTTGAACGGGTTGTGCCAAATCTAACGACTTTGTCACCAGGAGACCAGCATAGATAAAATTAGCCATACTAGTATTAAACCCCCCTGCCTTAGTGCTAGTATGGCTTATTTTATCTCTGTCCTCACACTCATCTCCTCATTTGTACTTGGGACAATAGTTACCTCTCTGTTGCTGGTATATTCTGGCGTGAGATAGATCACAGCGATTGCGAGGTGTTTGCCGAGCGGCCGCACTCGCCAGACGAGACTTATGATATTTGTTGAACATCTGAGACGCAACTTAGTACTTAGGGAGTTTCTAAACTTAATATCTGTTCTAGTTAAGTTTCAAATTAGCATCACTTTAATTTGACATTTATTTCAGTGTTCCGTATAATTTCCATCTCATTGAGACCGCCCAATCTTACTTAGTACACACTCCGTCTATTACTCATTTTGAAAATCCTTCCACCTAAAATATATCTGAAAGATATTGAACATCTGGTTTTGCCTGTGATTTAAGATTTTAAATTATAATATACAGAATGTTGTTTTGTGAAGCAATACCTTGTAGAGTTACACAACATCCAGGGTAAAAATAACGGACATTCAGGGAAGGGAATCAGCCATGCAGCTTGTAGCAGGTTTCTACTAGGAAATGCACCGAGCAGAAATTAATAAAGCCCTACAAGTTGTAACCAATCACTATTCCCCTAACCAGGACTTACTTCTACCACAGCACGTAATGAATATAACTTGCAGAATTATTCTCTATGAAAACGCGCGTTACATGCTACAAGCTTTCGAAAATTTCGCGTGAAGTATGTTTTTTTTTCCAATATTATAATATTCAAACTCAGATTTTATTCAATTTTAACTAATTGACGTAAATAACATTGTTCCAAAGGAAATTCTGAAAAAAAAATGGTTTTTCGATAGGCATAGGGGCCCTGATTCCGTCTGGGTCTCTGTGAAAATACGCGCGTTATGCGTCCCAAGTGTTGTAGTCACGTTACTATATTTAAATATAGAACCAGTTATATTTAAAGCAGCATGGTTTTTCTTGCGATGTAAATGAGGATTGATCTATATAGGGACTTATGTCCAGCAGTGGACGTCCTTTGGTTAATGGATGGATGGACGCGAGCTAAGCCGCGTGAAAAAGTAAATTAACCGACTTCCAAAAAGGAGGAGGTTCTATGTTCGTCTGTATGTATTGTTTTGTGTATGTTCATCGATGTCATCGCCAATTGTGAAACGAATTAAAAAATCTTTTTAAACTGAAAGGGTATACTCCCGAGGTGGTCCCATTCAAAATGTATCGAAATCGGCTAAGCCGTTTTTGAAAAATCAACAATAATGTAGAAATTGCATAGGTACATCGATTCGAGCGAACTATTCGAATTTTGTACACGATGGCAGTCGGTTATGCCACGCCTCAAACCAGCATTAAGAATTATTACGTTGGACCAACCATGTTAAATGTTGGCTCTAACCAACAGAATGTGAGTATTTTAACTGATCAGTTCAAATGACCGTGTGTGTCCAGCTTTTTACGCTACAACGGAGTGACGAATTGACTTGATTTTTTGCATGGATATATATATAGTTCGAAGCTCGGAGAGTCATGGGCTACTTTGTTTCCTAATATCACGCGATCAAAGGCGCGTGTAGAAGCGAGTTTTGAATAAAACAATGTAGGTGATACCGCGGCTCGCAGCCAGTACAGCTACAAAGGGGTCGCGCTCAAAGCTCGCCACAATATTTATCGGCGGCGGTATCAATGCGCCACAAAGCGACGGCGGAAGCCCACCTCGCGACACAACCCGCCCCCGACTGGCCCAATCTGGGACATGTAGCGAATATACCATAGCCTTGTCGTTTTCTGTTCAACCTCAAGATACAAACGTTGAAAAAAAAGACTAGAGGCAGAAGAGTCATGTAACGTCTAGGTAGCATGAGCATCCAAAGAGTCATGGCACCACTCAGCATTTCTTCACGTCATTATCCACAGCCTTCCTTATCCCACATCTCTCTTTTACTATGCCATCTGCCTCAGTCTTGTTCATCAGCATTTATTAAGAACCAAAAATATGAATAGGGCTATAGAGTTTTTTTTTGTTGTTTTGCGTAACCATGGAAGTCCTAGCGAGATAAAGCTCATATAGATTACTTACATAGTCCTCCTCATCCATATATAGATAGAGCTTTACAAACTGATAGCTTCAATGCATGACATTGTGGATTAAGTCTTTATAGAAAAAACCCTGATCCTATTCGCGGGTAGAGCTCTTATAAAATGTATACAGAAATATTTCTAATCCAAGCAGCCTTTGCTTTTTCTTTATAAGATTAAAGTTCACAAAGGAAGTGAATGAAAGAACTTACTCTCGCAGACTGCATGAAAGAACTAATCTTTGTGGGTATACCTACGAGTAGAAAACCTGAGACCCAGTTAACACGGGAAGAAAGTACCATGACATGGTAACCTTTCTGGGGTTTTATCTTTGAACCGATAGCCCACGAGAACTATGCGTAAATGCTCATTAAAACGAAGTAAAAACAGGAGCGAACAGCACAATACGTTATTATAAAAGTTCATTTCTAACGTTTATAAAATTCAGGGTCCAATTTTTTCTACACTCCTAAGATTCAATCGTGCTACGATGTGTAGGCGAGTATATCGCTTATTGTTTTTCCATTGTGGCACACCGTTATCTGGCCCATTGTTGACTGCCTCTATCACCGGATTCCTTTTACACAACCTTTGACGGTCTTTGTTTGCCTCAAGACCAGAATGAGACGCCAAAGGTTCAATCGTCGCGTGTCATCCATTTGTGTCTGCAATTTTTATATGCGGATTGTTGGTCGGACGTTGCTGTTTTATTTTATTGCTTGTTGGTTGATGGGTTACAGGAGTTGAGATTGCTTTTCGTTTGTCTTCAAATTGGTATTGCTTGAGATTCAAACTCAACGTTACAAGGTATATAAGATTGCATCATGTATGCGACTGAAGTTATGAAGGATCGTGATGACTCTGTCATAAGAGATCTATAATTTTTAATATTTTTAAGGCATAAAGATTTTTCCGAGATTCGGTGAACTATAGCAGCTTCATTAAAATTATGATAATTTATTTTTTTATGATTGATGTTGTCTGAACTATATTTTATATTGCAATAATTTCATACAATGACTTTTTGAAAAAAATAGTATTGTTATTGATTTTATTTACCCGTAGCCCATAGTTTTCCAAATCATAATTTTTACTTTGCTATAACGGCGATATTTTTCGTAGCCCATAGTTTTCCAAATCATAATTTTTACTTTGCTATAACGGCGATATTTTTCCTCGACAACCAATATGCTGAGTGTGAGTTTGTCGTAAACATGACGCGCTCTTCGGCGAGCGCGTAAGCATGTATGAAGAAATGTACAGCGCCACTAGCGGCGCGTTTTTGAAACAACAAGTTCATACAAATTACATGCTTACGCGCTCGCCGAAGAGCGCGTCATGTTTACGACAAAATTCACACTCAGCATACTGGTTAGACAATACTTTGCTCACCACCATGATATCGAGCGACTCTTTCAAATCTTTACTAGGTACTCTATCTAAATTGCCTCCACATGATGCACCCCCATTCTGGACAAGCTCCTTCAAACGTTTAATAATTCAATACCCGTTTGTCTCCGTCTGCACTTAGCCCATAAATTAGCAAACCTCTTACACATTTGACTGTCGCTACAAAAGTCCCCTGGCCCTAGTAACGTTGTTTATTCGTGGCGGCCGCTGACAATGCAATTTTGCTAATTCCATCGCGCGCAGACCTGCTGGTTATAACCTAATTACTGGCAAACCGACCCCCCAACTGAATTAACTGTTCCGCTACATTTCGTGCTTGGGAACTATCGTTAATGTTGTTCATTGTATTTATGGTGACTCGAGTCATGCGCTGTTGCGTTTTTAAAGAGCTTTTGTAGAGCTTGTAATAATTAATGTATCTTGTAGAATAATATATATAATAATTGCTTATTAGAACTTCTCGGCGATGATTTTGAATGTTTCAATTTTTGAATTTTGTTGGATTTTAATTTTAAATTACGATTTATTTTTTTGTACGCCTCATTATGGTTGGTAGTGGATGGATATGTGTTATATTTGTATAATTTTAAGATCTTTTGTACCTAAAATAAATATTTTGACTTTGACTTGACTTTGACTTTAAACTCCGACGAATAAGGAAGAGTGTTATAAAGGCGTAGATGTTGCTTTACAAAGCGCAGGGACTTTCACAGGTGTAAATGCTCGACATTTTAACCAATTTTGACTTTAGGACCAATAATTTGAATTTAGTAAATAGTGAAAAAAGCAGCTGTTCCATTTAATGAGTATACTGAGCGCCACACAAATTGAAAGATGGGAAGTTAGTCGCAGATGACACTTCGCCGTGATTCGCTAATTATTGCGCATGTGTGCACAATGCCTATACAAATGGCGAAGTAGTGAGCTCGGGCTGAGGAAGCGCGCGGGACGCGGATGGCGGGCGGGTGTGCGCCGGCGTCTCGTTTCTCTGGCACCCGCTAACGTCTATATTTTGGAGTTTGCGCAGCTCTCTGCGGCTAACTTCCCATCTTTCAATTTGTGTGGCGCTCAGTATACAGAGGATATCATTCGAAGTATAGTTTAATTTTACTTATAAAGTCTTTTGCAAGTAGGTTTTTAATATTTTGTGGTAGTTTGTTAAACATACTAATCTCACTGTAAAAAGTATAAACCATGTTTTTGTACCCTGGTCAATCTGTTAAATGGTTCTTTTTATTCAATCTCTCAATCTGCTCAATTCTTCTTTTTATTTGCTGATTTCGCAGTTGATCCTATCAACTGATTGTTCATTAGTTCACTATCAACTGATTGCTCATTAGGGCTTTATTATGAACCACCAGTGAAGCGTTATGCTTCAGGGGATGGGATTTTATTAGGATAAACCTCCCAAACGTAATTTTAAATCGATGCACTGGGCCGACTACTGCAATATACAACAAGTCACTCACCTGTTATTTTCTTTCTTCCTGATGACTCTTGCCGAATTATTTCAGTTGGAGATCTCCAGGGGCGTTTACTCGCTGTTACACCATTTAATTTTGATAATTAGCAGGGATCACTTAGATTGTAGGTTTCTCTCAGATTTTTTAAACTCGAATGGCGGTGTTCGAGATGAGATGCATACCCTCATAAATGCATCGATAATAGTCGATGATTAGGGAGGACTCGTTGGCGCGGTTTTTAATCGCACTCGCAAATAATCGAATCCAGTACATAATAGTCGATTACGTTTGATAGATTGAATGATGACGATACATTACCGCCCACCAAAATACACGAGAGTTGTATTTTCGAAAGATTGTTCAAAAGGTTTCCGAATAATTGTTCGAATAATTATTCGAAAAAATGAATTTACACTTGGGCATTTCAATTAAGAAATCTAAAGGACGAGACTAATTTATGTTTGAATTAAATTAAACAAATAGGTCTGAAGTAATTTTCTATGTGTGTGAACAACGATGAGAGTTATAACGATTTACGCACTTATCTAAAAATAAACTATTCTTAACTAAATAATATATATTTTCTTTTAATTTAACTTAGTTAATCGGTTTGGTTTGGTAACGGACATATCTTTACTAACGGACGTGTCAGAAAAGATCCGTTCGGTAAACGCAAAGTAGCGACACGTATCACTCCGTCTGGGCTAGTATGTAGGCGTTCTACGCGAGCGATAGGCCACTGCAATGGTGGCGTTTCAGATTTTATGATAACCACGGAACCAATCTCCAGTGGTTTAGAGTGTTTTGTCCATTTTGCGCGTAAAGACAAGGTTTGTAAGAATTCATTTTTCCATCTTTTCCAAAAGTTTTGCTGAAAGCGTTGGATGAGTTGCCACCTCTTTAGACGTGTTATGTTAACCGAACTTAGATCTTCGTCGGGTACTGTCGTTAAGGGTTCTAACGTTAAGAAATGACCAGGAGTCAGTACCGCAAAGTCGTTAGGATCCGAACTTAATGGGTAAAGTGGTCTCGAGTTTAATACAGCTTCGATTTGGACAAATAAGGTAAACAATTCTTCTAACGTCAACGATTGGTTTCCGACAATGCGGTATAGAAGAGTTTTTGTAGCTTTAACTTGTATTTCCCACATCCCGCCCCAATGAGGACTAGAAGGGGGATTCATAACGAATTTGATTCCTTCGCTACGTGCAGCATCTTGCGTGTACGAGGAGAGTTCTCTTTGCGCACCCACAAAATTAGTTCCACGGTCCGAATAAATAATACTGACTCTGCCTCGACGACCAACTAAGCGACGTAGAGCAGCAATAAAGGCTTCACTCGTAAGATCTGTCGCAACTTCTAAATGTACGCATTTAGTCGTCATGCAAACAAACAAAGCTAAGTAGGCTTTGCTTATTTTCGCCCCTCGATGTTTGCCAGATTTGACTCGAAAAGCTCCTGCGTAGTCGCAAGCCACGATACTAAATGGTTTCGCTTGATTGACTCGCACAGCCGGAAGATCACTCATAAAAGGTTCGAGAGGAGTAGGATTCGTTTTGAAACATTTCAAGCATTTCGATACTTGATGTCGTATAGCACGTTTAGCCGACAAAATCCAGAATTGTTGGCTAACCAAATAATGCAATGTATTGATTCCAGGGTGACAATTTTCCCGATGGAACGCGTCGATAATCATATATGTCAACGGAGCATATCTAGGGAGCAAGATGGGATGCTTATGGGTATATTCCAAGCCTGATCTCGACAGTCTACCTCCTACTCTGAGGATTCCTTGACTATCAAGGAAAGGACTGAGCTTTCGCATAGGTTTAGAAAGAGCTTTGCCGTCTTGCAAACGTTGGATATCCTCCAGAAAAAATAGATGTTGAGTACGTTTAACAACGATCAGCAACGCAGAATGAAGTTCTGTACGATTTAGGAAAGGATCAGAACAACGGTTAGTTTTAGAACGCAAATTGTGACCAAAACGTAGACATAATGCGACAATACGTTGGATTTTACGAATCGATGAAAACTTAACAAGTAAATCGTCGATTGTATTCGAAGGCGGATCATTAGTGAGAAGAACTTGCACCTTTTCTTCAGCACGAAGCTCTTCTTCGGGTAGATCTGGCACGAAACAGGGCCAACATTCAACCTCTTCCGAAAGCCAACTGGGCCCCGCCCACCATAACGAATTGTTGACAAGCTCAGCTGGTGTTTGACCTCTTGATGGAACGTCTGCGGGATTTTCTGCCGTCGGAACCTTTAACCAGCGAGCACTAGGAATCGCATCTTGAATATGACTCACACGATTTGCTACGAAAGTTTTCCATCGAGAAGAAGGAGACTGAATCCACGCAAGCGTGACTGTCGAGTCTGACCAAGCGAACATGTCCGATATAGGTAGAAAAGATTGGTAAGTCTCTTTCACGAATTTTAGTAGATCTGCTGAAAGTACAGCAGCGCACAGTTCGAGTCTAGGTAGAGAAACCACTTTGATAGGGGCAACTCTAGCCTTAGACATCACAAAGAAGACCTTAATATTGTCAAAAAGGTCACGAATACGTAAGTATACCACAGCCCCGTATCCACGCATACTACTGTCTGCGAATCCGTGGAGTTCACACGATTTGATTTGAGATGGAGCCAGGTGACGAGGTATCTTAAGGTTTTTGATCAGAGGAAGTTCTTCGACATATTGATTCCACTGTTCTTTTATGTTTTCAGGAGGGTCTTCATCCCAAGACACGCCCAGAACCCACAATTGCTGAACCAAGTGTTTCGAAAAAAAAGAAAGCGGCGACAAAAAGCCGATTGGATCGTAAATTCTAGCTAGCTCACTTAAGATGCTACGCTTCGTACAAGCACGGTTTAGCGGTTTCACTTCGAAAAGAAAGTAATCAGAGCGCGGATCCCATTTCAATCCTAATATCTTCAATATGTCGGACTTTTCTACCTCCATCGAAACGTTTTCAGTGAGACAGTGCTCTTCCGGAAGGTCTTCTAACAAAGATGGAACGTTGCTTGCCCATTTTCGTAGCTCCATACCACCGCGTTTCAAGATTTCGATAAGCTCAGTTTTCATACGCGTAGCCTGTTCAAGATCTGAACTACCGGTTACGACGTCGTCCACGAAAACATCTTGCGTAAGAACAGCCTTGCCAAGAAGTAGATCGCCACCTTCATCATCCGCGAGATGTTTGATTGTGCGGCAAGCCAAGAAGGGAGCAGAGGAAACACCGTATGTAACGGTGTTCAAACGGTACTCTAAAATAGGTTCTGAAGGATGAAATCGCCAAAAGATTCTCTGGTATTCACGGTGTTCCTCAGTGACAAGAATCTGTCTATACATTTTGCATACATCAGCAGAGAAAACCACTGAATGTATGCGAAATCTCAATAGAATCTCCAAAATATTTGCCTGTAATTTTGGACCGATGAGTAAAGTTTCGTTCAACGACGCTCCCGCAATGGGGTCACGATTCGATGCATCGAAGACGACGCGCAGTTTGGTACTAACATTGTCAGGGCGGAGGACACAGTGATGCGGAATGTAATACTTTCCTTGGCACACTTCATTAGCAGGCACAAGACTCATGTGGCCTAGTTGAAGATATTCCGCCATAAATTTAGAATATTGTTCTTTAAGATCGGAATTTGAGGAAAGCTTGCGTTCCAAGGAATGAAAACGACGAAGAGCTGAATCCCTGGAGCCTGGAAACGATGGTAACTCATCTTGTTTGAACGGTAAGGCCACGCAATAACGCCCGTCGTTATCTCGCATTGTCGCATCACGATAGATTTGTTCGCATCTTTGATCTGCAGCTGACAGTTTAGTTGCATCTGGAAGAGAATCTAACTCCCAAAACTTCTTGACTTCCTGAAAAATTTGGTCATCCGATACGAAGAACGAGTTGATGTTGTCATCTGTTTGGTTATCGCTCACGGATCCCATAAGGAGCCAGCCGAACACAGAATTCAACGCTGACGGTTGCCTTGGTCCTCCACTTACGCTTCCAGGTAAAATAAGCGAAGGGAAGATCTCAGCACCAAGAAGAACATCGATCGGAGCCGGTTTGTCCCAATCCGGATCAGCGAGATTGAGACCACGAATGTGAAGCCAAGACGATTTGTTGAGTTTAACGCTAGGCATATTTCCGCATATGTTGGGAATAGTCAATGCATCAAGGTTGAATGCCACTTGACCGTTTATACCAATCTGAAGTTGAACCGTTCCGGAAATGGAAGCTGAGGATTGTCCTACGCCAAGAATTTGGCGTGAGGACACGCGTTGGTGAAGCCCTAATTTTCGAACTGCACGTTCTGAAATGAAATGTGCCTGACTACCAGTGTCGATGATGGCACGGAAGGACTGATAGTTGCCCGACGAATCACGAATTTGTATAACGGCAGTCGATAGAAGAACTACAGAGTTTACACCACAATTAGTTAATGCACGAACAGATGCACCGGTCGAAACTTCCTGTTCTGAAGAGTTTACGCTTTTATCCTGATGAAGGAGCGTGTGATGCTTTTGTCGGCACTTCAAACAACTGAAAACTGAACGGCAATCTCGAAGAATGTGTGAAGGCTTAAGGCAGTTAAAACACCAGCGATTTTGTTTAGCAAAATCATGCCGTTCTTGCACTGATTTCGCGGCGAATGTTTTACAATGAGCGATTGAATGACCTTCAGAACAGAAAGGGCACTTGTTAGAAGTTGGTCCGGATGCAACTGTAGCAGAACTTGAAGAAGGGTTCGATTTCGATTGGTCTAATTGACCTGTAGTAGGTTTTTCAGAATTCGATAACAACGAAGAAGTAACCTTCTTGTTGTTGCTGTAGTTGATGATTGCCTTAGCTACGCTCTTATTGTTATTAGTTGACGGTTGAGTATCACGATTACTCAAAAAATGAGTATCACGCACGAGCGCCTCGCATTGAGATTCGAGAAACTCTTTAAGCGTGGCGTAGCAAGGTAGTTCAGAAGACGGATGTGCTTTTTCAAAAGCACAGCGAGTTTTTGAATCTAGTTTCGATAACAAATGATAACACAATATGAAGTCCCATTTGTCAGTAGGTAATTTAAGACTCTTTAGAATAAGCAGGTTTTCGTTGAAGAGATCTAAAACACGTCTGAATTCGGTAGGTGAGTTCACCTTTAAATTAATGTTTAGCATTTCGCGCCAACAAGTGAATGCTAATTCACGGTTGTCTCGATAACGATTAACTAAAGTTTGATACGCTTCACGATAATATGAGCCTTGAATAGGAAAAGTACGTATGAGTCCTAGGGCTTCTCCGAATAGACTTGCCCGGAGGTATTGCATGCGGTCAGAATCGGAAAGAGTGTTGTTTAGATGTATAAGCGAATTGAATGCGTCGTAGAACATTGACCACTCTTTAATGTTACCAGAGAACTTCGGAAGATCTAATTTCGGCAGCTTAATACCTGTCGATTGCATCGAAGATGAAGCAGGTGAAGATACAATAGCATGATGAATCGTAAGTATTTGATAATAAGTTCTATCGAATTCAGACCTGTGAATATCTTCTTTATCGGCGTCGGTATCGTTCATCAGACTCAGAATCTCCATATGATTATGTTCAAAATAATCTACATGCTTTTGTACCGCAGAATAATAAACAAGAAACTCTGCTAATCGAGAAGCATCCGATTGAGCCACTACGGCAACTTCCAACACTTTCCGCAATCGATTGAATGCCAGAGTACGCTTACGCCGTAAAACGGGCAAATCCGTAGGCGGCGCGTTAGCATTATCCTTCGATGATGCTCCAGGAAAAGCCATGATTACGATAGGAAATTATTCGAAACAAAAATAAATTAAATTATTGTTTCGAATATTATTCGAATAAAATATTTTCACGGTAGCACATCACTAATTTCGACAAGAATTCCTACCTACTTCGAGAAAATCTCGGCTCGTTTATGATGACTTTACGTTAGAAAAGAATTCGATTATAAATTACCTACTGAGATATTGATTCGAGTTTACACGAGAAAACAAAGACGATAAATAACAAAAAGTAATGAATAGGTGGTTCGATTGCAGCGATATGAATTGCACGTAAGTATTCAAAAATTACGTAAACCGGTTTTTTAGATGCAACTCAAAACAATAGGTTTCTTACGATATTTGTTTAGGCCGCGTCTCACAAGTTGGCGGATATGATTGGAAAAATGTAGGTACATGAAAATGATTATGAAATATCTGAATACCACTGGAGAACTGGTTTAATTGTTGTGACGATAAATTGTACGCATTAAAACATGTACTGAATGAAAATAAAACGATAATTTACATGCAATAATTCGCACGAAACAACAATTCTGAATTCGAATTCTTAGAAGCAAGTTTATGTACTCGGATTGTACAATTGTGTAGCCCAGGCGCAGAAATATATTTACTAATAAAATTTGTACATATTTTAGTAATTAATTGTTCACACACAAGAAAAAAATATACGATTGTTTTTGAGATTTAATTCAATGAAGTTAGAATGGCGTGCGGTTCCGATATGGCGGCGCCATATTATCGGATAGAATCGTAATTAATGAAAAATTGAACAATTAGAATTTACGATTAAAGTAGTGAATTTCGAACTTATTCCCGGGTTTCGGCACCAAAAAATGAAGCGTTATGCTTCAGGGGATGGGATTTTATTAGGATAAACCTCCCAAACGTAATTTTAAATCGATGCACTGGGCCGACTACTGCAATATACAACAAGTCACTCACCTGTTATTTTCTTTCTTCCTGATGACTCTTGCCGAATTATTTCAGTTGGAGATCTCCAGGGGCGTTTACTCGCTGTTACACCATTTAATTTTGATAATTAGCAGGGATCACTTAGATTGTAGGTTTCTCTCAGATTTTTTAAACTCGAATGGCGGTGTTCGAGATGAGATGCATACCCTCATAAATGCATCGATAATAGTCGATGATTAGGGAGGACTCGTTGGCGCGGTTTTTAATCGCACTCGCAAATAATCGAATCCAGTACATAATAGTCGATTACGTTTGATAGATTGAATGATGACGATACAACCAGTCTGGTGGAAAGAAAAGAAAGAAAGAAAGCCCTGAAAGCCTCTTTCGGTTTAGTAGACCCTTTTTGAATAACCCTGTATGTACGAGTATGTAGGTCGATCTGTGGCATGGTAGTTTCCAAACTAATCCGATTTCGATGCTCGTATAACACGCAAAATTGGCTGTTTAAACATATTCGATTTCACGTTCTTAATCAAAAACTCACATTACTCCATACTTACCTAGTATAAGTAATCATATCTTAAGACTTCCAATATCACAAAGATGATCTGTAACTGGATGTTCCAAGACACCCTCGAGCCTTAAGCTCGAATTAAAAAACATGAAAGCAGCCGTTATCGGCGGGAGAGCTCTCGAAGGCTATAGACACCCGTCAAAGGCGATTAATACGGAGCAATGATTTAATTACTATGCCAACTCGATCCCGGTGCGGGGTGTGCGAGCGTGGAGGTTGTAAGCTACGTTTACATCCGATTAAGACGATTGGTGAACTGATGGCAGCATTGGATGAGCTCTACAAGGGAGAGCTGACTAATTTTACCTACCCTATAAAAATAGAATAAGTTTTTTGGTGTGGGCAAATATTATGCTAGAACAAAATCAGCAGCTGTATGCATTTCTCCGAGAGTTTTTTTTGTATGAAACAATTAATTAATTTTTTCGCGATTTCGAAATCAGTCCCATAGTAAATGTGGTTCATAATGATGTGCATATAGGTACACTTCTAGAAATCAAGATATTTTCATGACATGATTTCATGACATTTTAACTGACCTACTTCTATAATCTATGATATTTACATTGTACTTTTAATATTTTGTATTGTTCCGAAATTATTTAATTTTGTATTCGGTTGCCTTTCTACAGCATTTAATCTTGTTGCTGAAGTAGATAGTTATTTATTTTTTATTTAACCAATTTTTAAATTTAATTTTGCTATTGTGTATTGTGATATGACGAGATATATTTTGCTGTACTTACTAATTATTTTTTTGTACAAACTGTTGTATATTTAATTTTAGTATTAAGCTCAATACATCAATGAATGATTCTAATTCTAATTCTAATCCCTTCACTTTGCAAAGCAACATATTCTTGTACGTTCGACACAAATACGTTAAACAAACCTTTTTTGGTGCCCTAGGTTAAAAATGATATTCCACAACAAGTCCATAAAAACACGAATAATTATTGTCGTCCCACTTCTAAGTATTTCCAACAAACAAAAAACTCTCACCTCCACCAATCCGTATCATGTAAACGTAGCTCAAAAGAAAAAGCCTCAAGTTCAAAGGGAGATATAAATGAGAATGTTCACTCCTTTACGTAAGGATCCACTGAATTTTTTATAGAACCTCCATCTGTTTGGTGTGTAGAGTGCCTAATGAGTTGTCTTTGTGAGGATTTAAACTTTGAGGAGGTACTCATCTTACTTTCGGGCCTACGGAGTACCTACTGTCGGCTGTCGAAGTGGCAGTACAGAAGTATCCAGTTATGTCTCTCGAGTGTCATGTGGTAAGACGCCTTAGTATGAGTTTACATAGTAAACGAAAACTATTATCGTTTTCGTGTGACTCTACAGATTGATTTTCTATAATACGTTTATACTCATCACATTGACGAACTTTTTCAATCTGGCCAACACCAAATTCGCAAAAAATCATCCGGGCTATTATGTGCGCCACGAAATATCTTTCGTAGTGTCAAAACGAGACAGCGTTATGGCAAAGTATATATCTGTCACATTTTCACACGTCGAGATGAGTTCTTTTCGTGGCTTTTCGTGGTCGCATGCTTGACTGCTGTTGTTGCATAGAGTCGATTGTCGAGAGTCGATTAACTTTTTGTTCTTGTTCATGGAACAGCTGTTTTGTTTTCGCAATTTCGGCGGTGGCTCCGTAGTAAAAGTTGGTCCTAATAATGAGCAAAATGATATTCTAGAATGTCTGTCGTCTAGAGAAATACTCCTTACACATTTTGTTAGTTCTTCCTTTGTTTCCGAAAATTACAAAAATGTATGGAGCTATATTTAATACGTAACCGTCTGTAGTCTCCGTTTTCGAATAACTTCATACTAAGCCTCTTAGTGACTAAAACTTATTACATAATTATGTTGAATGTGGGACACGATTAAGATTTAATTAGCATCTATCAAATTAAATGGCAAGTACTCGGGGTGGGGTTAGTTAGAGGCACGGATCTCTACAGTACCTTACCTACTAGATTATTAATGAATAAACAATCACAGAAAGCTTTCGACGTGTGTTTGAGAGAATGTCAGTAATATTTTTTTTCGATATTAATTTTAAATATTTTTCGATGCTGAGAAAACGAATGCACTGTTGTCTTTTGGATAAAACCTATGAGTTGATTCGCGAGAATCAATGTTGTGTCTATCCGTTGTGGTGGGCTGATGGGCAAATACCGTCCTTATTATTTCAGGTTTGTTAGTATTGTATTGTAATTGCCTTCTAAGAGATAAATGTATATCGGCTAGTTCATTTTCATTACCTACTCACTTGATATTTTTAGCCCCAAACAAAAAAGGGTGTTATAAAGCCACGTATTCACTGAGCAACAATGTTTCGGATACACAGTTTCTGAAACATCACGTAGATGTTTCCAGGAACAGCACCGAATCATACCGATTAACACGTAGTGTTTACAGAAACAAAATAATTGTCTCTGAAACATGATTTGTTTTAGAAACACGTAGATTTTGTTTCATGGCTTAAGTTTGGCATGTATCTTTATCTCTATAACTCTATACTATCATACCTATCTCGTAAAATAGAGCGATTGTGAAGGAATCATTATTTTATTCTGTTGGCTCATGTAAGTAAGTAATTTAAGCGAAACTTTTTATTTTATACTTGGACGTAAGTAACAAAGTAGGTAGAGCAAAAGAATGTTAACTCATTACGTCTCATCACAACATTTTGAGAAGTTAAACTGCAGCCTCCATACTGAAGCCTTGAAGATAATACATCAAAGGCGTATTTACCCCTTTGAAGAAGTTGCGAGCACGCGGTTATTTTACATTGCAAAACGAAACAAGAAGTTTCACACGTCGGGGCCAGTGATTTGTGAAGGGAGATGCGTTGCCTCCTTGACACGTCGACAGACAATTAAGCGTTATCTATTATGTAAGTTCGTATGGGTCGGGTGGCCAGCCCTGGTGTCTTTTTTAGAGTTTCTAAGCCGCCTGAAGGACTCGGATATGGCTAAAATAACCGGGTCCTAAAATTTAACGTATCATACGAGCCATACTTTTTAGTAGTCCACTGCAGGACGTAGGCCTACCCACGAAGGGTGATTGGGCCATATCCACCATGCGAGCCCAGTGCGGGTTGGTGGATTCACATACGCCATCGAATTTCTTCTACGGACGTATGCAGGTTGCCTCACGATGTTTTCCTTCACCGAAAAGCCTGTGGTGTGAAATTCCGTACATAAATTCTAAAGAACTCATTGGTACGGGACCGGGGATTCGAACCCACGACCTCACGATTGTAAGGCGGGTGTCACTACCTCTCGACCACCACGGCTTCTTTTACTATGAGGCCGACATAATAAGTTATTTTTATGTTGTTTTATGAAACAGTTTTGCTTTTCGATATGTCTAAGATTATTTATTTGGCAATTTACTAAATATTTTATAGCTCCATTGAATTTGGCCTAGAACTGTGGATAGCTGAGTTAGACGTTGGTTCCAAGAACTGTCTGTCTGAATTGCGATCTAATATTGAGCGATTTTACTGATATTTTATTAAAATAATAATCAATATCAGTGTCAATATTTTAAAGCACAAGGGCAATAGTTTGAAATAAGTTTAGCAATCTTCGAACTAGCTTAGCCTAGTGACATCACACTACTTAGTTCGATAAACATCATATCTGTAACTACTTCTAATTTGACACATACATTAATTTTCCTGTCTGTAATTACTTGGAATACAAAGATAATTGTAACAACGCGTTAAACAATTATATTTTACAATTCATCCTTAATCTTTTACATCTTAGACCACAACTTTTCTTATGATAAAAGAAAAATAATAGAGTATAAAAGTAATAGAGATTTTATTACCTCTGTAATTTTTGTAGTCAGCGAAACCATATTTTAATAAAATATGTGACGAAAGCGGCAATTTTGCAATTGTTCACGCAATGAAAAAGTTTCGTGAGAGTAGGGTGATTAAACACAAGTTACAACATCAGTTCCAAAGCATAAGGGGTTACTAATCTTTGATCTAGCCTAGTAACGTAACACTAGTTCTAGTAAAGTTGTATTGGTTTGGGATGATGAGCCCTGGCGGCGCCCGGAGCTGTGTTCGACAACTTGGACAATATCCAGCGGAGACGCTGCTCGATACACATCATAACTGGGACTACTTGTAGATTAACTATACCGTCTACTGGGAGTTCACTAATTGCGAATTCAAACTGATATCTTCTAGGTAAGCGCGCTACATCTTAGACCGCTTCTTTGCCTAATATCGGGCAAGATGTAATTAAAACTTTGAGCAAATATCTACTGAGCCATAGTCCCTAAGTGAAAGTAGTAAAAAAATGTCCGAGCGCCGTCGTACATACCGACTTACATACATATTTACATTAAATAATTCACAATGACCAGCAGGCCAATCGCACTAAAAAATTACAGCTGAACTACGAGTACAATTCAACTTTAACTGAATTCGACTTTTTGTCTATTTTCGTATCGCACTAATGATTTTGACTAAAGTTGAAACGCAACTCGATCAGAGTTGGAACATAACCAGTGTCAAATGAACGGTTGGTGTATGATGTTTAGCACAATACCTGATTCCTTGAAGCTGAATCGAAACTCAACTACAATTGCAACCGAACTTTAACTGAATTACAGATGGAACGCAGCTGTTTAAAATTAACGCGATTGGCCTGCCGGTTTCTCAAATCTCGACGCTATGTCGCCTAATGAGTGCTTGTAACCGAGTGCTTTGGCATCGCACGGCGTTGTAGTCGGCTTGCAATAGCCTTACGACTAACTAAAAAGCCTGCCCACTCTGTAGCTTGGGCAGAGTTTTGGCTCGGACACTTTTTTTGCACGACTGTGACTCTATAGATATTTGGTCGAATAATAAAAATCATCATTACTAAAAAAAAGCATTTTTCATTTTCAACAGAAACGACTTGCTAGGTACTATAAAATCATATATTATGGACAATTATGCAGTGTGTGCAAAAAGTTCTTTTAAAACTTGTCATACATACGGAACCTCCCAGTTGTGACGCTTTGTGGAACTATGGTGGAACGCCACTACTTTTATTTTGTTTCTTAATTAAGTCTTTGACATCATATTAAAAGTTATTCTGTCCTACCTATAAAAAATATAAGTTCAAAGTCAAAGCCCATTTCAAAAACACTTCAAACCCAATTCACTATAAATAAAATGTTTTCAATTATTTTCCCATGAGACTTTTGTTTTCACACAGAATAAAATAAATAAGGTAATATTTCATTTCAATCTCATCTAGTTCCGAGCCCTGCATTCTTCGCATTTGTTATCAAATCACGATGAGCACGGCGATGCAATTTAGGCCTCCGCAGCTCCGTCGCGTGCATTATGGAGATTGTAGGCACGGGCGCGGGCGTCAGCGTCAGCGGGGCGCCTCGTGCACTAGGCGACGTATACCCCGAGAGGACAGCGGCTAGAAAACATTAGCATTCTTATGGACTGAATATGCCTGACTGACTATGCCATAGCATATTACAGCAAATAAAGCCGTGGTGGTCTAGAGGGAGCCTTACAATCGTGAGGTCGTGGGTTCAAATCCCGGTCCCGTACCAATGAGTTCTTTGGAATTTATGTACGGAATTTCACACCACTAGCTTTTCGGTGAAGGAAAACATCGTGAGGCAACCTGCTTACCTCCGTAGAAGAAATTCGATGGCGTATGTGAATCCACCAACCCGTAACTAATCCTGTCTGTATCACCCGAACGGACGGGAAGGGCCGGATAAAATGTATGTAATAATCCGGACCCGTCACAGCCCATCCCGTTGTAATATTAATCATTCCTTAGTGTTCTCCCGACTCGCGGTGGTGGCAGAGACGTAAAGTGTTACAATGCGATAGCAGGAGAATTTAGCTGACCTCACTTGTGTTACCTCAAAGGAAGAACCATTAGAATAAAATTGGAATAAATGTAGTGGTCGTGCGTTCAGCCGGTTTATGAAATAAGTTTAGTACTCTTTTTAAAACATCTCTAAATATCATGCAAAGTATTATTATGTATAATTTGATGTAGTTTAGAGGTTTCTAAAGTGCATTTAATGTTCAGTATGTCACTTTTTTATCACGTCACTATTTGTGAGATACGAGTACACTTGTGATTTTCAAGTTTATAAAACTACGTGTAGGCTGCAATTGCGCAAGCACTTGCGCGCGCTTTGCAATTCCACGTCTCTCCAGATTCGGATTTCTGAATGACCTGGTGGACGAACTGTGCAGAGACTATTATATATTCTGTGAGGTTGCGACGTCTCGCCACAACCGAATTTATCGCTCAGCCATCTACTATTCTATTCAGGGAAATTGAAAAATGAAGTGAGTAGGGGAAGGTGCAGATACTGTCGGCACTGCAGTTCAGAAGTAAACTTCAGGCAACGTTCAATCCGGGGAATGCATCATTTCAAGAGCAATTCACATGTCTCTGGTACACACTCGTGTGAGAAATGTACCTAACATTTTTCACATCCGTGTGTGATATTTTTAACAGATTTCAAAAAAGGAGCTTCTTAATTCGTCTGTATAATTTTTTTTTGTTTGAATATTACGCGATTACTCCGCCAATAAGCTTAGTTAGCTTTTATGAAATAACGAAGGTTTTTTTTTTATTTTTATTTCAAATAGGTTTGCGTTTGACTACACACTGCCTGATGTAAAGCAGATATGCGGTCTAGGATGTAGCACGCTTACCTAGAAGATACCTATTTACTCGAGATTTGAAGACACCTACATTGTACTTTAACGGAAAGACAGACTTAGGCAAAGCGTTCCACATTCTGGCAGTCTGGCCGTCGTGCGATCTTGCTCTACAATTATGAACTGATTTTGATGATTATTTTTTGTTTGGTAGACCATACTTTAGAGGTCCCTTTTAAATTTCACCGCAATCCGCTGAGCGTTTTTGAAAAATCAACATTAATGTTAAAATTAATTCACCCGATGTTACATTTCGTGCGAACTATCCAAATCCTGTACACGCTTGAAGTTGGTTATGCTATTTTTTGGCGAAAAAATATTACTATTCATTGCGGAGAAGTTAACAAATCATTCAAAGACTAATTTATCATCAACAACGTCACGGGCATAGGATGTAGACTCTTGGTCTGTTAGTTTCTGTCTGTAGATCTCCAGTAAGACCGGTTAGGACCGGCTTGCATTCCCCAGGTTCCGCAGGTCGTATACCTTGTCGGTGAACATCTTACGCTGTGTTTGTCTGTGCTTAAAACTAACATGACTTCTGTCATGGAACTCAATAACTGCAGACACATAGTCATACGCTTAATAAATTTTATTTTTCACCAAAAATGGCACAACTGTCTACAACTCTGTAGGTACTGAATCCGAATAGTTTGCACAAACCAATGTATCATCGATGTAGTCAATTGTAGTCATAAACAAGTCTGCCGATTTTGATAAAAAAAAACCGGACTAGTGCGAGTCAGGCTCGCACATCGAGGGTTCCGTACAAATCCAGAAAATTTTACATAATTGGGCAGTAAGTTGTTAAAATCTCTATAAGTACTAAAACCATCGACAAAGGTTTTTTTTTTCACTTTTCTCGTCATACATCGAGCATCACACATTGTTAAAATAATTAAAAATCTGTTTTAGCTTGTGCTAATGAAGTTCTTTTACCGTATCATGTAAAAGATCACTTAACACACTCAACTCACTTTGAATTTCGAACCCATATTTTGTGAATTTTGAGACCCTATTTTTTGTGATTTAAATAAAAATGTACAATTTTCAGATTTATTCCTATATGTGTACTCTAAGACACCGCTTCTCACCAAATTTCATAGTTCTATGTCAACGGAAAGTACCCTGTAGGTTTTGATTTTTGTGAGTGTTAAAATATGCGTTTTTTTTACAACATAAATAAACTGCTCTAACTTTTTTGACGATAACTGAGAAGTTTTTCTTTTACACAACTGCAAGATACCATAGATATACGTATACAGTTTAAATTTCAACTCGATATCTTTACGCGTTCCCGAGATAAAGATTCTTGACATACACACAGACGGACAACAAAGTGATCCTATAAGGGTTCCTTTTTTCCGTTTGAACCTTAAAAAACCCTAAAAAAAATGGGTGACCAGTATGTCTAAAGTTATGATCTACCATAATTATTCATCAAAATCGGTTCATAATAAATTATAATTGGCGGAGTAATCACAGGAACAGGAAAATATATTTTTTGAAGTCGGTTAAAAACCAAAGTAATGCGATATTATAAACACCCTCATCTATTTGAGATCGCGCTATACTCGTATATATTGGTGATAAATTCCGGAGACCTAATTAAGACAGTAGAATGGATGCAAGCTGCTTTCCATCTGACCTTCTGAAAATCATTAATGCTTATTCTGTCTGTTGACTATTTTGTCGTTGCTTTAAAATCTCTTATGTGTAAAAAGTAACATTTTGAGAAAAACAAAGGAAACTGATCAACAGTTCTAAGTAGGCTGTCACATAAGGCAATTTATAAATGCACCGTGTGTCAGTGAAATATTAAGATATTCACATAAGAGTTTTTGCAAACGATAGCTCCCAAAAGAATCTTGCAAAAAAATGAAAATCTTATTTTTAAATAAAATTTCACATCGTTCGTTTGTCAAATGTCACATCGTCGTCGTTGCAAATTTAAACCCATTGGTTTAAATTTGCAACGACGATGTGCTGCAATCAAATCAAAATGTCCCATAGCTAAGACGATGACGAAAATTAATGATATTTGTATACTTCTATTCAGTTGTATATTCTTTTTTTTTTACCGACGAAACACATATATACACACGAGGTATACAATTCGACGCGTATATATATTTTTTATGTATAACCACGCATAACTTTTTTCATAGTAGTCCGATTTCAATAATTCTATTGGAAAGAGTATACTTCGAAATTGGTCCCATTCAAATTTTATCGAAATCGGCTGAGCCATTTTTGATAAATCAACAATAATGTGAAAAATTCTACATCGATCTGTCCATAATATTTGCGTTCTAGCGATACGCCCCGGCTTCGCACAGGTATATTATACATATAAACATTTATCTTGAATTACTCTATCTATTAAAACAAACTGCATCAAAATCCGTTCCGTAGTTTTAAAGATATAAGCATACATGGGGACAGACAGCGGAAAGCGACTTTGTTTTATACTATGCAATGATTCTGAACACGGGTGAAGTCGGTCATGCTATTTTTTGCAAAAAATAATTATTCTATAATAACTTTTAAAACGGAACGGCTACAGTTTTAGATAAAACACTACGTACGTCCCTAGAGCAACATTATGAACTACTGATACAATATATTAAACAACCACGAATTTTATATAGAGATTGTAGAGTTTATTTAGCATCGCTCGATCCCGCCCAAATTACTATTCCAATATGTCTCGCGACTATTATCTATTCTGTGTCTGGGCGGGCGGGCAAACATTCGCTACTCTATTTCTTTTCCGATTTCAGCAATGTTGCAATGGAAGAGACGGTAATGTTGTCTTTACATTTTAATAACGGTTGAAAGTTATTGTTTATTCACTGGGATTTTACGAACTGGTGCACTTTGCAAGTGCTTAATGTTTAAAACTTTGAAAGCCGCTTGTAAAGGTCCGTTTAGAAGTCTATAGGGCAGGTTTACGTCCATTACCCTGCTATCGCATTGCTTACTCGCCAAGTTTTTTTACCTCGCGATTTTTCTTTTCAAATAATGTTTTTTTATGTAAATTATGAAGTTGAAAGAAATTAAACACAAGAATAAGTTATAATATTGGAAATAGAAATACATTTCACGCAAATTAAACTTTTCTTCTTGAAAACAAAATTTAATAAAGGGCGTAACGCGCGTGTTTTCTTAAATGAACACTGCAGGCATGGACATTTTAATAATTGGTTATTGAATTATAAATAATCGAAATGATTACTAACTTTACCATCTTTACTAATACTTTTCTATTATCATCATTTTAGCCGTATGACATTTCAGTGCAAGTTCTCGAGTGGAGTTAAAGCTGCTTTAAAATTATGTAGGTATTTTTATTCATCACATATCACATCTATGCTAGGTAATGAAATATAGGTTTTTGTTATATTGTGTGAAACGAACGATGTATGATGAGAAATGTAAATAAAATGTAATTAATTTTCCCCTATAGTCGATGAATGGCTGTGACGTTAACGACACTTGTCCAGATTTTTTTGTTTGTCCCAATCTACAACCCTTAATCCCGATTTGATAAATATTTGTCCCTGATTTAATACAAACCGGACCTGGCAACACTCATGTCCACCCACAAGGTGGACAGACATCATATTAAGACCGCAGGATCACACTGGATACAAGCTGCTTGCATCCGGTCTTATTGTAGATTTATGGGGGATGCCTAAGGCCCATGTCCAGCAGTGGACGTACTATGGCTGAAAATAAGAACTGCATATTAGCTAGATGTTGTTGCATTGTCGATGCGATACTTTATTTTAACATTTACCTAGATCTGTAAAATATCCAAACAAACATCTTTAAAGAGGTATAAAAGGCCTAAATATATAAAAATCAAACGATATTCAAATTCACGGACAAGTTAATAATAAGAAAAGCGTCTCGCCGCCCAAAGGATACTCTTTACATCAAACGGAATGCACTAACACTAGGGCTGGCCAATTTCAATTGAGAAATAGGAAAGTATGATGTAGATTTTTTTTTACCGGAAGAATAATACTTTTTACAAAGTTGCCTTCTAAAGTGCAGGGATTTTAGTGTATACGTTAATATAGACAATTTTTAGGCTTCCGTACCTCAAATGGAAAAAACGGAACCCTTATAGGATCACTTTGTTGTCCGTCTGTGTGTATGTCAAGACTCTTTATCTCGGGAACGCGTAAAGATATCGAGTTGAAATATAAACTGTATACGTATATCTATGGTCTCTTGCAGTTGTGTAAAAGAAAACCTTCTCAGTTATCGTTTAAAAAGTTAGAGCCGTATATGTCGTAAAAAACCGCATAATTCAACACTCATAAAAATCAAAACCTACAGGGTACTTCCCGTTGACATAGAACTATGAAATTTGGCGAGAAGCTTTGTCTGTGAGTACACATACAATGCAATACAATACAAGAACAGTTTATTGACACCACAAGTAGTAAAACATAACAGAAGAAGATATAACGACAGAAGAAAGGTAAAAAAGGCTGTCTTATCGCTAAAAGCTATTTCTTTCAGACAACCTCTACTATGTGGAAACATGTAATTGGCATGGACGGTGGTGTAAACATAAATGAATAAAGTAAAGCTTTAATAATCCAAAAACAATAAAATACACTACATAATAATAGGCATAAACAAATACTTCTTATAATACATACAATAAAAATAAACCTACTTACATACATAAATAAATATAGATACCTAGATAAAAAGTAAGTGATAATTAATATCAGTTTTTAAAACTGCTTAGCAATATAGTATTCCTTGATTTGAGTCTTGAAAGATTCAACGCTCTACGCACGTCTGATGGTCACTGGAAGGTCATTTCAGAGAGCCACAGCTCGGACACAGAAAGAAGAATCGTAAAAGACAGTATTGTGAGATGGAGTTGATAGAAGAAGATTGCTAGAAGACCTAAGATTGACAGAGTGAGTGTCACAGAGAAAAGTGAAGCGTGAGCTTAAATACGAAGGAGAAGAAGGCTTAAAGAGAACGTGTAGAGAAGGGAAAGTATATGGGTATCACGGCGAAGACGGACAGGGAGCCACTTAAGCTTGTTACGGAATTGAGTAATGTGATCATATTTCCGAAGACCGAAAATATATCGTATGCAAAGATTTTGAAGGCGCTCGAGCTTGACAAATTGCTCCTGGGATAAGTCGAGATAGCAAGCGTCGGCGCAGTCCAAAATAGGGAGAAGAAGAGATTGTGCTAACGCAGCCTTGGTGGCAGTGGGAAGGAAATTGCGGATTCTTCTTAATGATGCAGAAGAAGCGTACAGCTTACGCTTAACAGATTTAATTTGAGGATTCCAAGAAAAGGAGCTATCGAAAATTATACCAAGATTTTTGACCTTAGTACTAAAAGGTATCGTAATACCGCTAAATACAACTTTGTTAAGAGATGTATGATCAATGCGTGCAATCATCCTGGAGCTACCAATGATGATGGTCTGAGTCTTACTGGGATTGATAGTGAGCCCGTGGGATCGACTCCAACATTCGATACGAATACATATAGGAATAAATCTGAAAACTGTACATTTTTAAATTACAATAAAAATAGGGCCTCAAAATTCACAAAATATGGGTTCAAAATTCAAAGTGAGTAGGTACCTACATCGTGTCATGTAAGGTATCATATAAAAGAACTTCATTAGCACATGCTACAGGTTTTTAATTATTTTAACAATGTGTAATTTTCGATGTATAACGAGAAAAGTGAAAAAAAAAAAACTTTTTTGTCGATGGTTATAGTATAGAGATTTTAACAACTTACTTCCCAATTTTGTGAAATTTTCTGGATTTTTACGGAACCCTCGGTGTGCGAGCCTGGCTCGCACTTGTCCGGTTTTTCACTATGGAAACAACCTTGAAGTCGCAAAAACAGTTCCTGCTTTTTGCAAAGCAATGCGCTGTTCAAGTAAATGTGAAGTAAATAATTATGTCAGGAAAATAGAGATAAAATCTTGAATTAAAATTAAAATTGAAAGAAATTAAATTGTAAGTTATTATTAAGATGAATAAAACATGGTGTTACACTGAATTGTTACATTATTCTTCGTCTTGTTTCATTGTAAAGTATATCAATAAAATTACGTCATGTAAATAATCAAACATACATTGGCACATGTCTAGTAAAAAATAAAATCTAATAACCATTTTAGACTTTGAATTGCATCATATTTTAATTTACACAAACACAAACATGCACTTGTCAAATAATAAAGTACCTATTCACAATCATTCCATACACGATATATCATTTCCAATCACACGTGGCGAGTGGCAGCCCTGGAGCAGCTTTGAAGGACGGCGGAAGATGAAAGGGCGGCTGCGTTCGGCACAACAAAGCGTTTGTCTCCTCGCGCCCGCGCCAACTTTCGCTCCCCAAGTTCGAACGGGTCAAGGGTTACAGGCACACGTACGATTTGCAGTGAACACTGAACTGTACTATTGGGACTATTTGTGATATTTTTTTATCCTATTTAGACTACATACATATTTAGTAAAGTATTACTTATGGAGAGGTGCAGTTATTGGTACCTAACCTATCCTAAAATGTGACAAATTCAGTCATCGGCTCAACAAAGCGTTTGTCTCTGTCGCCCGCGTCAACTTTTCCTTGAACGGGTCGAATATTACGAGCACGAGCACGATGTAGTGAACAGTATTGCTATTACATGAAAATTCACAAATAATTTCTTGTCGTTTTTGCTACACCGAAGATGAATCTAATCCAATGATATTAGTAATTTAGAATCATTAGTATTCATTATTTTGATTTGGCATGGTATGGCACAAACGGCTCAAAATTATATTTTATAGCTATCATTTTTAGGGTTCCATACCCAAAGGGTAAAAACGGGACCCTATTACTATGACTCCGCTGTCCGTCTGTATGTCTGTCTGTCTGTCACCAGGCTATATTTCATGAACCACTATAACTAGAAAACTGAAATTTTCACATATGAGAGCTCCCATAAACCTGCATTTTAGCCGTTTTTCGCTCGATATTAATAATGGTAAAAGTTAGATGCTAGAAGTATTCACATAATTTTTAGTTGTGGATTTACTTTAGTAATAAATAATTAAAATAAAATAAATATTTAAGAGGGGCTCCCATACAGTACGGAACCCTTCGACGGCGAGTCCGACTCGTACTTGGCTGATTTTAATGAATGAAGTAGTTTTTGTCATAAATTAATTCCTAGCTTTAATTTTGATAACAACGTTTGACATCGTTATACCTGTACCTAATAACACAAACAAATTCTCTTTTACCTACCCCGCGACAAAGCTTTATTTATAATGTCTTTGCGATGCTCTCTTATTATACCGGCTTTGTGACGATAACTCGTCTGGAGTAACCCAAGTGCTTTGGCTCTGTGCATGTCGTTAACATTATCTACTTTGATAGAAAGAGTTCCTGCTGTTGTAATATTAGGCTTTACTCTCGCGAAAGCCCCTGTTAACGTAATAAATTAATTAGATTAACCATGAACTGGTTAAAATAAAAAAAATGTAGATTTATTTTTCTCAATAACACATGTAAACATTCGTGATTTAAACTCACAAAGTTATCTTTTCGTTATAATTAAATGAGCCTTGATAAATAATAATTAAAAAACTATTTTATATTCTTAACCACCGTCCCTGAACGTCCCACGTTGGGCGCCAATGACTCTGAAAATAAAATTGTTTCATGAGTTATATGGAACATACGCAATATAATTGTTCACGAATCTCTTTTTTCCATTCGAGTTGCCATTCTGTATCCAATTAATTACCTTTGCAACATTTTTTCCGCCCCACGTTGTGCGCCAATTATTTCAACGAGCAGAGGCGACAAAGTTTTAATTCGAAACGTATGCTTGATGATGATAGCGCGCGCACAAAGAGAACAGAAGTAATAAAAGGGTGTCGAGTGTTCGCAACTCAGCGCTGGCCCGCCCCTACAAACACGGCCGATATTCCGTCATGTATACAAAGCATTATACATACACTTTATGAGAGCGAAACAAACAGGAGTATATTTTTGTTCCGTGGGCAGGCAGTTGCGCTCTCCGCACGCCGATATGTTATCCTTCCGCCGGTCACAGGTCAAAGAGCGACAGTCTAATCGCAAAGAGACAGCTCAAAGTGGAGCGTGCAAATTCGAGGCCGGCCGGGAACAATAAAAGTGCAGGTGGACCGCGGCCGCCCGCGCGCCTCCGCGCCTCACATCAAAGGGGAGCTCGCGATACCATACAAAAGCCCTAATGAGACAAACCCGTGGCGTAATCGAGGCGACGGAAAAAGATGAGGCCCGAGAGGTACGAGGCAAATTTTAATAATTGTCAAAGCGGCGGCGTCGATCAAACGCGAGGGGGCGGAGGGTGGCGCGCGGCGGCGCCCTCTCGCACCTGTGACGTGTGCTCACCGCGGGCCTCATTAGCGCTACTGATCTAATGCGACTTCGAACTTCGGCCCGCGACGTCTAATTAATCCTAAATAGAATTTCAATTTTACGACAGAAAATTTTAATACTTAAAGTCGAGCCGCGGCGGTTCCGTCCGGGAGACGCGTTCAAAGGCGACGCCGTGCACGTTTTCGCAGATATTAAATGTGTTGACAATTTAATTTTTCATTTCCTTTAGGCGTGCCGGGGCGGGCGGCGGGCGGCCCCCCGGCCCGCTCCTTTGACGTCGCGATATTGTCTTTGTACGGCGCGTGGGGTGAGTGCGGCCCCGCCGACGGAGACTTTGTCGCAATACAATGTGTATCAATAAAACTTAGGATTGGCTTTTAGTGGTTGCACTTACGCTTTGTGAGGCGGCGCGCTCACCCTTTGACATTATATGTGGGGAGCGCGCGAGTGTGCGGGCGGGGGCGTGTGTGCGTGCTCGGAGTAATATCGGAGACGAGCCGGCGCCGGCGGCCTGCACGCTGCACGCGAGTTTATTAATATCTGCGATATCGCTCGGAGGTCGCGATTGCTCCGCGGAGGCCGCGGCGCTGCAGCCTCGGGGGCCGGCGGCGGCGCCTCCGCCACGTAATCACAGAGCCGGGACGAGCGCCAATACTGCACTGATAATATGTCGTGTTTTCTGTTTACTGAACTTACATACCAAGATTTCAACTGCTATTTCTGTACTACTGTAGGTACTATACTGTATCAGCCTTTTATTAGTCCACTGCAGGACGTAGGCTTACCCACGAAGGGTAAATGGGCTATATCCACCACGCGCCCAGTGCGGGTTGGGGGATTCGCATACTCCATCGAATTTCTTCTACGGACGTATGCAAGTTGCCTCACGATGTTTTCCTTCACGAAAAGCCAGTGGTGTGAAATTCCCTACTTAAATTCCAAGGAATTTATTGGTACGAGACTGGGATTTGAACTCACCGCCTCACGATTGTAAGGCGGGTGTCATACTCATTACATTACACCCGTCTTATTATAACTTTTTAACCATTTAGCCCAGAGTCCACAAATACGATGTCTCATTTATCGCCAAACGATACGACAATATACCTATGTCGGTTAAAATAACCTTAAACAAGAGAAACTTCATTGCATGCCTGTAATATCTAAACATAAACAGCTCCTAGTCGCGTGCGCATGTAAAAAAGCTCTACGATACGTTATTGACAAATATTTTGTATTCATCACGTGTAGGTAGGTAATTAGCATAATTTTTGTTAGCATGATAGATACCTACAATTTATTAACACGTACTGTGACGAGTTCTCGTTGTCAAACTAGGTACATGTGTATTTCTTTTCTTTTACAAAAGAGTTTCGTGTCGTGACATTTTATAAATTACGTTCTTTAAATATTTTTGAATACACTTATTTAAATCAAGAAAATTGTCCAGATTGGCCTCAAAACTTTACATCAAAAATGAAATAGGTAAAACAACTCTCTTTTGGGTAAATGCAAATTGCAGGGTTAAATAGGTGTGCAAACGTGCAGCAGTTCTAAAACTAAAAGCTCTTTGTAAATTAGCCTGCATTCAGAACTTCTTTCCTTTCGAACCCCTAAATCTCGTCAAATACTTTTCAGACTGCAAAGCCTTTGATGTCCTTTTCAAAGAGACAGTCAGAATTTACAAAACGGTCTAATACGTCGGTGAAAAAGTTTTTGCCTTCATCCTTTGACAGTAACTGGCCCGTTAATGTATTATTGAGATTGCATCGGGCGCCGCCGCCCGTGAGTCACCAGCGCCACCATCAAGCACCGTGATGGTGGAAAATATTCCAAATGAGGGGTCCTTTCCTATCGCTCGACGCTTGCTTCACTGACCATAAAAAGTATACACATTTTTGTAATAAAATTACCTGTTTTAAAAGGACGTTACTACCGAGATTAAGGCACAGAGCGACGTAGTTAGTCGTCGGCGGATGATCAAAGGCCCCGCTCGTCCAATCAGAAGCCGAGATTTCGCTTCGCTCCGCCCAGTTTTAAGGCCACGTGCGGCGCGCGCACGTCTCTCGAAGAAAACTGTCAGTCGCTGGTTAGCTTCCGCGAACGAAGTGGTGCTTCGCTTCTGCCGGGAAATTATTTCGCGACGCGATCGCAGAGTTTGAAAACTGTTCTAACTTTTGAATAACGCTTAGTGTTTGTGTATTATCATAGTTTTATCATTATCAGTGTCTATTTAACTAGTGTGCTTTGAGTGTTTAGTGCATAATTTATTGGATTTGTCATATAAATCGGATTCTCGATCTAAGATCGCGGTGCAGGTATAAAAACATTGTTGATCCTAACTTAATAAAGAGACTATTGTTAGTAACAGCGAGGCGAGCTCTTCGTCCCACGACACCGCGTCACTGGCAAGTTTTTGTAACAGTAGACTTGTAGAGTCCTCGTTTTTTTAACCCCAGAGTCCTTATTTTAAAATATTTGAATGCGCCCATTGTTTTGGTCCGTTCGGTTTTATTGTTATTGTGTCTGCAGTATTCGTTTGTTAGCGCATATTGTGTAGATTTAAAGGTACTTTGCCGACAATGTGCCCTTGTTGTTTTGTTAACTTCGATGCATTGTTTTATTTTAATTACAATCGATGTTTCTATTTGTTTTCTTTCTAGTTAATGAATGAAAGAAAGAAATTTATTAGAAAGAATGGTTGATTTAGTTTATTGTTTTTGTAGTGTGTTCGAGTTATTGTTCATCGTATGTAGTACTTTAATTGCAACTTTTGAAATTATTTGCAAGTGTGCATTTAGCACAAATAAAGCATTGTATCAAAAATATAGTGACTTATAACCGGTATTGTGAGTTGAAAACACAAAGTTAACTTGGTTTTACTTCGTACAATTACATTGTAGAAGAAAAGACATCAACGCGCTTGGGGTCTGTTTGAAGCACTTCACAATTTTATACAATCTTCTGTTCTTTATTACTTATGTTATGTTGATTTAATATCAATTAATGTAATAGTATAATAACATTTATCTATCAAAGTTGAATATAGTGTTTTGAAATAATCGTATAACTCAAAACGTAGGTAGGTATAAGTTTATTTTGTCCGTTTATACCAGAATTAATTATTTTTATAGTTACAAACCATTAAAACCGACTGACACAAATGGTAAAATCAATGAAATATTAAATAAATTAAAATTAGGCTTTATTTAATTCCATGTACATACTAATTATAATTCATGACTATATAAATTTATAATTATGAAAAATAATAGTATTAAAAAACTGCTATATTTTTATAATAGGCGCTCCTATATGATATTTTAAGATCAGAATCAATAATATAAGAAGGATAGTAAGTCATACCTACCGACTGCTACTCGAACAAGTAGATCTGAGCGAAAGAAATAACAATACTCCCACAAGCTTTCAAAAACTTAAGCAAAATACAAAGTTAAGTGTCGCTTCTACTGACATCCAAAGTGATGTAATACTAATGATACAAAGACTCGAGTTTCTTATTCAACACAACCTTAAAGAACATCAAAGTTAGTCCAACCACAACCTCATCTTCACAACAGTTAATTACACCGTCACGAAAGAGCATCAGAAATATCAAAATCTAACCACAAAGTCGTATGTGGAAGCCATCGCGGCAGGCACTCAGCTCGCGCATATTATTACCATCAAAGCTAGAGACGGACTGGGCGCTTTGGATCTTGAATAAAATATGTCATTAGCTACATTATCGCGTTTGCAAATTATACAAAAAACCCCTCATGAAAGCGTAATACTAAAAGCAGTCCTCGCCGGTGAAAGGGTGCGCACGCGGCGCCTTTGTCCGTGGACTCGAGAAAAAGGATCGCTCTGTGCTAATTTCCAAAGTCGGTTTCGCACAGATAAGGCTAGAGACGGGAAGAGTCTTTGATGTAGCCGCCCGGCCCTCTGACTCCCGGGATGAGAGCTTTCAATGAAAGGATTTTTTTCATCTTCTTTCCCTTTGTACTTAATTTAAATTTCGTTTATATCAATGCTACGGAGTTTCCTTTTCGGTGTGTTTTCTCTTTTACTTTGTCGCGTTTATCCTCTCCAATTTGTTATATTCGAGTTCTCTTTGTAATTAAATTTAGTGTTCGTAATCTGTTCTCTGTAAATTTTTTTATTGTCTACCGAAGCGGGGCCTGACGGTGTAATTGCAATTTATAAATTAGGTGTCTTCTTTGATTTCGAGTGTTTCTTAGAAGCGCTTATATTTGAAGATTTGATTATATTTTTTGCCCTTTGTAGTGTCTCTTTGATAATATTCTTGGACATTTTAATATCGTAGCCTTTGATTCATCCGTTTTATTAACGTGTAATTTCTAAAAATACGATTCGTAAAGCAGAACAACGTTTCGCAACAGAGGTATTATATAATACTTATGTGAATTTCGTTTTATGTTTGGAGTGGTTTTCCGTGAAATCTAGCTTTGGTATTTTTTTCAGTGCGTTTTTAAAACAAACATTTTGTGATAGACATTTCATTCTAATGAAGTCAAATAATCTAAAAAAAATAAACAGAATTATCAAACAATTTTAGGTTTGTCCGATGATTCTGCTAATCGCTTCTAATACTAATAAACCGTTGTATTAACAATTTAGCACCATTTCTTTGTTATATCAGGGGCTTTTAGGTGGTCGAACAACTCTGACACCAAGGTAAGTTACCACGATATACCGCCTATCGCCACTATATATTTTTTAAGCCGCCTGAAGGCCTTTGACATGTTTAACGGTCAACTCAACCGGGACATACAATTTAACGTGTTATCCGAGCCACGGTAGCGCTCAAATGTAATTGCCTCGCATGGTTACCCATCCGCAGACTGACCGTGCTGAACGTTGCTAAACTTCGATGATCGCTAATGCACACCTAGTCTAACTACGACATGAGCGCTACTTACTAATAAAATAACATTCTTTACATTTCCAAAATGTTTGATAACGCGCTTTCGGTCCGTAGTTCATCAGTTTGGTCAGCAGGCAGCGCTGCATCCGTCCTTTGTGCCCGTTGCCCGTGTAAGAAGCCGTCTCTTTGCCTAAAGCCACCCACGCCACCGCGTCAGCGTTTAAAAGATTAAAACATCAAAGATCATCGAAACTCTTTGATCTGAAATAAGGTCATCGATGTAAGGAAATTTTTCTTTCAAAATATTTTTGTCTTCATTTTGAGATACATGTACATGTTTTCGTTTGGTATTCAATAGAACTCTTTTCAAACATTTTATTATTCGTAATTTCTTTTGATCATACTTACATTTCATACCTAGTTATCTTATTTTAATATACTTACCTACGTAATGGTTACATAAATTAACTAAAACTTAACTCTGCTATTATTCTTTCTTGTTTTCTTGAAAGCTTTCGCTGATTATTGTTTGAAAAGCCGGTTTTGTTCCAGTAATGTTGTTAGTGCGTGTTTGTAACGCCTATTCGAAGCGGTGCATTGTAAAGGCGCCGCAAGACAAAGAGTTTGTCGCGAGGAGTTGAAACACGGAGCGTTTCCCGGGAAAGCACGGTCGCGGTGGACTCACAAAGGCACCACTTTGCTCACTCGACTTTGGCACACACGAGTGTGAACCCAACATTAATAACCTACTAATAGCTCCCCACGCTCTCGCCTCTCCAGGGCTCTACGAATCGATACTAAAATGATCACAAAGCGATCACAATCGACAGACTCAACTTAGTCAAAAAGTTCAGATTTACATCATTTTTAACACTAATTTGCGAGAGAGAATATGAAAGAAAATCTACTCTTAGATTCAATTTTTCACATAATTTTATTAGTGACAGTTTAATTAGCGCGGCTTTCACCGGAGCCGCTTTGATATTGTGAACGTTTCAAATAGATTTCACAAGAAGCACTTTCAAAGGAGCACCCCTAATAAGTACTGAAGAGTCCTCGCACGTGTTTATCAAAGACAGCCTTTCGTTACTCACCGTCTGAATGGCCTCAAAAGAAACTCGTGTAAAATGCTCCACAAAGTGCCGTATCAAAGGAAAGGCGGGCGCAAATATCTGTTTCGTAAACTAGTAAAAACGGAGCTCTCAAAGGTACTGCGTACTCGCGGCAAATTAGGCGGAGTTAAATACGAGCGCCGCTCTCGCAAAATGTATAACTTTGAAAGTGACTCTTCGCTCATTATTTATGTAAGATGTCGTAATCGTCAAACGCTCCCCCGGTTTTTATTTCTGCCGATCTGTCGCGTCCGGCATCGGCGCGGGCCGCGACCAGCCGCCACACCGACAGGCCCTTTCGCGAAGGCTCACCCGGCGCGCTTCACATGTGTATCCATTTAATGCTCAATTCCCATATAATTTAACTTTGCGATCAAAGCGAAATTTTGCAAAGAGCTTCCCGGCGGCGGCTGCGGCGTGAGGCGGGTGCGAGCGGGACGCACACATCGGAGTTCTCGAGATCAAATGCTGGGCCAAATTAGTCACTCTCCGTCTCTCTATCTCAAAGCCGATCCGTAGCAAAGTTTGCGCGAAGATGACATCAAAAGGAAACCACACACTGGGGTGGGAGCGCCCGTCGCCCCCGGCCCCATACTTAAATCCGCCGTGTCTCTCGCTGTCTTATTGACACGCGAGTGACAACTCGCAAGTCGCCAGCCCGCCGACTGTGCCCGACTCCTCCGCTTTACCAGACTTATTTAGTTAATTAATACGGAATGTCCTATCAACTTGTAACTCCCACAAGACGTCGCAAACTCGCGTCCTCTGTGAGGGAACTTTAATCGCGCGAGTGTGGTGGAGGCTCCGCACACGCGCGCACTTTCCATCTCATCCCTTTAATTAAAGACATCGAGATACTTTGATGGACGTTGGAAATTAGGGAAACGTTACGAATTTTCAATTAACTTTAAATGTGTTAATGTCACATTTCTTACAACATTTACAATCTTTTTGCAACCGTATAGTAAACGATACAATGGTAAACATCGACGACATTTACAGAATCATTCTCGAACTGTTCGGCTTTTCACGTCCACTTTTGCTTAGAAAAAACTATGGGCTTGTGTAAAATAAGATTATGAAAAGAGATGAAAGAGCACCGGTTAGGTTTCCCAAAGTTCTGAAGCCTCAGAAACAAATTTCAACTCGGGTTAAACTCGAATTTCTCAACACAAAGCAGCAATTGTTTCTCGAAACTGCTTTTTAAATTTCGTAAAACATTTTGCAAGGTGTTGCTGAAATTCTTACGGGCAACGTATTAAATTCTTTTGGTTAATACGATTGTCTCGATGATATTTGAGAAACAAAAACATAACAAACTGATTAGGGCAAGTGAAAAATCTACTCATGAGGGTATTGGTATGTATTTGATTCTTCATTAAAAACCGTCTAACGTCCAAAAGTCAATAACCGACATCCCAAAGCTTTCATGATAAAAAAGTTGGAATTTCGAAATTCTCGGCGAGATATCGCGGCAAAGGGTGTGCGGCTCTGTGGGTGTTTATGGCCGACCGGTGCTGGCAGGAGCGACTTCCAGGAACTTGGAGCCGCCACAGAATACCTCGCAGTTTGTTCCCCTTCAACCTGAACGCTTGCTTTTGCCCTAGCCGGCTCGTACCTACACTAACTGATACGCCATCTACGGTCATACGTGGTCTCTTTATTTATGACGTCAGGATCTCAGAACTATGGATATGTTTGAGTTTGACTTGCTCCCCTTAATTGAAGTTTAGTGTAGATTTGTTTGGTGTTTGATCTCGTTTGGTTATGAGACATTCGTACAAAGAGCTATAAAAATTTCATGAGGGCAGTTAAAGTTCATTTGAAGTTAATACTGTAATTTTCTTCTGCTCGGGGCCTCCGGCAAAACATATTTAGTTTACGTTTATTTTGAGGTTTTCGTAAAAACTCATATGCAGCTAAATTAATATTAGCCGCACACTTACCAAATTAAAATAACTTTAAACTTAAATTACAATGAAACATCTGCATTGACACCTATACCCGCGTCTTATTCACGTGTCTTTTCTTCATTTCTGGTCCATCCATCACTTCCCCGTGATTTGATACGTCAAGGTCTTGCTTTCATTTTGTATTCTGCATCAGTGCCATCATTCAACTTTTTGTCCTCTATTACTTCTGTAATATGATTATAATTTTCTCGCATCTGCCTCGCTGTTTCTTCGTGTTTACGTGATTTGAATTTTAAGTGTCGGTTGGGAAGGTTTGGATTTATCCGGCATGTGTCGTGCCTTCGGCTTCCATTGAGTCGGGACCGGTTCGGAGGCGGAATGCTGGCGGCTCGGCCGGCGGACTCGGCTTTTTTGCTTAAGGTACGATTATGAGGGACGCGGCAGCGGTTTTGGACAACAGCCTGTACCGCGGCGTTAGATGACATTGCATTACCCTATCATGGCAAATGGACAAATTGTCTTTACACCTTTGAGCAAATATCTACATAGCCACAGTCCCTAAAAGAAAGTAGTAAAAAAATATCCGAGCGCCGTCATACATACTGACTTAGATATTTACATTAAATAATTCACAATGACCCGTTTTCTCGAATCTCAACGTTATGTCACCTAATTAGTGCTTGTAACCGAGCACTTTGGCATCGCGTGGCGTTGTAGTTGGCTTGCAATCGCCTTACGACTGACTGAAAAGCCTGCCCACTACGTACTTTGGGCAGAGTTTTGGCTTGGACACTTTTTTGCACGATTGTAATTCTATAGATATTTGCTCGAAGCTTTACACCAATTTATCCTCTCGAAGAGAAATCAAAGTAGGTATGTATTGACATTGAGAGCTGACTTTAAAAGGGGATAAAGTGGGTTAAAAGATGATAATATTGGTTTGTGTAAAACATCATATTGGTTTCTGGCATACATACATTTACCGCGTGATTGAGTATTTGGATTATATCTTGACTCTAGCTAGACCATCATTATATCTGAAAGTCTGTAAAATCTAGATGTCAAGACTAGATTTAGATAGAGATCTAGCCCTTAACAGTAAAATTACTGTTATTTTTGCGGAAGTACTAAAGTCACTTCATAGTAAAAAATATCATGACCTGTCACGCGACCGTTGCAGTCGAAAGTCGGAATTATTCTCATACAAATCAATACCGCGAAGCGTTGAGATTCAAAACAAGTATCGTAACCCAATGCTGTAACTTAATGCCGTCTGACGCATTCCTCGGAATTGCACCTTTAGGCTGCGTGTGCGCAGCCCACGCGGTCGGGCCCGCCGGCGCCAGCCTTCGCGCCCTTACTCCTTGATAAACGAAACGTTGCAAATATTTGATGTAATATTATATTTATGAACTTGTTTGTCGGTCGTGAGGTTTGTGCGTGCGAGCGCGCTGGGCCGGAAGTTCTGGTTGTAGATTGTCTAGTCGTTGTGCTTTTGATGTATCGTTAACATAGGTAAGGTATGTTACCTGAAGTTAAGGACGGGATTGGGTCTGCCGCCACTATATTCTGGAAAGGAGTCTCTATGTTTTGCTATAGAACATTCATCAATGTGGTCTATTTGGTTACTTTAGTTATTAAAATCGATTTAGTGTAATAATATTAATTATAAGTACAGTAATGGTCCTGGACACGAGCTTAAGCTTCTAGCTTGTTTAGCCTATGTCAACTCCTATAGCGTATTGTACTGTTACGGTTATCCTCAATAAAAAATTTAAGTTGATATTTGATGAAATATTGTCCTGTTTCTTGTTGTTGCATTAACGAACTGCACCAATAGCTTAAAATCAACGTTAGATTTAAAAATAAAGCATTTTATGTTTACTCAACGCGGGATAGTTCCCAGTATGTTTACATTTAATTATGTGACTTATTCCTGGATATCCTTTATAATACGTAGTTCCGCCTTATATTTTCTGCTCGGCGCGGAGGGCCCTTGTAGTCCGCGGCTCGATGGTTCTGCAAATACCAGGCTTTCATAAACTGCATTAGCTGATTGTCACTGCAAAACAAATTGTACACGTCCAAGTTAAAATAATACAAGCTAAAAATTATGCAAATTTACCAAATATAGTTAATTTAGATTATCTTAATATTCTCTGGCTGGTAGATAGAACGTAGAGGTTATTGATGACGACAAACATAATGGAAAAAATGGAAAATTAAAACATTATTTCATTGCGATCATTGTTACTACCAACTTAATTCTGTATTAAAACAATTTAGTTGGCATGATTAGACATACACTATATATATAACTGTCTAAAACAACTCGAGGGATATTTAAAACTCTACCTTAATGATCTTCTAAGCTCGCTACTCTACCTAGTTTCAAAAAGTACATTGCTTGTTTTCATAGTGTTTAACAAAGTTGTTTCACACTCACTACAATTTAGTTGATTTGATGATATGAATAAAATTCTAAAAATATTCTCTGTTTGTTGCAGGATGTTATTCTCCTCATATACGGCACCATTTAGCTAAACATCAAAGGTAAGTCACACAATTTTCCAATGCTTCAGACACCTTCGGCCGAACATGAATTAGACATAGGAGAATTTATTTGATTAAAACTTATGCCGTGGTAGCTTTAAAGGATATCGCTGGCTTCAGAATAGTGAGGTTATGGACTCAAATCCACGCTTTGTACTAAAGAGTTTTTAAGAATTAATGTACAGGTTTCCACACCACTTTTTTTCGGTGAAGGAAATCATCGTGAGAAAATCTGCGTACGAAGAAGAAATGTGAATCCACCAACTCGCAATTTGGCCAGTGTCAGATATTGCCTGATTGCCCCTGTGGACTATGGAAGGCTGATACAATACAGTATTTCATCTAACGCTAGGTAGGCGTTGCACAAAAATACGGCTTATTCTTACTTTACCTCTTCCAAACTTACCGTTTCAGCAATCTTTTTATAACTGGTAGCAGAAAACAGAGAGTACAGGTAGTTTGTTATAAATAAGTGCTATAATAGCAATAAATGGCAATATCAATTTGGCGAAGTTGCGAACAATTTGTAGGAAATCCGCTGAGTCAGTAATCTGTCGATTTATTTCGTTAACAATAACGAGCCATTTCGATATTTCTACCGGCGACCACCTAGGTGTGCCGGAGATATTTTTTTATGCGGGCTTTATGTATTGTATTTCATTTCGTTGGCGCCAAAACTTATACGCATGCATACCTCTTTGTTATAAAATTCGGTGGCCGATAGACGGAGACATATAATACATACGTTAGATGGTTGGTTATCCATTTTCTCTACATACTTAGCTTTCACATATTGGTATATTCTTGAATTTTTAAAATTGCTGGATGTTTTTGTTATATTTTACGTAATAGAAAATATACTAAACATTAAAATTGATTGAAAGGGTTTTTAGAAATCTAAAATTCCTTTTGATTTGTCGAGATTATTAGTAAACATTAAGTAACTCATTTTTTTTTTCTAATAAAGTTATGTCATAATATTCTAATTTTAACAATACAATTGCACTCATACGAGTACCTACATATTAACTGCTTGATGTAATTTAATGTCTGTCTTAAACCGAAAGAGGTGTAGTGTACTAACTGTTTTTAATAGTCCACTGCTGGACGAAGGCCTACCCACGGAGGGTGATTACCGCCTTATCCACCACACTGGCCCAGTGCTTGTGGATGGAAAGCGAAGAGACTCTTGGTAAACTACTTTTACTCCTGTAATTGTGAAATTAAGTCTGGTGTTCCATGCATTTTGTTGAGTCAACGATTTTTTGTATAGAACAGCACTCTTTGAATAGAAAATCACCTTGTATATCATTAGTCCCATGGCTGATTGGTATTTTTGTAATGATTTCGGATGATTGACAGGATCATAATACTAAAATGCTTTATTCATAGACATGAATGAAACGATAATCAGTCGCGAGGTGATGTTTGCGTTGAAATGTTTTTTGAAGCGCGCAGCTATTCATTTCACTTGATTGAAACACTAATGGAAGGTAACAGTTCTGCGGCGGTAGCAATCATATTCTATTTCGGTATTTCACGTGATATTATTACACTTATCACCCTATTTTATCAGAATGTTTTGACTTGTATTCTTTACTAAAGATTATCGGGATTTTGCAAAAACGCGAAATTTGTGATCACGTCAACTTTACAGAAAACTTATTTATTTATATATTAGGTACTTCGATTAATTTAATGAACCTCTGCCTCTAGATTGAAAACCCCAGAAATTATTTGTACCTTATGAAGTGTGCGGAAATAATAATTTGGCTATTTTTCGAGACGCGGTATGTCAACATGATTCCTAAGACACACATAATCAAACCTTCAAGTTATTTTTACGAGCATTAAAGTAAGTTAATTTGTATAGGCCGCTAGCCCGGGTGACGAGAGTTTTTAAGCGGCCTGAAGGCCTCGGACGCGTGGCAACGTCTGACGCTGCAATTTAACGTGTCATCCGAGCCGCGATAGCGCTCAGTTGTAAATGCCATCCGCGGTCACCCATCCGCAGACTGAGCGTGCTGAACGTTGCTTAACTTCGATTTTCGCTAACGAACACCTAGTCAAACTATGCTATGAGCGCTACGAGCATTTATATTAACTAATTAAACTGCCATACATATCAAACCGTAAAAATTATTTCAAAAAAAAAAATCGCAAAATCACGTCGCGAACACATAATCCTATTACTTCTACGCGTTTACTCTCAAAAGAGGCAACAGTTTTGCCGCTCGCGTGCCGCCGCTCGGGAAAGGCACATTTTATATTAAACCTGTAGGCTACCGGCTGTAGCTGCATTCAGGGCCCTAGACGGCAAATTAAGTGACATTAGGGCATAATGCCGCGGGAATGAAAGCGGAGGGCTGTTGTGCCGCCACGGTAGGCGCAGGAGGGCGCTCGCGTCGATACACACAGGATTATTGCTGCGGGTAGCTCGGTGTACTTCTTTTAAACTCTGTGAACTGCTTGCAGGTCAGCTAGCTCGGTTTTTAGGAGATTCTGAGGTTCGTTGTTACAAAACTTAAAGTGTTGCTGCAAGCTCTGCAAGATCTACTTTTTTCAAACTTTCTGAATGGCTTGCAGAGCAACTGGGTTATTGATCTTTGGGAGATTCTGAGGAGTCATTATTATTTTTGTGTTGTATACCTCGGATTTTTGCAGCAAACTTTACTAATCTTATATGTATTAACCCTTACGTATATCATATTTATTTCGGACCTTGGAAACAGCTGTAAAGATATTGATGAAAGTTATGAAGATAAGGTTTTTCCTATTGAGTTTTGTTTATAATAAATCTCTGAAAAACTTGTATTAAAAAATATTAAAAATATTTCCAACTCAAGACCAGAAGTATCCACGATACAGCGTTATTAGCGTTATTATTTTTTTCTTTCAAATTATTGCAAACAAAGCATGTCGTATTATAATTAGTTTTAAGTCAAAGCTCTTTTTATTTACAAGACAGTCAACTAAATTGAAACGGTACTTATCTAGGTGCCTCGCTATATTTTTTCAAATTTAAGATATTGCCGGAATAACTTGAAATTCAAATGATTTAGACGTTCATCCGCAAATGGAAAAATCCGTTCTTCCCTTCGCCGCTGTAACCAATACTCGAGCGACAGCTGCCTCATTTCAACTCTTTAAATCGGTCCGTCTCTATTAAATTATGTTCTCATTTCTTTTCAATTCGTTTCTCGTAATGCTTCAAATACCTATCGCTTTGGATTGAATGTTTTATGAATGCTGCGCCGAAACCACGAAGACGCGAGTTCTTTCATAAATATATAAGGTGTTGCTTTGTAAAGTGCTTGGACTTTCAAACTTATATATACTCATCATTATGAAATTAAAGAACAACTTTTACTTTCGCCAACCCTGACACCACAGAAAAATAACACCGGTTCCATAAGAGAGTCGATTAATTAATTTATATGAAACAGCTGATGTGTATTTCGTGGTAATATGTTGATTTGATGAACGTAAACTCTATTTTGACGTGATAACGTCTTATAAATCGATGAACGCCGGCTGCACGTACGAAAAAGTTTCACGTTCCGCCTGAGCCGAGGGTGCAAGCGAGAGCGCGGAACAAGTATAGAGAGGCACGATCGTCTTTAAAGTTCGGCTTGTTTCAGTTGTTGATTCAACAATGTTTCTATAAGACGTTATCACATAAGTAACTGACTGAATAGACATTTTTTGCGCGAATGTATAATGTTTATAATAAATAAAATCAATTTTGTGCGCATTTCAACATGAATTATAAACATAAATTAACATTGTTTTTATAGTAACTTTTGAACGTTTTTGCGCTAGTAAAAATACTTACTACATGTAAACGAAAGAAGTAAAATACGATGTTTCGTACACCAAAAATTACCTTTGATAAGATAAAGCTTTGAACCTTAAGATGGATTTAAGAAGGTTCCCTCACCCCTAGATCTAACAACGATTATCTTATAGTGCCGTTTCTGAATCCGTTCCTTGTGTTGTCCAAATAACCAACCTTCCAAAGGAAATGTAGGTATGTACTAGATTTAGTAAAACCTGGTACAAACATTAATGTTTTTATTTATATTGTTATAGTTTAGTTACGTTTTCTATACCTACATTGTAAAATAATTTATTGTACTATTCATCTATCTAATTAAGAAAAACCGGACAAGTGCGAGTCAGGCTCGCACACCGAGGGTTCCGTACAAACCCAGAAAATTTTACAAAATTGGGAAGTAAGTTAAAAGTAAGGTAAAATCTCTATACTATAACCGTCGACAAAAAAGTTTTTTTTTTTCACTTATCTCGTTTTACATATAAAGTTACACATTGTTAAAATAATTAAAAACCTGTTTTAGCATGTGCTAATGAAGTTATTTTATATGATACCTTACATGATACGATTTACTCACTTTGAATTTTGAACCCATATTTTGTGAATTTTGAGGCCCTATTTTTTGTGTTTTAAATGTACCTTCAGTTTTCAGATTTATTCCTATATTTGTACTCTAAGACAATGCTTCTCGCCTTTCATACTTCTATGTCAACGGAAAGTACCCTGTAGGTTTTGATTTTTGTGAATGTCGAAATATGCGTTTTTTTACGACATAAACTGCTCTAACTTTTTTAAACGATAACTGAGAAGTTTTTTTTTTACACAACTGCTAGAGACCATATATATACGTACCTATACAGTTTAAATTTCAACTCGATATCTTTACGAGTTCCCGAGATAAAGAGTATTGACATACACACAGACGGACAGACGGACAACAAAGTGATCCTATAAGGGTTCCGTTTTTTCTGTTTGAGGTACGGAACCCTAAAAACTAAGAATTGGAGTTATTTTATTAGAGGTTACTAATGATGATGATTGGAGGATACTTATAGATTCTATTCGTGTAATTTTTAACATTTTCGCTCGTATACTCTAATTTCATCATCAATTTGGTGTGACTGTCGACTTTTTTATTGATGGCTGTGTCAATATGTAAGTCGTGGTGGTCTAGTGGTAATGACACATGTCTTATAATCGTGTGGTCGTGAGTTCAAATCCCGGTCCCGTAACAAAGAATTCCTAAGAATTTACGTATTTTAAACCACTGGCTTTTCGGTGAAGGGAAACACCGTGAGAAAACTTGTATACGTCCGTAAAAAAAATTCCACGGCGTACGTGAATCCACTAAACCTCACTGGGCCCACAATGGTGGATATAGCCCAATCACCCTTAGTGGGTAGGCTTACATCCTGCAGTGGATTTTTAAAAAAGCTAGTACAGTATAGTATAGTGTAAATATTTACCCATTGAGCAAACTACACTGCGAGGATAGAAAATCTGAACTACACTTTATCTATAATAGGGTATTGGACTAGTTTTTGGAAATCGTTTTTAAATTATTCTTTAGTACATAATAAGCACACTACATTTATATTTCCGAGAGATCTATTGTATTAACAATGAAAATCAGTGTTAAAGAATAGATATTCAAGATCCCACCAAAACCGACATTCTGTAATGGCGCTGGTCTTTGACGTCACTCACTAGTAATTAACGTTAGTTAATACTGGTAAATACGCAAGTTCACATCTAAAAATTAACAAAAAATACTTTAAAAGTAACTTACAGATCCTATAATATTACTCCGAAATCACAAAACACAAATTACACAAACAACAGTCAATCGAGAAATTCTCGTTTACCAGCACGTGACGTCACCAGAGTTGCAGCCCTTCTTAGAGCGTTTACGTCACAGATAAAATATCAAAAAAATCGTATTTTATTTCGTTTGATTTGCGAAAATTAGACATATTTTAGTTTAAATAAAGTGAAATATGTCTAATTATTAATAATTATATTTTTCAGGCTATTATCTGTATGGATTACCAAAATTAATAGAATATTTTCAATGTTGTCAAATAGCCTATTGCAATACAACTAAAATTAGCAAAACATGTTCATAAATAGCTGTCGACGTGTCGCCGACATCTTCCGTAGAGTAGGTAGGGTAGGTACAATTATCTCAGTGAAACCATGGAATTGAGCTATAAAATCTAAATATAAAGAGTGTTGTATTGGTATATTGGCCATTAAACATCTGTGTCAAATGTTAAAAGCTCACATATTATATTTAATAAACCTATTTGTAAACTTTATTGAACGCCTCGGTGATAAACATTATAGTTTATATCGAATTCAGTACATTATTTTAGGAGTGAGTGCTCAAAGAATGGTAAGTTTATTTTTTGCGTACTGGTAATTTACTTTTATAACTAAAATAATGTTTTGCAAGAGAGTGTTAATGTTTTGTCTTTCGTGTAAAGGTACACAACACGATATTAACTATTTGAATAAACGTTTAAGTACGTTGAAATAAAAATTTTGAACAGTTAGCCAAAACATTTTTTTATGATCGCTTCCAGTATACGCTAATTCAAATTATAATGGCTCTACTCTGCGGAATATTAGCTCTTGGATTAATTTATATTTATCCAGGACGTTCGTCAGACACATTTTTCCATTAATAAGTAAGATAGTATAGGCCGGGTGGCTAGCCCTGGTGTCAGAGTTTGTAGGCCGCCTGAAGGCCTCTGACATGGCTAAACGGTTAAAACAAACGGGACCTACAATTTAATTTTACAATTTTCCATTTTTATAGTATATTTTATAGTACTAGTGACCCGCCCCAGCTTCGCACAGGTATATTTATACATATAAATCTTCCTCTTGAATCATTCTATCTATTAAAAAAAAAACCGCATCAAAATCCGTTGCGTAGTTTTAAAGATATAAGCATACATAGGGACAGACAGACAGCGGGAAGCGACTTTGTTTTATACTATGTAGTGATAATACGATTTTTTGTAAATTCACCACAATGTCATTAAAAAATGTTGTTTATCTTTACTGATATTATGTATTCCAAAGTGTGTTTGTTGATTTGTTTAATACTCTTTCGCATCAACGAGCTACAGATCTATTTAATTTTACCAGAGAATAAATAATAAATTAGTAGCAGGCTGAAAGTTTTTTTTTATAATTCTCTATCAATTCTCTATTCTCTAATTAAGAGGTACCTATAGGAACTTAAACTGGCGAGCACTTGGATTCGAAACTATTAAATATAGTAACCAGTTTGTTGAGTTGGTGTTGTGAAGAATTGAAGACCACCGCATAAACTGAACAATCCTAAAAAGGGAACATTTGTCGCGCTTCATTTAAAAGTAAATAAAAACGCGAGCACGAATCACCGAATACAATTTCAAGTGTCTGGACGCGTGAACGCGAATTTTTCCCGTCTGCTAAACTGTCTCCCCGTTTCCCTGACAGTTTGCGGTAGGGCTGCCACCTACACACTTGCCCAGTTATTGAGTATTTTCGAAATGGTAGGTTTTAATCTTTATTGCGCAATGTTTACAATTGATTTGTGGATCCTAGTGTGTTATGTTTTCATCGTTTAGTCTAAGTGTCAGAGACCTTCAGGCTTAGAAACTCTGACACCAAGACTAGCCACTTGACCTATACGTACTTACTTTGTTTACGTAGATTGAGAGTGTAAAAAATTATACTAATTACTAACAAAACGAGGATATTATTATATGCTCAATGTGACAAATGACGACGTTTAAATTATAGAAACACTACTAATTATAATGTACATTATCAATTTTCTATTTTAAATTGTTAAATTTTAAAAGAGCCCGGCGGAAGCTACACCTGGCTGAAACCCAAATACATAGAATTTTTTAAATAACATTTATTGACACGCGTAACAAATGTTATTTGATAGTTAAAAGTCGCTACGTCCAGAAAGATACGTAATAATTATTTTTTTCTTATTGTGTTTTGTGATGCAATTTCAATTTTTTAGCATTCTTACTAATGTTATAAATCCGAAAGTGTGCTTGTTAGTTTGTTCCTTTTTCACGCAGCAACGGAGCAACGTATTGACCTGCATTTTGGCATGGACATATATATCTAGTGTAAAGACTGAAAATGACAAAGGTTACTTTTTATCCCAGAAAAATTAAATGTTCCTATGGGATAGTACAAAAATTTAAATACCACGCGGGCAAAGCCGCGGGCAAAAGCTTATCAATAAATTGAATTTCAGCTTTAATAAAATTTGCCAGATTTTCAGAGCGTTCGGCAGCCCTACTTCCCACAAATAGCTGCGTATTTAACACCGGCGCCCGGGCACACATTAATTACCCTATAAATAAGTGTTTACTAGTGGAAAACAGTAAAAAACTGGACACGCTAATTGATGGGTTCGGGATCACCGCACTATTCGCTGCTGGCAGCCCGTCCGCGTCGTTTATTCGCATTTTTATTTATTCCTCGGCTGAGTGGACGCGCCATGAGTCGTGCGAATTGCCAAAACAATTTGGCGGAGTCATTAGTTTTCTTGTAATCGTCGAGCTTATAACATAAACACTGAAACGGTGTAGCCGGTCGGCGGAATCACTGCTTTGGATACCTACCTACTAAATATTGAAAAGTTATTTGTCAAGATTTGTGCATGATTTTTACTATTGGAAAGGAGAAATAAGAGAACAAATAAACCAAGCTTTATTTATTTACTTTTAGAACTCTACGTTGATTTTATAAATAGGTGATGTAGGTATTTAAAAAAAGTTATGAGAATTACTATCTTCGTGGAGTCCTTAGTTTTCTTCTTTTCGTCGAGTTATTCTCTTCCATTTATGTTGCCGAAAAATTTCTGAATGTCACCACTACATCGTTATATTGGTCTTCCAGCTAGCTTAGCATACGACCACGAAAAGAGTTTTGTTGAAGTGTGAAAAAGTGACAGATATTATCTATACCATAACTCTATCTTGATCTGACACTTCGATATAATTATTTCGGGCGTATGCTAGCCCGACAGGACCAAGCTTTCCCTTACGTGGCCCCCATTTTTTTCAGGGACTTAGGTTTTTTAAACAGGATAATACCTAGTTGTTTGATCAAAACAACGATAATCTTATATCTTGATCTGACAAGTCGATAGAATTATTTCGTGGTGCGTATGCTAGCCCGGCAGGACTATGCTTTCCCTTACGTGGTCCCCATTTTTTCAGGGATTTAGTTTTTTTAAACAGGATAATACCTAATTGTTTGATCAAAACAACGATAATCTTATATATAAAAATGAATCGTAGTTACTAGTTGTTGTTAGTCTCGCTTAATCTCGAGAACCGCTCAACCAATTTGGCTAATTTTAGTCTTAAAATAATTGTGGAAGTCCGGGGAAGGTTTATACGATGTAGCGAGTAAAACAATAAAAACATTAATTAATTTTCACATACAAAATGTTCAATTGTTCATGCATGTAAAAGTTGTCATCGACAGTTGACAGATGGTAAGATGAAGTTCACGGGGTCAGCTAGTACCTAGTAAAAAACAAAAATACAATGGAAAAATCAAAATACTCCAAAATGTGCCGTAGTTAGCCAGATATTCAACCGTCGCTCTCGGGAACATCTTTTTTATTTAGGCACTTTCCCGAGGTCTGGTTTGGACAAAGTTGGGATTAATTTCCCGGATACAATACCCTGTAGTAACAATGTGGCCGATTACCCATTGTGTGCCTTCTCTTCTCGTTCACCGGATGCAGCCTTTCACCGGAGAAAATTGCTTTTACAGGCTTGTTATGACTTGGAAGCTTGGAGTACATGACACTAATTGTGTTGTTAAAATAACTTTAAAAAAAACATCCGACATCATACAATCGCATCATGCAAGCGCGCGCTTAAATATGTATTTTATGTAATTAAAGCTGAATGTTTCGAGTGTAAATTAAATTATTTATAGGTTGTATTTTTTGACCGACGAAAGGGAGGAGGTACTTAATTCGACGCGTATATACAGGGTTATTCCTAATCAATTAACATCTTTTTTGGGGCTTATTCTGTACATTTAAACTAACATCTTTTGTTCGCCGACTTTTGTTAAAACTCAAGAAAAAATCAGCTGTTCTATATATTTTGTCGCAGGTGAACGATATTTTTCTATAAAACAACAATTTTGGAAACAACATTGCAAAGAGTATGTTTACTTCGAAATTGGTCACATTTAAATTTTATCGCAATCGGCTAAGCAATTTATGATAACAATAATGTGAAGAATGCTACATTGATCCGTGCGAAATATTCGCGAATTCTGTACACGGTTGAAGACGGTCATGCCATTTTTTGCATAAAACAATTATAACTAAATACCACCGGGTTGTTATCCATTAATTAATCAGGGAAAAATCAATGGAAGCTAGTGAAGCCGCGGGTAAAAGCTAGTTACAAAAATATTTTTTCTCGGAACAAGTAAAAACACAAGTCGTACTCTACTTCCATGATATTTTTATATTTCCTCATGCCGACGACTACATTAGTGTTCGAAAAGCAACCCGGAGAAATGTGCACTTCATACCGCGATATGATTATTGTGATTGCTCGAGATTGGGGCCCGCCTTACCGGGGATGCTATTTGCGACAAATGAAGACGTAGTGATGTCAGGTACTCCACATCTTTTTGTTGGATTAGGTTGTGATGGAGTTACGTTAGGTACCATTTGTTTTCATAAACGTAATGCAATGTGTCGTGGGCTCAAACTATCTGGGGTCGTGGGTAGTAAAAATGTACTGCTATAGGAGTTTGAGCTAATTAGTAATTATGCGGCAGCTATCTTTCGTTTTGTATAAGTTCCGTTCCGTTATGATGCGGTATATGAGCACTTAAACAGTGAACACATGAATCTAAAATACTATTGGTTCGAAATTTCGATACATAATTTCTTTTAATTTACAGACTGAGGATATTGAAATAATTCGATATGGTGTTCAGGAAAAATAATGTGCGGTCGCAAGTTCACTGTAACTCTTTGTAGCTCTAGGAAAATGCGGCTATTACTTTCATAAGTCTTAATCGAAAATCAACAAAACTTACTTTTCTCTCGTAACCAACTCGCCCCTTTTATTCCGCAAACATTTATTACCTATTGTTTACCGACCCTTACAATTTGCGTACGATTCTTTTGTTTCCGTACATTAAACTGGGCTTGCGGATGACGCACCTTGCATGTCATTACTGTCAACGGCAGAGCTCGGCGGCTGTCAGCTGGCTGTCAGTTTGCTGTCAAAAGACGCTGCGGGAGCCTCCTGCTGCAGAAGTCTTTTGCTACGCGTCTTTGTGTAACTGTATAGCTGTGCTTGAATGTTTTTCAAACGTAGGTATTATATTTTCGCGAAAACAATGTCGATATTGTTGTACTATATATACCTACTGTAAGTTTAGAACCAAAACAAAAGTTTTAAGTGATGCTCTACTATTTTGTTACCTGTTGACTTTAAAAGATTACAGTAGCAGCAGTTACACTAGGGAATCGACACAATTTTTCATCTTCGGATATTAAAATCTATTATTTTTTAGGGTTCCGTACCTCAAACGGAAAAACTGTATACGTATATTTATGGTTTCTTGTAGTTGTGTAAAAGAAAAACTTCTCAGTTATCGTATAAAAAAGTTAGAGTCGTTTATGTCGTAAATAACCGCATATTTCGACACTCACAAAAATCAAAACCTACAGGGTACTTCCCGTTGACATAGAACTTTGAAATTTGGCGAGAAGCATTGTCTTAGAGTACACATATAGGAATAAATCTGAAACTGTACATTTTTATTTACATCACAAAAAAATAGGGCCTCAAAATTCACAAAATATGGGTTCAAAATTCAAAGTGAGTAAATCGTATCATGTAAGGTGTCATATATAAGAACCTCATTAGTACATGCTAAAACAGGTTTTTAAATAATTTTAACAATGTGTTTGTACGGAACCCTCGATGTGCGAGCCTGACTCGCACTTGTCCGGTTTTTTACTATTTTTGTATGTTTGTAACAATAAAGATATCTCTATATCATGACCTCTTATTAGCAGTTCTATGCCATCTGAATTTTTCTACCATTCCGAGTGACTGGTTCTCTTCTTTCCTGAAGGGACGTCGGCAGGCGATTCGTACCGATCAAACTAATTTATCAGACTGGTGTGAACTCGTGGCAGGGGTCCCTCAGGGTTGCATTTCCTCTCCTGTACTTTTCTCATCGTTTATGATTATGCTTTCATCACATCTTTCGTGTCAGTACCATTTCTATGCGGACGATCTTCAGTTGTATCAGCATTCAAGTTTAGAAGATTTGGATATGGCAATTTCTACTCTTAACAATAATCTTTCTAAATTGCAATCGTGGTCTCAGCGTTTTGGGATCCAAGTAAACCCGGATAAATGCCAGGCAATCATCATCGGAAGTTCCCGTCGTCTCTCCAACGTAAATCTTACTAGTTTGCCTCCACTTCAATACAATGGCTGCGATATTCCTTTATCTAGTACGGTTAAAGATCTTGGGGTGATCATAGATTCGAATCTTAACTGGCGATCTCAAATCAAAGAAGTTTCTCGCAAATTCTATGCTTCTCTTCATTCCATAATTCGTTTTAAGAATTTTCTTCCCATCGACACTAAAATATCGTTGGTAAATTCCTTCTTACTACCAATCATTGACTACGCGGATATCTGCTACCTCGACATTACCGAGGAACTCCTTAATAAACTCGAACGTCTTTTAAATACCTGCATTCGTTTTATATTTAATCTCAGAAAATTTGACCATATCTCGGAATATCGCAAAAAATTGAATTGGCTTACGATCCGCGACAGGAGAAATGCTAGGATACTCGGACTGCTATACTCCATCTTAAACGACGCTAAATCACCGCCCTATCTTAAAAACTTTTTTACGTTCATGGCTGCAGATGTTGTCACTAGGCCCCCGAGATCCTGCAATGTCCTTCTTCTCAGCACCCCGAGGCACAGTACGTCATTTGTACACGACTCTTTCCGCGTTGAAGCCGTGCGCCTTTGGAACAAGCTTCCAGCCATTGTTCGTCAAGCGCCTTCGAAGGCTGTCTTTAAGCGCCTTGTACGGGAGCATTATTTAAAGTTGTCCAAAATCTCGAACACATAGGTTAAGCTATTTTAATCTTTTACTAGTTATCATCTTATTATTTAATATAATAGTTTATGTAAGTTTATGTATTTTATTTATTTTAAAATTGTATCATTATTTAGTATATATATTTTTTTTATAGTTTTATAGTTTTGATCTGTGTTGATTGTAGTTAATTTATCTCTTTGTCTATTTATTCATGCCTACTTCCCAATGTCTTCTACCTGTAGGTTGACTGGCAGAAAATGCTATTTAGCGTTAAGTCCTCCTTTTGTACAAATGGTGTGCAATAAAGTGTTAAATAAATAATAATAATAATAAGATATAAGTATACACGTGCATTTAATATCATCACTTTCCATCATATGTAACTAGGCAGGAAGGTATGTGTGCTTAATCAAATTAACGGATGCAACCAAGTTTATAACCGGATCCCGGATGCAGCCTACGATACGAGTAAAAGTTACGGAAACAATTTTAAACTTGCGAGTATAGGCACCAAGCACCCATTACTGTAGTTGGTTTATCCGTTTACTGCTCCGGTCATACTCTATGACCGGAGCAGTAAACGGATAAACCAACTACAGTAATGGGTGCTTGGTGCCTATACTCAGGTTCAGACCTTCCGTGGCGTGGCATGAATTAATAGAGCTTAGAAATAAAGTACTCGTACTTGGAAGGAAGAAAGAAATATTTGCTAGTATTCAATACAATTTGCCCGGAAAAACAAAGTTATCATTAACAATACTATAATATAGCTAATTGGAGTATCAGCGGACCCTAAACTCATCTAGGCCGGTCTCGTGGCATGGCACATTCTCCAGTGCACAAGCTACTTCAAGTACAAACATAGCAAAAATAAAAATGTTGTAAACAGTCGTTACCAAATGGTTCGAGTCCGTCCACTCCGTCTGTCCACTCAGTAAATCTGCAACAATTAAATTGACTACTGCATAATCCCCGATCTTTGCCATTCCACAAATTGACACATGTTTTATTCATGGCTCCAATCATCCATACCGCCGAGGGCTTTTCAAAGGCGTCGAGACCATCGAAAAAAGGAATCTCTTCACTTTCTTCCCCTCCCGTTCTTACTGCCATATTTTTCCATCATTCAAAACGAGACAAAAACTCCAAATTCTCAATTAGACTAAAATTGGCTTAGTTAACAACTGTTTCTATTCAAATTGACGTTTAGGGTGGATTTTTTGAAGGATCGAGGTTTTGGATGCTTCAGATCTGAATAATTGTGCTGTGTATCCAGTTTAGGAATTTACTTTGGAAATAAGAGCTTTATAAATCGTTGCTTAACAGTTCCATGTTAAGGTGAATCGTCTCTCGTAGCGCGCCTAATTTAAATGTTTTTCCGATTACTATTCAATTACTCATTGTAGACTCACGATTTGAAGTAAGTATGTACTGGTATCGCGCGGCGACTACGTAGACTCGTAAAACAGATAGACATATAAATGAAAAGTCAATCAGGATATTTTTATAACTCTTGTAAAAAGTAAACTTAAACATTGCTAATTTCATCGCCAACTACAACAATTTTATATAAATTTATTTTCACTTGTAGCATCCATCGGTTTCGCCTGCTCTCTAGGACTTTTAAAACGTTTGTGCATATTTGTCGAAACAGTGTCCAAACACTAAAATCAGTTTACATCACTTCATCTGTATTGATATATGTATAGCGAACTACCAACAAAAGTTGGATTTATTTTCACCAGTCATATCCCTGTCTCACCTGCCAGTCTGCGGTGCAGACCTATCGAATATGTCGAACAGTGGCTTTTCTGAAAAGCTGAAAACTAAATGAATTTCGCGGTATGAATGTACCGTGCCGTCAACGTGATACAATGGTGACACGTACCTACTGTTAGACTGAGCTTTAGAGTTCTTTAAAAAAAACAACTTAGTTACTCGTGATGATCACTTTCATTATGTAACTTTATATTTGAAACACATTTAAACTTACACTTTACTACTATGCAGGCACCTTTCCTAGACCAATAGACTTGGTGGAGAATATCCCGCGCGCGAGATTCCCTTTGGGAGACCTCTTTCTCAGGACCGGCGGGCAGGAACCAGGTCCGTAGCCTGAGAGGTAGAGTACCTTCGGAGAACTAACTGGGAGATTTAGATTGAAAATGTGAGTTACGAGTAATATACGTAAATAATTGAGAGGTTGTAACAGTACGTGTTGTTGGGTCATATTATAATGTGGAAAAAACTAAACAAGACTTGTAGTTTGGAGAGCTGATTAATATGATCTATTTTTGCAAGCAAAACGTAAAAACGGCCTGTAAAATGTGAGTGATAATAATTAGTTTGCATGGATTAAACATAGGTCAAAATATATACATATGGTATACGTCGAGAACCGACTTGCATACCGACTACATCATTCATGCCTGCAATCTAAGAGACAATGCTGAATTATTAGAGGTAGGCTAAAATATGTGGCAAATTGGCATCATCCATTGGCCATTAATTTGAGGCTTGGATACAGGTCCTATTCCTCAGTTTATTCCTATTTTTAGTCTGGAGAATATCAGCAGCAGACGATGCAGTTTATCAGACCTGTAATCTGAGAGACAATGCGGAATCGAATAGTGGTGGGTCAAATTATAGATAAAGATCATCAATTTAACATTCATTGGCAACCAAAATGATCAGGCCGTTTACGACGTTTGTAGAAGGAACCAATTTACTTAAGGCTCGGGTACAGGTTGTATTCCTTAGTTTATTCCCATTTTTAGTCTGGCAAATGTCAGCGGCAGACGAGGCAGTTAATCAGGCCTGTAATCTGAGAGACAATGCTGGATTGAATGGAGGTAGTGCCCCGGGCGGGTCCCTGCGCCTTTTGTCCTTGATTGCTTTCGGATTGAGGCGATCACTCGTAGGTAAGCTTGTTTTGCATGCTTTCAAAGGCTGGCTTTTTAATTTTCCGCGTTTGTTTTTTCGATTGTATTCTGGTCTTTGTCTTAGGTTTATTTTATTTTGAATATGTGCGGATCCGCTAATCTAAATGGATTTGAAAGATTGCTTTTGATTTTAAAGTTTACGATTTTAAGTCGAAATGAGAGACTCTGACACCGGGTATTTCTGTTGCCCTTATATTTTGTTCACTGCAATTATCCATAAAAAACACATTAAACAAGTATGTATTATTTTACGAAGTATAATTAATTACATTTCATATTTCTATCATGTATTTATTTATGTAAAAATATGTCTTTATGATCAAACTTGGACTGTTAATCTGATGTTTATAGATATGTAGTATTCATCTAGCTAACGTAGTAGCGCTCGTAGCGTAGTTTGACTAGGTGTTTGTCAGCGATCACCGAAATTAAGCAACGTTCCGCACGGTCAGTATTTGGATGGGTGACCGCGGGTGGCATTTTCCAACTGAGCGCTACTGTGGCTCGGAAGACACGTTAAATTGTAGGTCCCGGTTGTTTTAACCGTTTAGCCATGTCAGAGGCCTTCAGGCGGCCTAAAAACTCTGACACCAGGGCTAGCCACCCGGCCTATACGAACTTACTTACTTTTTATCTAGCTAACGAACAGGTGATTTGATTAATTCATAAAAATTAAACGACCAGCCAAGGAGAAAGAAAGTTCCACAAACTTTGCCTCTGGGTAAATATTACTGACCCATATAGTGGCTCGGTCTACAACACGATATCCAAGGCACCAGAAATAGCTACCAACTTTCTGATTCCCCTGCGACGACTTATCCTTCATTTCATAGACATTTCGCACGAATACACCCCTATCGAGTCTTCTCACACGTGACTCGCCCTTAATTTGCACTGTCCCAGGTGTAATGTAAAGTTTAACTGCTCGTGGGAAGGTTCAAATTGGAGTCAAGAAGGCTATTCATGTGGATTTGTTAAGGCACGTGCTGTTCAATTTCCCCTCGCAAAGGATACAGGTGGACAATTTGTTCCATAAACGGAAGGGTACGATAGGGGACTACTGAATGCGGATGGTATCTGAATGTGTGCATTGGGCTTACTTATTTTATTTCTTTTAGTTGCTTGTTTAATTTGTATCGTTATGTTTACTTTGTGTTCTATAAGTACCAAGGTTCCGAAGGAAAATGGTAGAAATAACTCGAGATACTAATTTGCGTGTAAGCTCTACTTTACAAAAAATTGCTAACGATTTTGTTGGTCTCTCATATGGAACTTTCTAATTCGTGTTTGGGATTTTTTCATATGATGTTCAGTTATTCACTAGGACCCTGATATCGAATAACGTAATGTAACCAGCATATTATTTTTTTCCTTTCGCAAATTTTCTATGGAAAGATGTTTCTATTTTTTTTAAGTTGTATTACTGTAGGAAATATAAATTTAATTATCGCTTCATTCTAGAAAACAAAACTTGGGGCACGTAACGCGCAGGGTTTTTGACGTTTTCATAGAGAATCATTCTGCAGAACAATATTTTGGGGAATCTGCTAAAAAGACTCTTTAAATATCCAAACTATGCACATTGTATTTATAGATTATATGTAAATTTGTCTCAAATTACTCTAGAAAAAAATGCTTAAAATACCTACGATGACCTCATTTATACGATTGTACTGATAAAAAAATATCAAACTGCACTGCAAGAAAACTGAAAGATATTTCTTGTGTAAATTCTGTCCGTCTACATTTCGTACGTCAAATAGAAAGAATGCGTCGACAGCAAAACACAATGCACGCTCAAAAGAATTTAAAACAATTACTATTTGAATAATGTTTCCGCTAACTGAATTTATTGTCACTTATTTTAGCAGAACAAAACGGCTGTTGGGAGGTACGGATCGCAATGGATGGACCAATTTATCTATAGAGCAATAAAAATTATCTGTGGAATGAGAATGTGACCGCTAAGTATTTTTGCCTAACTGCTAGGGTAGGGGAGATAATGTTTTTCAAGGATAATAGAAGTAGGAGTATATAAGAATGTTATGTTATTTGAGAGAGAGTCTTTAGGACCAAGTTAGATTTTTTATTGATTTCATTTGATATTGTCATGATTTTTTTCATAATAGATAGTAGTTACCTACACTTACTACGTTTGCTTACTAGATTCCGATATACATCAGTTAGTTTAGATATGCTTATCCAACAAGAGCCCATGCTTAATGTCCATTGTTCTAGCACTTAAAGCCAACTAACTATTGTAAAAGAGAGAAAAAAACAATTAGCATTTTTGGAGAAGGTTCCCTTAGTGTAAGTGTGAATATAATATGTAGTTCAAAATCACGATTGTATTACACATTGTACAAAACATGTATGTACTTTTGTATATTTTTGTGAAGAATACTTCAGGTTCTTCAGTATTTTCCAACTGGCCACAATCATATATCGAGAAACATTTTTCACATTCCTAATACAGATTCGCGGAACCCGCAGTCTGCGTCCGACTGCTCGCGCTGCACGCAATATGGACATTTTTCTTCCAAAATTCTATATGGATGATCGGACATTCGTGCTGGCCACATTTCGTGAGAAATATTTTTCATATTTCGAAAATAGAATCACGGAAGCGGACAGCTGTGGTCAAGAAGCGTGATGCGAGATGTCGCTTGAGCGGCTCGCATCCGGCCAGACGGGTAGACGCGGGCAAGTTCGGTCCGGTGCACGTTTCATTTGGACTTCGCATTTTTTTTCTACCTGTTAGTCAAATTTGGTGGTATGCCGAATTCTTTTTAGGGTTCCGTAACTCAAAAGGAAAAAAAAACGGAACTCTTACGGGAAGACCTTGTTACGATTAGGGGTCGTCAATAAATCACATGAGAGCTTCAAAAATACTTGTCATCAGCCATTCCTTTAACATACTTATATTTTTTCTAGCTAAAATGTGGTTGTACATAATAACTACTAAGAATGCCTTTTAAAACTTAGTTAACTAATGTTTTAGCTAGTTTGTAATTGGAAGTAGTCCCTCTTGTCAGCCGCCTTCACGTCAAGGAAGAGTTCGTTAGCATAGTTCCTTAGTTAATTAATAAGGCAAGTACGTGCTCATGTCTTCTTGTATCAAATGATGTTGATTAAATTTTACGTGACAAGCCTACGCTGGGTTTTGAATGTTTTAGTGACAAATTCATTGATATACCTTACCCAACGTGTGTGTTCTTTATCCGCTAAACATGTATTTTTTTTTGGGAAATTAGAAATCCTATAAATAACATTCTACCAAGTTTTTCATTATCTACTGCAATGCGAACTGTTTACGTTACATTAATCCGTTTGGAGTAAAACCGATGTCCTGTAAATCCTACACAGAGCTAATTTTTTCTGCTCGGCCCGCCCATGGATCTACAGTTATGAAAATCAATTGGGATTGTCATTTTTTTTTAAGTTATCGCCTGGGAGGTATTTGTTCATGAAAGTCAGTTGCTTCCTCAAGGATTCTTTAAAACCGCCGTGTAGCATTGTAAAGAACACAAAAGACACTAGAATAGCTAACGGATTGCATGACGCTTCTGCGTCATCATCAGCTCCGTCATCCACATCGCTATAATGTTATAATGCATTGCGTTCATGCCAGCGACCCAAAACCGCGCTCCGTTACGAAGCTGGGTTGGCTTGGGTAGACGCTGGAAGGGGAACAAAATACCCCATACGGGACGTCAGTGCAGGACTCATCGCCCCCACACTGAATAAGAATAAGAAGACCGCCCTCATCGCCGCGTTTCTTACTGTGCTCCACAGCGCATTAAGGTTACCTATCCTTATCCTATCCGCGAAGTAGCTCAGGGTAAATCCGACTACACCCTAATCACGTAGCATGTAACTCTCCCGTCACGTTCACCTAATCAAAGCACGTAAACAAAGCCATCGAGCACGTGTTTAATAAAATAAATCAGTTCATTAAATGCGAGCGGTTCTGGATCCCAAGCGGGCTGATTACCATAAGCTGTCCGGACAAAGCCGGCGCGCCCTTTGACGAATTAGCGCTGTGACGTTGGCTGCACGCAGTTCGGCGCAGCCACTGTGCTTCACAAAAACTTTTTAAACGCATTTTAGCACTTTAATCATGTTCTGTGAAGCCGGGCCTGTGTCTGTTGTAGTCGCTGAACGATGATTAGTACTGATTTTTTTGTAGATAACGCTTAACGAGATTGTAGGTTAGCGGTTATACGCGGTTGTGTGGATTAGTTTGATGTTCTAGAAGATGTCTATAAACTGTGTAAAATCTAAAAAAACCATAATCATAGAACAGCTTTTGTTAGCGTAATACTTATGAAGATTATCCAAAGTGATCAAGTGCTGTATTGTTTGGGACTCCAGTCGAAAGTCTGTTGGAGGTTGATTTGTACGTACGTATTGTCTGTAAATGGTTTAAGTAATCAGTCCTGATACAGTAGCCTTATTTTAGGAACTAAAATACTCCTTATTACAAACTTTATCATCAAATCTTAAAGCTTGCTTTTTTAACGGACTTCAAAAAAGGAGGTTCTCAATTCGACTGAATGATTTTTTTTATGTACCTATGTTACGCGGTTACTCCGCCAATGATGAACCGATTTTGAAGATTATTTTTCTGTTTGGTAGATCATAATTCTGAGGGGGCCACCATTAAGTAATGAAGTATATACATTTTTAATTTCAACGAAATCGGCTGAGTCTCTTTTGAAAAATCAACTACAATGTAAACATATTTGTGTGATATGTTGATTCGTGCGACATCTTTGAATTCTGTACAAAGTTTAAGTCGTTTATGCCATTTTTGAAAAAGAATTATCTAAATAACGCTTTTGATGAATCACATGAGTAATTACTGTCTGCCGAGTTGCAACCCCCGGACCACACAATGGAAATGGAACGCATTAATTGAACTTTTTACTCCGTGATTGAAAACAGATCTGCGGAACATGTGAATTACGTTTTCGTTCTGACCAGTCCCACTGAAAATCTGCGGCAGGAGCGACAAAATTGATTTTCCAATGATCAAAGGAGTCCGCCACGCAAAGGGAAAAAAGTAATTTATTTGACCAGATTGTGGCAGTACTGTAGTACCCTGTTTCAGATTTTAACTAAAATTTCAATTGAAGGTTTTACATTTTTTATCCGTCTTCATTGTCTTTTGAACGCGGAGGCTTTGACTGTAGAGCAAACATGTTGGTAGGTAAACGTAATACAACATACAAAGTCAAAAAGATGTTATGTTTACAAAAGGTACCCGGTGTCTAAGGAGAATAATATATTATAATAATTATTTTTCGCAAAAAATGGTAAAACCGCCTTCCATCGTGTACAAAATTCGAATATTTCGTTAGATTTTTTTTTTTTTTTTATTGTTTATAATGACAATACTACGTTAGAATTGTTTACATTATTGTTGATTTTTCAAAAAGGCTCAGCCGATTGCTGTAAGATTTAAACGGGACCACCTCGGGAGTATACCCTTTCGAACTAAAAAAGAATTTTCGGTTCACAATTGGCGAAATTATCGATGAACATACTTACACAAAAAAAATACACACAGACGAACATAGAACCTCCTCCTTTTTCGGTTATAGAAGAAAGTTCTAGTACGAGTAAAGAGGCAGTTTGTCGATTGATTATTCTAGTTGTACACTTCCAGGTTCGAAGGTGCTAGCGATATTAATCTAGGAATAAACTCTACTGCAGAATATCTTATGAATAATACACTCGACCGCCAATCAACCACCGTCTCTATCTGATAGGAGAGAGCCCGGGTGTTGTCCCAGGCGAGCGACAGACGCAACAACGCTGCGCGATGCGACATTATGAAATTATATGAAACTAGCTAGCTGGCCCGGCGAACTTCGTTTCACGCAATATCTTTATAAACTATAGCCTGTGTTATTCTGATGTATAAGCATTATTATTGCAAAGTTTCATCTCAATCCGCTCAGTAGATTTTGCGTGAGAGTAACAAACATCCATACATCTCACAAATTTTCGCGTTTATAATGTTAGTGGGAAGTAGCTCTGCACCACTTACAGGATGTGGCTTTGGTAGTAGCCTTTGGTAGCTAAAGTGAAGGAACATACAAAGGTGTATATGCTCATTATTATGCACAACTATTGTTTCGGGACCAACAGCGAAATCGGGAAAAAAAAGAAAACTATTCCACACTAAAAGTTCATTGACTTGAAATTATGTCTCTCGATAAAACTTATGGGCAAATTATTCGATAGGAAAAAATTCGATGGGCCAGCGTAGTGGATATGACCCAATCACCCTTCGTGGGGTCGTTCTGCAAGTACGATTGAAATGTATAAGTCGCGTCGCATCGGCTCACTCTCGCTGTCAGATGCTCATCTAGGACAACGAGCATTTTCGAGTTACTCGTGCTGATCAGATCACACATAGGAAGTGCACGGTGACCATTGTTCAGAAAGTTGCAGCTATTCCGCGTGCCGCTCGTGTTTATCTCGCCATTCCGCCCCGAGGGGAACCATTGACAATTTATTGCCAATGTCACAGTTTACGTAGACGCGGCTGCTCTACTTCTAATATGGATATGCCGCTGTGGCGGATTTACGCAAATGCCGGCATTAGTCTAGGCTAAACTTATTGGCTAGGCCAGTGCATATACAAATTTTGCCGCCCCAGCCAATCTATTAAATATGTGACTTTATTATATCTCCAGTATCGTCCTTTTTTAACCAATTAATTATGATTAGGTATTAAGTTTTATTAGACCACCTTTTTGTCTCGTTATTATTATGCTTGTGAACTAGAAAATCGATGTGTCAGCTTTTCTTAGATAAAGTAAGTTCCTACAGGGGCTAGCCCTAGTGTCAGATTCTTAGCCGCTTGAAAGCCTCAGGACATGGCTAAACGGAAAAACATCCGGGACCCACAATTTAACGTGTCATCCGAGCCACAGAATCGTTTATTAGATAATTAAATAAAGCAATGACTTAATTAAGATTGCACAGGAAATAAGTTGTTCTTACATTTCTGAGGTTATTTTGATCCCTTATTTGCCGCCCCTAAAACCTGCCGCCCTAGATTTCAGCCTATTCATTCTACTGTTAAATCCACCACAACAAATGGCAAGGGCAACAGTGTAAGTTCTCCGCGTGTCGTTAATACTGATAAGTGTTGGGTTGTTGCGTGACTTGTCGGCTTATAACAGGACAAAGTTGCAACTACTGCACGAAGTTCTAATCCTGAACGATACTAGCCACTTCGACCGACGGTACTGTATTGGCTGTCGTGGTTGGTAAAAGTAAATAAGTTCGTATAGACCTGGCGTCAGAGTATTTAACCCACCTGAATGACATGGATAAACGGTTAAAACAAACGGGACCAAACAACTGGTTCAAATGTTCTAGTCAGTCTAAATGTCGGGGTCGTATCTAAAATACTATCGTAAAATCGGTGAAATTACGTACCTATGTATGTGTGTTATTTTTTGTGTGCTTATGTAAAAATATAGACATAATTGTATTGCTAGTAATTTTTTACTAGAGCTAGAGCAAGTCGGGAGTTCAGAGCTGCACATGAGGAAATTCTTTTTAAATATACACGCGTTAAATACCTACTGTGTGAGTTTTACTCTCTTTCAACTGTCGGTTTTACTCCGTTTACAATCTAAAGCTGCTTGACGGAAACTTTTCTCATTATAATGTGGAAACTTGCTAGCTTGATTTCGCAAGTCTTTACTGTATTTGCGCTGTGGTCAAAGCCTAGGTGGCGCTCAGTATCATCCGCAACTCAAAGGGCGCCGACAAAGAGCCGCCGCGGCGCGGTGCGGGCGGCATTAGCGGCCCGTTTGATGCCCCCACCCCCGGCAGGGTTGACAACTCGGCCCTGACCTACGACAAACCTTTCAATCAACGTTTAATTGCGTTTTAAGTAATCGTGCACTGATAATGGGATATTAATTGAACGCCTTTGATCGGTTTCATGCGATGCCCCATTGTTTTAGATTTTGTCATTTGCTTGGACTGTAAACGGAGCGCTGTAATTTTCATATCTGTGTCAGAGCTCGGGGTTGTTTATTGACTAAAGGTGGCGGGGGCGCATGGTTTTATTATTGTAGAGATATCAAACCAGATTCCTCCGGAATATAGTTTCAAGTTCTACAAAAAATATATTATTACCTATTTATTATTTAACACAGATTTTCAAAATTACTTTTATTAACTTCATACAACATACATATTTTATTCTTCATTTTATTTATGGACTTCATTTGGCCACATATCTGCCTCGTGTAAAATGACGTTACACTCGAAGATGGGTCTTATCCGTTTTATAGATAGAGCCAGAAGATGGTCATTCTTACTTATTCTCTTAAACTTACTTAAATATATTTTGGCATGTCTGTACTTAGCCACGAAAACTTTCACGAAAGACTTTTTGGTATAAAGACAATCGGCTCCCGTCATACAGTCGCTGACTAGTTTGGGAAACTTTGAAGCAATATTATTTGTTCTTTATTCTTTATATTGCACAAAAAAAAAATTTATTAGTTTGCCCTGATGCCGGGGCACTAGAATACGGCATCGGTATCCCCTGCCTCTAGTAAGAGCCTACTAAAAGGGGACCCCTGGGCTCGTGGGTGGTCAGAGTTGGGGCTCTGGCCATCCACTAAAGCGGGCCCGAGAAGGACGGCAGCGTGTGTGGCAACGCTGTCGTACAGGACCGTACAAGCCTGGTCTACTACCAGGCGAGTAGACATACGAAGTGCCGGGAGCACCGGTGCGTTCCTTTTGGAGATCCCGGAGCTCCATGGCCACCGAGGGGGTTTTAGTGGGTACAATCCCACATAACCCGGATGCACCCCAAAGCGGTCGGGCATCTTTGGAAGATTTCTCCCTCGTAAAAAAAAAATAGGTATTTTATTAGTACATATATATTCAAATTGAATCTGGGTCAAAATACTATCAATTTTCACTGAAATCAGGACACTCCCTGACTAGCATCTGATTAGTCATTCAGTGTCTTCTCTTAAAGTGATGAAGGCAAGTCCGTCGCGCCAGCCCTGCGCCACCCCCCACCGGGCCGGGCACAAAGTGAGTGTGTTACTCTTTAACCTGCGCGAATCGCGACCGGCTAAACTTACCACTCCGCTAAATAAAGTTAAAAGGCTCCTACAGCTTTGTCTCGCCCGCCTTTGATGTACGGGGTGAGAACGGCCCCCCACTTAGGGTTACCAGATGGAACATTGAAATATCCGGAATTTGTGAATCCTGTTTAGCCTAGACAACTGACCGGGAAAAATATAATTAACTTTCTACATTACGATAAACTTTTTCCGATTGATCTTACAATAACGGCTTTCAACTGTCTTATTGGAAACCTACTATGAGCCCATAATTTCAATTTACAGGAATATATGTAACACACGTAGTTATAAGGTCATTAAAGTATTCTATTCTATAAAAAAATAAGTAATGTCGAAGAGAAAAAACTAAGCTGAGCGCTGATTTCAAGATGAGCCTTTATTCCAGGGTAAGGGTAAGCAATAAATAATTCAAAAATATACCGAACCACCGAGCTCTATATTGTTCTTTCCCCTAGTCTGTGTGATATTCCAACAAGTTGTCAATTTTAACAATCCGAATCCGAAGATTCAATATTCAATTTTTTTTAATGATCATAGGTGAGGCCGAAATTCTGAGATGACCCTAAAAATCTGGACGTCTCAGGCTAAGTACGGAGATATGGTAACCCTACCCCCACTTTACCCCACGTCCCTCTTTCCTCGCAAACAGTTTACCGCAAGCTGAAACTATTGCCCTTAATGCCTTTTCCGATTGAACATGCCCCCGCGATTGATTAGTGTGTAAGGAAATTCCCGGGAAAATGAGATCAAAGTGCCCGCTTTGATCTCATTTTCTCATTTTGACTGACTGATGTTATCTTTGTCTTTTTGATTCGATGTTGCTATATCGGGAGGTGTGGGATTGTTTGAAGTATCGATCGAATCCATAGATAATGTAATTCTAGGTTGAAATATGGTAGAATTCTATTAGAGCAGTACACAAAACTGGCTTAAGTTTCAGTTAAATTATTATAATTATGTTTTGCAAAAAATAGCATGACCGACTTCACCCGTGTACAGAATCATTACATAGTATAAAACAAAGTCGCTTCCCGCTGTCTGTCCCCATGTATGCTTATATCTTTAAAACTACGCAGCGGATTTTGATGCAGTTTATTTTAATAGATAGAGTAATTCAAGATAAATGTTTGTATGTGTAATACACCTGTGCGAAGCCGGGGCGCTTCGCTAGATCGCAAATATTACGCACGGAACGATGTAGCATTTTTTACATTATTGTTGATTTATCAAAAATGGCCCAGCCGATTTCGATAAAATTTAAATGGGACCAATTTCGAAGTATTAGTTTAGTAAGTATTAGTTACCAATATAAAATTAATTATTGAAATCGGACTACTATGAAGAAAGTTATGCGTGGTTATACATAAAATATATATATATATATAAACGCGTCGAATTGTATACCTCCTCCGGTGGTTTCTCGCACAAAAATTTAAAATTGATTAACTTGAAAGTAAATTGAGGTGGAAAAAATATATCCCAACAAAAACACGGTAAGTATGTATATAAAAAGTACAACTCGAGCAACACCCAAGTAACAAAATCTGGTACATGCTATAAAAGACCTAAGAACATTTTGGAGCGTTCTAATTAGTGTTCATGACTAGCACTATAACGGTGTTGTAAACGTTTACAAATCCCGAATAGGCCCTAGTATTATCACTGATTTATTCTATAATCATTGCATAAAGGCTGTCACGGTGATAAATCAGCTCTGTAGTTGAAATGTAACAGTGATAAGAAAAGCTTTTTAATACTAAAATAGCTCTACTTGCAACGTTTTAGACATAAATTTGCTCTATAAAAGCAACAAAACCTATTTATAGTGTTATTTTGCACCCAAAACGATTCCAATGATCTTTTTTATTACAATTGTTTGCAATTTGTGAGTTTTCATCAAGATAATAAAAATCAGTAAGTTTATGTTTTATTATGTCACTACAGCCATTGTTGATAAACGTAACATTAACGAAAAGCTAGTATAGATCTAATTAGTCATTAAATGTAGATTTTAGTATCTTTATAGTATGCTTTAGTCGTGTAGCAGTAACACAAACTCACTTATAGAGCTATTTAATAGATGCACCAGGAGTACTTTTGGTACTATTTAGTACTGTAGAAGTATTTTCATGGCCTTTACAGAACTAGCACGATAGACTTATTTAGGGAGCTTTTAAAAAGCTAAAACGTTACGAAATTGTTGTACAAGGTACTTTTATAGTGCAAATTTGTCTTGTAATAGAGTTTTTGACACTGCTATAGTACTAGTAGGTACTATAAAAGTAACTTTGACGCATTATTAGTGCCAAATAGATACATACATAAAAGTGTAATTCTAGGTTGTTTATAGTATTAAATATATATAATCGCATATTTTACACCCATTATCGAGCAACACTTTAAATATTCTTTTGTATGGTCCTGTAGACGTTTTAAAAGCTAATTTATAGGACTTAAATTCTCTTTTATCTTATAGAACCAAGCCGCTCTATTGAAAACCTTTATAGTACAAGTTAATATTACTGTTTGGTGATAAAATGCCTTGGTTGTAGAATCTTATGTTACTTGGGCAGTTCTGCTACAGTAAAAAAGTTGTGAGATGATCAAATGTAAACACAAGACGACGGTATTTCAGTTTATGACTCTAAGATATGTCTTTTTTCTAACCCACAGTCCAACTGCTAGGCACTAGGTCTTGTCCATTTCTCTCAATATGTCTCGATCCTCTACGACCTCCCCTCTCGAAGGAGTCAATCTCGTCACGCCACAGCCATGGATGTAAAATATCAAAAAAGATGTCAATAAAAGCCGTGAAGTTACAAATTATAAAGATACTTTACAATCACAAACACAGTCTCACTTTCATCTTTATTACTACATAAAACAGGTATAATTAAGTTCAAAAGTTTAGTAAGTATTTAAGTGTAATCGGTGAATGGCTCGCGAAATGAAAGGACCGAAGCTTTTGATGTTGCGGACTTGTAAAACCAATCACGCAGTATTATTTCCTTTTAACTCTGGTCCCTTTTCATACAGAAATTTACTTAAAGCCGTCTTTGATAAACTATTACCAAACAAACGTCAAAGAACTGTGTAGACGCGTAGGGAAATGTATTTTTGTCAAATGGAAAGATCAAATAGATGTACGGATATACTTTGTGACGTTATTAGTTGGTTGTTAGTTGATGTATCTAAGGTAGGGGGTATAACGACGAAAAAGAGCAAAAAATGTGACAATATGATACAAATTAGATTACATTGTAATCTATTGTACTATAGCACTTACGTACAATTAAATCTAACTAAAGTACGATGAGAACTTTACAAAACTTTGGTCCTGCCTCCCTACCGCCTAAGCAATAGCAATCGTTTATGACTTCATTTTAGTCATTTGGCACCGCCTATGTGACGTTAGCCATCAATTGCTTTGCGCGGATTGCGAAAGCAATCGTTGAATGAACAACTTTGATGGCTAACGTCACATAGGCGGTGCCAAATGACTAAAATGAAGTCATAAACGATTGATATTACGATTGCTATTGCTTAGGCGGTAGGGGGGCTGGTCGAACCAAAAAATGCAATCCCCTTCTCTAACTTATATTTCTAATGCCAACTCCTCATCTCTATCAAGCTCATTCATACAGCATAATGGGGGCCAACTCCACTAAGATAAGACTAATCGGAACTAAATTTTATCATTCCGCCTTGAAAAACGTCAAAACATCACACGTTTTCAAAGCTCTGTGGCTTTCACGTAGCAAAAATATGTTCCAGGGGCTCTATAATTAATTGAATCTTTAGCATGGCCGTAAGTAGTATTATAATATCTTCTTTGGCATGGCTAAACATATGCGTCAATGGTCATGGTTAAAAACTATGATTGTGCGAACGGGAGAGCATAACATACGAAAATTAGAAATTATTCTAATGTTTCAAAAATGGGGCTCCACTTCAGTTTCCTCCCTGGTAGCTGAATCAGGACCCTGATCCCCAGGTTGCATATTTTTTAATTATTCTGTGAATACTGAACCTTTATAAAATACGTCACGATGTAGCGTGGGCTTGCGAAAATACAATTAATGTAATAACATCAGTTCCATTATAGCAATCAAAGGGAACCGAAAAGTTACGAGCTCACCGACATCAAAGAGTTACTAAGTGCTTGCATTTACTTGGTTACCTAACAGTTGCTTTGGAAAGCATTACCTTCAATGCTTTATATCATTATTTCATTGATAGATATTTCGTGCTTGTAGATCTACGGTCATATACAATTTATCATTTTGTTATTTATTTAACCTACCCGATCTCACGGATGACTACTTACAAGTCTTGTAGATCTTTCATGGTGTCTAGTCTGACCTTGCATGATGTTCAGGAGTAATTGACCGACGAACCGGAGGAGGTACTCAATTCGACGCGTAAATATAATTATATATTTTTTTTTTATGTATAACCACGTATAACTTATTTCATAATAGTCCGATTTCAATAATTCTTTTTTTTATTAGGAACAGTTTAAATTCGAAATTGGTCCCATTTAAATTTTATCGAAATCGGCTGAGCCATTTTCGATAAATCAACAATAATGTGAAAAATGCTACATCGATCCGTGCGAAATATTCGCGTATTCTGTACACGGTTGAAGTCGGTCATGCCATTTTTTGCAATAAAGTAATTATTTTAACTATCAATACTTATAGATACAAGGCAGTCGATTGCCTAGAATTCACTAAGTTTAAGTTGCTATCAATAGCAACTTAAACTTGGGTGCTATTGATACTCGAAAGTTTTCGCGATCGAATAAGAAACGAGGAGATCCGTAGAAGAACCAAAGTTACCGCCATAGTCTAGCGAATTGGCAGGTTGAAATGGTAGTGGGCACGACACATCTTAGGACTGATGACCGATGGGATCGAAAGTTATCCACTATCAAGGTGGACCGCAAGGTCGCCGTAGCCAACCAGTCTTATAGGAGATCTTCAATAAAGGAGGCCTATATCCAGCAGTGGAGTCCGTGGATGTCCTACATGGCTGAAACGACGTGATAACAGAAGTGAAATTAATTTAGTCAGTTTTGCAAATCAGTTGCCGCGACGCGCGAAATCAAATATCAATGCTCGCAGAACGCTTTGATATCCATCTGCTCATTTCATCTGTAAATCGAGCTGGAATCTCAAAATTAATTCGTCTTCAAAGGATTGTCTTTATTTTTTGGGCCTACTTCGTTTGAGCAATAACATACCCAAAGGGTTGTGAGAAGTTTATTGAAATTTAAGTGCCCTTAAACTCACTTTGATGTCGATTCGAGTTTCATGTAATTAAATTAATGCTCTTGGAGACATCTAATCAAACACAATAAGAATCTCATGATGTGCGTCGGCCACGACTCGCGACTAGAAACACGCTCTAACAGATTCTCATATTGTTTCAGATTAAACCGAGTCATAAGTAAAAAGAGAAGAAAGAATGCAGCGGCAGTAAGCTGCTACGCAAGTGAGTTTAGAAACAACATGTCATAATGATTAAGTCTTGATTTTTGTGGAAATATTTTTTATTCTTAGGGATCTACCGAAAGCCTGCCATTAGTTGGTGGGTAGATGTTGTCGGTAGGAGTATTTAGTAGACCTAATTTTCATTCTATTTTTGAGAGAAAAAACATGATTTAGTAATTATGTTATAGGTTTATTAAACGTTTATGAATATGGTTTATAATACCACCTGCTCGAAAATGACTCATTATAATTATGTCGTACAATCTTAATGTAAAATAAGTCATTATTATATTAACACAATCTCGAGGGCTATGGCAGGTCAATAATGTTATATGAAACTCCCTAGGCAGTAAAGTGATTTAAAGGAACGTATAATTCGTAAAAAAAATTCTTAACTTAGAACATTTAAGAACATCGTAAAGGGGTTTTATTTTGTAAAATCGAATGAAACCTCATTAGATTGCACGGCAACGGGCACTGTAAGGTTTTATTCGACTTTATAGAATAAAAACCTCTTTGCTATGCCCGTGTTAGGCCATGATAATCAAGTTGGCCATGGTCTTATATTGATCACATAGTATTTACATTCTCTGTTTTATAACAGATTTGTGTGCTTTTCTATGAAAATTCATAGGTATGTAAGTATATTCTAATTTGTTTTATTTTATTGTGAACAATACCAAGTTGCCTAGTGAGTACCTAGACTTAGTGAGTTCATGACGTTTACGTTATTACTCATATTCCTGGGGTTTATTTTCTCGCAGGTGTGAAAAGTAGAGTATGCACCACTAGAACCTTCTAAGTCTGTCTTCGTTTTGGGCGACTTGAAACTCGCTTCACTCAGGACTCTAAATAACACCCTCTCTGCGCTCGGGAGTTAACTGTAGAGTCCCTCGCTACACTCAGGGTCCAATATGTCGCCCGTGACGTAAGACACTACTTGGTCCTCTTGGGTACATAATCTACTATTATTATAATCTTTGGATAGTGTACTACATTTACACAGACTGAGTCTGACATCTAGCGGCGATTTGTGCTATTATGCAAATGAGGTGGTGTGGCGAGATTGCAGTAACCTTGACTTACAACCGTAAATACAGATGGCGCTTTATTACGGATTTACGCGTCAGGCCAGTTTGGTTGCCATTGTCATGTCAATGTCAATCAAACGTCAAAATCAATCCTGTTTTGCACGAAACACAAAACGGAGCGAACCAAGCTAATTTATTATTTTTAGTTAGTTACGAATAACTTTTTGAGTTGATAACTTACGCCATCCTGCGAAGCATTCCACCAGAATGTGGTAACAAGTAAGAGTTCTCATTATCGTTTACAGTTTCATTCATTACCACGCTAAAAATACGACCCCTACACGGTTTCAGTTTTATTATATCTCGATTTCGTCATTTTATCGCCTTGATTTCTGTTTATGATGATGTGATATTAGTTTACACGAAAATTTTTGTGGTGTTCGAGCAGTGGACAGTTAATTTTACACCTTAGGTCGGAAACAACGACGCTGGTTTTACGAGCAGGGCCTTTGTTTACAACTTGTTTCCTGTGTTTACGCTCGACATCTTCTATGAAAAGCTATCTGATTCGGCATACACAGACGCTCTACAATGCTTATTAGATGTACGTCTTCATATATTTTGATATATGTTTCCCTGTATGATGAATACAAAATAAAAATTGATTTTCTGTTAGCAATATTTTAATTTAAAATAAATATAATTAAACAAGCCAACACTCACTTTCAATTTCCATGAAGCCATATTCAAATAAATTACAATGTACGTACAACATATTATCATGCCAACTTGATATTTGTATAGAACTTCACATCGGTCCGTTATTGATTTCATATTTATAATAAACCCTATCATAATACAGGCACACAATATGCAAGGGCCGGAGTCTGATCCGAACCCCATTGTGTTGAGTATTCCATCTCGGGGCACGGTTCTCTCACTCGGACCACTGGCACTGCGCTGCTCAGTCGTGCCAATACTCCGGATAAAAGATTTATTCACTTCAAAATATTAATATCCAGTTATTACACTGAAATATAATTCTATTAACTTCACCACCTCCGATTGTGTATTGTTTGAATATACAATGAACATGGTAAGGTCTATTAATACATTTTTTGCCCATACCCTTAGTATGGTTCACTTTTTTTTACAAGTTATTGAACCATGAAGTTATGATTTAATTTGTTTTGGCATGTTCCTTTATTAGTATATCCTTCTTTATGCCTATTAAACTGTTGAAAGCATGCACATTGAAATATTTTTTTATGTAAAACGATTTCAAAGTTTGCGAGATGCTTTTTTATGATTTCAATGTTATGAAATTTGATATTTTGAATGGATGATTTGAGTAGATTAAGTTATGTTTGATATTTTTGAAAAGAATGAGCTTTTAAAATCTTTTGTGATAGATTAGGTTCAGCTATGACGTATTCTGCCCAAGCCGATCGATGAGGTAGACTCTTGACTTTTACGCTCGCTATCTCATTTTTTTCTTGCCATCCCGTTCCAACTTTTACAAATGAAATATAGTATAGGGTATGATTCTTATTGTTTGCTGTATTGATTTTTTACCGTGGCTTGTGCTGTCTTGGCACGCAAGCGTTGTCAGGTTGATGTGATATTTTGGGGTACGCTTGGGTTTTAAAGATGATATTTATATGAATAGTATTAGTAGTTTTTGTTATAGAATGTTTTATTGAAGCTATTTTATTTATTGTAATAGAAATTTCAGACCAATGCACTACAAAACTTGTTTTTCTTTTTTATTGTTGGTTTCTTTTATGAATGTATGAAACTATAACTAAGATTATATTAATTTTGTTTTTGAGTTATTTACACTTATTTACATTATTACATACACGTTATTTACATTACCATAAGTTGGAAGAATTCCTAAATTTAATGTTACAATTGTAATGAGGCTGATGCTTCAGCCATAATGTGATTATGTCAAAATTCATTAACTAGCTTTTTTTCTCATATTTCACATTTTATCATAGTTAAGTTTCTTTTCCATTGCATTCATCAAATTATTTTTTTACAGATCTAGATGTTCTAGAGATTTTTAATTCATATGTTTAGTAGGTGTAGGTTAAAGTTAAAAACTGTAGGCGTTAATTGATGGCTTCGTGACTCGTCCTACATGTATACGACACGCAAGCGATGCATTTGTGACTCTCACCTCGTCACTTAAGTGATATCTCTGTGAGTAATGCAAAAGAGGCGAGGGTAACTGCGTATCTCTCGCCTTTTCTGTGTGTATGCAAATTCATGCCATAATATATAGTATATTATAGTATGTATAACATTTTTATTAAAGACGCTTTTTATGCAGTGGAGATTCACGATGATGTTATGCTATAAGTACGTGTATTTGACGTGTTTTAAAATGTCGTTTGTGTTGTCGGCAGGTGGTGTCTCGCCATGCAGCGCGCGGGTGGGACCAGGGCCTGTGCGCCATGAGCCAAACTCCTATAGGCGGCCACCCGCAAGGTACACACGCAATACTAACCATTTATAAATAATAATAGGCTAAATTACTAAAAAAATAAAAAATGATTAGTCCATGAGTTAGAGTATCAACAAATATTAGACCCGTATTTTTACTTTTGTCCATTATACAGAAGATATAGTCCGTTAAACTTTGTTTAAACACTTGGGATTAAATTCACCTATAGCAAGAATCACGCGACAATATAATGCGTTGTCGAAGTTAGCGGATTTAGACATATTTGGTGACAACTTTAATGTTTTTAAGAATACTTTGGAAGTCTCTGACAATCTGAATCTTAATTATTTTAAATTTTAATGTAATATCTGTATGATTTCCAATTCATTGTAATTTGTTGACTGACGCCAACTTTATTTGGACTACGCTTAAATTTTGTTGTTGTTTCTGTCTTTGAATTTTGACTGCATAGTTTTGTTTTCTTCAATATTTGATTTTTAAATTTTGACTGTAATTTATTTTCTCAAATAATTAATGTAATGTAATAATTATTCTTTACAATGTTTTGCTCGATATTAATGCATGTTGTCTTCACCTATAATTATTGTGACATTTAGCTCCTATTTTTTTATGTTTAATCTTTTGACAATGTATTGATGTACACAATGTTGGTGAACTGAAATAAATAAATAAAATAAAATTCTGCGTGACGTCGCGGCTCGTTACTCGTTTTACATGGAAGTGACGTCGTGAGCTCACTCGCATTTTTCATCAATTATACTAACTACTTTAAAACTACTGAACCAAAGTGAATTAGAGGTTTCTGGGAGCATCTTACGATATTACTGCGAATGTTGAAATAAACACTTGGTCCAGCCCGAATCAAACTTATTGGCGTCTGTAAAGTTAGCTACCCAGATCCCCACTACTCACTCAACTGACAACAAATTTGCTACTGCCCAATGACAAATTAGGTAACATCAGAGAAAAAAAAATACATTCAGATGAATGGATAACCTCCCCCTTTTTAATTGTCGGTTAAAAAAACACGTTCTAGCATAATTAAATACACGTATGCGACAGGGGATTTTCTCAAGTGATATTAAAGTTTAAGTTTTAAATAGTATTGATAATCTTTTTGTTTAGGTTGGGAGCACAAGCTTGCTGACAGGACGTCGTTGCCGCCGGCCTCTGGTGAGGACAGGAGCAAAACTCAATCCAAACATGTGTTCGCACAACCACATCTGTCCAAGTGAGCATTTCACTTTATTTAATATCTATACTGAGCGCCACACAAATTGAAGGATGAGAAGTTAGCCGCAGATGACACTTCGCCGTGATTCGCTAATTATTGCGCATGTGTGCACAATGCCTATACAAATGGCGAAGTAGTGAGTACATGAGCTCGGGCGTCGGGAGCGCGCGGGAGGCATGAGGTTGGCGGGCGGGTGAGCCCCGGCGTTTCGTCTCTCTGACTCCCGCGCGTACCCATGTTTCGGCTTTTGCGCAGAACGCTGCGCATAACTTCCCATCCTTCAATTTGTGTGGCGCTCAGTATACTAAGGTACTAAGAGAAAAGAAGAACAACTCTAAAGTTGTCTAATAAAGCCTTCTTAAGCTTGAAAACTGACTGACAACTGATCGAATGGAAAAGCAAGCTTGTCAATCTAAATAATTTTTCATGAACAATCAGGTTTGCAGTTCCCTTTGGATGAGCTCAGGTTAGGCCGCCCGGACTGACGAGCTTGTTGTCAAGAGTTTAAACGCCTTAAAATGACATTTTCTAAATGATGGTACTGAATCATCTTCTGCTAAGTTTCAGCAATTCTTCAATGTTGTATATGTCCGCAGGGTGGGCATGGTATGGCGCGAGCAGACGGAAGGGTCGTCGGGGTCGTCGGCGCGCTCGCCCGCCTCGCCACCCTACATGCGCTGGGCCAAGAGCCTGCACGAGCTACTCGAGGTATCGCTTACTTGTAGAAACTTCGGCTTTAGAGAATACTAATTTACAGCATTGTAGAAGTTGTAATGATCATTCATCTAAACTTCACACATCTCAACACATTCGATTCGAAGCTTTGGTGACCATGCATTGCCACTTCATCAACATGCTTCCATAAAAGTTGTCATTAGCTTGAGGTAAGGAGACTTTGATAAGTCGAGAACTCGTAATTCAGTGAGCTGTACACAATAAATACTAGTCGTTTATTAAATCTACTGTATAGTATAATGCTTCAGGAAGTTTAATATCAACAAATGATGACTCTCTGATGATCCTCTTTGACAAAAATGTGTTTTCTTTTGCGATTATTAGCATTCAAACTGATGTTGGAAATAATTGTATTATCAGGACGCGGAAGGCGTGCGCTTGTTCCGCAAGTTCGTTGGCGGCGCGGGCGGCCTACACGTCGACCGACTCAACTTCTACTTCGCGGTGCAAGGGCTGCGCCAGGAGTACGAGCCCACCAAGATACGCCAGGTCGTCTCGGCCATATACAAGTGAGTTGCGACTCTATACACAGCTGCCTACGGTCCAATATCGACCGACTCAACTTCTACTTCGCGGTGCAAGGGCTGCGCCAGGAGTACGAGCCCACCAAGATACGCCAGGTCGTCTCGGCCATATACAAGTGAGTTGCGAATCTAAGGAAACTCAAATATGGTATAGTTTATTAAATCAATCAAGTATTTGGATAAATAAATGTTTGGATTGGCTCATCTTCAGGTTCTTGATGATTTGGACAGTAGCTAGACCTCAACCAATATAAAATTATGGGAATTATGTAATTATGAGGATGCTTGCGTTTCTTCCTCCATTCTAGCTAAGATATGCAGCGAGTAAGATTTGTAGACTCATCTCTTTCCTATCTAGCGCAGTTTTTACACAGTTGTTGCTGACTTTATAGGCACCTTACTATGGAGGGAAACCATGTAATGGACGGTATAATTTCAGATTCCTCCGCAAGTCTCAGCTAGCGATGCCCGAGGATCTGAAGCAGCAGGTGAAGCAGGACCTCAAAGATGGAGCCAACATTGAAAAGACTATATTCGATAACATGGAACAGGAGGTGAGCGAATCGTAGTGTGTTACCTCTCTTACCCGTCATGACTTATGACAAGAAAATGTACTGTTACTTTATTTCCTAAAATTAGAGTAGTACTACCGTGAGATTTTTATCCACTCTCCGTCTTTTTTTGTTCCACTGCTGAACATAGGCCTCTCGCCATCTGTGCGTCTTGCAGTTTGCTAAACCTAAAATTTTAAATAATTTACCTTAGTTTTCGTGAGTAGTTGTGTATTTAGTGTATTTTTTTGTACCAGGTAACCCGAGCCATAACGGAAACGACGTACCAGGCGTTTTTGCGTTCAGAAGCTTACGTGAGCTACGTGAGCGCGGCCACGCAGCCCCTCTCGTCTCCTGACGCCTCGCCGCCGCAGCATAGAGAGGTACGCATGGGGAAAACTAATATATAATCGACCAAGTGCGAGTTGGACTCGCGCACGAAGGGTTCCGTACCATATGGAAGCACCGTAGATACATTTTATTTTAATTTAATTACTAATTTTTGAAGGAAATATGCAACTTAATATTTTGTGAATATTTCAAACATCTTCCTATTGCCGTTAATAATATCGAGCAAAAAAAACATATTTCTTATATAGGAGCCTTAAATATTTATTCTAATGTAATTTATATATTTTTGAAATGAATATTTAACTAAATATTCTGTGAATATTCAGTTAAATACTTATTAAAAGAAAACAATTTTTTTAAAGAAAAACAAAATACCACAGACTATAGGCCCTTTGTTAACTAATATTTACAATTATTTGATTGTTTGTACCAACTAGCTAGTTGAAATATTAGCCTAAGTTAGTTAGTTGATGCACTGCGTGAATGCCACGAGCGCGGCGACCGGCAAGCGACACCCTATCACGAGTGCCTGCCATCGCACTCCTCGACCATATTTGAGGGAGGAGAACGACCCGACACATGATGCCGCCGCAAGAAGGAGCCTTCGATGGGCTCTACCGCAGTTGGTAGATTCAACTAAAGCAATACATGTTGTCATCAGACGTCATCGAGCTCTCTGGCGACGGTGCCCGAGGGGCAGGAGCTGGGCGGCGCGGGCGCGGGCGGCGGGGGGGCGGGGGCGCGGCTCACGCAGTCCGCGCTGCTCGCCACGCAGTCGCGCCGTCTGCACTCTGATATCGCGCCGTGAGTACCCGCCATCATGTCGCATCGCCCGTTCGACGGTACTTGCCGTCGGTCTAGTCCCTGTGCACTATACTCGTAGCTGGGGTGATAGATGATCTGGGAACTTTTTGATCAACATTCCTTTGATTTTTTTTCTTTGACTAAGTAACAAGGCAAACTGCACTCTCGCTTGAATTGCTAAAGAAAACCAGAGTAGTTTTCGTGTTGCTCCTCACATTTTTTTTTTGGGGGAAAATAGAAACGAACTAAAATAATGTGTAGAACCACAAAAACAACGTTTACGTTTGCTAGAAACAATATTGCAAACTCCTACTGAGCACTCTGGTGTTGTGTCATGTTTCGTATTAAAAAGTTGTAGACACTGAAACTTTTGAAAACTTCAAAATTGCGCGGCAAGATATATATAAATTGTTAAATTGTGATTATATTATAAAATGTAGTTTTGCAATCCTGCCATATTTACAAAAAGATCAACTGTTCTGTACAAAATACAAATAGTTCATCGACCTTTAATTAAATGTATTCGACAAAATATCTCTAGCAATTATTGACTTTGCTGCCGCAAGATTTCGATCCCACGATCATTGATCATCTAACTAGATTTATTGTGCAAGAGGTCGTGAAGGTTTGATACAATTTATTTATTTAATTTAATATACCTAATGTTTGAGAATATTTTACTTCCAACAAAAATTGAAACATTAATCAGGTCCTCGTAATTTTTTTTTTAAATTCAAAATATCAAACCTCCGCTACCAATAAATATCGTAACAGTAAATAGAAGTAGATATGTCAGTAAAGATACTTATTAGATATAGATTGTGGCTCTTTTGGAACTAGATGTATAGAATATGTAGTGTATTTATATAGTTACAAAAATATTTGTAGTTCATTGTACACATTTGGATCTTTATCAAAATTTAGCTTCGCCACTATTGAGAAAATCTACCATGAACAGGACATCCTTAATACTGACATGTCCAAAGATTTTTCTAAAAATATTTAGGAAAATCTATACATGAAAAATTCTATAGTGGAATCATGTGTGACCCCTTAGCGATGCATGAGCAAAGATCCAAGCACTCTTAATGCCTATTTTAATTTTTAATGCCTGCCACAACCATATAAATTATCAAAAATATATCATATACAGAAAAAAAGACCTAAAAACTACAAAACTTAAAGCAATGTTTAACACATGGCTTTAAGGTACCATTTTCCTTGCACTTGACCTTATAATCGTTTTAAAAACGATGATAATTTATACGGTTCAGGCCCCATTTTTTAATATTGTTTTCCCCCACCCCTAGCTTACTCACGTGCGTATTTTTCCCCCATGTGTTTGCCCGCGCTGCATGCCGCCCCACGCTACATTTACGCTCGTGCCCTGTGTTGCCACCCGGAAATATACTACGTTCGTTCTATTTTCTGCTATTTTATCATCCCTATAATAACATCAAAATTTCGTCGTATATCTTTGTCGATTCCTATACCCATCAAACTTCAAATGTAACCACTAAAAACCCTCAAAATTTCTTGACATATCCCAAAATCCCTTCCGTATCGTTCTTACCGCGGGTGGCATCAGTCGGCAGAAGCGTTCAGTGTACAGCGCGCACGTCACCTACGGCGGCTACTGCCCCGCGTCACGGCAGGATTCGGAGCGAGCCTCGCTCTCCAGCGGACGCACTGATAGTGACGCCGTCTCGCTCTCCGGCAGCAGCGTGTAAGTACTTTTGTCCCGTTCACACGCCGAACTTCGCTTTCCAGCGGTAATAAAAGCCGTGGTCATCCACAGAAGCATCTGACTGAGTATTGGTGTCTTCTTCACGTCACACGTGTGACTCTCCTAGTCACAATACTTGTGATAATGTTGCCGTTTCGATCTCCTGGGAAAGTGGTATGTAATTGTTCTTTTTTACAAGTGAAAGTAACAAGTGGGTGCTGGTCAGTACTTTGACGCGTCGTAGGCAAATCACGTGGAACAGTCTTGGGATGTCTCAAGTCTATAAAGAGAGTTCTTTTGAACAGAGGAAAGGAAAGACTAGTATTTTTGAAAACTATAATTATAAAGGTATCAAGATAATTGTAATTACAACTAATTTCCCCTCGAGCAAAGGTAAGATTTTCACATTTTTCTTGTAATTTGGAATTTTGAATATATTTTAGAAAGTTGTTTAAAATTAGATATTTAGCCAGTGTAAGTATCAAATAGCTTATAGAATTTAAATGGTAAATCATTTGAATGAGCTTCTGTACCATTGCACTAATTCGTCATACACGTAACTGCATTTTCTCTTATTATAGATAGAATTCATTGAAATTACAACGTCGATAGTTGAACATTATTGGAAAAAGAAATCATTTGGCCTAGTTCAAAATAAAGCTCTAGCACAAAACCATAAAAGAATGTGCACATTCCCATGCAACACTTTACATTGCATCAAAACTGCTAAAATTATTGCTTTACTATTCTTACAAATATTCACTTTTCAGTAAAATGTCTTCAACAACAAATATCAATATGATCGAGTATCGATTCAACTATCGACCTACCCCATCACTATTACATGTAGAATGTCTTCTAGGGATGGGATGTCGGTGCGGCGAGACTCGCGCGAGTCGAGACATCGCGCGCGCATGCACGGCCTCGACCGACACGCTGTCATCAATAAGGAGCAGGATACTGCAATGGTTAGTGCCTGTGAATAGTTTTTACAACACTAATATAGGCAGTATTAACGATCTAACTTTTCGATCGAACCATGATTTCGAATTTCGATCATTTGTTCTAAAGTTAAATTGAATTTCGAATTAAATTGTCGTCACTGTGATCATGTTATCATGATAGTGATCATAATATCTTTATACTACACCTGCTCGGAAAGTACCTTGATACTTTATCAAATTTACGGTAGAAAGTACGTCATTGCATATCGAACAAATATGCGGCGAGAAAACGCATCTGAGCGGGAGAGAAAAGTGTATGAAAATCCATTTCTTTTTTCTTTTTTTAATTTTGGGTAAGACTATGCGCTGGTAACCTAAATATCAAAAGCCAAAAAGTTTTTACAGTGAGTTTTTATCTCCAAGTTCGCAAAATGACACTGGCCACTAGCTGTGTGTTGGATGGTGTCAAACAATTTGAAAAAAGAACATGTGAAAATTGCAGACGCCATTGGCGCCATTTTCAATTTGTGTGTTGTTTGAGGATTCAGTTTAGTTTTTTATTTTCCTCGTAGGTGTAGTATAAAGCACTATGTATCACTCGAGAGAAAGTGCGATTCCCGATCTCGGGTGTTTTAAAGCCTTCGCCTACGGCTCGGGCTTCAAACGACACCCTCGACGGTAATCGGTCACTTTCTCCTCTCGGTGAACAATGTACTATTGTAACTTTGGAAAGTGAGTTGTAATTTAGGGTAAAATTGAAATCTTAGGTCAGTAAAAATAGAATTTATCTTTGCACAAAACTTTTGCTCTTTTCGATCCTTTTTTTTTCCTTATAAGGTTTAGGATCACTTACTAAGCATAAAATCACAAAAGGTTGACAGATCCATCCGAAACTTCAAGCGCCATCTTGAAAAAACGTTTTTGGCTGATATTTCGGAAACTATGCACTTCAGGACAAAAATCATGAAAATCTTTATTGTAGAGAATAAAATTTCGCATCTTTAGTTACCAGTAAACTTTTTTGTAAAACTCACCGTTTACGATTTATGGCCCATTTAATAAACCGGTTTTTCTATCGCAGCCGATAACTAATTAGATTAATAAATAAAACGCATCAATCCATTTTTAAAGATTAATTTATATCAGTTTTATTAGTTATTTTTATGTTTTGATTTTTGGCCGCGATAGAAAAATCTTGGTGTATTGAATAAAATTTCCTGAGCGAAATGAGTGGCCTCTTCGAGCATCGCCGCTAGACTTTGCATCTTGGTGTAATCTGACCTATGGATATGCCGTTTATCCATTTTGTGAACTTGTCTTACAACTTTGCTACCATAGGGCATTTCTAACATTTTTCATTTTTCTATGAAGAATTCATATATTTCATGTTGACATAACCTAGTAGGTTATAAAGATTAGAGGTATTCTATCCCATGTTTTGTTTTCCTTTTATAGGTGATACCAAGAACGCAACGCATGCAATCGGAACAACTGCGTGTCCTGCCGCCCGCCGAGTTCGCGCCACTGCTCATAGAGAAGCTGGAGCGAGTGCGGCGTGATCAGGAGACCAAGGAACGGCTGGAAAGGCGACTGGCCGAAGTGAGTCATACATGCTATTGTCGGAACTGTACTGTAACATAGAGGAGTTGTAGCGAGTGCGGCGCGATCAGGAAACCAAGGAGCGGCTGGAGAGGCGTCTGGCCGAGGTGGATCTTAAATAGTTGCCGCGAATTAGTGGCGTGACTAACCTTATTTTAAAAATCGTATAAAAATACATAATAATATACCGTTCAATCTTTGCATAAGAATAAATTATACTTTTGTTTTTACATTACGAAAATTGATATCTCTTGGTTAAAATTCATACTACCTATCTGTTAATTGTGTCAGGCAAACAACATGATACCTTTGAATTTTGGTGAATGGGAGCAATTTTCAAAACTTTTTACTCAACTGATTGAAAGTTCTTATTTTAAAATATTGCCCTCTTTGTCTAATAAATAGCAATGAAAAAGACAGCTATATAAAATTAAGTTTATAGGACGCGCAATTTTTTTTTGACCGACGTACCTGAGGAGGTTCTCAATTCGGCGCGTATTTAATTATATTTTTTTATGTATAGCTACGCATAACTTTTTTCATAGTAGACCGATTTCAATAATTCTTTTTTATTGGAAAGAATATATGTACTTCGAAATTGGTCCCATTTAAATTTAATCGAAATCGGCTGAGCCATTTTTAATGAATCAACAATAATGTGAAAAATGCTACATAATTCTGTATACGGGTGAAGTCGGTCATGCTATTTTTTTAAATATATATGAACACCGGATACAACTCACGATTATTCGAACGGTCCAGCCGCTATGCGTCCGACCGGTTTTAGAGTAGTTAGTACTCCTTCTTCAGGGAATACGCGCGCCCCCGACAACGGACGCCACATAGCGGCTCGACCGTTTCAAATAATCGTGAGTTGTATCCGGTGTTCATATATATTTTAATAATGAATCCTCACGCTAGTTTTAATAAAGTAAATGCTATTTTTTGCAAAAAAATAATCTTGTATTTTGTGGTCTCAGAAGTTAGGCAAGCGGCTGCAAAGAACACACATTTTAAGTGTCGGACCTGCGCCTACTACGTGCTACTCGTGTCTAACTTGCGACACCCCAAAAAGATTTGCACTTACCTTAGATCTGTTTAGCAAAACTTTCAAAATGGAGTCCATCAGAATCGGAGTCTTTGGACAGTTGCAGTATGTACTCGTATCATGAATGTAATAATGAATTATAGGGCGACGGTGAAGAGGCGTGCAGCCAGGCGCTGCCGCCGCAGCTGGTGGCGGCCGCCATCCGCGAGAAGCTGCAGCTCGACGACGACAACGATCAGGACATACTCGGTAAGTCGGCCATTTTACATTGTTCCTCATTTGTTACAATTAATTCAGCTACTGGAAAATTAGTATCAGATTGCTTATACAGGGTTATTTCTAATCAATTAGCATCCTTCTAGAGGCTTATTCTGTACATCTAAACTAACAACTATTGTTCTACGACTTTCGTCAAAACTCGAAAAAAAAAATTGTTATTCTATAGAAAAATATAGTTCACCTGCGACAAAATGTATGGAACAGCTTATTTTTTTCTGAGTTTTGACGATAATAATAATAAGTTTTTAGTTTTGATGTACAGAATAAGCGTATTTGATGTATAGAAGGATGCTAATTGATTAGAAATAACCCTGTATATGCACTCGCTTTAAGATAATTGTTGTTGCGCTGTTCATAGTGTTACGAGAGAGGTTCTTGGGTAATCGGTTAAATTGCCGATTTAATCACTTTTTGCACTTTATTACATACAAATATTTCACAAAATTACAAATACACACGACACAATTGGTTCGCACAAAACTCTTCACACTGGCACTGATATTTACACACACTGCACTGAACACGAGATGATTTCGCTCCGAAGGTAAACACGTAAACTGAGTCGAACGAAAGCTATCGCTCTATTTATATCTGAATAAAAATTGACTCGAAATCTCTAGAATAATCGGTGCCATTGTGTTTGACAAAGTAAACAACCTGAAAGTTCTAGACTTCCCTATTGTTCTCCAATAAAAAACCGGAAAATTGCGACTCAGGCTCGAACACCGAAGGTTCCGTACAAATCCAGAAAATTTCACAAAATTGGGAAGTACATAAAGGAAGGAAGGACAAAAAAGTTTTTTTTTTTTTCATTTTTCTCGTCATACATCGAAAATTATACATTGTTAAAATAATTAAGACTTTGTTTTAGCTTGTACTGTACTGTATCAGCCTTTTTAATAGTCCACTGCAGGACGCAGGCCTACCCACGAAGGGTGTTTGGTCCATAACCACCACGCTGGCCCAGTGCGGGTGGGTTGATTCACATACGCCATCGAATTTCTTCTACTGACATATGCAGGTTGCCTCACGATGTTTTCCTTCACCGAAAAGCCAGCGGTGTTTTAGTATGTGCTAATGAAGTTCTTTTATATGATACCTTACATGATACGATTGAATCACTTTGAATTTTGAACCCATATTTTGTGAATTTTGAAGCCCTATTTTTTGTGATTTAAATAAAAATGTACAGTTTTCAGATTCATTTCAATATGTGTACTCTGAGACAATGATTCTCGCCAAATTTTATAGTGCGCGCGCCTGCCGCGTGACAATATCTATGATTATCAACATGTGTTGTTGCAGATCAGCATGTGTCGCGCGTGTGGTCCGAGCGGACCCCGGGCGCGTCCCCGCCGGGCGGGCGGCGGCGCGCGGGCGGCCGGCGGCGCGCGCCCTCCGCGCTCTCCGCCGACTCGGGACACTGCGAGCCGCCCGAGCTGCTGCACCATCCGCACTCGCTCGTGCGCAGGTCGGTTACTGAGCCGTGGCGCCGCGTCTCCAAGATCTTTACAACTCAGCTCTTTTAAATAGGGAGCAAAAAAACTTGGTGTGATAATGTCATAAACACGGCCATGTGTTGTACGTGACTACGTAAGCAAAATAACCTCTAAATGGCGATGCTTCCCATCCACTCCCTGCGATACGTCATAGTCTTCACTTGGCGTAATGAAGTCTTTGATTTTTGAGCTATCCAACGGTGTAATTGAATTTAGGATGGCGATGATAGATCTGAAGCTGCAACACCAAACTATGCCCCGCTTTTGTTATTTTTCGTATTTTTACTTGCTTCCATTGCAATAGAAAGACGCATGTCACGTGAAAAAGATCTTACAATGTGATGACAACATTATGCTGATACTTGGTTGTTATAATGTGTTGATAGCGAGTGTTCGTGTCGGCAGGTCGTTCTCCAAGAAGACGGTGACGGAGCTGACGGACAGCGGCGTGTCGGTGGTGAGCGAGGGCTGCAGCAGCGGCGCGGGGGGCGCGGAGGGCGCGGGGGGCGCGGGGAGCGCGGGCCGCATCCTGCTGTGGATGGCCGAGGGCGCCGAGCGGCGGCACCCGCCCGCGCCCGACCGCCGCGACAAGCCGCGCGCACGGTCAGTACGATCCCCGCACGATACTCCAAGCATAAGGCCTTTTTGGCACCGTCAGACAACTGCCGGCCTGCCGCTGTGGTCTATTAGTCATCAACCAATCACGGGCCGTGATTTTATTATTTTGGCCTTTCTGATTAGTCACAGGCCACAGCTGTCTGGCGCACGCATTTCATCGCATGAATTCCTCTTTTAAAGTCTAAAAGAATTTTTTTTTATTTGTTTTATTAATCAGACATTATTTTTTTTTATTGTATGCTCTTAATTTAAATATTTCCTTTTTAAACCTCTCGATTTCATGTCACGCCATCGTTTTGGAGACTGGACAGAGGAACCCTCTCCGTTGATACCTTTGCCCATCTGTCTGGGTGCATACGACTCACGTGTCCCGCCCACTCCCATTTGAGCCTTGCGGATTTCAGTCCGACGTCGCTAACGCCTGTCATGGAACGCAGTGTGATGTTTTGGACGCGGTCTACTCTTTTAATACCAAGTATACTCGTACTTCGTTCCATTGCTCTTTGGCAATTGAACGCAGGTAGTACAGAACAGAAAGGAATGGAAGGAATTGGGGGAGCCCTTTGCCCAGCAGTGGGATTAGTACAGGTTTAATAAAAAAATAATAATTGAAATATTATGAATGAAATATCCGTATACATGTATTAATTTTGGTTTACAGTGGCAGCGGCAGCAAGTCGTCGTCGGGTAGCGGAGCGAGTGAAGCCGTGGGCGCGGGCGGTGCGGGCGGCGCGGGCGCGGGGGGGCACACGGTGGTGGTGGTGTCGTTCCTGGACGAGCCGGTGCCGTACCGGCTGCGCGTGCCGGCCGCGCCGCTCACGCTGCGCACCTTCAAGGACTACCTGCCTAGGAAGGGCAACTATAGGTATGTGTTCAGCAGCGGTGAGGCAAGCGATGACGCTAAAGGAGGCTTGGAGGCCACTATATCATACTTTGATTTGAATTCAAAATTGCGATCCACGAGCATCTGTAAATCTTGGTGTCCGAAAGCTTTTAAAAATAAATAATAAGTTTTTTTTTGGCCCGGTTAATTACGACTATGTATAAACAAAATGCAAAACTCTCATTGATAAAATATTAGAAATAGGCTAAGTGTGTGAAGGAGAATGTGAGTAATAATAATACGATTTATTTCAGATACTTCTTCAAAACGAACTGCGCAGATTTGGACACGGTGATACAAGAGGAGATTTGTAACGACAACGATACTCTGCCCATGTTCGAGGGGAAAGTCATGGCGCGCGTCAAGAGCATCGAGTGAACACCCTGTATAGCGGGAGAAACATCCTGTAGCTTGGGAGGTAATCGTCGTGCAATTGATAATAACATCCTGTACAAAGCAATGTATAGTGATAACAACCTGTATTAAGAACAAAAACACACTGAAGAAATAACAAAATAACTGGAGAAATGGAAAAAATTACAACATATAAAAGAAAAAAAGTAGGTATATTAAGTAAAGGCCTATTCAGACTTACCGGACGTTTGCTGCTGGGTAATGTATAGCGGCAACATAATCACAGAACTGAAAGGTCTTTAGTAACAATTGCCGCATTATTGTGTAAATGGAGACCACCGATTACGAATATTTGAATGTGGAATAAAACAAATGTGTACAAGAATTGTTCAATGCATATCTAAGTAGTCCTATTCTCTCTATGCTTTAAAGTTAAACAATCTTCGATTTGTGAATGTTCTTGTGTGTATCATATCAGATGGTTCGGGTATTATCTTGGCAACTTTTTTTGCTTACATATTTCGTCTTTTTTGTTACCCCAATAATATATTAAAATGTTGCAAAAATAACTAAAAGAAATGCAGCCTAAAATAAAAATGGCCGTCGTTCATTGCACCAACTTTAATAGCATTTTATCAAGAACAATACTTATGTTCATTACAATTTACAGTTATACAATTTATAATGTTCAAGATGTGTATGTATTTTGTACACGTGTAGTTTTTCGTTTGTGTTAAGTTGGTGCAATGAGCGACGTATAATAGGTAAATATATTTACATGACCGGGGGTGAATATAGTTTAGTAATTTATTTATTTATAGTCTTGCTACGATTATCCTGAAGATAATCGAGGAAACAACGCAAGTACATTGTAAAAATCTGTTCCTTTACAACTTTGGGGTCTTGTCGCTTGTGCCGTGCGTTTGCCGCGCGACATGTGTGAATAGGACTTTAAGGCTGGTGCTCTCGAGCAGCGCGCGAAATTCTCTTTTTTTAAGTTTTTTTGCCATTTACCGATATGTTACGAATAACTATTTTCACGAATAGGTAGTGTTTACGATACATACATCTAAAAACCAAAATAGTGGTCAGTCTATGCGCAAAAGTGTGTAAAATGTCAATCTACGAATTTTCAGCTTACTCTTTAGCTGATGCACTTTTGTGCATTAACTGACTACTATTTTGGTTTCTATGTGTATGCACCCCATTAACACTTAACTATTAGTGGCCGCTACATGTGTTTCTTAAACTTATTATAAGCTAAGTAATTTATCGGAAAATTCCCAAAAACAAAAAAAAAGATCGCGCCCTGACCGAGGGCAACCACCTTAAATAAAATTATTTTTAATTATTTTTACTGAGCTAGTGGAGTACGCTTACTATTGTACGATATTTTTACGCAGAATGACGGTACGCAATTTTTTTTTTATATTCCTAGTGTTACTTGAATGACTGCTTAGTTTTTATATTTTTTTAAATTAATGATTGTTAGAAATAAACGACGTGTTCTGTTGAATTAAAATAATTTTAGTTTCGTTATAACAATTGGGGATACGGATTTTACAAAAGTAATGAAATTACACAAATCTGATGTAGATAGTTATGTTTATTTGTTGCGCTACTCAGACCAAATAAAAAAATCAAGACTGAATGTTGTGAACAAACAAGTGAGGCCGGCAATACTACGCCTCGCCGTGCACACAATTACACATTTTACCTATACGTACAACGAAACTACGCCTTGGCACGTCGGTCAAACTATGGCGGCGCAACACCGACGCACTCACACATGTATAAAAAACCGGCCTCACTTGTCTGTTCACGACGTTCTGTCTTGATTTTTTAATTGGTCTGAGTTGCGCTATAAGTGTTTCGGAATAAACCTGGATCTTCATAAAAACGACTGATATTCTTTTTATCCGTAATTCCTCTAATATCAATTAGCAATTATCAATTATTAGAAAAGATTTGAACACGCTTTAGACATTCTTAGTAAAATGTTCTATTAAACAGTCTTTACAGCGTGCTTAAATCTTATGTGGTAAAACAGTTATTTTAAAATGTCATATCCAGTGTTTATTTCTATCGACCAAATAGTCATAACGTTTTACATCAGTTTGATTCTAAAACTAGCCAATTCATCCAACGCATGATGGGATCTCAATGAAATCAATAAATGAATTTAATACATTTGTTTAAGTGAACAGGTATATTTCCGTTCCGCAGCTGTGAATAGATTAATGTTAGCGGATAGAGTAAGGATTTGTTGAATCAGTCGGAAAACGATCTTTTATTTTAAAGTTACACAAGTTATTGTTTTTATGTTGTGTCTTTTGAACACCTGCTAGCTTAGCATACGAGCACTAAAAGAGTTTTGTCGACATGTAAAAAAGTGACAGATATATACTTCACCATAACTGTCTCGTTCTGACACGTCGATAGAATTATTTCGTGGTCTGTATGCAAGCCCAGCTGTATTGCGAAAATATTCGGTAGAAATGCGATGTAGAAATGTATGCGTAGAAGTCTCCGTGCATCAAATCGATTTGATGTTGAATCGATTTGCTATACGCAGACTTCTACGCATACACAATATGAAACATGTTTTATTACGCTATAAACATTCAAATACAGCCCAAGCTGACGATCCCTAAGTCAATAAAATAGCTAGTCCACGTTTGCAATGCATGTTACTTTGAAAGAGTCCAACGTAGTCTGTTGTCATCGCATATTACACCATTCAACATCAACTATGTGTGAATATCAAAATGGTATATGGCAATCAAGTATGGTGCTCCAAATGCTCGTTTAGCACAGTTGATGTTGAGTATTTAATTGGCGATAACCTCATGCTACATATTATTATCATTATAGCCCAGATATTTAGCGCACAAATTCACCGATCTGTTTTCCAACAGTTATTTCTGTTTTCTACTGTTTATAAACTTGTGCCCTTTTTAATTCGGCTTTAGTGAAGATCGTGTGTCATGTTTCGATCAATGTAACGTGCAATGGAAATACGGCATATAACTCATAGTAAAATGTAAATAAGTTAGTTTTGGTCATGTCCACAGAGTACACGACTCAGCTTTACAATTATTTTAATGCGTTTAGCACACCACCGCATTTCGATGGATACATAGATGCAATAGCAAATAACGATGAAAACGAAATTACGCGTTGATAAAGCAACATACGGCATTTTACTGTTGGCGATTGCGATGGTGTGCTTCAGGCATTAACAATAACGTTGTGTAATCTGGAAAGTTAAACGATTGTTGCCAGCAGAGATGCACCTTATATTAAGCGGATTAAGGATGGGAATCGGGTGCGGAATCATGTGCCTTCAATGTTAATAAAAGTTTCATAGTTGATGCTTCTAGTTAGTTGTAAGTTAACACTGTACATATAGATTTAACGCTATATCGTTTCGAACTCTTTATTTTTTATTAATTTAATTGAAATAAATCACTTTTTTTATTTATTGCCTAAGGTTGCGTTGCGGCGCTGTGCTACCGTCGAGTACACAAACTATGTGTGATTCATCTTTCTATAGATTATACTCGAGCTGCCCTAGAGAGTTTTAACAGATAGAATAATACAATACAATATGTACACAATAGCTTTATTTTCACACCAGTTCACAAAAACAAGCTTAAACTAGAAAATAATAAACTATCCGGTAGAATTATGGGCGGCCTTATCGCCTGTGGCGATTTCTTCCAGGCAACCTAAATGAAATAAATTTAAAGAAAAACTATAATGCGTATATAAAGTTTGACGCAAAAATTCTTATTATGTTATTTGAAAGTAAAGTAAAATACTGGAGCAGCTCAATCTGAGCTTACCGCGTGTTTTCGCTAGTAATACGCGATTTAATTATTATTTTTATATTATAATTGCATTTGTAGTTGCATTTGCATACATTTAAAGTATCCTTTTTATTTTTGTACATTGTACTGTTGCTGTCAAGTTTCTAGTGCAGTTCGAATGTAGAGTGTGTAATAAAAAGTGTTTGTCTTATATTTCTTTTTGTCTTCCATAAAAATGTGAAATTAACACCGAGAGTGTGAATAAACAAAGTGCAGTGCGAGTATGTGTTGTGTTTGTGAAGTCATTTCATCTGAGCATGTCTGTACCACTAAACCTTTATATCGGGGCCAAATTATATGCCAGATGTTTGATAAATGTTTAAAATTACAATCATTTGGCCGTGATATGATGGTTTAGTGTCGGTTGTCACACACCGCCCTGTAGTGGTGGTTACTGTCTTAACAATAATTGTAGTTACATCATAGTTATCACTGCCACATATTTCCAATTATCTAATTACTGTCTTGCCAATGTAACTGACGAAATGACTGATATTTATATGTATAAATCACTATAGTTTGTGTTCTGAACGCGATACTTTTAATACAGGTCACGGCATATAGGTCTAGCGCTGAGCGAAGTGTGAAGGGGATGGCTGCGCATGGTTTTAGTATGGCGGTTCATGCGCAGCCATCCCCTCCACACTACCCTCAGCGCTACACTTACGTGCCGCTAGCTGTATGTCCGGTGAACGGCCCCGTCAGCGCGCCAGTGGGCTTCGCGACTATGACTGTAAAAATAGATGAAGTTACTATAAAATATATTATTATGAGGCACTTTCATACACTAGCGTCTCGAAAAAGTACCTTATAAGTGCTAAAAATGTCCACACGGGCTCAATACGTCGAAGTTAAAAATTGCTTGTTAAAATTGTAAAAAAATATAAAGTTTTCCAAGTTAAGAGTGTATACGACGATAAGATTTGTAATAATGTTAAATTGACACTAAAGTATTACTTTCAATGTAAATTGGTCGCATCGTCGGCCCTCTAATAGTAAAAGAATTTCACTAATCGGACTGTATTATTTTTTTATCTAGCACATGTAACATTTAAAAAAATAAACTGGAACTGTGCCATATATTTTTGTTTTTTATTCATAGAACTACGAGATAAACTACTGAAAAATCACAATATTAATTAAATGCTTTTGCATATTCATACAAAAAGCGGTACCAATCCAGTGCATCAATTTTTGAAAAACACTTGGTATAAAAACACTTACAAAGTTGGTATAGGTACTTATGATGTTACCTGTACAGTAGGACCTTCACTGCATGACAAAGGTTTCCCTATTGATTTCCAATAAGAAGGGTTAGAAGTGGCTTGCATCCAGTGCATCCTTGCGGTCTTTTTCAGATCCTCTATTTTGTCGGTGAACGTCCTACGCTGCGCTTGCTGGTGCGTTATCTCTATTCAAAACCTTAAGGCGTGCTACACATATATTCGCGCCGGCCTCGATCGACACTGCTGGGCTGTAAAATCGAATATGTGTACTACACATAAATATATTTGATTTTACTCCCCAGGGAGTAAAAGCCGATCGGCTTTCGCTAGGCCGGGTGGCAAAACATGCATGTAGATTGTAGATCCCAAATATTTCGTAATTTCGTTTCGTGCCGCGACGCGCGGAGACGCGTAACGGCCGAATGAAAATCGAATTGTGCCGATTAGACCCGAAGGAACCACCCGAACGGCGCGGCACAAGCGAATGATGCCGAACGTATGTAGTAGCTGCTTCGGGTCGGCTTTGTCGTTCCACAGATTGTGCCGGCCCGATTATATGTGTAACGAGCTTAACGGACAGATCGGGCACCAGTTATATGCCCTTCACGCAACTCGCTAATCCGCTGGGCTATGTAGAAAACTTCGGTTCTACTACCCGTCTCTACTTTTCTAATACCACCGCAAAGAGCCTAAAAGTTCTTTTTGACCGACGCAACGGAGGAGGTACTCAATTAGACGCTTATATTTCTTATGCATAACTTTTTACATAGTCGTCCGATTTCAATAAATCTGTTTTTTTTTGGAAAGAATATACTTTGAAATTGGTCCCATTTAAATTTTATCGAAATCGGCTCTCAATTTTGATAAATCAACAATAATGTGAAAATGCTACATCGATCTGTGCGAAATGTTCCCGAATTCAGTAGACGGTCATGCCATTTTTGGCAAAAAATAATTATTCATAGCTCGTTGGCAGTTGAGCTAACTAAATAGTAAATTCTGTAAATATTGCGCTTCAGTGGGGTCAAATAGGGTGATAAATTTTAAATACATTCTATGTCAGTATTTTTTATTTCTTTGTAATCACAGAAATCGGCAACGAGTAAAGGTCGAAACTTACTATCGGACGCGGCTTACGGACGCGACTTAGCAATGTGCACAGTCTTAAAACATCCGGTGTGCCAGATCGCTCTCGGACGTCCGAACGCTCAAGGTCGTCCGAAGGTGACGTCCGCGACTTATGTCCGATAGTGTGCACGGCTCAGTGTACTTTCATAGTCTAGGTCGCGGCTGTCAGTCGCGTCCGTCAGCCGCGTCCGATAATATGTTTCGAGCTTTAGCCAGCTAGCAGACATTTATTGTCATACAGTAGTCTATAACACCTATCAGACTTATAATAAAATTAACAATACTGGTTCACAGAACAACGAAGACTGAAATGGCAAAATAAATCTAAAAAATATCTACCTTTTATATACAAATAAGATATAAATAAAATAAATAATTATTATAAAATAATTGTAATAAAAACGCGCTTGGTATGCATGTAATTAAAATTTAAACAGAGTTGTATTTAGTTAAATAAATAAGTCAATAGGCCCAATTATGAAGGCGCCATCGTAAATTTAATAATAGCAACGTAAAAAGTGTTCTCTATATCGAATGCCTAAAGTGAAGAAACAGAAATAGTCTACTTAGCTAGTATAATTACGATGTCGTAATCATAATTGGGCCTAATGATAATCTATAAAATGTAATGAACAATAATGTCAGTTATTTCATTCTTCAAAATTCTTCATATTATTATACATTGTAACTTAAACCATTAGCTCTCTTAGGCTGAGGCTAAACGGGTGTATGTTTCTGAGACGTGGGTCGCGTATTTGCGCCGCATTCAGATCACCTAACATTCTTTTTCTCTGTTTGAAATAACGCGATTGAATTAAAAAAGTGTGTAGCTTGGCTTCAGACAATAATAAATATGTGAAACGGGTGCTTAAAAAGATCAAATGTATGGGCCGCGCCACACAAATTGGCGGATGTGAAGTTAGCTACAAGCTGCGCAATATCCAATCTCGACTGAAGCTCACATAAAGCCGCACGTTGATTGGCTATTGCGCAGCTGTAGCTAACTTCACATCCGCCAACTTGTGTGGCGCGGCCTATACAATAGAAATATTATGTTCCAAATTTTGCTACCAGCGACAACGCAGTGGTATTTCCAAATTTATCTGAGGAAGACAAAATGTCTTTTTTTTGTGATAAACATTTCAAAAATTCGGGGCGGATGCCTATAACCTTGCGTCTTCGTAACACTAGCCCGACTATTGGTTTGAGAAAAAACCAGTGTGGGATGCACTATAATTAAAATCATTTCATTAATTTAGCAGTGCGCCATCTCGTCAATATTCAGAAATTCTTAGAGTAATAACCTGTCTAATACGGTTATCACAGGTGGCGCCGCCAACGCTATAAGTTGTTTAAAATGATAAACACTTCACAAATTCGACGCGGAGGCAGTACTGCGGATTAGCTCAGTTGGGCAGAGCGTCGGGTTAATGTTATCACAAAAATAATTCTTTAAGACAAATGTCTATCAATGACTTAAGTTAACTAGATAAATAAAACGTCGCATCAATCAAACGCTTAAAATTAATGTATATACAATCAATCGAGTGCATACAATATGAACCATGATCCGTAAGCGAAGCATGGGACATAGTATGTTATAATCCGCGCCACACGAGTCAGCTGATGAAAAGTTAGCCGCACACTTCGCCGTAATTCGCTAATTATTGCGAATGTGTGCACAATGCCGACGTCGCGTGGCGTAGTGGTGAGCACGTGCGTAGGGAGCGCGCGGGAGGCATGAGGTTGGCGGGCGGGTGTGCCCCGGTGCGAGTCTCTCTGGCTCCCGCGCATACTTATTTTTCCTTTTGCGCCCAACTTCCCATCCACCGACTTGTGTGGCGCGGACTATACATCCACTATCCTTGCCGGTTCTTTTCAAAACGCACAGATGAGTTCTTACGTTAAGCAATGGAACTACAGCTGAGCATAGTGATGATCAAACAATCACAGGCAGAGACCGGATCTACACAAGCAAGTTTGAACCATATGTTGGGTGCAGCAAGTGCTATCTGAAGATGTCGCGCAGGCCCTGTAAGACTCGCGCGGGGAGCGGGTCCGAGTCCGCGTAGCCCGCGGACTGCAGGTGGTGAGATACGCTCGATATGCACTGCGGAGAAAACCGTGGCATTTAGACAATATGGCAAAAGACACTCCATAACTTATTATTTTTAACAGACTTCAAAAATGATGGTTCTCAATTCGACTATGTATTTTTTTTTGCTGCATGTAGGTACTGCACCAATTATGATAATTTTTTTTTGTTTGGTATATTCAGAGGTGGTCTCATTCAAAATCAAAATTGGCTGAGCTGTTTTGGAATATTCAACAATGATGTGGAAATCCGTGTGAATTATTGGAATTCTCGAATTCGAATCTTCATTCCTCAAATGAACAGCCAGAATGTGGAACGCTATGCCTAAGTCTTTCTTTCCGTTAAAAAACATAGGTGTCTTAACATCTCGAGTAAATAGGCATCTTTTAGGTAAGCGTGCTACTCCCCAGACCGCATATTTTAACATCAGGCAGTATGTTATCAAACGCAAAACTCAAAAGGAACAAAAGTTCGTACACGGTTGAGGTCAGCTATGCCATTTTTGGGGAAAAAATAATTATTTTAACAAACATTCCCACTGACTACATACAAGCCCTCTCGAAATTGTTTCGAAACTACTAAATTTTTACAGGAGATATTAACTAATGACCAGAATGGAACACCTCACCTTCTCCAAGTAGGTGATCTTGGCCTGCGGACAGACGTCGCGCGCCATGTCGACGCTCATCTCGTTCCCGTTGTCGTCGGTGAGCACGGAGCGCAGCTCGCCCAGGAACCGCGGGAGGGAGAGCTCCGTGATGTCCGGGACCAGCTTCACGCTGAACTGGTAGCCCACCGGCTCCGGGCTGCTGGGGTCGTCCTCTGTGCGGAGGCAGCTGAACGGAAAGATAGTAAATTATAAGAACCAAGTATAATTTCCTTTTTAATTGAAATTTTTACAATGTATCGCACCAGTCGGAGCTGATAGAAATTGTTTATTTAAAAAAAAACTGTAGTACATATAGTCTTATTAGACTTGCTACACATATAAGCAGGGTAGGATCGATTGAGCACCGCCCTGAGCAGTAAAATCGAATATGTGCATATATGAGTGTTCGGAAAAAATAGCCGACAGGAAAAAGTAAGCGGAAACGAGCCGGAACGTTCCATAAAGCCGGGCTTAAAACCGAAAGTATGTACAGATAAATGTTCCAGAATGACGCGCCGCGCGGAGAGTAGCGTGACGGACGAATGAAAAACGAATTGTGCAGATTGGACCCGAAGGAATTACCCGATCTATGCCCATCGGCACAAGCCGAGTGAGGTCGGACGTAATGTAGTAACTGTTCCGAATCAACTTTGTCATCCGATGAATTCTGCGGAACCGGCTGTGCCGGCTCGTTTACGTGTGTAGCAATCCCGAAATATCTATAAGGGCCATGATCTGTACGATGAGTCATTAGTCCGTTAAATGAGGTGTAAAAATTGCGTGAGCGCAGCAAGCGACATGTTTTGTAGAGGGTTTCAACTGCGGTGGTGTGTGTAGTATCAGACTGCGTGCCCAGGGCCTGCGTACAGTGTACTGACCGGTGCTGCGAGGCGCGGCGGCCGGTGGGCCAGTGCTGCGAGGTGATGAGGCCGAGCAGCGGCGCGCCGCCCCGCTCCAGCGCCGCCTGCAGCGCGCGCTGCGTGCCCAGGTCCTGCGCGGAGGGCGCGCACGGGAACTCGGGGTGCGAGTGGTGCCACGCGCACACCGCCAGCCCCAGCGCCGACAGCGACTCCGCCGCCACCGACTGGGACACTGCGGACCACACCGAAGCGTTAGCGATTACTACACAATTTACATGTGGTGTGTACCATAACTCGAAACATACAAACGATACCAAAATGTGGTCACTCTAGTCAGAGTATCCACAAATTGCACAAGCAAATAGGCGCAGATAGTGAACAAATTTCCCGCGGCCCCCATCACTTCTCAGACGATTCTAACCTCACCACATCAGAATTCGTAATTCCAGCCGGCGACACCTCGGGTCGATACGCTCGCATGGTGAGTGTGTCTCCCGCCAGCCCACCGCCACCTCAACAAGATTCCACACCGTAACTCCACTCACCAGGGTCCATATCACAATGAGTGCTCCCGGCCGCCGCGGCCGCGGGCCGGTACGCGCGGATGGTGAGCGTGTCCCCCGCGAGCTCCCCTCCCGCCAGTCCCATCACCTCCCCGCGGGAGGTGTGCGCGTGCGCGTCCATGAGGATCAGGCACGACACACACAGACGTACCGAGAACGGCGCCTGGAAAATAAACAACAAATTAAAGATCTATTCAGTCAAATCCACGTAATGGATATGGACCAATCGGTCTTCATCGGTAGGCAACCCAGTAGCATTTGGCAGTAAATTATTAAAATAACGTTACAGTAATAATACTTTACAGATAACGTTATCAAAGTAGTGTGTGTGTTACCGGTTTGTCAGCATTATAGACGCGGCACCGTATGAGGTGTATGGGCTGCTTCTTGGGCGCGCGCTCCCGCTTGGGCTCGGTGCCGACCGCGAACATGTCTCCCGCCTCGGTGTGCATGATCGTGTAGCCGCCGCCACCGTCCTGGGAACAATATTTGTGATATACATTTCAAAACTGCCTCGTAGTTCTAGTTAATATCACCATACTTGAGCCATCCACAAACGCCAAAATAAACTAGCTATATGACTAAAAAATATAATTAGTCCGTCAGATAGATTGTCAATAAATATTACACACATATTTTTCTCTTGTCAATTAAACAAGAATTGATGAAGAAATTGTCCATTAAAGTTTCGCGTAACGAAACGACTAGCTGTATACTTTTACGTAGAGGTCACGAGCCTCCACTCCTGAACTTTGACAAAGGTTATCTTTGTCTTTAATTGTAGTTGTAAGTAAAAATATATGTCCAATGAGTACGAATAATTTTTCAAAATCTAACTCACAGACTAATTATAATAATGTTTTTAAACCCAGTCATCATCATCATGCCTACTAAACTGCATCACATCTGATGTTCAAGACAACAAAATTGCTGAAAAGAACTTTTGTGTAAGACGATTGAGAAGTGTTTAACAATTTCTAACAAAGTTATTTAGATTATTATTATATACCACGGGACTAATCGCGCACTAAAATTACGAGATAAATAAATACCTCCTCATCCCCAGCAGTCTACCCGTGACCACGGTCGATGCAACTCGGCCGAAACGTCGTGATGAGGAGGTATTTATTTATCTCGTAATTTTAATGCGTGATTAGTCCCGTAGTATATAATAATTATGTGTTCAAATCGCGAAAGTTTAAAAACAACATCATTAAGATTAGTAGCTAAGTACACTCTTGGCCTAGTGTGGAATCACATACAAATTAGCAAAATATTTGTTAGTGGTTATTACCAAATTAATCTTCTTTTGTCTTCTAGGCATGGGTTCAAACTTCCTGAGAGGTACTGCTATCGGTTCTTCAGGTGTTTTGGTTCCTTCCTTCTTTGGGCTCTCTTTTGTCTTTTCCTTTGTGCTGCCTTCATTATCACTATCTATATCTATCTCTATATCACTTTCTGGTTCAGAGTCTTTTTTCTTCTCTATTTTAATCTGCAAGCAATTTGAATATGCTTAAAATATCTATACAAGTACATATAGTATAATAAATGACATAGGCAAAATTGGTAACCATGTTTGTTTATATATTTTATTTGTGGACATTTTATATTTAGTACTATTTTTATGTTTTCTTATGACATGAATTTTAACACTATTATTTTTATTATTGTTTATTGCATTTAATTTCTCATTTCACTATGTAGAAAAATGATGTTTTTTGTATTACATTTATGTAATATTTTTTATGACATGTAAATTGACATTTTATCAATAAATACGAAGATAAATACTTATGACTCAAATTAACAAAATGATCAATCATCTAATTAACAAGTATGGAGAATACAATTTTTTTTCGAAAGATACATTGCATTTTACATTTGAAAAGAATGAATGAATAACATAACATACTTTTTGAAGTAACTTACCACTTCTTCTCCCTCCGACACAGGCAGTGCTTGTCCCGATCCTAAAACTATCTGCATCTTCGGACTCTTAACACTATCATCAGACAAGCTCGAGTCTTTCCTCTGTCGCCCTGGAGGAGACTTCAGCAATTCCTTACTTTTGTTCCTTGGCTTTTTATCATAGTTCCTCGACACTTTCCTGCGATGATTACCTATTTTCTTCTCAGCCTTCACTTTCGCTTGATATCTAGCTATATTTTTTGACACTACATCTGTCATATCTAGTTCCGAGCCAATAGACTGTGTGGAACCTATAATGAGGTCATCATCATAGAAAATCTCTTCAGGATTAGGGAATTCGGGCTTCATATCTAAATTGGGCTTGAGTAGACTTTGTTTAGATTTACTTGCAGTTCTTTTTCTGAATGGATGTTTTAATATATTTACCGGTGGGTTTATTACAACTTTTTTTACATTTGTGTTGGCTACAATTTCTTCCTGAACTACAGTTGGTATGTCTTCCTGGTCATCATATTTGTCAAATCCTTCTGTTGACTCCAAGTGTATTCCGAACTCTGCATCAATTAAAGCTTGTACCTCCGCTTCAGTCTTTGTTTTCAGTGCTTGGGATATCTTTTTGATATTCCTACCATACTTTGCCTGAAAACCAAAATTACTGATTTTAGCATAATCATTGATAATAATTATATTCTTGCTATATGCTATATATAGAAGTCCAGAATGTATACTAACTGTATACATTCTGGACTTCTTTACAGAATTATTATATACATATAATAATTCTAACTGTATACATTCTGGACTTCTTTTTCTAAAATACAACATTTGTATATCGTAGGACACTGCAATGGCATTCTGGCTCAATCACTGTCGGACTCAGCCAGAATGCTGTATAAATTATAATTTGTTAATTGTTTGTAAGTAGTTAATACACAGAAAAAAAAAAGTTGCATATGTAATCAGAGAGAGATATTAGCTCAAGAAAACGAAAAAGCTCTCAAAAATTGATTACAAAAAAAACTGGACAATATTAATTTTATAATATTTTTTACACTGTAATACTAATTAATATCATTAGTAAATTGTTCTGAATTGGCATGAAGAAAAAAAAATCAATAATCTATTTTAAAATATTTAAACCCAATTTTTAGTTACTTTTAAGGACAGTGCAGTTAAATTTATCAAGATTATTTTAATATTAGTAGTTTACCATTTCCACAACCAGAATTTTTCTCTCTGCGGGGGTCCACGAGTTATTAACATGTGCATCATTGTTTATCAAAGTTTTATCTCCTAATAGCCTTCGCGATGGGCCGCTTCTAAAACAATAAATCAGAATCTAATAATAAAAATGTTAAATTTTTCATTCATATACATGTTTATAAATTGGTGATCATTTTATTGTATTTTGTTTTATGTGTATTTTATGCTGTCCATGGATAATTTTGGGCATAATGTCACTTGCTGGTTCCAACAGAATACCAGCGCTGATTGCTCATAAGTGCAACCAGCATTATGCTGAGTTGGGTCCAGTTTTGTAACAAGGGTATTAGGTGTAATTATGTTGTCATAAAAAAATTTGGTTACTAAAATGGCTACTTTGTGCTGTGATGTGGGGAACTCAAGTAAGGAACTGAATTAGGGAGCACAAGTTTAGCACTGACAAAACAATTCCACGGCAAGAACTCATTCCATATAACCAACTAACTAATATTTAGTTACCTTTTGGATTCCTTGTCATACCAGTTGGTTGCTGTAGAGTCGAGCAGCCACTGTGGGTGCACTGTATCTTCACGGCTTGAACAGGACGGTCTAGAAAAATAAATTATTGTCATTTACACTGCCTTGTTTAGGTCATATTTTTATGACAATAACAATGTAATAAAATTTATAAAAACTCATGAATCAGGAAAGTATCTGTGTAAGTATATCTGAAGAAATAATGAAGATAAATAGATACGTTTATGTATAATACGAACACTTGTTTTGACACTTTGATTGTGACCAAGGACTTCATTTTTGTGTCAACAAACAAGAAAAAAAACAATACGAATATCTCACAGAAAACACACACAAGAAGACTCAGTATTTAATGTTTTCAAAAGGGGAGAGGTCAAGGATTATAAAATAAATTTCTTTACTTACATGCCCTGATTATTAAGAGCAAAACAAGAATTAAAAGAGAAATCGCCTAAAATGTCAATCTCGTCTTCGTCAGCCATTTTCCTTTTTGTTTCGTAACTAGTTCTGTTTCACTTTCAAGTTGCGAGCATTCTCCTTCAAATCAATAGCATGAAGAAATAATATTTTTACGGCGATGGCGCTTTTTTGGATCTAGAGCGAAGGGAGGGATTCTAGAGTAGAATCCCGAGTCGAGCGTAGCGAGGGATTCTTTAGTAGAATCCTGAACGTTGCGAGGGATTTAAAGTACGTCGCCCGAGCCAAAAATATATTTTGCGCCCTCTAAATCTCTAAATATATTTACACTCTACTTATCATCACCTCTATGAGAAAATAAGAGGCGCCTCATATTTTACTGTAATATGATTATTTAATAAAACGTAAAGTAACAACTAAATTGAAATTAAATGGTATCTAATAATAAAACAAATGAAAACTTATATTTACATTCTTTTCGTTGATTTTCTTGGCGCTGAACACTAACATTACAAATAATTCCAAATTAAAAAAGTGCGCGGCAAAGTTCATTCTGTCGCACTTATTTGTTCCAAATTCAAAAAGTGCGTGGCAAAGATAATTCCGGCGCACTTATAAAGTTCCTTATAGAAAACACCTCCTTTGGGCGCACTTAAAGGCACCAAGCCGTCCTTTTCCAATAGATGTGATGAAATAGTAAATTGTATTATATGGGAGCAAAATAATGTTTTTACGGCCAGGGCGCTTTTTTTAATCCAGAGCGAAGTGAGGGATTCTAGTGTAGTCTTTAGTCTTAAGTAGAATTCTGAACGCAGCGAGGGATTCAAAGGGAGAGGGATGGGAGATGCGAGGGATTTTGCGCCCTAGTGGTACACTAAGTAGAGTGTACTACTTTTTGTAGAAACATAATATCAGACGCGGCTTACGGACGCGACTGACAGTCGCGACTTAGCAATGTGCACAGTCTTAAGACATCCGATGACCCAGATCGCTCTCAGACGTCCAAACGCTCAAGGATGTCCGAAGGTGACGTCCGCGACTTATGACCGATAGTGTGCACGGTTCAATGTACTTTCATAGTCTAGGTCGAAGCTGTCAGTCGCGTCCGTAAGCTGCGTCCAATAGTATGTTTCGAGCTTAACATTTTTTATTGTTTTGTATTAGTTATTAATTTTTACTGTATCAACCAGTTGGCAAACCATTAATAGTAAAAAAAAGTCCTACTTCACAAACTCAACACTTTAGTCAATACAAGCGGCTTGGCTGTTTCGTTATTATCATCTACAGCCTTTTTTATCCCACTGCTGGGTACAGGCGTCTCTCTTAGTGCTATCTGCCTAGGTCCTATGCCAATCATTTTAGTTTAAAGACGTTAGAAAAATATGAGGTACAATGATAGAATTACTCAAATATCTTAGTAAATGTTGGAGTTTTATGTTGAATGTTGAATGTTAACATGACCGCACGAAACCAAAATGACGCGCGACAGATTTATGGGATATTACGGGGAGGCGGACGTATCCGTGGCTTAGAAAAATACACGATATAGAGTGAAGCACTTTATTTCCGCTCTCCCAGGAGGCTATAATTATTTTCATTATAATACTTCCTTCCTTCCTTAGTATAAAACTAGCTGCCCGTCCCGGCTTTGCCCGGGTATGATTGGCTATACATATACTTACCACGTAATGTAGGTATGCGTCACACACATGCTAGACATACCGGATGAACCATTATGATGAGTTAAAACCTACCCAAATCGCGAGAGTTTCCGTAGTCTTAAACTGTTCGAAGTTTATGAAAAAGAGATAGTAGGTATTGGCATATCTAAATAAAAGTGAGTTCGTATGTGTCGGGTGGCTGTACATATTATATAGCCCTGATTTCAGAAAATGACAATGATGAGAATGAAAGCGACGTTAAAATATTAGAGACCCACAGTCTATACATTCTACCTATGTAAGTTAGTTTCTTGATCTTGTCTTCACTCGAGAACTTTTAAAAACATTGGACATCAGTTCTACTTCTACGAATTGTGTGTCCTACCTAAGGCCTCTTCAACTTGCTAACCCAAAGAGCTGTGATGGAAGGAATCGAAGCGCTGGCATCCAACGTGCTCCGGACGTCACGACCAGATCTTAGATTCACGTGAAGACCTTCGCTACACTTGCCAATGCATTGTCTACATTCGAGAACTTTAAGGTCCCATCGACAATTCGTTTCACATACTATGTGTAGGGGCGTAGCTACCGCAGTATCAGCCGTGTCAATAATACGGGGCTCCCGGGCTACAGGGGCCTTAACGTGTGTAAGCAAAACCTAGTAAAATGTTATCCACAATGTCACTTAATCTCGTGCTTCCCGAAAAAAAATCATCTCTTTTTTTCCCGGGTTAAGTATTCTTCCAAAAGTTGTCCTAATAGGCAGAAATTTTATAACAACTGAAATCGTCTTCAGCTAGACTGACTTAGCTGATATAGGTAATTATATTCTATTCATTATCAATTTCCCGAAAAAAAGGCAAGAAAAGTGTATATTTCATTTGAATTGTTTGGCTAGCTCAATTTCTAGGAGGAAGTGACAACTTATAAATAACCGTCTTACCACAAAAGTTTTACGCAGGCTTTCTACAATGTTTAACAGTACAAATTGTACGGCTAAACAGTGTTTAAAGCGTGTTTAAATCTTTTGCGAAGGCGGTATATATTTATTTCAATTCAATGCAAGCATTTTTGTTTCTTTTATCAGAAATGAGTGATTTGGGCTCCCCAACTATGTTTGATTCAGGGCTCCCCAAGGCACGCTACGCCACTGCATACCTATTTACTACCAATAAAACATTTAATAAATCGACGCACTAATGGCGGAGATATATAACTGTGGTGGTCTAGTGGTAGTAACGCCTGTCCTACAATCGTGAGGTGGTGGGTTCAAATCCCGATCCTGTATCAATGAGCTTCTTTGGAACTTATGTACGGAATTTCAAATCATTGGCTTTTCGGCGAAGGAAAATATTGTGTGGCAATCTGCACCAACCCACACTGGGCCCTGGGACTGGTGGTGGATATGGCCCAAGCACCCTTCTCAATTCTCAATGACCCGTTTCCTCGAATCTCGACGTAATGTCACCTAATAAGTGCCTGTAACCGAGCACTTTGGCATCGCGCGGCGTTGTAGTCGGCTTGGAATCGCCTTACGACTAACTAAAAAGCCTGCCTACTACGTAGCTTGGGCAGGATTTTGGCTCGGACACTTTTTTCACGATTGTGACTATAGATATTTGCTCGAGGTGAATTTTGTATTATGTACATTGTACAAAGTACATGAATTGCCAAGCGGGGTGAGCGGCGAAACGGAACTTTTATAATACTTACATTTTTAAACTCGTGATATCTTTGTAATAAAATGTCTGAATTAAATAATTTAAAAAGTTGCATAAAGCTATTGAAACAGTCTTGAATATGAAATAATTTATTTTGATAAGGATTAATACCAAGATACAAATTAAGGACCTTTTCCTGCGACGGCATTTCAATTAATTTTTAAGAATAAAAGAACAGTTATTACGGCTTAACTATTATAGTTAGATATATGCTGTCGCGACACTTTTTGTAGATAATGATGAGTTCTGCAAAGTCGTAGTAAATGATTTTGTTCTATCATCAATAGATTTCGCAGCGCACGCGACGTAAGGAATTTTACAGGTCTTTTTTTTACACCTTATGTTACATTATTGAAGTTTTAGTAAGGATCCCTAATTTTTTTAAAAATATAATATAGCCTATGTTACTCGGGGATAATGTAGCTTTCCAAAGGTGAAAGAATTTTTGAAATCGGTCCAGTAGTTTCGGAGCCTATTCATTACAAACAAACAAACAAACAAACAAACAAACAAATCTTTCCTCTTTATAATATTAGTATAGATAATAATGTGTTCAAATCGCGAAAGTTTAAAAACAACAATTAAATATTAAAAAACTGAAAAAAAAATTAATATAATAACACTTTGTAAAAGTTAGATAGATAAAAAAATTATATACTAGGGAATAGGTTAGAAACTTAGGTAATAACATAATCTAATAAAATTAAACAAAAAACATTGTATCACGCTTAGATACTCAAAACATAAAATAATTACTAGAATTTAGTAGACTTAAAACTAGATACATAAAAAACAAGAATAAAATACTAGGTAGCGTATAATAAATAGATATTAGAAAATAATTAGTGATAATTTAGTATATAATTATAAAGTTGTAGCGTTCTGTATCTTTGCAAGAAATAAAAGGCTATTTTATTTTATTTATTTATAATGCTTCCTTCCATGCTTTATCTATCACGCGGACGTGAAACATTTAGTCTAAAGTTTACCAGATGTCAAGTATAATTTAATTTCAACGTCATTTTTCTTTGGAATTGTCATTTTGTCAATGTCAAATAACAATAGCACAAGCTTAGATTATAGAGGGAGCACAAGTCAAAACATCGGAGTTGTTCGGAGACGGAAAGATCATGCAGGATTTCTTTTCTTGAAGTGGAAGTGGAATCAAAACTAAAATTCAGATCAAAACTTAATCAAAATATTATATCCCGTCATAAGATATTCAAATACCTCCGTCCACTTTTGTTCGAGCTGTCTAATGGTTTAACCGCTGATCAAGACGGTTGTTCCGCGATGAATTTGATACGCAAACTTACGACGATAACACTGTCGCCGGGATTCCGTAGGAATTTTTCAGTGACCGCTGCTAATAATGCTAATTATTCGTAAGTAACTTTAATTTAATACTTTAGAAAGCTAAGTAAAATCTCGACTGATTTTTTGTCACTGAATGTTATCAATTCGCCAGCAGGAGTAAAACTGTTACTAAGCCAAAATATACTTAATATTTTTATTACCTAATTGAATTTGTTTAATAATCCTAGATTTATTTACATGAAATTAAATTATACAAGTATACAATTATGTTCTTGCTAATCAGTAGCCTGGGAAAATACAATCTGGCAAAGATTTTGGTTAAAAGGAGGTATTTTCCCAGTATAAGGTGTAAATTCAATGTAATTTTTTTATAGAGCATAACTTTTTCAGAGATCTAAAATATTAAACTCCATTTACTTAGTGATAGTAGGTCTTCTTTCAAGGCAGATAATTTTTTGATTGTACCTACTTTAAGTTTATTTATTTATTGGGAGGTACCTTGTGTTCACAGAGCAATTATGAAATGATTTGTTACAATTAATGGTTTTTCATTGAAAGTAGCAAGAACCTATTAAATAACTAGCTTTCAGAAACACTACTTACTAATGTTATACATTTAGCTTATTTATACTGATGTCAAAGCAATAGTAGTGTCATGCAACCAAACATCATCACCAACATCATCATCCTAATCGCCATCCAGTATACCATCCAAGCCACTGGAGCAGTTATGCCAGCGGCCCAGAGCCACACTCGGAGCTGGGCTGGCTCGGGTAGACGCTGGAGGGGGAAATGCACAAAACACCCCATGCGGGACATCAGTGCAGGACTTATCGCCCCTACTTCAAATGATATTTCCGTTGTAATATTATAAAGAGATACAGTTTTACAGCTTGTAGAGGGTATTGTTTGCATCATGTATGAATAAAGCTGGGGTATAGGTATAAGCTGTGCACTAGTAGTTATAGGCCAAATCATACAAGTAGTATTGGCTGTGCCACACAAGTTGGCAGATGTGAAGTTAGCTACAAGCTGCCAATATCCAATCCTGACTAAAGCTCTCATAAAGCCGCACATTGATTGGCTATTGCACAGCTTGTAGCTAACGTCACGTCCGCCAACTTGTATGATTCAGCCTGTAAATCTCCACCTTGTGGTTGAGAGTGGGTACCTGTAATGTTTAATTCTTTTTAATAATAAGAAATCTTCTTGCAGATGCAAGTTACTCATTGTCGGAGGAGGGTCTGGCGGCTGCACCATGGCCGCCAAGTTTGCCAGAAGATTGGGGAAAGGAAATGTTATAGTCTTAGAGCCAAGTTCAGTAAGTTCACTTTTTTTTGGACAAATGCCTTTGTTAACTACAATTAAATACAATACTGCATAATTAAAGGTGAATCATTGTGCAATTTATACTTATATTAGCTAACCCGGTGAACTTCGTTGCACGCGATATATTTATAAAGTACTAGTTTTTACCCGCGGCTTCGCCCGCATACGGAATATATCATTATAATAATAATTTATAGCCTATGTGTTATTCTGATATATAAGCTATATTATTGCAAAGTTTCATCTCAATCCGTTCAGTAGTTTTTGCATGAAAGAGTAACAAACATCCATACATCCATCCATCCATCCATCCATCCATCCATCCTCACAAACTTTCACGTTTATAATATTAGTAGGATAGCTTATGTGTTATTCTAATGTATTATAAGAATAAGTATAAGCACTTGTATTGCAAAGTTTCATCTCAAGCCGTTCAATAGTTTTTGCTTGAAAGAGTAACAAACATAAAAACTTACTCACAAACTTTCGCGTTTAAAATATTAGTAGGTAGGATTAGAAGGATGTCAGTGACACAAAGTGTGAGGGTTTTTGCAGCTTCTTGCTAACTTCACCAAAGTCATTAAATTTGATTTGAATGCAATTGGATCATCCACATACCCTTGAAGGTCACATTTTGTTTATTATTTAAATCACTAATGATTAGAGGTTTTGGTCTCAAGACTTCTGATAAAGCTTGGATTTGTTTGAAAATAAAACCATACCATTGATTACTGATATTGATTGATTAAATTAAATAAGATCTTAAAGATAAACAAAAGTAGCCACAAACAAAATAATATGATTAGTTTAGCTGACACAAAATGATGATATAAATAATATGTATATATTAATATGTTATCTATGAACAATGAACATATAACACAACAATAAGTTAAGTAAGTTTGTACGAGCCGGGTGCCTAGACCTGGTGTCAGAGTTTTAAGCCTCCAAACGCCTCTTATATAATATAATTTCATTACTTCATACAGATTAATTTAATCAATGATTCTATAATGTAATGCCTGATAGAATTACTGATTAGAGTATGATGTAATGTGTAAAATTATTCAGTAGTTCCATTATTAGTTGAGCCATGCCTGCTTAGCATACAAGACCACGACAAGAGTTTACCGACGTGTGCAAAGGTGACAGATATATGCTTTATCATAGCTCTGTCACGTTCTGCCACGTCGATAGTATTATTTTTTGGTCCGTATGCTAAGACCGCTGATCACAAAGAGTGTTCATTGTACCTGAAGCTTAGCTTAATTGGTTGCGCAGTTTAATGAATGAATGAACACTTTATAGTTAACACAGAATACAGAAAAATTCTCAGAAAGGAAAATAAAGCAACTTAAAACTAGTGCAACAAAGGGCGGCCTTATTGCTTACAACAATCTCTTCCAGTTTAACTACATCAAGAAGCTCCTGTTGAGTTTTTGATATTGATATTAGTTATGCCATTCTTGTTACCAAATGAAACACTTTTTACCCGACTTCCAAAAAGGAGGAGGTACTATGTTCGTCTGTGTACATGTATTTTTTGTGTATGTTCATCGATATTTTCGCCAATTTTTATTGTGAACCGATTTAAAAAAAATATTTCGAAAGCGTAGGTATACTCTCGAGATGCTCTCGTTTAAATTTTATCGAAATCGGCTGAGCCGTGTTTGATTAATCAACAATAATGTTCATGGATGTCATATAAAAAATGTATATGTGCTGCTCAAAAAATAAATAACTCGAAATATATAATAAATGCTAAAAACCGTTGTAAAGCTACATGGGAGATAATAAAAAATAATAACAGACACAATCTGGTAACTAATTTAGAACCTATCCAGTGTAACGACATGATATATGATAAGCCAGAAGAGATAGCCGATCTATTTAATAATTTTTTCATCAATGTGACTAAGATTAATAATGACGACACTTCAGAAGCAAAAAATTATAGTTATCCATATAACATACCCAATAATTCTAACACTATTTATTTGACCCCGGTAGATGAACTTGACATTTATAAGATTATTATGGCTCTCAAAAATACTAATGCGACTGGTTATGATGGTATAACCACTAAAATGATAAAAACTAGTTCTAGATTACTAATGGGACCCTTGAGTTATTTAATTAATTTGTCTCTCATGCAAGGTATATTCCCAGATCGTTTAAAGCTGTCAATTGTCAAGCCGCTACATAAAAAAAATGCCAAGAGTGACATGAATAACTATCGCCCTATCACACTCATACCCGTACTATCAAAAATATTTGAAAAGGTAATGTACAATAAAATGTCTAATTTTCTTGAAAATAATAACATACTTGCAGCAGAACAATTTGGGTTTAGAAAAAACAATTCAACAACATTGGCTTGTTTTTCTTTAGTTAAAATAATCACAAATTGCTTAGACACAAAAATACCTGTAGTCGCTATATTCCTTGATATGTCAAAAGCTTTTGATTGCGTTAGGCATAACCTGTTACTTGACAAAATTGAAAAGTATGGAATCAGAGGCACAGCATTAAAATGGCACGAAAGTTATTTAAGTAATAGAACACAATTCGTAGAAATTTCGGCTCTCTCAGGGAAAGATAAAATAGTGTACCAGTCTCCCTGCGAATCAATTACCCGAGGTGTTCCGCAAGGGAGTATTATAGGTCCTCTTGATTTCATATGTTACATCAATGATCTTACGAAAATTACTAATCACAAATGTATTTTGTATGCAGATGATATAACTATTTTAATAGAAGGTAATAAGAAGAACATAAGCCAACTAGAACATGATATAAATAATACTTTGAATTCCGTTATAACTTGGCTAAAACACAATGATTTATGTGTCAATCTTTCTAAAACAAAGATGATAAATTTCCAAACTTATAATAGTATTCCTCTGCAACTAAACATTTCTTATAAAGATAATCACTTGGAGCAAGTGCAATCAACAACATTCTTAGGTTTAACAATAGACAGAAACTGCAACTGGAAAGATCATATTAAGAAACTATGCTCGAGGTTGGATCGATATGTATATGTCTTGAGTCGAATGCATCGTGTAGCCACGACTCAGGCAGCTCTTAGTGCATATCATGGATATGTGTCATCTTTGTTGCGTTATGGTTTGATAATATGGGGTAATTCTGTGGATCGGGAGGAAGCTTTTAAAGTTCAAAAAAAATGTATCAGAGCATTATCTGGTGCATATTTTCTGGCACCATGTAGACCATTATTTAAAAAATATAACATTTTACCATTGCCTTCACTATATATATTTGAAATGTGCTTATTTGTTCGACGACACCAATCCGAGTTTCCGTTAAATAGTAGCGCTGATGGGAGAGATAGACAGCAACGACGAAAATATAAGTTGGATATACCGCAACAGAGGGTGTGTATATATAGTAATAATGTTTATTGTATGGCCATTAAGGTATACAACAAATTGCCAAATTGTTTTAAAGAACTTAATTGTGATACTTTTAGACACAAATTACACAAGTTCCTTATTGACAAGTGTTATTACACTATTAACGAATTTTTAGCAGACTCACTTAAGGAAAAAATGTATGAATAATGTTAAGCCAAATACCTCTATTTATTTTCTAAAAATATTTGTACACCTGTAAAGGTAGAATATTTGAGACACTATTGTTCTTTAACATCTACATTGTAAGACAATATTCTAACAAATAAACGAATTTTGATTTGATTTTGATTTTTGATCAATTTGTTGAAGTAATTCTGTACACAGTGAAAGTTGTTGGTGCCATTTTTAGCAAAAAATAATCATAATCAGTATAAAAAAAATAAATTGAAAGTGTTCAAGATTTCCCTGATCTGGATGAAGTGTTTTTTCGATCTCCTTAGAGACCGATATTAGGGATATAAATAAAACAAGTGAATTATAGTTATACTGAACTAACTTTTACCAAAGACCTTTTTATAGAAGATTTTTTCTTGACGGCTTTGAACATGAGGCGAGTGGTTGCGTAGTAACTAGTAGCTCATATGGTAGCGGCGCAAGAGAGGGGATGTGCGCAGCTTGTAGCTAACTTCACAGCCGCCAAGAAGTTTGATTCATATACCATGGAGTCTCAGGATGTCTGTTGAGTTTTTAAAATAGAAATTAATTAGTTATACTTGTTAACAAATGACACAAAAGCCTATTTTTTTGCTAAATTATTATTATTATTAATCGTTTATTTCAGGAAAAAACTCATAATCAATAAAAGAAATTAAATTACCAGAAAAAATTAAAAATGAATGATTTAAAATTGAATAAATAATAATCTAAATGTCAAATAAAATAATATACATTAAATCAAAATACATCACAATTTGTCACCCATGGTTACGCGCATCCATTTATGTTGGATGGGGCAGTCAAAGCGACCAACAATCATTTTCAGGATGCTATTGATACTGTCCCGCGTTCGCCGCCATAGAGACGCGACTTTCTTGCGTATTATCGCGTGAAAGTCGTCTGTGTGCGCCTTCGCGAACATCTCCGATGCGCTGCAAGAGCGAGGCAGCCGCATCAGCATCCTAAAAATGTCGTTGTACTGGACACGTAGAACGCTGGCAGCTCGTCGAGTATGACTAGTCCACAAGCTGCTCGAGTAAAATGATTGGCAGTACGCCTTAAAAAAGCTAATTTTTACTTCTCTCGAGCAGCGAGCAAACCTTCACGCAATCATATTTCCCCGGACTGCCAGAGCCCTACGCTCCCTCTCTATATCATCGTCATCTGTCAACTCATCATCATGATGCTGAATTACTAATAATTATTTAACAATTTAATTATTAGTAAGCCGTGGTGGCCTAGAGGTAGTGACACCCGCCTTGCAATCTTGAGGTCATGGGTCCCGTACCAATGAGTTCTTTGGAATTTATGTACGGAATTTCATACCACTGGCTTTTCGGTGAAGGAAAACATCGTGAGGCAACCTGCATACTTTCGTATAAGAATTTCGATGGCGTATGCGAATCCACCAACCCGCACTGGGCCAGCGTGGTGGATATAGCCCAATCACCCTTCGTGGGTAGGCCTACGTCCTGCAGTGGACTATTAAAAGGCTGATACAGTATACAGTATTTAACAATATTAAAAAAGTGCTAAACTTGTATCAGTATACTTGTACCTATCGGTTGTATTAAAAACCCGGTTATCAGTAGAATGTGCACACGACCAATCAGTGCACTGTGCTAACAATAGATTGTAAATATTGTCTTACTACTTCACTTTCAAGGTAACTGATATGTTGATCTTTATGATGCATGGAGTTTTTACTTTTCAAACGCTGTTATATTAAAAATTATACTCGTATATAGCGCATTTTTACAAGCTTTTATTTAACTTGCAATGTATGTAATATGTATGTAAGTTCGGGTGGAATCTTGCAAGTTAAACTTGACCAACTTCCCGGTTTTCGATTAAGCTGAAATTTTGCACGCATATGTATATTGCTTGACAATAAAATATTATGGTACCCTGGAGCTGATCTGATGATGGAGTCGGAAGGTGGCCATAGGAACTCTTGTACTAAACAAGATAGACCCGTCGTGTTTGGGCACTTTTTACTTGTCTTGGCTGGCACTCTGCTGCTTTATGATATCTAGGATCTCAAAACGACTGCCTCGGTGGCTCAGTGGTTAGTGACCTTAACTTCTGGATCGAAGAAGCGTGGGTTCGATCTCCACCCAGGGCAAATATTTATGTGATGAACATAAGTGTTTGCTCTGTGTTTGGGCGTTATTTAGTTTCTATCTATATAAGTATGTATTTAAAATATGTATATGTAGTATATCAGTGTCTGGCAGCCATATCACAAGCTTTGCTTAGTTTGGGGTCAGAGGCAGAGGTGTGTAAGATGTCCCAAAAGAAAAAAAAGTTTGCTTTTTATAATAATTTATTATGTCTAAAAGACCCAAGTAAACCTAGGTGACCCCACTATATCCATTGTGGCGGGGAAGATAAAAAAAGTGAAAGAAAAACCGCAAAATAGTTGACAGATAATTTCTGAAAGTGTGTTTTAGAAAAGCTAGATCCGCCCGAGAGAAATAGAGAACTTTCGACTCCGTTGGACGAGTCCTATATCCATTATCCATTTATTACATCCATGCTGGACAACATAACAAGGAAGCTATAGGCCGAACCAAATTAATAACGTATGTGAAGTTAGCTACAAGTTGAGCACATCGCACTTTTCGCGCAACTGACATAACTGCTGCTGCGCAATAACTCGCCTCCTGTTCTGTACTGTATTAGACTTTTTAATAAACCATTGCAGGACGTAGGCCTACCCACGAAGGGAGATTGGGCCATATCTACCACGCTGGCCCTGTGCGGGTTGGTGGATTCACATACGCCATCGAATTTCTGCAACGGACGTATGCAGGTTGCCTCACGATGTTTTTTTTTCACCGTAAGGCCAGTGGTGTGAAATTACGTACATAAATTCCAAGGAATCCATTGGTACGGGACCGGGAATTGAACCCACGACCTCACCGATTATAAGGCGGGTGTCATTATCTTCGTGTTCACAGATGCTAAAAAGAACGAGGGCATTGGAAATGTAAATATTTAAGTATTAGGTATTAGTAATAACTAAAGGCTATTTTCAATTTTATATCCATCGCAGGACCACTACTATCAGCCGCTATGGACACTAGTAGGCGCGGGAGTAAAGCGAGTCGCAGACACGCACATGTACGAGCACGCGGTCCTGCCGGCCAAGGCGCAGTGGGTGAAAGACTATGCTGCCAGCATCGAGCCACAAGCCAGCAAGGTCACCACCCGGGAGGGACACGTCATCAATTACGAATATGTTATTATTGCTGTTGGACTCAACTGCGATTATGAAAAGGTAAACTGCAAAATATTCTTCGCGATTTCGTGTATGAGCACGCATATTGTCGGCCCCACGCAGTACTGCCAGCCGCACGCATCACTGTAAGCTGCACGCTGTACTGCCGGCCAAGGCGCATAGAGCAGCGGTCGTCACACCGCGGCCCGCAGACGTGATTGGTGCGGCTTTTTGGTATAGTCTAGTAGATAGGAGGCGAGATTTGAAAAAGTGCTCTCCTTCTTGATTTTCGTAGCCATCTCTTCTATTTACCTACAATTAGTATCATATGTTCGTTATCGCTTCTGGACCAAGGATCGCCATGCAGTACTTACTTTACAGAAGTGGTCACTACTCGTTTATTTATTATTGTAGGACCACGTTATTGGGCTTTATCGAAAGCTAGAAAGACATTTAATTATTTTTTATTTCGATGTTTAATTCGATAAACCATTCAATTTTTAAGTTATGATTGTTAGAAAATAGACAAAAGTGCGAGGATTAAAAATCGTTTTTTTTTAATATTGTTTTAATGTCTACACTTACATGATAGATGTCAAAGAAACAATAATGGGTCATTAAAAGACCTATTAAACGATATCAATCACGAGCTATTTGATGAAATAGAACTTGAGATATACTTAAGCAAATACCTACAACGGTCGGCGGCCATCTTTGTGACATCATACCTTCTAAAGTCTAACAGTTATCGTTTGACGACCGCTGGATCCTTGGTCCAGAAGCAATAACGAACACATAATACTAGTTACAAGTAAATAGAAGAGATGGCTACGAGAAAATATGAAATGGGTCGGCCGCCTCCTATTCTATAGGTATATGTATAATAGTCGACTTTGTTCATACTTGCTTTTAAATTACTAAAAATTCCATAAAAATGATTTTGAAAAAAAAAATTGAAGCTAGAGTTACTAGCTAGCTAGAGTACATGAATACGCAGTAACTACTGCCAGATGTCTGCACGCAGTATTATCGACCGTAAGCATTATTGTCGACTGCACGCAGTACTGCAACCCGCAAGTAGCACTGACGGTCAAGGCGCAGTATATGAAAGACTATGGTGCCAGCGTCGACCCCAAAGCCAGTAAGGTCACGACTCGAGAGGGACACGTCATCCACTACGAATATGTTATTATTGCTGTTAGACTCAACTGTGATTATGAAAAGGTGATATATAAATTACTCTTCGAGGTTTGATATATGAGTGCGCATTATAAGCAGTACTGTCGGCCGAACGCAGTACTACCGGCTGTACGTGAAAAATAATCCCAGGCACATTGAAATGAGTGTGAAGATTCAATAAACAAACCCCATAAATCATAATATGAGAGTATTTAATAAACGATCCAATTGCATTATGCATGAGATCTTCCAAAATATTTATATTATGCTCCAACGTGCTCGAGACAGTCGTATAGGCAAAGATGAAATAATAGGTTTTGACGAATAACTTTAAACAAAATTAATGGTCATTGTTTAAAAAACAACTGGAAGAGTCGAGGGAGCTTTTTACGTATCTTAAAACAAACAAACAAAAATTTTCACACTTATTCACTTTTCACAGGTCCCACTTGTCTCGTTTAGGCTTTCAGATGGCTTAAAACCCCTAACCCCAGGGCCAGCCACACGTCCTATACGAATTAACTTTTACTTTTACAGGTCCCGGGACTTACAGAAGCGTTAAAAGACCCTAACAGCAGCGTGTCGACGATATACGACGAGAAATATTGTGAGAAGACGTTCGCTGACCTGCAGAAGTTTAAAGGCGGAGACGCGATCTTCACGTACCCCGATGGTCTGATCAAATGCCCCGGTGCGCCGCAGAAGATCGCCTACTTGGCGGAATCTTACTTCACCAAGGTATTGTAAATAGGTTACTTCCCGTGAACTATAAAATTTGGCAAGGAGCATTGTCTTAGTAAGTTAGTCTTACTAAGCGCCATACAAATCGTCGGATGAGAAGTTAGCCGCAGATGACACTTCGCCGTGATTCGCTAATTATTGCGCATGTGTGCGCATACCTATATTTCGGCGTTTGCGCAGCGCCCTGCATTCTTCTACTACACGATTTATCGTCATCTCATCTGCCGTGAGACGTTCAGGTAGACAATGGACATACAGGGTTATCCAGAACTGGTGTACTAAGCCGAGAAGGAGGTGATTAGACTATTATTAGGTATTATAAACAACTTTTGCTATAGGGTTCACCCGAAATTCGAGAAAAAACAATCAGCAACAATGTATGAAAATACATTTTGTCGATTCCGAGTTGCAATTTTGTATGGAACAGCTGTTTTTTTACTGTACTTGTTAGTACAGGTACAGCAGTTAACCCTGTATACCTCCAATAAGACCGCGGCAAGATCGAGCATTAAAAATCTATGCTTCTGCCAACGAGAGAGCATACATAACTTGCAATACTCTGCGAACCTTATACCTTGTAAAATATAGCTTGATACGCGAGACATTGACATTGACATACGCGTAATGACTCGCGCACATCAAGTACCATAATTTTTATAGTCAAATTGTTCGGTAAACAATGTTGTACTTCATGCTCGTGAATCTCGACCATGAAGTACATGATGTGCGTGAGTCATTACGCGTATGTCAATATCAATGTCTCGCGTATCAAGCTATATTTTACAAGGTATAAGGTTCGCAGAGTATTGCAAGTTATGTATGCTCTCTCGTTGGCACAAGCATAGATTTTTAATGCTCGATCTTGCCGCGGTCTTATTGGAGGTATACAGGGTTAACTGCTGTACCTGTACTAACAAGTACAGTAAAAAAACAGCTGTTCCATACAAAATTGCAACTATAGTAATGATTCTTACGTTTCAACAATTGGACTTCCGTTATGGATGGAAGCGTAAAACTTATGCATAAGACAAGGTGCGGGAGACGGTATTGTAGCATTACATAATGTAGAGATATTTATTATGCACGATGAATTCCCAAATGTCGCTTTATCTACTGCATTATTCCTTACGCGATATCTATTATCTTTGAAGTGATAAAAAACGATTTTAGTAGCCCATGTGAATTATCTGTTTTAAAACGGTGCAATAATACAATGCTGAGTCATGCCTGCAAGCTTGTATACAGTTTAATAACTCATCTAATACCGAATATCTGTCGGAACGAAATGGCTACGACACAATAATCATGTATTGTTTTATGCAATGTCGGTTTAAAGTTAATGTTAGCTGTGACCACGAGACGCCGTATTATTAAGGCCGAATGACGTTAGTGAATACTAGGCTAGTCGTTGCGCAGTAGCAAAATATGTCAGGGTGAGGAGTGGAGTTTTGCGCAGCCTGTATTTAAATTCACAAACGTCAATAAGTTTGATTCGTCTTATACCACACTCTAATTGAAAGCTATCGCCAAACTCAAAGACCCTAAGAAAAGCTACGCCAATATGCGCCTACAAATTTGTTTTTTCCTGCAATATCGAAAAAAGCCGTGACTGTCGACTGGTATTATTTAGTATAGGTAGTAGGTACCTACAATAAGTATAGCTAGTATTTGTCTTAACAAACACGCTTTGAGTTAAAATTCCAGTTACACTGTATAAATGTACATAATCGGTGACGTGATGATATCCAAAAGTTTTGCGGCAACACCTGGATGAGACTAGCTCAGAACTAGAACAATAGGGTAGTTAAATGGATTGAATTAATTAAAAGTATCAGGACTAGTAATTCATAAACTGAAAAAATAATTAAAATTGGCTAATCAAGTTCAGAGATTAAGCTTGTAAAGATTTTGGTAGGGATAAAGAGGGGATGCCTTGTCCCTTTCCCACAAAGCATAACATAGTATGGAGACTGTATGGCGCTTACGGGCAGTGACGTCATAGCCTGCGATAGTGCGCTCTTTGTCTAGTAAGAAAATAATATTTGATTGTAACTTCTTTATTTCTAAGCTGATTTTTTTTTTGGTTTTCGTTAATCGACTCTGTTACTAAAGGACATCAAAAAATATTGTCAACTAGCCTATTGGCGTAAGAGGGAGGAGGCTTATGTCCTGCAGTAGGCCGAAATAAGCTGATGATGATGATTGTATAAATGCCGTCCACAAATCAAATAAGGAGTGAAGAAAATGAATTTATTTGATATTTGATTATGATCAATGTACACGAGCCATTGTATGCAAAGTTGCAATAAAATAATATCTACAAGAGTATGCTCAGTTGCGCTCTATGTAATGAAATGCTTATGTAAATCGAACATTCGGACATTTTGTATTCTGTGCATTCTTTGATACCTCAATGACAAATCTTTGCATAGGGATTTATTTGGTACATGTATTGTTTTTTTGTCGTCGGTGATTTTTAGGATTCTTTACCCAAAGGGTAAAAACGGGACCCCATTACTAAGACTCCGCTGTCCGTCCATCTGTCTGTCTGTCACCAGGCTGTATCTCATTAACCGTGATAGCTAGAAAATTTAAATTTTCACAGATTATGTATTTTTATTGCCGCTATAAAAACAAACACCTAATAAAAACTAGAACAAATTAATATTTGAGGGACCCATACAACAAACCTAAATTTTTAGCTGTTTTTCGCTCGATATTAATAAAAAAAACGCTTGAAATATTCACAGAATATTGAATTGTTGTATATACGTAAATATTTAAGGGGCGCAAGAAATAAATATTCAAGAGCGAGTCAAGAAATAGGGTCATGAAGATTTAGATAAAGAGTTGTGTCGCCAGGTGTACTGTTCATATTTATTTGTTTAGCTTTCACAATGTGACAATAGATGATATACAAAAATATCAATATAAGAACAATCATGGACCACGTCGGCACTGCTAACTGTCGGGCACTGTTTGGAGGAATATTTGCACGTCTGCTTGCAGACTGAATGCAATGTAAATATAAGACTAACCAATTCTGACTTGTATTGTACATGTATTCTCAGCAAATAAACGATTTCATTGATTGATTGAGAACTACTACATAGTATGTTTACATTACTTTTTATATTTAAATTAATGACCCACAGACTCCAGGATCTGTGCTTTTTATTAAGTAAATTACATTTGAAAGAATGCGACTGTACAATAGAGAGAGGTTAGTTTAAATCTTAGTGTAAGTTAGTAGTATCATTGTATTGCGTGAATGCCGCGAGCAAACCGGCGACCCGCAAGCAGCACCCGATCAGGAGTGTGACGCCGTTGCCAGCCATCGCTCTCCACCATATTTGAGGGAGGAGAACGAGCCGACACACGACGCCGCCGCAAGCAGGAGCCTCCGATAGTCGTTGTGTTGTACATGTACCAGCCTTTTTAATAGTTCACTGCAGGACGTAGGCCTACCCACGAAGGGTGATTGGGCCATATCCACCACGCTGGCCCAGTGCGGGTTGGTGGATTCACATACGCCATCGAATTTCTTCTACGGACGCATGCAGGTTGCCTCACGATGTTTTCCTTCACCGAAAAGCCCATAGTGTGAAATTCCGTACATAAATTCCAAGGAATTCATTGGTACGGGACCGGGATTTGAACCCACGACCTCACGATTGTAAGGCGGGTGTCACTACCACTAGACCACCACGGCTTTGTGTTGTACATAGTATGTAAATATGTTTTTTCAGACGAAAGTCCGATCGAAAGCGCAGATCCACTACAACACCAACCTGCCCGTGATATTCGGCATCAAGAAGTACGCGGACGCGCTCCTCAAGGTGGTGGAGCGCAAGAAGATCAACGTCAACTACAAGACCCTGCTGAAGGAGGTGCGCCACGACAAGAGAGAGGCGGTTTTCCTCAAGGGAGATGAGAAACAGGTATGATTTTATTTTACTAGCTTTTGCCCGTGACTTCGTCCGCGTCTACTTAATTTTTGGGCTATCCTATGAGAACATTTTGTTTTTCTGGGTTAACAAGTTGCCTACGTCACTTTCCGTCTTTCAAACTATGTCCATGCCAAAAATCAAGTCAATCTGTTGCTCCGTTCTTACGTGAAAGAGGAGCAAACCAACAAACACACTTTCCGTTCCGGCTAGTCTGGCTACGGGTGAATTATAGCTATAAACTTTATAGCTATAATTATACTGAGTATAATGCTTTCGGAAGAAATATTCTAAAACCTAGGGAAAACGTCATTGCAATCTGTGTGTATAGTTTAGACCAGCCATTTTCAAAGTGTGTCCGAGGACCCCTAGGGTTCCGTAAAGCCTCTGTCTGGGCTGCACGTGAATACTGAATTATAAGTACTGTACCAGCCTTTTAACAGTCCACTGCAGGACGTAGGCCTACCCACGAAGGGTAATTGGGCCATATCCATCACGCTGGCCCAGTGCGGGTTGGTGGATTATGCCATCGAATTTCTTCTACGGACGTATGTAGGTTGTTTTTTCACTTTTGACGAATTCACGATGTTTTCCTTCACCGAAAAGCCAGTGGTGTAAAATTCCGTACATAAATTCCAAAGAAATTATTAGTACGGGACCGGGGATTCGAACCCACGACCTCACGATTGTAAGGCGGGGGTAACCTCTAGACCACCACGGCTAAAATACTGAATTATTGAGAAAAAAATAAAAACAAAATAACATTTAGCGACTCAGAAATGTTTCAATATGGTATGTAAAGAATTTGGCCAATATTACTGGGCTGTATTTAATGAGGGCTTCTTTTGAGACATTTTACTGAAGAACCGAGTACAGAAAAATGATTGTGTGGTTTTATGAAACCACGGTAAAAGTGAAACTTTATCCGACCGTCACGCGACCTGCAATAGATGAACGAAAAAGATTCATTTTTTTTTTTTTAATTTAAGGGCTTCGTCTAACATTTCAATTTTGAAAAGGGTTCCGTCACCAAAAAAGTTTGAGAACCGCTGGTTTAGACGAACTAAGTGAATTCACAGACAGACACACAAATTAAATTAACGAAAAAACATTATATTTTTCTGGCAGTTTTGTTACGTAATGATTTTTATTCAAGTCAACAAATAAGTTAATGGCATATCCTACTTGTTTCTTTAGGAAGTGACACTCCCCTACGACATGCTGCACGTGACGCCCCCTATGAAGACGCCCGACTTCGTCCGAACCAACGCAGACATCGTCGACCAGTGCGGCTTCCTCGACGTCGACAAGTACACCCTGCAGCACACCAAGTACAAGAACATGTACGGGATCGGAGACTGCACAAACACGCCGAACAGCAAGACGGCCGCTGCTATTGGTAAGCATTTTCGTAATGTTCGTATACTCATTAATAATTTTCCGATCCTCCTCCTCCTCCAGTCGATTTCCTCATGTCTGAGGGTCGTGACCACCACCTTCCACCAATCTCTCCCGGATGATTTTCTTCCACTCTTTCCGGTCCTCGGCGACATGCAGCGCGTCGTACATTGAGGAATCCAAAGTGGTGCGGATCTGGTCGGACCAACGCATCGGACTGCGGCCTCGAAGACGTTTCCCCTCTACCTTGCCAGTAACCATTAGCTTCTCAAGGTTATCACCGTCTTTTCTAGAAATTTGGCCAAAGTATTCAAGAACGCGTTTAAGGCATATAGTTGATAGCCTAGTCTTGACCTTGAGCTGTTTCAATATTGATGCGTTGGTACGATGTGCTGTCCAAGGAATTCTTAGCATTCTTCTCCAGCACCACATTTCGAATGCGTCGACACGCCCGCGATCTGCTGCCTTGAGGGTCCACGTCTGAGCTCCATTTAGGAAAATTTGAAAAACTAGAGTTCGAACTAGTCTTGTTTTCGTACTCGTATTTAGCTTAATTCCTCTGTTCTTCCATATCTCTGAAGCTGAGACATTGCTCCCTTAGCCATCCCAATGCGGCGTCGTATATCAGCTTCACAGGAACCAATAATTTTCCGATATAGTTGATTTATTATATACAGGGTGACTGGTAAATATTTAGCAACCTTTTAGGGGTTTATTCTGTACATCAAAACTAACAACTTTTGTTCTGCGACTTTTGTCAAAACTCAGCTGTTCCATACATTTGGTCGCGGGTGAACGATATTTTTGTATGGTAAACTTTTTTTTTTTGAGATTTGACAAAAGTCGCAGAACAAAAGTTGTTAGTTTTGATGTACAGAATAAGCCCCTTAAAGGTTGCTAAATGTTTACCAGTCACCCTGTTTATTAACTTATTTCATAAATTTAATATTTTTTTTAAATTAAACATTAAAATTGTTTTTATTTTATTGCAAATAATGTCAATATATGTATATTATACATATTAGTTTATTTTATATTATGTATAAGTAGGTTATTATTAGAATTTATTAGATTGTATGTTGTAAGTAAGTATATTTATCACATTTATGCAAGCCCTGTCGCCTAAACCTTTTTGTGGATCCGTCACAAGTAACGGTTGCCTGGAAGAAATAGCTTTTTAGCGATAAGGACGCCAATTGTAACACTAGCTATAAGTTCCTAGTTTAAGTTTTCCTAGTTTATTTAAGTTTTTGGTGTGGCACTAAGAATTGATCTATCTATCTAGACCAGCCCCCCTACCGCCTAAAGCAATAGCAATCGTAATAGCAATCGTTTATGACTTCATTTTAGTCATTTGGCCCGCCCATGTGACGTTAGCCATCAAAGTTGTTCATTCAACGATTGCTTTCGCAATCCGCGCAAAGCAATTGATGGCTAACGTCACATAGGCGGTGCCAAATGACTAAAATGAAGTCATAAACGATTGCTATGGCTTAGGCGGTCGGAGGGCGGGTGGTAGCCCTGGTGTCAGAGTTTTAAAGCCACTGAGGGCCTGATTCTGTATCGACAAAACGTAACGTATCACGGTATTTTTTATTTCCGTTAATTTCGTTTGGTGAAATTTTTGATATATGTAAAATTACGTTAACATGATTTTTAGTTTAAGCTATGTTATTTGAAAATATGTAAACATTATACACACGAGTTTCTTAAAAAAAGAGCACGATAGAGCGCATTAAGCGCTTGTTTTCATACAGAATCACCCACCTGAAGGCCTCTGACGTGGCTAAACGATTAAAACGACCACACGGTAGCGCTCAGTTGTAAATGCCACCCTCGGTCACTCATCCAAAAGTGTGGGAAAGTGGGTACGTTGCAGTGTTGCTACAAGTGACGCCCCCTATGAAGACGTCCGACTTTATCCGAACCAACGCTGGTAGTAGGCCTTTAAATATACCCTACAACACGCTAAATATAGGCCAAATCATACAAGTTAAGCGTGATATTTCCGAATCCCCGATGTGATATTGAGTGAGATTCAGCTAAAAAATCCTAAACACCTCACGTAGTTAATGGCTAAAAAGATTTTGATTTGAAAATAAAGCTAAAAAAATTGAAGCATTTTTTGCATTGACGAGCAAGCGAAAATTAATTTCGATGAGTTACATGAGATGTTAGCAAAACCGAACGTATAATCAGCGCGAGCGCAAACATATTTCGATATTTTTTTTCTAATTAACGTAATGGAACCTTAGATTTGCCGCCCCCGCCCGCGACGTGCCGCTCGCGTGCGTTGCACGCCTGCTTGCGGCGGTCCTGCCTGCGCGAAACCCAATCAACGTGCAGATTTATGCGAGCTTCAGTCAGGATTGGATATTGCGCAGCTTGTAGCTAGCTTCACATCCGCCGACGATTGTATGATTCGGCCTGTAAAACAGTGATTATTAATTAATTACCTATCGGCTACCTAGAACTACTAATTTACGAAAGGACAGTATGAAAAACAGATTTGTGGCAGACTGCAACCCGCTACTGATAGATGGCGTTGTTCAATGTTAAAACACGCAAACATTTCATATCACAAATATGTAGGAATGTTTTCACTGTGCAAGATCGGTTATGGTGGGAACCCAATTCGGGAAGTTCTCCCGAATAGTTTTTGAAACGACCGTCAGTTGCTAATTTCAGATAACTAAAGTCGTATAAATTTTATTATCATAACTCGCAAGGGCGGTTGGATTAGAATATCTTACAGCCCTTGCGATGATAAAATTTAAAATGATATCTATTTAAATTCAAGATGAACGAAATCGGACAAGAGTGAGTCTGGAATTCTGGATACAAGCATGAATTTTAATAAGCCTATCGGTATCGACTTTAAGATTGGCCAATGATTGAATAAAACATGTTCCGAATGCTCTTATTTTTGCACTATCTAGCGCAACCTCAAAAGCTTTGTCAATGTTGAACGAACGAACAGAAAGAGTACAGAACCATAGTTTATTGTTACCTATCAAGTTCATACTGCTATGATGTAGCTCTTTGATTATATTTTTGTCATGTAGCTGATCATTTAGGTCATAAATGATCTGCTACGTGACATTGCAACGATATACATTTTTTTACTACCTACCTATTTAATTTAGGTACCTATAACTTCAAAACAATAATTGCTAATTAGTCCAAGAAAATAAAGGCGAAAATCAGCAATCAGGGGAAAAATGTCGTGTAGTTTTGAAAATTGGTACAGTTGTACCTTGAGGTACCCAGATGGACATACTAAAAGTCCTCAAGGGTGGGGGTTGTGTGATGGGGGGCGGGGTATAAGTTACCTCTTTCAGATTTTTGCTCCCAGATCTCGAATACCTTTACGAATAGCATTATAGTTTCTTCTGACAAAAGTTTTTACATAAAATTTCCGACAAAAATAATCATCATCCTTTTTGCTCTACAATCAATACTTTGGGAACTACAGGCTGTGTAAGTTTCAATAGAGAGACGATTTAAAAAAAACGGTGTAATTTTTTGGGTTTTGGACTTTGAAATAAAAAAAAATAAAATCCTTATAAGATCATTTAGTTGTCCGTCTGCCCGATGGCCCGTCTGTCCGTATGTCCGTCCGTCTATCCATCAGTCTGGCTGTCCGTTTGTCCGTGCGTGTGCCAAGACCTTCTATCTCGGAAACGTGCAAAGGTATCAAGTTGAAATTAAAATTATACATACTAATCTATAAACTCTGGCAACTGTGACAAAAACGTAAAAACAAGTTACAGCCGTAGGTATGTGCCAAAAGTCAAATAGCAAAAATCCGGATATTCAAGAAAATAAAAATTTATAGGGTACTTCAGGTTAATCAATAGCTATGTAATTTGGCACATAACATTGTCTTAGAGTACATATCTAGGAATAAATTTGAATACTTTAAGCTCTTTCAATATTGAGATATTTGTTCTGTTTGTTATATCTCGGAAACTATGACCATTATTAAGATCATTATTGTAGAGAATAAAATTTCGCATCTATTATTTTCAGTAAACTTTATTGTAAAACTTACCGTTAACGATTTATGGGCCATAAATCGTTAACGGTAAGTATCACAAAAAAAAATTACTGGCAATAAAATATGCTAAATTTTATTCTCTACAATAATAGTCTCCGTAATATTTGCCTTAAAGTGCAAAGTTTCCAAGACATCGGCCAAAAACGTTTTTTCAAGATGGCACTTGAAGCTCCAGCTGGATCTGTCAGCATTTTGTGATTTATGCTCAGTAAGTGATCCTTAACCTAAAAACCGAACAAGTGGGAGTCAGGCTCGCACACCGAGGGTCCCGTACAAATCCAGAAAATTTCACAAAATTGGGAAGTAAGTTAAAATCTCTATACTATAATCATCGACAAACAGTTTTTTTTTTCACTTTTCTCGCCATACATCGAAAATTACACATTGTTAAAATAACCTGTTTGTATATATAAAAAACCTGATTTAGCATGTGCTAATGAAGCTCTTTTACATGATACCTTACATGATACGATTGGCTCATGTTGAATTTTCAACCCATATTTTGTGAATCTAGGCCCTATTTTTTTGAGATTTAAATAAAAATGTAGTTTTCGGATTTATCCCTATATGTGTACTCTGAGAAGATGCTTCTAGCCAAATTTCATAGTTCTATGTAAACGGGAAGTACCCTGTAGGTTTTGATTTTTCTGAGTGTCGAAATAATAATATGCCGTTTTTACGACATACACGGCTCTAACTTTTTTTCTACGATAACTGAGAAGTTTTTCTTTTACACAACTGCAAGAAATCATAGATATACGTACATAGTTTAAATTTCAACTCGATTTATCTTTACGCGTTCCCGAGATAAAGAGTCTTGACATACGGACACACGGACAGATGGACAGACGGACAACAAAGAGATCCTACAAGAGTTCCGTTTTTTCCTTTTAAGGTACGGAACCCTAAAAACTATTAATGCTTACTTATTTTGGAATTTCATATAATCTAAATCGATTTTTGTTCAAGGCCACCATCACGCCGCCATTATATTTTACAAACAATGTCAAAAGATAATAACATCCAAAAGTATTAAATTCCTTTAAATAGAGATTTTTATGTCATCCCTAATACTTGGTAAAACGGAGATCTTCGCTTACGCTCAATAAAAAAAAAACAATCATTTGTTTACAGCTAAGCAGAGCTACGTAGTAGAGCACAACTTGCTGTCGACGATGAACAGTCACCTCCTCCTCGAGAAATACGACGGCTACGGCGCCTGTCCGCTGCTGACGTCCTACGGAACCTGCATACTGGCCGAGTTCCTGTACGACGGCGTCGTCCACGAGACGTTCCCCTTCGACCAGGTGTATTCTATAGACCGCAAGGCACATGTAGGTATTTAGTGTATTTAGATGTATGTTGTATTACTACGGAACTTGCATACTGGCTGAGTTTATAGACTACGGACTCGTCCACGAGACGTTCCCCTTTGACTTGGTGTAATCTATAGACCGCAAGGCACATGCAGTAGAGTATTTCGATGTATGTTGTATTGTGTTGTTTTAAATTACGGAAATTGCATATTGGCCGAGTTTCTATACGATGGCGTCGTCTATGAGACGTTCCCCTTCGACCAGGTATATTCCATAGACCGCAAGGCACATGTAGGTATTAAGTGTATTTGGATGTATGTTGTATTGCGGTGAAATACTACGGAACTTGTATACCGGCCGAGTTTATAGACGACGGTGTCGTCCACGAGACGTTTCCCTTCGACCAGGTGTATTCTATAGAGCGCATAGTACATGTAAGTATTTAGTGTATTTAGATGTGTGTATAGTTGTATGATTTAATACGGAAACTGCATACTAAGCCCGATTACAGAGGCGCCACCCTAATTATAATAGCTCAATAGCATAGTTCTGTTTCTTTTTCACTTTAGGCATTCGATAGAGATAACGCTTTTTACGTTGCTATTAAATTTACGCTGGCGCCTCTGTAATCAGGCTTACTGGCCGAGTTTCTATAAGATGGCGTCGTCTATGAGACGTTCCCCTTCGACCAGGTATATTCTATGGATCGCAAGGCACATGTAGGTATTTAGAGTACATATTTAGATGTATCTCGTATTTACTACGGCACATGTATACCAACATATATAGCAATATTTACCTTTGAGGCCTTAGTCCAGGTTTTGCGTAGTTTAATTGAAACTTTCGCGTGTGGCTCCATACATTTTTGTTAGTTCGTCCTCGTTTCCGCCAGGGGCGCTGTACACAAATGTACAGAGACATAAAGAAACAGCTGTAGTTTCAATTTACGTGTAAACCTGGACTAGCCCCTCTGGGGTTAGTTAGTTTTCGCGAAATGTCATGATGTCTCTTCCATAGTCATGGATCAGTGAGTCAAGGTTGCTCCATTTTGTAGATTATAAAAATCTCTCGCCAAAACCAACATCAAATGTTTGTCATAATTGTTATAATTCAGTCAAGCCATTTATTAAAAAATACCAAATTCTAAACCCAGAATTATTTCGCCAATATTATTTGTACTGGGAACTCGGTCCTTGCATGCCGTCGACTCGTACGTCTACCTAGGACAAGTAGTCCAGTTAGGTAGGTCCGACTTCAAAAAATAGGTCAGTCGCCGAATCCAACTCGGCTGGGCAGCGTTCAGAAAATTGCGAAACTTCTTCTCGTCCGACATACCTCAGTACCTCAAGTCGAAAGTTATCGGCCAGTGTGTATTGCCAGTGATGATTTATGGCACAGAAACGTGGTCTCTCACTGTAAGCCTTATTAGTAAATTATCTTATTTGATTGTATATCATAGTTTACTAGTGTTATACTTATAACATTTTTTTTTATTTCCAGGCGGCTGAAAGCAGAATCGCGTATCAAATGAAGAAAGAACTGTTCCCATTCATGTACTGGCACTTCATGTTGAAAGGATACTACCACGGGCCCGAGTGGGTTCGGAAAATCGTCAACTTTAGAGCTAAATAACAATCAGATAATTAATACACTTATATGGTGCTTTCGTGCCAAAATTATTTTGATATTAGCTTTATATTATTGTTTATTTTAGTGATAACGCTAATATAACTACTTAATCACAAAGGGTCTACTAAGCCCAAAAAGGGTGGTTCAAATCTCCATTATAAACATTTTTACTCTAGGGAATATATTCTATTCAATTCTTTCCGAATTAAAGAAAAATAATATGTTGCTTATAGATATATTCTGCTATCCTATATCTATTATTCTCTGATATATTTATTTACTACTGCTGTTTCTATATTCCTTTGCGATATTTTTTTGTTGTTCTATGCATTTTGTCCTGAATTGCAATTTTCTATGTGACAGTTAATTTTTATTTATTGAATTCGAAAGGTAACCAGCACCAAGCACCACGGTTACCAAACCAAATAGTGTTTCATAATGGTGGTATCAACCGTACCCTTCCTGCTTAGTTCAACATTTTCATATGAATGTTATACCTATTACGGATGCTATCATATTGCAGTCTTGTAGGGCTTTAATTTTATAATACTCTAGCAGTTATAGTTTACTTGTATGCATGAATCAACTAACCTTATAATATCAGAAAGAAGAAGTCCCATCGGAGATAGCACTATACATCAAAGAGCAATATTTTGTCGTAGAAAAAGACTGCGTTGGTAAATGATAAGGATTGTATGGTTTTTTTTAATTTGAATTTTGCAATATAATTTTATGTTTATACATACTATTCGTAATGAACCATAGTCATGTCTTCAAGACATAGATGTATGGTTGTATACGAAACTGTAAAGTAGGGTATTTTTCTTTTTAGAAAAAACTACCTTTAAATAAAATATTATCTGTATATTTATGTAAAAATGTCATAAAAAAATTAATAAGAAGATTCGACACTATCACGTGTAAAAATATATAGGCTGTCTAAGACATTATTTTAAGATGTTGGTAAGCGTTATTTTTTTTATTTGATTTATTTTTTATTGGTGTACCTAATCGTGATGCTCAAAGTCATACATGACGCTGTGATCAAATGAAATTAAATAATTATTTATTTTTTTATAGTTGGGAAACATATTAATGAAAAGGAAATGTAATTCAAAAGATCTATAATATGATGTATTTGCTTGTTAATGTACATATGTTATAATACTTGAGAGTTATATATACAACGTTATTATTTTAATTATGAAATTATATACTTTTTGGAAAAACTGGAGTTTTATTAAACAACAAAACAACTTTCTTTGCCAATTTGTTTCTTTTCATGTTATTATCACTTTTAGTTGCGTATATTTTGTGTCCATCGGATCCAAGAAAATTATAATTTATTTTTTAAAAAAGGCTTTATTGGTCCATCCGAGATTTCAATTTAAATAATTTTTATTTTAAATGTGTTTTAAAGTTTGTGTACTAATTGATTGAAGGAAACATAAAAATTATAAAGCTTTGAAAACCAGAATAAAAATAGTCTACAAAACATGATCGACTATTTTCGTGAATTAAACTGTAAACGCAGATCTAGTTGGCTTGGTTTTATTGTCAAAGTTTCTGTAAACATGTAGCTATAACTGAATTAGTAACGTTTCAGTGGCAAATGGGTGTTTATTTCAGAAAGCTATGTTTGTATAGCATTAATTCCATGCGAGCTTTCAGTGGGGTTTCAACGATACAGAACAGATACAGGTAAGTATCATACTTGCTGTACTAATTAGTGAAATATAGGCCGAATCTAGCCGTGGTGGCTTAGGTAGTGAAACCCGCCTTACAATCGTAAGGTCGTGGATTCAAATCCCGGTCCCGTACCAATGAGTTCTTTGGAATTTATGTACGGAATTTCACACCACTGGCTTTTCGGTGAAGGAAAACATCGTGAGGCAACCTGCATATGTCCGTAGAAGAAATTCGATGGCGTATGTGAATCCACCAACCCGCACTAGGCCAGCGTGGTGGATATTGCCCAATCACACTTCGTGGGTAGGCCTACGTCCTACAGTGGACTATTAAAAAGGCTGATACAGTACAGGTCGAATCAAACATTTTGGCGGCTGTGAAGTTAGCTACAAGCTGCGGACAGCCCAGTCCTGACTAAGGCTCACTTGACAACAGCGCGAGGATTGCTATTTTTTGTTAAAAAATATTATTAGTTTTTTTTGTAAGATTAGACGCTTTTATTAGTTTCACCTGTGTTTCCTTGTTTGCTTGTAACCAACTCCTTTGAGCTCGATTTTGACCTACTTTGAGCGATCAGATTTTCTATAAACTTTGCACACCTATCAAATACCGATGACAATGCATTCAAGGATGCCTGGAAGAAATCGCCATGGGTGATAAGGCCGCCACTTTATCATCATATTTTTTGTCGTATATGTGTAAATAGTGTTTATTTTTCATATTGTGGTTGTAAATAAAGAGTTTTCTCTGTCTGTCTGTCATTTATAAAAAAAATGATGATACAGTAGGTAAGCGCCACACAAATCGGCGGATGAGATGTTAGCCGCAGATGACACTTCGCCGTGATTGACCAATTATTGCGCATGTGTGCACAATGCCGATGCCGCGTGTCGTAGTGCGTAGGGAGCGCGCGGGAGGCATGACGTTGGCGGGCGGGTGTGCCCCGGCGTCTCGTTTCTCTGGCTCCCGCGAATGCCTATATTTTAGCTTTTGCGCAGTACTCTGCGCATAGCTTCCCATCCGTCGATTTGTGTGGCGCTCAGTATAACAGCGTGTTTTATTATTTACTAGCTTTTACCCGCGGCTTCGCCCGCGATATAATTTAATTTATGTTTATCTTGTCAAAAAAATATGGTAACTAATACAGTAAGTGCGCCACAAAATATTAGCCCCAATTCAATGTGAAACGGTACACAAATATTGTAGCAAATAATCATTTCAAACCCCAAAAAACAGCCAATCTCAACTAATTTGTTTCGTCATCGTTATCATCCGCAGTTTTCTTTGGCCTATACCCAACAGTGGATACTGTTGGGTATATGCCTCTCTCTTGCAGTGCCATCTGCCTCGGCTCTTTACCGGTCGTGACCAGGGTCGACCGGCGGTATTGATGTTATCGTCGAGATAGTCGACCCATCTTGCTGCCGCGCCGCACATAGCTGAGCGCTCTCACCTATTCAAGTACCCTAGTTGATCAGCTTGGTCACCACCGTCTTTCTCGCTCAAGAAGCGCTGGTCGAATTGGTTGCCACGCCATTGTGAACGATGTTATACGCAGGGCTTTTGCGACCGCCAATATCGCAGCCGTACTCTAACCGAATCGGTTTGCGCGTGATGATGGCAAAAGGCCTGACGGTATGAAGCTGGTCCCATGGAAGTGTAGACGGCCCTTAGTATGGGACGCGACTTGCGTCGATACTTTGGCGCCGTCAGCGGAGCAGCACAAACGGCGCAAATATGCTAACCTCGGCAGTGGTTACATATTTGAGCCGTTTGAAATTGAGACATTGTGCGCGTGTTGGCCGGGTGCTCATCTTGTTTTCAAAAGTCTTTCTGAGCGTCTGATGTACCCGCCGCGTGACCAAAATGCTGGTGTTTATTTGGCTCAACGTATAAGCAGCATTGCCAAGCTGGTTGGCAATGCTGCCAGCATGCTGGGCACGCTGCTAACTGGCAGTGGGCTTGAGCATTTAGAATATCTTTAGACCTTCTAGGATCTGCGGATGATCCAATTGCTTGATATGTAGTAGTAGTTTATGAAGTTTTACATTTTAGTATAAGTCTGTATTTAGTGGTAGTTAATAAAGGCACTTGCTCTATAAAAAAAATCAAGTACCTTGCACCTTGTTGCCACTGTTCAAACCTAACCCGATATCAAAATACCTTATAAATGCTTCTGTTGATTAAGATAAGGTTAGAGTGTACCCGCCCATAGGTTCCCGCCTTGTCGTGGCAGGAGAACTTAGTAGCCGAGGCTTATGGGCGGCGCGGGAATCCCAGGTAGAGCCGCTTCTCTATGGGTTTTTTCTGAGACAGCTAAGAAGGCGGCGCTCGAGGTCTCCCGATTCTTTTTGGTCTTTTCCCCCTAGGCAGTTTAGAAGTTGGCACTCGTCGAGGTTGGGCTGCTTTTCTGGGGTTTTTAAATATAGCATCTGAGAGGATGGCCGGCAAGTTGCGTGCCTCATGAGGAGTGCCGCAACTGAGCCGGGCTACATTTTTATCACTGTTCAATCCTAACCAAACCAACAGAAATTTATGTTCGTGTCAAGGTCACAACTCAGAATCAAGGTTGATAACCTTAGTGTCAAGATATTCATACTAATGCCATACTACTTTTAAAAATCAAGTCGATCCGTTTCTTCGTATATTAGCATGGATTTTCATCTCATCTTCTCTTAACTTTGGCTCTTACATAGAGTCCAAAGCCGAATTAGCCTCCAAAAAACTTGGTGTTCTCTCTAAGGTGAGACGGTATTTCACACCTGAGCAACTGCTTAGTCTTTATAAAGCGCAAGTCAGGTCTTCATGGAATACTGCTCTCACCTTTGGGATGGCTCTGCCAAATATCAACTGGAGGCTCTGGAGTCGATTGAGAGGCGAGCCAGGAGGCTGATTGACAACGAAGCCTTGACTAAGACGCAGCTGCAAAGTCTTGAGCATCGTCGCAAGGTAGCGTGTTTGTCGGCCTTTTACCGGATACACTTCGGAGAGTGCGCCCAGGAGTTGCACAATCTGGTCCCCCCTGCCCCTTTATTCTATCGTACGGCTAGACGGACGCGACCAAAGCGCCACCCTTTTATGGTGGACATTCCGCGCGTTAGAACCAAGCGTTTCGAATCCTCATTCCTCATACGAACAGCCAGAATGTGGAACGCTTTGCCTGGGTCTGTCTTCCCGTTAAGTACAACGTGAGTGTCTTCAAATCCCGAGTAAATAGGTATCTTCTAGGTAAGCGTGCTACACCCTAGACCGCACATCTGCTTAACATCAGGCAGTGTGTAGTCAAACGCGAACCTATATGAAAACAAAAAAAAATCTGTACCATAAAGGTAGAATAAAGAAATATGTTTAAACCACAGACATACAAGTACTATAGTACTTGTATGTCTGTGGTTTAACCCATAGGGGCGCCCTAGCACAAAAATAACGTATCATAGCTACGTCACAGCATATCTCGGAAACATGGCGTCGATTTTGCCCCGCCCCCTTGAAGCGTTGCGCTAAATCAATACTTCGAAAATCGATTTGAAACTCGAATCGATAAAAATATCGATTTTTCCGAGAAATACCTGATTGCCCACAGAAATGAGACCTTCTCTCTTCTGTGTGACTGCCGATGTACTAAACTTATAAAGCGTAGTTTTTAAGCTATACTAGGCCCAATTATGAAGGCGCTATCGTAAATTAAATAGCAAACTTAAAAAGTGTTCTCTCTATCGAATGCCTAAAGTGAAAAAGAAACAGAAATATGCTAATTAGCTATTATAATTACGATGGCACCTTCATGATTGACACGACACGTTTTAAATTTACTATCATAAATATGTATAACTTTCCTCATTACTTCGCACTTTCTTAACCACTCAAAAAGTCGTAGAACAAAAGTTGTTAGTTTTGATATACAGAACAAGCCCCTAAAACAATGCTAATTGATTAGAAATAACCCTGTTTAAAAGACATCATTCATTTTGGGCTATATCTGAAAGAGTGCCGACCAAAACAATTATTTAGGCAATAATATTCGTAGATACATAATATTATCCTGTACATTTTACCCCACATGACCAACCCTCTAGAATCACCTCCTGTGCAGTAGTTAGTTACCGAGTTTTGAAAACAATTATTTAAAAAAAAAGATTTTATCAACCAGCTATGAATGAAACTGAGACACTGTTTAATGTATCAACATACACTTAGGCCAGCGAACGAATATTTTGATATATTTGATAGTAGACCCTTTTGTGTTCTCTATTGAACTTAAAAACATTTATTTGAATGACAATCATCAAAATCACTGAAGCCGTTTCCGAGATCCAAAATCAATATTAGGTAGTTTAGAAAATACTAAAAAACACGCTTTCTTGGCATATCAAATAAAAAGAGTAAAATAAAAGAGTGTTTTTTAGGTTTTTTTTACCATATTTATTTTTCAATTATAGATTTTTTTCTATTTTTATAGTAAATATATTGTCATCCATCTTTGATAGGTGTGGAAATTTAAAGAAAATGTTATCGCTCAAAGTAGGTCAAAATCGAGCTCAAAGGGGTTGGTTACAAGCAAGCAAACATACAGGTTAAACTAATAAAACCATGTTGATAAAATAAATAAATGACAAGCCAACACATATTAACTACAGTAAAAAGCGTCTAATACTACTGAATATGCAATGAACGGTTCTAATAACTTATTAGAAATAAGCAGGTAAATTGGTGAATATTTTTGTTAATATATGAAAATAATTAATTTCATAATTCGATAACTACGCAGGGAGTGATCATAGAGGGTTGGTCCCATGGTATAACATGTTGAGAATTATATGCATTAATACTATTTGGTCGGAATTATCAGGATTAGCCCAATATGAATGTTGTCTTTTACAAACCTAATAGTTAACCAAGATTCTACTTAAAAACATAGGTAGTCATTAATTGGTAGTCGGGTTAAAAGGAAGTTTGGCAAAAACGAGTACTATACAACCATAGATTTATTATGACTTCTACCGATTATGCACCGAGAGAAGTATCGAATAACATATTGCAATGCAATAAAATCGTAACTTTGTCCATCACTATTTGAAGTAATGTAAACATTCAATATATTTGCTTTTCTCAAAATTATTGTTTTATGCTGTGTTGTGAATTAAAATAGATAGTTTTAAACGTCATTTATAGTTCCTGCATTGAACACTTATTCATATTTCAAAAACATAGACGTGAAAATACAAAAACTACGACTAACCTAAAAATTAGAAACATTCGCTTTTGTTCTTAGAACACGATTCGCAGCCCCAAACACAGCAGGTAACCATGGTTGTTTTTTATTGTTTGTGCCCTTATAATGTTATAAATTCTATTTATTTACACGTTTAATACAATATTTGTAGAAATCACAATCAGCTTTGCTATAGCCAAAACATAAATATGAAGATAATTTCTTATTGGTTGGATGGTCTCAGAATAATGACGGCTACAACTGTCAAAAGCCTTTTGGGGTATAGTAGATGGCGGGAGGCGAAGAATTTGATTACATATTTTTAATGCCATAATCTTAAGACATAGGGAAGCAAACAATAAAATTAAAGCAATGAGGTGATGTAATGAGAGTTGAAGGGCAAAAATCAGAATATAATCCACGCCCTTCGTTCCTACAGGGCCTCAAATTAGCCGACCACTATAAGGTCTGAATCTTTGCGGGAGGACATAAGAATTTACTTCGTATCTATTCCCTCTATAATCTAAGGTTTAACCTCTAATGGTGGTATATTTAAAAAATATTTTTAATGTCAGACGAAATGACGGCCCAGTATTAAACGTCATTGTAATATGTAGCATGGCAAAGGAAAAACTATTTTGTCCAATTTTAATGTCAGTTGTCATTGTCAATTCATACTTTATTTCCTCTTCAAGGAGCTATAATGGTGGAAAGACAATTAGTCCCTTTGCTATGCTAAGCGAGACATTTATAAAAGTCTGCAGTCAATGTATGTCACCTGTCATCTAATTACGTTTTGTGAATCCATGTTAGGCCCAATCAACCCATTTATGAACGCGCCATCGTAAAGGACATGTCCACAAAATGTATGGAGGCTGGTATAATAATAATCAAAAATTCTAACCACAACACTCTTTACATTTCGAAAATGTTCATATTTTTCTAAGTCTATTACAACAGTTAAAAATAAAAAAGACCCCTCCGATTTTTTTATAAATAATTTTGAATTTATTAGAAAAAATAAATATATTTCGCTTAATAGGTAGTTTATATCTAGCAGCCCTGATTAAGTAACCTCCAAATTATTAAATAAAAGCATTTTTACCAATAAGACACACTTTTTAAGTGACTTTTTGTTACATTGTACCTACTAACTGGTCGCACTGGTAGGTTATAATTTATAATTTTAGCAAATTAAAAGATGAATGTGGAGGAATCAGCTACGAATGCAAGTAAAATAACGTTAGAAGCACTTTATTATTGCTAAACTAGAAAAAATAATAAGCTGTATTGTTATTTTTCATATAATTTATTTTTCGCATTTAAATAAAATTGGAGGGGTGAAAATATCTAAATTAAATATTTTTGGAAAGCCCATATAACAAGCTTTCAAATGATGTTAATGCCATCTTGGTTCGATTTTTATCTGAATAATATACCACTTGTGGACGTCACCTTTAATAGCAACGTAAAAAGTGTTCTCTCTATCGAATGCCGAAAGTTAAAAAAAAAACAGAAATAGTCTAATTAACTGTTATAATTACGATGGTGTCTTCAAAATTGGGCCTTTTAGCGTCGTAGTGATAGGTGACAGTTTCGCTAACGCAAGATATTGTCATATCCTACGGGAATTATGCAATTTTCGGGATAAAATATAGCCTATGTCCTTTCTCAGGCTCTAGACTATCTGTGTACCAAATTTCATTGAGATCGGTTCATTAGTTTTGGCGTAAAAGCGCGACAGACAGACAGATAGACAGACAGACAGAGTTACTTTCGCATTTATAATATAAAATATATAATTAAATTAAATAAGTAAGGATAATATATTATCAGTATGATGATATCCAAGGACTGCTCATCGATTGATTTGACAGATATTCGATCGACAGTTGTTTATTTTGACATTCTTGCAGCGCACGCTAGAGTAGCTCGCAGATGGCAGAATTTTCCTACTTACTCAACATTTATCGTTATATTTTGGACAATTCACAAAATATCTTTATAAATTGTAGCCTATGTGTTATTCTGATGTATAAGCTATATTATTGCAAAGTTTCATCTCAATCTGTTCAGTAGTTTTTGCGTGAAAGAGTAACAAACATCCATATATCCATCCATCCATCCATCCATCCATCCATCCATCCATCCATCCATCCATCCATCCATCCTCACAAACTTTCGCGTTTATAATATTAGTAGGATGTATTTGTTTCGTACCTATAGGTTTGCGTTTGACTAGGTACATACTTTTATCCTAAGGTCAGGGAAATCAAACGACGTCCAGTGTTTTCCATACATGATGTATATTTTCCATTTTATACATGAGTCAATGAGTTGAGTACATTTGCCATTTTCACATGATGAGTATATTTATGAGTTACATAACTCTACCATTTAAACCGTTGTATAAGTACTTAAAATATTCTATGCCTTTTGTATAACAGGCACGAGTGCCGTCTACTCAGTCTAGTCGTTCTGAAAGCTCTGCTGCCCAAATTATCAAAGCCCTGCGATTATGCTATAGAACAAAGAGGTATTGTACCATAATGTAAACAATGTGAAGGAAAGAGAAATACATACTCGCAAACATTACATGTTAGAATGAGATAGAGTAGCCTTCGTATAGTAACCCTACAGCTCGGCCATCCTACTTCTAGCGAGTCCCATCGCTATGAATGAGTAAGCAAATCTTTTAAATAGTAAAAGTCTAAGATAAACGGCTAATTAGCACTCCGACTGTCCAAAATAGTAGATTCTCTATTCAATAAAAGGTTATTACAGTCCAAATTATTCATCGTAGTTTCAAAAATGTACTGTTCTGAAATGCGAAATATCTATTTAGTATTAACTATTCAGTTCAAGCTTTGTTTATGATAATTATTTGCATCAACTATAATATATTCAATCATGTACGTATTTTATTTTAATTCAAAGCCATTTTTCTATCTCTTAATTTGACAGAAGCAATATTTTTAATCTAGGCCACAAAACATCGAATAAGTCAAATTAACATCAAGATCAAGTAGTAATGATAATCATTGACATATTTATAATCATATGATATTATGATTGGCTATATAAACCAGATAGTCACTAACTTCACTAAATTATATGTATAACCTAAATAAACATTCATTGCTGCTATAATGCAGTAGTTTAAATCAAATTGGTTCACCATACCGACATTAAATTTCAATTACTATTGACTTTTTTATATTCGTGTGTTTTTTATTTTTTTGGAGGCTCACGTCTGCTCGTTATCACTAGAATTGTTATCGTATGATTTGGTTACCAAATCTCTATTAAAAATCGTTCAAAGTTAAATCTTGTAAACTGCAACTACGGTTTCCAATTATATGCCTCGCTTACAAGTCAGAAATGTGCCCGCAATCAGAAATATGTCATTGAGGAGGATCTCGGTAATTCGGTATGGTCCTTGGTATTTAGTTTTAACTATTGAAACTTACCATCATACGGCAGCTATCACTCCACTCAACTATGTCTCTCTCTTACTGGGTCTTTTTCATTGTGTTGGTTTGGAGTATTCCTGCGCTTAATATATATAAACAGCGCCGCTTACCTGTTGCTCCTTAATCTTTTCTCCTGTTTTTCACCTTCTATCAATTCTTCCATGGGAGCGTTTATCAAAGTTTTACGAATTACCTCACCTTTTGTTTGGCTTATGAAATACAGCAGTTCGAGACTTTTTTGTAGTTTTATCTTTTGCTGTGTTGATATCTACCTGTTTGTCAGAAATATGTTCTTCCTAGGATTGGTCGTAGTTTCCATAGCTAAAAGCTGACAAGGCGTCTAGTATTATCCCGTTAAATCGATTTACCTGCTCATTTTACCATGGGGTAGATGTTGCATTTTGGACCTACCTGAATAGTATGTGATAGTCGTGAAATGTCTTGTTAGTAAGACTAATACTTTTGTCAGTAATAAGACGTGAGGGAACTCCAGAGTAAGTGATGAAATTCTTTATCTTTCATACCAAAGTACAGTTAAGTACTTTATAAACTCATCAACCAGTGCTAATATTAAGTAATAATCCTTTTTTTATTTCTAATTATTATTTTTTTTTACCCCGTCATCGGACAATTGAATCGGATGTACTGCTCAACCGTAGAGCTAGATTTCTGCTGAGGCCATCTTGCGTTTGAGCTCCAGGACGATATTCTATTGTGTAAGCATATTCCTAGAGTTGGACCTACCATCATTCAATTCGGGATACGAAATCACGTTTTTCCAGGGACAATCTAAAGCCACCTCTTCTTGGGACTACTGGGCAGAGCTCCTCTAGATAAATCTCACTTAGAACCATCGGCATGAAGAAGAAGAGAAGCATTCCAGTCCGTCAAAATTAGTTTCTACAAGGTAGATTCTGAACCGGTTTAACGAAGTGATAACCGCTAATGTCTCCGATTCGTAGAAATGCCACTAACGTTTGTCGACCGTAGTTTTATGGCTAAAATAGGACTCTAGTTGCAGCGCATCATTCGAGTTCTTTTCTAGGAGTATTCCTGCCAGACCTTGTTGGCAAACATGCGTATGGAGTTCCGTTCCGCAATTATAACAGCATGTTATAAAGCAAGGATTAATATATTAGTAAATACTGATCCCTTTTTAATTTACTTACTGTCCAGAGCCACTCGGAGTGTTATTTCATAACTTTTGACAAATCGTCTCAAGAATTCCAATAAACTCAAAAACTGACGTACATACCTCATGTTGATTCTTTGGCTAAGGGAATTTGGAGATCGCTTCTACTTTCACATGCCTGGACGAATGCTGTCCGCGCTTACCACAATTCCGAGGAGATCTATTAATTCGAGAACAATGTGGCACTTACTTTCTTTTAACTCAAGCCCTTCCCTTTATTATTAACAATCGCACTTTCGTCTAATCTTTGTGTCTTCATCGAAACCTTTAGACGGTATAAGCACGTTGTCCATGTATAGTGTATACGCTAGCATATTTTATCTTACCTTAATTCCTGGAGTTATTGAAAAAGTTAACATCTTTGACAGAGCAGTGTATAGCAAAAACGCTCCATGTTCGTTCCTGATCTTGTACTGACCGTGAAATAAATAATATACCTTACCTCAAATCAAAATCTCGAAACCCACCATCAATAATGGACTTTACGATCTATGATCTCCTCCATCAATTACGGAATGCTACAATGCATAGTCTCCTACAACATATAAGCCAACCATATATGTCAGATTCTGAACCTCTACAGCAACGTGAGATATTCTCAAACGGCGAGTACAAATTTCCCCCAATACCTCCGAGCATCGATAAATTTGGTTTCGGTTTGAAACTCGTTCAGTGATTTCAAAGTTCAGAGACTTAGTCTCACTCACCTCGATAAGAGAGCATTGGCTGCCCAAATCGACTTGATAAGAAATTGATGGTCCATTTAGCTTAACGTTGAGAATGTATTTATTAATAACCTTATTTTAGCTGTAAACCCCAAAACCCGTTTTTGTTTGAAATCATTACCTGACACTTAGCCCTTTTCTGCTTCGTTTCCAACCCTGTTCCTAGGACAGTTAGATGTTTGATGGCCGAAACGGTTACAATATTTATTACATTTCAGGGCAAGTTTGTAACATTTATAGCTAGAATATCCGACTTCTTGACAATCGAAACATTTAATGTCCGAAGTCGTCGTACCTGGTTTGAAAAATCCCTTATAGTTTTGATTGGGTCCAAACTTTCTTTCATTTAGTCTGCGTGTCGCGCTCAGAGTTTCTCTCGCCTGACTGACCTTAATGGTTCGGAAATATTTCAATACCTGTTCCAGATCCTTAAGCTGCTCAGCAGGGTGTGGACACCAACCTTTACCGTCCGATCCTCAATGTCATGTAGTACAAATTTACTGCCTGCCTGCCTACTATAGATTTTACAACTATTTAACAAATTCATCTTCATACAATTAAATGTTTCTAAAAGCTCTCCATACATCACTATCTTAGCTCTCTTAATTATATTTTCCGTTCCATCTGTGAATGTAACATCGAAGTTGGATCCTAGTTCTGTGTTGTTTGAACACCAACCAGTTTAGGTTTAGAGTAGTAGATAATTTCTTTCTATATCTATCCATAAATTTTGGCACATTCTTCTACTTCAGTTATCCATGTCACAGATTGCTCTTTAATTACTCGTAATAGGTCAAATTCCGGTATCACATTCGTATTGAATGCCATTTTAAGTTTGTCAGTGCTTTTAAATTATTCTAAAATTAACAAAAACTTATCTATTAGCTTACTATTAAAATCATCCATTCTTCAGATACAAATACTTCAGTGGACTTGCCCTCGTCTGGAACTTGCTCGTTTCCTTCCATATTGTATTAGTTTGCATTTTCTGAACCCGATCCTTCGGGTCCTTCGGTATATAAGTGTATGTCCTATCCTTGGACTCACGTACATCCCTCCTGGGCCCAGTCCTTGGGTCCCATGCGCTTGTGCGCTAGTCCTGTCCTTGGACTCTCCCTCACATCCCTCCTGGGCCCAGTCCTTGGGTCCCATGCGCTTATGCGCTAGTCCTGTCCTTGGACTCTCCCTCACATCCCTCCTGGACCCAGTCTTCGGGTCTTATGCGCTTAGGCGCTAGTCCTATCCTTGGACTCTTCCTCACATCCCTCCTGAACGCAATTTTCGGGTCCTGCGTGGTAGTCTTGTCCTTGGACCCACGTATATCCCTTCATGACTTCATATTCGGGTCAATCACTTCAGGTGCATTCGTCGTTATTCTCCGTTTGATTGAAATCTGAAACTTCCACGAACAGACTTAATAAAGTGTTTATAGACATAATTTATCACCCTATTATTTATGTAGTTATGTATAACTTCATAGTAGCACGTCCTATTCTTCCTATTGCATTTCGCAGTACGTCGTAATTATGTACACTGTTACAGTACGCGCATCAAAATAAAATATGTTAAATAAATATGCCGTATAAAGTCAGCGTATTAACTTGGTAGCAAATATTTCATCCATGCCTGTAGTGGCATGACTGCAACATCGTTGTGATATTAATATCGTAATCATAAGATCCGAAAATATTTTTCTAGTATATTCTCCCAATAGCTATACTGGTATACCAATTTTGAAATTTTCGTGGCTTCTACTTGGCCCCTTTTGACCATCCAGCAGTAGTTGCCCAACAAACATCCTTGGACTCTAACCTTGATACCGCTTTTCCATTTTAAATATGTCCTCATGAAACCTTATTTGTTCATGCTCATAATTTACAGCTGCCAAATTTTTAAGGAAAACTCCGGATACGTGTTTAATTTTCAGCGATATAGTGCACCCCAAAGCTTCTTCTGTGCCAATAGAGGCTCTTTATAAAATTTTTAATCATTCTTCACCTTTATAAATATTTCCGGAAATGAACCTCATCAAGCTCATCAAGAAGAATTAGTCTCGATCATCACTACATAGTATATAACAAAGTCGCTTCGCTGTCTGTCTGTCCCTATGTATACCCTATGTGTATCTTTAAAACTATGCAACGGATTTTGATGCAATTTTTTCAATAGATAGAATGATTCAAGAGGAGGGTTTATGTGTATAATACACCTGTGTGAAGCCGGGGCGGGTTGCTAGTTTAAAAATATTAAGTGTGTTCTCATAACGAAGGTAAGTACCTACTCAAAACACGATCGGCTATCACAGTTTCTGTAACAAACCACGTTGACCAGTAGTAACAATCATTGTAGTACATATTTCCTCGATCAACGTAGCACGTGTGTCATAATTATTCATACTTAGGGTTAAATAATGAGTAAAGCAAAACAAATAGGTACTCAACAAAAGTATTTCGACGGCAAGGTAACATATAAACACAAGCCTCAATACAATACTTATGGGTGTAAAATAAACTCTGATTACAAAGACAACACTTCTTTGTTCCAGCCTTCTAGCTTTACCTTCGTTATAATCGTCATGTTAATATTATTGAGCGATACGATGTTTTATTTTAGTAAGGACTAAAACCATGGATGTATCTAATCATGGATAAGAATAAAAATCACTTTGAAAAATTATCTCTGCCTTAGAAACTGCACACCGTAGAATCGACTGTGATATTTAGAAAACCAGCACATTCGTTTTTTTATTATTATTATATCGACATGGCGTATCATGTCACTACCATAATTTCACGCATTTTAGGCTGTGCCGACGCCATTCCAGAAAACATCTTAGCTTTAGATATTCTACTTTATTTCCGATATCCATGATGCTATTTCAAAAAAAACATCTCGGCCCTTGATATTCTACCTTATTTCCCACGTTAAAGATATTCTAGAAAATATTTTGGTGTTAAACATTCTGCCTTATTTCCCACATCCACGACACGACATTCTAAAAAAAAATCTTGGCTTTAGATATTCTACCTTACTTTCCACATCCATGACGCCATTCCAGAAAACATCTTGGTTTTAAATATATTATTTCCCACATCCATGACGTCGTTCTCGAAAACATAATTATATTGGGTTTAGATGTTCTACCATATTTCCACATCCATGACCGCAGTACGCATTACTTAAATGAACAGCAGAATAATTTGCTTTCGCCAACTTTGTTAGGATCTATATAATCATCGAAAACCACGTTACCGTTAAAATAATTATACCTTCATAGTTATTTTTTTTTTAGTTAATTAGAGCTAGTTACAAAAAATCACGCGCTTCCGTTCAAACATGTTCGTAAACATTACCGGATGTTTACGATTAATCGAAAAAAATAATAAAGTAAAATTGGATGATTTTTTTCTAAATTACTCTTGTAATTTCTTTGTGCATTTCGATCACAGTCAAAGACAGGTCCTCCTCCTTTTGTGAGTTGTGTAGGGTTACTATACGAAGGCTACTCTATCTCATTCTAACATGTAATGTTTGCGAGTATGTATTTCTCTTTCCTTCACATTGTTTACATTATGGTACAATACCTCTTTGTTCTATAGCATAATCACAGGGCTTTGATAATTTGGGCGGCAGAGCTTTCAGAACGACTAGACTGAGTAGACGGCACTCGTGCCTGTTATACAAAAGGCATAGAATATTTTAAGTACTTATACAACGGTTTAAATGGTAGAGTTATGTAACTCATAAATATACTCATCATGTGAAAATGGCAAATGTACTCAACTCATTGACTCATGTATAAAATGGAAAATATACATCATGTATGGAAAACAACACTGGACGTCGTTTGATTTCCCTGACCTTAGGATAAAAGGTCAGAAGAGGGGATAACAAGAAAATATATCATTTTCTTGCCACGCTCGCTCGCTCGGAAAAACGTAAGTTGCTGTTGCATTTTTTTTGACTAACCCAAACGTATAGACACGCTAGAATTTTCTTTGTGTTTGGTCATTTCTATTAGGTAATGTGATCAGCGAATTTGTTTTCTTTTTTCCTTTTTTCAACCAACTCACAAAAGGAGGAGGATCTGTCTTTGACTGTGATCGAAATGCACAAAGAAATTACAAGAGTAATTTAGAAAAAAATCATCTAATTTTACTTTATTATTTTTTCGATTAATCGTAAACATCCGGTAATGTTTACGAACATGTTTGAACGGAAGCGCGTGATTTTTTGTAACTAGCTCTAATTAACTAAAAAAAAAAAAAAAAAACTATGAAGGTATAATTATTTTAACGGTAACGTGGTTTTCGATGATTATATAGATCCTAACAAAGTTGGCGAAAGCAAATTATTCTGCTGTTCATTTAAATAATGCGTACTGCGGTCAGGGATGTGGAAATATGGTAGAACATCTAAACCCAATATAATTATGTTTTCGAGAACGACGTCATGGATGTGGGAAATAATATATTTAAAACCAAGATGTTTTCTGGAATGGCGTCATGGATGTGGAAAGTAAGGTAGAATATCGAAAGCCAAGATTTTTTTTTAGAATGTCGTGTCGTGGATTTGGGAAATAAGGCAGAATGTTTAACACCAAAATATTTTCTAGAATATCTTTAACGTGGGAAATAAGGTAGAATATCAAGGGCCGAGATGTTTTTTTGAAATAGCATCATGGATATCGGAAATAAAGTAGAATATCTAAAGCTAAGATGTTTTCTGGAATGGCGTCGGCACAGCCTAAAATGCGTGAAATTATGGTAGTGACATGATACGCCATGTCGATATAATAATAATAAAAAAACGAATGTGCTGGTTTTCTAAATATCACAGTCGATTCTACGGTGTGCAGTTTCTAAGGCAGAGATAATTTTTCAAAGTGACTTTTATTCTTATCCATGATTAGATACATCCATGGTTTTAGTCCTTACTAAAATAAACCATCGTATCGCTCAATAATATTAACATGACGATTATAACGAAGGTAAAGCTAGAAGGCTGGAACAAAGAAGTGTTGTCTTTGTAATCAGAGTTTATTTTACACCCATAAGTATTGTGTTGAGGCTTGTGTTTATATGTTACCTTGCCGTCGAAATACTTTTGTTGAGTACCTATTTGTTTTGCTTTACTCATTATTTAACCCTAAGTATGAATAATTATGACACACGTGCTACGTTGATCGAGGAAATATGTACTACAATGATTGTTACTACTGGTCAACGTGGTTTGTTACAGAAACTGTGATAGCCGATCGTGTTTTGAGTAGGTACTTACCTTCGTTATGAGAACACACTTAATATTTTTAAACTAGCGACCCGCCCCGGCTTCACACAGGTGTATTATACACATAAATTCTCCTCTTGAATCATTCTATCTATTGAAAAAATTGCATCAAAATCCGTTGCATAGTTTTAAAGATACACATAGGGTATACATAGGGACAGACAGACAGCGAAGCGACTTTGTTATATACTATGTAGTGATGATCGAGACTAATTCTTCTTGATGAGCTTGATGAGGTTCATTTCCGGAAATATTTATAAAGGTGAAGAATGATTAAAAATTTTATAAAGAGCCTCTATTGGCACAGAAGAAGCTTTGGGGTGCACTATATCGCTGAAAATTAAACACGTATCCGGAGTTTTCCTTAAAAATTTGGCAGCTGTAAATTATGAGCATGAACAAATAAGGTTTCATGAGGACATATTTAAAATGGAAAAGCGGTATCAAGGTTAGAGTCCAAGGATGTTTGTTGGGCAACTACTGCTGGATGGTCAAAAGGGGCCAAATGGAAGCCACGAAAATTTCAAAATTGGTATACCAGTATAGCTATTGGGAGAATATACTAGAAAAATATTTTCGGATCTTATGATTACGATATTAATATCACAACGATGTTGCAGTCATGCCACTACAGGCATGGATGAAATATTTGCTACCAAGTTAATACGCTGACTTTATACGGCATATTTATTTAACATATTTTATTTTGATGCGCGTACTGTAACAGTGTACATAATTACGACGTACTGCGAAATGCAATAGGAAGAATAGGACGTGCTACTATGAAGTTATACATAACTACATAAATAATAGGGTGATAAATTATGTCTATAAACACTTTATTAAGTCTGTTCGTGGAAGTTTCAGATTTCAATCAAACGGAGAATAACGACGAATGCACCTGAAGTGATTGACCCGAATATGAAGTCATGAAGGGATATACGTGGGTCCAAGGACAAGACTACCACGCAGGACCCGAAAATTGCGTTCAGGAGGGATGAGAGGAAGAGTCCAAGGATAGGACTAGCGCCTAAGCGCATAAGACCCGAAGACTGGGTCCAGGAGGGATGTGAGGGAGAGTCCAAGGACAGGACTAGCGCATAAGCGCATGGGACCCAAGGACTGGGCCCAGGAGGGATGTGAGGGAGAGTCCAAGGACAGGACTAGCGCACAAGCGCATGGGACCCAAGGACTGGGCCCAGGAGGGATGTACGTGAGTCCAAGGATAGGACATACACTTATATACCGAAGGACCCGAAGGATCGGGTTCAGAAAATGCAAACTAATACAATATGGAAGGAAACGAGCAAGTTCCAGACGAGGGCAAGTCCACTGAAGTATTTGTATCTGAAGAATGGATGATTTTAATAGTAAGCTAATAGATAAGTTTTTGCTAATTTTAGAATAATTTAAAAGCACTGACAAACTTAAAATGGCATTCAATACGAATGTGATACCGGAATTTGACCTATTACGAGTAATTAAAGAGCAATCTGTGACATGGATAACTGAAGTAGAAGAATATGCCAAAATTTATGGATAGATATAGAAAGAAATTATCTACTACTCTAAACCTAAACTGGTTGGTGTTCAAACAACACAGAACTAGGATCCAACTTCGATGTTACATTCACAGATGGAATGGAAAATATAATTAAGAGAGCTAAGATAGTGATAATATAATATAATTAAGAGAGCTATATGTATGGAGAGCTTTTAGAAACATTTAATTGTATGAAGATGAATTTGTTAAATAGTTGTAAAATCTATAGTAGGCAGGCAGGCAGTAAATTTGTACTACATGACATTGAGGATCGGACGGTAAAGGTTGGTGTCCACACCCTGCTGAGCAGCTTAAGGATCTGGAACAGGTATTGAAATATTTCCGAACCATTAAGGTCAGTCAGGCGAGAGAAACTCTGAGCGCGACACGCAGACTAAATGAAAGAAAGTTTGGACCCAATCCAAACTATAAGGGATTTTTCAAACCAGGTACGACGACTTCGGACATTAAATGTTTCGATTGTCAAGAAGTCGGATATTCTAGCTATAAATGTTACATACTTGCCCTGAAATGTAATAAATATTGTAACCGTTTCGGCCATCAAACATCTAACTGTCCTAGGAACAGGGTTGGAAACGAAGCAGAAAAGGGCTAAGTGTCAAGTAATGATTTCAAACAAAAACGGGTTTTGGGGTTTACAGCTAAAATAAGGTTATTAATAAATACATTCTCAACGTTAAGCTAAATGGATCATCAATTTCTTATCAAGTCGATTTGGGCAGCCAATGCTCTCTTATCGAGGTGAGTGAGACTAAGTCTCTGAACTTTGAAATCACTGAACGAGTTTCAAACCGAAACCAAATTTATCGATGCTCGGAGGTATTGGGGGAAATTTGTACTCGCCGTTTGAGAATATCTCACGTTGCTGTAGAGGTTCAGAATCTGACATATATGGTTGGCTTATATGTTGTAGGAGACTATGCATTGTAGCATTCCGTAATTGATGGAGGAGATCATAGATCGTAAAGTCCATTATTGATGGTGGGTTTCGAGATTTTGATTTGAGGTAAGGTATATTATTTATTTCACGGTCAGTACAAGATCAGGAACGAACATGGAGCGTTTTTGCTATACACTGCTCTGGCAAAGATGTTAACTTTTTCAATAACTGCAGGAATTAAGGTAAGATAAAATATGCTAGCGTATACACTATACATGGACAACGTGCTTATACCGTCTAAAGGTTTCGATGAAGACACAAAGATTAGACGAAAGTGCGATTGTTAATAATAAAGGGAAGGGCTTGAGTTAAAAGAAAGTAAGTGCCACATTGTTCTCGAATTAATAGATCTCCTCGGAATTGTGGTAAGCGCGGACAGCATTCGTCCAGGCATGTGAAAGTAGAAGCGATCTCCAAATTCCCTTAGCCAAAGAATCAACATGAGGTATGTACGTCAGTTTTTGAGTTTATTGGAATTCTTGAGACGATTTGTCAAAAGTTATGAAATAACACTCCGAGTGGCTCTGGACAGTAAGTAAATTAAAAAGGGATAAGTATTTACTAATATATTAATCCTTGCTTTATAACATGCTGTTATAATTGCGGAACGGAACTCCATACGCATGTTTGCCAACAAGGTCTGGCAGGAATACTCCTAGAAAAGAACTCGAATGATGCGCTGCAACTAGAGTCCTATTTTAGCCATAAAACTACGGTCGACAAACGTTAGTGGCATTTCTACGAATCGGAGACATTAGCGGTTATCACTTCGTTAAACCGGTTCAGAATCTACCTTGTAGAAACTAATTTTGACGGACTGGAATGCTTCTCTTCTTCTTCATGCCGATGGTTCTAAGTGAGATTTATCTAGAGGAGCTCTGCCCAGTAGTCCCAAGAAGAGGTGGCTTTAGATTGTCCCTGGAAAAACGTGATTTCGTATCCCGAATTGAATGATGGTAGGTCCAACTCTAGGAATATGCTTACACAATAGAATATCGTCCTGGAGCTCAAACGCAAGATGGCCTCAGCAGAAATCTAGCTCTACGGTTGAGCAGTACATCCGATTCAATTGTCCGATGACGGGGTAAAAAAAATAATAATTAGAAATAAAAAAAGGATTATTACTTAATATTAGCACTGGTTGATGAGTTTATAAAGTACTTAACTGTACTTTGGTATGAAAGATAAAGAATTTCATCACTTACTCTGGAGTTCCCTCACGTCTTATTACTGACAAAAGTATTAGTCTTACTAACAAGACATTTCACGACTATCACATACTATTCAGGTAGGTCCAAAATGCAACATCTACGCCATGGTAAAATGAGCAGGTAAATCGATTTAACGGGATAATACTAGACGCCTTGTCAGCTTTTAGCTATGGAAACTACGACCAATCCTAGGAAGAACATATTTCTGACAAACAGGTAGATATCAACACAGCAAAAGATAAAACTACAAAAAAGTCTCGAACTGCTGTATTTCATAAGCCAAACAAAAGGTGAGGTAATTCGTAAAACTTTGATAAACGCTCCCATGGAAGAATTGATAGAAGGTGAAAAACAGAAGAAAAGATTAAGGAGCAACAGGTAAGCGGCGCTGTTTATATATATTAAACGCAGGAATACTCCAAACCAACACAATGAAAAAGACCCAGTAAGAGAGAGACATAGTTGAGTGGAGAGATAGCTGCCGTATGATGGTAAGTTTCAATAGTTAAAACTAAATACCAAGGACCATACCGAATTACCGAGATCCTCCTCAATGACATATTTCTGATTGCGGGCACATTTCTGACTTGTAAGCGAGGCATATAATTGGAAACCGTAGTTGCAGTTTACAAGATTTAACTTTGAACGATTTTTAATAGAGATTTGGTAACCAAATCATACGATAACAATTCTAGTGATAACGAGCAGACGTGAGCCTCCAAAAAAATAAAAAACACACGAATATAAAAAAGTCAATAGTAATTGAAATTTAATGTCGGTATGGTGAACCAATTTGATTTAAACTACTGCATTATAGCAGCAATGAATGTTTATTTAGGTTATACATATAATTTAGTGAAGTTAGTGACTATCTGGTTTATATAGCCAATCATAATATCATATGATTATAAATATGTTAATGATTATCATTACTACTTGATCTTGATGTTAATTTGACTTATTCGATGTTTTGTGGCCTAGATTAAAAATATTGCTTCTGTCAAATTAAGAGATAGAAAAATGGCTTTGAATTAAAATAAAATACGTACATGATTGAATATATTATAGTTGATGCAAATAATTATCATAAACAAAGCTTGAACTGAATAGTTAATACTAAATAGATATTTCGCATTTCAGAACAGTACATTTTTGAAACTACGATGAATAATTTGGACTGTAATAACCTTTTATTGAATAGAGAATCTACTATTTTGGACAGTCGGAGTGCTAATTAGCCGTTTATCTTAGACTTTTACTATTTAAAAGATTTGCTTACTCATTCATAGCGATGGGACTCGCTAGAAGTAGGATGGCCGAGCTGTAGGGTTACTATACGAAGGCTACTCTATCTCATTCTAACATGTAATGTTTGCGAGTATGTATTTCTCTTTCCTTCACATTGTTTACATTATGGTACAATACCTCTTTGTTCTATAGCATAATCACAGGGCTTTGATAATTTGGGCGGCAGAGCTTTCAGAACGACTAGACTGAGTAGACGGCACTCGTGCCTGTTATACAAAAGGCATAGAATATTTTAAGTACTTATACAACGGTTTAAATGGTAGAGTTATGTAACTCATAAATATACTCATCATGTGAAAATGGCAAATGTACTCAACTCATTGACTCATGTATAAAATGGAAAATATACATCATGTATGGAAAACACTGGACGTCGTTTGATTTCCCTGACCTTAGGATAAAAGTTGGTTGAAAAAAAGAAAAAAGAAAACAAATTCGCTGATCACATTACCTAATAGAAATGACCAAACACAAAGAAAATTCTAGCGTGTCTATACGTTTGGGTTAGTCAAAAAAAATGCAACAGCAACTTACGTTTTTCCGAGCGAGCGAGCGTGGCAAGAAAATGATATATTTTCTTGTTATCCCCTCTTCTGACCTTTTATCCTAAGGTCAGGGAAATCAAACGACGTCCAGTGTTTTCCATACATGATGTATATTTTCCATTTTATACATGAGTCAATGAGTTGAGTACATTTGCCATTTTCACATGATGAGTATATTTATGAGTTACATAACTCTACCATTTAAACCGTTGTATAAGTACTTAAAATATTCTATGCCTTTTGTATAACAGGCACGAGTGCCGTCTACTCAGTCTAGTCGTTCTGAAAGCTCTGCTGCCCAAATTATCAAAGCCCTGCGATTATGCTATAGAACAAAGAGGTATTGTACCATAATGTAAACAATGTGAAGGAAAGAGAAATACATACTCGCAAACATTACATGTTAGAATGAGATAGAGTAGCCTTCGTATAGTAACCCTACAATACCTACTGGCAAATATGCGGTCTAAGGTTATCCGTAGCTTGTGGCTAACATAACAGCCGCGACCAAGACGTTAGATTCGGTCTATAGTCATTGTTGTATGGTTTGTTTAAGTAGGTAGTTGTTCGAATCTATTTTTTGTTATTGTGATTTAATTTTAGATGCAAATTGCTGATCGTAGGCGCCGGTGCAGGGGGCTGTAGCGTGGCGTGGCGATTCTCGAAAATTTTGAAACCGAACGATATTATTCTTTTAGAGCCGTCACAGGTAAGTTACAATATTTTAAAAGCCTTCGTGTGGATTAAAAAACTAACACCATCCAAGGCTAGTCCTGGCCTAGCCAATAGAAACTTATTTTAACAAAAGTCAAGGTAAAAGCCCATAAATTCTTTGGGTCTCGTCTGTCTTTTGGCAATAGCCTTCTCTAAAGCAATTCTACACGCCTGCTTCGTAAGTACCTACTTGCCTTTTACAGATGCACATTTCTTAAGCTTTAGATCTTTGTCGACATTCGTTTATTTATTTGATAAATTACAATGGTAGATATTTATTAACAATACATTATCTTTAAACAACCAAACCTAGGTTTCTGTAGTAACCCCCAAAACCAATTGGTTTTTCAGTTCGTGTTTCTCAAAAATGGTGTCTAAATGGGCAAGACTTATAACACGAATCAATTTGACGTTTTTAAGTTATACTAAGCGCCACACAAATCGGCGGATGAGAAGTTAGCCGCAAATGACACTTCGTCGTGATTCGCTAATTATTGCGCATGTGTGCACTACTGTGCACGGGCGTAGGGAGCGCGCGGGAGGCATGAGGTAGGCGGACGGATGTGCCCCGACGTCTCGTTTCTCTGGCTTCCGCGTATACCTATATTTCGGCTTTTGCGTAGCGCTCTGCGCATAACTTCCCATCCACCGATTTGTGTGGCGCTTAGTATATTTATTGTAGGTCCACTACTGCCAGCCTCAGTTCACGCTAGTCGCCGGTGGTATCAGACAGTTCGCAGACACGTACAGGCCGACTAGCTCCTTACTCCCTAACGTGCTTTGGCTGAGAGACTCCGTCGAAGACTTCGACCCTTCCAATAATGTCGTCTACACTTCGAATGGAGACAAAGTGACGTACGACTTCATGGTGGTAGCTGTTGGACTGAAGAATGGCTATGATCAGGTACTGACTCGGAATAAATACTGGCTTAACTACTTCGAATGCAGGCGATGTATCTTAGTGGGAACTTCATCAAGGTTTCTCTGACCACTTTTATTAGCAGACTTCAAAAAGGAGGATTTACTTACTTCGACTGTTTTTTATGGTTTCGTACCACAAATGAAAAAAACGGAACCCTTATAGGATCACTTTGTTGTCCGCCTGTCCGTCTGTGTGTATGTCAAGACTCTTTATCTCGGAAACGCGTAAAAATATCGAGTTGAAATACGTAGGTACCTATATGTATTGTTTCTTGCAGTTGTGTAAAAGAAAAACTTCTCAGTTATCGTTTAAAAAAGTTAGAGCCGTTTATGTCATAAAAATCTGCATACTATTTCGACACTCACAAAAATCAAAACATACAGGGTACTTCCCGTTGACGTAGAATTATGAAATTTGGCGAAAAGCATTGTCTCAGAGTACATATATAGGAATAAATCTGAATACTGTACATTTTTGTTTAAATCACTAAAAATAGGGTCTCAAAATTCACAAAATATCGTATCATGTAAAGTAGAAGATAAAAGAGCTTCATTAGCTCATGTTAAAACAGGTTTTGAATTATTTCAACAGTGTGTAATTTTCGATGTACCTATGACGAGAATTTATTTTATTTATATTAATAACTAGTTTTTACCCGCGGCTTCGCCCGCATGATATTTTGATTTTTGATGCAATATCATTATAATTTATAGCCTATGTGTTATTCTGATATATATGCTATATTATTGCAAAGTTTCATCTCAATCCGTTCAGTAGTTTTTGCGTGAAAGAGTAACAAACATCCATACATCCATCCATCCATCCATCCATCCATCCTCACAAACTTTCGCGTTTATAATATATGTAGGATGTAGGATGTAGGATGTAGGATGTAGGATGTAGGATGTAGGATGTAGGATGTAGGATGTAGGATGTAGGATGTAGGATGTAGGATATGTAGGATGTAGGATGTAGGATGTAGGATGTAGGATAGGATAAAGAATAAAGAGAAAAGTGAAAAAATTATTTGTCGATGGTTGTAGTATAGAGATTTTAACAACTTACTTCACAATTTTGTGAAATTTTTTGGATTTGTACGGAACCCTCGGTGTGCGAGTCTGACTCACACTTGTCCGGTTTTTTTTTAACTTATCATTCCACCATCAACTAATAATTAACGAAAGGCCAGTATAAAACAGAGTTTGTGGCTGCCACCCGCCACTGCTAGATGGCAGTGTTCAATGTTAAAACGCGCAAATATTTCATATCACAAATGTGTCGGCATGTTTCTACGGTACGGTAGATTAGAGGTTCTTCAGATTAAATTTACCAAATAGTTTTTCCAACGACTCCGGTTTCCAAGGGTCGTTTCCGAAAGTAATAATAATAGTTCTACTTATACTTAGTACTTGTAGAAAATGTAGAACTACCGGGTCAAAATTTTCCCGATAGTCCTACCGTTGAACTAGCCATTAGCCATGGTTGAACTCGGTGTCTCCATATGTAAATCGAGAATTACCGTGTTGTAGGATAAAAATTACGGTGTTTCTAGACCGAATTACGGTGAATTTACTAAAAGTATACCGTGTAATTTTTGAAAGGAAAAAAAAAACAATATTATTATGAAATGATAACACTATACCTATTTACATTTTAAATGATTAACAAAATGACTATTATTATAAATCAGAGTCTCCTAGCACAGCAGTATCTTTTTCGTAAATGGATTTATTCATTTTTGACAACATGTGGCCTGAAATCAGCACAGTTTTTCCCATTTCTTTTAATGGACTGCTGGGTGAAAATGTTCCCTTTTTTGGTTAGCAGTTTGTTTCTTTTTTTCGTCTTAATATCATTGACCTGGCTGAAAATACGCTCGCACTCGGCATTTGAATGCGGTAGAGAAAGCACACACATATTTTTTTCCCGTCTGTATCCCTTAGCTCTAAAATCTGAAAAAAAAAACTGTAATTAGTACATATATAGTAATGTCATATTAACGTCCAAATAAATAAAAAAAAACAGTTAAATTGAAATATCCAACCTTGTGCCAAAATACATCAGGTTTTTCAGTTACAGCCAGAGCCTGTATGTCTTTTAGTTGTGTTGCAATTAATGGAAAATTTCTCCATTCGTTATCTAGTTTTTGTTGTTTATCCAGCGTTTTAGGAGTAACGCGTGGCAGCATGTTAAATAACGTCGATAATGAGGATAACCTTCTATCAGCCGATGCCAACATACACATTTCAGGGCGCAATTTAAAATTGGGTGCCTTATAACATGTCTAGTTACATTAAATACAACAAACTAATTCATAATGGTAATACGGTGATTTATGACACGGTAATACCATTATTACCTTGACGGTAGATAACGACTTGATTACGGTGCATCTACGGTAATTACCGTGTTTATGGACTACCGAGACAAAAATAATCCCGGTAGTCTACTGTAGAACATTTCGCTTTTAGGGCTCAGAGTAGTCAGAAGGTCGAATTTGCTAAAAACTTAAAATTTCATTACGTTAACTAAGGTCGTATAATCTGGGTGGCTAGTCCTGGTGTCAGGTTTTGAAGCCGCCTGAAGTGTCAGTTTTTTATGTCGTAAAAACCTCATATTTCGACACTAACAAGGGAATCAAGGTACAATCAGGGTACTTCCCGTTGAACTAGAACTATCGCCAAAGAGACGTTAGGAATAAATCTGATAAATGCACATTTTTAATTTAATCACAAAAATAGGGCCTAAATGGATACAAATATTAAGCTATTACTACAAATAATACACTATTACTACTTCTACGATATGTAATTTTCGATGTACGACGATAAAAGTAATAAAGAACCTTCTGTCGATGATTTTATCTACTTATACCTAGTTACGTACCTACGCCCTGAGGTTTTAACAACTTAGTTCCTGATTTTGTGCAATTTTCAGCATTTGTACGGAACCCTCAGTGTGTGAACCTGACTCGCACTTTTCTTGTTTTTATTTTTATTTCGTATAGGCTTGCGTTTGAGTACATAAGATATACAGTCTAGGATGTCGCACGCTTACCTAGAAGACGTCTAATTACCTCAGCGGTTACCACAAAATTTTATCGTCATCGGTTGAATGGTTTTGAAAAATCAACAATAATATATCTGTGGCAATTCTATAGATAGGTATAATTTACTACATGTTATAAAATTTCATCTGACGAAATGTGGTCAACGCTATAAAATACATATACATAACAATATATAAAATTAATAAAATATCAAATACTTCACAATATCGAATCTTACTAACTAACTTAAATGAACACAATACTTAAACCATAACATACGTCATCTGTGAAAACTTCAACGTTCTAGTTATCGCCGTTCACGAGATACAGCCTGGTGACAGACAGACAGACGGACAGCGGAGTCTTAGTAATGGGGTCCCGTTTTTACCCTTTGGGTAGGTATGGAACCCTAAAAATGGCCACAGCCAGTGCAGCGGCCTCAACCGGTGCACCTGCCAATACATTGATTCGAGCAAACTATACGAATTTTGTAATGATTGAAGTCGGCTGCGCCATTTTTGGTCATTTGGCATGTTTCGTATTTCTCAGACCACTTTTATGTCAATTACAAGATCCCTGGTCTCGAAGAAGCTCTCGACAGCGCCGCATCGCCAGTCACGACGATCTACTCTCCCGAGTACTGCCTGAAGACTTGGCGCCTGATGCAGCAATTCCGCGGTGGGTTCGCGGTGTTCACTCGGCCGCAGCAAGCCGGGAAGTGCTCCGGGGCTACCCACTGTGTGACCTACCTTGCTGATCATTATTGGAGGAAGGTATATCCGTGGGTTTTATCTCTTAGGTACTTAGAGTATGCAATGGATGATAGAATACTGCGTGAAGACTTGGCGCCAGATGCAGTAGTTTCGTGGTGGATTCGCGGTGTTCACTCGGCCGCTGCAATCCGGGAAGTGCTCCGGGGCTACCCACTGTGTGACCTACCTTGCTGATCATTATTGGAGGAAGGTATATCCGTGGGTTTTATCTCTTAGGAACCTACTTAGAGTGTGCAATGGATGATAGAATACTGCGTGAAGACTTGGCGCCAGATGCAGTAGTTTCGTGGTGGATTCGCGGTGTTCACTCGGCCGCTGCAATCTGGGAAGTGATCCGGGGCTACCCACTGCGTCACTTACCTCGCTGATCATTATTGGAGGAAGGTACCTACATCGGTGGTTTGCGCGCTCTAAGCTAAGGTGCGTAGAGTGTGCATGGATGATAGATGAATACTGTGTGGAGACTTGGCGCCTGATACAGCAGTCCCAGCTAAAAAACAAAACAAGAACAGTTCCGCGGCGGATTAGCGGTGTTAACGAGGCTGCAGCAAGGCGGGAAGTGCTCTGGTGCTACGCACTGTATGACCTACCTTGCTGATCATTATTGGAGAACGGAACGGAGTATGATCATCAACGCCAACGCTTACCTGATTGGTCCCTGGATACTTTTTTCAGATGTTTCTCCTGATTCCTGCCTACGTTAACAAATTCTAGGTGTCTACGCTTTACCTAAAAGCAGCTTACATTACATTAAAGTCCGTTAGTGGCCGTCCTACTTTTGACAAGAAGACGGTTCAGTTCTTTCAGAGTCTAGTTCTTCGATATAATAATCTTAAAGTTGTTTCCTTTTCTAATTCTAAATGTACTTTACTGTTTCTCAGCAAAAGATCCGCAAGCACACCAGCATGACATACGTGACAGGAAATGACGTCACGTACGGGGTCCCGAAGTACGCGACGGCTCTGAACAGGATCGCCGCTGAACGGAACATCGCAGTCAACTACAATATGGAGCTGGCGGAAATAACGTCACGGGGGGCTGTGTTCATCGACAAGGATAAAGGGGGTGGGGTAAAGTACATTATTTTATCCATAGCACATGTATACTTTTATCTTTGTCATTAAAAAAACTTTTTTTTGGGTTTGTTGAGATAGGGAAAAGTTTAAGAACAAAAGTTGTTAGTTTTGATGTAGGTACAGAATATTCCCTTAAAAGAATGCTAATTGATTACCAGTATCCCTGTTGGTCATCAGGGTTAATGGGGAAAGTCAGTCTTGTTATGTGTACCCTAAAAATGATGAAGTTGCAGCAAGAACGGCGTTGCATGTCTGGTTTAGGCAGAATCAAACTTAATAGTGTCTGTGAAGATAGCTACGAGCTGCGCAAATTCTGTGTCCTTTCGCCGCTGACATATTCCAGCGGATTAGCAAGTTGACATGGCAGTGGGCAGGACATATAGCACGGAGGACTGATGACCGATGGGATCTTAAAGTTCTCGAGTGGAAACTACACCACATAATGGCAAGCGCAGTATGGGGAGTCCACCCACAAAGCGGACGAATGACCTCATTAAGACCGCAGGATCACACTGGATGCTAGCCGCTGCCAACCGGTCTTATTTGAGATTTTTAGGGGAGGCCTATGTCCAGCAGTGGACGTCCTATGGCTGATGAATGGATGGTCTCCCGTTCTTGCTGCATCTACAAAATCAGTCGTTCAAGTTACATGCGTCGTTAAACAAGTAACATTGATAGGTCATTCAGAGCTTTTCTCGATCTATCTGGCCGTCAACTTTTTGGTCAAAATTTTAAAATTTCTCCGTCCCAGTGTATAACATTGCCGTACAACTTCCTCCACGTGACGCCCCCGATGGTGCCCCCACCCTGCCTGGCCCGATGCCCCGAGCTGGTCACAGACGAAGGGTATTTAGACGTGGACTGGCGCACGCTACTGCATCGGAATATTAAGAATGTATTTGGGATCGGGGACTGTTTGGCCACACCTAATAGCAAGACTGCGGCGGCTGTGGGTGAGACACCTGACTTTTCCGGTGTACTAGCACTTACCTACGTAAAGACGTGGACTGGCGCACGCTGCCACTTCGTACTATTAAGAACGTGTTCGGAATGGGGAACTGTTTGGCCACGCCTAATAGCAAGACTGTGGCGGCTGTAGGTGAGACATATGACTTTTTATAAAACTTTATGGGTAACTACTATCGCAACTGTGCTGTGATCGCAGCTTATGTAGGTTTAGTAAAATACAAGCATAATGGCATCTGTGAATACGAGGCAAGTCTTAGCGCAGGTAGCAAATAAAAATGTCAGCGAGGGTGAGGACAAATATATGAATAACCTATCTGGCTTTGGCTTCGAGCAAATATCTACAGAGCCACAGTCCCTAAGTAAAACCAGTAAAAAAATGTCCGAGTACCGTCATACATACCGACTTAGATATTTACATTAAATACTTCACAATGACTCGTTTTCTCGAATCTCGACCATATGTCACCTAATTAGTGCTTGTAACCGAGCACTTTGGCACCGCGCGGCGTTATAGTCGGCTTGCAATCGTCTTACGACTAACTAAAAAGCCTGCCCACTACATAGGATGGGCAGAGTTTTGGCTCGGACACGTTTTTCGCACGATTGTGACTATAGATATTTGCTCGAAGGGCTGTGGTCATAATATATTCGCGATGTTAGCATAGCTTTTCCCAAGTTATTACTTACCTTTGGTTTCTTCGTTTCGGTCATAGGACATTCACTACTGGACATAGACCTCCCCTATGGATCTCCAATAAATAAATAAATATTTGGGGACATCATACACACGGCCTCTGACCCCAAACTAAGCAAAGCTTGTGATATGGCTGCCAGAGACTGGTATATTACATATAAATATTTTTAAATACATACTTATATAGATAGTAACTAAATAACACTCAGACACAGAGCAAACACCTATGTTCATCACATAAATATTTGCCCTGGGTGGGGATCGAACCCACGCCTCTTTGACCTAGAAGTTAGGGTACTAACCACTGAGCGACCGAGGCAGTCAATAAGACTGGTTGGAAGCGACTCACATCCACTGCGATCCTGCGGTCTTGATAAGGTCATCCGTCATCCCTGTGGGTGGAAATCCTACGCTGCGCTTGCCGATATATGGTCTCCAGTCTCCACCCGAGAACTTACACGCCTAATAACAATTTTAGCCCAGCAAAGCCCCGTCGTGTTCACGAATTTATCGGCGGTTATGGCGGGAAAAGAGCCGCCAGCCGTATATAACGGCTACGGCGCGTGTCCTATCCTGACATCGTACCGCACCGCCATTCTGACAGAGTTCCTTTACGACAAGCAAGTGTGGGAGACTTTCCCTTTCGATCAGGTATGTATGCATGGTACGGTACGTTAGGTATCACCGCGCCTCGGGAGGCATGTGGAAGTGTATCACCAACTTACAGAGACAGCGGAAGGCGTGGGCTACGTGGGCCACCGCCCACGGCCCTAGAGGCCTCGCGCTCTCAGGGGGATCCCGCAGTGGAGCCTGTGTTCACTAAAATAGGCAATTCAAAATCTTAACTTGCCCACAAGAAATTTTGATCTTGCGCCACCATTGCCAAGTGATCGGTATACCTACTAGAATTGGCTTAGTTAATATTTTAATTAGAACTGGAGTGTTCCACCACAGCGCCTAGTGTCGGGGCCACGGACATGCTCTCGCTCTCATCTGCGCGCCCGACAGCGCCAGTCCCAGTGTGTTAGCATTAGCTTAAATGTACGCGAAGGTGGTACTTTTTGTAGTTGAAGCATGAATACATGTCATACTACTCGACTTTTGCGTCGCATTTCAATCATGGGTTGTAAGCTTGTGGAGTAGGACAAAGATGAAATTGATTTAAGTTACTTTATTTTTTGGGTAGAAATAGTATTTTATCTGTGTAGTGTATAATATTGCTCTTGTATGCACAAAATCCCAGGTTACCTAATTCCCGTTCTGGTAGACGTTTGAATCATAAATTAAAGTATTTGGAAAGTGTTATTAATATCATCAACATCAGTTTTATGTTTTATAGGACAATATGGACTCTTGCTTATAGGCCAATAAACAATGCCACCAAGATTTTAGTTCCAAATGGCCTAATTTATTCAGATATGGAATCATTTTCTTTCCAGAGTAAAGAAAGTCGCTTCCTATATCATTTGAAGACGAATATAATCCCTTACTTATACTGGAACAAATTACTGAAAGGAAAATGGAATGGCCCTGGAAAGATAAGAAAAATCATCAACCCCTTTGGAAGATAAAAAACGTTTATTTCGTCGTCAAATTAATTTATTAAATAAATGGCTCTAAATATACACAACATACTATCATTGATTTAAAAAATATGTACACTTAAATATGGTAACACTAATAAAAATACTGTTGTGAGGTGGTACAAACTGTTTGGTAGAAATTATTTACAGCTAAGATAAAACTAAATACTCTACTTACCTACTTACTAGTAAATAACAATTATATCTCACTTCCAAAATAGTAATCTCAAAATTTTGTTCTTGTATCAAAAACTGTTGTCAATTTCCATTATTGTTTACTTACAATAATTTGGGTACAGAACACAAGAACTGGTTACTACTAAGCCACAACCGACGCCAATGGCAACTATAGGCCGAATCATATAAGTCGACGGATGTGAAGTTAGCTACGAGTTGCGCAATATCGAATCCTGACTGAAGCTCACATAAAGCTGTGCATTGATTGGGTTTCGTGCAGCTTGAAGCAAACTTCACATCCGCCGATTTGTGTGATTCGGCTCATTCGGCCTATACTTTTTACTGTTTCAAGTATTGTTAGGCACAACGCCCATCTACATGACCTGCCTTTGCATGAGGTGTTTAGCGCGTGCCTAAATATTTCTGGCCTTCGTCTTGCTCTCTATCCTGACGAAAAGGCGAAATAAAACAAAGTAATGCTGTTTAAACTCGCGCTAAGACGTAATGAGGACTTCGCTGATTTGAAAACTCTTAAATTTTTCCCATAAACGTATAGGTACGTCATAACGTTTAGGTACCTGGCTGTAAGAAAAATTTCCAAATCGCGTGGTTTACGAGGTTTTTAGACTTTATAATTAGATTTTTTTATCAAACACAGTTTACATTTTGCAGCTTCTTTATCGAAAATTTTATTTTCAAGCATTTAACGCAGCTCCTTCCCATTGTTCTGCCTCGCATCGACCGCGCTCTGCCGTTTTCTACGCTTAGCAGCTTGCCTCGCACGGTACTTCCGACGTGTCTTCACGAGATATATTGTTAGAGCGATCGCTATGAGGAGGGCTACTATGATGCTGCCTCCAGAGACGACTGTGAGTTTACTCACCCGAGATAGCCGAGGGAATTTCAACCGAGAGTATAACGCTTAAAATGTGACTTAGATTTGCCCCTCCCATTAAGAGAAAGAGTGACATTTTGACCCCCAGATTAAAAAAACCCGGACAAGTGCGAGTCAGGCTCGCACATCAAGGGTTCCATACAAATCCTGAAAATGAAGTTCTTTTATATGATACCTTACATGATACGATTTACTCACTTTGAATTTTGAACCCATATTTTGTGAATTTTGAGGCCCTATTTTTTTGTAATTTAAATAAAAATGTACAGTTTTCAGATTTATTCCTATATGTGTACTCTGAGACTGCTTCTCGCCAAATTTCATAGTTCTATGTCAATGGGAAGTACCCTGTAGGTTTTGAGTTTTGTGAGTGTCGAAATATGCGGTTTTTTACGACATAAACGGCTCTAACTTTTTAAACGATGACTGAGAAGTTTTTCTTTTACACAACTGCAAGATACTATAGATATACGTATACAGTTTAAATTTCAACTCGATATCTATAGATACGCGTTCCTGAGATAAAGTCTTGACATACACACAGACGGACAACAAAGTGATCCTATAAGGGTTCCGTTTTTTCCATTTGAGGTACGGAACCCTAAAAAAGGAATGTTACTCTTAGTTTCGACGTGATATCATTATACAGATGATTCTTAACAAATTTTCACGCGTTTTGCGCAGAAAATTGCTCCTTCCTGTTGCCCTGCCTCGCATCGACCGCTCTCTGCCATTTTCTACGCACAGCAGTAGCTTGCCTCACTCGATACTTCCGACATATTGTTAAAGCGATCGCTATGAGGCTGACGCTGATTCCAAAGACGAGTTACAGTTTACTCATGCGAGATAGGAAGTTTTAACCGAGAGTAAACTCTAACTAGCGAAGCAGCGTTAAAACGCTGGGGAGTCTGTAAGAGATATAACCCCCCCATAAGAAATGTATATTATTTAGATTTGGCCTTTAGCTTCGACGTCATATCAGTAATATCTACATTATACTTTTGTAATTCCTAACTTTTCACGCGTTTAATGCAGAAAACTGCTCCTTCCCATTGCTTTGGCGAGCGTCGACCGCGCTCTGCCGTTTCCTGCGCATCGCGGCCTGTCTCACACGATACCTCCGACGTGTCTTCACGAGATACACGGTTAGGGCAATCGCTATGAGGAGGGCTGCTATGATGCTGCCTCCGAGGATCAGGGTGAGGTTACTCACGCGGGAGAGCGAGTTTGGTTCTGATGATTGCTCGATCTGGAATGAATGAGGGGTAGCTTAAGCATTCGTGTTTGTGCTGACAGTAAAAACATATTCTAAAAGATATTTCTTAGAGAGAGATTCGGTATTTCTTATAACAAATACATTCTATTGATGATTGGGACCAACCCTGAAGTTTCCAAAAAGCAGTTCTTCCATACGCTTAGCCAAATTTCATTCGTGTTTGTGCTGACAGTAAAACCATATGTAGATAGATATATTTCTTAGAGAGAGATTGGGTATTTCTTATAACAAATACATTCTAAGATATGATTGATGATTGGGACCAACCCTGAAGTCTCCAAAAATCAGTTCTTCCATACGCTTAGCCAAATTACATTCGTGTTTGTGCTGACACCCAGGTAGCAAAGTGACGTCAGTGACGCATAAACGACGTCACTCTTAGGTCATAATAGGGTCGGTCGTTAATGCGTCGTCGATGACGTCATAATGTACGTCAATTAAAAGTCATTATTTCGACGTCTCATATTCACCATAAAATTGACGTTTTATTGACGTCCATTTAGGGTCAATATCAGGACGTACTATATTCGCCACAAAGTAGACGTTTTACAGACGTCCATGTAGGGTCAATATCAGGACGTACCATATTCGCCACAAAGTGTACGTTTTACTGACGTCCATCTAGGGTCAATATCAGGACGTACTATATTCGTCACAAAGTGGACGTTTTACTGACGTCAATTTAGAGTCAAAGTCAGGACGTACCATATTCACCACAAAGTGGACGATTTACTGACGTCTATTCAGGGTCATTATTAGGACGTATCATATTCGTCTCTGGTGGACGTTTTACTGACGTCCATTTAGGGTCAATATCAGGACGTACCATATTCGCCACAAAGTGGACGTTTTATTGACCTCTATTTAGGGTCAATATTAGGACGTACCATATTCGCCACAAAGTGGAAGATTTACTGACGTCTCTTCAGGGTCTTTATTAGGACGTATCATATTCGTCTCTGCTGGACGTTTTACTGACGTCCATCTAGGGTCAATATCAGGACGTACCATATTCGTCACAAAGTGGACGTTTTACTGACGTCAATTTAGAGTCAAAGTCAGGACGCACCATATTCACCACAAAGTGGACGATTTACTGACGTCTATTCAGGGTCATTATTAGGACGTATCATATTCGTCTCTGGTGGACGTTTTACTGACGTCCATTTAGGGTCAATATCAGGACGTACCATATTCGCCACAAAGGGGATGTTTTATTGACCTCTATTTAGGGTCAATATTAGGACGTACCATATTTGCCACAAAGTGGATGATTTACTGACGTCTTTTTGGGGTCATTATTAGGACGTATCATATTCGTCTCTAGTGGACGTTTTACTGACGTCCATTTAGGGTCAATATCAGGACGTACCATATTCGCCACAAAAGGGACGTTTTATTGACCTCTATTTAGGGTCAATATTAGGACGTACCAAATTCGCCACAAAGTGGAAGATTTACTGACGTCTCTTCAGGGTTATTATTAAGACGTATCATATTCGTCTCAGGTGGACGTTTTACTGACGTCCATTTAGGTTTAATATCAGGACGTACCATATTCGCCACAAAGGGGACGTTTTATTGACCTCTATTTAGGGTCAATATTAGGACGTACCATATTGTACCATATTGTTTGCACGCGCGCTCGCATCGGTGCGGACGTGTTTACTTTTTGTCGCAGCAATTATTTCTATTTAGTTCGATCGCAATGTTTACGTTTTGCCGGGCTTGTAAAAAAGTCGTTACCGGTGAACTTATAATGAAGTCTACACTATCAAACTGTGAAAAAGTGTATCATATATTGTGTCTCGGTATTAAAAGACGAGATTTCGAGTCTTTTTCTACGGACTATGTGCGCCAATGGATTTGCCCGATATGTGACAGCACAAAAAGAAAACGTGCTGGGAATGACACGCCAGTTCGCACTCCAGAACATAGGAAGTTACCAACAATAGCGAGCCCTAATTATGTCAATAACCAACGGGGTAGCAAGTGCAGTCAAATGGAAGTTTCCGTGCTGGAGAATGACGGCGGTTTGTTATCAGAATTCCAAGAATTTCGTCGGGAACTTAGAAAAAGATTACATACGCAAGACCAACATATTTTACAAATTCAAAATGTATGTTCAGCTACTAATGACGAAATTCATGTACTAAAGACCGTTATAAAAGATAGGCGACGTTCGTGCGATTTGACCTCAATAGATACCTACTTAAAATGCTTTGCGACCGCAACCAGCGCATCGAGTAATTGTAATGTAATGCACAAACAAATCAAATAATTTCAAGTGTCAGCAAAAGTCCGATGCAGGTGCAGAAACAAGTTAACACCAACCTGATTAGTGATAACAGTGCATTAGTAATTTCTCCAAGAGAGAATAAATAGTTAATCTAAATGTGCCATGGTCATAAAATTGCTATGGGATCGACATTGTAATTTTAAGACTATGGATTCATAAGAATTATTGATTATATATAACAGTCTATGTATGTATATACTTCTTGAATATAAATCTATTATGCTACTTAAATTTTTTTTTTTTTGGTTTCATCCATAGTCCTAAGAGTCTGTTCAGGGTACGTGTATAATATAGGATGCCTGCTATCGCAAACTAAATTCTAAATTATTTTCGTCATTTACTTTGTTCACAGGAAAGTGACTGGGCTGTACATATTAGGGCAGCCATCGTCGTTGGAGTATCGTCATTTACTTAGTTCACAGGGACTGGGCCATACATACAAAGGCAGCCGCCGACATAGTAGTGACGTCATACACAGGATTCACAGTAACGTCACTATGAATACTGTATATGACGTCACTCCAACGTTAGTGTCTACCTTAATATGTACGGCCCAGTAACGTCCCTATGAGTACAGTAAATGACGTCTCTCCAACGTAAGTGGCTGCCCTAATATGTGCGGCTTAGTGACGTCTTTATGAATACAGTAAATGACGTCGCTCCAACGTCAGTGGCTGCTCTAATATGTACGGCCTAGTGACGTCCTTATGAATACAGTGAATGACGTCGCTCCAACGTCAGTGGCTGCCCTATTATAAACGTCCAAGTGACGTCTCTATGAATGCAGTATATGACGTCACTCCAATGTCAGTATATGGCGTCACTACAACGTCAGCATATGACGTCACTCCAACGTCAGTATATGGCGTCACTCCAACGTCAGCATATGACGTCACTCCAACGTCAGTATATGGCGTCACTCCAACGTCAGCATATGACGTCACTCCAACGTCAGTATATGACGTCACTCCAATGTCAGTATATGGCGTCACTTCAACGTCAGCATATGACGTCACTCCAACGTCAGTATATGGCGTCACTCCAACGTCAGCATATGACGTCACTCCAACGTCGGTATATGGCGTCACTCCAACGTCAGTATATGGCGTCACTCCAACGTCAGCATATGACGTCACTCCAACGTCAGTATACGACGTCACTCCAACGTCAGTATATGACGTCACTCCAACGTCAGTATATGGCGTCACTCCAACGTCCTCCAACTTACGTCATGAGGCTGTGACAAATTGTCGTCATCTGAAGAAACTACCGACGTCATGATAATGACGTCTCTTACGTCGAGCAGTACCGTAAACGGACGTCATAATAACGTATAAATGCTACCTGGGCAGTAAAAACATAGGTAGATAGAGATATTTCTTAGAGAGAGGTTGGGTATTCCTTATAACAAATACATTCTAAGATATGATTGATGATTGGGACCAACTCTGAAGTCTCCAAAAAAGCAGTTCTTCCATACGCTTAGCCAAATTTTTTCATTGAAACTGATTTTTACAATAATAATGATGAGTATAACATCCGCTGTCTAACCAATAAATAAATATAATAATAAATAAATGTCAATAACCATTGTACTAACCATATAGTTCCCGGATCTAAGATAGCCGTCGTCACACATGGCTTGCTCGGTCCAGTTGTACCAGTGCACGAGTCGTAAGCCTTCGAACGGTCGCGGAGACCCACATCTGAAACGTCAATACAATTTAAACTTTATTTTACCTTTAGTGTTTATTACCAGGAATATAGAGAACACAGAACCTGCCGAGTTTAAGTGGAAATGAGTAGGACACCTAAACCATATCCACTCGGATAGATGGATAAAGGATTTTTACAAATAGACTCACTGTATAGTTGACCCTTACTTTATCATAGCAAAATTTGCTATTTAATAGAATAATTGTCTTTTCGCCAATTTATCCCCTCGGAGTGGAAACAAAGTATGGTTTGACAGTGACACTAAAAGTGGTTCGAGCCACCAAGAGTCCAAGACGATAGCCCAACGAACTGGAGAATTATTATTACAATACCCTTCCTCACAGTCGGGAACTGAACGTTAACGTTTATAACATGGTTTTGATTAGGTGTCTGTCAGCAATCACCAAAATTAAGCAACGTTCAGCACGGTCAGTTTTCGGATGGGCGACCGTGGGTGGCATTTACAACCGCGGTTTGAAACACACGTCAAATTATCGAAATTGCGAGTAGTCGAGAGCTGGTGCGGTACATAAGCAGCGACAGGCGGTCCACCACCCACTGCAGAGGACAGGCGCAGCGCCACGGGTTCCACTGGTTCATTACCTGAGCTCGGCGAGTAGACGAGAGCTGGTGCGGTACATAACGACAGGCGGTCCACCACCCACTGCAGTGGACAAGCGCAGCGCCACGGGTTCCACTGGTTCATTACCTGAGCTCGGCGAGTAGACGAGAGCTGGTGCGGAACATAACGACAGGCGGTCCACCACCCACTGCAGTGGACAAGCGCAGCGCCACGGGTTCCACTGGTTCATTACCTGAGCTCGGCGAGTAGACGAGAGCTGGTGCGGTACATAACGACAGGCGGTCCACCACCCACTGCAGTGGACAAGCGCAGCGCCACGGGTTCCACTGGTTCATTACCTGAGCTCGGCGAGTAGACGAGAGCTGGTGCGGTACATAACGACAGGCGGTCCACCACCCACTGCAGTGGACAAGCGCAGCGCCACGGGTTCCACTGGTTCATTACCTGAGCTCGGCGAGTAGACGAGAGCTGGTGCGGTACATAACGACAGGCGGTCCACCACCCACTGCAGTGGACAAGCGCAGCGCCACGGGTTCCACTGGTTCATTACCTGAGCTCGGCGAGTAGACGGGAGTTGGCGCGGTACATAAGCGGCAACAGGCGGTCCACCACCCACTGTAACGGACATTCGCAGCGCCACGGGTTCCACTGCAGGTTGACGCCCTCGGTCACCGCGTCCCATGCCACCAGCCTCTCAGAAAGGAACGATAAGTTGTTCTTGCTTATGTCTAGCTGGAAATCGAAAACGAACTGAAGTTAGTTAGACCCTGCACATAAGCGTAGTATTATTATATCTTCTTTGAAATAAGGTAGCAGGACCTCGTTAGAGTGATTTAAATCAGATGCGATGTAGAATTAGAAAACAAGAAGCGAAAACTAAATTATTCAAAAGACCGTAAGATAAAACGGTCTGTAGACTGTAAGATTACCGGGCCGCAACAGAACGAAGGAACAAATAAAAATAATATGTATTGTGTCTCTCTTCCTTGCTCTCGTTCATTAGATGTCGTCGCACTGATGTGATGACAGTGGATGAAAATTGAAGGAAATGATCTACTAGTTTTGTGAAATAAGTTTTGTAAAAGTTTATGTTAGACAGGCATCGCTCTGATAGACATAATAATTACAGTACATTGTTCATTTGGCCAAAAATAAAACAATACGAAACTCACCATACACAACGACGTGCCATCAAAAGCCCCATCTTTAATCTCCGACAGAAAAGGACAGTTAGACATGTAGAGAGAGAAGCAGTTCAACTCTTCAGTGTCATCCCCCCTCCCCACCACATTACTGAACGCTTTATCTTCGACTACCCGCAATTTATTCAAATCGTTCATGTATAAAGTTCTCAACGCGATTATGTTCTTGAAGTAAATGCTTTCAATTAAGTTGCCGTCTAAGTGTAGTTCTTCTAAGTTTGGGAAGAATTGCGTGCTTATAGTTTTGGGTACTTCTATCAGTAAGTTATAAGAGAGGTCTAGGGTGAAGAGATTGGGTAGTTTCTTCTCTATGTTGAGGTCTTTGATTTGATTCCCTCCAATGTTTAGGATCTGAAAAATTCAATTTGTTAGTCTTAGTCGTATCATTTTTGTGAATTAATATGGTGTAACTTCAATAATATAGGCAATTCATACATTTTACATATTGTTTTGGAACTATCGCACTAATGTCTAAGTCGATAAGCATCATCATCATCATCATAAATGTAAACATTAGAAGTTCTAAAACATTGTATTTTTTTTTCTTTCGTTCAAATTATGTTGAATTTGCGATAAATATTGCTACGTATTATAATCAGTAGTCCTGTACACGGAGGGCGCTGGTAGCCAGTAGCACAGTGTAATTACTAGTACAGGCACCAGCCATACCCATAAGATATTTATGTAATCTATGTTTGATTCTGGATATTGTATAATTACGATTATTATTTAGGAACTTTCAACATAAGTTATATTTAATAGTGATTTGTAATTGGTGTCAATAAATCATTTATTTTATTTATTTATAAAAGCCGTAGATCATCTACTGCTGGACGTAGTCCTCCCCCATAGATTTCCAATAAGACCGGTAGGAAGCGGCTCGCAACCGGCACATCACTGCAGTCTTTAGATCCGATCGTCCTAGTAGGGTCTATACCGTACCCGGACCAGCCTTTTTAATAGTCCACTGCAGGACTTAGGCCTACCCACGAAGGGTGACTGGGCCATATCCACCATGCTGGCCAAATGCGGGTTGGTGGATTCACATACGCCATCGAATTTCTTCTACGGACGTATGCAGGTTGCCTCACGATGTTTTCCTTCACCGAAAAGCCAGTGGTATGAAATTCCGTACATAAATTCTAAAGAAGTCATTGGTACGGGACCGGGGATTTGAACCCACGACCTCACGATTGTAAGGCGGGTGTCACAACCTCTAGACCACCACGGCTATGTAGGGTCTATATGTCTATGTAATTGTAGTAATTTTGGCTCTACCATAAAATACTAAATATAGGTCGGATTAAAGTTCTTGGCGATTGTGAAGTTAGCCTTGTAGCTAACTACTTGTAGGGTTATTCGAGTTTCAGTCAGGATTAGGTATTGGGTACAGCAATAGTAGGGCCAAAATTCACAAACATATTGCTAGACATATAGTTCACACCTTCACAGCCGGTATGAAGCCTGTACCTATTATGGTTTTATTTTTATAATATTATAGGTATTGTCACACAAGTCGGCGGATGAGAAGTTGGCCACAGATGACACTTCACCGTGATTCGCTAATTATTGCGCATATGTGCACAATGCCTACACAAGTGGCGAAGTAGTAAACACGGGCGTAGGGAGCGCGCGGGAGGCATGAGGTTAGCGGGCGGGTGCGCCCCGGCGTCTCGTCTCTCTGGCTCCCGCGCATACCTATTTTCCTTTTGCGCAGCATTCTGCGCATAACTTTCCATCTGCTGACTTGTGTGGCGCTGATTATAACTAAAATAGCGTTCAGAACTTACCTCCAAGCTGTCAAAATTGACGCTGCTTTCATCATACAATTCAGACAGTCTATTGTACGACAGGTCTATGTACTTGATGCCATTAGGAAACTTGGGCCAGTGGTACAGAGTGTTCACCTTCAGTATAGCGATTTGCAACGTCGACGGTAGATTGAAAACGAACGTTATGTTGTTCTGTCCAAGGTTCAATTCTCTGAGGCTGGAGCACGTGAGGAAAGCATCTTCTTCCACGATCTCGATTATGTTGTTGGATAAGTCCAGGAGTTCTCTAAAAATTTAAAATAGTTTTTAGGATATATCCAAAACAGCACAAAAAATAATGTCTCACTCGATCTCTTAACATATACATATATCTCTACATTATTTTTACTAAATATACTATATTATTTTAATGGTCATTACCCCACCGAAGGTATCCCATGATTGACGCTAGTGTGCAAAGCTAGCCTAGTACAGATGAAACAGTTAATTTTTCAAGAATTTCAGTTAAGTTCGTATAGGCCGGGTGACGAACCCTGGTATCAGTTTTTTAAGCCTGTAGGCCTTTGACATGGCTAAACGGTTAAAACAATCGGAACCCACAAACTGAGGTGTCATCAGGGCCACGTCATGCGAAGACAGACCATGCCTAACGTTGGACTTCGGGGATCGCTAAGCTACAAAATCTATCTATCTATCAGCCGTAGGATGTCCACTGCTGAACATAGGCCTCCCCCATGGATTTCCAATAAGGCCGGTTGGAAGCGGCCTGCATCCAGCGCGTTCCTGCGATTTTTATTATGTCGTCAGTCCACCTTGTCGGTGGACGTCCTACGCTGCGCTTGCTGGTCCGTGGTCTCCATTCGAGAACTTTCCGGCCCCATCGGCCATCCATTCTTCGAACAATGTGTCCTGCCCATTGCCACTTTAATTTGCTAATCCGCTGGGCTATGTCGGTAACTTTGGTTCGTCTGCGGATCTCCTCATTTCTGATTCGCATCATCGAAATCATAAAGCCACAAAATACGCTAGGAATAAAAGAAATGGGTTTGATTTTTTACTTACAAGCTATTATCTAACGGGAACGAGTCCTTCATAACAGATCGTATCCTATTCCCATTTAAGTACAACCTCTTCAAACCAGTCAGAGCGCCTTTGCCACCTTTCTGCAGCACCAAATCATAAATTCCATTCTTACTCAGGTCTAAGTCCTCCAAAGACGTCATTGGATGCAGTGCCTCTAAGGGAATCTTCTTCAACTGGTTACTTTGTAAATTCAACTTTTTCACGGCGGACAGAAGTTTAAAATCCATTGCGCTGAATTCCGACAGCTTGTTATAAGACAAGTCCAAATCTTCCAATGCGTGGATCTTTGTGAAGAGGTCTAGGGTGATCTCTGTGAGCTCATTTTGGGAGAAGGAAAGCTTCTTCAGGTTTGGAACGTCGCTGAAAGGGTCTGGCCAGTATGTCTTAATGGCGTTGTTGCTGAATCGAAGGGTTTCTATTTGAGAATTTGGTGGCAATCTGAAATTATCAAAGTTTTGATTAAAAAAGCGTTAGTACACGATCGGCACGTGAACGTAGCAGATGGCACCATAAGAATGCCAACTGGAGGCTTTAAAGTCGATCGAGAGGCAAGCCAGGAGGCTGATAGACAACAAAACTTTGACTAAGTCGCAGCTGCAAAGTCTCGAGCATCGATGTAAGGTTTTGGCGTGTCAATCATCCTTTTATCGAACATACTTTGGAGATTGCGCCCAGGAGTTGCACAATCTGGTCACTCATTTCGTCTAGCGTACGACTAGACAGACGCGACTTAAGCGCTACCCTTTTATGGTGGACGCTCCGTGCGTTAGAACCAAGCGTTTCGAATCCTCATTCCTCATACGAACAGCCAGACTGTGGAACGCTTTGTCTGAGTCTCTTTCCGCTATAGTACAATATACTGAAGTGTCTTTAAATCTTGAGTAAATAGGTATCTTCTAGGTAAGCTCGCTACACTCTAGACCGCATATCTGCTTAACATCAGGCAGTATGAAGTCTAAGTCTAAATAGGCATTTTTTTTTATTTCAAATGGGTTTGCACCCATTTGAAAAAAATGCCTATATACACTGCAATCGGATTAAGGAGGCTGTGGATCATGATGATGAAACGAAAGTAAAGAAGACAGAAAAAAACAGCAGTCTCAGTGTTTGTTTGAAGTTTGTGATACCTAACTAATAAAGAAAATACGTGCACTAATACATACTATTAAGATAAAAATTAGGTGATTCCCAATTTGAAGTAAACCAACTTTTGATGACGTCATTTAAAGATACAGTTGTACCTACTCTACGTATGTATTTATTTTGGTGTAACAGCAAATAAAACGAGAGTAAGGGATATTGCAACTAGTACTATGTTGGCACTATTGGAATCAACTTTTTTGTATCTGTAAGTGCCGGTCGTTTGTGATACTTGCTTGTAAAACTATACAATCCATCAAAAGAATAAGTCGTCTCGGTCTAGCAAGAACCTAATTTCTCACAAATCGCAACTACTCGTAACGACAATATTTACACAATTATTACTCAGACAGTATAACAAATCACATATGCGCTCACACAATGCATTTTGCTATGTAGGTACCTAGATACCTAGGAAATGTTTCGTGAATATGCATTTTGCTCTGTATGTGTATTTGTTACATAGCAGCGTTGTATGAAGGGGGAAGGCCTCTCTAGAACTCTGTGATAAAGTCATCCGCATAGAAACAAAACGTTAAATCTAAAACTGGACAAGTCTAGGTTCGACTAATCAGTCAGGGTGGGGGCGGGGTACACGTCAAATATAAACAGGCCATAAAATCTGGCGCGACCTCTACCTACACCTACATAGCTAAACTCGAAATTCGGCACAGTTACCTAATATTTCACTACACATCTTTATTTCTCATCACTCCTAATTGCTATATCAGTCACGGCACCGTGCGACCACAATAACTGCAAAGTTCAAGGAGCGGAGCCACTGATGCATATTTAGAACAGAACTGATAAACATCCTTGGAAACCGTCTAGTTTTATTATTTAGGTAATGTCGCAGGCAATGTGGTCGGACTCTATGTATCTAGCAAGCGAGGCCTAGTTCATAGCTTCCTGTATGATTCGCAAAACAAACTGCGGCTGCATGATTGATGGGTCTCTGATAAAGTGGGTCTTTGTTTTTTGTATGATAACGCTGGATATTGACCTTTGATTACTTGGTAACAAGACAATGGGACGCGGAAACTGCGGCATTTTCGACAACTTGCTCGCTATTGCCAGCCAGAAAGGACACAAAATATACAATTACCTACTAAGTACTGTTCTGGAAGTTTGAACAGCTGCCGAAAGTGTCCGTAACAAATTCCATGTATAGGTATAATTGTAAATCTCAAATATTAAATTCTCTACAATATATACATTTTATGTTTTGTTTCAGGTTTTTTTAGATTATTCTGCAACGATCCTAGATTGCTTGATAAATTATTGTGCTGCTTTATCATTTAATTGAATCATAAAACTTAGGTATTGTAAATTTAACAGTATTTTCGGTGAAGTAAGGAAACCTAAAAAACTGGTGAAAACTGACTGATGAAAAACTGGACATAGCCTTCGAGGATATGAAAACAACCTGCTAATATTGCAATAGTTTTCGTGTGTAGTTACTTCATTTTCAACCTTATCGTCGATTACCATCAGGCGAGACGGTGGTCAAACGCTTATTTGCGCTAAAAAGGTCAATCGAGTGTGAATAACTATCGAAATTCTAACTAATTTACTTACGAAGGTGACCTGCCGATAAGTAATAAAGATATTTAAGTATTTATTCATTGCGACAGCCGAGCCCGGTTGTTAGTTATCAGCATGCACCTATGATTTTATTGTAAGAGACTAGGCACTTGGAGTTATCAGTTGGACGTGTTTATTTACCTACAATCTGCATGATTCATTACAAATACTAGGTAGAGTACTAGAGTGGCGGTCACTGGTCAGAGGCAAATTCATTTTCAACGTAGGTTAAATTATAAAAGTGTTTCTAGTAAAATAACCCTAAAAAGGGGTCATAAGAAAGGCATAAGTACATGAGTATGCTCATGTATGCCTTTCTTATGACCCCTTTTTAACACCCAAATAAAATTGTGCGTTCTTTGGATTTGGATGAATTTTCGAATACAATAATTATAAAATGGCACTACTATTTAGCGAATAAGTCCACGGCTTACCAATGTCTCGTCGGATGGTAATCAATGACTTGATTCCATCCATATTTCTTTCTGAAATCGGACGGCCAGACAACCCCAGTCAAAACGCGATCCATTCAAATGTTGCCGATGTTTCGATTCCGTAATTTTAAATGGAATATTTATATGTATAAAGTAGTTAAGTATAAGTAGTTGTCTACAAAGCTAAGGTGTACATGTACCTACACTTAATAGGTAAATAATTAATGAACATCAGACAGAATGTAGCCAATTTGAATGAGAACTTCTCGCCATAACCGAACTATTAGGCATGTTATTCCTAGATTTTAATTCATTTAATGAATGAAATTTTTAACTCAGTTTGCTTGGAGAAAACTCCACCTGCACGTAATCATGTGTGCTATAGAAGATAGGGGTTTTCCTAAATTCTCCTGTAAACAAAGATTAAGGCGAGAACAAACAATATTGCCCTTAAAGATGTTCCACGCAATTACAGTCTAATGACTACAGATAAGCAGTCAAGGTGATAAAAATAAAATTCGAAGTAGTATTAGACAAACAATAGTGTAGTAAACTCCTCGAGTTGAATATTAAAATTCTAAAACAACGTGCGACGCCAATGTTTGTCTATAGGTAATGTATATTGCCATGAATACGACTCCTTCCCCCTCGTTCATTTCTCACCCGACTGTCCATGAAAGCAGGTGATGTTTTCAAAAGATGAAGTTGCTGTTTGACTTTGTCAAAAAATATTACCTTCGTTTGATCAGATCCTTCAATTATTCACCCGACTGTCGAAAACGGAGGGTAATGTTTGTCATCATTGAACTGTTGGGCCTTAAAAAAAACTAGCTTCGTTTGTTCAGATCCTAAGTGATGTTTCACCTGACTGTCCAAGAAGTAGAGTAATGTTTTTTAACAGTTACACTGTTTGTCGTATATAAAAAAATTGAAACTTACTTTTGTTTGATCATATACCTACTATCTAATACTAAGATTTTAATTTCTTTCTAGGATGATGTTTTTGGATGATTTATCTGATTATTACAGTACTTGATGTTTTTAAATGAAAAATCGTAGCAAATAACTAAAAAAGATTATCACTTACTTGCCGAGAGTAGAAAGTCCCAGTCCTTCGAAAGAGGCCGAAATCTTCAGCCCATTAGGGTTCGGAGGCCACGCAATTTTGTCCAAATCAGACACATTATCTAATTTATCCAATTCGGAACACAAAATATTGAGCACTAGGTAATTCCCCTCAATATCCGGTATTTCACTGCACGTACACACATCACACACTTTTATAAGCTTTAGAACCTCTTCAGTAACATCGTAGTCCTGACCACTCGCGTAAATTAAAAATAGAAGGGTTAAAAAGGCGCGCATTGTTATTATTTTCCTTTCGACACTGGCTTAATATACCGCTCGTGTAAAGCCAAAAAGAAAATTGTTTTGTTTTTTTTAAGATTTTCTTTTCAAGGCGTAGACACATGTGCGTTTGGGTAATAATCGAGGCGGAATGATAAGGTTCTTTATCGCGCTGTTATCGGTATCGCCGCTCTGTGTACATTGCTGAAATGTGACGCGCTCAGATACTGCTGGATTAATGGGAACTTTGTGAATCACTGGGGCCCTTTCTCTTCCTTAGAAAACTTCAGAACAATAGCTGGAATATAATAAAATAGTTAACTTAAAAATGACTAATACCTAACAATTTGTGAACAGCCAAACCTAAGGTTTATACTTGAAATACGGATACATTCAAGGAAATAACAAGGGCACAAGTGTCGGATCTATTAAGTACCTACCTATCAATTAACAATGGACCACTTAAGAAAACAAATATTTTGACAGATGTAGTTTAGCCGTCGCGTCGTTAGGATGATTCTAAATTATGTAAACAAGTAAATAACACTTAATAGCAGACTTGTAAACTACTATACGGTCGTAGGAAAGCATAATCATTATTATAACACAGTAGGTAGATGATTACAGTTTGACCACGATGAAAATGTAGGGGGATTTTATACGGCAAACACGTTTATTTTTAAAAACTATATTGTGCTAACTATATTGTGTGGTTTATCATAAAAATATAACGATTTATAGATTTTTAAGTCATTTTAATTTTAATAAATAAAAAAAGTTACTTAGTTCAATAAATAATTTTCACTAAGCTATTAATGTGATTTTCAAAGGGAAACTGAACTTTTACATGGCAGAAAGCCTTTCAGGTGACAAGCAAACAAACTCTGGAAAACGGAACTTGAGAGCGTCTTAGCTAAGAATGATGATGATAATATGTATGATATTTTTAACTACAACAAAACACAGTACCTACTACATACATAAGCTACTACTACCTAAAAAGTAATTATAGCAAGTATGATTTTCGTATATTACAATTTTATTATTTTAAGTATGGACACTGTGGGCACAGGACCGAGACAGATGGCATAGTAAGAGAGGTCTCAGCAGAAGGATGAAGAAGACTGTGGAAGATGATTTATAATAATGATTTGTATATGACCCAATCAGCGTGGTCAACCCGGTGTATATTACAGGCATAATGCCAACGAGTAGATAATATACGTCGATTCGTAACTTGAGATCGTCTGCTGATCGTTAACCGCAGTGCGACAGGGACGTAGACTACTCGATTCGAGTGAGCTCTCAATGTCAGCTTATACTAGTATAGAACAGGGTTATTTTTATTTATTTTGTCATTTTTGTGACGAGATATTGTCTCAACACTGACACTGATTATTAATTTAAAAAGTGGTTGTAACTCGACATATTTATAAATTACTAGCGGACCCGGCGAACTTCGTTTCGCTTTCCGTAAGAACCTTGTACAGAGTATTAGAAAACTACAAAAAAAAATAAGCCAAATCGGTCAAGCCGTTTTCATGTTATGTCGTGACAACGGAAAACGGGTTTCATTTTTATATATATAGATTTCATTTCAATGGGCGCATCAAAAATAGTGTTACTGGTGCACTAACAATAAGATTTTAATCAGTAGCCAAGGTACCGACTACTTGGTATTAGACGCGAGTACTGATGAAAACCGAATTGGTATCTACCAAGTATTAAACACTTTTAGTTGTACAAGCAATGACAGAGCAGTGTTGTCAACGTAACAAAATTAGTAAAATAGCACACGGGCGACCTCACCTACAACGCTTTTCTCTCTTTCTGGCTGGCTATCTGACATTGTCAGTGCACGTATAAAAAATATAAATAGTCCGTCAGATATACTCAATCAAACAAAAATTGATGAAGACATAGACGTTAAAGTTCCGCGTGACGTCACGAGTGTCATACAAATGCATAGACTTGCATGAGAGACCTGACGTCACGACCCCCACTCCCAAACTTTGACCATGTTTGCCATTTGTTGTTTTATTGACAAGAGAAAATATACGTATCTAATAATTTTGATAATCTAACTCACTGACTAATTATAATAATCTTCATCATAATTAATAATTATTATTATAATAATGATTTTTTTGCCAATCTTCATGCCTATTCTGACTGGTACGGTGCAATGGTTTTGGAGATTACTTGTAACATAAACAAAGAAGATTTTATAATTGTATCCTTTAAAAAGATGCGATACGAGAAGGAATCAAAGAAATCAGAAACCCGTACAACAATTTATAAATTATGTTAAGTTGTTGTCATTTAGAGCCCCAATTCAGTTATGTAAAAAGAATTACTAGTTACTTAATTTACTTAATTAAAAATAAATGAAAAGAAATTAATCCAATACAATTTTTTGATAAAAAATTCGTCACAGAGAATGGTTTTACGTCAATATGAGAAAGTGGTAAAGAGTTTAGGCAAACTTAAAATAGCCCTGTATAAAAATCTAAGGTGATCAAATCAGTCACAAAACTGCAGTTACTAAATGGTTTCTAATTAATAACATAAAATGGATCATCAAATGGTTATCACCCACACGGATATGCAATGAAATAAAAACGGACATATAAAGTCATATTCACATTACATAACTCATTTTAACATTAATAAAATGGGACAAAAATCATGTCGATGGACACAAACGATAATAATAGGTGGATTTTGTACTGACAATTGGCGTTTTCAATGGTTTAATTTTTCTTTTCAGTAATAAAACATATTTAAAAATTCATCACATCGTGATCTAGGATTTTTTAAAGAAATATAGGTTTGCATTTGACTACATCCTACCAGATATGCGGTCTAAGGTGTAACACGATTGCCTAGAAGACACCTATTTACTCGGGATTTGAAAACACCTATGATAAGTAGAGTATTCCAGCGATTAACTATACAAATTTTAAAAATCCCAGAGCTCTAAAATGTCAAGGGAGGCCCCAGTGATGTAAGTTTCATGAGAGCTCTTTGCCCCCAGTGCCCGCATGAATAAAATATTTCAATTTGAAATTCATTAATGCCCACTGTCCCTTCAACGGCTTCAAGTGTCTATTTACTTGGACATTTTTAAAAAGTGAAACGAATTTTGGGTTGATTATTTACAAAGTCAAGGTCAGGCCCGTCTTTGGAAACCCCTTAGAAGTCGTGCATTATTAAATTACTGACAAAGTAAGATTTTGAAACAATAGCCTATAAGTAAGTAAGTAAGTTCGTATAAGCCGGGTGGCTAGCCCTTGTGTCAGAGTTTTTAGGCCGTTTTTTTTTTTTTTTTAATTTTAATTTTTTAATGGCCTATAAATGTATAGCATATATAAAAGTTTTGGTTCTGTAAAATGACCACGTATAGAATCAATTTGTACTATGGGGCTAACCTCGATATTGCCATAAAGAAATTTCACCGACTTACGACAAAATGTATGGAACAGCTGCTTTTTGCGATTTAGAAAGTCTGCGATGTTAAGAAATAAATTGAAAACAAAAAAAAAACTACATTACATTACTTTTTATACAAGCTTTTGAGATCTTGGACATCATGTAGCAGCAAAGTTTTAGCCAAGACAAGTAAAACGAGCCCAAACACGACGGGTCTATCGTGTTTAGTACAGGAGTTCCTAGGGCCACCGTCCGACTCCATCATCAGATTAGCTCCATGTTACCGTATTATTGCATTGTCACGCGATATACATATTCGTGCAAAATTCAAAGCTCAATCGGAAACCGGAAAGTTGGTCAAATTTAACTTGCAAGATTGTGAAATCTTGCAAGTTAAAGGATATGGAAAAGATGCGGGTTTTGAAATCTTGCAGAAACAAAAGTTATACCAATAGAAAGCTTACATAATTATCTTTTCAAAGACATATTTTTTAGAATTTTTTTCATCGCCATTTAATTTTCAAATGGGTTCTAAAAACATTAGAAAAATGAACTATGTGCTACACCAAATAACTGCATTAAGCCTAAATTGAAAAAAAAACCTGACAGTGACATTAAGAAACAGCAAAAGGAAATGACATTGTCAATATTGAACAACCAATAGAGGGCTGGTCGCCATGTTTTAAAAAATAAATAAATGTCAAACTCTAAAATACCAGCCCGCTATTGGTTGTTTGAAGATTCCTGTCTGATACGTAGACTACGTAGACCTCCTCTTAGTATTACCAGTTCAGTCTAAATATTTTCTACTTAGTGGAATAAAAAAGAGATATTATAATAAAACGGCGATACACAAAAATATGTTTTTGCGTGAAATAATATTCTTAAATATGGCACTAAACATTAATATAGCTCGCATCGCTGCCGGTTTTCAAGGACCGCCTCCCATATAAAAAGTTTACCAACTCCTTTACCCAACTTAATTATATGGATCGGAAGGTGGCCCTAGGAACTCCTGTACTAAACAAGGTAGCCCCGTCGTGTTTGGGCTCGATTTACTTGTCTTGGCTGGCACTCTGCTGCTACATGATATCCATCATCTCAAAAGCTTGTATTTAAAAAGTAATTATTTTTATAATAATTTATTTTCTTAGCATGACAAAGCTAGCCTCATAGTACAAGTTGCTCTGAATATTAACTGTCTGTATATCCTCTTCGGACCAGCCCCCCCTACCGCCTAAGCAATAGCAATCGTAATAGCAATCGTTTATGACTTCATTTTAGTCATTTGGCACCGCATATGTGACGTTAGCCATCAATTGCTTTACGCGGATTGCGAAAGCAATCATTGAATGAACAACTTTGATGGCTAACTTCACATAGGCGGTGCCAAATGACTAAAATGAAGTCGTAAACGATTGCTATTACGATAGCTATTGCTTTAGGCGGTAGGGGGGCAGGGGTACACGTATGTGCACCTCACTTTTTGCTCAAAAATTAAAAAAAGCGCTATCTTGCGGCAATTGGCAATAACACCACGGCTTACTAATTAGAATTGTACTTTTAAAAATAAACACCTGTGGCGCTAGGGGCTTACCGTTACTTGAAGAAATGCATTTGAATTTCATTGTTAGCTGTTAATTGAGATGCAACGCGTTCCGACAAGTTAAAAATTCGGTAAGTAATAAAATTATCCCTATTTTCATGATTTTTTTGTTTATTTGTATTGACAACAAACTATATTTTTGTATTTGAGTAAAATATTACGAATTCTGCGAATATTTTGTAGTTTCGCGACACACTTTATTTGTGTTACACAGATGTGTACCTCAGTACTTACCGTAGTATTTTGTACTGATGGGGGGTAAATTACATTTTATCTTCTGTTGCAGTTACAACAAGGAATTACCGAGAAATCGAAGAATTGCTAAACAATAGTGACTGGGACTTCTCTGGAGACGATGATGCCGAGAAGTATTTACCTCCAGAACCCAGAAGTCAGTCACCATTTCAGCCAGAAGAAGAAAATGAAAACAATGAAGAGGAAAATAAACAAGAACATTCACGTTTATTTTGGCGCACCAAAGATATGGTTTTTCGTGGTCCAGACATTGCAGATGATTTACAGATAGCGCAGGGAGCTTCTGATACCCATGTTTTGTCTTATTTTTTGAATATTTAGGCCGTGACTTTTGGGAATTGCTAACAGAACAAATTAATTTGTATTCTTCACGCAAACGGGATCTGAAATTTGTAAATACCACTGTAAGAGAGATGACTCGTTTCGCAGGCGTTCTTTCAACTGATGATGGGGACACTCAATTATCCTCAAGCAAAAATGTACTGGAGTAGGGACCTAGCCGTACCAATTATCAAAGACGCAATGCCTCGCGATCGATTTTTCGAATTACGAATTCATCTACATTTTGTTCAACGTGTGTCGGTGGTACACCAGTGCAAACGCTGGTGTAAGCAACAAAAACGTAAAATTGATGTTGCACAACCAGCTGTAATAAAATATTATAACACCTGTATAGGTGGCATTGATTTGTGTGACAGGTTGATTGCTTACTACAGGTCTGCGATGCGAACAAAGAAATGGCCAGTGAAAGTGTTTTGCCACTTTCTTGATCTCGTAGTGGTCAACTGTTGGATCATGTACAACCGTTGCTGCAATGAGGAAGGAGTTACAAGCAATAGAAAGCTGGGACTACTGCAGTACAGACTAAGCCTGGCCACCGACTTGACAAAATATGATGATGGAGAAGTCGACCTTTTGTTCACACGCCACAGCTCCAGCACCCGGCCAGGATCCAGCCCTAGTACCAGGTCAAGCAGATGTGATGAAGCAGAATTGCCTGAGGACACTGAGCCACCCAACAGAAAAAAGGCACGTATTGTGGTACCGCAACCAAAATCAGAGGTGAGACTGGATGGTGTAGGCCAACAAAGTGTCAGCCATCAACAGTCAAAGTGCCGCCATCCCACCTGTTCATCGTGTTGCCGCACTATTTGTATAAAATGCAACGTTTACTTATGCATTCTCAAGAATAACTGCTTCGAACAATTCCAAGCTTATAAGAAGTTTGGGCCCTGTTGAGTACTGAGGTACACATATGTGCACCATGTTTTTTTCAAAAAAATGTTATTAAACACATATTAAAAAACTGTATGTACTTTTTATTTTACCTATCTTCAACATAATAAATCACTGAAATCACTTTTATATATTTTAGTTTAAGCTCAGGTCTGAAGAGGATATGTATAACAAACAAGTAGCTAGGCTAGGAAAATATCGTTATATTAACGATAAATACTATATCTGCTTAAAATCTTAATGACTGCCTTGGTGGCTCAGTGGTTAGTGACCCTAACTTCTGGATCAAAGAGGCGTGGGTTCGATCCCCACCCAGGGCAATATTTATGTGATGAACGTAAGTGTTTGCTCTGTGTCTGGGTGTTATTTAGTTACTATCTATATAAGACAGTATTTAAAAACAAGTATATGTAGTATATCAGTCTCTGGCAGCCACATCACAAGCTTTGCTTAGTTTGGGGTCAGAGGCCGTGTGTAAGGTGTCCCAAAATATGTATTTATTTTTATTTATTTATATAGTAGGTAAGGCATTTGTTTCATGTTATTTACGCATTATTATTTTATTTTAGTTTCACTATAGAAGTATAGATGCTATATTGTCAGTAAAATGTAAAACAGGAGCGTAGCACTCAAATATTAACAAAAACAAACAGCTAATAGAAGCAAGGCGATTTGTTTCAGTTTTCCGCACATTTAAATTACAATGTTGTTGTAATTAGATAAATTTTGCAACGAAATACATAGTTCTTGACGAAAAATATTCCATTTATTCATATAATAACAGTAAGTACAACGATTTCGCTTAACATTACATTTTACAATTAAATTAATTACAATTTTTGGGCGCATATTAGTAAGAAAATCATAAATTTACAAACACTAAAATATTGGGTCTAGTTGAAAATGACAAAATAGATTACTTTGTCATTGACATACCAATTTAAATCTTAAACCACCATAATAAAACATAATTCGACTTACAATCATTTTCATTAACATTTAGTGATCTAGAACGCATTTTTTTAAAAATTGCTATCGTTCTGGCCTTCTTGGTATTTGCTCTATGATTTCCATCTTTATTGATATGATTCTTTATGATATATATTATATTTCACAACAGAGCCAAAATCTACGTGTTTGTAAATCTATGTTAACTACCAAAATACAGGGCTATCCAGAACTGGTCTACTATACCGAAAGGGGAAATTGAGGCCATAATTATGAACAACAACATTACAATACATTCAGAGGCAACCCGGAAAGGGAAAAAATTAACATCAGCTGTTTTATACATTTTGTCAATTCAGAGTAGCAATTTTGTATGGAACAGCTGTTTTTTTCTCAATTTCCGGGACCAATTCCATAGTTAATGTTTTTTATAATGATAGTCTTAATCGCCCCCTTTCGGCTTATAGCAGTACAACCAGATAACCCTGTTTATAAATCTTTATTCTGTACACAAAAGTATTTTAATGCCATAAAAGTTAAAGTTTAAGCACGAAATTGCTATTATTAACGAAAATAATTCAAAAACGCAAATAAACTATATAGGTAGCGGTGCGTAAGTGTAGCGCTGAGGGTAGTGTGGAGGGGATGGCTGCGCATGGTGAGCGCCATAGTAAACCCATGCGCTACCATCCCCTCCACACTTCGCTCAGCGCTAGACTTACGTGCCGCGACCTGAATGCTGAGTGTGAGTTTTGTCGTAAACATGACGCGCTCTTCGGCGAGCGCGTAAGCATGTAATTTGTAAGAACTTGTTGTGTTTCAAAAACGCACCGCTAGTGGCGCTGTACATATCGTCATACAAATTACAAGCTTACGCGCTCGCCGAAGAGCGCGTCATGTTTACGACAAAACTCACACTCAGCATACTGTACTAATTTTATCACTACGCTTATTTCAAACAATACATAGCACCTTAGAACCCTGTATATTATTTTCGAAATGGTCACATATGTCTTTTTATGTATGAAGCAAGAAAGTGAAAACAAGATAGAAACAGAACGATTGTCTTTATTTTTTTTAGACTGAAAGAGAAGTATAATAATATTTATTAAGAAAGCAATTGTAACTTTTTAAAGGAATGTTTCGGTAATCATTCTAAAATTTAATAAGTAAATGCCAAGCAGCCTCAAAAATTTTAAATTACATAATCAATTGTATTTATTTTGATAACATACTTTTAAAATTAATTGATGATTTTATTTATGATCGTTCATTCAATCATTTGACGTAACAATAAAAATTGAATGTCTCTATACGTACATGTCAATAAATAAGAAAACGAGGACAATATTTAGAAATATTTTGATTTCGTTCATTTAGAAAATGGTATAACAAAATCGTTGATTTGACGACAATGAAATTTGGATTGTGGAAAAATATACAACAGCTTCCTGAGCAGTCTCAATTGAAGGGTCTAAGTACCAATGGCACTTAATATCCGTTAGACTTACAACCCTTCAATTGTTATAAATATTAAAGTGTGGTATAGATAATGGCACTTAACTACTTTCAGTAATTCCCCAGATACAAATACTACGAGCATTTTATAGGCCCTTAATTCATAACTATAAGAATCATTGACACCTGTCATAATGACAGCTGATTATGCATTATATTTTTCATAAGCTATTGGCTAAAAGGCTCAATTTAGAAAGCTTTTAGCTGACAGCTTCAAAATTACAAAATACTATATACATAATTACATATAGGTACATACACATGTATTATTCAATGCGTATTAGAGGAAGACAGCGATACTTTAAGAGTAAGACTTAAGTAAACTTAACATACTAAAACTGACTTTCAAAATTGTGCCCGATATGCTTTTTATAACAGATTTAGCTTAATACATTGTCCTATATGAGTGTATGCGATGTCTAGAAGCAAATCGTGAGTTATAACTTTGAATGAAGATCCAATGAGGAAGATCTAGGTAACTTCAAGCAAGTATTGTAATGAAAAAGACCCAATCTAGATTCAATAGACTTTCGCTATATCGAAATAAAGTCGACTTTAGCACGTACAGCGAATCATTACAATATCTTTCTCTGTGAAGAAGCAACTACATATTGCTGCACCAGAGCTTCGCTTGTCTTAATTTTTATGCCTGTGGCTATTTAATATGTATTTAGAATGTCTGTATCGCTTATGTAAATGAAAAGATTCACGAGTTACTTACAAGCTACACACATCTTGTATTATTCACCAAACCGGCCTATTTTATGACGATTATGTCACGTTTTTGGTTTACAGTACATATCGTAGGTATGTACATATTTTATAGCTTAGCTAAGCGCGCATAGCATGTATCACTCACGTAGGACAAGTCATAAGACGAGCTATTAGATTACAAGGCGTCGTGCTCCTTTAACAGATAATGTCCGACGAGACGCTTCTGTATGTCTGTTACGCCGCCGTAGATCTGCGTGCCTCGCGCGTCCCTGTAACAATGAGTTATATTATGTCAAGTTTAGAAAACTGCGTGACGTCTTTTCGTCCGATATACCTCAGTACCTCAAATTGAGGCACTGAGAGATAATGTTCGACAATTGTGTGTTGCCAGTAGTTTTTTATTTATTATTAAAAAACACAGTTATCTCAACAAATCAATTAAGTGCCGTAACATATGGAACTGAAACGTGATCTCTTACTGCGGGCCTTATAAGTTCAAAATAGCTCAACGTGCTAAGGGGAGGGCTATGTTCCGAGTTTCTCTGCGAGATCGAATGAGGAATGAGGAGATCCGCAGACGAACCAAAGTTACTGACATACATAGCCCAGCGGCAGAAGGTGTTGTTTGACAAAATAATTAATTCAAGTTAATAGGGTATTGCGTTGATTCAAGTAAACAGGGTAATACACTCCATGTTACATGAAATGCTTTTCGGAAGTGTAGTGCGTGGAAAGGCCGCGTGGGTCCAGAATTTGAACACAAAAATACCACATAAAAATACAAAAATACTCCACGTATTTGTATGATTTAGGTACCTAAAGTGCCTCTCAGATGGGTAGTGCGTGGACAGCCCGCGTCCTCCTAAGATCTGAACACAGTGATCCGACACGGCGGCTGCATTTCTTCCCGCGAAGTATTTGTACAGTTTAGGTACCAAGGTAGTGTGGTATTTTCCAAGTTAGCTAAAGTGCCTCTCAGCAGGGTAGTGTGTTACATTTCAAGTTACCTAAAGTGCCTCTTAGCAGGGTAGTGTAGTATATTCCAAGTTACCTAAAGCGGGTCTCACAGCAGGGAAGTGTGGTATATTCCAAGTTACCTAAAGTGCCTCTAAGCAGGGTAGTGTGGTATATTCCAAGTTACCTAAAGTGCCTCTAAGCAGGGTAGTGTGGTATATTCCAAGTTACCTAAAGTGGGTCTCAGCAGGGTAGTGTGGTATATTCCAAGTTACCTAAAGTGGGTCTCACAGCAGGGTAGTGTGGTATATTCCAATTTACCTAAAGTGGGTCTCAGCAGGGTAGTGTGGTATATTCCAAGTTACCTAAAGTGCCTCTCAGCAGGGTAGTGTGGTATATTCCAATTTACCTAAAGTGGGTCTCAGCAGGGTAGTGTGGTATATTCCAAGTTACCTAAAGTGCCTCTCAGCAGGGTAGTGTGGTATATTCCAAGTTACCTAAAGTGCCTCTCAGCAGGGTAGTGTGGTATATTCCAAGTTACCTAAAGTGCCTCTCAGCAGGGTAGTGTGGTATATTCCAAGTTACCTAAAGTGGGTCTCAGCAGGGTAGTGTGGTATATTCCAAGTTACCTAAAGTGCCTCTCAGCAGGGTAGTGTGGTATATTCCAAGTTACCTAAAGTGCCTCTCAGCAGGGTAGTGTGGTATATTCCAAGTTACCTAAAGTGCCTCTCAGCAGGGTAGTGTGGTATATTCCAAGTTACCTAAAGTGGGTCTCAGCAGGGTAGTGGTATATTCCAAGTTACCTAAAGTGCCTCTCAGCTGGGTAGTGGGTAGATATTCCGCGTCCGCCCAGGATCTGCACACAGTGGTCCGCCACGGCGGCCGCGTTCCTTCCCGCCACATATTTAGCCATGGCACTATTTTTGGTGCTGACGTGCGTCGCGGCGCGGTACGTGCACAGACGGGCGGTCTCCACTAGTATGCACATGTCTGTTAGACGGTCCTAGAAAGTAAGATAAAAATTGAAACGAAAACAAAAAAAATATTAGAGGTATATATTGACATCGGCTTACATAAAAATATATCAGCTAAGATCAGGTCTATTCAAAAAGAAACCCATCAAAATCACCACTTGCTTGGAAGATATAATACCATACAGCCATTAACAGACAGGCACTGATAGTTGATTTTAAAATTACTTAGTTCATATTGAATGTAGTACAAAACAAGATTCAGTCCAAACAGACCGGATACATTAGAATCTTACGATTCCTTTCTCTAGCATATCATTTTTCTTACAATTTATTCATCTATATAATCTAAGCAGTTTGTGACAAAGCAAAATAAATAAAAATAGCGGTAAACAAGTATTTACCGATTATTACAAAACGTGAAAACAACACTCACAAAATAAAAACAAAAAACCGGACAAGTGCGAGTCAGGCTCGCACATCGAGGGTTCCGTACAAATCCAGAAAATTTCACAAAATTGGGAAGTTGTTAAAATGTCTATACCATAATCATCGACAAAAAAGTTTTTTATTTTACTTTTATCGTCATACATTAAAAATTACTCATTGTTAAAATAATTAAAAATCTGTTTTAGCATGTGCTAATGAAGCTCTTTTGATACCTTACATGATACGATTTACTCACTTTGAATTTTCAACCCATTTTTTTTGTGATTTAAATAAAAATGTACGGTTTTCAGATTTATTCCTATATTTGTACTCTGAGACAATGCTTCTCGCCAAATTTCATAGTTCTGTGTCAACGGGAAGTACCCTGTAGTTTTGATTTTTGTGAGTGTCGAAATATGCGGTTTTTTACGACATAAACGGCTCTAACATTTTTATACGGTAACTGAGAAGTTTTTTTTTACACAACTGCAAGAGACCATAGATATACGTATATGGTATAAATTTCAACCCGATATCTTTACGCATTCCCGAGATAAAGAGTCTTAACATACACACAGACGGACAGACAGACAACAAAGTGGTCCTATAAGGGTCCCGTTTTTTCCTTTTGAGGTACGGAACCCTAAAAAATTAATTAAAAATAATGTTAATTAAATTGTTTGTAATAAAAAAACTCACCTTGACCGAAGCCAGTCGTGAAAGGGGTTTGCCGAACGCTTGTCTCTTTTTGGCGTAGTCAATGGCTGTGTCTAGCGCTGACTGTGCGATACCTGCGAACGAGACAGTTTGACTTAGTCACTAGCCACTAAGTATAGGCCGAATCACACAAGTCGGCGGATGTGAAGTTAGCTACAAGCTGCGCAATACCCAATTAACACTCAGCTTTATGTGAGCTTCAGTCAGGATCAGACATTGCAGCCAACCTTTAAGACACCATCGTAATTTTAATAGCAACTAAATACCTATAGTTTTCTCTTTTAAATGTATATGTACAATGTGTAATGGAAAGGCTGTATACATAAAAAGTGGGTTGATACTATACCTTATATAGATGCTGTATTCGAAATTCCGAGCCAAAATAACAACATTCACTTTAAAAAAAAAATTAAATATGACTGACTAGAAAAAAAAAAGGACAGCAGTTCAAGGAGGTGTGGTCTGATTTTGATGGGCAAGGTCGTGTTATTGACCTCACAGCTGTTTAGTGTGATAGTGCTGTGCAAATGTGAATTAGTCATCAAAATGACTAGTTTTTCAAAAAAAGATTAAAAATCAGCAAACGAACTTACACGGCTAAACATGCCCCCATGGTAGTTTGTTACCGTTATCTGATTTGGTATTTTCAGTATGTATACAGTCTTTCCGTTACACGTTGTATAGTGAAATAGAAACAGCAATATTTATAAGTTGCTATTAAATTTACGTTGGCGCCTTTAAAATTGGCCACATTGCGTAGCTATAACAAGCTAACTTCACATCCACCGAATTGTATTATTCCGCCTTTACTGTGTACCTTTTACGATGCGAAATTCATCTCAACTATGAACAAACTGTTACTTTGGGAAATGAACAGTCAGGTGTAACGTGAATCTGTTTTATTACACATCGCTCATATATCTAATCGAATCTCGAATAAAGTCAATAGTCAAATAGGTCTACTTTATAACTTGATTTCAGGGTTGGTCTTATTGTAAAAGTTGTAAATTCATATTCAGATGTTGTGGTAAAATTGACGTTATTATGGTCTTTTATATGATTATGTTATTATTATCTTTTATGTTCACCAACAGATAGAGACGACTGAGACTGACGATATGACCTAATTAAGACCGCAGGAACGCTGGATGCAAGCCGCGACCAATATCGGTCTTATACAAAGTGGATATACGTCAAGCTCTGCCAGATCTGGACGTCATACGGCTTTAAAGATGACTCACCGACGGCATGCGCGGCGATTCCGATCCGTCCCTGGTCGAGCTGCTCCATGGCGATGCGGAACCCCTCCCCGCTCGCCCCGAGCACGCCCCCGCTCGGCACGCGCACGTCCTCCAGCGTGACGTTGCACGCGGTCGCGGCCCTGTACGCAGCACTTCATACTTGTGTTACTTGTGTGTGCCGGGGCCGGCACTATAACCTGGCCCATTGAAACTAGTGACTGTTCATGGGAAAATGCACCTAAAAGCAATGACTATAAGAGATGCAATAGCGATGCGAAATCTCTCCCCACTCGCCCCCGCTCGGCACGCGCACGTCCTCCAGCGTGTCGTTGCGCTGTGCCGGGGCCGGCACTATAACCTGGCCCATTAAAACTAGCGACTGTTCATGGAAAAATGCACCTAAAAGCAATGACTATAAGAGCTGCTATAGCTATGCAGAATCACACATTTGTATACGCCAGGACAGGCATTCAACTATAATGTCGAATAAATGCCGGCAATCACACGTGAACCACTCCCAAAATACAAAAACATATACAAAGTGGCTGCTTAAACATATACCGTAGGATAACATTGAAATGATTTGATTTTATAAGGCACTATAAACAAGAACGCCATATTTTTATGGTAACATGTACTTTCAGTTAGGTTACAGGAAAATAAAGCAAAAAACATTACTGAGGTAGATAATTACGAGTATAATGATCGCATTAAAGTACAAGGTTGGAACATTTTGGTTGGCCTTCCTATTTATGGTATCTATAAAAAAGAAAACCATTTTTAATGCCACAACCTAGAAGCGCTAGTATTTAATGAAAAAAAACGCAATCTCAATGACATTGTAAGCGTGCAAATATCACCATGCAGGTACTTGTAATCAATCTATCAAGCGATGATAACGGCGATAACAGCACACGAGTGGCGTACAAGTAGCGTGCCATGGAGATAAGGTTGTTGACCCGTCACATTATGGGGCCTTTATGGAGAACCATATTGGAAGTAAATATGAAATGATATTCTACCAAAAATAGAGTCAATAGTTCATTGCAATTTGCAACGTATTATAAAGGTGTTATTCGTATAATATGTCCAACCTATGCATTTGCCATTCCTTGGCATGTGAAATGTACAATAATGTCATAATAATCAAACTACGGTGCCTCCACACACTCCAGGAGACGGCGAGGCGAGGCCCTCGCCACGAGGCGTTAGCCAATAGCCATCCTCGCGAGAAATGACGAGGCGAGACGCGGCGACACGAGCGCACTAGCGGAGTGTGTGGTTCCACCATTACACTTTTATTTGTATTATGGTGCCTCCACATAACCCGCACTGAGCCAGAATGCTGGATTTTGGCCCAATTACCCTTCGTGGGTAGGCCTACGTCATGGTAATGATATCTAACAGTATTTCGTCTTCATACAAACGATCGGAACGCTAATCATACCTACGCGCCCTCGGACTGCAATAATTATGCTCTTGGTATGCTAGTCAGTCGCGGCGCGCCGTAGTGACGAACGAACGTGTTGATATATATATAATCGTACGATTAACGTTTTTATGGATCCTTGTTTTACTACGGAACCCCAAAAAGCATAAAAAAAACTCAATATGTATTTTTATTGAATGCTTCCTTTTTCATTCACAACGAATTTATTTTTTATAATAAACATAATAATTTTACTTCATGATAGATAGAAACAAGAAAGAAACTGAAGTAGTAGGCAGCCCTAGCGCATGATACGTGTGCGTGGCCACGTGGCGCAGTAAGCATGTATTTCAAGGACAGGGCCGAGTCACAATACTGTTAGATATCATTACCATGCCTCTGAGTTGAGCAATATGAAATCTAACTACTGATTACTAACTGCGATTACATATTGTAGTTAGCAATCGTGATTTCAAATTACAAAAAAAAATCGTCAAAGTAGTTAAATATTTTGATTACTGTACTAATAACTGTAGTCGCAATCACGATTGCTCGATTACTTTTTTAAACTTGCTAATTTCAACCTTACTGCAATGTGACAAGGTCGGAACTATTATTATGTTTCAAATGCATCCAGTGACATCTAGTGCTCAGTAGTCTTGGAGCAAGTATGTACTGGAGAAGCTACTAGCGTATAGGGTGTGAGAAAAAAGATGTTGTTTTGATATTCAGACGCTAGATAATAGATGATAATAGTAAAAACCTGCATAATACCTACTAATAGAAGTGATAGAAAATAGATAATAGGTTCATAAATATTTTGATTTACTTAAGCATCTTATCAAAAATTCAACAGTAATTTAGAAGTTAATCTGTAGTTAAGATTACAGGAAGTTAACTACATGTAGTTATGATTGCATGTAACCATAACTACATGTAGTTAACTACTTTTGATGCAATGTAGTTAAGGTTACATGTAACCATAACTACATGTAGTTAACTACTTTCAGTCGTGCTTAGTAACCTGATTACAAAATTGTAGTTAACTGCGCCCAACTCTGCCGTGCCTACGTTCTGCAGTGGACTATTAAAAAGGCTTACACTATACAGTACAGTATGTAATGGTTATAGTACGAAATATGGCTTAAAAATAACTAAACCTATGACCCCTATGTGTTATTTGACAAATATATTATAAAGATTGGGTGTTAGTTATTACATAGATCAATTAACTGCAAGTAAATTCCTATAGTCCTTTGGCTAGCCATGTAGTAAGAGTTTGTAAGCCACCTGAAGGCCCCTTATATGTATTGTTAAACGGTAAATAATAAATAAATAAATTGCACTTAGGTTAATTGATCTTAGAAATAATGATTAGATCTTGGACAATTTGAAGTGAGTGAGTAAATAACACATCAAGACACATACCTAACTCCCATGATGGGTTCTTTCTTGCCTCTGAACAAACCGTCATTTTCCGTCGGTATTATGAAACCTGGAAATATAAACAAATTTATATAAATATAAACGTATCATTTATATAACTCCACCAAGATTTTTACACTGAAAAACCCTATCCTGTTAATCTATAATTCTAAATCAATAAAAAAACGTTTTAACCCTTTAAGGTTCCGTACTTACAGGGTAAAAACGGGACCTTATTATACTGAGCGCCACACAAATTGAAAGATGGGAAGTTAGCCGCAGATGACACTTCGCCGTGATTCGCTAATTATTGCGCATGTGTGCACAATGCCTATACAAATGGCGAAGTAGTGAGTTCGGGCGTAGGGAGCGCGCGGGAGGCACGAGGTTGGCGGGCGGGTGTGCGCCGGCGTCTCGTTTCTCTGGCACCCGCTAACGTCTATATTTTGGCGTTTGCGCAGCTCTCTGCGGCTAACTTCCCATCTTTCAATTTGTGTGGCGCTCAGTATACAAAGACTGTTGTCCGTTTGTGTGTCTGTCAGTAAATAATTATAATAAATTTGATTACGTAATACTTGGATGGCCCCATTAGTACAAAAATAAAATAAATGTTTAAGGGGGGGCCGACTTGGCCGTTTCTTATTAAAATTAGACTTTGTATTGTAGAACTTGTAAATTGAGATTAATTAAATATCTATCTATTTTATAAAAATGAATCGCTATTTCCTTGGTCACGGCATCACACGTGAACGGCTGGACCGATTTCGCTAATTCGTTTGTTATTGTCAGGAGAAAGTTCTTATGAAAATTGCGCAAAAAATAATAAAATCTACTAAAATTTAATTTACCCATACAAAATGTTCCTACAGGTAAAAGTCTGGTCATCGGTGGCGCTAAATGCCATCGAAATTAGTGAGATGAAGGTGATAAGAAGTTCACCGGGTCAGCTAGTCAATACATTAAATCATAGTTCTCACATGTGATCCCTTTATGTTTGAGTTCGGGGTCCTCGGTAGCGAAGGTGATCATGGCGCTGCCCTCGATGGCCGAGGTGACCCAGCTCTTTTTGCCGTTGAGTATCCACCCGTCGCCGTCCCGCGTCGCTGTGGTCTTGATGCCGGCCACGTCTGTTCCGGCACCTGTGGTGGAAAGAGAAACATTTATTTATATCGCTAACAATTATAATCCGCGCCACACAAGTCAGCGGATGGGAAGTTATGCGCAGAACGCTGCGCAAAAGGCAAAATATAGGTATGCGCGGGAGCCTGAGAGACGAGAAGCCGGGGCATACCCGCCCGCCAACCTCATGCCTCCCGCGCGCTCACTACGCCCGTGCTCACTACTTCGTCACTTGTGTAGGCATTGTGCATACATGCGCAATAATTAGCGAATCACGGCGAAATGTCAACTGCGGCTAACTTCTCATCCGCCGACTTGTGTGGATGCCAAACATGGGCTCTAACAAAAAAACTCGTCAACAAGGTTAGAACTTTCCAAAGAGCAGCAGAGCGCTCGATGCTGGGTCTCAAACTTAAAGACAAAGTAAGGAACGCAGAAATCAGGAGAGAAACTAGAGTCATAGACGCAGTATCGATGCTCTGTAGGCTTAAATGGAAATGGGCTGGTCACGCCGCCCGAGCAACAGACGGAAGATGGAGTGAACGGATTATCCACTGGCACCCGAGAGACAGCGCACGGGACAGAGGACGACCCCGGAGAAGATGGTGCGACGACATCGTAGAGGTCGCGGGAGCAACCTGGACGCGAGCAGCACAAGACCACGAGAAATGGCGCAGCATGGAGGAGGCCTTTACCAAGACATGGGTGCCCAAAAAATTATAATTATATTAAGTACCTGTATAGCATAGTGTACATAAACTGTTGTTTTAAACTCAATTATACTTTTGTTAATCTTGTACTATTTTTTTAAGGGAAATAAAGGCTATTTTATTTTATTTAAGTAGACGTCAGTCCAATAAAAAAAAAAGTGATAAATGTGACGGCCAAACTTGATAATATAAAGGTATACACAACGCCCAAATATTTTACATTCTCGTTGTTATTTACTTCAAGTTAACCTTGAGGCTTACTCAAAACGAAACTCCCAATGGCGCCCACCGTGAATTCCCTAAAAAACTTTTCTTTTTGTTCTTCTGTGCCCTTCTCGTTGACAAGGTTAGCATAGAGCAAGTTGTGTCTGGAGACTGTCATGCAAATACTAGCGCAGCCTAGGGAGAGCCTCAAATTTATGGTCCTTCGAGCCGGATGTGCAATGTCGTTTGTACCTTACCTCAAAGGAGACGCAAAAGCAAATTTCACGCCACTTATTAGTTACATAGCACAATCTATATTTATATTATGATATCTATTTATTTTGAAAGAAACTCACCCGGTTCACTCAAAGCGAAACTCCCAATAGCGCCCGCTGTAAATTCCCTCAAGAACTTTTCCTTCTGTTCTTCTGTGCCCTTCTCGTTGACAAGGTTGGCATAGAGGAAGTTGTGTATGGACACGATCATGCCGGTGCTGGCGCAGCCGCGGGAGAGCTCCTCCACTGCGATGGCGAGGGAAAGGTAGTCAAGCCCTAAGCCTCCGTATGCAGGATCCACGCAAGCGCCCATCAGACCCAGATCTGTGAGCTTTCTGATCTGCGCAAAGAGATTAAAGAAGATATTAGCTAAAGACAGCGTGGTGGATACGGCCCAATCACCTCACGTCCCGCAGTGGACTATTAAAAAGGCTGGTACAGTACAGTACCTTAAGTATAGTTGTATTTACATCGCAAAACACAAAATAAATTCTGCAATTTTTTTTGCTATGCTTGCATGTCGCGCATTGTTTCGAAATGTTATAGATTTTCAGATTGTGGAGATATAGAGAAAATCATTCATAAATTTTAAATTAACGCTATTCATTTTTGAAGGCTTTTTTGGTAATTAACTTATGATATTGTTTTTGACGCTTATAGAGTAATTAATAAAGTGTAAACTACAGCAAATTTAATTTTTTCGTATAGATAATATTCTTTCGTATATGATGTATTTCTGTTGCCGCTATAACAACAAATACTAAAATCAGAATAAAATAAATATTTTTTCTCATAACAACAAACTTGATTTTTTGCCGCTTTTCCCTCAATATTAATAACAGCAACCAATACGTTAAGGAACCGTGCGTACTTGGACGATTTTTTCAATAACTCCGTTTAAAGATTAATAAGTGGATACTTAAATAAACATCAACAAACTGGCCCGTCTGACTTACAGTGTGTCAAGGAGAATACTAACAACCAGATTACTGAGTAAACTGCGACGCTGCCACAGAAGAAATAATAGTTCTACTCTATTGAATACCTGCCGGGCTAGTATGCGCGCCACGAAATATTTCTTTCGTAGTGTCAGAACGAGATAGCGTTATGGTAAAGTATATATCTGTCACTTTTTCACACGTCGAAATGAGCTTTTCGTGGCGTTTCGTGGTCGCTTGACTAGCTGATCCTCATCGTACTAACTAATAAAAAGGTTATTTTTATTCAAAACTAACCACAGACACAAATAACACTAGTATGGCCCGCGTCACTCAAGTTGGCGCAAATGAAGTTAGCTCCAAGCTGCGCAATATCCAATCCTGACTGAAGCTCACACAAAGCCGCGCTATTGGATTGGATACAATAAATGTTACTTTTGCTATTTGATATTGCGCAGCTTGTAGCTAACTTCATTTCCGCCAACTTGTGTGACGTAGCCTATAACACCAGTAATCAAATTATTTTCGCCAAAAATGGTACAACCAAATTTAACCGTGTATCTGTACCCCGTTGAATATTTATGAATTATTTTTTTGTATTTTTACATTATTGTTGATTTTTCAAAAACGGCTCTGCCGATTTCCGTAAAATTTAAATAGATATGATCTCTGAGATATGATCTACCAGACAAAGAAAGATTTTTTTTAATAAAAAGAACATACACACTAAATTAATACAGACCAACATAGAATCTCCTCCTTTTTGGGTGTCGGTTAACAGAGCCCTAGTGTACAGTATTATTTGTATTTAAGTTTAAAATATGCCTTATCCATATAAGTAGGTGTTTATCGCGAATCAAATTACATAACTGTATATTCAGACACCATTGTTTTGTTCAGCTCATGCATAATGGTCACTTTGGGGTTTATTGTACCATCTTGTAAGCTATGCTATTATTTATTTCCGATATGCTTCTTCAATTGTGACAATGATAAGCTGATATTACTTTATTTAGATTAAAACTACGCGCCATCCGGTCATTTCTCGCTCTGATATTATTATCTGTGACATAAGTAAAAAGATTATATTGTTTTCAAGTGAATGATAAACCTCAGTTGAACAGGAATGTCCAACTGGTATTTCTTTCCAAATCTATATATCTGGTATCTACAATATCTTATCAAATGTATTGAAGATTCAATGTATTTTTCATGTTTTTTTTAAACATTTCTGACAGATTTAAGTCATGTGTGTTCGTATGTGAAAAAATATTAAGGGTTACTTGTGTGTAGGCTTAGAGTATTAATAACTATAGAGCGCACACAACGAAGTGGGAACAGTAGGCACAAGTGAGAACAAAACGACGCTCCCGCCGCGAGCGCTAGTCGTAGCTGAGTACAAGGAAAGTGCGTTTCTCGAGGGATTTTTTTCAAATTTACGTATTAAAATGGTGAAATGTGTAGTTCGACCTTATAAAAACAATACTAGAAAACAGGCACAGATTTTTGTGACTTTACATCCAAATACTGACTTACTGAAAATACAGGGTCCTACAAATCTTAATATATATAAATCTCGTGTCACAATGTTTGTCCTCAATGGACTCCTAAACCACTTAACCGATTATAATAAAATTCGCACACCATGTGCAGTTCGATCCAACTTGAGAGATAGGATAGTTTAAATCTCAAATTATAGTTGCAATTTTAATTTATTTAGCCACAGCAACGCGTGGCCGGGTCAGCTAGTATAGTATAAAATATATAAAGGATAAACCTACTCAAAATACTGAACAACTTTCCAAAAAAAGGATTGAAATATAAAAAAAATATTGATTGTTTTCGTATTTTTCAGATTTCCAAAAGACCGAAAATGGATTATCGCTTTAAAACAAACATATGGAATTAAGTTTGCTCAGTACACTGATTGATTTGAGTCCTTAATGAATCCCTTAAAATAAATACCTACTTGTACTTGTAGATGTTATCGCACGAAATATAATTATTTGTACTTGTTTGTACCGTGCTGAACCTGCATCTATCGACAACAAAATGAGTTTGCGTTACCCGCTTGCCTATCCCTAAGAATCGCCAACATAGATATATAAGTAGCAATACTTCATCTGCCTACTAGTGCGTCTAGTAGTAGTCTAGTGCAGTGCTAGCGCTCTATACTTTAGTTATTTATTCTCTAAGTGTGTAGGTAACAGATCTCTGATAACATAACTGTAGAGAATAGAGTTAGAGAGAGTGTACACTTGTAAAATGGTAGAAACTGCATTATGCAAGCTCTTGTGTGGTTTCACAAAGAAGTATCTTTGTATGGTTCCATTTCAGAGCACTTTTGTACGAATTTAAACCAACCAAATAACGAATAATAAATAATAAATAACGAATAATAAATTTCTCTCTGTTTATGTTATGCTATATGTACATTGTATAGAATTTGTTTAGCTATGCTAATGCTTTATCAAGTTCACAATTCTTATTAATATGCTAAGAAATCTTACACAAATGAAATATACCAACATAACACAAATAATATTCATTAAAAACAGAAGCAGAGGAGAGACATAAGAATATATTATTGGTCTTTATATTTGTCTCCATAATATATTACTTTGCTTTTCATCATTACTTTAAAGAGGACTCCCTCACTCAGGCCACAAACATAGATAGGTATTCTGTCTTATATTAAAAAATATTATTATTTTGTCTTATATAAAAATATTTAAATTAGATAAATCTTTGACCATATTATGTACTTGTTTCTTTTGCAATATTTATTATCTTTAGATGTTTAGCAGATTTTTTTGGACAAGTGCTTTCAGTAACTGCATCAAAATGCAATACTACATAAAAATCTATTTGATCATTCACAGACTTTTGGAAGGTCTAAAGATAAGTCAAGACCACTGCCAGTTGGCAGCGTGCCCAATGTGCTGGCAGCATTACCATTTAGTAAACTAACACTTACATTATCAAAAGGGAAGCGCCCCTCAAGGTCTAGCCTGGCTGCATTTGGCTTGAGCTGCTCTTCGGCAAACTGCCTTGTCATCGTTTGGATCTCCAGCTGTTGCTCAGTCAGCTTTGTAGTAAAGGTCCGACTTTGGGTTGCCACAGTCTTAAGACATTGTAGAGTGGACACTGTAAATATACATTATTACCGTTATAGATTTAGAAACAATGGCCTAAAAAATATCTAGCCCAAAACAACTAAGTATAGCACCTATCAACAAGATTTTTAAGAACTCAGCATTTAGCCAAATTAACTATATAAGTTATACAATAAAGGTAGTGGCACGTACATCTAGCGCTGAAGGTAGTGTAGAAGGGATGGCTGCGCATGATGACCACCATACTATACCCATGCGCAGTCATCCCCTCCACACTTCGCTCAGCACTACACTTATATGCCGCAACATGTACTTTATTAGAACTCATTAGAGAGTCTTAGTGAAAAATAAATACTTAATTCAAAGTTTTTGAAAGAAGCAAGACTTAAAAGTAGTAAGGATACATTATCAAGGTGAATCTGATACAAAATACAAGTTATAAAGGCTCTTGGGACTCTCTGAGCCTCACTTTCGATAAGTAAAAGGCTTGGAGGGAAGAATAAGATAATAGCAAATACCTTGTTATCTAAAACAGTTAATGAATTATATATTTGTAAGCCAATATTAAAATTTACTTACAGGCAGATTTTGTTGACTTCAGCAGCGTATTCCCAGCCATTGTAGATTGCACGCGCGCCTTGTTTCTTGAAGTCTAACCAAAGATTACTAGTTAGTAGTTATGTTCGTGAAACTATCTACCCCGCGCGCTGCGCGACGAATACAGAATACGGATCAGCAATCGCACCAAAAGCCCCGTTGACATTCAACAAGCGATAAGTAAAATGATATCGGCCAAGGTCGACAGAGCAGTCTCTAAAATGTTGTCAAACCGGCCGGTTCTTACAACAGAACGCGCTTTTCCATAAATTGGCCGATTTTACAAAAGTTGAAGGTACGAAGTAGTAGGTAGTTTACGCTATAATAATCAAAATTGTTAAATAAAAAAGATTCATTAAAATCACTAATAAAGCGGTTAAACATGCACAAACAAAAATACCACACAAACGAAAACAACTATTTCTGAAAAATCAACCAATTCACGGGCAATTCATGCAGCAAGATGTCAACAATAGTTATTATTCTATATTATTGGAGCTCATCTAATTTGAACTCTATGAATATAACCAATGTTTAAATTTTATGCCTTATTTCAAGGGCATAAAGATGATAATATCATATCTCTATTTACCATACAGGTCATTTACAGTTCTTTAACGATAATAGGTGCGTTCGTTTTGGGCTCGATGGCATTTTTAGCATTTGCAAAATTAGCGTTGGATCTAAACCGTTCGATCAGGGAATTTCGCCCATTTCGCCAATAATGGTACTTTTCAAAGAGTTATCTTTGTGATAAGCATTCCAAAAATTTGAAGCGAACGCAGAATTTCAACCTGCCTTTTCGGTTCACTAGCCCGACGCTCTAACCAACTGAGCCAGCCCGTCTCCTACGCAAGCGTCAAATTTTCAAAAATTCGCTTCAGATTTTTGAAAATTTGATGCTTATCACAAAGATAACTCTTTGAGATAAAAATCTAGTGTAGAAAATAAAATCATAACATTGATTTAGCAGTGCGCCATCTCTCGTCAATCTTTAGAAGTTCTAATAACTTCTAGTTGAGTGATAACCTGTCTAATGCGGGTATCATAGGTGGCGCCGCCAACGCTATAAGTATATAAGGTGGTAATATAAGCACTTCAAAAATTTGACGCTTGCCTAGTAGGCGGGCTGGCTCAGTTGGTTAGAGCGTCGGGATAGTGATCCAAAGGGGCAGGTTCAAATCCTGCGTTTGCTTCAGATTTTCAAAATGTTTATCACAAAGATAACTCTTTGAGAAAAAATCTAGTGTAGAAAGCACTCAAAATAAAATCAAAACAATGCTACTTTTGCTCACTACCCAAAACGAACACAAAAACGTCAAACTCAAACGATCACAAAGAACCCACCTCCGCAGGTGGGTCAAAAATGGCAGTTCACGATAGCATTTTTAACTGTTTTTGAGCTATCCGAACGGTGAACGAAAACATACAACGAGGTCACATTAACTAGACGCTTGACCATGTGACGTTATTTTGGCGCTGCAAAAAAAAACCGGCCAAGTGAGAATCGGACGCCCGCACAAAAGGTTCCAAACCATCTTCTATAAAAGATAAGTTTCTACCTGTTTATTTAGATCGAGAAAAAATAGCTTAAAAATTAATGCATCGAGTTAATATGACCGCGTTATACGTAGTATCTCCATAGTTTGTGACGAAAACAGTTAAAATGCCACTTTTGCTCACACATTCTCAAAACGAACGCTGAGTGTGTTTATTATTGGCGTTTTTAACAGTTAATTTTGCTATCAGTAGGCTATCCGAACGCACCTTATGTTATGTCAAAGCTGACTTTGACATTCAAAGATACTTGGCATTCGTAAATATGGTCCGAGAAACTATTAGCAGAATTTGAGTGTGGTAAATTGGTCTTTACATGTATGATACTGATACCTGAATAAATAATAAAATGTGCTGTCGAAAGTTGTAGCACTAGCAACTAATTCAACAATTTCTAAGAGGTTTTACCAAAAAAAATATTTAAGTCAATATATGTATAAGTGAATATTTTTTTTTTTTTTTTTTTTTTTTTTTTTTTTTTTTTTTTTTTTTTTTTTAATTTTTTTTTATTTTTATTTAATGACAATACTACATTACTACTACATAGAAAGCAATTGGATCATCCACAGACCCTTGAAGGTCTAAAGATAATCCAAGTGCTCAAGCCCACTGCCAGTTGGCAGCGTGCCCAGCATGCTGGCAGCATTGCCACGCTGAATGGCAATGCTTATACGTTGAGCCAAATAAACACCAGCATTTTGGTCACGCGTCGCGTCCACCAGACGCTCAGAAAGACTTTTGAAAACGAGATGAGCTCCCGGCCCCCACGGACCCAAAGTCTCAACTCCAAATGGCTCAAATATGTAACCACTGCCGAGGTTAGCATATTTGCGCCGCTTGTGCTGCTCAGCCGAATTGGCCGCCGCTCCAGCCCTACTCTGAGTCTCAGGAAGATGTGACGGTGCCAAAGTATCGACGCAAGTTGCGTCCCATACTAAGGGCCGTCCACACTTCCATGGGACCAGCGTCATGCCGTCAGGCCTTTTGCCATCACCACGCGCCAACCCACTCGGTTCGAGTACGGCTGCGATATTGGCGGTGACAAAAGCCCTGCGTATGACATCGTTAAGGCTGGCGTGGCGTCCAATCCGACCAGCGCTTCTTGAGCAAGAGAGACCGTGGTGACCGAGCTGGTCAACTGCAGTACCACACTGACAGCGATGGGCTTCACAACACCTTGCACCCAAGCGTAAGCTGACAGCTAGACGAAATGCAGTTGGGTCTAAAAGGTTACCAGTATTGAAAGAGGGCAATGCTTGCAACCAAAGACCGGACTCCCATACAGAGACTGCAAGGATACGAGCGCGATCCGCGACGCTAGGACACGTGTCTAGAAGAGATTTCCGTGCTAGTTCGCAGATCGGCCGATCCCACAGTCTCTGCGACGATAAAGTCTTTGGAAGCTCGGTATTTGGGCAAGCGACCCTCCAAGCATTCGTTGCCTCATTCAAATGAGCTACATCTACGCCAGAATGGCCTAAAGAAGGTGCGAGGATTTTTTCAATCAAGTTCTGAGTACTATGAATGGAGGACAAGAAAGCTGGTAAAGCAACACTTGAAATTTGGCGGACCCCTAACCCTCCAAGCCTAACAGGCAAGGAGGCTTGTAGCCACGCCCTTTCACTCATGTCAATATTCAAAACCGATACTAGGGACTGCTTTACAACATCGTCTAAGCTCAAAAGGAGCTCATTGTGTTTCCACAATGGACTACATCGTAAAGCGTACATAAATTTTGGAACAAACAGACAACATCTTATAATGGTAAAAGCCATGTGGGCGTTAATTTTGAGTAGCCTATCAGAGGCACTCAAAAAATTTTGAATTTTTTCTTGAACGAAAGGCGGAAAAGACTCATCTAATATCGGCGAACCTAGAAGGCGAAGAGAACACTTGTCTACCGATTTGATGTTAGGTGCCAAATCATTAAATTTGTTAAGTATCAAATCTTTATCCGGACATGAGTCGCAAACGAAAAGTTCGCATTTCGAAAAATTTAGCTCCAAACCAATTTGACGAAACTCGTCAATAAGAATTTCCAAATCACGTAGGACTGTGCTCGCATCGCCACCCAAAGTCCCGTCATCCAGATACCAAACGTTGAGTTTAGATTGGAGACGTTGAACTATTGGATGAATGGCCAGGCTGAAAATGGCTGGTCCGAGAGGGTCACCTTGTTGACAGCCAACGGAAGATAGCAAAACATCATTTTTGTAAATTAATTTAGTGGGTTTGCCGTAGCATTGCCAAAGAAAATTGAAAAGATCGGGAATTTTGTCTTTGACCTGTGCCAACAAGGCGTCTCGATTAACCGAATTGAAAGCATTTTTGACATCCACCTTAAGCAACACCTCTCCACAATTTTGACCGAGAAAAGTACGAAGCGAATGAACAGCAGCCTCACATCCACCCCGCGAACCAAAGCCAAGCTGTATTGGTTGAAAAAGGCTACTCAAAAGAGCAACCTTTTTTCCACAACCGGCTTTGGCTGCGAGACGACGATATGTGGTGCCAACAGCAATAGGTCTGATGCCACCATCTTTTTTGACAAGTGCGCATAGGTTAGCGCCATACAAGACTTCGATAACGTCATCATTGACCTGCCCAGATAACATGAGATTTGCCAAACCCGTTAATTCTCTCAAGAGAGACTCAGCCACCTCACCAGAGCTAAAAGATAGAAGATCTTTTAGATGTTGAGGCGAGAGACCATCTAGGCCTCCGGCTGAGCCGCTCCGAAAAGAAGAAACTGCCGCTGCAATCTCCTGAGCTGACACTTCAATGACAACGTCATCAGGGTGTGGTGGCTCAGGCAGGTGGAGACATGCTGCCTGCGGATGCTTGTCACGGAGTGACTGGACCGTATCGGGTGTGTGGGGGGCAATAGTGTCGCTGGAGAACAGGACTCGTGCGGCGCCTTTGATATCGCCATCACTAATTTTGCTCTCTACTATTTTAATGGTAACCGAATCGTCTGTTTTTTTAGAATTTGGTTTATTCTGCCTTGTTGGCGGAATAATGCTTTCAAAATCTAAAGAGTTCTCTTCCAATGCGCTGTACTTTACGCAATTTTCCTTTACCCTAGTGGTAAGGGATTTTTTGTTTGTTGGGTCCGAATGTACGTAAAGCACAACGTAGGGAAAAGTCAAGAGGTGTTCCCAGGCGACTAAAGAATTTTTAGAAATAACATTCCGAATAGCAGCAGATAAACACTGCGCAACCGAAAAACGTGCACCACGCGGGATGCGTTTTAAAACAGGAAGAGAACTTTTGAGTGAGCTAAGAACCTCCCAAAGCGGTTTGGAAGGAGCAGCAGCGCTCACGGGACTGCTGCTGGCTCCATCAGAGCCTGCAATAGGGGCCGAAAGTGTAATTTGGCTATTTTTATGGCACCGCGTACGGTGAATTTTGAGGCCTTTCTGTCCTTTAAAAAATCGCACTTGGGAACACTCTAGGCACTGAATCATGTCCCCCTGCGACACATTATCGTATTGGGAAACTGCATTTGGCCCGGCCGGGGCGCAAAATGCCATGAATAACAAGAATTATACTACAAATATAAATAAAAATAAACTTAGGTTCTATAAGTGGAGACGTCAGGACGTCAGACCGTGACGTGGGCGGTCTGCGCAGACTCGGATGGCGTTGACATGGAAACAAGAAAACAACAATGAGCCGCGACTGTCAAAAACCTACCGAATATTACAACACAATAGAAAACAATTATTTGACTATCTCTAGCTCTACAAATATTACCTCGAAAGAAAATAAGAAAAAAAGGAAAGATTGGAGTAGAATTTGGCCCGCTAGAGCAGAAAAATCTGAAAAATAAGGGCCGAGAAAAATCCTGCCAACATGCGTTGACAGCAACTTTTTTTTTTTTTTTTTTGAATATTGATATATATAATGTGTGAATATTAATAGCACATATTTTACAATAAAATAACCTAATGAACGATTCAATGAGTACAAAGAGTATCTCGGACCGTGCTCGGTCAGATTTATATGACAGTGACTTTAAACATCAAATGTCCTTGCTTTGAATTGCTTTCTATGTAGTAGTAATGTAGTATTGTCATTAAATAAAAATAAATGTCCTGGCTGTCAGTAAAATCGTAGCAAATGTCAAATGACAAAAAAAAATCACAAAATGTTTTGTTTGTTGAAGAGGGCGTATTTTGGGGAAAGATTGTAAAATAAAATCTGTGTGTAAAATAGAACTTTTTGTTTAGACTATTTGAATTCTTGATTAAGCTATAGTTACAAATCATTGTGAAGTATTAAAATCCTGGGATTTCCTGTTTATGTACGAAATACGTGTCGATAATCAATAGTCGAAATCACTTGCTCTACCCAGAGGAAACATGACTTCGATACTATACCAATACGAGCAGGACGCGCAGAGCTCACAGCGAGCTAAGCCAGCCGTGGAGCCGATGGTTTCCTCTGGCTACATTAATATGCAGCTAGAAGACAACACACCCATGTTCTCCAAGCAGAAGATGAAATTCAATCCTTCTGACTTGATAACTCACGCTGCAATCTGTAATGATTATCTGGTGCTTGCTATGGCGAACGGGAGGCTGTTCCGACTCGATTTGAAGAGGCCTGATAATCATGAAGGTATCTATTATCTATCTTTCTTAAATTATCACAACCTGGAGCAGGTTGCACCACTAGAAGATAAAGGTCTCTCCTATAGATTTAAAAAAAGACCACTTGGACATGGCTTGCATTCTTATTCGATTTGGGGACAATAAGTCTTGCACTGATATCCAGCATGGGGTGTTATGTGCATTTCCCTTTCCAGCATCTACCCAGCTTGCATTCAATTTATTCAGCTAGGTCAGGACTTCCTAAACTATGGGTTGCGAGCAAATATTGAATGTGCCCTGCCGGTAGAATGAGACACTAGCTGACTCAGCAAAAGATATCTGCTAATATATACTGGTAATGTTTAAATTTCCTAAAGGTGGGTCCTGAGTTTCTAAACTTCAAACAAAAGTCTCATTGATTACGAATTTTGTAGCAAATTGCTCCGTATCATAGTAGTAACTCATAGCGAACAGCAATTCTATCCATATAATTTCTCAAACTATTAGCAAAAGCTGTGCAAAGTTTACTTACTATAAATAATTAAATATGTATACCTACCGACATTGCACTCTCAATTACAGAAATCCACTACTCTAAGTTCGTCCAATCCAGCTCCAAGCTGTCCAACATATTCCTGGATCCACTTGGCCACCACCTTCTCATGGCATTCACGGCCAGGACAAAGGAAAGTTACCCAGAACTGGTGTACCTCCATCGAAAAAGCATGAAGCTAAAGACTGTAACCAAATCTCGTAACTATGAGGTTACAGAAGTGGGATGGAACATGGAAAACACATCAGAAGTGACGACGGGTCCGATTTTGCTCGGTACATCTCATGGTCATATCCTGGAGACAGAAGTAGAGGCTGACAGTGACAAAAGATTTACAGCCAGCCAGCAATATTGGAGACAAGTAAGTTTTGATCATTATATTTCTGTCAAATAATAAATTCCTGACTAGTACTCATTAAACCCAATACTAATATACTCAGCAATGTCATGCTAAAATTAGCTTTATACTAGTTGTAGTACAATACAATTTCATGTGATAAATGTATGTCAATGTTGATAATTAATAACAGTTGTTAACCACCTGATAAGAAATATTATTCACTAATGATTTAAAAATCTGTTTCTAACATAATCTGATTTATTAAATCTGTAACACAACTCCTTTGTGTACTGCTGTGGTACAAATATGAATGTACAAGTACATGCTATGTACTCAGAAGTGGTGAAGAAGTGTACTCATAAAATAAACTATATAATGAGGAATGTTCATAGGTTTGTAAAATCACTTGAAACTTTGTTACAGTAAAGCTTTTATGTATACTAATACACTAGTTTATGCTATATTTAAAAATACCAAGTAGTTTTGATTTTACAAACATTCAAAGTTCGCTTAAATTTGTTGCCCCGCTAAATTCACTGAACCCCGGATGACGTCATTTTTCAACTCTCCGCGGCCAGCAGTACCAGTGAGTAGGTCCCGCGCAGTGTTTTCGATTCTTTCTTTGCTTCTAGTTGTGTGAATTGTTTTAAAAATGGATGAAAGTTACAATAAAAGACAATTGCATAACCTACCTAAAATAAATGGACTTACGGTTGCTCATTATTTAGCAATAAATAATGATTTTTTGCCGTCGAAATGCGAGGCGTAAAAATGTAAATAACTCCTTCGAATACTTGTAATACCTATCTGTTCTACATTGTTTTATTTATTTAAAATAGTTACATACTTAATATGCACATAATATAATTTACTGTGTATTTCCTTCAATAAATCAATAGTTAAATTAAAATAATATGAGTATTTATGGAGGGCTCCCATACAAAAAACGTGATTTTCTGGTGCGATATTAATAACGGCAACATCCATAGAATATCTAGTTATATATTCACTTGAAAAATAAATTATTAAAATAAATATAATAAGAGGGTGTATTGTTGCTGGGAGTTTTTATATTACCTAAGTATCTATACGGCAATGATACTACCTATATATGCTATGTATAAGGTCCATTAGAACTAGGAAAAACAACTTTTCCGGTGTCTTGGTAGTAGTACTTGTACATTTTGGCACAACACAAGATTACCGCGACCTAGGATTGGATATATTCAATGATTTTTAGGGAAACGTAAGGCAGCAGTTCGGAAGAGCGCAAACGGACTGATCGAGTGTTGTGAAATGACGTCATACGACGCGAGCTCGGGCCAACGGTCGCGAGCTCACTTTAAATGCTAGAACTTGGGAATTAATTGACGTATCAAAATAATTCTTTCACATGTATTTTTTATTTTTGACAGAGAATACAAAGCTAAAATTCAAAATTAAACTCGGATCACACAGAGGCGGGAGCCGCGAGAAAGCAATCCGATAGCGGTCCAGTGCAAAGCGAAAGCGGCCGATCGCACCCGCTTGTTATATGTCAGGTTGCATACAAATTGGAATATTACAAAAAAATCCCATCCCGGATCGCAATCGCTTTCCCGCACTTCCCGCCTCTGTGTGACGAGAGCTTTAGTGAACATTCTTCATTATGTAGATTATAATAAATACAAGTATCTTGGTATTCTTTAAATATATGTATAACCTCATCTTAACTGTCTTCTTAGCATTTTGTATCTTATACTGAAATCTTCTCCACAAGCTGCCTAACTATCTACCTCTTTACGGAGCCAAGGAAATTGATGGATTGGTAATTCAAAAAAGCAACCAGAGTTTTGTTATTTTGTTCTATATTTTTTCTTTGGCCTGTAGAGTATGTATTTGTCACCTGCCTGCTCATATTATATTGGTTCAGATGCCTTTTCATCACTCTAATGTAATCAATGTGTTTCACTCATTTTTTGTGTGATGAAAAGGGATTGGAAACACTATCTCATGTCTATGAACAGTATATAATTATAGACACTGATTTAACCGGGTAGGTGTATACTGTAGTTTAGGTACGTAGTATTATTATATCTTCTTTGGTTTAGGTAATTAATAAATTATAAAAAGCATGATGTCGATTTCGATGTCGATTTCAATATCGATTTCGATGTCGATATCGATGTCGATTTCAATGTCGATTTCGATGTCCTACAACCCACAATTTTTTTGTATGTTTGTCAGTTTTCTCCGACACAAGTCGGAGACGTTAGCAACAAACACTATTACATCTTGCGATTGATGCAAATTTACTTTGATATAATCCTACAACCTACTATAGGTTAGTATACCTACTTTTTGTTTCAAACCTAATCTATTAAAGCGATTTGTTTCTGGCACTTCACTGGCCGCTGCCGCGGCACGCTCGCTTCGCTCGCTCGGCTCGTGCGTTGGTTGTCATGTTTCATCGATCAATCACGGGTAGCATTTAGAACTGAGCGCTACCATGGCTCGGATGACACAATAAATTGTAGGTCCCGGATATTTCAGCCCTTGAGCTATGTCAGAGGCCTTAAGAAGGCTTAAAATTCTAACACTAGCGCAAATCACCCAGCCTGTTCTAATTCACTTAGTATTACAACACCGTTGATAAACACGTAAAATTCTTCAAAGTTCAAAATGTGTAATTTCTGTAAAATTGAAAGATGCTGATACGTTTTCGAGACCGTACATCGCGCGTTTACCTCTCTTATCAACCGAAGTAATGTTCCGGTGTTTCCGCTCCTCCCAACCACCCCACTTTTCTGCCCATTGTAACTATTTTTCCTGCCCATATATTTAAGTGATTAGTGTGATATTTTAGCATAATGTATCGCACCAATTGTTTTTATACTCCTGTCCATGCTTATCTGTCGCTTTAATCTATCAACTACCTAATAATGAAATACCTTCCCGTTATTAATTCAACTAATCCCAATAACTTTCCAAATATTTGGGGAACAGCCCAAAAAATTACTTCCCATAATTATAACTTGGAAAAAAGAGTAAAACAAGTCCCACTGTCGAAAATATTGCTGGATTCCTACTAGGGGATGCCCTTATTCTAATTTGAGGTGGAGGCGGTGAATTCCGCACTGATGTCCCGCAAGGGGTGTTTGTGCATTACTAGCACCCCCTATTATAATATTTAAAAATAAACTATAGTTTTGAAATTTTGATAGTAAATGCCTTTTCCATTCCTGCAGGCCAACGCATTAAGCTTGTAGTTGTTACAAACCACAAGCACATCTTGGCCTTTACATGTGTGTATACAACAGTACACAGATGTATATGAACATGGCATAAACACATATAAAGGCCACTATGCTACTAAAGCTGATACATTGACTTAATTTGGACAAGTAGTTAGTTGCTTGCTTATGCTTTGTAGCGTGCATTGATGTCAATTATGTGAATTGTTCACTACTTCCATAGGTGAACTGTGTAATAGTAATGCAGCTGTAAAATTATTGCTTCATTTTTAACATTTTATTATGAAAACTGATTTAGATGTCTGGAATCATTCAACAGATATTAAACAATTCATGATGTAATTAATTTTAGTAACAAAAAATATTTTATAGATTCCTCCATTTTCTGCTCCTCTTATCCGAATCAAAGTTCTTGGCGCCTTGTGATATGATTTTATTTGGAGTGCTTTCCACACTAGGTTTTATCTCAAAGAGTTATCTTTGTGATAAGCATTTCAAGTATGAAGCGAACGTAGGATTTGAACCTGCCCCCCCGGATCACTAGCCTGACGCTCTCCCAACTGAACTAGCTCGCCTCCTAAACGTCAAACTCGCCTAGTGTTTACCGGCGCCAAGAAGTTTGGCCTAGAAACATTTTTAAGGCTGTGTCCACATTACTGTTAAAAGCTCCATGATATCATATAAGCTAGGCTACCTTATTCAAGGGAATTTACACAACATATCATAGAGCTAAATCACTACTGTGGACACACCCTAATATCAACTAATAGAAGATTAGCATCTCACATTTGTCCCCAGATATTCGACATTGGCAAAGGCACAGACATGCCCATAACTGGAATCCAATTCCACAGAGTCAGCAGTAGTCTTAACAAATACTTCATATTTGTAACCACTCCCACCAGGCTGTACCAGTTTATCGGCCAAGCCGTCACAACTGATGACAAGCCGTCTCTCCAGTCTATATTCTACTCGTACCTTACCATGCCAGAGACTGGCTTTCAAGAGATACCTTCAACTTTGAAGTACTCGAAGTTACAGTTTTTCTTTGATAGGAATGACGCGCCAAAAACGTTTGCTTGGTTGACTGAGCCGGGGATATTTTATGGACAGGTAAATATTGCTATAATTTGTTATGTATTATTCCTCTACACTGTTTGGTTGTTACAGCGATGACGAAAAATGCTCAAATATTTCTAAAGCTTCTTTAGTCAACTGTAAAATTGTTGAAAGCAAATTATGATTGCAAGTGCTCTATAAACTTTTAAAGCTGCTTAAATCGTCCGCAAAGGTGTATAAAGCCTTATATTATTGATGATATTATCGGCCCAGCGTTTTAAACAAAATTAGTGTAAGGCACGTACTGTAGCTATATTTGAACCTGATTGGAATGATATTTTTTTACGAATTTGTTTTATAATGTTTCCAGTTAGATCCAACTTCGCAACAAAATTCAAACTCCTTATTCACTCAAGGCGAACTGATCAACTATCCAGCCAATGGCGAGGAGAAGGAACCCGCTCCTCTCTGCTTCGTCCTAACAGAGTTCCACGCGCTACTCATGTATTCTGATCGAGTTAAAGTAGTCTCATTGCTGAACCAGGAATTAATCTACGAAGATGTCTACACGGAAGCTCATGGGAAGCTAAAAAATCTAGTCAAAGATGTCAAAAAGCGAACTATCTGGGCCATAACAGACAAATCCGTCTTCCGATACAAAGTCGTTAGAGAAGAACGTAATCTTTGGAAGATCTACTCCGACAAAGAACAGTTCGATATGGCTAAAGAGTACTGTCAGAACAACCCAGCATTTATAGACATTATAAATGTAAAACAAGCCGAGTTACTTTTCTCGAAAGGAGAGTACGAAAAGAGCGCGGAAATCTACGCCGACACGCAAAGCAGCTTCGAAACCGTATGCCTCAAGTTCTTGGAGCTAGACAAAAATGACGCTTTAAAAGTCTACCTAAACAGGCGATTGGATGCTCTAACCGATGACGATAAGACTCTAATTTCAATGCTCGTCATATGGATGACGGAGCTGTACTTGTCTCAATTAGGTCTCCTAAGACGTTCAGGACAAGAAAACTCGGAGAAATATCAGCTATTACAGAGCGATTTTGAGGTTTTTCTCCTACATCCTAAGGTCACAAAATGCATGCAGCACGTCAAATCGGTCATTTACGATCTAATGAGCTCACACGGCGATAGACAAAACTTAATCAAGTTGACCATCATAAACGAAGATTACGAAAACGTCATCGCACAAAACATCTATCAAGGATCTTACTTAGAAGCTTTAAATACTCTATCAAATCTGAAAAAGCCTGAACTGTTCTATCAGTTCGCCCCAGTGCTCGTTGAAGAACTTCCCAAGCAAACGATAAACGCCTTAATAGCTCAGGGAGCGAGGTTGATACCTTCGAAGCTGCTGCCTGCGTTTTTATCCTGTCAATGCGACGAGGAACATGTAACGGAAATCACGAGATATCTAGAGTTCATGGTGCAGCACTTCAATGTGAAAGACAAGGCGATGCACAATTATCTGCTGACGTTGTATGTGGAACATGACCGAGAGTCGTTGATGAGGTACCTGAACAGGCAGGGGCAGGATGAGCAGATGGTCAACTACGATGTTCACTACGCTTTGAGGTGAGGGTACAGATTTACCCATACTTTATGTTTAGGCCTAATCAAACTTCTAGGCGGTTGTGATGTGAGCTAGAAGCTGCGGAGAACCCAACTCTGACAGAAGCTCACTTAACAGCTGCACAAGGATTGAGTTATTCGCAGCTTGTAGCTAAACTCACAGCCGCCAAGAACTTTGATTTGGCCTATACTATAGAGAAGTTTAAGCCACAAATGCATGATACCATTTTGTACCATATTTTTCTGTGTTTTGTATCTACGAGAGTACAATAGCCTAAAATATATCCACATTTGCAGGCTTTGTCGTGAGAAGAACCTATCAGAAGCGTGCGTAAAGCTGTCAGCACTGCTCGGGCTGTGGGAGGCGGCCGTGGAACTGGCGCTGGATGTAGATCTGGCACTTGCGAAGAGCATCGCCGACCAGGCAGATAGCTTGGAGACCCAGCGGCAACTGTGGCTTACTATCGGTAAAAACATTTGCAGGTTGCCTCTCGAAAAGAACCTTTTAGAAGCAGATGTAAAATGGCATCATCATCGTCATCATTATCAGCCGTAAGACGTCCACTGCTGGGCATGCTGAGACATAGACCTTCCGTATGAGTTTACAGTAAGATCGGTTGGAAGCAGCTTGCATCTAGCGCAATTATGCTGCCTTGATTATATCATCGGTCCACCTTGTCGGTGGAAGTCTTACGCTGCGCTTGCCGGTACGTGGTCTTCATTCAAGAACTGTTGTCAGCATTGCTCGATATGTGGGATTTTGTGTTTAAGCTGGCGCTGGACATTGACTTGACAGCTTGGAGACTTGTCGACAGCTATGGGTTACTATTGATGAAGACAGTTTACATTTGATGGTAGCATTAGTCCGAAGAGTGCGTGAAGCTGTCAGCACTGCTCGGGCTGTGGGAGGAAAAGTCTGGTCGGAGATGGCTTGATTCATACTATGATGGTTTGACTACGAATTTAGGATATTAGGTATAAGTGATTCTGTATTTTTAACAGACTTCAAGAAAGTAGGTTCTCAATTTTTTGTATGTTTCTTTTTGGATGTGTGTTACCGATTTCGATGATTATTTTTTTGTTCAGTATCTTAGGCTGGAAACATACTATCGGACGCGGCTTACGGACGCGACTGACAGCCGCGACTGATAGGTATTTAGACTATGAAAGTATACTGAGCCGTGCACACTATCGGATATAAGTCGCGGACGTCACTTTCGGACGTCCTTGAGCGTTCGGACGTCCGAGAGCGATCTGGCGCGCCGGATGTTTTAAGACTGTGCACATTGCTAAGTCGCGTCCGTCAGCCGCGTCCGATAGTATGTTTCCGGCTTAAATCTTACTTCAGAGTATTGCCATTTGTATTTTTTAGGTCCCATTTCAATTTTATTGAAATCGGCCTAATATTTTTTGAAGAATCAACAAATAATCCAAACAATGGAATACGTCGATTCAAGCGAAATATTCAAAATTTGTACCTAGATTGCAACAATCTAAGTCGGTTGTGCCATTTTTGGCAAAAATAAAGTATTCTGTTCCTCAAACATTGTCGTTGTCTGTGTTTTCAGCTGAGCACGTTATAACGAAGAACCAGGACATAAAGGAAGCGATGGGGTTCCTGCAGGAGTGCCCGCTCATCAAGATTGAGGATATCCTGCCGTTCTTCAGCGACGTGGTCACCATCGACCACTTTAGGGAGCCCATTTGCCAGTCTTTGCAGGTAAAAAGACTTTTTTTGGTTTTATAGTTTAAGAAGAGTTTTTAAATCTGCAACGGCCTTACTTAGTACTTTTGTACTATGAAGTATGTACAGACAGACATACACATTTTTACTAACAAATTTAACTATGGGACCATCCCAAATACAAAATCCCTCAAAATGTAAATAAAACTGCCGTTTCATACAATGTATGTCATTATTTTCAAAAATATGTCATATTTTTGAAAGTAGGAGTATATGAACTTTTTGTATGGTGTAGATGCTTTTAAGGGTCCCATACCCAAAGGGTAAAAACGAGACATTATTACTAAGACTGCTGTCCGTCCGTCTGTCTGTCACCAGGCTGTACCTCATAAAAAGTGATAGCTTAAATTTTCACGGATGATGCATTTCTGTTGCCGCTATAACAACAAATACTAAAAACAATAAAATAGATACTCTATAAAATTTAACTTGATCTCTGCGACAGCTGTCAGAAAAATCACGCCTATGAAGTCCTGAATTACTTAATAGTACAGACAGTACCTGTCAATGTCATACTTTGTGGGCATGCCGATTAGTGATGGGCGACGAATGATCGTCACAGAGTTTTAGATAGAGTTTTATTTAAAATATCGATAGTTTATACTAACAATATTTTAAATAAAACTTAATTTATCATTAATTTTATTGTATATTTTAATATCATAAAATTTTTTGCATGTATAATTAAATTAAATCCAATTATATGTTACATTAGCATCGATAATAGTGAAAAACGTCGATAAATACTATCGTTACATTATTATGAGTATTTAATTTGTATCATAACATTTACATGTGTACATACTTGATCTTAAATAATAGTAAGTAAATAAAATCCAATTTCTCACCTTCAACTAACATTGTTTGAAAATTGATTTTTTCCACCACTATCTCAACTCTAAAAATGTCAATCTTCTATGTCAATGTCACTGTCGCAGAGATCAATTTAAGTTTTATAGAGTATAGTTACGTTCTATGGTTTATGCCTCTTACTTTCCTAGTCTCAAATATGTAGTCTCGATTAATGATGATAATAATGACTATTCCAGGAATACAACAGCCAAATGGAGGAAATAAAAGCTGAAACAGAAGAAGCCACGAAGTCAGCTGAATATGTAAGTTGTCCTCGTCCATTGTTAAAAAAAAACGCATTTAGTTCGGTACCAATCCATTAAGTTAAGCCGTGGTGGTCTACTGGTAGTGACACCCGCCTTACAATCGTGAGGTCGTGGGCTCAAATCCCGGTCCCGTACCAATGAGTTCCTTGGAATTTATGAACGGATTTTTTCATTACTTGCTTTTCGGTGAAGTTAAACATCGCAAGGAAACCTGCATAAAATATGTCCCTAGAAGAAATTTTATGGCGCATGTGAATCTACCAATCCTGTCTGGGCCAGTGTGGTGGATATAAATAAATAAATAATAATAAATAAATATTTGGGGACATCTTACACACGGTCCCTGACACCAAACTAAGCAAAGCTTGTGATATGGCTGCCAGAGACTGATATACTACATATACATATTTTTAAATACATACAATCATACATATATAGATAGTAGCTAAATAACACCCAGACACAGAGCAAACACTTTATGTTCATCACATAAATATTTGCCCTGGGTGGGGATCGAAGCCACGCCTCTTTGATCCAGAAGTTAGGGTCACTAACCACTGAGCCACCGAGGCAGTCGATCATATATGGGCCAATCACCCTTCGTGGGTAGGCCTAGGTCGTGCTGTGGACTATTAAAAGGTTGGTATAGGCCGCGTCACACAAGTTGGCGGAAATGAAGTTAGCTACAAGCTGTGATTTGTATGGAAATGGCACAGCGCCATCTTGTGTCACGTACAGAAAACTGAATAGCTAAGTGTGAGTATTTTTTACGGTAATGTAACGAGCGCCAAACCGATCGAACACGAGCGCGGCAACATCTGTGATTGGCTAATTCAAGCGTGTGTGTCAATGTGCTCGCGTGTGTGCACGGCGCGCTCGGTCAACGCGACGTAAAAGTAATTCGACATGATTTGCAAATCTCCCACTTGACACTCAGTACTTAATTTGGTACAGTTCTTTACAACCGTCCACCTCCTGAACCACCACCTGGGTGAAACGTGGAAAGTTTTTTTTTACAACGGCTCACCTCTCAGATTAAACTTGAAAGCCCCTTACTTGATATTGGTGACGGCAAACCTGAGAAATTTGATGCTGGCCATCTATGGATGACAAATTGAAAGTGTAGCGTTTTGACTTATAAAATATGTTCCTGAACCTATTTTATGTAATTAACCATTCATCTCACTTTGTTTATTATTAATCACATGTCTTAATTTTTTCATTATTTAAGTAATAAACATTATTTTGCTTAATAAAAGAAAAATAAAAAGCATCCATAACCTAAAAACTTGTTTAGTAAATTTGAAAAATAAAAACTTAGTTAACGCAATTTTTCTATCACACCCAGGTGGACAACGGTGAGCCGTTGTAAAAAAAAAACTTTCCACGGTTCACCCAGGTGGTCTCAAGAGGTGGACGGTAGGAAAGAACTCATTTAGTACACGAACAAACTTAAGTTGTATTATTACCACACTGCAGGTGCGCGCCGAAATCCAATCGTTCCGGCATCGCAGCGCGCTGGTCCTGGTGTCAGACGTGTGCAGCTTATGCGACATCGCGCTCCTGCTGCGGCCGTTCTACCTGTTCCCCTGCACGCACAAGTTCCACGCCGACTGTCTCATGAACGAAACTATGCCCATACTCGGTAAGTAAGTTCGGATAGGCCGGGTAGCTGGTGTCTACCCAGCTAGTGTATACCCCGTGTCAGAGTGTTTAAAGTCGTTCTTTTTTTGTTCAGTAGATCATACTTCACAAGTGGCTCTGTTTAAATTGGAAATGGAAATCAACCGAGCCATTTTTGATAAATTAACAATAATGTGAAAGTTACTACATCGATCCGTGGGAACTTTTCGAATTCTGTACACGGTTGAAGACTGTTATTATAATCCGCGCTACACAAGTCGGCGGATGCGAAGTTATGCGCAGAACGCTGCGCAAAAGGCAAAATTTAGGTATGCGCGGGAGCCAGGGCACACCCGCCCGTAACCTCATGCCTCCCGCGCGCTCCCTACGCCCGTGCTCACCACTACACCACGCGGCGTCGGAATTGTGCACACATGCGCAATAATTAGCGAATCACGGCGAAGTGTCATCTGCGGCTAACTTTTCATCCGCCGACTTGTGTGGCGCTAACTATGTACCATTTTTTGCGAAAAATAATTTGTTATGTCCACGGACTATTATTTATTTTGTGTTATAATCTCGTGTTGTAGGACCGGCAAAGCGAAATAAGTTAGCCGACTTGCAGCGCCAGCTGGCGGTACTCTCCTCCATAGAACTAAATACCATAACGTCTACAGGTAACGCACCTTTTTTTAGGGTTCCGTAGTAAAACGAGGAACCTATATAACTTCGTTGTATCGTCCATCCGTCCCATTAATACTCCACATTTATAAATCAAATTGTATGACATTTGATATTATGATGGTTTAAGTATAAATCTCAATTGTAAATACTTAAAAAAATCAAAATTTTGTATTTAAGGGGTAACTGCCATACATGTAAAGTGGGGATGAATTTTTTTTTTCAACCCCATTATTGATGTTATCGCTGAATAGGGTTAATTTTTGAAGCCGTGGTGGTCAAGAGGTGGTTACACCCGCCTTACAATCGTGAGGTCGTGGGTTCGAATCCCCGGTTCCGTACCAATGAGTTCTTTTTTCAACGGGCTTTTCGGTGAAGGAAAACATCGTGAGGCTACCTGCATACGTCCGTAGAAGAAATTCGATGGCGTATGTGAATCCACCAAACCTCACTGGGCCAGCGTGGTGGATATGGACCAATCACCCTTCGTGGGCAGGCCTACGTCCTGCAGTGGACTATTAAAAAGGCTGGTACAGTACAGTCAGGGTTTCTTAAATTAATGTACGTTTTCCATAACAATTTTTTGTCACATACAGTAAAAGCTCTTTATTCGCGGGGTATATGTTCCATAAATATGCCGCGAATACAGAAACCGTGAATACCGAATGGTAATTAATATGGGATTATAGGGGATACGTTCCTAGGTGACAAAATAAAAAAAAAACAAATACATAAAAAATAATTTAATTGAAGTTTTTGAACATTTTAACTAATCATCTTAAGGCTTAGGCAATGGTTTGAAGAATTTTGTAAGGTTCTTTAAAATGAGCGTAAAGACACTTTGCCTTCTCCCGGACCATTGGACTACTCAGGCGCACCCTTTTTTGGTTGCGGTCTTCGATCCATAATGACAACGCCACTTCCATTTTTTCTATTGCTGGATCACGAACAATTTTCGCTGACAGTGAATTTGAAGCTACAGACGACCTTATTTTATCTTCGGATTTTTTTATTGATCGTACTCATACAGTTGATTCGTTGACATTGAATGAGCGTGATATGGATGCAAATGACTCTCCAAGGCATAAACGATCAAGCATTTCTATTTTCACTTTAAGCGGTAACACAGATTTTTTCGTGTCGAAACTCGTTTTTCATTTTTTTTAGTTGACATTATAAACTAGGTGCAAAAAAAATTGCAGTAGACGTGTTACTCGATCACAATTTTTGTATCGAATGAATTCGAATGTGAAAGACGAAACAATAAAACACGCTAAGCGGCTTTTACTATAAACGGAGCAACACCATTTAAAAATATACTTTATCTGTTGAGTTATAAGGTTGCTTTCATTCTGTTTGTTTACATTCTTAAAAACACCGATTGCGGCGAAGACGGCTTGTGTCAAAGGCCTCCGCGATATCATTTAACGACATACTTTAGGCAAACTTGTAATAAGATCTATTTTACTTTTTTTTGTCCATTTGACAAGGATATTGGGTTGGATACCTATTGGAATAATTTTATTATTATGTATGTACTTATTAGATCCGCGAATAAAAAATTTTTAGTCGCGAATATAGAAATTGGGTCGCATTTTTTTAATCCGCGAATAGTGAAAACGCGAATAAAGGAAGCGCGAATAAGGAGCTTTTACTGTATATCATTAATGAAGTATAATGTCAAAGTTGAAAAAGAAATAATTTGCGGCTAACTTCTCATCCGCCGAATTGTGTGGCGATACCTGTAGTTGCCGCACGCGTGAACCGATTTTGCTTATTTTTTTTTTGAAAGGTGAATTAGTCGGGAGTTTTCTTAGATATCATATCATTCTTATGTTTTATCAAAATCAGCTCAGCCGTTTCAAAGTTATCAGATATTTGTTAGCTGCGGAATCTCATTGCGTTAGGGATTTTTAAATTTAATTTCTTATAAAAATAAATCATCTCTATAAAAAATAATTTAATCTTGTCTTATGCTGTGCCTGTTTCAGGGTTGCCATTACGCGAAGTTTTGCGCGCTGCCGTAGACGAGCTAGTAGCGGCTGAATGTGTATTTTGTGGCGAACACATGATACACTGCATCGACAAGCCTTTCATACCTGACGAAGACTGGGACCGCATGCTGAAGGAGTGGGAGTGAGATGGCCGCACGGTGACCGTGAAGGTGGGAGCGAGGTGAAACTAGTGCTGTGACTACAAACTTAAAAGATATATCAGAAAGACGTAAATAAAGTCAAGTGATCACTTTAGGGCTTCGAACGTACGATCTGCGGTTCATGCGGCAGACCGCCGCCGTCTAATAAATAAGAGTAAGGAAGATAGGTATCACGAACAGAACGCTGCGCAAAAGGTAAAGTATAGGTATGCGCGGGAGCCAGAGAGACGAGACGCCGGGACACACCCGCCCACCAACCTCATGCCTCTCGCGCGCTCCCTTCGCCCGTGCTCACCACTACTCCACGCGCAGCGTCGGCATTGTGCACACATGCGCAATAATTAGCGCACTACGGCGAAGTGTCCGCCGACTTGTCTGGCGCGGACTATAATAAAAAAAATTGTAAACGTCGATTCGAGCAAACTATTCGAATTTTGTACTCGATTGAAGTCAGTTGTGCCATTCTAGACGAAAAACAATTATTTCCTTCCAGACAAGTGTTTCGCGAATCGTGTGTACAAGCCTTTAACAAGAACAGTGTGACTAAAGCTGCCGCTCACGTAGAATAGTACGAGGTTAAAGCGTGAGAGTGTTTTTATTTTAGTAAATGCGGTCTCATTATCCAGGTACTATTGGCGTCGCATCAAGTTTAGCCAAAGAGCTCGAATACTTTGCCTTTTCTTTGTCTGCTATTTCATGAACAGGCTGTATCAAGAAGAGCTACATTGAAGTATTGTCGACAGTAACACCTTTTTTTCATTTTGGGTTAAATAAAACTAAAATGATTATTATTATATACTACGGGACTAATCGCGCACTAAAATTACGAGTTAAATAAATACCTCATCATCCCGACGTTTCGGCCGAGTTGCATCGACCGTGGTCACGGGTAGACGAGTTGAGTAGCCGTGGTGATCTAGAGGTAGTGACATCCGCCTTACAATCGTGAGGTCGTGGGTTCAAATCCCCGGTCTCGTACCAATGAGTTCTTTGGTATTTATGTACGGAATTTCACACCACTGGCTTTTCGGTGAAGGAAAACATCGTGAGGCAACCTGCGTACGTCCGTAGAAGAAATTCGATGGCGTATGTGAATCCACCAACCCGCACTGGGCCAGCGTGGTGGATATGGCCCAAACACCCTTCGTGGTTAGGCCTGGTCGTTTCGTTTCGTCAGGTCAGGTTCGTTTTAATAGTCCTGCAGTGGACTATTAAAAAAAGGCTAGTACAGTACAGTCCCGTAGTATATAATAATAATGTGTTCAAATCGCGAGTTTAAAAACAACTAAAATGATGTTCTCTAATGGCACACTTGGACAATAAACATACAAAACAGAAGTTTACTCTAAATGTATTGTGATGTAGTTATAAGTTCTAGGACGAATCATACAAGTCGGCGGGTGTGAAGTTAGCTACAAGCTGTGAAACCCAATCAATGCGCAGCTTTACGTGAGCTTCAGTTAGTATTGGATATTGCAGAGCTTGCAGCTAACTTCACACCCGCCGACTTGGATGATTCGGCCTATACCTAATATATTAAGCCTTTTGCTTTAGTGTAGGTATTTGTATATTATCATCAGTCATTTTTTTCATTTTATTATGAGCGTCTGCATAGAGTGATAGTTTATTTTTAAGTAAAGCAATTATTATTATATCAAAGACTGCTGTGAAATGTATATTTCTTTCATGTTATTTAAAAATGATACCTAAAATAAAATCTTTATGTTCAAATTTTGTCTATTATTTCAGATAATTATATTAAAATAAAATACAAAATATTGATGATTCATATTCTTTATTGAGAAAATTGTGTTATCACATATATGATAAACTTAAAAATAAGTTTTATCCCGAAATGATAAACAATAAATTAAATATTAGGATTTACACAAGAGACCATTTCATTTCCACAAGGACGAGTTCCTTTATATGTATATAAACGTAAATGTACAAACGTAAACAATGTCAACACACGTTATTAAACGCACAATAAACACAAAGAGTGAATAAGGCAGCCGTGCCCGTGCACCGGTTATAGTTATACTGTGATCTAAACGAGACAATTCACTAACGCAACTAACTTTATTGACTAGCAGCACCGTCTACTTCCATGGGCTTATCGCCTTTATCATCTACTTGCATCACTTCCACTTTTTCCTCAGTTTGTGCTACTTCAGGCTTATTGCTATCTTTGGACGCTTCTTCAGTACTATCTTTAGGGGCTTCTTTGCTCTCGTCCGCGGCGTGACTCTCTTTAGCCGCCTCTTTGCTTTTGTCGCGTTTCTTGACGACTTTTTTCTTAGGGCTGGGCTTATTTTCTACTTCTTTCTTTTGTTCGTCAGTTTTGTCTTCTGGTTTGGGCTCCTCGGGTCTTGTGTCGGCCGCGGGCGCCTGCGCTCGCGTGTCGGAGGGAGTCGCCGCCGGTTCAGGTTGCGCCTGTTCCTCCTGTGGTTTAGGCGTTTGTTCTCGCTTTACTTCTTCCTTGGCTTCTTCCTTAGGCTTCTGCGCGTCGTCTATTCGCTCAGGTTGCGCGTTTGTCTTCTCTTCCTCTTTAGGAGCTTCTTTCATCTCGATCTCTCCATTTTCAACGACGAGCGCGGGCTCCGGGGCCGAGTCCGCGCCCTCCATGTCGACGTCCTGCGCCGGCGCGGCGGCAGACGCAGCGTTTCCGCTGTTGCTATCCGCTTTGGCTTCTAAAACGGCAATACATTTTTGGATACATCTAATCGCTTCTTTTCTTGCCTGTCGTATGTTTTCTTTCCCTTCGGTTTCTATATTGTCTAACTTTATTAGATTCCTCGTGAGCATCTCGTCGAGGAACAGGTATCTCTTATCTTTCTTGGTGCCGGCGAAGTTCTCCACTTCGGTCATGAGATTGAGGACGTCGGTTTGAATACTGAGGATCTGTGTGATGGGATCGTTGGAGGTGGGTGCGGGCCGCGGCGGCGGGGTCTGCTCGCGCTGTTGCTGCTGAGGCGGCGGTTGCTGCCGCTGCGGGGAGGGCTGCTTCTGTGGAGGCGGTTGCTTCTGCTGCGCTCTGGACGGAGGCTCGGCGCTCGGCGCCGCGTGTTCGTGATGAACGGGGACTTTGACGAAGTGCTCTTCCTGGTGAGGAGAGTGCGCGCGCTGCGGCGAAGGACCGCGGGCGTACGCGTTCTGCGGGTAGGCTTTCTGCTGCGTGAAGGGCTGTGAGCCCTGTCTGTAGCCCTTGTTGAAAGGAGTGCCGAACGCGCGTGTGAAGTTGGGCGGGTGGTGGAAACCGACGGGGCCGTCGTCGGCGAAGTACTGGTCGCGGTCGAGGTGCGGCTGTGGCGGCGCGTGCTGCTTGCTGTCGCCGTAGTGCGCGCCGTGCTCTACATTCTTATTGATAACGGGTTCATCGCGCCCCTCCACGAATATCGGGATGTGGCGGACGTTGGAGTGCTGCTCTTGCGCGGGAGTTTCTTGGTTGGCGTTCATTTCGGGAGCGGTTCGTGGAGCGTCGGGGGGAGCTGACATAGACCGCTGGGCGCGCTCCTCGGCATCGACACTCGGGTCGGCCGGGCTCTTCTGACCGAGGTCTACCGTGTTCCGGAGGCCGTACTGTGGGAGGGTCTGCTCCTGCTCGTGTGGTTGTTCAGTCTGTGTGGCGGCAGTATGTGTAGTGTGGTGTTGTGGGGGCGGCGCGGGCGGGGAGTGCGCGGGCTCGGGCTCGGCCGGCGGCTCGCGGTCGCTGTAGCGCCGGTTCCAATGTGAAGGGAAGTGCTCTCTGAACTCCGCTGGGATATCGTCGAAGGGGAATCTGTCGAAGCCGCTGAAGCTCTCGCCAAAATCTGCAACGACGAAACGTCTTTTTATAAAACCTGGAAGAACACCCAGTTCAGGTTAGGCGATCTTCATTGAGCAATGTGACAATAATATAAATGTTGCATTTTTTTAATAACTATTTTGTCTCATGTTTATCGAGTCTGCCTGACATTTAATCAACCTCGTTGTTTATGGATATGTACCTAGTAATATCTCTGCCGATAGTAGACTGGTTTGCGTGTTTTCTTTTCTACTATTTTAGGGATACTTGTCATCATTACCTCAATCACAACAGCTTTCAAAGAAAATAGAAACATCAAGCTCGTTTAGAAGCGACATCACTGACACACGGATATACGTTACTACGTTAAACTTACAACGCATCTTTGATTATATTTATTGATTTGAGAACCAATGAGTGAGTTACCAATGGGCTACCTACTCTTCATGGTCAGAAACATGTTCACATTGTCGTAGCGTTTTATTTTATGATTAAAAGGTGTCGTACCGTCGGTGGCGTCCTGGCTGGAAGGCCTGCGCTTGCGGGCCCAGGTGGCGGGGCGCTGGCGCAGGCGCGCCGCGATGTCGGGGTGCCGCGCCGCGAGCTCGCTCCACGCGCCCGACCCCTCCTCCTCCTCGAACGGGAATCCGCGCTGCAAACAAACAAGCACAAGGTTATACATCTTCTCAATATTTGTCACAATTATTACATTCTAGCGTTGCTGTTTGGAATATTATTGGTCAATTTTTGTTGAGGTTCGTCAAAAAAGTTTGATGGGTTTCAGGCCACAAATTTTTCTTATTTGAAACAAGGATTACCGTAATATAATTTTATTTTATTATCTTGGGGTTGTCAAACGGCCTTCATACAACAATTCTACTCTATCTACGTTTTAAAATTATAGGAAAATAAAAGTTCAAATAAAAGAAATAGAAGAAAATAAAACTGCTCTAGATACTTCTACTTCAGCTTACGAAAATGTTGTGACACAAGAGGAACTGCACACAGCGTTTGAGGAACATACTGAGTTTACAACAAACATTATAATTTGATATCCAGAAATGTTTGGTGAAACGAATACTAGTTTATCAAGTAACTTAATCCGGGTCCACACGTGTTCCACAATGGCAGTCCCCGACCGTGACAGCTCCACGGCCGTCGCACTAGTTAAGGCCAGTGAGCCCAGAAACGATTCAACTCATTTTCCCGACATGTTTTTACCGTATCGAAAGATAACCGGCAGCAGGTTAATTTAGTACTATGTATTGTCAACTCAATGCAGGAAGTGTTCTCGATAAGGACAACGATGGCTTCGCAAAAACTTAAACTCCACGACGCTAAAAATAATCGACAGATATAAAAGACGCTCTAGCAAATGAAATTACACAACAGAAAACAGTATTAAACGTTTATTCGATTATAAAAGCGTCAAGATACATGCGGTGATATCGACAGTGTTTGCGCCGCTTGATACAACCATATAAGGCAAGGACGACCGAGGAAGCGACCTTTAAAAACGAGACTTTCGTATTTTGATACTCTCGGAATTAACATGCGAACCAAATTATAAATTGGTGATATGCACTGTTGAGAATGGATAAATATAACAACGGAGTAAACTTCAAGTAAAAAAACACAGTATTTACCATCGTGGAAGTTTCCACAAACAAGACGCGCAATTATAAAGTTTTATGATTCAAAACGTGGAAGGTTAATAATCTCATGCAGTTTAATGTTAAGCGTAGGCGAAATCATTATTTGCATCCTGTGTGGGCAAAAGGTCTAACAGTTCAGCGACCTTAAAGGCACATTTCAAAAGTCGATGCCATTTGTCCAGATTTATCGCTGCCTTCTCTAGAGTCATAATAAGAAAAAAACGCTGCCGTAGCAAACGTGACAAACGGTGGTGACATTGAAGAAGGGTAACAGACATTTGGACTAGTTACCAAAAACATAATCCATTTGCAAGCACGCGCTAAACGAGTCAACTACCCCTGTAGTTATTTAACAGCAAACGTGTTATATAAAACTGCTAACATTGACGTCAGACGTCGTGATAATGCAGTTAGCATTTGATAAATACATTTTAAAATTAATGTTACATGTACCAGAAACGATATTTTACACAAAATCATACGTAGAGTTATGCGCCGAGACGAAAGAAAAGCAGGCGTGATTTAAAAATCAATTTAAATATTGATTAATGGTACGCTAAACTAAAATGAAACTTTCAAATTATATAAAGAGATTTTAATGACGAATTTGCAAGATGACATCACCGCTCGGCATCACCGTGTGGGTAGAGTGGGGCAAAAACTGATGTTGCCGTTGCGTCACACAATCGTGGTCGATTCGTACATAAACATTAACACCGGACAACATCGGTAAAACACGTGTTCTGTCGCGTGAATGGACATTTTCTAGCCATTGTTAGGACACATTTAAATAAACTGCCAATTTAAATGAGAGACATTGTTCTCAATTTAAATGAGCATGCACTTTAGAATATTGCAATAAACGACAATGCAAAAGAAAATCTCAAAGAATATAACCATCCAACCAGACATTAAGTTAGATAATAAGAAAGTTACAAAAGACGTGATGTTGATGACGTATGGTAATGATGATGATATAATTAATATAATAGAGCTGACGTGTAAGCTAAGTCATTGACCTCCGCAATTCACGAAGAGTTCAATAACAGAAACAGATACATGGTAGAGACGGAATGAATCAATAGTATAGATAGACTCTATAGACATAACACACAGAAGAATTTACATTTAGTTTTTTTTTTATTATTTTAAAATCTTTACACATACAGGCAGATATCGCTTTTAGCGACAATGTATGGAATACATTTATTTTAAAAGAAGTGATAATTGCTCAATTATTTACATTTAGAGCATTGTCGTAGCTGTCAAATTCATTTTCTAAACAAAATATGTAGATACTAAAACGTAAACTTAATGTCTCCTGCAAATAATCAGGTCATTTTCAATTTAAGTTACATTTGATCCATAAAACTTATAGCTTGCGCGAGACCATTTAAAGCAAACCGTTACGTTAAACTGGAGAGCTTAATTAAATACTTAATCTTAATTCTGATTGGGTCATCGTCGCATTTACGGTAATCTATGTTATGACCCACTTATCGTATTTTGAAAAACGTGTAGGATGAAAACGAGCGAGTCATTGATTATTTATTCTATAAATTCTCCGAATAAGGACGATTTGACGAGATAAAAATAGGCATACTGTTTCGTCATAGAGGTGGTTCTCGAAACGGGAGATCCTTATACGACAATAGAGACTGTATCCATGTGGGCGAAGTGTGATCTGTCTAGTGAAACATCAGGTACGATTAGAAACCCGCATTTGTACAACTGATATCTTCAAGAGATAAACATTAAAAATGACATCATGACTTAACTTAGCTTAATGTTTACCGAGAAGATCCACGGATTGGTCCGTGAACTTGACGATACAAAACAAACAAGGTTTTAAAATGGACAAGTATATTCGCGTGGATGACGTTACCGCGTCGTTTGATTACTTGGCTTTACAAATAACATTGTAAACAGACAATTTCAATAACAATGACATCCACTTAACCAGAGAAAATCAAGAATTATTAGAAGCTGCAATGACAACACAAGAACATCTTTAAAAGTCGAGCAAGGTGAAGACTGGAACAGTTACGGTCAAATCTATAAAAACAATGTTACTTTGGAGCCGGTGTCATCGAACCTAAAAGTAAGATGAAGTAATAAAGCAATTCAATCACTGATTGCTATTATTGGACCGAATTTAGAGCGAACCGTTCCGCAAGATAAGGCAGAATCGGCAACGTATCCGAATCTTCTGAAGAGGTAAAGGTAAGTGAACTTTGAATATGACGCTATGCATAACTTTAGGCCTGCAATAATAATAAAATTAAATAAAGCTTAATGAATTATTTCATTACAGTAATGATTAATTTAAAAGTGCTTGAACAGTCTCCCAGTGACCTGTCACAGAAATTTTGGAGAAAAAAAAATTAGAAAAGAATTTTAAAAGGCCTTTTTAGCATAAAAACATATCGATCACTCTGAAAAGAAGTATTGTAGGTTGCATGATGCAATGGTTAATCCGTAATCGGAAACAGAGGAAACTGTTAGTAAAATAAAAGAAGTTATATGCGAAAAGTCTATAAATGGCGATTGGCCGAACAGATGCGCGGGCGCCGCTGGTAGACGCTGGTGACTCAGGTCCCAAGAGAAGGAGATATAAATGTGAGAGCTATGCCTCTGTTTCATGTCAAATTGTTTACAAACCTCTTGCGTCAAAAATATTGCGAGAAGTCTCAAGTCAGTAAAAGAAATGCAAGTAATATTTTATTTTATTTTGCGCTTTAAAGAATTCACGATGACAAAATTCGAAAATGCGACAAAACTTAAATTTTAGATTGTCGTCAATCAATCTAAACAAATAATTGTGAACATTGGACAAAAAAGAGAAACATCACGACGTAGATAGGTACCTATATATATAAATTGCATCATATTGACACAAGTGCATAATTAAACATAACTTCATGTTTTGGAAGAATAGCACACGTACAATAACGATCCGAAATGAAATTTACATTTCACAACTTTCAAATATTCCGAAAGAGCTACATCAAAGGACACAAGATTAGTGAACTATCTATTTAAAGACCAAAAAGTCCACAAACATAGACAATGTGGTTTGACCATGCCACTTTCTGGACCATGTCCAATTTACTAATGCAAAGAAGGAAAATAAATTACAAGATTTAGCTGTGTGCATGATAGTGAGATCATCTACTACACCTATACCTAAACCAAACACAATTATTGCTATGCCTAATTCTAAAACAATAGAGCGATGATTTAATTAGAACGTCAGCTGATGGTATGTGGTCTAGCAAAATTTTAAATTCCATTGTACGCAGTCATAGTTCATTTAATATTATTGGTTCTATATTTCTTTTTCAAAATTCTGAACGTAGAAAGCAAATATTAACTCAATCGTGAATGAAAGTGACTTTAAATTTATCAAGTAGAGTTAAATTAACTCAAAATTTAAGTGGAATGTTAATTTCTGTTCCGCAATTTCATATAATATTATCGATTTCCGATTCATGCATTTCCGCCTTATGCACCACTGTTAATTTAAATGGAGCCTTATCTGAGACACTTACGTCACTATTCCCGTGATACTCCGGCGGTTTATCCACAACAACAGGTGATTCCATTTTCTAAATCAACAAAACACTGGAATGTCACTGTAAACACTTCACTCGTTCGCGATCACAAAAATCGATCAAATAGTAGCAACGATCTCTCTCGTGTCTCGGTAAATACTGCCGCGGCACCGGCGACCGATTGTATTTATACAGTCTGTGGGCGCAACGCGGGCCGCGAGCCTTCGAGATCAGACGAGAACTTTCCAGAACCCCATCGACCCGTACCAAGAACAACTCTACAACTCGAACACGATCGCAATCGCACGCTCGATTCTTCACAATGGGGAGTAAAACTCGAAGCTTTTACAGTAAAGAGTGGAAGTGAGAACGGTACGATCGATTACGTTGCAATAGTAGGGGTAGGAGCATAGAAAAGGCGCTTGCGCGGTGACCCTCTCCTTTCGAAGGGACCCTTTTAATGCAGGCTAGACGATTCGAGAAAGGGGTTGTTTCCCCGCCCGCTCGAGAAATTGCTAGAAACTTTTCGATATCTTCGAATATTTCTACATAGAGCGGGTGATTAAATTGATAATATTATCTAACACACAACTTGTTTTACCAGGGACTAGAAACTAAATTAATAAGTTTTTTTTAATACTGACAATGACTTGATTATTTTATTAGGGATTTCAGATGTGATTCACCGTGTGAAATTATGCGTATACCCTCAAGCGACAGCTGCCAACACAGTTGCACTTATGGAGTATGATTGTTTATTTTTCCTTGCGCGTTCCTTATAAAACCAACATTTTAATGGAAGACCATTGTGTTGATGTGCTGACCATACATCATTTTGTAATTTAATTATTATTGCCATTATGATAAAAAGTATCCTGATATATGCCTGATGTATCCGAGCATATATCGGAAATGGCGAATAAGGTTCGATCATAAATAACGGATGATTCGGGTTGACAAACAATATTGCGATGCGTAAACTTTTAAAAGATCTGATAAATATTTATGAGAGATAATGGAATCTCCATCTCGTCCGAAATAATGTGCAGCATTTACAGGAAGTTAACACTATACGCCATAAGAGTCTGATGGACAGCTTGACATGTACTGAAGGGCTACAATGTAAATTGCAACACTTTTGAACTTACTTGGCTCGAACCTTGTGTTATAAATAAACTGCTATTTATAGCAACAAACGATAACACGGTAGTGTAATTATTAATCACAGGCAAATTAGACTCTGATGAAACTGCGGTGACAATTGACAAATCTAAATGTGATCAAGGTTGATCTAGTTTAGTCATAGATTGACAACGACGTAGCATCTTCTAAATACACTTCCGTAATTAATTAATTCAGTTTAAGTGAAAAATAAGGCGCGACAAAACAAACTACGCGCCTTATTTTAATTAAACGTATAAAATTGACTGCCTCTGTGGCTCAGTGGTTAGTGACCTTAACTTCTGGGTCAAAGAGGCGTGGGTTCGATCCCCACCCAGGGCAAATATTTATGTGATGAACATAAGTGTTTACTCTGTGTCTGGGTGTTATTTAGTTACTATCTATATAAGTATGTATTTAAAAATAAGTAAGTATATCAGTCTCTGGCAGCCATATCACAAGCTTTGCTTAGTTTGGGGTCAGAGGCCGTGTGTAAGGTGTCCCAAAATATTTATTTATTTTATTTAAAAAAGTACTTAGTTTGGAACTGAAGGTGGCTCTAGTATCTAATTACCTAACACACAAAGCCATTTCGTACCAGGTAAGTATAGGCCGAATCTTACAATTCGGCGGCAGTGAAGTTAGCTACAAGCGCGAAACCCAATCAACGCGCAGTTTTATGTGAACTTTAGTCAAGATTAGATATTGCTCAGCTTGTAAGCTAACTTTACATATATGCCGCGTCACACAAGTTAGCGGAAATGAAGTTATAAGCTGCGCAATATTCCATCAACGCGCGGCTTTGTGTGAGCTTCAGTCTGGATTGGATATTGTGCAGCTTGGTAGCTAACTTTATTTCCGCCAACTTGTGTGACGCGGCCTATACGCCGACTTGCATTATTCGGCTTATATATAATAAGTAAGTTCGTATGGGCCGGGTGGCTAGTCCTGGTGTCAGAGTTTTGAAGCCGCCTGAAAGCCTCTGACATGGCTAAGCGGTTAAAACAACCGGGACCTACAATTTAACGTTTCATCCGAGCCACGGTAGCGCTCTTATAAATAATCAATATCTTTTAGCCAATTTCATAATCACACAATAAAATGATTCTTATTTTTATACAACAGCATGTTCTTATTTTATCAGCTGATTGCTACGTACCTATATGGTGTCATGCAACATTTGGTGATACAAGGTCGGCGACCCGGCGTCCAAGACAAACGTAATCTGTTTGATGCACACGGAATACTAAGAACAGCATCAATAAAACACTATAATATAATGAAAAGGTATAATGTTATGAGCCTACCGAGAATATGACAGTAGTCTTTATATTTACGTACATACTCAAATGATACTGATAAAACTCATGACAGATTATAGAGAGATGGGTCAGAGTCAGAACCATATGTTAATTTTTAGGTTTCCATAGTAAAACAAGGAGCAAGGTGTAAAAATCTGATTTATCACAGCTCGCGGGATAACCCAATCCTCAGGCATCGGAACTTCAGTCAGCTAGATGAGTTTGTGGAATACGAATTTGACCGCTAGATTGGTGCTCACTTCGACGGTCACCTAAGCGAGTTAAGTTATCCGCAGCTTGTTGCTAACATACAGACGCCTAGAAATTTAATTCGGTCTATATATGAAAAATTAAAGATTGTTCTGTTCAACTACGATTGTTCCAATCATAAGTTGAACACCAAAGACACATTATGAAAGCTAACAAATAATGGGAACACAATAATTTGTGTGAACACTGAAATTTTGAAGGTATGCATGTTATAGTTCGCCAATTTATCTTTCAAGTTTGCAAGGATAATAACAAAAATAAATACGCCTTTACTAATGGCTTTAAAGACAAGCAAACGTTATGCGCGTTACTAATCCCGACGGTATGCAGTGAGAAGGTTATTTTTAAATTTAAACCATTTAAATGTCAGAAACGTTTTAAATGGAGCAAATGATGTGTACTGTTCGATAATAGAAATAAAATGCCTAATCGAACTATAATAATCAGTCAGGCAGTATGGACAACTAAAGTGGTTATAGAGCACGAAGATGAAAACAGATGTATTGAGTCGATTGAAAGATAAAAACATTTTTTAGGATTTCAAAATATACAGTCAAATCTGAGCTTTAATGAAAACATAATTTAATACTAGAAAAGCAAAATGTATTATATTGAGGTCGATGGCTTACTTTGTAGTTATGCTACACGCTGTGCCAAATAAAAAGACGCTAAATCGCACAATCGATCACATACATAGGCAGGCATTTATTTAGTGTAAACGTTTCACAGTAGAAATATTTCAGGGTTGATCCAAAATGTATAAACAAGCGAAGTAGGTCGCACCGAACTACACGTAGCGTAGGAAGGAAACTTGTCCTAAATACCGTGAAAAATTCTGTCGAATGTTGTGCAACTGTCTCTTTGCGACTCTAGTTATCTTTCTCATCATCTGGACCATTGTTCTTTGTATTAAGTTTTGTAGTTTTAACCATAAAGTTTTGGAATAGAGATGGAACTGAAAATAGGGTAGATTTTTAATGAACATAAATAAAAGGAACCTCGAGTCATAAATTGTTTATATGTTTATAACCTCCACAGATAAAAACACTTGAAATATATCTTTCGCAGTTAACAATAAAATGCACTAACAAGTGATGATATGAGTGCATAGTAAACGTGTCTGCAGTGCAAACATAAAAAAGTGGTTGGGGCATGTAAACAAAACATTTCGGTTGGCATCGGCGTGTCATCTGTGTAACCATCAAGCACTATGTTCCGCGGTAAAAATAGCTCGTATGAAGCGTATAGTGGCGAGCGGATGGCCGTGTGTACTCACGTTTCGTTTCATATTCTTCCGTCGCACAATTCAAACGTATCGCTACTTTAATTAATATTTTGATAGTAAATATTACCGACACTGAATTTAATGGATCCGTCTCAATCTCAACACCACTCACTCGCTCAAGTCTGAACTTCGTTTTGCATGTGCTTGTGGGTGGACGCCGCGAAACACCGAAATAGAACTTTTGGAATAACACTATACAAATTATATTTCTTGCGTCATTGGGTTGCGCTTGTCGAGATGAAGATCAAGACCGGACGCCCAGACATTCTGATTATTTGGTGTCGCGAACGTATACTAACATAGTACATGGTAATTTTGTTTTGTACCGTCTCGTTTCGCTTCATATGAATTGTAATGTCATTGGATTGGTTGCCTACAATGAGCTTTTGAGTAGCGACTGGTACAGCCACTCCTGCAGCTTCTAATATTGTGCATTTCCGCTTCCTGTCAATCCATCTGGCTACAACAATACGCCAACTAGTTAAAAGGCAAAAGTGTTATATTATTTGATGTTCATGGTGCATATTATAATCGCGGAAAGTTAACACACAATCGCCAAGGACAAGAAACACTAATAGACCTATCGATCATATTCTATCTAGACCACATAGTTATATTATATAATAAGCTGTAACAGCTCTACAAAGATATAATAAAACAGTCGTAAAGAATTTTCATATATGTTGACTTTTTATTAGCTCTAGAGTTAGAGTGAGGAGTTCATAGAGTAAAGTCACGTTGTAAATGAAACAAAGTATAGCGTTGATCAATGTTGTGACGTTGCGTGAATCGCGACACACCGTATGGCCACGTGCATCCACCTTCCTCCAAAGGTGCAGTAAAAGGGAAGTCCTTGAGCAGCCCACGGGCAGTTGAATCATTATCCTCCCACACTGACTTGTCGGAGGCAGTGCAAATTGTTCCTATAGCTCAATTAGATTGTGGGTTGGGTGCAACTCGATATTCTAGCAAGCAAGAGACCACTAGGGCTAACCGGAGACAACAATGTCAACATGGTTCAAAATAATTAAATCATAAAGGAAAACAATAATTAATTACCTAATTGGATAAACTCTGCCATATTGAGCGAAAGTGAGTGAACAGTAATCAACCATATTGGGAGAATTTATGAACATTTAACGAAATGAAGAACATACTGACATTTCACAATTCTTAAACTCAAAGCGTATAAATATCGTACAGTGAATTACGCAGATACGAGTGCCAATTACAAGTAGTTATCAATTGATTAACAACTACGTGATACAGCTACTAAAGAATATAATAATTATAACATACTATACACTGTTTATATAAGGAAGGCGTGAATCAGCCCGAGTATCCTTAATCAGATTAGCGGAGTAACAAATCACTATGCAAACCTTGCCTTTCATACTTCACCGATAGAAGGTGAGCGTATTATCAAGATTCTAGAAGTATGCCTAATATGGCGTTACAAAGACAAATCATTTGTTAGATTAGCCCGGCATAATAAATCTCGTATAAATATGGGCAAATATCGTGAAGTCAGCCCTACCGATTGCAATGGAACCCGTTGTAATGATAATAAATGATCCGATGAATGAACTAATACCAGTTTATTGAATGAGATTCGTATTCCAGTCGCTTAGCTAAATGTGATGAATAAAGTTCATCGACGTATTTAAATTGAATCCCACGGAGGGTAGGGGCCGTTCAAGTATTACGTAAGCAGATTTTTTACAATTATATATCCCCCCTCCCCCTCTTGTCAGCAAAAGTGAGCATTTTTCTTTTTTTATGGATTCATGAGCAGCAGATTTAATTCTAGAAATAAGAAAATAGTTAAGAGTGCTTTAACACACACATGCGAAAAGAAATAACTATTGATGACGTAATCACATCTTAGACACCCACCCCCCATCTCATCAAAAATAAGCAAATGATAAACCCCTCCACCCCCCTACAGTGCTTACGTAATACTTGAACACGAAAAAGATTCAAGAAAATACCGCCTACGGATTCCCTTGAATACCTACTAGACTAGCTAAGAACACTCAACCAAGTCACTTCTAAAATAATAAAGAGAATCATAAGTTTAATGAGAGAAACCAATGTTGAATAAACACGAAGGGTTCTGCGAATCTCGTTTCTCTCTTGGAAGCAAAGTTAGGTGAATTCTAATAGAGGAAAGTCAAAAAGCAATTCATTGAGTGTTCTAGCTAGGACGAAACCACACTTCCTTAACGACCTTGCTCTATTATTAATAAGTTAGGTACTGTGTGACAAATCGCGATATTTTTACTTTACTTGCGATTTGCGCTAATGATGTCACGCGAATGCGACATCGTGTCACCTCATTTATATGAAAATAAAGATATGATAAAAGTGCCAATGTTTTCGAGCGTGCGGCTCTAAATTGTAAAACATTTTCAAGAATTGCAAATACTTCTTGCTTGCTTTTCTCTGATAACACATTTGGGTACCGTAGAATGGGGTTACTTTAAATCGCGGGGCGACATTGATCGAGACTTCTTTTAGAAACTTAAGTGCAAATATTGAGAAAACGGAACGCACTAGCCCACATTTTTTTTCGTGTTGTCAACACTGATCGTCAGCCATCTTTCCCTTAGAAGCATAGCGAGTGCGGCGGCTCGTTTTGCATAAAACAATTGAAAAGATGAGTAACTACATATTAATATCTTTTTTTAGCCTGCAAAACTTTGTCCGTAACTAATTCGCTTTGTGTATAGGCATAATGCAATTTATATTCGGTTAGTTTAACTTTAATTTATGAACTATAAAAAAATATTGTGATTTTCTAACCTCAAAATTTGCTTGCGTTATTGGCAAAAAATTAACGCGGGGTGACATTGTTCAGCAGGCAGGGTGAGATTGATCGGTGATAAAAGTAACCCTACGTTTTAATGTAAGGGTGTGGTTAGCTACTTTTATCCGATTCTTATGATTCTTTATATATTATTATTAATCTATTGCTTCAGAAACATCATGCCGCGAGATTACAAAAAAAAACCTGGAACGAGAACTTATATAAACTACAGTGACGATTATTAAATGAAGCTTTGTCAAGAGTAGTGACAGGAGCTATGTCTTTACGGGCTGCATCCAGAGAATATGATATTCCCTTTGGAACTCTGAACAGTAAATAAAAAGGAAACTGTGATATAATTAACATTTCTTCCAAAACCAAAGTCTTTAAATGAGGAAGAACCAACCTCTAAAGTAGAATTCTCGTTTGATGTAGACATTCTAGAGTTAAAGTGATGATATCATATTGGTTATTGTTTTTTATAAATTTATCAAGTTTTATAATAAGCGCCAATCAGGTGTCGAAATACTGCCCAATTAATAGGGAATGTTGATTATTGTTTAGTCAGTAGACATTGTACTTAATAATTTAATTTAAAAATAAGAAAAGAACTGATTAGAATACAATTTTCTGTGATTTGATAGCTAAACTATTGCTTATTTCTAAGTAAAAACAAATTATATTCCTAAGTCGTAAAATAAACACTGATTAGAGTAAAATTAGAGTAAAATTATATGATCAAAGTTACCCTAAAGCATAAAAATGCTTATAAAATGAAAAATTACCGGTCGATATTTTTGATTATTTTTTTCCGTAGTATCGTTTCAGGTCTATTTTCGAATTCCATAGTACAAACATGGGTGATCAAAGTATCCCCACTCACGGTTTAACTTTGATCGCTTACTTTTTAATTTATTTTTCTTAATTAATTAAAATTTTGCATGTTAAAATTAGCTTATTCAAATCTACACAAAAAACCGATTATTATACTTTTAAATAATAATAATCTCGTTAAAAATGAAAATGCTACAGTCATTTAAAGTTAAAAATTGATCAAAGTATCCCCATTTTACGGTATTGTTTTGTTAATTTGTTTTTCAAACATAGGTACAATAGTTAGTTGTAATATCTCTTATATACTTGATTATCTGTACATACCATACCAAGCTTCACTCTAAGGAAGGCTATCCATCAAAACAAAGGTGTGAACTCACCTGGTTGGCATTTTCCAACTGAGCGCTACCGTGGCTCGGATGATACGTTAAATTGTAGGTCCCGGTTGTTTTAACCGTTTAGCCATGTCAGAGGCCTTCAGGCGGCCTAAAAACTCTGACACCAGGGCTGGCCACCCGGCCTATACGAGCTTACTTACTTACCTGGTTTGCATGGATATGGCTTCACTATCCTGTTTGTACTAGGGCATGCAATATCGTAAGGTTATAATTCCGGAACCGAGTTTCGATACTGGAGACCCAATACCGGAATTCCGGAACTGGTTCCGGAATTGGCAGTATTGGCACGATGTTGAAGAAAAAATTTTTTTATTGTGTAAGGTAATAGGGTTATATTTTAGAACATGCATTTTTGCTACATTGCGCACTTGGCATAAGGCGAAGAATCAGGACCTACCCCAGCAGAAGCACAGTCAGCTGAGAGTCAGCGCGACGAGGAGAGAAAGCGTCGGACTATTGTAGCAAACACATAACATTGTGTGTTCGCAAAGAAAAATAATAATTACATGATGGAAAAGTCACTTTTTAATATGAATGTAATTAGAATAATGATATTACGATATCAGGTCTCTCAATTCCGGAATTGAAATATCGGAAAAATCTGTCCGAAATTCCGGAGTTACGAAATTCCGGAATTCCGGAATGCATGCCCTAGTTTGTACTAATTTTTAAAATAAAATATATATTTTTTTATTTAAACAGGTACAACGTACAGCTAAAGATGCAGCCTAAACATACGGCTCGGTAATATTATGGCAAAATCAATGACTTTCAGACTTGCATTTTCAATCATCAGGCAATAAACATCGATTCTAATACTAACAATCCATATTATTAGAATATATCTACGAATATAAGAAAACACGTGTTCAAGTTCAACGACTTGGGGAGCACAAACCACAGCTGACTCCGCCAGACAGACGACAGCAGACAGCTGACAGAATATTTGTAAATAAATCCGCAAAATTATGACAAAGAATAAAATAGTGAGGTTAAGAATGAGAGGAAAAGATAAAGATCGCGATTTAAACCATTTATTGTAGTCAAAAGCTTTTAGGCAAGTACTGAAGTAGGTGGTACATTATTACATAGGTATAATCGGCCATCTCGATAAACCAGGTCAAAGCAGGCCTATGAAATAACATTTAGGAAACAAATATCTGGAAACATTATTACTATACACTACGGGACTAATCGCGCACTAAAATTACGAGATAAATAAATACCTCCTCATCCCGACGTTTCGGCCGAGTTACATCGACCGCGGTCACGGGTAGACATAGGTATTTATTAATCTCGTAATTTTAGTGCACGACTAATCGTGATACGGGACTAATCCCGTAGTATATAATAATAATGTGTTCAAATCGCGAAAGTTTAAAAACAACAAATATCTGGAAACACATTAGGTTAAGAATTATCATTAGTGACTTTAGTGAAACAGAAGATGATCATTAGATATCAATGTTATCATTATCATGTCGTTTGCCAAGAATCTGATAGATTTCCAGAATAGACCACACCGGCAGTCGACAAACCGTATCGAATTGATCAGACGAGACGACACTAATCAACTTTATGCCTTCTGTAACGCGTAATTGACTCGTACCCTTGAACTCGCTCTATTGGCTGAACCAATCGATTTTGAGATTCGGAATTGACTGAATGTCTTCGGAGTCACGTAAATACATTTAATTTGTCGCCATTAGGTCCTTTAATCGAAATGTTTGTCTGCAAGATTTGATGTTCTGAACCAATGCAGCAAATACGCACAGTGACTACTCTGAGTTCTTTCTTTTTCTCTCCTTTTTTGGATATGTAAATAAATTTCCTTTTCCTCCTTTCTACTGGCGTGGTTCTCGGATATCTCACATCGGCACTCATTAGCACTACCTACACGTCTACACTTGTCCGTCTTGCTTTGGTGTTTTGTTTGCAAACCTGGGTAGAAGCATTACTTTTTCTATGTGCTCTTTCTTTTCATGCAATGATGAATTATGCCTTTTTAATATGTTCATACAAAAAGGGGTATTTTAAGTTTATTGTGTTGTGACTTCCCAAAGAATTGATTATGTATATATTATAGTTTTTAAGCTGTTTTATCTTTTGGATCTGCTGTTGGGGGTTGTCTTTTAATTTAGGGTTGGAGGTTGAATACGCAATTTAGCTCAATTGTTTAGTAAAATTTACAGTTACAACAAGCCTAAGTAACATAAATGATATTAAAAATATTCATATTTATTAATTGCAGGTTTAATACGGAAAGGTAAATACAATTATTATTTTATTACTAAAGTATAAAGTCCTAACCATAACCACAGGCTCGTCCGTGAGAAATATAGGTGTGAACGTCATAGACACCACCGTGCTACTTTAGTCACGTAACCCCATCATTAGGTAGGCTAATTGTGGTTCAACATAGATGAATAATTGTATCCGCATGGTAACTTTGTATAAAAACATATTAAACGTAATTTTGTCAGTCATGATACTTGTCTGTAATGAGACTTTCGTTATTTCTGGCAGTTTGTTACCATAAACCATAATTAAACAATCACAGTTTAACAAGGAATTTGATAAGAAAATTCTAGGAAAGCATTTTGAAAATGCTTCAGTAACCAAAGAAGTTATCAGCATAAATGACAATGGGTCTTTTTACAGCTAATTTGGGCATTTTTCTGTAACGTTTTATATGTACTTACTAGACGATGTAGAAGAACAGTGAATAGAAGTAGGTACGAAAATTGGACTTTATCTAAATTTCAATTATTCTGTACATTTCTCGCAAGACACACATTTTTTTTTCCATACTGAGAATGAACAAATGATATCAATACTTACGCTATTATAAAGAAACAACGTCGGGTTTGTAAATAATTAAGTGGGCGTTTTTATTATCAAAAGAGGTCAATAACAGAATGCCCCATTCAGAAACAAAAGAACAAATTGTGGTGAATTTTCTGAGAATTCAGCTTAATATTAGCAAAATTACGGATACGTCTTAACCACAAATTGAAGCAGGCCGTAAATAGGATGCAGTTGCACGCGGCGGCTCTACGCTGGCCATACGACGACAGATTCAAGTTGTGATTTCTTATATTCAAAGGCTTGAGGGGTCCGGTGTATACAAGTCAATAACTTTATAGTTCACTGAACAGTCAACAGCTTGAAACAGACGATCCCGACTTGCTTCTAAGACTAGCCCATACGAGCGTTTTGCTACAGCCACAAACGTCGCGCCTACTCTAGAGCATAGATAAACTCTTTATTATTTCCTACACGCACACAATACAGAAGCTTAAGCATGAGTGATTAAACAAGCAGCCTTCTCATTCTCATTTGAAGTAGGGGCGATAAGTCCTGCACTGACGTCCCGCATGGGGTGTTTTGTGCATTTCCCCCTCCAGCGTCTACCCCAGCCAGCCCAGCTCCTTAAAATAACGGAGCGTGGCTCTGGGCCGCTGGCATAACTGCTCCAGTGGCTTGGTTGGTATACCAGATGGCGATGAGGATGACGCTGTAGATGTTGATGACAAAGCAATAGCAGCGTCATGCAACCCGAAAGCGATTCTAGTTTCTGCCGTGGCCTTACAATGCCACAAGACATGCTCTACCGTTTCATTCTCCTGCAGGCAACCACGACAGAGTGGGCTGTCGGTGGCTCCCAGTTTATACATGTGACTATTCAAGTTGCAGTGACCCGTGATGAGTCCTACCATAAGTCGGAGGTCGAACAAGCAGCCTTATTGAATACACAGGCACTGAAAGTGATCTCTTACAGGCAATCTCAAGATAGAGACAAGAGATTGGTACAGAATTAAGACGAGGCAGCGGGCCGAGATACACGAAAACGAAAACATTTGAATGCGCGATGTGAGAGGACGAATGATATTGATTCAAATTTAAAAAATCTCATAGATAAGGGAAAATCTTGAAAAATTTAATGAACCGGACAAAATTTTGGAAAGTAACCGGCTTTATTAAAAAAAAACTTACAAATTTCTCACCAAAAGAAAGTTTAATAATTCTAATACTCAGAATTATCAGCGACAACACCCTAATATTTTTGACGAATAAAATAGCCAGACCACTATTCTATTTCATAGACCGAGAAGTTATTTTTTTATGTGTACATTACGAGTAATTAGTTAAAATCTCACTGCCGGCCGCCGCTCTGGCGCGATCCTGTCGAGCGCGACCGCGTAAAATTTGTCCGAGTGAAGGGAGAATTTTTGAAATAATAGTTAATCAATGCGCCACCTTAACTAAAAGGTGTAATATTATGTCAGAGGACATTCAATAAGTGATGAAATGAAGATGGTCATGGCTTACAGTGTGCAATACATTCATAAAATGTATGAAAAAGCGTCGGTGGCTGCGTTTGTAGCTGTGGCAACACGCCCGTTTGCAATGGCACTTACGTTGGCTAGTACATCGCCTTATTGTTGTCTGGCGCCCGACAAAGTCGTTACTGTCTGAAGTTAAATTTATTTCAGGCAAACTTGTACACATAGGTAGGTACGTGACACAATTTTCGAGCGTAGTTACAGCACAGAAGAAATTGTAGTACCTACTCGTAATACGTAACGTACTGTGATAAACTTGTTTCAGGACTTTCAGACTTCTCTGCATAATATTAATTTAAGCCTTCATAATATACTGAACTTACAAAAGTAAGGGAAAAAAGTGTGAACCGCCAATTGTGAACTGAATCGAAAAATTCTTTTTTAGTTCAAAAGGTTCAAAGGCTCCCGAGGCTCAGCCGATTTCTGTAAAACTTAAATGGGCCACCCATTTAAGTTTAACAGAATTCGGCCGAGCCGTTTTTGAAAAATCAACAATAATTAATGTAAACAATTCGAGCGATACATTCAAATTTTGTACACGATAGAAGGCGGTTTTTCCATTTTTTGCGTAAAATAATTATGTTACTGATGATTTCAGAACAACCTAGGTACACTCATACGGAAAAGTAAACTATTCTGAAAATCAGAACAATGAACATATAAGATGACATCACCAAAACAAATACTTCAACAAAGATTGTCGTCAATTTATTTGGCTCAAACTCAATGACCACATCACTATCACTAATCGGTGTAATCATATTAGCCAGTTGAGCCGCACTCTTCACTACTATGTAAACGAATTAGTTCCGTACGAATCCGGGGGTTAAAAGTTAGTAGATATGTACAAATATAACATTTTAATCAACAGGTATTTAATCACTTGTGACCTTTAAGTTTTAATCACTAGACTCAACTCTGCATTTTTTACTAGACGAATAAAATATGTACTTAAAACAATCATCAACAAATTAAAAACTCATCTACATACATAATCATGTAAACCTATTTTTTGTAGTTAAACACGGATAAATTCTCGCAAAGAAAAACGCAGGTGTCTTCAAATCTAAAATGAGATCAGGTACATCATTTCTAGGGACCCGTATTCCTTTTTAAACTGGAAGAGATCGCATCTATTTGATATCAGTGGTTTAACGTAAACGTATTTAGAACAAAAAGTGACTTCAAACTAAACTTACCTAGTAATATAAAGGCAGTGTCCAGTGTATGTCGAACAAAGCACATAACACAGAGGTGCTAATTACAACACAATTACAATTTTATTGGTAGAAAAACGAGGTATATTCTAGAAGAAGCCGCACAACTGACTGTAATACAATGCACATAGGTTTTTGTGTTACACTATACGACCGAGACGACACGCTTCACGGTTGAATTGTAAGTATTGATGGTCCTACTAGTACGTCGCGACGGGATCCAAAGCTAACATTATTAGATTTCATAATAGTGGCCCAACCCATGACAGAATCATAATAGTTTAACATATCGGAGGCAGAAGGTACCTAATGAATTCTAAATCAGAATTTTAATTATGAATTTTCTCGCAATCGGTTTTCAGTTGATTCAAAAGCGCAGGGTTTCAGGAAAAAGAGGTTCAATGCGAAAGTCTGTCTACCACTTTGTAGAGACATGTGGGACAGATGGTAACAAAACAATCCATTTATAGGACGGATAGGAGGATCTGCAGTCAAGCTGTGTGACTAGACCAACTGTATAAGGATTATGATGGTCTACTCTTGAACATAGCATGTTATTTTATGAAGCGCGACCCAGACCATCCAATCAATGTGACAGCAATGAGGGGAAAATCAGCACTGACACGGTAATGATATCTATTACCGTGGTCTTGACGTTGTAGTAGGCATTATTGTAGGGGGAATAGCTGCATACTTTTTCCCATCCGAGAAGCATAGAATATACTCACGTTAAGTTTCCTGGGGTGAGCAAAAAACGTTTTTATGGTTGGCACCTCGTGTCCCCTTTAGTTACGCCATGAAGATCTGAATCGGTGACTAAGTGGACAAAACAAACATGATGATAGTATAGAACGACCCAAATTGTTATTCCCTCGTCCAAATTATCCAATAGGTATTTCAGCTCCTTTAGCCAAAACAAAAGCCAGACATTTCTGAAACATAAAATCCTGTAAAGGAGCTTTATTGTTTCGATCCGAACACGGCTGGTCACAGCGTTCAATGCTTACATTATGAAAATAACTTCAACGTGGTTATGGTCGGCCTGCCAACAACTGGGTTTGTTATTAGTCATTGCAGCAAAGGAAAACCCGGTTTTAAACGCATTTGCATATTTGCAGGGTAGTTAGAGCAGAGTACAAAGGCATTGTTAGGGAAGTGTGCGCAAGCGTTCACATAATCCTAACTACGACACGCAGAAATGGGACACCCCAAAGTTTTAATAAGTATACCGCCGACCTACCAGTCGGCGGTATTCCCACATATTCTATTATAAAGGATTTTCTTTCGGCCAAAAATAAGCAGAAAAACATTAATATTCAAAGGAGAGTTACATTTACATCCCCAAAACGCGGTTTGATTTTTTCTGATTTTTGTATTCCTTATAGGTTTGTGTTTGACTACATACTGCCTGATGTTAAGCAGATATGCTGTCTAGGGTTTGGCACGCTTACCTAGAAGATACCTATTTACTCGGGATTTGATGACACCCACGTTGTACTTTAGCGGGAAGACAGATCCACACAAAGCGTTCCACATTTTGTTTTATTATCCCTTCAAGATGAGGTCACCGGATGTGAAAGAAATTACTACAAATTTTGCATAGTGATTTCTTTCACATCTGGTGACGTCTTCATGAAGGAATGACGATGCTGCGTTTCTCTTTTTTTTCAGCTGTCTCCCTGTTTATTTACTTTTATATTTCTTTTCTGGTATGTTCAATCCAAAAGTTATTTTAACTCTGTAACGATGTATCGTTACGTCATTTAAATGACTTCATAAGTGACGGGTTCAACGTGCCCAATATGCCCCGATCCTAATTCCTACCCCTGCTTCCCGACATCTCTGCAGCCAGCCCTAAAATATGCACCTTTTGCTTGCACGGCCCAGGCGCAGGGTGACAGGGGCTAGTAACGTCATTCACCCGCAACCTTAGGTCCGGTTTTTTAATAATTTTTATGCGCAACATTTTTGTGCTAGTACGAATTCATTACTTATATTGTTACTTAATAACTATTAAAATCAGCGCTTCAATCCCCAATTGGGTAAGTGTTGAATATCTATTAATACATATTAAATTGTAAACGTAGGTAGATTCATTCACTCGTAATATTTTGTGAAATCATTTTTCTAAATTTCTTTTGCTATTGTGAACTCCGTCTGATTGTGCAATTTCACGCTCACGCCCATAAGGCTGACATTGTACCTGTACGTTCTTTTATTTTCATATAAGTAGGTAGCCCGGTTACATCTCTATGTATTTACATAAGAGCATAATTATCGCAATAATCACAGCTCAATAATCAACCAAAATCTATTGTTCAGGTCACCTTATTAAATCGAGAGCAGAGGAAACAGGCAGCTTCGGATCTGTTCCAACTTTGTGATTTACTGCCTCTTGATCTTCAGGAATTTGCACTGAATCTCGGAATCTCTACACTTTGGCAATGACATCTTGTAGACCAGAATTCACGCGACCGCCAGCCTATTTTTCATATTGAATACATGCCTACTTTAATATGTACTCATTAAGATTTACCCCAAATTCACAAAATAACTATTAAAATACGATAACAAGAAAACCCGTCATGAATGGAAATCAAAATTCTAATACGGCCCTTATTCTGGAACGCGCAAGATTATTAGAACATTTTATTCCTGTCTAGCTCTAGAAAAATGTCACGAGATCGGGAGCAACCGAGGTAATATCGAACGCGCCAGAATAGAGCCGCAGAGTTTGGAGGAATGCTTGAAACAACACAGGTAAACAAACTACATGTATGACTAATATCAAAGTGTGCCAAGTCCAATTTTACGCCGTTAGTGAGCGAGAACAGTCTAATCGAAGAAAACACCGACCTGAATGGAAACAAAGACTCGATGTATGATAGCTATTTGAAAGTGAAGTTCTGATATAGTTGAACTATTGTATCTAGTTGGTAACGAACTTATCGATTAAATTGTCAGAATAGAGAAGAAAATAGCAAGCATCTACGGATGCTACAGGATGACTGGTCGATCAATGCTTCACATATACTCTCGCATTTATTATATTACTACTAGCTGCCCATTCCGGCTTCGCCCCGGTACGGACAGATTTTAAAGGTATTTATAAGTACATATGTATTATTATTATTAGACAAATGCTATCATAAATTGACATATAAACTTACCTATATCTCAAGTTGTATCAAACTGCACATAGTATGTAAAATTTGGTTAAAATCGGAGTCCATCGCGGACAAACAACGTTACACGTAATTTATACACTTATACATGACTTATACTTGGAAGAAAGATAAGATAAAATTGCGACAAGCCGTGGTGGTAGTAACACTCGCCTTACAATACTGATGCCGTAGGTTCAAACCCAGAGAGCTTATTTACGGATTTTCTACACCACTGGGTTTTCGGTAAAGGAAAACAAACATCATGAGGCAAGCTTCACACATCCGTAGAAGAAATCCGGCATATATATTATATGAATCCACAAACCTGTACTTGGCCAGCGTGTGCATGCGATCAAACACCCTTCGTGAACAGGCCTATGTTCATTAGTGGACTAATGAAAAGACCGGAGCCGTACAACATAAAATTGCGAAATAAAATCAGCATTTGTATGAAACATTCACAAAATAAAAAAAAATAGGGAACATCTTATAATTTCTGTTCATAATAAAGAGTACAATAATTTCTTAGCTAGCTAGAGTATGAAAATCAGTTGGCATAAAGCCTATGTATAAGCAAAACTACCTACTTATACAACGAGATATTTAGTATTACCTATTTGAAAGCGTGAATGTCTGAATTTTCAAACAATGTTTCCCATCTTTTCAGGCAAATTTCACTTGAAAAGTGTTGCTAAATGTATAGTACCTATGTATGATTCACCACCGAAAATTGCTTTTTCATCTTGCGAGGATGGTCAGTCCTCAAGTGCGTCACGGGCATATTTTCTCCTATTACAAAAATCATCCATACTCAGCGCAGCCTATAGACTGGTATAGTTTCACATTATTTTTTTATTATTTTTTTATTTTTAGCCGTTATCGTCCCACTGCAGGGCAAAGGCCTCCCTTCCCTCTTTCCATTTTTCTCGGTCGAGAGCTTTGGTGTTCCATCCACTGCAGTGGGAATCAAGCTCTTGCTGGTGGGTGTCCATGTACAGCTTTTGACCCACAGATCTTCGTGCATGCGGCAGATGTGCCCGGCCAGATAGTTCCACATTCTTAGATCGAAAAAAATGTGGACATGAGTCGGGTATATTTCTCGTTCAGTTAGTGTTATTCGTATAGAATAAAATAAGTCTAAAGGGGTGATGCAGACCATTATTATGAACAACTTTTACCATAGGGCCCAACCGAAATTCGAGAAAAAAAATGGTTGTCCCGAATAAAATCGCAACGCAATCCCATATTAGGGAAAGTTGTTTATGTGGTATATAAACTCAGACCGCCTTACCACAAAAGACTTAAACACGCCTTAAACACTGTCTAACCGCGCAATTTGTAACGTTAAATACTGTCTAATGCGTGCGTAAAACTTTTGTGGTAAGATGGAGAGAGTTTGAACATTATGTCTTCCATACTTTAGAAATTAGAGGGAACAATTTTTTTAAGGGTTCCGTACCCAAAGGGTAAAAACGGGACCCTATTACTAAGACTCCGATGTCCGTCTGTCTGTCTGACACCAGGCTGTATCTCATGAACGGTGATAGCTAGACAGCTAAAAGTTTCACAGATGATGTATTTCTGTTGCCGCTGTAACAACAAATACTAAAAACAGCATAAAATAAATGTTTATGGAGAGCTCCCATACAACAATCGTGAGATTTTTTGCTCGCTACTTATAACGACAAGAGGAATGGAGCTAAGGTACGAGCTCCATCACAGTACGGAACCCTTCGTACGCGAGTCCGACTCGCACTTGGCCGATTTTTATTCAACTTTGTCGAACATATATCTCATCCATGTCACGTGTGACAGAAAAATCGTTTACGCAACCTCATATTCATTTTTGACCGACGAACCACCGGAGGAGGTACATAAAAAAATATATATATATATATTTTTTTTATGTATAACCACGCATAACTTTTTTCAAAGTAGTCCGATTTCAATAATTCTTTTTTTATTGGAAAGAGTATACTTTGAAATTGGTCCCATTTAAATTTTATTAAAATCGGCTGAGCCATTTTTAATAAATCAACAATAATGTAAAAAATGCTACATCGATCCATGCGAAATATTCGCGAATTCGGTACACGGGTGAAGTCGGTCATGCTAATTTTTGCAAAAAAAATAATCTTGTAGAAGCTCTATCCTACGATACCCAAAATGAGGGGGGTGAGGCTGAAAAAAAAATATTATCCCCACTTTACATGTATGGGAGCTACCCCTTAAATACACCGTTTTGATTTTTTTAAGTATTCAAAATTGAGATCTATTACTCAAACTATCTTATCATTTCATGCAATTTGGTTGTTAAATGTGAAGTTATATAGCTTTGTATTGATGGACGGACGGGAGGACAACGAAATTATAAGGGTTCCTCGTTTTACTACGGAACCCTAAAAAAGTCATATTAATAAAGATAAATGCTCATAAAACAATATCGACCAAAAACCGAACACAGTACAATGGTCGCTTGGCAAACATACTGAAAACAGAGTGTAAACGAATGAGTCAACCGCGGATTATGTGGACATTATTCACCATTTATTCACTAATTGATTACGATTATACTTTACCACGCACACCTGAAACGGGGCAAATGGCTGTACGATTGTCGCGATTGTTTGGCTCGATTAATCACTCATTTACATAAATGGTTGTCAGATGACGAGCTTTCGAGACTTAGTGATCGAGATGATTTTTTATTAGTCTAGATTATTACATGACATTGATTTTAATTTTGATTTCAGAAAGTATTTATTATATTTATGACAACATAATCCATGGTTAGTAAACAATTATTAATGGGAAGTTATGCGCAGAACACTGCGCAAAAGCCGAAATATAGGTATGAGCGGGAGCCGGGGCACACCCGCCCGTAACCTCATGCCTCCCGCGCGCTCTCTCAACGCCCGTGCTCAACGCTACGCCACGCGGCGTCGGCATTGTGCACACATGCGCAATAATTAGCGAATCACAGCCAAGTGTCATCTGCGGCTAACTTCTCATCCGCCGTGTGGCGCTTAGTACAGTAATTATTATCCAAAATATTTCACAAAAAGTTGTTTTTTATTCTATCGCGGACAATAAAGGTGCGACCGTCATGATCCGCAGTAGTCCACACGAAATGCCGCAACACCAGCACCGCGGAACATGGAGATCCAATATGGTTTTTAAAATGGTATTATTGCTCCCCGCAGGCTTCCATCAATGACGCCACTTTCTTCCAATGGACAGTTGAGTATGAAGCCGGGAAAAGTTCGGTACTAGGTGAACGTTATAGGAAGTAAGACAATTTACTCTCTAGACTTTACGGATTCTTGTCTATCTAGTACGTCTATGTAGTGTATGACTCTTTTGGTGACTTTTCCCGTTGGGTAGAGGTACAACATCAAGGGTTTCTTATATTCCAGTGCCTGGAACCCTCGACAAGACAATTCATTTTATTTTCTATGTAATATTTGTAGTTCTCTAGACGGTATCGTATTATTATTTTTTTGCTCGATTGTTCTTAGGGCAGCTTCAGCTCTAGCTTGAGCATACGAGAGTTCTCTCTGGCTAGTCTAGCCAAACATGAATTCTCCGACTGCCACACCAGGCGAGTTAGGGGACTAATAAACGATAAAGAAAGTACTTTGGCTAGACTCCGCCATCTTTTGGCTAGATTCAGACTTTAGATCGCAATCGGATACAGAAAGGATAATTTATTTGTCTATCGAGAGTACAGACATAAAAAAGGAGACTGTTGAGAAATATTCCGCTTTCCGGGCTGAATGAGACACTGTAGAGCAATTTTAGAGATTCCAAAACAGAAAAAACCAGTACCAAATAAGTAGCATAATTATTTTTTGCAAAAAATAGCATGACCGACTTCACCCGTGTACAGAAATAATTACATAGTATAATTATTTTTTGCAAAAAATAGCATGACCGACTTCACCTGTGTACAGAATCATTACATAGTATAATTATTTTTTTCAAAAAATAGCATGACCGACTTCACCCGTGTACAGATATCATTACATAGTATAATTATTTTTTGCAAAAAATAGCATGACCGACTTCACCCGTTTACAGATATCATTACATAGTATAATTATTTTTTGCAAAAAATAGCATGACCGACTTCACCCGTGTACAGAAATCATTACATAGTATAAATAAAACAAAGTCGCTTTCCCTGTCTGTCCCCATGTAAGCTTATATTTTTAAAACTACGCAACGGATTTTGATGCAGTTTGTTTTAATAGATAGAGTAATTCAAGAGAAATGTTTATATGTATAATACACCTGTGCGAAGCCGGGGTGCATCGCTAGAACGCAAATATTATGCACGGATCGATGTAACATTTTTCACATTATTGTTGATTTATCAAAAATGGCTCAGCCAATTTCGATAAAATTTTAATGGGACCAATTTCGAGGTATACTCTTTCCAATAAAAAAAAATTATTGAAATCGGACTGTGACGGTGGGACGGTGGTTATACATAAAAAAATATATACGCGTCGAATTGTACAACTACTCCGGTGGTTCGTCGGTCAAAAAAAAACAGAAAGACCTGCAAACTGTGAAGGCACAGCGTCACAAAAATATCTCGCGCCCTAGTATAGCCAAAATAAAGGTGCCAATTATAGAAGTGCAATGAAGTGACAGTAGTTCTCAACATATTTGATCAGATTTTGAATTGAAATCTTTCCGATTAGCATTCGTAATATGAGGACTGACGTATTCAAGAAGGCTCATCATGTATTCCGATCATCTTCGAAATACGGACACGACAGCTCATTACTATTCATTAGCAATCATTGATTGACAAAATGATTTATTCATTTACTCTTGGCAATAACCGCCAGTGGTGATTTACTGCTGCTAAATAACCAACAATTTTGCAGAGTTCTACTACTGCGCTACAATCGTATTTCCTGCACAAAATCAAGTGAGTCTAAAGTAAAGATTTAGTTAACTCATATGGACGCCGTAAAAATAAGACTGTCACGAATACCGTACAAGTCGCAGGTCTTGTATGGGGATAGTAATTTCAGCAGTTTTAAGTGTTGTCAGGTTGATAGATTCGAGGCTGACACCTACGGCCGCCCACCGCGCGGCGTCGAGCCAAAACGTTCACGGACATTATCGATTCATTCATTACACTATTTACCTGGACTTTTGTTTTTAAGGTAAAACGCATTGCTCAGCGGCTCAGCGCCCCGACATTAAAAATCTTTTGTTTTCTTTTAAACAATCAGTAATTACAGCTTAACTAGACGTGGTCAGATAACATGATCCCAAAACAGGTAGAGCAGAATGGTTTCCGACTGGTAGGCTAAGAAGCTAAGGTATGGCTAAGATAGTAAAAGAAGCAGTGGACGCCGAGATGGGAAGATGACTTAAAGCCTACGGTCGCGTAGAGTAAGGGTTGAAGTCAATAGAATGTGTTGGAGAAAGCCTATGCCAAGACGCACGCTGAATTAAGGGACAGACTTCCTACTACAGAAATTTAACAGAATTCGGAGTCAAATTATCATCATCACCAATTAAACAATAACTAATCGTCGCATGTTCACGAAAACCGAACTCTTGATAATAAATTATCCAGGTATTTACGAAATTAATACGTTCTCAAAATCAGCACTATCTGTTACAAATTAGTTTTGGTGAAATCGCGAAAAATACCTAAGCATTCTAAGCCGTAAGCTTGACCAAAATGAATTAAGTATTTGTAATAGTTATCTTATGGAAAGTATTTTGGGATAACCACAATGAGCTGATTGATCACCTAAGAACCAATACAGTCTTCAGCAGACACGACACACAATGAGCTGATCCATTCACCTTAGAACCAAGTTAGATAGTTACTCGTTAGAAGACACGACATACACACATACATATTATCAGCCCGTTTTGGGAATGCTTGATCATGATTTGTCATGTTCCAAGAGTTGAATTTACAGATAAGCTTGGATTTATGATGAGGAAACTATTATCGTCAGTAGATACCAAATGCAGAAGAGTTTTCAGAACGAATATTCCGAGTATAGATAAATGGGTCAACCCTGCAGTTTACGCGAAGTTTCTCCGTCTCATAAATTCTCAATACAGTGCGTTGCGTCACTAAATAGGACATATTTGTAATAAATGCATCCGCAAGACGTTTTTTTCCAAGGCTTCCGTACTGAGCCAAATATCTAAAGACCTCGCGTTTGAGCTAAGTCAACTGAGGCACAGGAATTTGTATGACGAGACATACTGAGGACAGAGTTCTAAGAAAAACATACCTCAAGGTCAGATAAAGTGAAGTAACATCTGAAGTCTCGGCTGTGGTAATTATTGCTTGTTCTGTGACTCAGGTAGAGCGTCCGACAAAAGCGGTATGCGATCGGCGTCGAGAATGGTCGAGATCTTTTCATATGAAACACTACCAAAAAAAGAAGACTAGATATTGGGATAGGTATATTGGATACTGAATAATAGAAAGTAGACAGGAAAAAGGCGGTATGTATACTAAGTGCAACACAATTGGCGGATGGGAAGTTATGAGCAGAACGCTGCGCAAAAGCCGAAATATAGGTATGCGTGGGAGCCAGAGAGACGAGACGTCGGGGCACACCCGCCCGCCAACCTTATGCCTCCCACGCGCTCCCTACGCCCGGCCCGTGCACACATGCGCAATAATTAGCGAAACACGGCGAAGTGTCAACTTCTCATCCGCCGATTTGTGTGGCGCTTATATTTTTTGAATTATTCACATTTTTGGCATAGAATATGGGGTTGCTGGAACTACTCTTTACAAGATTTAGGAAATCATTATTCGCGTCATTATTATCAAGGGTTCGACGCTAAAACTGCATAAAGCATTTAGCTTACCTATAAAATTTTATCTTCGACAAAATGTATGGAACAGCTGTACAGGCAGCGGCACGTAAGTCTAGCGCTGAGGGTATTGTGGAGGGGGTGGCTGCGCATGGTGATCGCCATACTAAACCCATGCGCAGCCACTGCCTCCACACTTCGATCAGCACTAGACTTATATTCCGCGTACTTATCTTTTTAAAGGTTCAGAAATAGGCCTTGAATAAAAGGTGATGATGAATAGAATAATATCGTAGTGTGGATGCCGGTATAGCGACCTTCTGGTAGGATAGTACCTATAGAGGTAACAAGAGATAGGGAACCCTGGAGTCTTTCTAGTGGACGCCTATGGCCCAGTATAGACAACTTGCTCAGAAACAATACAACCTTAAGGAATTTTGTGTACAAGGAAGATGTAAAAATCATAATTCATTTGGAATTCAAATGATAGGAAAATAGGAATAAAGGCGATTTTTATTTTATACTTCGTATGCACTGCAGTAAACATCTAAGTCTTAGCTTTATGCTAAACTATTATTTATTATGATTACGGCGACACCTGAATAACATAACTCTACAATGCTCTGTGATTGACGGTTTGCTTGTTATTTTCTATTGTTGTCAGTTTTATGCGACACAATAATGAAATGCACTTTGTACTAGTACCTACCTAGTTGGTATAATAATTACAAGACCTTGTCGCTTTGAATAAGGCAAACTTATTGCTGTCACTTATGTTAATAGCTAAAAGATTGACTTCCTACATTTTGTTTGGTAGTTATTTTTTATAAAGGAGCAAGTGATAAAAGAACTGTGTGGGAGGAACATGGTGTTGTAGCTTTTCCTGAGTGGAATATATGATTGATTAGTTTAGGTTTTTGTTTGCTTTTGAACGAACAGATTAAATATTCAATTATTATTACTCTAAAACCCCAATGTAAACTCAGCCATACTAAAATCATCTGAATGTCTAATTATGTACCTATATTATATTATATATGTAATATTTGGTCAAATCTGTATATATTTATTTGTATTATGTACTAGTGGACCCGGCGAACTTCGTTTCGCTTTCCGTAAGAACCTTGTACAGAGTATTAGAAAACTACAAAAAAAAAATAAGCCAAATCGGTCAAGCCGTTTTCATGTTATGTCGTGACAACGGAAAACGGGTTTCATTTTTATATATATAGATTTGTATTCAATCAATTATATTTATATTTTATGGTGATAAACAATTTAATACAATAATGTGATACTTGAAAAGTTGCTAAAATAGGTACCTGCTTGGTTTTAAAATGGCACTATCACTTAAATGGCCATCCATGAATTATTTTACAAATTGTCAGAATTTTGGTCATTAGTTTAGTTAACTTAAATCAAAATCTTTACTTTTTTTTTTTATTATAAGTGCCACCTATTCCCCTGGTGTATACATATTTCAGGGTCTTTATATAATTATTATTTAAATTTTTACTACAAACTTATATCTCACCGTTACAAATGATCAAGTAACAATTTTAATTAGTTTACAATTTTGTAAGTATTCTTATCTTAAATTGTCATAAAATAAATATGTCAATAGTTCCCAACTTCAAATATATTTTATAGTTTAAATTTACATTTATGCCGTATTTATACTGTAAGAAGTATCAATATTTGTCTTGACTCGTAAATATATATATATATATATCGTATGTATATATATATATATTAAATCACATAGGGAGAGAGGGGATCAACAAAGTGCAACATTCATTACCAATTAATATATTCCCTAACCCCTTGTTTGTGTGGATGATCTCATGGATACACAGATATTTTACAGATGTCTTGTTTGGTGTGATTTTTACACTCAGACAGATATTTTGTTTTGTAACTTTGGTGTGTGATTTAACACTTTCTCTTTCAACAGTGGACATAATTGAAAAAGAGACTTTCTATTTGCAAATTTTGGTAGGTATACTTCAACTGTATTGCTGAATAGTCATCATCATCATTTACCCATACTAGAGGACTGCACTGGATGCAAGCCATGTCAACCAAACTCATTGGAAATCTATAGGGGAGGTCTATGTCTGGCAGTGGATATGTTACAGGTGATAATGGTAATGATGATGATGACAAAGTTATAATTTCCAACTTAATATAATTATAGAGTTTCTCAATATTATTGTGCCAGAATTGAGATTACTTTATGAAGAACAAGAGAAGTAAGCGTGTAAGATCTAAGTATGCTAGAAAACTCAAACAACAGAAATAGCCATCTGGCCTATATACTAACTTACTTTAGTTAGACAAATCCTTATTATCTTAGACTAGAACCTATTTGACAGATACACTTTATATACATATTATTACATATAGGTAGCAGAGATACAGACAACATTGACCAGAACAGTTATTATCTTAAAAATCATAATGAATAAACTTTATTTAGTAAACCAATAGTTAATATCAGTAGGTATGCCAAGTCCTTACACATTTGGGAAAAATAGGTAGGTATATTACATAAAAGTGACAACAAACAAGTTTGATTCAGTAGAAAGGAAATTAAGTTGAATAATATAGACTTGTGTAACTTACCTTAACCGTGCAAAATTATTACGATCTTTAAAAATTTCACAAATTTTTGATAGAGATAATAATTATATATTGATAATAGAGTTTGTGCAAAATGAGAAGCGTCGTAGATGAGGTCGCCCGTGTGCCAGTTTACTAATTTTGTTACTTTGACAACACTGCTCTGTCATTTCTAGTACAACTATAAGTGTTTGATACTTGGAGGCACCAATTCAGTTTTCATCAGTACTTCCATAGACAAAGAATAGTCAATACCTTGGCTGCTGATTAAAATCTTGGACAGTTTCTCTAATATCTAGTATAATTTTTGTTTTACTCATTTATAATTTATGACAAGCAAGAGTCCAGAAATAAATAAAAATGAAAAATTCATAAAAAACATATGGAGAGATTTAGGCTGACTATTTGGTGGCTCTTTCAACTAAAATTTGATTAGAAAAGACACCTTTAAACACTGCATGGTTATATTAGCAACAGAAAAATAAAACAGCAAAAACTTGGCATACCAACAGCAAAATGTAAACATAAAACTTCAACTAACCTCAAAAGCAGGCAGTTAGCAGGCACTCGGGGACACTTGTGTTATTGCAGGCACGCATCAACCGCCCTGTGGAAGAGCCCTCTATCAGAACAACCAGCATTAATTTCCCTGCATTAATCACATAACATCACACAGTCAAGGATACTACACTTGGACAAATGCCAGAAATGTGCTGCAACTGTGACCAAGCAAAACTAAAACTCATCTATGCACTCGCATTATTTACACGTTAATGAAAATGCTCCGTTTTACTAGGTTAGTATGCCAGTGAGCCGCAGCTGGACGCTTGGAGTAGCGAGGGCGTCCCTGAAGCCCCGGCCGGTTAGTCGTGCATAGATACACATGATGCGATAACGAATAGACAATTATGTTAGTATGTAATAAGTGCTGTAAAACTTACGAAACTTCTTCCACGTAGAGGCATTTCAAACACAACTTGCACAAAATGATATCACTGGGATTTTTAATTATGTAGAAAAAAAAACACTTATTTCTCAAGCACTTTTCACAGTCTTATGAGAGAATAATATTCTCTATTCAATACATGCAACAATAAAATTAAAATTGAATTGCGGCACAGAACAATCGAAAAATTACAGATCGTGTCGCGCTGACTGCGGATAAAATAAAATTTGATTTCATTTGACAGGAGCGTTCTTGCATTCTAGAACAATCACTTTTCAACTTTTTGGTGTGACCATAACACAAGCAAGAAAATAATCTAGCTAGCGTCTACCTAAAAAACGACTCTTGTCGGAGCCGTCCAGTGACTTCGCTGGAAGCAGTGAAGAGCGGCAACGATAGTCACAGACGATAGCAGTGATGGCTTAGTGCAAGCTTAGTGGCGCATGAAATTGTTGCCGTTTATATGATAATATTGGGGATCATCATTGCTGATGAATCAAAATCGATAAGGCTTAGAAGACCTGTCAATAAGACTTATAAAGACCGAAACGAAAGCAAAGGTCCCCGTTTTATAAATGGTGTTTTTTTTTTTTCAAATACAAATAACTTTATTTGCCTTAAAACACTTTTAACCATATTCACTTGTCCATTGACTCTGAACTGGTTAATAACTGTATCTCAGAGCCAATGGCTTCTCCCTTTATAATAACAAGCAACAAAAAGATAAACAAAACAAAAGTAAGATTAAAAGAAAAACAATTTAGACCATCTATTGAAAAAAAAAAATTATTATATATTACGGGACTAATCGCGCACTAAAATTACGACGTATGAGGTATTTATTTATCTCGTAATTTTAGTGCGCGCTTAGTCCCGTAGTATATAATGTGTTCAAATCGCGAAAGTTTAAAAACCACATGGTGATTAATTTCCCTGAAAATGGGGCAAAAATGTTATCACGCTATTATCAGCAGATTTCGATAACATTCGTCAAGATTGCTTATGTATAAGATTTGCGAGTATGAACCAAATCGGGATGAAGAACTTATGAAGATCGGTTAGTGATATGTGCCGCTTGGTCAACTGTTCGCAGAACTACAAGTTAATTAGTTATTCAAAACCTGAGGTGTTTGTAGTGTAGTGCCCAAGGCCTATCAATCGCTACCAACTTGTGCCAGAAATATTATTTCTTTATGTTTTCCACTGTCCGATACACGGGGTCTAATGCCGTAGTATCTTCTTTCCTAATGCAGAGAAATAAAAATGTTTTTAGGGTTCGCTGTGTCCATCCGTCCGTCCTAATGTTACAAAGCCCTATAGCTCCCACATTTATGAATCAAATTAAAGAAGAAGACATCTTGATAATGACAGTACGATTTCCATAGTCAAAGGATCGACAATTTCAAACTATTGTCGCCATCTATTGGATACTTTCATTCCTATATTTTTTTTTTAGAAAACGTCTCATTGTACGTCATTCTGCACAGCTATTGCCTAGTTAGATTATTAATTAGAAAGTGGTCACACTTTTCCAAAGTTTTTTTTCTTCATTGTATTAATTTGACATCGTTGTTATTTGTGACAGTGACAGTGACATCCATTCATTAGAATATTTAGGGTTGTCCATTGTTGTCCGATCCACAGTATTTCGATTAAAACTATTTTTCTTGGTCACAAAATCCTTCGATTCATCACTAGCTGACCTAAAATTATTATTAGCTGTCAGTATCGACAGCTGTCAAAATAATGGCAAAATTTTATTTCAGTGCTTCCATTTTCGAAATTTCGCCTTATATTCGGGTAATTACGTATCGGCATCCATTTTTAAAAAGCGACAAGATTGATTATATTTAGAAAATAAAAAAATGCTAAATCTCCGCGTACAGTTAATAACAGTCAAAAAGCGAAAAAGAAGTTAAAATAAAATCTACAATAACATCAAAAGTTTTGCAAGGTATACGTTGATTTTTATGATGCTCTAAATGGCTGTAATATATTTTTATAGCATCGGAAAAATCAACGATAAACATTATAATTAATTTCATAAATAAATAGATTGAAAATAATTTATTTTTATCACTTAATAAACATTTAAATATAATTTTATACTCCTTATGCTAAAAATCGAAACCAATACTGTGTCCGTGTTGTAGGGTGCCAAGAATATTGGCTACATTCCTGAACGGCTAAAGACATTCTCTGTGCGAGGTTTGAGGAATGAGCTCTCTTGTCACCAGCAGCGTCAACAAGTTTTGGCGAAACTCTCTTAAAGAATTTTTTTAGGGATGAACCCCACGGATCAAAATTTTCGACGCCAAGCGGCGTAAATAGAAATACATATTCACTTGCGAGTGATATGCGTATTTGCGCTGTTTGGCGTCTCCTCCGCCGTGGTTCTTTAAATTGTCCCACTGAGGCGAGAAAAGGCGAAGGTATCGACGCATATTTCGTCCCATACCAACGCCCTTCTACGCTCCCAGGGGATCAACGTTAAGCCATCAGGGGACTTACCATCATCCCGAGCTATGGCAGCTGGCTCTAAAATAACTGGGATGTTGAAAGTGGCTAGCGCCCTTTTCATGATGTCATTTAAGGAGCCGTGGCGGGAAAATCTACTTACGCTTTACTGGCAGCAAAGTCCGTGTCATATTTGTCGATGCTGCTTGCACACGGATATACATGGCGTTCAACAATGGCAGCAGCAGCACCCAATCTTAATCCGATTGCAATACGGAATCTGCTATTGTCGAATAGTATCCCGAAGTTAGCTGAAGCAAGGGCGTGCAGCCACTGGCCATATTCATGCTCTGAAACAGCAAGAAGCCTTGCGCGGTTTTGATCACTGGAAGAATTTTGAATCAAATGTTGGTGTACACTCTGTATCAATGGATTATCCCAAAGTTTTTGACATTTAGGTTCCTTTGGCATGTCTCCATTGGGACAGAGAAAGAGAATTGATAAGAAATAACCCTGTATAATAATAATGTTCTCTTTTTTGTTTTTAAAAGTGTTGACATGATTACAAACTGAATGTCTTCTTCATAATCTGAATCAAAATAGGATGACTCTTGAAATAACGTTTAGCTACGGCTGCGGCTGTACTAATCCAAAATATTATCAGAAGGCGTCAGAACACATTATAATGTGCACGCTAGTTGACACATCATGATTCAGCACGTGTCGTCACGTCAGACAAATTTAATATTACTAAACCATCTATAGAATGAGATAGAAATTATATTTCAATTCGGTGGTTGCTACTTTTCGGGATTTTCATTGATAATTCGCAAAGGTGACGTCCACATGTGGTATATTATTCAGAGAAAAAAATTGAACCGAGATCATATATACATCATATGAAAGCTTGATTTATGAGCTTCTCAAAAATATTTAATTTAGATTTTTTTATCCCACCCATTTTTTTTTGTGAAAAATAAATGGTTTATAAAATAATAATACAGCTTTGTATTTTTTTCTAGTTTAGTAGTAATAAAGTGCTTCTATCGTTATTTTACTTGCATTAGTAGCTGATTCTTCCAAATTTATCTCCTAATTTGCTGAAATTAAAAATTGTAAACTACCAGTGACCAGTTAGTAGGTACAATGTGACACTAAAAAACTGTGTCTAATTGGTAAAAATGCCTCTAGGTTACTTAATCAGGGTTGCTAGAGATAAACTACCTATTGAGCCAAATATATTTATTTATCCTAATAATTCAAAATTAATTTGAAAAAAAAATGTAGGGCTCTTTTTTGGTTTAAACTTTTATAATAGACTCAGGAAAATATGAACTTTCTCGAAATGTGAGTGAATCTGAATGTTGTGGTAAGAATTTTTGATAACTACTATACCAGCCTCCATAAATTTTGTGGACATGTCCTTTTAGATCATTTATTTGACAATTTTGACAAATCTAAGCCGATTATTTTGTGGTCAGAAATGCTTTCATATGATAACATTATTACAAATACCTTGGGGTAAAAATTCACTAAGAGAATGGAAGCACTGGTTGGTTCATAGAATATTTTTCTTTGATTTTGACTTGTCTCGGGAAGTCGAACCGTAGTGTGTGTTATGAACGTTTGATTTGTATTGTATTTTGATCATAAATGCGTTGCGTTTGCATTCCTCTCAAGATATATTTGAAGAATGAATTTCCACATTTCCATTAAATAATGTTTTGCTAACTAGTTTCTTAACAAACTAATAGGTATTGTTTTTCCAATTAGTGTTTGATAAGTACACCAAAATGGAAGGAGTGCGTACAATAAACAAATTGAAGTTGTTGTTTTCGAAGATAGTGGAGCCGAATTATGTGATGAATAATTACTACGCAGATAGTTTAATCAATAAACTCTGCAACTGCTCCGATTCAGGTAAATATCCAATTTAATTTTTAAAGTCTTCTATCCTGACTGCACAAGAATATTATTCAGGGTTATCTGCTTGCCCTATACTATACTGTATACTAAATGAAAGGGACTGATTAAGACTATCATTATGACCAACTTTTACAAAGGGGCCTTCTGGAATTCGAGAAAAAAAAACCACCTGTTCTACAAAGGCTGTATGAAACAGCCGAGAGTGTTCATAATGATGGTCTGAATCACTGAATAACTGGTGTAAAAGGAAAGACCCGTTTAGTACACCAGTTTTATATAACCCTATATTTTGCTAGTAGATCTCATATTTAAACTAAAGAGTACTACTTATATATTATTTGTGAGTAGCATTGACGACTACATTTTTTATCCAAACTAGCAAACTAAGCCTGGACAGGGCAGCTTGTTGCCAATTATTGTGTCCAAATTGTACATTCTAGATTTGTCTAGTCATTTTAAAAAACTATTCTATTCTTAAAATTAATATTTAACAACTAGACTAGATAACAGCATCCTTGGGATGGAGAGGATTACTACTGTAAATTAATAAATTATTTATCAAGGTGTTTTCTGTAGGACTGACTGATACTTTACTGTTTTGTAAATGACATAAAACAATTATTTGGATAAGTCAATTTTTTCTATGAATATTGCCTTCGTTAGGTGCATTTTGAGTTGGGCTCAATGGCGTTTTTGGCATTTGAAAAATTAGCATTGGTGTAAACGTTCGGTTTGGAAATTTCACCTATTTCACCAAAACTGCAACTTTTGCTCACTACCCAAAACGAATGCTAAATATCAAACTCTATATGTCAGAAAATGTACATAAAGAACCTACCTCCCCAGGTGGGTCAAAAGTGGCAGTTCACAAAGGCATTTTTAGCTGTTTTTGAGATTTCCAAATGATGAATGAAAACAGTATTAAAAAATGCAACTTCTGCTCATACATTCCCAAAACGAATGTGATCGTTATTGGCGTTTTTACTGTTAATTTTGCCATCAATAGGCTACCCGAACACACCTGTAGTGCTTGTACATGTCTGGCGATATGCTTGTTGCTACTTGTTCATCTATCCAAGTTGAGTATCTGTAAAAATTGTCATTCTATCATATTATTGGATCTATGATTACACTTGCTAGTAAATGAAACATGCATGACATGGCTGTATACATGTGTTTTGACGCCATTTCAAGGTTTTTGCCAAACAATGACCCCATGAAACCTTTAGTCAGTCTCTTGATAAAATTGTTGACAGTCATTTCACTTCACTGGAATGTTAATAATATTTATGCCTCAAAGGCAATTAATTACCAAACAATATTTTGGGCAATAGATATTGAGTTATTTATATCAATGAAATCAGATTTTTTTATATCACTAATAGCAAACAAAATCTAACAACTGTCATTAAGACTTAAGTATTAAAAAAAAAAAAAAACAATATCTTGCTTGGTAATTATTGCTTTTCAAGCATCAATGTAAAGGTCTCATAAATAATCATACCTTAGCAATATATTATTTTAAATAATTGTATTAATCTGCAATGATTGTGTTATTGAATGTATGTAATCACATTCAATAACACAATTTGGTTAGACCCCTTTCGTGTTTCACAACTCCCATAATTCATAATCCAAGTATAAACCTAAGGTATATCGTAGAGATCTCTACAGGATTTACTGAAATGATTCAATTTTGTCTAAATAACCACTTATTATCTAATACTGAGTAATACAAGAACTGAATATACTGATTTACTAACCCCCAACGCTAGCTCCGCTGGGAGCTGCACTATGAATGCCAAAAAGAATGCAACTCATCTGCTTATAGTCTCATAGACTGATTGCATGATCAATACACAAAACATATCTAAAAATAACCCCAAACACAATAATTACAGAGAGTTATATGTTGGACGTGTCTGTCTGTGTGTCTATGTCTGTCTGTGGCATCATAGCTCTTATTCGGTGTGGGGGCGATAAATCTTGCACTGACGTCTTGTGCATTTCCCCCTCCAGTGTCTACCCGAGCCAGCCCAGCTCCTTAAAGTAGCGGAACGTGGCTTTAGGCCGCTGCCATAACTGCTTCTGGAATCATGTAGGATTCTTAGACATGTTTCATCATAATTGGTTTATCCTTTTAAATTTATCAGCTCTTTTGTGAGCTGCCATAGGAAGCATCTCATATCATAGGTTTTTTTTTTATTTTTAATGTAATCTGGTTTGTTTTTTATCAGTTCTATTACTGTTTATACAAGTAAAAATAACATAGGCGGCAATTCGGCGACATTCCACGAAACTATAACTAGTCGCACTAAAATTTTTAATTTAGTGCAAAACTAGCAAAAAGCTATTCGGTGTTTTCTTCGAACTTAATTAAAACCGATTTTAGTCGTCCACCATAAAGAACTAAGTTAAGTAACGCCAGTTACGCCATCTAGTGTTGAGTAGCAATATTAGTTCGGAAATAGTTCACTAGATGGCACGAAACATTAATTACTGTTTTTATTTTATCTGTGGCACATCTATAGCTGCCAAGGATTTAGTGTTACATCCATGATAGCTGCTCCCAATATGTTGCCATATCGATAACAAGTGCTCTTTTCTATTTTAAGTTTCATGTCATACTTAAATCTGTTACGATAATTTTGATTTGATTTTACTCCAAAAACGGCGCAACGCGCTTTATTTTGAAATAAGACTTTTACATTATTTATTCCCGTGGAATGCACTAGCTTTTATATCTATGATATGATTATAGGTTTGAGGTAAAATACGACTTGTTGGCTTTTATAGCAAATTTTGGTAAATTACTCTGTCAACACTTTTATTTACAATTAATTTTTCAGTTCACAATTGACAAAAACTGCAAATTCTTCGCAAAGAGTTTTTAATATCACTACGTTAGACTTTTACAAACATAATAAGAAACGCGCCAACAAAAAGTAAAGGGAGATCCATCGCTTGGAGCGATTCTACGCCAACAAGTAAGTAGATCTCTTGTCGATAAATCCTAAGTAGTCGCTAATTTTCTTTCAAGTTATTTGGATTTACAATAGTCTTTAATGAAACTTTTTCAGGTAATCAAGCAGACAAACAAGCTGGCGAGTTCTTGGCAAATCCGGCCAGTGAACTCAATGTTCTGCTGCAGCAGGGCGGTGCAGGAACCTTGAACCTCGTGGATGGTGCAGGAATGGCAGCATGTGTATGTTTTCATATTGTTATTTCTTTAAAAACAATTCCAGTATCCCTTGTGTAACATACTACCTAAATGAATATCACAATATGGTTTTAATTTGATAAATGTTGTCCAAAGGTACAACAACTGGTAATTTATTTATTTTTACATTCAATTAATAAAGCAAGTTACTTGAATAATCCTTATTAAAGGAATCATGTTAACTGCTAATATTTATACTGTATATGGTGAAGGAAAACACCGTGAGGCAACCTGAATATCGGGATATAGTAGCATAGTCCGGAGAAGAATTTCAATGATGTATGTGAATCCATCAACCCGCACTGGGCCAGCGTGGTGGATGTGGACCAATCACCTTTCATGGGTAGGCCTACGTCCTGCAGTGGATTATTATAAGACTGATACAGTACAGTACATATATATGTATAGCATTTAATAGTAGTACATATAGCAGTATATGTATACTGCTATTAAATTAAATTTAGTAAAAATATATTTTTTTTCACAGGGTTTACTGCCATTACCATCTGAGCAGACAATTCCTGCACTAGGTACATCAGGATAATGGGATCTTTCTACTAGGATGAACTAATACCCATACAACCTCCAGCAAGACAATCTGCGGAGTCAGCCTCAAGCCAGCCTGTAGCATGCAAGTCGACACAAAGCCAGCCCACAGCGTGCCTGAACTGCCACAACCAAGTCGTGATAGATCCAGTTGGCCAAGATCAAATGCAGCATTAGTCCTTAGCTATTTTTTCATTTCTACAACATGGGTATCCAATGAAAGCACTTGTTAAGAGTAACTTGAAAAATAATGTGATGTCATTCTAAATCATACTAATATTGTAAATCCGAAAAGTTTGTTGGTTTGTTCCTCTTTCATGCAGCAACGGAGCAACGGATCGACTTGATTTTTAGCATGGATATAGTTCAAGGGCTTGAAAGTGACATACGCTACTTTTTATCCCGAAAAAGTAAGAGATTCCTGTAGGATAGCACAAAAGTCAAAATATAGCCACGGGAAAAAGCTAGTCCAATACAAATCATTTCTAGTAAATCAGTGTTCACCTGCTAAATATCTAACTCTTAGATGAAAGACAAAACTAATACAATTAATACAACTCGACAAACCTGGTGTGACAGATTCCACATACAAAATGAAGGTGTAGAATCTGTACCACCAGTGGGGCACCTTGGTGAGGCAGAGGGTAATTCACCAGATAAATTGATTATTTTTATTTTTTATTTATAACTACTGTTTAATTTTTGTTGGAACAAATAATAAATCATATAAGTACATTTTTATGATGTTTTTATTACTAAAATAATCTAGTACCTAATTAAACTTAGGCATATCGATCTCTCAATCTGAATGGTCTCTCACTATGGGCCTTATTAGTAAGCTCCAAGTAGCCCAACGAGCTATGGAGAGGGCTATGCTCGGAGTCCCTCAGCGAGATCGAATCAGAAATGAGGAGATCCGTAGACGAACCAAAGTTACCGACATAGCCCAATGGATTGGCAAGTTGAAATGGCAATGGGCAGGGCACATAGCGCAGAGGGCTGGTGACCGATGGGGTCGAAAAGTTCTTGAGCGGAGATATTATATATATCAATCATATCAATTCAGCTTCCGACAGGAAATCTTCATCTCCATCATATCTCTTCTATTGCACCAAATGCTGGTTTAATTTGCTACAGCTCATCTTCCATACCATCCTCATTGTAATCTGCAATGTGATATACAATATGATTATACAGATAATTATCAATCTTTATAACTTTGTTAAGCTCCGCTAGCGGAGCAACCACTAATCCTTTATCCATGAGTTAATTATTGTAAGGATCTATCTGACTGTTGGAAAATTAGGTAATTAAGGACTTATCAAATGGTTTGAATAAAAAGAGTTCTCTGTCATTGCAGTTTGTCAGCTGGCGTTATTGGGAATTTGATGATTTTAGGGCACAGTTGTGAGACGATTGCATTACTGTGACCTCAAGACATCTGCTGATGGTTGGCTGGCTTAAGCCCAAGAAACTGTCTAGGCCAACAACAGCCTGATAACTGCCTCGGGCAAAAAAGTGAATAGCACTAAGAATCCACAACAAATGATATTTGATTACAATACTCAGTTTGCTTATGCAAACATGCTGAATGGAAAATCATGACATACAACCTCTATAATTGTTTTGGGTTGCCTTTTCGAGATGTGCTTCTCAAATTAAGATCATTTATTAACTGTTAAGCTCCTGTCTTTGGAACTCTATACAGTTTTTTCCTCTTCTATCAGAAAATAATTTGGAACTAGATGAACCACACAATAAACTCTCACTTGTTTAGTCAATCAAGCAAAAACAGGTTTTTGGGTTTTTTACTTACCTTTCCAATAGTTGCTGCCACAATAAATTCGTCCATATTTCAAGATTAATTGCGAAAATCGACGATAAAACACATGCAACTTCCTCAAACTAATTTTAATCGCCATGTTTTTCATGACGACTATTTTGACATTTGACAACTAAATTTTAGACGTATATCACACTAAAATGTGGGCCGCCGAATGCACTTTGACCAAATTGAGTAACTAAAATCGATTTAGTCGATTCGACCTAAATTTAGTTTAATCGTGTTGACATCCGAATAGCAAAACCTAGTTTGACAGGACTAAACTTATTTTAGAGACAACTAAACTATAAATGCGTGTCGCCGAATTGCTGTCATAGTCACACTGTCTTATTAGAGTCTGACTAACGAAAGTTGATAATGAAAAAGCGCGACAAAATAAAAAAAATATCAGTGTGGCTGCCCTGATCTGAGAGGGAAACACTTTCTCTCACTCACACGATGTACCATTGTTACCATACTGCGATTCTGACTCTCCCAAATCTTTGGGAGAATCGCAAACTAATGGTTTTTTTTCAAGCTTTAACTTGTCGTGTGGTTGTTTTATATTCAGTATGTTAGTTTTTTCTGTATTTTGACGTAATTATTATGCCAAACTGAGGCTTTGCATTGCTCAATGATTTCAACGCTTTAAAAATGTTTTTAATACAAGGTAAAATACCCCAATTTAAAGGTTAATCCGCGATGGTAGTAGCACTGTAACCCCGATTATAGAGGCGCCAGCGTTTTAACAGCAACGTAAAAAGCGTTCTCTCTATCGAATGCCTAAAGTGAAAAAGAAACAGAATTATGCTATTTAGTTATTATAATAACGATGGCGCCTCTGTAATCGGGTTTTGTGTGTTGTCATTTAAAGAGTTAGCGAAAAATTCGAGTATTTAGAATTTATTTACCTTAAAATGTTACATTATTTTTTACTGAGCTTCGCGGCGTTAATCGCGTCAGCCCGAGTTACTAGTAGAATAGAATAGAAAAACACTTTATTGTGCACAAAAATAAATAAAAACGAATAGTAATACAAAAAAATACGTAAGTTAGTGTAACAGAAGGCGGCCTTATCGCTGGAAGCGATCTCTTCCAGGCATCCCATGCATGGAACGGAATGATAATAAAATATTTAAGACATAAGTAGCCTATGATATATGATATGATATGAGATAGTTTAGACCTTGGATTAACAATCCAAGGTCTAAACTATCTCCACACCAAATTTCATCTAATTCGGTTCAGCCGTTTGTTCGTGAAAAAGTAACAAACATCCATACATTTACAAACTTTCGCGTTTATAATATTAGTTTTCAATCCTTGTGAAATCTGTATGAAAAATTCGTCATGCATACAAATATACATGCATGGGTATATGTGTGGCGTCCTCATCATTATAAAGCAATTTTTCACCGTCTTCATCATTATAAAGCATTTTTCTTGTACCCATCAACTAGGTACCTATGTAGGTGTGAGTATAGGAACATATTTTTTGTATGCATACACACATTCAGAAACACATACAGTGTGACACAAAAGAGTAGAAATTAATTATTGGGAATTAAAAAGTCACTGTTGATGTAACCCACTACCTAAGCTATCAGTCATTGTTAATTTTCTTGCATTTTTCTTGTATTGTGTTATTTTGTGGATTATGAACAGAAACAGTGTCATTATGAACAAAATGATTCAAAATATGCTTACAAAGCGATGGTGGCATCCTCATTCATTTTCAACTCTTTCTTGTACATATACCTACTTGAAACTAAAGTTCAGACAAAGAAGATATAATAATGTTCAGAGTCTAAATTCCAAACTTAGCTCTAATAACTATGATTTAATCTATGTAACATAGCAGAGCAATTGATCATAGTATGCTAATATAGCTTCAAAGTAACACCAAGGTGTTACAATCAGGACCATTTGTTTGCCATAACCACAGACAAAATGATGTAACATGGCGAAACTATACAGTATAAGGGTAATACTTACAATGGAATCATCACATATAGGCCGAATCAAATTTCTTGGCGCCTGCAAACACGAGGCGAGTCATGGGTCATTGCACAGCTTATAGCTATCTTCACATCCGTCAAGAAGTTAAGATTCGATCCGACCTATTCATATGTGGTTCAGTATAATATTTATTATTATAAGTGCCACCTAGTGTATACACATTTCAGGGTCTTTTTATAATTATTATTTAAATTTTTACTACAAACTCATATCTCAATGTTACAAATTATCAAGTTACAATTTTTAGTCTAATTTTAATTTTATACATTTAGTAAGTATTCTTATCGTAAATTGTCAGTATAATACTTATATCTGATCCTAGGGCCACACCACATTCAAATTAACGCGAAATATTTAAAAAACTCGTGCTATGCGATGACCTTCGCGGGCAGTTTCATCGCAAAGTCGCTATATTTATCATCATCATTATCTATTTAATTGAATTTACCTATAATTAATTCAATTTAATTAAATTATTTGCTAAATGTTATTATTATAAGAAAAATATTATTATTTTAATAATAATGAATGTAATTGTAATAAGTTAGTGACATGTATCTTTTATATTTATGATACCAATAAATAATATGAATATGAATATCAGCCGAAGGACGCCCACTGCTAGACATAAGCCTCCCCCATGGATTTCCAATAAGGTCGGTTGGAAGCTGCCTGCGTCCAGTATATGTCTATGTATACGTTATATTATGCTATATGTTTAACCATGGTAATGATATCTAATACCGTGGTTTAACCGACTTCCAAAAAGGAGGAGGTTCTATGTTAGTCTGTATGTTTTTTTGTGTGTATGTTCATCGATGTGAACCGATTTAAAAAATATTTTTTAGTTTAAAAGGGTATACTTCCGAGGCTATTGAAAAATCAACTATAATGTAAAAATTACTAGGTACACGACACATCGATACGTGCGATGCGAACTATTCGATTTCTGTACACGATGGAAGGCGGTTATGCCATTTTTCGCGAAAAATATTTCATACATTTTTGATGATTTTCCGAAATCCAACTAATTTCGATAAAATTTATATAGGATCAACTTCGGGATTCCCTTTCCAATGAAAAATTATTTAAGTCCAGTCATTATAGTAAGTTCACCTCGGAATTCGAGATACCCAGCTGTAAGTCTGTAAATACTTGTATATTGACACCCTAAAAGTTGTCTCAAAACCTACAGATTCAGATTCAGATTTTTATTCAATAACAGATATATGTTACACGTCAAACATTACATTAATTATGGCAAAAAACCAAATATGCAATTAAAATCAAAAAAACTAAAATACATCACAAAAAACTTGGATTAAATTATAATAAATAATAGTGAGCTAACAGAAGATAATCTATTATACTAAATATGTAACTATAGCAATATAAATAATAAATTGTTCAAACAAAAGTATAAAAATTAATAATGTCATAATGCCTACATATGGTAGGGTGTACGCAACTATTTAATTTCAAGATCAAAGGTCACAAAAATCGATTTTTTGTAAATATCTTATTTCCTATGTGTTTTTTGCTAGTTGTATTTATATCAATATTGTAGAATACAAAATTCTTTACAAATTTTGTTTACCAACATTTTCATACGGTTTTTCGAAATAGAGGGCGGAGAGCGCGCGGTCACAGCATCACTTCAGGTCAACCGGTGGCTCCGGTCGAAAACGCGCCATATATAGTTGATGTGATGAACTATCGATAAATCAATGATTATTAAAATCGGACTACTCAGTAAAAAGTTATGCGATCTTATAAAAAAAAATGCGCGTCGACTTGAGAACTTTCTTCACTTTTTCGTGGTTATAAAATTACTATTCTTAACTATTTTAAAATGATAACTAGGAAATATGCTAATTAGGTACTATAATTACGGTAGCGCCTTCTAATATAATTGGGCCTAATACATATAATCAATGTTATGGTTAATCGAGGTTATGTGAAAAAAGTGTCAATACAAAAGTTTTAGATCTTTTTATTACCTACAACCTTCCCGACCTCAGATCGCCCGTAAAATATTTTTCCTTTTATTTTTATAATATTCCCCTCCTTTTCTAATGGGTTTCATCCTACTATTATTTTTTTCACTTTTTTTTATTTTTAAAGGCTTCTACTCTGGTCTAATACATCCATGTCAGTTATAAACTCTGACACTGGCTAGCCACCGGACCTTTAAAAACTTACTTTTACTGATAATACGAGCACATTATAGCATATCATTCAGATTTCTCTCGAACATAATCAGACGCATATAGAAAACCTGACCGTAGAATAGTTTACCACGGAACCCTAAACTTGCAAATCATCTTCAGTGAAGAGATTCAAACTGGGCTGGGATATGATATACGTACTGTAATTATCAACTTATCATGTGTTGCCGCGCTTATCAGCTGTCGCGACGCTCCAAACCTCGGAACTTCTTATCTATGTATTTTTCTATCTTGTGTATAGTATGTACTCGTTATGTACTCATACTATGATACCTATTTAGGTTAGTCATACATTTCCCCAATAGGGATGTTTACTAAAAAATTATAATTATATTCTATAAAATTTAACTTCATCTCTGCGACAGCTGTCAGAAAAATCACGCCTATGAAGTCCTGAATTTCTTAATAGTACAGACAGTACCTGTCAATGTCATACTTTATGGGCATGCCGATTAGTGATGGGCGACGAATGATCGTGACCATGGCGCCTTCATAATTGGGCCTATGGTTATACTTATGCAAGTAAGTTATACGTGTGACACGTTACGTACTTCAATGGCCGAAATTTTTAACCAATACAGCCATATCTAGGTTTATCTACTATAGAGCTGTATAATAGAAGGCCTGTGAAATGACTGTAATCTTCAAAAATATGACGAAACTGATTCAAATCGACAATAGCGTGCTATCTCATTCGCGCTAATGATAACTTGCATTATCTATTTTGCGCTTCTGCTCGCACTTGTTCGCTATGCCTATCTGAGGGCCTAGAGGAAGTAAAAGTCACATTCCATCAGCGAATCCGCTGGAATTATAAGCTAGAAGGATAGTCAGTGTCCTCCAGAAACTGCACAAACGTTTTAAATTGTGCGTTTATAATTGTTCGCTCCTGCCTACTTGTTGCATGTGAAGGCCCAGCATTTTCTCGATAAGCGATGGCAATTTCAAATTTGGAAGTTCCCAGTTTGACCACGTTGAAGACAAGTTTGCCACTCGTGTAGTCAAATCATATAAATATAGTTTTAAAAAAACTAAAAAACACATTAAGTACCTGACCAAAAAAAAAACACGCTTAGGAGTCATCACCTCTTACATCAACACTTACATATGTTCATCACATAAATATTTGCCCTGGGCGGGGATCGAACCCACGCCTCTTTGATCCAGAAGTTAGGGTCACTAACCATCGAGCCACCGAGGCAGTCTAATAAAAGCCAAAACATCGCCATCGATCTATTGACACACCGCACCCATCATGTGACTTAGATTAGGTATCTGCATTACATGGCCGGTTAGAGCCAGGTTCACAATATTACCGATTTTATTTGCTCGATGAGGAAACGATGATTTTAATAAAAATACAAGTTTGACGTAGCATGACTCGTGATTCTTACCACGAGCTTTTCCTAGACATGGTGAAGCCAGTCAATGAACTCTGTGATAACAGGAAAATCATCATTATTTATCCTATGCCTACGACTCAGATTAGAATTACATGAATGAATACAGTGAATTTAAAGCACCACGAAATTTACCACCTAATGCCATATTTTTGTTGCAGAATTGTCAGAACTATGTAAGTTGCCCGTGGCTTCAGATTTGATCTGCGACGCCTGGGAGTGTTTTGAAAATGCGCACAGCACCGTCCAAGTGTTTCTCACGAGATTCCTAGCTATAGTTGCATCAAAAGAGCTGCACTTCACTAAGATATTTTATAAACGAGGCACACGTATACTCAAGATGTTTCAAGAAATCGGCTCTTCGAAAATAAACCCTAGCTTGCGAGTCGCATCCATGGAGGTAGCTCTAGGTATAGTCAAACACAATTCCGGTATATCTTGGCTCCTAGAAACGGGCGTTTGGAAGGAGATACTAAGTTTATGCAATGAAAAACAAACGGTGTTCGTCGTCCGACAGACTTATTCATTTTCGGCGGCATTTCTCTGGAGATTGAACGATCTCTGCGATCAGGCTAATATCAGGACGGTTCTCGCTTTTGTTCTAAAGATTTTCGACCAGTACGACTTCTTAACTATCGAAAGCCTGTCGAGCGAGGAAGAGGATGAGCTGGCTAAAGTTTTAGATCCCACGCTACACATTCTCCTAGCCGTAGTTAGTACGGAAAATAGAATCGACAAATACAGCATTCTGCTAGACACGCTAGTGAGAGATTTGAAAATCAACACGCACCTGTACGTCGTATTCGATAGGATGCGCAGGGAAGAGAGCTGCTTGCTCCTCTCCAAACTTGTTTTCTGGTTCGTGTTTGCGAAGATTTTCCTGAACAAACCGGCCGAACCTGGAGTCAAATTTACGTACGACGATTTCGTGGAGCTAAGTGTAACATACTTCAACGTTATACAGTTCTTGGTGCAGCGTCGCAACGCGTCGTTGGCTCTGTCATTCTGCATGGCTTGCAACTTGATCTGTTACAAAGTTTGCAAGGATAAGGAAACTGTCATCTGGGTGACGGAGGAAAGGAGATTGGTGCTGAGGAATCAGATGCTTTTCATGTGTATCGTGCCTTTGATAGTGTTCGTAAGGATGGGAAAAGAGGACGTGAACTCAGACGAGATGTTGCAGAGTTATATAGTGAAGTTATTGAATTCCTCCTGCGAGCATACTGCTAAAGCGGCGTACGCGTTGCGCTCTCTACTCGAAGAATTAGACACCATGCAGCTCATAGTCCAGAGTGTGAAGAAGATATCTTGTCTGAAAAATCATCTGCACACGGAGCAAGCGAACGTAGTTTTCCAAGCGCTGTTTTACATTCTCCGGGAGTATGACCCTATAGACGATTTTGGCGTGGCAAAGAAGCAGAAAGAAGTACACCATTATGAAGACGACCATGATAAAGTTCTGGTGATGACGTATGTCATGGAAACTGTGCTGTGTCTCGTGAAGACTTACAATATCAACTGGCACGAGAGCATAGAAGTCATATGCCTGTACACTGTCGTGTATAATATACTGCAGAGATCGAATTTGTCCACCAAGGTAATGTAGATGCTTGCTTTTGCTTTGTAACTTCTATTGCTTTTATGTTAGAAATGACTGTGGATGATCCGACGACCCTAAAAGAGAGCTGTTATACGGTAGATGCACCGGTTTTAGCCATCTTAGTGTCATTTTTGGATATTTGAAATTTGATGATTGTACAGACAATTTTAATGTTAAAAAAATAATACTTTTGAAAGGGGTTTCAATATTTTTGTATGGAAGCAAGCATATCCACCCGCCGCCATTTTTTTTTTCAGTTTCCGCGCACAGTGTATACTTATAGAAACAACAGATGTTTAGTACCCTAAAGTGTTACGTTCTCGAGATGTTTGGATATAAAGATCGCAAAGTTCTCGTACAGCAATCTGTACATCCAAATATATCGAGAACGTGACTCTTTAGGGTACCATAATACGAAATATTTTATGTGTGTATAAGTGTCCCCTACTCATTTAAACCCCTTTGCAATCTTTTTCATTCACATATACAATATTTATAGTGTTACATTGTTTATAATTTATTTATGCAATCATTTTGATATCAAATGGACTAAATCGGGGCAGTGGCCACAACCGGGGAATCTACTATATGTTTGCGTTTTTACTCAGACACGATTATGTCGAATACTCGTATGGATAGGCGATACACATACAAGCTCTGTATATCCGTATGTATGTTGCATCATATTTATCACACTAATGGACCAGAATTTCTGATGTAATCGTCTTGGTTCTTAGCTACATCTTATATACACCTCTAAATGAAACGACCAATTCTTGTTTGTTCGTCATTTATTTTGGCTCTTGATAACTTTTCTATTTGGATCTAGGTACTATACATTTAGATCTTTGGTATTTAGAGCTTTTCTTTTTAAGTTCATAAACTGTTTTTTGTTAAGAAAACGCGAACTTTCAGTTTCTTTTAGGGGTTCCTTTAAGGGCAAAACAGGGCCCTATTACTAAGACTCCGTTGTCCGTCTGTCTGTCTGTCACCAGGCTGTATCTCATGATCCATGATAGCGCTAGACAGTTGAAATTTTCAGAATTTTTACTGCCTCGGTGGCTCAGTGGTTAGTGACTCTTGATTTCTGGATCAAAGAGGCGTGGGTTCGATCCCCACCCAGGGCAAATATTTATGGTATGAACATAGGTGTTTGCTCTGTGGCTGGGTGTTATTTAGGTGTTATCTTTATAAGTATGTATTTAATAATATGTATGTATAGTATATCATTCTGGCAGCCATATCACAAGCTTAGCTTAGTTTGGGGTCAGATACCGTGTGTAAGTTGTCCCTTAATATTTATGTATTATTTATTTATTTATTAGATAATGTGCCTATTTCAGTTGCCGCTATAACAACAAATACTAAAATCGGAATGAAATAACAATCGTGATGATTTTGTCGTTTTTTGCTCAATGTTAATAACGGCAACTGGTAGACGCTTTCAATATTCACGGAATATTTAGTTGTATATTCACTTCAATAATAAGTAGTAAAAATAAAATAAATAAATAAGGAGGGCTCCCTCCCATACTGCCGTCTATAACCTAAAAAGCCGTTAAACCACAAAACCAAATTTTTGGGTATCAGCGAAAAACGCGGGACTAGACAGATAAAGTACTTTAACTATGATTTAGACAATTATTTGCAAAAACGGCTTTAAAGGTAAGCTTTTATTTGTAGAATAATGATGTTTTCAAATAATTATGGGATCATAGCGGTATTTAAGTTATGTTTTGTTGGATGACGACTTTATTGACTTGTAAAGTAGAAATAAGAATGTCAATGGCGGTGTTTTCACAATTTCTATCTTCCAAACTATAAGCGATATAAAAATAATTCTTACAATGACCAATAGAGAATTTTAAACTTTATACGAATGTGTTTAAAAGTGATAAATGGCCCCCTGTGGCTTAACGGTGTTATAGCTTGTGGACGGCAGCATACGTTACGGGACCCCTTTTGCGCGTTTCTGACTCGAACTTGGCCGATTTCTTTCTCTCGCTTGATCTCTAGTTTCTAGTTTATATTCTAAAACGTTCGACAGTTTTCAAAAACTTAAATTTCAACAATTGGTTTCCAGTTCGTCGTGGCAGCGCTAAACACCATTACGGTGACTGTAAGGAAGTTCCTTCCTCCAAACCTGTCGCTGCTGCTGGAGTCGAAGCCAGGCTCGCCCATGGACCACATCGGCAAGCTCATCTATATGAAGCTCCACGACCTGTCCTGGGAAGTCAGGGACTCGGCCCTGGAACTGCTCCTGGTGTGCACTGAGATATCCTATGTCAGTAAGTATTTGGTTCATTTTTCCTTTTACTGTATGATTTTTTTTATTGCGATCTAGCTGGTACGGTGAACTTCATATCTCCTTCATCTATCACACTAATTAGGTCGATTATAATTGGGATGCCGTTTAGCGCCGTCAGCCCGGGTAGCACGGCAAGGGGAGGAAACCATTTTATCCACTTTTAATGTCAGCTGTCATTGTCAATCCATACTTTATTTCCCACAGAGCTATTACAACTAGAGAGATAGCGCCGTTGTCGCTTGAGGCAAGTCTCATCCACAAAAATGTATGGAAAATCTGACTCAGAGCTGTCAAAACTGTCAAATATGTATTGGAGTTTGACACTACTAAGAGAAAAACACTGCAACTAGCCACTCAATCGAGATATTTTTCACGTCTCTTTCTAACTCACGCCATATTAAGTCGTTGCATCTCTTTTTTTCTTTTCTCGATCGACCATTATTATCCCTCTGGTATTGTCTCTGTGTTATTTCCTGTTCAAGGGGATAAAATGGTGGAAAGACTATTTGTCCCTTTGCCATGCTTCCCGTGCGGCGATACAAAACGAATACGACAACTTTCACATGTAGGAACTTTTTTATGGGAAAATTAAAATGATGATTTTATTGTTTTCTCGCAATTTTTTTATATTTTCTCACCACATAAACTTTCTCTAGACTTCTACTAATAAGTCAAAACCAAAATTAGTCAAATAAGTAAAGCCATTCTCAAATTATATCGTGACAGGAGAAATAGGAGACAGGAGGAATAGGGGTTCATTAGGGTTCCGTACCTGAAAAGGAAAAAAACGGAACCCTTATCGGATCACTTTGTTGTCCGTCTGTCCGTCTGTGTGTATGTCAAGACTCTTTATCTCGGGAGCGCGTAAAGATATCGAGTTAAAATTTAAACTATATACGTAAACCTATGAATTCTTGCAGTTGTGTAAAAGAAAAACTTCTCAGTTACCGTATAAAAAAGTTAGAGCCGTTTAGGTCGTAAAAAACGCATATTTCAACGCTCACAAAAATCAAAACCTACAGGATACTTCCCGTTGACATAGAACTATGAAATTTGCCGAAGAGCATTGTCTCAGAGTATACATATAGGAATAAATCTGAAAACTGTACATTTTTATTTAAATCACATAAAAATAGGGCCCCAAAATTCGCAAAATATGGGTTTAAAATTCAAAGTGAGTATACCGTATCATATAAGGTATCATATAAAATAACTTCATTAGCACATGCTAAAACAGGTTTTTAATTATTTTAACAATATGTTTGTACGGAACCCTCGATGTGCGAGCCTGACTCGCACTTGTCCGGTTTTTTTTATATAAGTACATATCTATATAAGTCCGCGCTTGAACACCTCGCCTGTGACGTAAGCGACGTTGTGGTTGAAGATGAAGCTCGCAGACTTTGAAGTTATCTATTCTTTGGGACTTCTGACTGAAATCTGATCTGACTTCTGTGCCAGTGGTTCGTAGCCATGTTCCGAAGATCTTGAAACATCGGAACATGGCTTAGGCTTGATTGTGTAAACTCATTTCAAACAATTTGTAAGGACATCGCATAGAGTAAGTAAGCATACGTGCAGTGTATACGTAAAGCCCAAATAAATAAATTGAATTTCATAACACATAGAGTGCACAATACAAGGCTAATGTAAAGCCTTTTTAAACAGAATTCTGTGTGGATTATATATAATCAATTAGCATCCTTCTAGGGGCTTTTTCTGTACATCAAAACTAACAACTTTTGTTCTACGAATTTCGTCAAAACTAACAAAAAAATCAGGTTTTCCATACATTTTGTCGCGGTTGAACGATATTTTTCTATGGAACAACAAATTTTTTTTTGAGTTTTGACAAAAGTCGTAGTACAGAAGTTGGTTTTGATGTACAGAATAAGCCCCTAGAAGGATGCTAATTGATTAGAAATAACCCTGTATAACGCGGTCAATTAAGCCGAATACACCCGGTTGCCTTGACCAGCTGAAAACTGCTCCGCATGGTTTACTTTTAACCGATTTCCAAAAATGAAGAGGTTCTATGTTCGTCTGTATGTATTTTTTTGTTTATGTTCATCGATATTTTCGCCAATTGTGAACCGTTAAAAAAATCTTTGTTAGTTCGAAAATGTAGATACTCCCGAGGTAAATTTAAAATATAAAAATATATTTTAAATATAAAAAACATTTATATTTTATCTATATTATATTTTTTATATAAAATATAAAAAATATAAATATAATACAAAATTTATATAAAATATAAAAAATACCATCTAAATTTTATCAAAATTGACTGAGCCATTTTTGAAAAATCGACAAAATGTAAAAATTGTTTTACACGATTAAAGTTGGTCGTGTAATTTTTTGTCAAAAATAATTCGATAAATAAATAAGGAGACAGATCCAAAACTTACGAACTACAATACTCAGTATTTCTCCGCTCTACCTATTTACTACTGTCAGGACATTGCCCTAAACGTTAGTAAGTTGTTTAATTTTTACGACACAAAAACGACGGGGTGTTACAAGTTTGACGTGTCTGTGTGTGTGACTGTCTGGTATTGTAGCTCCCGAACGTATGAAATATAAATTAGTCGAGAGTGTTCTTGGATATATTATAATTATATACTACGGGACTAATCGCGCACTAAAATTACGAGATAAATAAATACCTCCTCATCCCGACGTTAGATGTCAGTCTAGACTCACACACAGACACACAGACACGTCAAACTTGTAACCCTAGGGAGTGTTCTTTGATATATTATTACTAGACTAGAGTCTAGTCTAGACAGACTAGACTCTAGTCTGTCAGTCTAACGTCGGGATGAGGAGGTATATATTTATCTCGTGATTTTAGTGCGCGATTAGTCCCGTAGTATGTAATAATAATGTGTTCAAATCGCGAAAGTTTAAAAACAACATGTTCTTGGATATATTTCACTAAAATCGGTTTAGCCGTTTTAAATCAGCTCTTTTGTTAGCTGCGGTAGCAATCTTTATTTTATTTATTTTTCAAAGGTTACAGCAACTTAACATATTAAAAACCAACCAAACCATCATATTGAGATGTTTTTTTTTTTAATTTAATCTTGTAGTTAATTAACATACTTCCTCTCTCTTCCAGAGTTCCCGCCATTCCAGAAGCAGATTCTGGACAACAACCTGATCAACGTTGCTGCAGCGATCGCGTTCAACGACTTTGAACCTTATGCCCAGGTGTCAGCGCTCAAGTGCCTCGGCGCGGCCAGCAAGATCGCCAGCTTGTGGGACAATTTGAAGATACAGTACCCAACGATACAGGTAAGCAGATACGTCTTTTTGTCTTTACTCTGTTGAAACTGATTGATTTTTGAGCTATCTTCATTCTATCATGATTTTTTTTACATACCTCACTAATATTTGCGAACGAAAGGAGCATGCTGGGAATAAAATTAAAAGATAAAATTCCAAACGCAACCATAAGACAAAAACGTTTAGTCGCAAAATGACAGAAGCACAAAATGACAACCGGGGCGCATATGACTATAGTATTTTTGTGTATTTCTGTGAAATACTTTGAGTTTGTATGGATCTTAGTTATCTGAAAATAAAGATTTATTTAATTTAATTTAATTGTCCAAAGAGCAAAATGTTCAAAAATAATTACGTCCAAGGTGCACAATGACTAGGAAGCAAAATGTCCAAAGCGCACAATGACTAGGAAGGAAAAATGTCTGTAGCGCACAACGTCCAAAATTCCAATTAATACTACAAAAGAAGGATGCGCGAGCCCATACATACTAGGACCTGTTATATACGAACACACTAATTTCTCCTCTCTTATTTTCTAAGAATGTTATGTTCACCAATGTAATTTATGACGCTTCTAAAACTGTTCAGATATGTACAATTTGGCTAAAATTGAATATAAAATAAGAAAAAATTAAAACAATTTTCAAGCTATAAGTACCTATTTATAGACATGTATACCATTGAGGAAGGAATCAAACATGTATACACACTAAAGATTATGGATTGCCAGGTTTGTTATGTTCGGAGTGCTAAAATGGTGCTCGATTTTAAAAACTTGATGTATTTTTAGTCAATATAGTCTCAATGATATTTATATTGATTTTTTAATCAGTGCATGTCATTTTGTCTGTAATTTCAGATTACGTTTTAGAGTTCATCGATTTATAAGACGTTGTCACGTCAAAAAAGCCCAATGTTTAGGACTGTTATAAAAAGAAAATGAAAAACGGACTGATAATGAATTTCGTTATTCATCCATTTCATTAGTAATAGTATAAGAACCGCAACTATATGTTAAGGATATAAGTAAAGCAGCTACCTCGGCTGCAGCCTGCGGATGCAGGTTGCGAATGGAGGTAGCACACGCATGAGCCGCTGCTTGTATCCGCAGTCGGGAATGATTCCGATGCTGGTTGCACGGGCTGTGTCGTACATCGCAGGCACGTTGGCCTTGTTTAAACAGGTTGACAACACTTGCAGCCGAGGCTCGGTAGCACATGCTGCCGCAGCCCTGTTCGGAATCTTTTTGTAGAAATTCATACAACTACGTTGATAACCAGAGCCCTTTGTCCAGGTTTGTGTTGTTTACTTAACCTTTTGCGTTCGCGTGTGGCTCCATACATTTTGGTTAGTTCTTCCTCGTTTCCGCCAGGGGCGCTGTACAAAAATGTATAGGGCCATATCGAAACAGCTGTAGTTTTAATTTATGTGTAAACCTGCCCCCCTACCGCCTAAGCAATAGCAATCGTAATAGCAATCGTTTATGACTTCATTTTAGTCATTTGACACTGCCTATGTGACGTTAGCCATCAATTGCTTTGCGCGGATTGCGAAAGCAATCGTTGAATGAACAACTTTGATGGCTAACGTCACATAGGCGGTGCCAAATGACTAAAATGAAGTCATAAACGATTGCTATTACGATTGCTATTGCTTTAGGCGGTAGGGGGGCTGGACTAACGCCTCAGTTGTGTAGCCACAGCCGGCTTCGTGCAGCTGCTGCAAGTGTAGTAAAGCAAGTGTGTAGTAGTGTTGTACCCTGCAACCGAGATTCGAATAGCACCCTTAAGGATTATTACGAGTAATATTAAAATGGCCACGAATTTCTCGGATAACTTCAACTACAGCTTTTTGTTTTTAGTAGTAAAGTATATGACAAAAAAAGTACATATAAAAATAAGAGTATTCTTTCTTTTTGATAATCTTTTAGTATACAAAAATGTATGTTTCTATAAAAATGTATAATAACACCTCAGTTCGTAAATATTACGGGCTAAAACGAGTTAACGCAGGATTATGTGCCAATAGTTAAAAAAGAAAATAATTATTACATCAACACGTCAACATTTCTAAAATTGCTAAGTTTGGATACCGAGAACGAAGTCTGGCAACACTGAATACATCATCTGATTGACTGAATTTGACATTTCCTTTTTTTTGACAGCAACAGTAATAAAAGATTGTTTTTTTTTTTTCAAATAATTGGCCCATTTTTGGACAGGCTAAAGCCTTTAAGACCATACCGCCACTTCTTATCTATGTAATCCGTATTGTAAACAATAAAAAAATCATTGTAATTTTTCTGGTGGGTTAATTTTAACTAGTGATATGAAAACAGAAAACAATCCCTATATTTTTGAAGCACATATCATTTTTAGAAAAGAAGTTTGGTTTTTTACTAACAAAAAAATATTGACAGGTTAATTCCGTGCATCCTTCTTCAATACAGCAAGTCAATACAGCAACGAGCATATTTTAAACAAAAATACTAAAGATTTTACAAAGTTGTGTGGTAACTACAAAGTATAAATGTAGTATAAGTACCCGACTATCCTCAAATTAAACTTTTTTCAATAACACTACCATCAAATTAATATGTTTTCAATAACTTGTCATGCCATTGAAAAACAATCAAATTTCATGTCCATTAAATAAATGATGCAATAACATTTAGAAATAATATAATCGGCCAAGTGCGAGTCGGCCTTGCGCACGAAGGGTTCCGTACCATATGGAAGCCCCCCTTAATTTTATTTTAGTTTAATTATTTATTTTTGAAGGAAATATACAACTCAATATACTGTGAAAATTTAAAGCATCTTTCTGTGCCGTTATTAATATCGAGCAAATAATCACGTTTCTTATATAGATATTTTCTGGGAGCCCCAGAAAATATCTATTTTATTTTAATTTAACTAAGTATTTATTTTTAAAGTGAATATTTGATCAAATATTTGTGAATATTTCAAGCAACTACCTGTCACCATTATTAATACCAATAATAAATAATAGCGAAAAAGGCTATAAATACAGATTTGTTAAATGGAAGCTCCCCTTAAATGTATAGATGACGTTCTAAAATACAAATAGCTGTGCTCGAATACCAAAACAAGTCATGGAAGTTGATTTAACAGAATAAATAAAATTTTGGACATTTTTTCTTCCTAGTCATTGTGCGCCTTGGACGTAATGCTCTTTGAACATTTTGCTCCTTGTACAATTTGCGCCCCGGTTGTAATATCGCGCTTTTGTCATTCTGCGAGTTCTGCGACTAAACCGTTGCAAAGCAAATAAATGGTGCAAACTAGTCACACTATGGTACCCAAGAGATGGCACTCAACCAAGGACGTCCAATCCGAAGATGGGACGACGATATCAGACTAACCCTGGGACCGTACTGGACAAGAGTCGCAGAAGATAGACCACAGTGGAGACAGTTGGAGTAGGCCTATGCCAAAAGGCACACTGAGCTGAGGGGCATTTTATAGCAATAATAATTAAAACACATTTAACCAAAACTCGCTCAGAATAAAAGGCTAATAATAAACTAATATTTACATTTGTTTGTATATTTATCTATGTATCCTCTGAGGTCAAAGTCTCGCGGGTGGCGGCGCGTGCGCTTTTTACATAGAGTTAATTATGTTTAGAAAGGTCCAATTAATTTTTTAAATTTTGTATGGAAGTAAATAAACACGGATTCTTAGAAGTCGTTGAACAAAAGATGTTTGTTTTGATGTACAGAATATGCCCTTAAACGGGTGTTAATTGATTACTAGTAAACCTGTATTACAAAAGTAAAATACACCGTCATATACCATTAAATAAGTCGCTGGATCTTCATCCAGCAGACCTTTGTCTAAAACATCTATAAAGGAAGACCTATGTCTGCCTTTGTTTTTGACATTTACTCTGATCCTCGATGCAGTTGGCAAAGTGTAGAGGCAAAATACTTAGGTACACTAACATAAAACCTAATTTGTTTAAGCTAGCAGTAAACATGACTTCCGTAAACTTTTCAGGACCAACTAATCGCAGCGTTGCGCACCAACCAAGAAGGAATCGTCAGGAGAGAAGCTTGCAATGTACTCTGCGAGATGTTCCAAAACCTCAAGTTCTCAGCAATGTTCAAGCAAACCCTCTACGAACACATGCTGTCATCGGCCCTCACAGACTTCCACTGGGAAGTACAAATAAGCGCTTTGAAATTCTGGAAAATCGTCATCCAATCGCTGTTCACAGACCAAGGAATGCTCGACGGCACCTTTCCTCCAGTCACCTTCTCCCGCGAAACGAGAAAGATAGTCACTCTCAACGAGGCTGAAATACAAAAAAGACTCATGAAAACCCTAGACGATCTTTCCAACATCGGACTTTTAACAGTTCTCATCAAATTGCTCCACGAAGACACTGAAGTAGAGGTCCTCGACAGTGTCATATTGCTATCGCAAGAGCTAGTAGATATCATATACAAATACAAAGTCAACGAATGCTTGAAGCCCAAGCCGGGGGTCGAGGAAACCGTAGAAGATATCATGTGCCATATTAAAGAGGAGAAAGACGATTTCATGATGACTGACGATAGCGTAGCGAGTGCTTCTTCAGACAATGTCATCGAAGGCATTCTGAACTCTGACGATGTTAACCTTCTAGCCAGTATATACGAAAGGCATATGACCCTACAGAGTATTAAACAAGAGGAGCCTATTAGACCAAAGGTTCAAATAACGAAGGCAGCTTCTCCTTACCTCTTTATGAATCACGTGAAAAGTAAAGATTTTAAGGCCGTTGCTGACGAAAAGAAGAAATGGAACGATGGAATCAGAAGCATATCTTCCCTGCTAGATGATGTTCTGGGAATTTATGAAACTAACGAGGAGGTCAATGCGCCTGATTGCTACTGAAATTGTACTGAGATTTTTAAGTATACTTTTACCCTTCGGCCGCGTATGATACCAGAGTTTGGTAACCAGTATCATACGAAGAAAAAATGATCGTCGTAGGATACTGGTATCCAAGTGATAGGGATTTTTCATTTTATGTAACCGAGTATCAGCTCAGGAAAAAATCAAACAATTACAAGTTAGTACTTAATATTTCCTCGTATGATACTGATGAGCATGTAATGTGCATTGATATATCACCTCTTTTGATATCAATGCACTGACACTTTAGATAACTGAAGTTTTCATAACAATTGATGTCAAAGAAACCACTGTAATGGATATATACAAGAGAAAATCGAAACTAAGCCGAGAGTTCAAAGAAATTGATGAAGAAATAAATGTAAACGAAATTAGTGTTGGACATTGTATCGAAATCATTTCGCCATTTTATTCCAATAGGTTGTAGGTAATAAACGATTCCCAGTTGAACTATTTCCTTTTTTTCTTGTATGTTTTCAATAAAGCGAGGGTTTTACAATAAGGGTAGGTACAGAATGCGATCTTCACAGTTTTTCCGAGTTGGTTTCATAGGCAGAATGTTATATTCCTTACTGGATACTGGTTACTAAACATGATGAAGGGTATCAGAAAAGTAATATATCCTATCACTTGGATACCAGTATCCTACGACGATCATTTTTTCTTCGTATGATACTGGTTACCAAACTCTGGTATCATACGCGGCCGAAGGGTACTTTTAAAGTAAGAGTTGATTTTGAGATTCTTCAATACAAGTTATTGTTGTTTTTTTGGTTGTTTTAATGATACACGCTTAGTCAGTATAACTAATTTATTTTAGTCTAGAGATCAAATTAAAATGCTTGCCACACTTTTACTCAGCTAGGTCAGCAAGCAAAATTTAAAAAAATTGTGATTTTTGGCCTTTACATTTGGCATTTTTGGCTGATTTTACGTTTACAAAAACTCATTTAGCGACCGTGAATTGGTAGTGTTAACGAGGTACATACATATGTATATAAACCAAAACAGTGGCAATTTTAGGCACGAAAGTACATCAACTAAAACTAAAGTCTAATTCAGTTGAACTCTGTCCACTATTTTGGATTTTAGGTGTGTGTACCTCGTAATCACTACCTGCTAGCTTAGCATACAAGACCACGACAAGAATTTACCGACGTGTGCAAAGGTGACAGATATATGCTTTATCATAACTCTGACACGTCGATAGTATTATTTTATGGTCCGTATGCTAAGCCCGCTGGCCATAGCCGATAAACGAGTTTTTGTAAACTTACAATGAGTAAATGGCAAAATATCACAAAAAATTGGTTATCGAGCGCCGACTGAAGCCTAAGTACTTTATCTTAATACTACCTATCCAATATTTCGTCTAAAAGTACGTCTAAAGTCTGATCATCAAGCCGCCAACTGTTTTTACTTTTAATTAAACTTAAATAATCAGTGCGTTTGAAGTCTTCTATGAATTTATTGGGGTGAACTTTTACTTTTCTAGGCGGCATTTTTATCGGCGTATCTGTATCCACAGGGTTGACATATTTGTTGTTTAGATTCATGATAAGGTCCACCATTTTGGTGTTGACTATTTCGTCTATAATTTGGTCTCTTCGCGCCTCGGTGTCCAGCACGAAAGATAGATCTAAGACCATGTTTTCGTAAGTGTCCTCTTTTGCGCTTTCATCCATTAGCTCCACTTCCGGTTGGCTTACAGTTTCTGGACATTTGTCGAAGCCGTGGTAATTCAAAATGTCTAATAGCTTTGTGGTCATACAATTGGCTTTTGCCAACACTTCGGTATTAGATTCTTCACTGAGACAACCGTGTAAGACTGTCAGACATCCGATTTCAGACAACTCATTGAGTATGCTAGTTAGTTGCTTCTTGACTTCCTTTTCGTCTAGTACTACAATTTTTCTTTTTTCTCTCGAGAATGTTACTTTTGGGAATTTTCCGTCGATCATTCCTTTGTTACTGAGGTGTTTCTTTATGACATGTTGCCAGAATATGAGAGCTTCTATTTGCACTTCCCAGTGCAGGTCGTCTAAAGCGGCTGACGACATGAGAGCGTACATCGCTTTCTCGAACTGCTGCGAAGTTTTCTGGTGGATGTAGACTTGGGCTAAAACGTCCGCTACTTCTTTTCTGACCACGCCTTCGGGGCAGTTTCTTAGTAGATGTATTAGTTGTTTCTGGAACAAAATATGATTAGATGTTGAAACATGTGAGCAAAATGTAGAGCTGATACAAATTATCAGATAACATACGGATCTGTCATTTTGAGGTAAAAGTGTAGGTAAGTGGAAGAAAACTGTTGAGTACTCATGTCATATTTTTGGAACCACCAAGTTTCTATCCTATGTTAAGCTTTTAATTCGGCGAAGATAAGCTGTGCTCAGAGATCTAATCAAGAAGGATGAGGAGTTCCGCAGACAAACCTAAGTTACAGACATAGCCCAGCGCAAATAAAAATGACAGTGGGAAAGGCACACAATTCGAAGAATGGGTGGCCGATGGGGCCGTAAATTTCTCGAATGGATTGTGAATGAGTTTCCAGACGATTCCAGGTTTGAATCCTGGTTCGCCATGTAACTTCGGGGACCGAGAGTTGAAAGACGTTGTATTTGCTTGAAAGCAGTTTGTTTACTAACACACTTCAAAATGTCCACTGACTATAGTCAGTCAGTCAGTCAGGTAGACTAACGTTATAGTTAAGTCCGCAGGAATGCGCTGGATGCAGGCCGCTTCCATCCAGCCTTATTGGAAATTCATAGGCGAGGCCTATGTCCAGCAGGGGACGTTCTATGGTTGATTGATGTAGATACTTACGCAAACACAGGGTATAGCCCCGAGCAGCTCCCGCCAGATGCCCTCGATGCGCGCGGCGGCGGCCAGGCAGCGGAGCGCGGTCACCTGCACGTAGCACTCGGCGTCGTTGAACGCAGCATGAGACGCGAGCAGGATCAGACCGTTCTCCGATATCAGCTTCTGAAGCGGCACGTACTCTGGAAATGTGAAAAGTTTGGAGCTACGATCCTTATGAACTACGCGCTTATAATACGTAAGTAGGTATTGTTTTTTCAATTTAATATTTTATGCTGCTAATCATGCCATCCATCAACAAACATCACCATCGTATTAGCATGGCATTAACATGGCATTATCACCTTGATATCGATAAAAATTTGACATTCTTTGTTTTTCCCCTGCAGTCTTTGTTGAGTTTTTATGAGCATCAACAAAATATTTCATATCACACAGCTCAGCAATAGCACATCCAAAGTATAACGTAATCTTCCCCTATATAATTCTGGGATTGATTCGTTTTCGCTCCGCACTTTCATAAAATAATGAGTTATTCTGAAAACATAGTCAAAGATGTACCTATTTCGTATTTGATCATAGCTACTCACTAACAAAAGCGACGTCAGTGCAGCTGAGCAGCAGACTCAGCGCAGACTCCCTGACTTCCCACTCCTCGTGCTGTATGTAGGACTTCATGACGGCCGCGATCTCGTCCAGGGTGCTGCCTCGCTTGCTCTCCACCAGTAGTGTCATGTCGGGAGAGAGAAACTTGCGTACGCTCAGATCTATAAGGTCCAGGACTTGCTGGAGTTGCTGGGAACAAAATATTTCGTCAAACAACGCAGAAGCTCAGGCTAGTGAGGTCCTTAGCAAGACTAAGTAAGCATCAAATAACATTACATTTCTAGCTAGTGCCGCTAGCAGCGATATATTTTCACCATCATATAATATAGTCAACTCTAAATTTTATACCGTCAAGCTCAGCATAGAACGTCCACCCACAAGGTGAACTGACCACCTCATTAAGATCACGCTGGATGCAAGCCGATCGAAGATTTATAGGGAAGGCCTATGTACCTACAGCAGTGGACGTCTTATGGATATAGATAGAATAAGCTCTGCAAAGCGAGCAAGTTTTTCTACGAGCAGTAATTTCGGGGGAGGTGACTTGTTTTATTCTCCATCCGAGTTAACTTTCCACTTTGCCTAAATACATATTATGTAAGTACCTACTCGTATGTCAAAGTTCGAGATATGAACCTTGTACCAAAAAATGTTTACACTTTTTTTTGTTCCATAGTTCATCTCCCTGGACTTTGAGCCTTATTCTGCAAACATTTTTACACGTGTTTGCAGATATTTTTCATGGTGGCTCGATTAGTATCATTACCATGCAAAAATTGATATTTGAACTATACCAATACAAAGTTCTGTTTAGTTGTAATGCTCTATCCAAACTGTGAATAGTGTCCCAGGTAAAAACGTTAGTTTTAAGCTGATACGATTTTATCATCATTCATTTAAAATACGTTTATCTAAAATTAAATACCTACTTATCTAGATGAGTTTCCAAATTCATGCGTTTAGGTTATTGACAATAGCTTCGCTAAATAATTATGAATAGTCATACATAGCTCGTGTTAAGAAGTCAATAACATAAAGAGACTTACTTTGGGCGGCAATGTCATCCGCTTCAACAAATTCATAAGCCCATTCTGTAGAGAGATGATCTCCACATTCTCGTACCAGTGGATATTGTGTTCCTCCAAAAACATCTTCATACAATCCAGCACCAGCGACAGCAACTTAACGTCATCTGATGTTCTCAAAGGATTCTCATCTATTAGCCTATCTTCTTCCTCTGAAGGAAGGTAAAGCTCCAATACGTAGTACAGGCTCTGGAACACCATACCGGCCTGCGTCGCTTTCAACAACCCTTTCAACTTAAACAGCTCCCTGATGGCTTGTATCACGATTTTTTTCAGGTCCGTGTTTTCGAGTATCATCTTGTACGTGTAGCCGCTTTTGATGATGTGTTCGGTCACAATCTTCCCCATTTTTACGCTTAATTTTTCTATAACCGGGTCCGCGTGTAAGTAACTCGTGCTCGAGTATGTCAGCAAAGGCACCAGCGCCATTGCTATTAACTGATTTTCGATTTGAAATTTCTGTCCGTTCCTTTCAAATGTAGACGAATATAGAGTCGATCCGATTTTGGCCCAAAATATGTTTACCTTCACTACGAAGTCCATGACAGCTGGGACCAATCTTTTTCTATTCATCAGAAGTGACAGCTGATTAAGGAAAGAAGCCATGAATTCATTCAACAAGTCACTCTCTGTTTTACCTTCTCTAGCTACGGCTTTGGCAGTGAGCGCAAAATGTATCCTAAACGTTACGTCGCTGACCAAACACACAATATGATGGTCCCTAGAACCCATTATGACCTTATGCAGGGGTGCTTTTACGAAAAACACCATCTTGATAATGGGAATTACAAATTTACATTTAAGCAGCCGGGCCATATCTTTCAGAATCTGTAGCAAAGTATTCAAAGGTGTTATCACCGGCTCAGCGATGCATCTTTCGTTATCTGGGTCGAATACTGTCAAAGTTTGATAAGCGCTCATTTTAATCGGTAGCACAACGAAATCTAGGACCTCAATTAGAACAGCTTCTTCTTCGAATTCATCGAGTTTCCAAACGAGTTGTGTGATGAATTCATAGCATGCCTTCGCGACTTGCGCAGGTTTGAGGTGCATGTCCGGACAAAGAATGTATTCCCAAGTCTTGCAATTGATTACACACCTGAGTCCAGAAGAGTGGTTTAGCTGAGCCGTTGTTAGCTGAACGTAAGCGTGGTGCAAATCCATAGATGGATATTGAGACTCCAAATTCAGTTTTATGTATTTTTTGAGCAGACATAACTTTAATCCTTGCGATTGTAGTCTGTTGAACTGCAGTTCGTTTTTGACGAGAATGGTCATAACATCGACTATGAATATTTTGTTCTGCGTTGACACATTTTGTAGATTTTCGACGGAGTGGAAGATGAGATCAGAGAACATTGGGGTGCCGAGCAAAATTTTCGCAGCACCTGCAATACAAACAAGATGGTTATTAGATTTTTTAGCGTCTATAATACCTATTGAATTGCCTTCTAGGCTCTAAAATGGTGTTCTGCCTTCATAAGGAAGACTATTATTTTATCTAATCGCAGACAAATGACAGTTTTACAAAATTATGCGTTTCAAGAGCGGTGAAGAGTGTGAAGACTGAAGTCTTCACCTACCTAACTTTTTCAAAGTAGGTAATATTTGACTGCATATAATGCAGTCTGTAGGGATGATAAATAATTCTACCGTTTACCATAACATCGTCTTATATAGCATCAGCAAAATATATTTTTAGTTCCTAGACAAAGGTTTAGGATCTCCATTTTTAGGATTTCGACTGCCTTGGTGGCTCAGTGGTTAGTGACCCTGACTTCTGGACCTAAGAGGCGTGGGTTCGATCTCCACCCAGGGCAAACATTTATGTGATGAACATAGGTGTTTGCTCTGTGTCTGGGTGTTATTTAGGTACTATCTATACAAGTATGTGTTTAAAAATATGTATACATAGTATATCAGTTTCTGGCAGCCATATCACAAGCTTTGCTTAGTTTGGGGTCAGAGGCCGTGTGTAAGATGTCTAAAAATATTTATTTATATTTAATGGGAATAAAAACATAACATTAAATTCTGTAGTGCAATTCATGAGGACTGCAATCTTCAGGAAAACTTGCAAGCAGATAATGCGCGCCTTGTACAGAGAATCATGTCTTGAATCGCAGAACTTGATTACGGAGTCATTTCAGTCTTAATATCATTTGTTGTAATAAAAAATAAATGAAAAACGTTCATTCATTGTTTATCTCATGCGTCCATGAAAGCCGATAAGATTTTGTAATATTTTGCACGCGCCGCACCTCGGTAACTTATTGAGTGAATCTTCTGAGTGATAAAATAAATAAATAAATGATAAGCAGAAACGTGATTCTAATTTGACGGGTCAACATTGCACAAGTGCAGAGATAACAACATCATCTTAAACAAAATCAAATGCTAGACACAAAGATTTTGCACAAAAACGGTGAAAAAGGCTTATGAAATAATGCTTTATCATTAAACAATTATTACAGGTCCATGACATCGCTTTCTTATCTGAGTCACAAATACCTAAGTGCCTTATCCATTAGTAGGTAGGTACCTACTCGTGTAAAAGTTAATTATTAGGTAAATACTTATTAGAAGGCCTATTTATATTTTTTTTGCAATTCATCAATCCGTGTTGCGATTCATCATCATCATGTGTGCTGAAGCTGTTCTAAATGGAAATGGGTGGGACTGTCACCATCGAACTTTATTTAAAAAAACCGGGCAAGTGCAAGTCAGGCTCGCACACCGAGGGTTCCGTAGAAATCCAGAAAATTTCACAAAACTGGGAAGTACAAAAGTTTTTTTATTACTTGTGAATGACAAGTCAAAAATCGTTAAAATAATTAAAAACATGTTTTAGCATGTGCTAATGAAGCTCTTTTATACGAGTATGATACCTTACATGATACGATACGCACTTTGAATTTTAAACCCATATTTTGTGAATTTCGAAGCGCTATTCTTTGTGATTTAAATAAAAATGTACAGTTTTCAGATTTATCCCTATATGTGTACACTGAGACAATGCTTCTCGCCAAATTTCATAGTTCTATGTCAACCCTGTAGGTTTTGATTTTTGTGAGTGTCGAAATATCCGGTTTTTTATGACATAAACGGCTCTAACTTCTTTATATGATAACTGAGAAGTTTTTCCTTTACACAACTGTAAGAGATCATAGATTTACGTATACAGTTTAAATTGTACTAAATAGTTTTTATTTAGTTCTAATCTTTCTTGTCGTTTTCCTGTTTTGTTTTCGTCAATAAATACCTATCTATTGTCTAATACGAAAAGTCTCTTGACGATCACTATGAACATAATATTCACTACCCTGTGAACTCAAACCGGTTCCACAAAAGCAATATTATTTCCGATGGGAAAAGTGACTCGCACGAAATGAACGATATTATTACGACGACGGTAACAAAATATATTGTACCTACCTATTTAGGTACCTACAGCTGCTACCTTGGAAAAGACGCTAGGAAGGACGACGTCTAAATCTGGATTCAATTCAATTCTGGAGAATCAAATATTTATCAATAGGACTCATAATTTACTATACATAGAAAATTCTAATAACTAGAGGTATTGGACATCGATCATCGAGCCTATTAGAAATTCAAAGGGTAGCCTGTGTTTAGCAGTGGACGTCTTATGGCTGAGAAGAAAGGGATCTAGGCTATGGGCGAATGGCTGAAAAGATGAAGATAGGTACCTAGGTAAGATAGGTTAGGTAATACCAAACTGGTTTTGCAATCTTTTTCAATACAATAGGCCCAATTTCAAAGGCGCCATCCTAATTATTTATAACTAGTTTTTACCCGCGGCTTCGCCCGCATACGCAATATATCATTATAATTTATAGCCTATGTGTTATTCTGATATATAAGCTATATTATTGCAAAGTTTCATCTCAATCCGTTCTGTAGTTTTTGCGTGAAAGAGTAACAAACATCCATACATCCATCCATCCATCCTCACAAACTTTCGCGTTTATAATATTAGTAGGATTAGTAGGATGGCAATTTAGAGTAGTCCTGTTTCATTTTCACTATAGGTACACCTTTGAAAGAGTTAACACTATTTTACGTTACTACAAAAAAATAACACTAAAGAATAAAGTATAAACAATGGCCTTAAAATTAGGTAGTATAAGGGCAGCCTTATCGCCTTGAGCGATTTCTGCTGCTATCTTTGGATGAACAGTAATCAAAGTACAAAAATGTGATTGGTGGTGTGTCAAATAAACAAGTTTATGAAAATGTTATCTTACAAACTAAATATAATAATTATATACTTACTATAATAGTTGATATATAGTAAATATTCGATAAAATAAATATACATACATAAAAAAATTTGTACGGTTGTTATTTATCATATATAAAAGTAGGTCAATACTAGGTCATTAAATATTTATGGAGAGATTTTGCTTTAGAGTATTAGTTATTTATATACTCTAAGGATTTTGCCTTATAGCCACAGGCAGCTCATTCCAGAGCAGTAAGTAAATGTTAGATGAGACATTTTTTGGCTGGAGTCGGCGTTTTCTGGCTTGTATTCGATGACTAACAAAACAAAAAAAATGCTTTTGTCAATACACGACACGGTACAAAAAGTAAGATCACTAGCTGGTCCAGGCACTAAAGATAAAACATTTACAGCTGACAAATACCGGAAGAGTTCATAAAAGTTCTACAAAAGCATAATAAGTTTAAAAGTTTATAAGTTTCTTTCGTTTTGTACACCGGCTTGCAAACTAACTAGTATCTGATGAAGAGGATTTTGATAAATCGTCTATGGTTGTATAATTATATACCTATTTAAGACTACAAAGTAAATTGTTCCACCTACTTTGCAAGAAATAAATGATATCATCATAACTTACAACAGTTACAACCATCTAACGAATACAGCTTAGTTATAGTCTTATACTTACTGTCATTTTTATCATCCAGATGTTTTAGCAGAATTTCAGCATTGTACCGGCTCAACTCGTATTTTTCCTCAAAGATTCTCTTCATAAGTCTATTGAATTTCCGCACATAAGTATTCACTTCCATTTTAACTTTTCACATAACATTTCACACAACACTACCACATTTCAGCACCGAATTCACTATCGCCGTGGGCTCCATTGTTTTTATCGTTATCTGTTTGCTTGATTCATACTTATACAACTAATCTTGATATTTTCTTACTAATCGTAAAGAGGACAAGTTTATTTCAAATCAGAAACTCACAAGTCTGTGATCGCGAGTGTGAATTAGTTATTTAGTATGTCCTTGAAAGCCAGTTGATTGATTCGTTGATCCGTCGGAACAGTTAACCACTGCGAGATACCTAGGTGTCAATAATTTCGAAGCCGATTTCATTGGCAAGGTGATAAGAGATAAGGAAAATTATTCACGACCGCCTACATACATTTACAATGGGCGTAGACACACAAGATAGCTTATAGTGTAGAGATATCTAGATACAAAAATATATATTACTAGGCCTTCATAAAAATGCAAAATACGCGTGGAGACAAACATCAAGTCGACTATTTAAGGCTATAAACTTATATGCGAGCACTTCATATATTGAATCAGGCTATTTCAGGAAGCAAACAGATCGATGTTAATAACACTGATGTAATGTCGTGTCTCTACGTCGCTGTGCGACTGTACAAAGCACTTTGAAATGGCGTTTTTCCTCAATCATTACGAGATGACGCATGTTACATCAACACGTTCATATTTGCGTTATAAAATTACAGGTGGGACAAAAAAATACATACTTAAGTATTCGATTAGATTTTAGGATCTTGATAGAGTTCCGTGCTTATGATAAGAAACAAGCTACCTATAAAATAATATAATGATAGTTTTAATTCACCGAATGTTATTGAAGGACTGCTTCTACTACTAAGACTTCTTTACATAAATCAAAACCAATAACTACTTCTGGCCTCCTGACTTCTGCAAGTTCGCGAAATATCATACAATAAGCTGTGGATATTATTTTTGGGAAGAATAACAACTAGAAACAATCCCGCTAAAACCGCCAGGGTGACACCAAACCAATATGCTTTATACTAAGCGCCACACAAATCGACGGATGAGAAGTTAGCTGCAGATGACACTTCGCCGTGATTCGCTAATTATTGGGCATGTGTGCACCTATACTAATGGCGAAGTAGTGAGCTCGGGCGTAGGGAGAGCGCGGGAAGCATGAGGTTAACGGGCGGGTGTGCCCCAGCGTCTCGTCTCTCTGGATCATACTTATATTTCGGCTTTAGCGCAGAACGCTGCGCATAACTTTCCATCCGCCGATTTGTGTGGCTCTCAGTATAGAAATAATGGTTTTTGCTATTCGATTTCTGTAGGCACTTTAACAATTTGCTATAATATTTTGAACAGGCTCTCGTGTCTAGAATGTATGAGAACCAGCCTGCGTAGGTTGGTTCAATGAGTGTGGCGAAAATATTTCCAGTAAAAAATTTGTTGACGTGATAACATCTTATAAATCGATAAACGCCGCACGCACGAAAAAGTGTCACGTTCCAACTGAGCCGAGCGTGCTAACGATAGAAAGGCACGATCGGCCTAAGCGTTCGGCTTGTTTCAGTTGTTGAAAATTGTCGTCCGTAAACCTACTTTACAGACAAGCAATTTTTTTTCCCAACTTTAGCCCACCCCAGCAAAATCCTACTAATATTATAAACGCGAAAGTTTGGGATGGATGGATGGATGTATCGATGTTTGTTACTCTTTCACGCAAAAACTACTGAACGGATTGAGATGAAACTTTGCAATAATATAGCTTATATATCAGAATAACACATAGGCTATAAATTATAATGATATTGCGTCAAAAATCAAAATATCATGCGGGCGAAGCCGCGGGTAAAAACTAGTATAACATATTGGCTTTCGAGTTCCCTGGGGTGAGCAAACGTGGTTATATAGTCCGACCGCTTAACTCAGTCTTCGCTTGCGCGGGTACAGGGGCGCGAGGGTACACGACAAAGGGGACTGAGACAGGTACGGGCGGAGGGCCTCCGCACGTACCTGTCCCTACTCCCGCGCCCCTGTTCCGCGCAGGCGGGGGCTGAGTTAAACGGTCAGTTTATAAAAGTAGGCACCGTCCACCCGTGCCCCTCCCTGGCTACGTCCATGAATATAGATTTCGTAATTCCTCGAGATCTGGCATGGATCTAATTTCTCACGATGCTCCCATATAATATTTTTTTTATTGCAAAAAATAGCATGACCGACTTCACCCGTGTACAGAATTCGCGAATATTTCGCACGGGTCGACGTAGCATTTTTTACATTATTGTTGAATTATCAAAAATGGCTCAGCCGATTTCGATAAAATGTAAATGGGACCAATTTCGAAATTTCTCTTAATAAATATTATTGAAATCGGACTAATATGAAAAAAGTTATGCGTGGTCATTCATAAAAAAAAATATACGCGTCGAATTGAGTACCTCCTCCGGTGGTCCGTCGGTCAAAAATCAAAACTATACATATAGGCCGAATCCCACTTCTTGGTGGCTGTAATGTCAGCTTCACGCTGCAGATAACCCAATCCTAGCTGTAACTCACGAGGATCGGGTTTGACGCAGCTTACCTAATTGAATTTTACAATACCAAAATGATTACCTGATTTTCAAGAATGTTTTATTGCAACTAAATTAATTCTAACAGCCTTAAAACTAAAGTAATTCTAAATTATTCTATTTCAATAATTGCTCCGACTTTGGATAATGCTTCCTTGAGTTTCTCAGCTTCATCTTTGCCGATGTCTGCCTTGACCACAGTTGGTACACTCTCCACAAACTTCTTGGCCTGCACGAGGTTGAAACCTTCCAGTAAGCTCTTGACTTCTTTGATAAGCGCCACCTTCTGCTTTTCGTCGTATTTTGTCATTTTTACCTGAAAACAGGAGATGATAATTACATACCAACTTAATGTACAAAAATAATTGTGTGAAAACAGGAGAATAATAAAAATAGCCTTTATTCACTAATATACAAATACCTTTTAAAAACATTACTCTTATTTCTATTTCTTAAATATTAGGTTGTCCACCCTGGACACAGGCCTCCTCTAGAATTTGCCAGAGCTCCCTATCTCTGGCTTTCCTGCGCCACCCTGGCAGCAGGTCGTCGTCCCACCGTTTTTGAGGTCGTCCCCTGAATCGCTTCCCGTCTCTTGGGTACCATTGCATGATCTCTTTGGTCCATTTATCTTTTTTGCTTCTCAGTACATGCCCAACCCCGTTGGGTTTGGGTCATTTTAATTTTTTTATTTTTTGGCTTACATCTGCTACGCCTGTGGCCTTTCGGATTTTTGTTAGTCTCCACCTATCTTTTAACTTTATATGGAGCATGCTTCTTTCCATCCCCTGTTGGCATACTTTAAATTTTTGAATGTGTGCCTTTGTCAGGCTCCAGGTTTGGCATCCTTATGTTAGTATAGGTAGTAAGCACATATTATACATTACATACAAAACAGGAGAATATACAAAAATAATTGTGGAAATTAGGAAACTTAATATTTTATGCATTGCCATCATGTGGATTCAGATTCAGATTCAGATTTTTATTCAATAACAGATATATGTTACACGTCAAACATTACATTAATTATGGCAAAAAAACAAATATGCAATTAAAATCAAAAAAACTAAAATACATCACAAAACACTTGGATTAAATTATAATAAATAATAGTGAGCTAACAGAAAAAAGTGGAAAAAAGTGTGATGAAAATTATATTTAGTGTTTATTCTGTTAACAGATATTAATTTTTACATTACAAAATTCTGTATAGTTAAAATTGTGTTAAAACCTGTTCCAGACAAAAACACTTTCCTAACAATTTTAATATCATTTCAGGCTTAGAACCCCTACGGCTGGACATAGGCCTCTCTTATAGGTTTCTAAAAAGATCTGTAGGAAGTAGATAGCATCCAGTGTGATCCTGTATTTTTGACAAGGTCATCTGTCCAGACATTCTATGCTGCTCTTGCCGGTATGTGGTCTCGATTAGAAAACTTTTCAACTCTATCAGTCATAAAATCGATAACATTATAGGTATCGCCACACAAGTCGGCGGATGAGAAGTTAGCCACAGATGACACTTCGCTGTAATTCGCTAATTAATATTGCGCATGTGTGCATAATGTCCACCTTAGAGTATATAAGTAACTATTATTCTCTAAGATGCCCACACAAGTGGCGAAGTAGTGAGAACCAGTGCCGGATTAAGCCAGCGCGGGGCCTGTAGCAAATTCTGTCAAGGGGCCCCTGGTTTACTTTAGATTCTCAAATGTAAGGTTAAGTTTAGGGTAAAACTGTTAGAAATCTGGAGGCACGGTAGTGTGGCCAACAGGGCCGGACCGTGAATTTAGGGGGCCCTGGGCTAGTACTACATAGGGGCCCACCTAAATACAGGGTGGCGCAATAAAACGTGCATTTTTAAAATAATTATTAAAAAATAAATACAAAAGGTATAGTTAAAATAAAACTAAGCAATTATTAAGTGATAACTGAAGTTTATTTTTTAAAAATAACATCATCTAAATGATGACTCTCTCTACGTTGGCACTCCTCTAACCGCAAACGGAAATTACCGAAAACTTTCTTAAGTAGTGCTGGTGTGATTGCTGCCATTTCACCACCAATATTCTCCTTGAGCTGACTGATGTTTCTCGGATTATTGGTGTAGACTTTGTGTTTGAGGTATCCCCACAAAAAAAAGTCAGGAGGCGTCAAGTCTGGACTGCGCGGAGGCCATGGGATATCACCTCTTTTCGAAATCAGTTTGCCAGGGAACATCTGCTTCACAACCGCCATGGAGTCATTTGATGTGTGACTGGTAGCTCCGTCTTGTTGGAACCAAGTCCTAGAGTTCTTTATTCTTGAATTTTCAAGTTCTGGGGCCACCAGTCACACATCAAATGACTCCATGGCGGTTGTGAAGCAGATGTTCCCTGGCAAACTGATTTCGAAAAGAGGTGATATCCCATGGCCTCCGCGCAGTCCAGACTTGACGCCTCCTGACTTTTTTTTGTGGGGATACCTCAAACACAAAGTCTACACCAATAATCCGAGAAACATCAGTCAGCTCAAGGAGAATATTGGTGGTGAAATGGCAGCAATCACACCAGCACTACTTAAGAAAGTTTTCGGTAATTTCCGTTTGCGGTTAGAGGAGTGCCAACGTAGAGAGAGTCATCATTTAGATGATGTTATTTTTAAAAAATAAACTTCAGTTATCACTTAATAATTGCTTAGTTTTATTTTAACTATACCTTTTGTATTTATTTTTTAATAATTATTTTAAAAATGCACGTTCTATTGTGCCACCCTGTACTTTAATTTATAGGATATAGCAAGAAAGTACCAGACAAAGTCAAAAAGGGAAACATCGGAGCACGACCGACATCGAATTAATGTGTTATGGCCAATGGCTGTCAAAAATTTCAACTGTCAGTTAAGGGTGGATCCCGCCATTGATTCAAGGAGTTATCAAGTTGTAGGTACGGAATATTCTTTTACATTTTGAATTTTTTTAGTTATTTTAGTAATTCTAAAATACAGATGGGAAAGCCGACCAACCTATAGCCATGTGCGAGCGAAGCGAGCACGCAAAATATACGCCTTTTTTCAGTAATTTTAAATTAGATATATAATGCACTGCTTTGTGCATAATATATCTAGAAATGCTCTGCAAATATGCGCGAGCGCACCGATCGATTAATAGCGCTGCGGTAAGTAGCTGTGGTAGCAAAAAGGTCATTGAATGGGTTCCAAGAGGAGAAAGAAGAAAGAAAGGAAGGTCGAACAGGCGCTGGGAAGATATTTTTACTCAAAGACACGGAGTTCAGTGGATAAGGATAGCAAGAGACAGAAAAGTTTGGGCACAACTGGGGGAGGCCTTCGCCAAAGAGGCGACAACTACATTGACTGAATAATTTAATACTGACATACTTATAATAAATAAAATGACATTAAATAATTATACTGTGGACTAAGAAAGAAACAAACTGATGATTGCAAACTTAGCATGAAGCGTAAATAATGTAATGATATGTTTAACAATTTAATTGAAATTTAATTGTTAATGTAATGATGTAGTTGAAATAAAGGCTTTTTTATTTTACTTTACTTTTACTAAGTAGCTGTGGTATGTAAGTAAATTTTAGTTGATTTTTTCAGTAACTTCAAAACTGATAATAGAGCAAAAGAGAGCACTCACTACTATAATGCGTGTACGTACAGAGCGCGAAAACTTGTCAAAAAAGCGGCAAATATTATACGGTATTCAACAAAGATTTATCAACAAAGAGCCGATTTTAAGTGAAGATAAGGAGTTGAGCATAAAAATCGACCCTCGAGGGGGCCCCCTTAAACTTCTCAAGCTTTTACTTAGCAAATTTTACGCCTTGGCTGTTTTGCTAACTTCACAGGCGTAAGGTAAAGATTTATTCATTGCTCATTATTTCTCTGTGTGGAGAAAGCGGTACAAATAGTTCTTGTAGTAATGAAACAACCAAGCCACATAATAAATTGACTAAGGTGTAGTTTGTGGAGTAAGGAATTGCAGAGTTAGGCCGTGTAGCGTTAGAAGCTTGACTATACGCCGTTGGAGCGCGGGGCCCCCTACGGCGCGGGGCCTGTAGCATTTGCTACGTGGCTAATCTGGCACTGGTGAGAATGGGCGTAGGGAGAGCGCGGGAGGCATGAGGTTGTCCGGACGGTTGTGCCCCGGGGTCTCGTCTCACTGGCTCCCGCGCATACCCATATTTTGCCTTTTGCACAGAGTTCTGCACATAACTTCCCATCCACCACCTTGTGTGGCACTGATTACAACAATATTTAGATTGCATACTGTTGCTAGTTGGTTAATTTGCTATCCAAGGTGTGGCATTTCATCAAATAAATAGTAAATTGCAAACTTACAGTAAAGCTAGTCTTTACAGCTTTCGGGGCAGCTTCCTCCTCTTCAGCAGCTGGTGCAGCAGCCACAAACCCTCCCATCGGCATCACAGGAGCATCAGGAAGGTTCAACCTCTTTTTCAGCACCTGGCTGAGCTCTGACACTTCAAGTAAGTTGAGGTTTGTGATTTCAGAGACAATTTTTTCAATTTTTGGGGAGACTGGCTTGTCCACACCTTCCGGAACTGGGATTGAGAGTGGAGAAGCAGCTTGTACTACTTCTTGTCGAAGGAGTGCACTAAAATGTAAAATGGTACTTTATTAGTCCTATACTATAAAGAATATGTACTAGCTATTGTTAAGATAGTTACATCAAATTGATCTTCAGAGGTATTGGCACCTTGAGAGATTATACCTAAGTATTTCAGAAATTTTTTGTTACTTTTTGACTCGGTAATCGTTGTAGAACTTTGAACATAAATAAATAATTAGGTAATTTTTTGACTAAATAGTCAAAGGTAATTGATGCACTTGTAGGTGCATCAATTAGTACATAGGTAGCATTTTATCACGCAATAATTCAAGTAACGGATGATTATACAAGGTGTAGGTAATAAATGATAATTATATGTACCAAATACACAGATATTTTATGTAATAATGCCGTACACAAATGGTCTCAATAACCTAATTTCTGAGAGATAACAAAAATACGTACCATCGCGAAAATGAGCGCCACTGCTGAACAGGTAAATTTTTGAATATTCTAACGCTATTCATAATTGAAATAGATTTTTATTTATACCAACAATAATTAAGATTTAAGTTAATACTTTTAAGGTTATGTAGTTTTTTTTTTCTTCGATTTTTGTAATAGGGTTGGAAATAATGGAAATACAGAGATCCGTTGGAAATGAATCGAATAAAAAATCCTATGTACTCGAACTATCGACTACAATTCTTATGTTTTCTGCGTCAATCTATATTTGGTAATTTTACTGTCATTGTCAGTAATTCTACTACAATCACTGTCATGTGAATCAACAGTAGATAATGCCAAAACAGACCTTTTCCCGTAATTTCGGGAAATCTATTATAGAAATCATGGTATCATGTCATTTCAAATGTCTCACAATATGAGTTGTTTTTAATCAAAATCTTTTAATATTGTATCAATAAATATGAATTTAAAAAATAGTATATTAAAAATATTTTAAAATATTAAAATAGTATTTTGCAATGTATAAATAGAAGCTGTCGTTGTAGGTATGTAATAATGTAAGCACACACGATGTGGATCATTATTATAAACAACTTCTACTTCGCAACAAGCTGCAAATAATCCAATCCTCGCAACTAGTCAAGTCGCACAGCGATTAGGTGAGCTTCAGTCAAGATAGGACTATCCGCAGCTTGTAACTAACATCACAGCCGCCAAGTTGTATGATTTAACTTATAGTGTACTTGTGCTAGGCTTTGCTTGCGCCTTGGCCGTCTAGCGTCTAGGCGGGAGCACTGCGGTAATAGCCATGCCAGATGATTAAAATATATACTTGTATTTATTGTAATATTGCTTCTCGTTGTTTTTAAGAAACTAAAGCTATTGTTGTAAATGTGATAAACTCATACTTGTTTGTTGTAACTTTATTACCCATATTTATATGAATGTAAAATGCTGTCATCACAATTAATAAATTTCAGGGAAAAGTCAGCTTTATTTATAGCATGGCAGCCCAAAGCAAAAAAATCTAAAAAAACTAAGTTGTGAAAGTTGTACTTATTAACTTTGTTTTTGTTTTGAACTTGTTTATTTTTGTAGGTACAATATATTTTTTTTGATTAATTGCCTCTAACCTGGACATAAGGGAAAGGATGATAAATCTTTAATTACTTGAAATCTTCGTGTCTTCATAACTTGGTGAGTCTGTTTTCAAGTCCCTGTAACCAATTCTGTAACACTTCGTAATAACTTTAGATGTATTTGATTAATGTTCTACAATAATGAAAATTCTGTAATATACCTACCTAGCTCTCAATCTACTAATAGTAATTAACGCAGGTAATACTTACAACATGTTCTAGTCTTGGCAGTTTAGTTTAGATGATAGAAATTTGAAAATGAGTTAGGTATATCAATCTATGACCTTGTAACTAGTACCTATGACCATGTACCTACCTACCTAAATGTTTGTGTGTAAAATAAAGCCCGTCGACGATTTCGTAGGCAAAAATAAAATATTTCTGCACACTATTATTCATTGTCCATACTGTCAGCTGATAAGTTTAGGGTTGACATCAGGTTATTTACGCAAAACTTTATATAACTCTGTATAACTCGTAATCTGACATACTGAGGATTATGAGACCTTATGGGGTAAGTTTTAAATATGTCTGAGCATGCGTGGATTAAGTCTTTTTCAACCATTCTGTTATATGTTGTTTATTCATATTTTAATTTTTGTGCTATCCCATAGGAACCTTTTATTTTTCCAGGATAAAAAGTAGCTTATATTGATTGCGACTTTTGAACTATATCTACGCCAAAAATCAAGTCCATACCTAGCTTTGTTGTTGTGTGAAAGAGTAACAAAATATTTACTATCAGTAGTATGTATTTTCAACTGACTTCCCAGGAAGAGAAGGTTATAGAGTGCTTGTTCACGACCGTTTTTGTCACCAAACAATAGACCGTCAAAAAACGGATACCATGTTCATGCATATCTAAACACGCGGCAGCGTGTGCAGCCAAGACAAAGTAAAAGTCGTGTGTAAACTATTTCGAGCCACTTTTGACCCCTTCATAACTCGCCGAATTATTATTAATTAATATTTAGCCGAAATATATGAAATTTAGCATATTTATTAAAGTTCTTTAGCTTGCCTAGAATACAAAATTTCACTAATTTTGCTCCAATAGTTAATGATATATTAACATTTAATAACTCGGGTTTTATTGACTGATTCACTCACTCACTTATAAGTAGATCAAAATGCCATGACCAGATGATCAAGTTTCTAATTTGATATTTGGCAACAAGGTAGACTGTCACGCATATATATTATATACAAAAAAATCTAAAACTTCGAACTTTTACATCCCATCCCTACGAATTAGGGGATGAACTTTTACAAATTTTCATGCTAGAAGTCAAAAATTAATCTAAGCACTCTTTGTTATAAATAATAAAATATGTATTTCAGGGTTTTTATTAATCACCCCCAATCCTTAAAATTAGGGGCTGAAAATTTGTATGCGACTTTCGAAACTTTTAATGCTAGAAGTTTGAAAATGGATTAAGTAACTCATTGTAATGGATAATAAAATGCCATTACAGGATTTTTAATAAACCACCCCCATCCCTTAAAACTGGGGAATGAAAGTTTGTATGAGACTTCCGCAAGTTTAGTGTTGAAGCTAGAAATTTGAAAATCTATAAAAGTACTTGTAATAAATATTATCTACAAAAAGAAGTGAAATCCAACCAAATCATTTTCATGTGAAATGTAGCCAAGAAAAGTAGTTTATGCGGCTTGGAGGCTGGCAGATGATTTATTCTCCAAAGCAATAATAGTAGGTTAGTAGCCAAGGGCTGTAAGGCATCAATCGCAGCCCGAGATATTTACATGTATATATATGACACGAGCGCAGCGAGGGCGCCTATAGTTCGAGGGTGCAATTGGTGCTTACACCCGAGCTAACTATTCTGCTTTACATCTCGATTGTGAGGTAAGTAGAAGAAAACCGGTATTACAAGAATAAAACATTTTATTGAAATTGAGAGGTAAGTATATAGGACAAAATCAATTTATACATGGTCAAATCTCACCTTTTATTCACTTACGAAGTTACGAGTTCTCTCACTCTACATAATGCTGACAATACGTTTCATCGACCTTTAATAGTAGATTACTTACCGCCCTAGGGCTTTTCTAGCTACATTATTACCCTAGAGCGCCAATTAGTCACCTACAAGTCCCATGTGGAGGTAATAAGAATCTACTTATCGAACATGAGAGATGTGAAGTTTATTTTAGATTCCATTTATACACAAAACATTTTCTTACTTCCTTTTTCTACTAAAAACAAAATTCAATAACTTCATCACAAAATATACCTAGCGGCATTGCAATAACGGTTATAAAGGGTAAAACTTAATCAATCTGCCCCTTGCAGAATCAATAATATCTAATATCAATGTTATTATAACTTTATCACAGCAATGTCAACTCTAAACCATTATTAATAGGACTCAAAGTCGGCAGTTACTGCTATCTAGGTCATACAGGAAACCTAGGTATAGTATAAGTTCCGTGGGTAGTCGTTGTTCATATCAGTACATTATTTGATTTGAGTCCATATAAATTGCTTTGTAACTGTCATAACTGTGCCTTTTGTTTCATGTTCCGCTGAATATACTGAATTAACTAAGTAATAATATAATAAGTATTCTCAGTATCAGATTAAATAGTCGAGAATAATTGATCCAACTTAGTTGTTGCACCTGATGAAATAGTACATACGAGTACTTAGCTTATTAAAAAATCCAGCTGTTTTATACATTTCGTCACGGTATTGCTATCTAAAGTGTTGTACACTTAGTATGATCTCCCAACCCATTTCATTCCTAAATGCAATAGTGCCATGGGGGATAAACGATCCACCGTTTTTAGGGTTCCGTCCCCAAAGGGTAAAAACGGGACCCTATTACTAAGACTCCGCTGTCCTTGATGGACAGGGCCGAGTCACAATACTGTAAGATATCATTACCGTGACGAAATGTATAAAACAGCTGGATTTTTTTAGAAACCTGGATTGGTAAAAGTTGTTCATAATTATGTTCTGAATCACCCCTTTACTTTACGGCTTTATTAGAGAGAAGTCTATATACCTAGCAGTGGGGTAAAAAAGGCTGCGGATGATGATGATTCAATAACAATTTAATAAACAACGACAATAAAAAAGAACAAATACAACAACAATTAATAACAATGAAGAGTTCATCTTTCTATCTTCTCGTGGTGTCCTAGTAAGGTAGAGCCATAGGACGGCGTTGTATGTACGAGTATGAGCATATAGCCTCATTCAGAATACCTAGGTTGTTCCGAAAATTGATATCCACAGAATAAATACAACCTCTTCTTACATGACACTATTTTGAATTGACGGCTAATTTCAACACCTTCTTTGTGAAAATCACTTGCCACCTATGTGTAATTTTTTTAATTATCTGTCACTCTTCTTTTGTTTACAACAATGGCCGTCTCAGGGCGTCTCGCAGGAAGCTTTTCGTGCTCAGATTTTCTATGATTATGAACGAGGGTTAACCTTCAAGGAACCTCAAGAAAATTTACAAGCTGCTTTTGAGGAGTCTGCTCTTGCGTTAGCAACAATTACTTATTGGTTTCGTGAATTTAAACGTGGTCAACTCGAACTTATGTAAACGATGACCCCAGACCCGGCCGACCACCAACTGCAGTAACTCATGAAAATGTCATCAGGGCCGAGTGGCTACTGGTAGAGAATAGACATATTATATACACATCGAGAGATACAGGCAGTTTCCACCATCCTGCATTAACACCTTAAAGTTAGGAAGCTTGCTTCGCGATAGATACCTCATTCTCTCAGCGATGAGCAAAAATGCCGACGTGTTGATTGGTGCAAATTTACGTCAGAAAAGTTCGAAGGAGGAACTTCGCAAAACGTATCCTACATTCTTACAACTGAGAAATCCTGTATATATAGCTATGATCCTCTCACGAAGCAGGAATCCACGCAAAGGGTGTTTGAAGAGGACGATTTGTCCCAAAAGTTATTCGCGGTCGGAGCGTTAATAAAAAAATGATAGAAGTTTTCGACGCAGTGGACCAGTAGCAGTAATTTCGCTTGAAAACCGTAGAACAGTTACTAGTGGATGGTAATAGTGAAGTTTGTCTGCCTCAAGCTTTCGGGGAGTTGAATAGCGAGCGCCCAGGGAGCGGCGCCCGTGGCTTTCTTTTACACCAAGATAAAGCCCGCTCACGCAGCTGCTAGAACTATGGACTATTTGACAACTTCGGGGGTACAAAATATGTTACCCCGCTCTCAGCCAGCACAGCCCAGATTTAGCTCCATGTGGATTTTCTTTATTTCCCACTGTAAAAAAAATGCTTCGTGGGCGAAAGTTTAGCACTGCAGATTTGTATCTTCAGTGTCTCAGATTGATGTCGAGCTTTAGTGTATCTCCCAAGCGTGCAGGCAAACTATGGTGTGTCCCAGTTCAGTTTTGTCGAACTAGCGTTATTCGCACAAGCAAATGTCGATCTCAAGTAGTGCACTCGCAGACGACGCCGTCGAAGAATTCCGACGGTTATTTTTCGACTTCTATTTTCACAAGACACGTTTTTTAAATGTTTTGAAAGCTGGTTCACCCGAATGCATGTTTTGGGCATATTTTGAAAAGCTGTAAAGTAACTTTTTTATTCTAATTTTTCATTTCACTAACTATTTTTGGAACAGCCCACGTATTGTGAGATTGTGACGCGCGGCGCAACTCAAATGCGTTTTGACCTTTCTGTACAGGATAAACAAACAAAAAAATATTTGTAGGTAAGTACTTGAATTTTAACACAACCCTTTGAAAGGTCATTTCAAAGACATTAAAACTGAAATTATTACACTCATTGATGTGGTTTCTCTCGCTCAGTTCGCAGTTATAAAGTAACATTCTCTGGCTTCGGAAATTTCACATTTTTAACCGACATCAAAAATGGAGGAGTTCTTAATTCGACTGTATATTTTTGTTGTTGTTGAATGTTCGCGATAATTTCGCTAATAATCAATAAATCAATTCTGATGATTTACTTTTTGTTCGGTAGATCCCCTTTGTGTCAGAAGTACCATTGCATGGTTAAATGCCAAAAAATCAAAAAATATTTGAATTTCGCGCTCTGACCGAGACGATCATCCTTATATATTTCTGCTTTTATGCGAGTAGGTTTTAAGGTTTAATTAAACCTTCGATGTTTTTTGTCTGATAGGGACTTACTATATTAGCAAGATTAATGCAATAAAATGTGTCCCTGAAATGAGGTAGTCGTACATTATAAATGAGATTTATTCTTGATTGCGTATAACATATTCTGTTCTCGTTTTGTTATTTAGATCTCCTGTCCTCATGTTATTTAGCACAAGTTTCTGTTACGAAATTGAGAATTGGAGTATCGAAGTACCGTAAGTCCGAGGGCAGATCCAGACATAAAGTCAGGGGGTCAGATCTTAATTTGAAAAGAAAGCAAGTCACGTCGAAAATACGCGAGCGCAGCTAACGCGGTATTTTGTTCGATAGTTTTTCAAATACAGGCTGATGATGAAAAAGAAGGATCTTAAGGAAGAAACCATCTTAAGTTTTAACAACCACGAAAGCAAAAAAAAAATCAAAAGTCTGACTGTTAAGAGCAGATTGTAGTTTGAGATGAAGTGTAAGCAAGAGAAACCATCTCACTTTTACTATGCACGAACGCAACGAGCGCGGGTTTTCGGTTCTTTTTTAGCAAATCGTAGTTGGAAAAAAGGTATGAGGCTACTCAACTTTCATGGAACACGAGCACAGCGAGCGTGACGTATTTTAGATGTTTTATTTTATTGTTTCTGAACAGTACCAAAACACTTAAACACTGTTTTGTTAGCGAAAGGAAGATAACGCGACATATGAGAATAAAAAAAAACACCAAACATTTAACAAGTGCATAGTGTGAATTTTTTTAAGAATATTTGTTTTAAAGTGTCCATTCTGTTAAATGATCAAACGTTTTTACTAAGTGTGAGCGTAGCGGGTGTGAAAATTCTAGAATTTGACGTTGATCGTAGCAAAAGCCATCGCATGACCAAAGACCGACATAGGCCCCCCATGTCATGACCCACATGACCCACCCCTGGATGCGCGCCTGCATCCGTCGGTGATACTTGAACCCTTGTTGCGTAATTGTGTTCATCGATACGATCGCGCACTTTTTTCTCGTAGTGATAACAATTTCATCATTATTTCAGCCGAAGCACGTTCACTGTTGGATATAGGCTTCCCGTATAAATCTGAAATAAGACCATTTGGAAGCTTCTTTCATCCACCGTGATCCAGGTTATCTAAACTTCTTATTCATATGTAGGTATGCGACTATTTTGACGATTCTTTGTTTTGTTTAGTAGATCATACTTTAGTAGTCCCATTATAATTTTATCGGAATCAGCTGAGATTTAAAAAATCAACAATAATGTGTAAATTACTACGTCGATGACATATTGACCCGCGCGAACTATTCGATCGAATAGGCTATTTGACTAGTTTTTGGAAATCGTTTTAAATTATTCGTTAGTACATACTAAGCACACTACATTTATATTTCCGAGAGATCTACTGTATTAACAATGAAAATCAGTGTTAAAGAATATATATTCAAGATCCCACCAAAAACGACATTCTATAATGGCGCTGGTCTTTGTCGTCACACACTAGTAAATACCAGTAAATACGCTAACACCAGTAAATATGTTCACATCTAAATAATGACAAAAAATACCTTAAAAGTAACTTACAGATCCTGTAATATGACTCCGAAATCACAGAACACAAATTACACAAACAACAGTCAATCGAGAAATTTTTGTTTACTGTCATGTGACGTCACCAGAGTTGCCGCCCTTCTTAGAGCGTTACGTCACAGATAAAATATCAAAATAATATCGTACTTTATTTCGTACGATTTGCGAAAATCAGACATAATATATTTTAAATAAAGTGAAATATGTCTTTTCCAGGCTATTATCTTTAAGGATTACCACAATTAATAGTATATTAAATTTTCAATGTTGTCAAATAGCCTATTCTGTACACGGTTGAATTCGGTTATGCCAATTTTGGCGAAAAAATATTTTTTATGGACAAGAGTTCTAAAATAGCATTTGCAAAACTATAGTACCTTTTAATACAGTAAAGAGAATGTTTATTGATCCGTTCGTCTCAATGCAGGCTCCGTCTAGCCAGGTGCCTGCCACTGACAGGTCTCCTATAACGCGGGACGTCTGCGTAAATATGGACTATCTACTTGTAATGTTTTGATAAGAGGATTATGAATGCACGCTTGGATTATTTAGTTATTCAATTTGATGCAGACGGTAATATGTATCATTATAATTGGCAGGTCAGAGTTATTTGCTTGGTCAAATTACATTGCGTCATAATACATTAATAAGTAAATGTAAGTTCGTATAGGTAGGTATACCGGGTGGCTAGCCGTGAGGTCAAGAGTTTTTAGGCCGCCTGAAGGCTTCTGACATGGCTAAACAGTTAAAACAACCGGGACCTACAATTTAACGTGTCATCCGAGCCACGGTAGCGCTCAGTTTGAAAATGTCACCCGCGGTCACCCATACAAATATAGGGTTATTTCTAGTAAATTTGCATCCTTTTAAGGGTTTATTCTGTACATCAAAACTAACAACTTTTGTTCTGCAACTATTATAAAATTTAAAAAAAAAACGTTCTTCCATATCATAGAAAAATATCGTTCACCCGCGGCAAAATGTATGGGACAGCTGATTTTTTTTGAGTTTTGACAAAAATCGCAGAACAAAAGTTGTTAGTTTTGATGTAAAGAATAAGTCCCTAAAAGGATGCTAATTGATTAGAAATAACCCTGTATAGATACCGACCGTGCGGAACGTTGCTTAATTTCGATGATCGCTGACAATCACCTAGTCAATCTATGCTAGGAGCGCTACTACATTAATTACAAAATTCAAATAAAATTACAACATAAAATTAATTTGAATAAATGAATTACTCTCAAAATTAACAATTACCTACATACAAGTTATATCGTCATCGTTACTGCTTTGTCTTTTGCTGGATATAGGCCAACTATAATAAAATTGGTTGAAACTGTTGAAGCGCTTTTCCAGCCGCTCCTGTAATTTAATTCGCGTCATTAAAGTCGTCATTTTTTTTTCCAGTAACAAAGGGGTTAGTATTAGTACGGGTTTACACGTAAATTGGAACTACTGTAGTTTCCGTGTGTCTCTATACATTTTTGTACCGCGCCCCTGGCGGAAACGAGGAAGAAATGACAAAAATGTATGGAGACACACGCAAACGCGCAAGTTTAAGTAAACTATGCAAAACCTGTATACTACGTGCTACCAAAGATGAGACTTAAGAAGCCACTTTGGATTGTAATAAATATACAAATTCTGGATAATAGATGTACAATGTGTAAAAAACGTTTAATATATACACAAATTCTGGATAATTAGTTTGTACACGACTGTACCTGCGCAAGATCCCCCACCACTGACGCTCGTCAAGTCTCATCTTTGGTGGCACGCACTATACTAAAGGCTTAGTTTGCTCAGGCGCTGATAACTGTTTTCAGTATAGTTTTCGAAGTTGAGATATATCGCGATCTAGCTGGGAACTATTTATGTTCGAAACTAGGCCCAATTTTAAAGGGGCCCCTTTAAAATTGGAAAATCGTAAATTTAATAGCAACGTAAAATTGTGTTCTCTATCAAATGCATAATATGTATAGTGAAAAAGAAACAGAGGTACTCCAAATTGCTAAAATTATAATTACAATGTCGCCTCTAAAATAGGGCCTGTTGAAATTCACAACTGTTTTCAATCAAATCAACAATTATAATTCACGGATGAGTGACTAACAACTCATATAACTCAACAAATGACTTATTTTTATGCGCCCACACAACACTGCAGTCGAACTGTATTGTTTCGTAAACACGCCTTTTCCGGTGTATTCTTTTTTCTTACATACTCGTATGAATAAGCACATAAGTTCTGCTGTTCTGTGTGAGTAAGTATCTCGCGCGCCAGCTATAGAAAAGGCCTGTCTGTAAATCTCTATGGTTTCAGTTGTCTTCGTTCTGATCAAGTAACATTTATTTAGCGTGCTTTGAAAATATACAATTTTACGAACATGCTATTGAGACAAGTGACGCTGTAGACCGTTATAAAAAAAAATGCCAATGGGACGCTTGGTGTCGTGACCACCAAGATTGCCCTCCTTCCTGAAGCCATCCCTGATCATATGATTTTCATTCTCATTTCATCGTTCTTCTCATAGCAGAGTTAGTATTTGGTAGTTATCTAGATTTCACACTAAGTTGTCCAACTTTTAGCATTGTAGGTAATAGTCTGGTCGCCGCACGTTTACCAAAAGTTTCAGGCACGTTTTGGAAATTTGAAATGTTCAATACTTGTATGATAAGGTTTCCAGTATTCTAACTTACGATCCTTATACACAACATTGTAATTTGTAGGTATAAATAGACCGAACTAAATTTCAAATCACAATTCCATTGTGTGCTGCCATGGCAGCCATCAAAAGAAGTCGACCCTTCCTTTGACCTTTAAGAAGCAGACCCTCCCCGACCGTTATTTTGAAACATTGCCAATTATAAATCTTTTGTAACTCTACCAATTTTGTAGCCCCTACAGGGAAAACGGTTTTTTTGTATTTGTTACTGTTTAAGTTAGCGTTAATTTTCATGGTTTCATCTCCAACTTGCGCAGTAGCGAAGTTTGAAAGGTTGCTTATTGTGTGATACCTGAAACTGTGGAAATGTGGAACGTTCTAGAAAACCGAGCGCGTACTCAGTCCGCCTTGGCGTCTCGCTCCGCAGTGACCTGTTAGTCGAGTCAGGAGCACCACTCAGGATATACCTATATTTGTGAGTTCCATTATTTTTTATTACCTTTCATTGTTGTAAACATTTTCATACCCAAGCGTAAGCGTGAAGTATGAAATGCGTGTTAAAAAATTGCAGACGAGGCTTATGGAAAAAATTGTAAGTAAGCAAGAATAAATTGTAAGGTTGTTGCATTGTTTTCATCACGTTTCAAGTATTGTATCATTGGTTTCACGTAATAGGGATTTGTGCTGGGGCTTAGAAATGGTGTCGCGCGACAAACGCGGCTTGACCTCATCTGTTGCCATAACATCTCGTATGACGCATGCATCGTAAAATTAACAACGCTAGGACCTAGGTAATTGAGTAGGTATGTTGTGTTCAGCTTTCTGAGTCAATTGCATCGTGTTAGAAAATGGAAAGAAAGTAGGATACTCATGTTAGGTACTTAAATGGTTTTTGTTTGTAACATGGATTTCTTAATCGATATTTAAGCCAATAATTTCACATCAGAATCACCATAGAACGCGCACTGCTGGTCAATGATCATATGTCTCACATTTAGAATAAAATTAAAAACAGATAATACTACGAAACTATAAAATGGATGTCGGTGCGTCCAGATCACGTTTTCGATTAATCCCAGTACATATTTATCTACATATCCGAACCATACAAATCGACGGATGTGACGTTAGTTACAACCTGAGTAATATCCAATCCTGACTGAAGCTCACATAAAGCTGCGCGTTGATTGAGTTTCGCTTGTAGCTAACCTCACATCCGCCGACTTCTATGATTCAACCTATACATTGTATTGATAAAACGTACTTACGAGACTTACATCGGAGGTTTGAAAGAAGAGATTTTTTTTCTCGATGAAAGATGTAAAATGGCAATCACTAGTATTACTAACCGCGAGGGTAGCGAGCGCGAAAACTTTTAAGACGTTCATAAATTGAGATAGAGTTCATGGCGTGAGACGGTGTGTTTATAATATTTGAACCCCATATCAACCAACCCCGAAATCAATTCATTTGTTTTTATTTTCGTAGTAATACAGTTAATACCATAACGTTACTTATTTTACACTGAAAATACTTATAAAAAAAAGATATTATGTTTACATTGCTGTTCCATACAAAAAGTTCATCGAGTCTTGACAAAGTGTATGGAACACCTGATTTTTATACGATTTCGAGGTTGGTGTTATGGTACCACACTAATCTCGAAAACTATATTTCGAAAACCGTGGCAATTTCACTGAACACAAGTTTTGTGTATTAACCTCAAAAATGCGGGTTCAGATTATGCGGTCGGGTAGTAACCTTTCCTTAACCTTTTTAGGGTTCCAAACCTTAAATCACAAAAAATAGGGCCTCAAAATTCACAAAATATGGGTATCATATAAAAGAACTTCATTAGCACATGCTAAAACAGGTTTTTGATTATTGTAAAGTGTAATAACAAAGTGTAATTTTCGATGTATGACGAGAAAAGTGAAAAAAAAAACTTTTTCGTCGATAGTTACGGTATAGAGATTTTATGAACGTATTCCCAATTTTGTGTAATTTTATGGATTTGTACGGAACCTTCGATGTGCGAGCCTGACTCGCACTTGTCCGGTTTTTCTTTTCTTTACTGAACAACCTGTACTCGTATATACTAATACGGAGATGCAGTTGTTCGATGAGTTTATTGAAAATTAAGTGACACATCTCAGCGCCACATTGCACGTGCATCATTATACTTTAAAATCGGTCACTTGACCGCAAAACATGGAAGCTAAAAGACAGCATATTGCCTCTTAAACGATGTGGACTTGGACCTTTCTTTATTGGTTTGACCTCTTGATTTCGCAATAGTGAAAACTCTAAGGAAATCGTTTTAGTAGCTTGTAAGATCATAATGAACTCTACCGTAAAAGATAAAAGTATTCTATTTGTGGGGCTCTTTTTAGAAGCTTCTTGGGATATATCGTACCTTTGCTCCTAGTTATTTATCCGTCAAATATAAGTGTACAAACTTTTGGGTGCATATCCTACTAATATTATAAACGCGAAAGTTTATGAGGATGGATGGATGGATGGATGTTTGTTACTCTTTTACGCAAAAACTACTGAACGTATTGAGATGAAACTTTGCAATATAATAGCTTATATATCAGAATAACACATAGGCTATAAATTATAATGATATTGCGTACATTTTTCATAATATAACGATAAATGAGAAATCTGAGAAGTTATTCTAGAGTGTTCTACAGTGCGCTTCAAGAAATGTCAAAAAAATCAACTGTCGAATCGAACAACCGTCAAATCGTTTTTTGTTTTATTTTTTGGATTTTCCACCTCTTTTATTTAGGGTGGTAAGGTAGGGCCTCGGGTTTGAAAGACGGAACGTGACATAGTCTACTTTTTATCCCGGATAAATAAAAGGTTCCCATGGGATAGCACAAAAATCAAAAAATCATGCGGGCGAAGCCGCGGGTAAAAACTAGTCTCTGATAAATCTGGCAGAACGAGACAATCTTGTATCACAGCGCTGGGAACGGGCAGGTTGCGTATCCGTCAAAGCAGAGATACTATGACTATGATGAGTTGAATGCGGGAAAAAAATCAGCAAAGCTCATCTAACTCGCAAATTTGTGCATAACCATGTCAGAAGCCTTTGGGCGGCTTAATTTGTGACGCCAGGCCCATCTGAATTATACGAACTTTCTTCTATCTATGGTGGGAAAGGAGGCCTTTTTTGTTAAGGGGAGAACGCTTATGGACCGCCTCGCCTCGGGGACGAATAGGGGTTATGAAAAGCGGCCTAGAGTTCAAAATTATGGGTGGAGCTAACCTGTTGTGTGTAAGCGTGACGAGTTTTCGTCTCCATAACTCAGTCGTCATTGTGTTTAGAAGGCCTCCTCTCGATAGAGAGTAGTATACTGCACAATAACCGCCAAAATTGGCGGGATTGGGGCAGGCCTTGGCTTATTGGCCAACAGTATTGAAAGAAAAAGAAGTGTCATATCATTGCTCTAGATTCTAGAGCAGTGATATGACATTTCTTGTTCATATCAATTCTCTAGATTTTAGAGCATCGAAAAAAGAAAAATCACAACAATGCTCAACATGTTAACGACTGGGTCATATCGGTTAAATCTCCCCTAATGATCCATCGCTCGGTGCGAGCTCTACGTCCGACTAATGGCAATCATTTGCACACGTGTAGTGGATTACACGTGATGGCAAATTTAGCGGCTTTTCAACCGGCTACTGCTGTCTCTCTTACAAGTTTGAGTAAATAGGTAGTCTAGATATAGGCCTCCCGTATAAATCTGAAATAAGACCGTTTGGAAGCGGCTTTCATCCACCGTGATCCAGGTTATCTAAACTTCTTATTCATATGTAGGTATGCGACTATTTTGACGATTCTTTGTTTTGTTTAGTAGATCATACTTTAGTAGTCCCATTATAATTTTATCGGAATCAGCTGAGATTTAAAAAATCAACAATAATGTGTAAATTACTACGTCGATGACATATTGACCCGCGCGAACTATTCGATCGAATAGGCTATTTGACTAGTTTTTGGAAATCGTTTTAAATTATTCGTTAGTACATACTAAGCACACTACATTTATATTTCCGAGAGATCTACTGTATTAACAATGAAAATCAGTGTTAAAGAATATATATTCAAGATCCCACCAAAAACGACATTCTATAATGGCGCTGGTCTTTGACGTCACACACTAGTAAATACCAGTAAATACGCTAACAACAGTAAATATGTTCACATCTAAATAATGACAAAAAATACCTTAAAAGTAACTTACAGATCCTGTAATATGACTCCGAAATCACAGAACACAAATTACACAAACAACAGTCAATCGAGAAATTTTTGTTTACTGTCATGTGACGTCACCAGAGTTGCCGCCCTTCTTAGAGCGTTACGTCACAGATAAAATATCAAAATAATATCGTACTTTATTTCGTACGATTTGCGAAAATCAGACATAATATATTTTAAATAAAGTGAAATATGTCTTTTCCAGGCTATTATCTTTAAGGATTACCACAATTAATAGTATATTAAATTTTCAATGTTGTCAAATAGCCTATTCTGTACACGGTTGAATTCGGTTATGCCAATTTTGGCGAAAAAATATTTTTTATGGACAAGAGTTCTAAAATAGCATTTGCAAAACTATAGTACCTTTTAATACAGTAAAGAGAATGTTTATTGATCCGTTCGTCTCAATGCAGGCTCCGTCTAGCCAGGTGCCTGCCACTGACAGGTCTCCTATAACGCGGGACGTCTGCGTAAATATGGACTATCTACTTGTAATGTTTTGATAAGAGGATTATGAATGCACGCTTGGATTATTTAGTTATTCAATTTGATGCAGACGGTAATATGTATCATTATAATTGGCAGGTCAGAGTTATTTGCTTGGTCAAATTACATTGCGTCATAATACATTAATAAGTAAATGTAAGTTCGTATAGGTAGGTATACCGGGTGGCTAGCCGTGAGGTCAAGAGTTTTTAGGCCGCCTGAAGGCTTCTGACATGGCTAAACAGTTAAAACAACCGGGACCTACAATTTAACGTGTCATCCGAGCCACGGTAGCGCTCAGTTTGAAAATGTCACCCGCGGTCACCCATACAAATATAGGGTTATTTCTAGTAAATTTGCATCCTTTTAAGGGTTTATTCTGTACATCAAAACTAACAACTTTTGTTCTGCAACTATTATAAAATTTAAAAAAAAAACGTTCTTCCATATCATAGAAAAATATCGTTCACCCGCGGCAAAATGTATGGGACAGCTGATTTTTTTTGAGTTTTGACAAAAATCGCAGAACAAAAGTTGTTAGTTTTGATGTAAAGAATAAGTCCCTAAAAGGATGCTAATTGATTAGAAATAACCCTGTATAGATACCGACCGTGCGGAACGTTGCTTAATTTCGATGATCGCTGACAATCACCTAGTCAATCTATGCTAGGAGCGCTACTACATTAATTACAAAATTCAAATAAAATTACAACATAAAATTAATTTGAATAAATGAATTACTCTCAAAATTAACAATTACCTACATACAAGTTATATCGTCATCGTTACTGCTTTGTCTTTTGCTGGATATAGGCCAACTATAATAAAATTGGTTGAAACTGTTGAAGCGCTTTTCCAGCCGCTCCTGTAATTTAATTCGCGTCATTAAAGTCGTCATTTTTTTTTCCAGTAACAAAGGGGTTAGTATTAGTACGGGTTTACACGTAAATTGGAACTACTGTAGTTTCCGTGTGTCTCTATACATTTTTGTACCGCGCCCCTGGCGGAAACGAGGAAGAAATGACAAAAATGTATGGAGACACACGCAAACGCGCAAGTTTAAGTAAACTATGCAAAACCTGTATACTACGTGCTACCAAAGATGAGACTTAAGAAGCCACTTTGGATTGTAATAAATATACAAATTCTGGATAATAGATGTACAATGTGTAAAAAACGTTTAATATATACACAAATTCTGGATAATTAGTTTGTACACGACTGTACCTGCGCAAGATCCCCCACCACTGACGCTCGTCAAGTCTCATCTTTGGTGGCACGCACTATACTAAAGGCTTAGTTTGCTCAGGCGCTGATAACTGTTTTCAGTATAGTTTTCGAAGTTGAGATATATCGCGATCTAGCTGGGAACTATTTATGTTCGAAACTAGGCCCAATTTTAAAGGGGCCCCTTTAAAATTGGAAAATCGTAAATTTAATAGCAACGTAAAATTGTGTTCTCTATCAAATGCATAATATGTATAGTGAAAAAGAAACAGAGGTACTCCAAATTGCTAAAATTATAATTACAATGTCGCCTCTAAAATAGGGCCTGTTGAAATTCACAACTGTTTTCAATCAAATCAACAATTATAATTCACGGATGAGTGACTAACAACTCATATAACTCAACAAATGACTTATTTTTATGCGCCCACACAACACTGCAGTCGAAGCAGTCGAACTGTATTGTTTCGTAAACACGCCTTTTCCGGTGTATTCTTTTTTCTTACATACTCGTATGAATAAGCACATAAGTTCTGCTGTTCTGTGTGAGTAAGTATCTCGCGCGCCAGCTATAGAAAAGGCCTGTCTGTAAATCTCTATGGTTTCAGTTGTCTTCGTTCTGATCAAGTAACATTTATTTAGCGTGCTTTGAAAATATACAATTTTACGAACATGCTATTGAGACAAGTGACGCTGTAGACCGTTATAAAAAAAAATGCCAATTGGACGCTTGGTGTCGTGACCACCAAGATTGCCCTCCTTCCTGAAGCCATCCCTGATCATATGATTTTCATTCTCATTTCATCGTTCTTCTCATAGCAGAGTTAGTATTTGGTAGTTATCTAGATTTCACACTAAGTTGTCCAACTTTTAGCATTGTAGGTAATAGTCTGGTCGCCGCACGTTTACCAAAAGTTTCAGGCACGTTTTGGAAATTTGAAATGTTCAATACTTGTATGATAAGGTTTCCAGTATTCTAACTTACGATCCTTATACACAACATTGTAATTTGTAGGTATAAATAGACCGAACTAAATTTCAAATCACAATTCCATTGTGTGCTGCCATGGCAGCCATCAAAAGAAGTCGACCCTTCCTTTGACCTTTAAGAAGCAGACCCTCCCCGACCGTTATTTTGAAACATTGCCAATTATAAATCTTTTGTAACTCTACCAATTTTGTAGCCCCTACAGGGAAAACGGTTTTTTTGTATTTGTTACTGTTTAAGTTAGCGTTAATTTTCATGGTTTCATCTCCAACTTGCGCAGTAGCGAAGTTTGAAAGGTTGCTTATTGTGTGATACCTGAAACTGTGGAAATGTGGAACGTTCTAGAAAACCGAGCGCGTACTCAGTCCGCCTTGGCGTCTCGCTCCGCAGTGACCTGTTAGTCGAGTCAGGAGCACCACTCAGGATATACCTATATTTGTGAGTTCCATTATTTTTTATTACCTTTCATTGTTGTAAACATTTTCATACCCAAGCGTAAGCGTGAAGTATGAAATGCGTGTTAAAAAATTGCAGACGAGGCTTATGGAAAAAATTGTAAGTAAGCAAGAATAAATTGTAAGGTTGTTGCATTGTTTTCATCACGTTTCAAGTATTGTATCATTGGTTTCACGTAATAGGGATTTGTGCTGGGGCTTAGAAATGGTGTCGCGCGACAAACGCGGCTTGACCTCATCTGTTGCCATAACATCTCGTATGACGCATGCATCGTAAAATTAACAACGCTAGGACCTAGGTAATTGAGTAGGTATGTTGTGTTCAGCTTTCTGAGTCAATTGCATCGTGTTAGAAAATGGAAAGAAAGTAGGATACTCATGTTAGGTACTTAAATGGTTTTTGTTTGTAACATGGATTTCTTAATCGATATTTAAGCCAATAATTTCACATCAGAATCACCATAGAACGCGCACTGCTGGTCAATGATCATATGTCTCACATTTAGAATAAAATTAAAAACAGATAATACTACGAAACTATAAAATGGATGTCGGTGCGTCCAGATCACGTTTTCGATTAATCCCAGTACATATTTATCTACATATCCGAACCATACAAATCGACGGATGTGACGTTAGTTACAACCTGAGTAATATCCAATCCTGACTGAAGCTCACATAAAGCTGCGCGTTGATTGAGTTTCGCTTGTAGCTAACCTCACATCCGCCGACTTCTATGATTCAACCTATACATTGTATTGATAAAACGTACTTACGAGACTTACATCGGAGGTTTGAAAGAAGAGATTTTTTTTCTCGATGAAAGATGTAAAATGGCAATCACTAGTATTACTAACCGCGAGGGTAGCGAGCGCGAAAACTTTTAAGACGTTCATAAATTGAGATAGAGTTCATGGCGTGAGACGGTGTGTTTATAATATTTGAACCCCATATCAACCAACCCCGAAATCAATTCATTTGTTTTTATTTTCGTAGTAATACAGTTAATACCATAACGTTACTTATTTTACACTGAAAATACTTATAAAAAAAAGATATTATGTTTACATTGCTGTTCCATACAAAAAGTTCATCGAGTCTTGACAAAGTGTATGGAACACCTGATTTTTATACGATTTCGAGGTTGGTGTTATGGTACCACACTAATCTCGAAAACTATATTTCGAAAACCGTGGCAATTTCACTGAACACAAGTTTTGTGTATTAACCTCAAAAATGCGGGTTCAGATTATGCGGTCGGGTAGTAACCTTTCCTTAACCTTTTTAGGGTTCCAAACCTTAAATCACAAAAAATAGGGCCTCAAAATTCACAAAATATGGGTATCATATAAAAGAACTTCATTAGCACATGCTAAAACAGGTTTTTGATTATTGTAAAGTGTAATAACAAAGTGTAATTTTCGATGTATGACGAGAAAAGTGAAAAAAAAAACTTTTTCGTCGATAGTTACGGTATAGAGATTTTATGAACGTATTCCCAATTTTGTGTAATTTTATGGATTTGTACGGAACCTTCGATGTGCGAGCCTGACTCGCACTTGTCCGGTTTTTCTTTTCTTTACTGAACAACCTGTACTCGTATATACTAATACGGAGATGCAGTTGTTCGATGAGTTTATTGAAAATTAAGTGACACATCTCAGCGCCACATTGCACGTGCATCATTATACTTTAAAATCGGTCACTTGACCGCAAAACATGGAAGCTAAAAGACAGCATATTGCCTCTTAAACGATGTGGACTTGGACCTTTCTTTATTGGTTTGACCTCTTGATTTCGCAATAGTGAAAACTCTAAGGAAATCGTTTTAGTAGCTTGTAAGATCATAATGAACTCTACCGTAAAAGATAAAAGTATTCTATTTGTGGGGCTCTTTTTAGAAGCTTCTTGGGATATATCGTACCTTTGCTCCTAGTTATTTATCCGTCAAATATAAGTGTACAAACTTTTGGGTGCATATCCTACTAATATTATAAACGCGAAAGTTTATGAGGATGGATGGATGGATGGATGTTTGTTACTCTTTTACGCAAAAACTACTGAACGTATTGAGATGAAACTTTGCAATATAATAGCTTATATATCAGAATAACACATAGGCTATAAATTATAATGATATTGCGTACATTTTTCATAATATAACGATAAATGAGAAATCTGAGAAGTTATTCTAGAGTGTTCTACAGTGCGCTTCAAGAAATGTCAAAAAAATCAACTGTCGAATCGAACAACCGTCAAATCGTTTTTTGTTTTATTTTTTGGATTTTCCACCTCTTTTATTTAGGGTGGTAAGGTAGGGCCTCGGGTTTGAAAGACGGAACGTGACATAGTCTACTTTTTATCCCGGATAAATAAAAGGTTCCCATGGGATAGCACAAAAATCAAAAAATCATGCGGGCGAAGCCGCGGGTAAAAACTAGTCTCTGATAAATCTGGCAGAACGAGACAATCTTGTATCACAGCGCTGGGAACGGGCAGGTTGCGTATCCGTCAAAGCAGAGATACTATGACTATGATGAGTTGAATGCGGGAAAAAAATCAGCAAAGCTCATCTAACTCGCAAATTTGTGTATAACCATGTCAGAAGCCTTTGGGCGGCTTAATTTGTGACGCCAGGCCCATCTGAATTATACGAACTTTCTTCTATCTATGGTGGGAAAGGAGGCCTTTTTTGTTAAGGGGAGAACGCTTATGGACCGCCTCGCCTCGGGGACGAATAGGGGTTATGAAAAGCGGCCTAGAGTTCAAAATTATGGGTGGAGCTAACCTGTTGTGTGTAAGCGTGACGAGTTTTCGTCTCCATAACTCAGTCGTCATTGTGTTTAGAAGGCCTCCTCTCGATAGAGAGTAGTATACTGCACAATAACCGCCAAAATTGGCGGGATTGGGGCAGGCCTTGGCTTATTGGCCAACAGTATTGAAAGAAAAAGAAGTGTCATATCATTGCTCTAGATTCTAGAGCAGTGATATGACATTTCTTGTTCATATCAATTCTCTAGATTTTAGAGCATCGAAAAAAGAAAAATCACAACAATGCTCAACATGTTAACGACTGGGTCATATCGGTTAAATCTCCCCTAATGATCCATCGCTCGGTGCGAGCTCTACGTCCGACTAATGGCAATCATTTGCACACGTGTAGTGGATTACACGTGATGGCAAATTTAGCGGCTTTTCAACCGGCTACTGCTGTCTCTCTTACAAGTTTGAGTAAATAGGTAGTCATTATTTCTTTTTAATTCCCTGTTAAGTATTTATCAATCATAACCCGTATAATGTGTTAAAGAAAAATTGGTTTGGATATATTTTGATTTAACGAAAGAGTTAATTATTTTAACCAATTATTTTCGTTTTTAGTATCTACTCTGTCATACTGTGATTTAAAAACGAGAAATACTACAAAACGTGTGTAGTTTTATGACAACATGCTTTGTTTGAAGTTTGGAAATTCGCATGTGATTTTTTTTGGAGACTTGTAATATTGGCGCATAAAGACCCCTTAACTTAGGTAACATTTGGGTTTGTTGTTGTTCTTGTTCCATAAACAAACTGAACTTAGTTTATTAGTGGTGGAAGCTATGTTATGGATTGGTTTAAGTAATTTGTTCCTGTTATGTGTTGTTCCCTGGCTACATTGTTTGGTTTCAAGTTTCAGGGGGTAATTTAACAAGAGTATAGGCCGCTTAAAGGCCGTTGACATTTTTATTCTTATTTGATTTGTAGAATGTTGCCTAGGTAATATTAATTCGAAAAAAATACCTTCAATAAGCGTGCTGATTAGGCAAAAGAAATATTAATGTAGCTGTGCTAAAATATATGTTGTATTCATAAACATGTAACATGAATATAATTACATAATTACCAATGCGCAAGTAGCTATTGTTCCGAAAAAGATATTCTTAGAATCGCTGGAAAATGCATTGCGATAGCAATAATATAAATGTACCTATCTACGAGTGCCTATTCTTGTATAATTATTATGTAAGACTAAGGTATTAGAGCCAAATTATGACATAATTGCATTAGCAGAAACTTGATATTATATAAAAGAACTTCATTAAATTTTTCATTTCAGAGTAAATGAGGTACGTACTTATTTCAACGGTGTTAAGTTTATACCGATTGCACAGTTAATACGAGTAGGTATTGTTGCGCAATCATACTAATATTATAAATCTGAAAAGTTTGCTGGTTTGTTCCTCTTTCACGCAGCAATGGATCAACATATTGACTTGATTTTTGGCATGGATATCATACTAATATAATAAATCTGAAAAGCTTGTTGGTTTGTTTGTTTGTTGGTTTGTTCCTCTTTCACGCAGCAATGGATCAACATATTGACTTGATTTTTGGCATGGATATCATACTAATATAATAAATCTGAAAAGCTTGTTGGTTTGTTTGTTTGTTGGTTTGTTTGTTTGTTGGTTTGTTCCTCTTTCACGCAGCAATGGATCAACATATTGACTTGATTTTTGGCATGGATATCATACTAATATAATAAATCTGAAAAGCTTGTTGGTTTGTTTGTTTGTTGGTTTGTACCTCTTTCACGCAGCAATGGATCAACGTATTGACTTGATTTTTGGCATGGATATCATACTAATATACTAAATCTGAAAAGCTTGTTGGTTTGTTTGTTTGTTGGTTTGTTTGTTTGTTGGTTTGTACCTCTTTCACGCAGCAATGGATCAACGTATTGACTTGATTTTTGGCATGGATATCATACTAATATAATAAATCTGAAAAGCTTGTTGGTTTGTTTGTTTGTTGGTTTGTACCTCTTTCACGCAGCAATGGATCAACGTATTGACTTGATTTTTGGCATGGATATCATACTAATATAATAAATCTGAAAAGCTTGTTGGTTTGTTTGTTTGTTGGTTTGTACCTCTTTCACGCAGCAATGGATCAACGTATTGACTTGATTTTTGGCATGGATATCATACTAATATAATAAATCTGAAAAGCTTGTTGGTTTGTTTGTTTGTTGGTTTGTACCTCTTTCACGCAGCAATGGATCAACGTATTGACTTGATTTTTGGCATGGATATCATACTAATATACTAAATCTGAAAAGCTTGTTGGTTTGTTTGTTTGTTGGTTTGTACCTCTTTCACGCAGCAATGGATCAACGTATTGACTTGATTTTTGGCATGGATATCATACTAATATAATAAATCTGAAAAGCTTGTTGGTTTGTTTGTTTGTTGGTTTGTACCTCTTTCACGCAGCAATGGATCAACGTATTGACTTGATTTTTGGCATGGATATCATACTAATATACTAAATCTGAAAAGCTTGTTGGTTTGTTGGTTTGTTTGTTTGTTGGTTTGTACCTCTTTCACGCAGCAATGGATCAACGTATTGACTTGATTTTTGGCATGGATATCATACTAATATAATAAATCTGAAAAGCTTGTTGGTTTGTTTGTTTGTTGGTTTGTACCTCTTTCACGCAGCAATGGATCAACATATTGACTTGATTTTTGGCATGGATATCATACTAATATACTAAATCTGAAAAGCTTGTTGGTTTGTTTGTTTGTTGGTTTGTACCTCTTTCACGCAGCAATGGATCAACGTATTGACCTGATTTTTGGCATGGATATCATACTAATATTATAAATCTGAAAAATTTGTTGGTTTGTTTGTTTGTTGGTTTGTACCTCTTTCACGCAGCAATGGATCAACGTATTGACTTGATTTTTGGCATGGATATCATACTAATATAATAAATCTGAAAAGCTTGTTGGTTTGTTTGTTTGTTGGTTTGTACCTCTTTCACGCAGCAATGGATCAACGTATTGACTTGATTTTTGGCATGGATATCATACTAATATACTAAATCTGAAAAGCTTGTTGGTTTGTTTGTTTGTTGGTTTGTACCTCTTTCACGCAGCAATGGATCAACGTATTGACTTGATTTTTGGCATGGATATCATACTAATATAATAAATCTGAAAAGCTTGTTGGTTTGTTTGTTTGTTGGTTTGTTCCTCTTTCACGCAGCAATAGATCAACGTATTGACTTGATTTTTGGCATGGATATCATACTAATATTATAAATCTGGAATGTTTGTTGGTTTGTTCCTCTTTCACGCAGCAATGGATCAACGTATTGACTTGATTTTTGGCATGGATATCATACTAATATAATAAATCTGAAAAGTTTGTTGGTTTGTTCCTCTTTCACGCAGCAATGGATCAACGTATTGACTTGATTTTTGGCATGGATATCATACTAATATAATAAATCTAAAAAGCTTGTTGGTTTGTTTCTTTGTTGGTTTGTACCTCTTTCACGCAGCAATGGATCAACGTATTGACTTGATTTTTGGCATGGATATCATACTAATATTATAAATCTGAAAAATTTGTTGGTTTGTTTGTTTGTTGGTTTGTTCCTCTTTCACGCAGCAATGGATCAACGTATTGACTTGATTTTTGGCATGGATATCATACTAATATTATAAATCTGAAAAATTTGTTGGTTTGTTTGTTTGTTGGTTTGTACCTCTTTCACGCAGCAATGGATCAACGTATTGACTTGATTTTTGGCATGGATATCATACTAATATTATAAATCTGAAAAATTTGTTGGTTTGTTTGTTTGTTGGTTTGTTCCTCTTTCACGCAGCAATGGATCAACGTATTGACTTGATTTTTGGCATGGATATCATACTAATATAATAAATCTGAAAAGTTTGTTGGTTTGTTCCTCTTTCACGCAGCAATGGATCAACGTATTGACTTGATTTTTGGCATGGATATCATACTAATATAATAAATCTAAAAAGCTTGTTGGTTTGTTTCTTTGTTGGTTTGTACCTCTTTCACGCAGCAATGGATCAACGTATTGACTTGATTTTTGGCATGGATATCATACTAATATTATAAATCTGAAAAATTTGTTGGTTTGTTTGTTTGTTGGTTTGTTCCTCTTTCACGCAGCAATGGATCAACGTATTGACTTGATTTTTGGCATGGATATCATACTAATATTATAAATCTGAAAAATTTGTTGGTTTGTTTGTTTGTTGGTTTGTACCTCTTTCACGCAGCAATGGATCAACATATTGACTTGATTTTTGGCATGGATATCATACTAATATAATAAATCTGAAAAGCTTGTTGGTTTGTTTGTTTGTTGGTTTGTACCTCTTTCACGCAGCAATGGATCAACGTATTGACTTGATTTTTGGCATGGATATCATACTAATATACTAAATCTGAAAAGCTTGTTGGTTTGTTTGTTTGTTGGTTTGTTTGTTTGTTGGTTTGTACCTCTTTCACGCAGCAATGGATCAACGTATTGACTTGATTTTTGGCATGGATATCATACTAATATAATAAATCTGAAAAGCTTGTTGGTTTGTTTGTTTGTTGGTTTGTACCTCTTTCACGCAGCAATGGATCAACATATTGACTTGATTTTTGGCATGGATATCATACTAATATACTAAATCTGAAAAGCTTGTTGGTTTGTTTGTTTGTTGGTTTGTACCTCTTTCACGCAGCAATGGATCAACGTATTGACTTGATTTTTGGCATGGATATCATACTAATATACTAAATCTGAAAAGCTTGTTGGTTTGTTTGTTTGTTTGTTTGTTGGTTTGTACCTCTTTCACGCAGCAATGGATCAACGTATTGACTTGATTTTTGGCATGGATATCATACTAATATAATAAATCTGAAAAGCTTGTTGGTTTGTTTGTTTGTTGGTTTGTACCTCTTTCACGCAGCAATGGATCAACGTATTGACTTGATTTTTGGCATGGATATCATACTAATATACTAAATCTGAAAAGCTTGTTGGTTTGTTTGTTTGTTGGTTTGTACCTCTTTCACGCAGCAATGGATCAACGTATTGACTTGATTTTTGGCATGGATATCATACTAATATAATAAATCTGAAAAGCTTGTTGGTTTGTTTGTTTGTTGGTTTGTTCCTCTTTCACGCAGCAATAGATCAACGTATTGACTTGATTTTTGGCATGGATATCATACTAATATTATAAATCTGGAATGTTTGTTGGTTTGTTCCTCTTTCACGCAGCAATGGATCAACGTATTGACTTGATTTTTGGCATGGATATCATACTAATATAATAAATCTGAAAAGTTTGTTGGTTTGTTCCTCTTTCACGCAGCAATGGATCAACGTATTGACTTGATTTTTGGCATGGATATCATACTAATATAATAAATCTAAAAAGCTTGTTGGTTTGTTTCTTTGTTGGTTTGTACCTCTTTCACGCAGCAATGGATCAACGTATTGACTTGATTTTTGGCATGGATATCATACTAATATTATAAATCTGAAAAATTTGTTGGTTTGTTTGTTTGTTGGTTTGTTCCTCTTTCACGCAGCAATGGATCAACGTATTGACTTGATTTTTGGCATGGATATCATACTAATATTATAAATCTGAAAAATTTGTTGGTTTGTTTGTTTGTTGGTTTGTACCTCTTTCACGCAGCAATGGATCAACGTATTGACTTGATTTTTGGCATGGATATCATACTAATATTATAAATCTGAAAAATTTGTTGGTTTGTTTGTTTGTTGGTTTGTACCTCTTTCACGCAGCAATGGATCAACGTATTGACTTGATTTTTGGCATGGATATAATTCATAGGCCGGAAAGTGACATAGGCTACTTTTATCCCGAAAAAATAAAAGGTTCCTGTGGAATAACACAAAAGTGAGAATACCACGCGGGCGAAGCCGCGGGCAAAAGCTAGTATAAAATAAATGCAGTTATGTCATCAAATGTTAGGTGTGATAATAATTATATACTAGGAGCTCGGCTTTGGGATAAGGTTTCCGTTTGATTTTATTTAAACAAGTGTGAATGTCTGTAATTGGAGATGAACTTCCCCAAAATCATGCTTGTAGATTCAGTTAACTATAACTCTAACGTAAGATTACACCTATGAAAACCACCGAATATAGTTTTTTAATTATTAGATATTTTAGCTGAGAACTATAATTACATTGATTTTCACGCAGATATCCCCTCATCAGAATCGGTCTATTTCAAAAAATTCATTTATTGACTCAATTCAACTCAACTCAATATTGGTGTATAAACTACTAGTTTTTCCCGCGGCTGCGCCCGCATGATATTTTGATTTTTGACGCAATATCATTATAATTTATAGCCTATGTGTTATTCTGATATACCTACTAATATTATAAACGCGAAAGTTTATGAGGATGGATGCATGGATGTTACTCTTTCACGCAAAAACTACTGAACGGATTGAGATGAAACTTTGCAATAATATAGCTTAAAGCTATTTTCAATTTATTTGCAAGTTATTTGCAATAATAAAACTTAAACAATTATTATTATTATACAATTACGGAAAAATAAATGTTTTGGATTTTCCCACGTTTTTGAGGGACAAGCTGGATGCAACCGATACTAATAAAGCAATGAAAACTGATTGATGGTTTTTTTAAACGATTTTATAGAAGAAACTCAATTTCTAATTTGATTTATGTTCAAGGACGCCATCAACATCACGCCGCCATATTTTACAAACCACACACACACACACACACACACACACACACACACACACACACAACACACACAAGCGCGCATGTTCAATTGTTGTTCAAAAATGGTTTCTGTCATATTAACTTCTCATTTATTTATTATGTATATATATACCTTTTTTGTACAATTCTTTGCTGGAGGTGGGCGTTGCTATCTGCGACACAGTCTTCCTGACTACTGCAGGTAGCATCGTTTCTTTGTTATTTGTTACCTTTTGTTTTTTGTACGAAATAAAGAATTTTTTGAATTTTTTTTTGAATTTTGAATTTTGAATGTCAAAAGATAATAAGATCCAGTATGAAATTCCTTTAAATGAAGATTGTTATGAAAGAAAATACCTAATAGGAAAATCATTTTCCAAAACAAATAAAGCAAATCATTGAATACAGTACAAGGTGACCTACGCTCGATGTACTTTTGCTTTATATCTTTTTGTAGGAACATTTACAGCGCTTTAGAAGTTATTGGCTACGTTCAAAAAGGAGTTGGTAAAGTTTTTATATGGGAGGCGGTCCTTGAAAACCGGCAGCGATGCGAGCTGTATTAATGTTTAGTGCCATATTTAAGAATATTATTTCACGCAAAAACATATTTTTGTGTATCGCCGTTTTATTATAATATCTCTTTTTTATTTCACTATGTAGAAAATATTTAGACTGAACTGGTAATACTAAGAGGAGGTCTGCGTAGTCTACGTATTAGACAGGAATCTTCAAACAACCAATAGCGGGCTGGTATTTTAGAGTTTGACATTTATTTATTTTTTAAAACATGGCGACCAGCCCTCTATTGGTTGTTCAATATTGACAATATCATTGCCTTTTGCTGTTTCATAATGTCACTGTCAGGTTTTATTTTTTTCAATTTAGGCTTAATGCAGTTATTTGGTGTAGCACATAGTTCATTTTTCGAATCTTTTTAGAACCCATTTGAAAATTAAATGGCGATGAAAAAAATTCTAAAAAATATGTGTTTGAAAAGATAATTATATAAGCTTTTTATTGGTATATATTTTGTTTCTGCAAGATTTCAAAAACCGCATCTTTTCCATATCCTTTTCGACGCACAAAAAATGACACCGCGATTTGTAAAATCGATTATGTTGTTTGCGGTACGAGTGCTCTACATAATCGCATTTACGATAATTACTAGGATTGTATTGCGGTAGAGTTTACTTTGTTGCCACCATCTGCCGGTCAGGGTCGAGGCTGAATCATATTTCGAACTAGCTGCCCGTGGTGGGCGATTCTGTATGAAAACAAGCGAAACGCGCTCTAACGTGCTCTTTGTTTTGTAAGAAATTCGCATAAAAATATTTATTTAAACTCGGTTTATTATTCATTTTAACGTAATTTTACATTTATCAAACATTTCTCCAAAGAAAATTCACGGAAATAAAAAAATACTTACCACGTTACGTTACGTTTTGTCGATAGAGAATCAGGCCCCTGGCTTCTCCCGGTTACGGATAAGTTATAGCTATAAACCTTTCATAAGAAATATTCTATTATTATTTTACGCAAAAAATCGCAACACCGACTACCACCGTCAGAATTTCCATGGAATTCGAATAATTTGCAGGAATCGATGTGACATCCATGTACACTTTTGTAGAGAGAAATTTAAATGGGACATCGTCGAAAGTATACTCTTTCGAATTAAAAAAAAAAGTAATTGTCGAAAATGTCGATAAAAATACAAAAAAAACATACAGACGAACATACGCAAGTAGCAAAATAGATCTAATAACTGTCTTCAAGACTACATTTCAACACTCTAATAATTTTTAGGGTTCTGTAGTCTGTACCTCAAAAGGAAAAAACGGAACCCTTATAGGATCACTTTGTTGTCCGTCTGTCCGTCTGTGTACACACAGACGGACAGACGACTGTGTGTATGTCAAGACTCTTTATCTCGGGAACGCGTAAAGATATCGAGTTAAAATATAAACTATATACGTATATCTATGGTCTCTTGCAGTTGTGTAAAAGAAAAACTTCTCAGTTATCTTTTAAAAAGTTAGAGCCGTTTATGTCGTAAAAAACCGCATATTTAGCACTCACAAAAATCAAAACCTACAGGGTACTTCCCGTTGACATAGAACTATGAAATTTGGCGAGAAGCATTGTCTCAGAGTACACATATAGGAAGAAATCTGAAAACTGTACATTTTTATTTAAATCACAAAAAAATAGGGCCTCAAAATTCAAAAAATATTGGTTCAAAATTCAAAGTGAGTAAATCATGTCATGTAAGGTACGAGTATCATATAAAATAACTTCATTAGCATATGCTAAAACAGGTTTTTAATTATTTTAACAGTATGTGATTTTCGATGTATGACGAGAAAAGTGAAAAAAAAAACTTTTTGTCCATGGTTATAGTATAGAGATTTTAACAACTTACTGTGACGTGACAACTTACGTGAATTTTGAGGACCTATTTTTTTGTGATTTCAATAAAAATGTACAGAGTTCAGATTTATTCCTATATGTGTACTCTTAGACAATGCTTCTCACCAAATTTCATAGTTGTATGTCAACGGGAAGTGCGTTTTTTACGACATAAACGGCTCTAACTTTTTAAACGTACCTGAGTTTTTTTTTACACAACTGCAAGAGACCATAGATATACGTATACAGTTTTAATTTCAACTCGATATCTTTACGCGTTTCTGAGATAAAGAGTGTTGACATACACACAGACGGACAACAAAGTGATCCTATAAGGGTTACGCTTTTTCTGTTTGAGGTACGGAACCCTAAATATAAAAATATACGGTGGTTCGTCGGTCAAAAACGCCACACGAGCGACCTCAATTCCTACGACGCTTCTCTTTTTGCTCACACCCTACTAGTGTTATAAGTTTCCATTGTACATGTACAGTGCAGTGCACAACTGCACACTAGCCAGGGTCGAGGTTGAATCTCTATCAGCTATGTATTTTCCGTACTACTCCGTAGCATTGCGTAGCCTTCAGTCACCTTCAGGCGCGCGCTGCGTAGCCACTTCTTGTTTATAAGCGCCTAGTACCTATAACCTAGTTTTATAGGAAAATGTTAGTGAAACTGTTACAGTGCAAAATATTCCACTAAATATAAATTCTGTCGATTTGTGTGCAGTGTTTATTGAGTTTTCTCACGTGTGTGTTTGAAGTTTGTATGTCATTTTTTTATCTTTAATATTATAATTTGTACTATTCTAATATCGCGTACACATGTGCATGTGATGAATTTAAAAGTGGCTGACCTTGTTTCCTAAATGTGTTAAGTATAAAAAATGTTTATTAGAAGTGAACTAACATCCGGCTACAATGACGAAGCCGGTACTACTGGGTACTACAATGCAGCTAAAATCTGTCAATTCTTGTCGAACATCGAGCTCATCTTCCGCATAAAAACTATTATTTCCTTCGATTGTTCTTCAATGGTAGAGTTCCATTGTATTAGAAATGTCATAATTTTCGAAAAACAAAATTGCAACGTACGCGTACAATAAAAACCGGCATTACAAGACTAAAACATTTTATTGAAATTGAGCTTCGCCGTTCGATATTTAAAATTGATGACTATTATACTCACACGTAGACAAGGCTGAATAGCAAAGCGACCTCTTTGGTCATTGGGCTGAATGCTTGATGTCTATTGCCAGTATGATGGTTAGATGTACGCGAACTTTTTGAAAGAAAGAAGTGTTTTTTTTTTATTACTTACCGGCCTCGGGCTTTTCTAGCTACATTATTACCCTAGAGCGCTATTTAGTCACCTACAAGCCCCATTTGGAGGTAACAAGAACTTACTTACCGAACATGAGAGATGTAAAATTATATTAGCAACTTTCAGCACGGTTAGTATTTGTATGGGTGACCGCGGGTGGCATTTTCCAACTGAGCGCTACCGTGGCTCGGATGACACGTTAAATTGTAGGTCCAGATTGTTTTAACCGTTTAGCTATGTCAGAAGCCTTCAGGCGGCCTAAAAACTCTGACACCAGGACTAGCCACCCAGCCTATATGAACTTACTTACGGAGTTATATTACATCTCTACAAGGAATTATTACAACTTAACCAGCATTTCGATATGTTTTATGCTCTTAACAAAATAATTGTAATAACTGTACATTTTTATTTACTCACCTTGTAACCTCGCGACGAGTTTAATTACATATTATTGTATGTATTGCATAACTTCTTGTTTACTAGTACCTACTCAAGGTAATATTATTGAGTGGATGCCGTGTATTCTGTCTTTTCTAGTGTATACTATGTTTTGTTGTTGGGTTTGGACAATTCAACATTATTTTTTTGAATTTAATTCGAATGTAGATACGCCATTAATATTTCACCAACCCTAAAGTCAGCGTGGTCAGTCACCTTGGTTTTATTTTTTTGATAGTGTTAACATGTTATTCATTCGCCATGACGTCTAAGCTTTAAAAAAACCACTAAATGCAGTTGCCATGGAGGATACACTAATTCTTTGTACGCAAATAGTTGCGTACAAAGAGAGTCCTCGTAGGCAACAGGTTACAAACATTGGTTGCGAACGCAGCCAAAAGATAGTCAGTCTAGATAAAACTTTTTGCAAATTCAACATTTTAAGAATTCAACTTTTTATACCGAAACCAAAGTCAAAATAAGCAAAATTATGACGAAAATCACCCAATTGTCACTTTTAGTAAAACTAAAGCAGTGATAATTGTGGCCGTAATAATTCGATAGGAACCATACATTGCAGCAAAAAAAAAAGGTTTTGGAAATCCAAGTTGAGTAGTTCAGCAAAAAAAAACAGGAAATTGAATTTCTCGCAATGAATCTAGCGTTTAACCTAAAAGAACGGAATGCTATGTATATTTTTTTATAACTACGGAACTCTGTCATATTATTGAATACTAGCAACCCGCCCCGGCTTCACACAGGTGTATTATACATATAAACCTTCCTCTTGAATCACTCTATCTATTAAAAAAACTGTATCAAAATCCGTTGCGTAGTTTTAAAGATATAAGCATATACATGGAAGGAAATGGGGGAGACCTTTGCCCAGAAGTGGGACAGCATAGGTTGAGGAAAAAAAATAGGGACAGACAGCGGGAAGCGACTTTGTTTTATGCTATGTAGTGAAGTCTCGACAGTCGATTGGACTGATTATATGACATTTGGTCAAACACTCTCCATCCAAGTTGTACCGTTTCCGAGCTGTTGACGTTTCAATTTTGTATGGCGGCCATGTTTTTTTGTTCGGCAGCCATCTTTTTTTTTCAATTATCCACAAGACAGTAGAAAGAGGTCTCACTACCATGCGGGGATACACTGACGATTTTCCTTCAATACTATCATGTAAATGATAATAATAGGTATGTATGTATCGTACTTCTTCATCTTCTGTATGTGAACATTTTTCAGTGACCTTCAGTCTCGCTACTATCCTATGTTATTATTCATATCTGCCTGCCAATCTCTCTTATTCACGTGCTAGCTATGAACACTGTATTTTATTCGTAGCAGCGTGCTAGAGGAAAATCATGAAGAAAATTTATCGCATTGCGGAAGTTATTTTTTGCAATTACAGCTTCTGCAGTTCTATTTTAAACTTTTTATTATCTAGTGATGGTCAGAAATAGCATTGGTTGTGGATGACTCGGTTGTATAGCAACTGGTTAGAAAAAAACTGCAAGCAACTGCGAAATTAGATAAACCTTACACGTATGAGAAATCAATTCAATTTCTTTATTTACCAAAGATTAGCCTTTTTTTTCGAGGGGGATATCTTCCAATGATGCCCGACCGCTTTGGGGTGCAGTCGGGTTATGTGGGATTGTACCCACTAAAACCCCTAAGGTGGTGCCAGCCTTTGTGCCTTCTTGAGAGCTCCGGGATCTCCAAAAGGAACGCACCGATGCTCCCGGCACTTTGTGTGTCTACTCGCCTGGTAGTAGAACCAGGCTTGTACGGTCCTGTACGACAGCGTTGCCACAAACGCAGCCGTACTCCTCGGGCCCGCTTGAGTGGATGGCCAGAGCCCCAACTTTAATTACCCACGAGCCTAAGGGTCCCCTTTTAGTAGGCTCTTACCCTATTCTAGTGCCCCTGCATCAGGGCAATACCAAAGATTAGCCTGATTACACAATGAAATACCTAATAATCGTAAAATAGTGTAAAACGTTAATACTACTTAATTTAAAAACTATTTACCATTACCTTCAGAATATAATACAAAAAAATACTTTTCGGCTACCTACATGTAACTGTATTTTGTAACCGGTTACGAAAGAAGACAATTTTCTCTTGCATCGCCCGTTGGCGTAGTTAACCATAGGTGACTATCCTAGCATAAGTACGAGTATATGCTGGAGTAGCCAATTGAACTTTAAGGCTCCTTTTTAACCGACTTCAAAAAAGAAGGTTCTCAATTCCTCTGTATTTTTTTTGTAAGTATGTATGTTACGCCATTACTCCGCCAATTATGAACCAATTTTGAAGATATTTTTTTTGTTTAGTACATCATATTTCAGCGGTTTCAATAATGTTAAAATTGTATAAATGAATTTGAGCAAACTAATCGATTTTTGTACACGAAAAATAATCATTTGTTCCCAACTGCCGTCTGCACGTTGTACAAAGATTGTGAGATTCGTGTTTGATGCAGTTCCTATGTTTAGTTTCAGAATCAGCAGCGCTTAGCCAAGATGCTGGGTGGTTCAGTGCTGTGGTTCCGACACGGGCTTCGCCTCCACGACAACCCCGCGCTTCACTGCGCTCTCGAAAACAAGAATGTGCCGTTCTTTCCCATGTTCGTCTTCGACGGGGAGACTGCTGGTATGTAACCCATTCTTAATTGTACTATCGAATCAAGGTTTATGAAGTCCGTAGAAGAATCTAAGTTACCGACACTATCCAGCAGAATAATAAACTTAATTAGCAGCGAGTAGAGCACATGAAGCCGTGTCTAGTGGAAGTGACACCCTCCTTACCTTACAATCGAAAGCTCGGGGGTTTAATTCCCGGTCCCGTACCAATGAGTTCTTTGGAATTTATGTACGGAATTTCACACCACTGGCTTTTCGGTGAAGGAACCTGCATATGTCCGTAGAAGAAATTAGATGGCGTATGTGAATCCAGCAATTCCCACTGGGCCAGCGTGGTGTATTTGGCCCAATCACCTTTCGTGGGTAGGCCTACGTCCTGCAGTGGAGTAAAAAAGGTTAGTAAAGTACAGAGCACGTGGCATGCAGAACTGATAACCGATAGAGCTGGCAAAGTCTCGATTGAAGACCACACACCGGTAAGCGCAGTAGAGAACTATAGTATCGCGCTGGATGCAAGCCGCATGTTTTATTGGGCTATTGCCCTACAGGTGATATGAAAAGGACACGGTGTTTTCGATGTTTCTTTATCAATCACATCTCTTCCCTTCTTGTGATAAAAAGCGTATGTACATTGCGACGTGATCTGAAAACGCTTCCTTCTGACTGGAGTCGAACTGGAGTGGACTGGAGTCGCAGCGTTCCAGTCCAGTCAGAAGGGTGCGTTTATAAGATCTGTATACGAAACAAACCGATATAGTATATATTCACCTAATGAAGAAGTACATTAAATTGCTCCGTCAACAGGCACGAAACTGGTCGGGTACAACCGCATGCGTTACCTGCTCGAAGCCTTGGAAGATCTCGACAACCAGCTCAGGAAGTACGGCGGCAGGCTTATCCTCATCAAGGGGAAGCCCCACCAAGTGTTCAGAAGACTTTGGGAGGAGTTCGGTAAGTTCAGTTATTGTCGCTTTTTAGCTGTCGCTTAGGGCTGGGGTACAGAATATCAAAGTACCGTCCACCTCTCTTCATAAATACCAGGTTTCCTTAAAATCAGCCCTGCACACGCCAAAACCTGCTGAGTTCTGGACCTACTGAGTTTTACCGCTTGCCGGCAAGATTTTCTGTTGCTGACAAATTATTGATGGTGCTTACAATGATGTTGACAAAGTTATGGCTCCGTCAAGTCCTTTATTCACCCATTTGTGTTTAGTATATAACATTATAGGACAGTTTATAGGGACGTTGTGGTCTAAAACAAAGCAGACATTCAGAAAATACTTGTTCTCTCTGACTAGTCTGACCTTAAAAAGTGTCTGATTCTACGTCTTTAATGTCTTATTCTACTAAAAAGTTCATAATTCTACGTCTTTAATGTCCCATTTTACCATCAGAATAACATTTATAGCTGCTTATGTAAAAACATATTGACATACTCCATCGCTTTCAGGCATCCGTCGTCTATCCTTCGAGCAAGACTGCGAGCCTCTGTGGCGGGCCCGAGACGACGCCGTGAAGAAAGCCTGCAAAGAGATCGGAGTGCAGTGTCGGGAACACGTGTCGCATACCCTGTGGGAGCCTGACACGGTCATCCGGGCTAACGGGGGAATCCCCCCGCTTACTTATCAAATGTTCCTGGTAAGTAGATATAGCTGGTGGTCGAAAACAGGGATATTGTTTAGGTGAAGATCTTTTGAAGGCAGCCTGCTAAGAGATTGGAGTGTGTCGGGAACACGTGTCGCATACTGTGTGGGAGCCTGATATGGTCATATGGGCGAACAAGGGGAATCCCGCTGCTTACTTATCAAATGTTCCTGAAAAGTAGATTAGAGTTCCTTGTAAGTAGTACTGCTAGTGGCCGAAAACATGGATATAATTTAGCTATGGATCTTCTGAAGGCAGCGTGCAACGAAATCGGGCTGCTGCACAGAATTCCCAGAGGAATAATGTGATCGATCGAGATAATCTGAAAGAGATGCATTGATTTAATAAGGCGCGAGTTAGAAAGAGACATGACAGAAATCTCGATTCAGTTGTGGTTGCCACATTTTTCGTTTAGAAACCTCAAATTTAAATACTTACTTAATATTTGACGATTTTGACAACTCTAGGCCAAATATTCCATACATTTTTGTGGTGAGAATTGCCCTCAAGTGGCAACAGCAGCGTTAGGATTTTAGAAAAAGAAAATGCCAAGTCAAATAGTAGTTTTTATTCTGTGGGGTGCGTTATCGGGAATACGAGCCGCATACTCTGCGAGAATTTAACTCTAGATTTAGTATCTTGGTAAGAGTAAATTTAAAAAATCGTTTAAAATACTTTAATACCTTACCTGCACCTTACTTACACTTATTTTAATTTTATGTTATTTGCAGCATACGGTAGCGACCATTGGCGACCCACCACGGCCGGTGCCCGACGCGGACCTCCGCGGCGTCAACTTCGGGACCCTACCCGACTGCTTCTACAGGGAGTTCACTGTATTTGATAAGGCAGGTATATTCTCGTCGGCATCTATTTTGCAGTACTTAGACGTTCGTAGTAGCCCAACGAGCTATGGAGAGGGCTATGCTCGGAGTCTCTCTGAGATTGAATCAGGAATGAGGAGATCCGAAGAAGAACCAAAGTTACCGACATAGCCCAGCGGATTGGCAAGTTGAAATGGCAATGGGAAAGGCACATAGCACATTTAGTCAAAAATTAATACAAAAATACACGTAACTTATGCGCAAAATTTGAAATCGCTTCAAAGCGAAATATATAGCGCGTATAACGTGGTTTCGTAATGCAAAGTATCACTGTATATTTTTCGGAACTTGTGCAACGTGAAATAAACATTATAATTTTATTGGAAAGTATTTTTACAGGTCCCCAGTCCGGAGCAATTGGGCGTTCACCTCGAAAGCGAAGACATCCGCATGATCCGCTGGGTGGGCGGCGAGACCGCGGCTCTCAAGCAGATGGAACAACGACTCGTAGTCGAATACAACACCTTTTTGAAGTGAGCAACACAACCAACTTCACACAAACATTCACACACACATGATCCGCTGGGTGGGCGGCGAGACCGAGGCCCACATACACACACACACACACACACACACACACACACACACACACACACACACACACACACACACACACACACACACACACACACACACACACACACACACACACACACACACACACACACACACACAAACACACACACACACACATGATCCGCTGGGTGGGCGGCGAGACCGAGGCCCACATACACACACACAAACACACACACACACACATGATCCGCTGGGTGGGCGGCGAGACCGAGGCCCACATACACACACACACACACACAAACACACACACACACACACACACAAACACACACACACACATACATAATTCGCTGAGTGGGCGGCGAGACCGCGGCCCTCAAGCAGATGGAACAACGACTCGTAGTCCAATACAAGACCTTGAAGTGAGCAACACAACCAACTTCACATAATATACCTACAATACTCGCGCGCACACATACATATTCCACACAAGGCGCGCGTCCGCACACTCGCACACTGTCCCACAAAATTCTCCGAAAAAGTATAGGCTGAATCAAACTTCTTGGCGGCTGTGTTAAAACGTGTTATCCGCAGATTGTAGCTAACATCACCGCAGCCAAGAAGTTTCATTCTGCCTATAACATATATAACTGTAACAGACACACTTTAGGTTTTATAACATTAAATAAGGATATTTAGGATGACTATAACATAGATACAATATTCTATTAACTAGATGTTCCGACTTTTTCAGAGGGTCGTATTTACCTACGCACGGCAACCCGGATCTTCTAGGCCCGCCGATATCTCTGAGCCCAGCGCTTCGATTTGGCTGTTTGTCTGTTCGAAGGTACCTATATTTCCTTTTATTATTCGATGTGGGGGCGATAAGTCCTGCACTGACGTCCCGCTTGGGGTGTTTTGTGCATTTCCCCCTCCAGAGACTACCCGAGCCAGCCCAGCTCCTTAAAGTAACGGAGCGTGGCTCTGAGCCGCTGGCATAACTGCTCCAGTGGCTTGGATGGTACAGGTACTAGATAGCGATGAGAATGAGGATGTCAATGACAAAGTAGTAGTGTCATGCAACCCGCAAGCGATATTAGTTTCTATTATAGCCTTTTCCTGCAGGTAACCACGACAGAGTGGGCTCTCGGTTGTTCCCAGTTTATACATTCTTATTATTTTCGATGTGGGGGCAATAAGTCTTGCCCTGACGTCCCGAATAGGGTGTTTTGTGCATTTCCCCCTCCACCGTCTACCCGAGCCAGCCCAGCTTCTTAAAGTAACGGAGCGTGGCTCTGGGCCGCTGGCATAACTGCTCCAGTGACTTGGATGGTATAGGTATTAGATAGCAATGAGGATGAGGATGTCGATGACTAAGCAATACTCGTGGTAGCGTCATGCAACCCGCAAACGATTCTTTTTAACACGCTTTTATTAGTTTCTCCTGTATGTTTGCTGAGCCGTGATGGTCAAGAGGTAGTGACACCCGCCTTCCAATCGTGAGGTCGTGGGTTCAAATCCCCGGTCCCGCACCAATGAGTTCTTTGGAATTTATGTACGGAATTTTCACAACACTGGATTTTCGGGGTTCGGAAGGAAAACATCGTGAGGCAACCTGCATACGTCGATAGAATACATTCGATGGCGTATGTGAATCCACCAACCCGCACTGGGCCAGCGTGGTGGATATGGCCCAATCACCCTTCGTGGGTGAGCCTACGTCCTGCAGTGGACTGTTAAAAAGGCTGGTACAGTATGTTTGCTTGCTTGCTTGTAACCAACCCCTTTGAGCGCGATTTTGCCCTACTTTAAGCGATCAGATTTTCTTTAAACTTTGCACACCTACCAAAGACTGATGACAATGCATTTATTCGATTACTAAAAAGTGAAAAATAAATATAGTTTAAAAAAAACTGAAAAACACGCTCTCATAGCATATCAAACTAAAAAGTGTAAAATAATTTTCAATATACCTAGGCAGAAAATAATAATGTACGAAAAATATTATTAATGATGTAAAAAAGCGTGCGGCACTTTGTGCCAAAATTTTTCGTAAATCAAGCACCCTACGCTTTTTTTTACAATGGTATTAAAATTTTTCGTTCATTATTACTTTCTGCCTATATATTGAAAATTATTGTACACTTTTTAGTTTGATATGCTATGAAAGCGTGTTTTTCAGTTTTTTTAAACTATATTTTTTCTGCTGTTTCCTTGCAATGCCACAGAACATTATCTACTATTTCATTCTCCTTCAGGGAACCATGACAGACTGTCTGAGGCTGTCGGTGGTTCTCAACTTATATGTCGAATCTTTGGAGGGATCTGCGTCTGTCATGGTGGCGTGGGTATAGCGGGCGAGGAGACAAATGCGAAGTTTTCAATTAAAGTCACAATCACTTTATTCTACAGAAGGTTAATGATCACAAAAATTAGTAAACGAGTACACAAAGTACACGGAGTTCCGCCAAGTAATGCTCACTGCGACTGTTCCATCAACAAACAAATGCCTGCCTCATTTTATCACAAAAACACTCCGTCCTGTTTTTCACACCAAATCCGCCATCTTACATCGGCCCCTTTTTCCGCCAATCATGCGATCCCAGTTCTCTTTGGATCTCCTTTCTGGCCAATCAGCAGCGTTCATACTGAGCGTTACTCCAGGAGTGTTGCCACTTCCACTCCTAGTCCTTCGAATCAAAATTATACTGGGTGGCACTATTAAAAATTAACTTAAAGCTATGCGCCGCCGTCATATACATTTGGCTATATAGGTACAGTGACCAGTGATGAGCCCTGCCATAAGTCGGAGGAATTTATTCGACACTTCTTTATTGACTGTAGCGCTTATGGCGTAGTTTGAATAGGTGTTTGTCAGCGATCACCAAAGTTAAGCAACGGTTGGCACGGTCAGTTTTCGGATGGGTGACCGCGGGTGGCATTTCCAACTGAGCGCTGCCGTGGCTCGGATGGCACGTAAAATTGTAGTTCCTGGTTGTTTAAACCCAGGCTAGCCACTCCGCCTATAGGAATTTAAATACTATTTGTCCTTTAATTTAAAAAAAAATCTTGAAATTGTGTCTTGTATTACAGATTCTACTGGTCTCTCCAAGATTTGTTCCGTAAAGTGCATCAAGGCCAGCTCAATTCTACACATTTTGTTACTGGTATGAATGCTAATGAACTCTTTTATTACTTGTTCTAATTATCTATTGATTTTTTGCTATTAAATATTTCGAACACTTTTTTAAAATATATTTTGAATGTATCAAAAATTGTAACTTTAACTGTAAGTGGTACCATGATTGCCTGTATTGGCCTGAATTAAACTGGCAAACACTCAGCTTGAAGTTATAAGAACTTTTGAGCACTGACGCGAGTGCGCAACTGTAAAGAAAAATAGATTCATTGATTTGTCATACGTTGCAAATAAATATTGAAACAGATGTTATAAGCCGCGTCACACAAATTGGCGGAAATGAAGTTGAAATTGAAATTGAAAAATCTTTATTCGACATTACAAATACAACAAAAAACAATAATGATATAAAAATAAGGAATTGGAAATGTCGAAAAGGGCTCACCTCAGCATTATGCTGAATGCAGGTAGGAACCGCGCACTCAGCGCTGGTTTTCAGGTTAGCCCTTTTTGAGGGTAGGAACAAAAAAACATAAAATAAGAAATAAGTGAAAAGTTATTTGACAAACAGTGCAAGGCTAAGAGAAAGGAAAATCGAACAAAAAAACGTTAAGGTTAAGGAACATGAAATAAACGCAATAAATATATATTTTCACATACAAACACAATATAAACAACAGTGATAATTATGATGATAATTAATCTACAAACTTATGTAACGAAAAAGAACAACACAAAAATGAAAAAAAAAATAACAAAAATACATAAATTGCCAGCAAAAAATATCCAGAACATGGAAAAAGAGCGGAGTCATTTATAGAAAGGACTGGTCGTACACTATTAATCCGTGCTGAAGTTGTTTCGAAATAAGATAGCGTTTCAATTGTACTCGGAAAGAGTAGAGACTCTTCAACTCCCTAATAGGAGGAGGCAGGCGAAAAAAGGAAGGAAGGAGGAAGTTAGCTACACGCTGCGTAGTATCCAATCAACGCGCGGCTTTGTGTGCACGAGCTTCAGTCAGGACGCCAACTTGTGTGGCGCGGCCTATAAGAGATCTCAGTTTATAATTCTTTTTCGCAAAAAATGGCATGAGCGACTTCAACCGTATTAGGCCAGTTATATGTTACATTCGAAATAGGAATAATTGCGGTAAACTTGCTTTTTGGTATGATGTTTGGGTCCATCTGGATAGTACTCATCCAGATTTGCAGAACTTTCCCTGAGATACCTCAATGAACTGATATTTTGGTCGTAAATTAGACATTTGACATTAAATATTTTACTGTAAATAATAAATAAATAATAAATTTCCAATTTTCCAACATTTTGGGGAAAATAGTGAACATTGGGAACCCTGTATCGTGTGACCTATTAGACCTATACAATTGAATTAAGGCTCAAACTGTCAGGAATTTTATACACTTTAAATAAGTAGTAGAGACTTTTGTCGTCAGAGCCTTATAATGTATGTAAAGAAAAAAAAAAGTTGTTTTTCAGCAACTACTCAGCGCGCGAGAATTTCAGAGTGCTGCAAATCTGGATTAATACTACCCAGGTGGACTCAAACAACATACTAAAAGAACAAGTTTACCCCAATTATTCCTATTTCAGCCTTTTCATTTGTAAGATATGACTGGCCTATATACAGAATTCGCGAATATTTCGCACGGATCGATGTAGCACTTTTCACATTATTATTGATTTATCCAAAATGGCTCAGCCGATTTCGACAAAATTTAAATGGGACCAATTTCATATAAAAAAAGAATTATCGAAATCGGACTACTACAAAAAAGTTATACGTGGATTATACATAACAAAAATATACATATACAATTTTACGCGTCGAATTGAGTAGTTGGCACATATCATAGAGACAAAACCCAATGTTGATTACTGGTTTTGTCCCGCAGGCCAGCTGATCTGGCGCGAGTATTTCTACACGATGAGCGTGAACAACCCTAACTACGGGCAGATGGCCAACAACCCCATCTGTCTCGACATCCCCTGGAAGAACCCTGAAGGAGACGAGTTGCAGAGGTATGATTCAAAAGCAATACGTAGCCCAGTCATCGACCTTTAAATTAAATTAAAAATTTAACCAAACACACACGCGTCAAACTCAGTTACATCACGCTGTTTTCCGTATGTAGCTTCGCACACTTATTCGCATCTACTGACCCCACATATAAATCAAATTCTGTTAGTATAACACTCATAATTATGTACTTATGTATCCTTTTAAGAAACGTGGTCGCAAAATAGCTTTTAATGTATACTCGTTTAATTCACAAATTGATTTTTGACTTTACAAAAGGGACACAGACAATTTTTTAAGTATAAGAAGTAAAAGCTACCACAATCCGCTTCCGACCGGCCTTGTTGACAATTCATAGAGGAGGCCTACGAGTATGTCAAGCAGTGGACGTCCTACGGCTGATGTATAAGATGGATGAAAAAGTTATGAAATTATTTTTTGCAAAAAATAGCATGACCGACTTCACCCGTGTACAGAATCATTACATAGAATAAAACAAAGTCGCTTTCCGCTGTCTGTCCCCATGTATGCTTATATCTTTAAAACTACGCAACGGATTTTGATGCAATTTGTTTTAATAGATAGAGTAATTCAAGGGAAATGTTTATATGTATAATACACCTGTGCGAAGCCGGGGCGCATCGCTAGAACGCAAATATTATGCACGGATCGATGTAACATTTTTCACATTATTGTTGATTTGTCAAAAATGACTCAGCCAATTTCAATAAAATTTAAATGGGACCAATTTCGAAGTATACTCTTTCCAATAAAAAAAGAATTATTGAAATCGGACTATTATGAAAAAAGTTATGCGTGGTACATAAAATAATCCTCCGGTGGTTTGTCGGTCAAAAATGATGTTTATTAGCGGCTTCTTTATGCTTTTTAGAGTGAGGTTTTCGTTTATATAGATCCTTTTTTACATTAACTTAGTTTTACCTTAAGTCTGAAGAGAGAAAATCCTTATTTTCCCATTCAGATGGATGGAAGGCCGAACCGGGTTTCCATTTGTGGACGCGGCCATGCGCCAACTCCGCACCGAGGGCTGGCTCCACCACGTCGTGAGGAATACTGTGGCCTCCTTCCTCACGCGCGGCACTCTGTGGCTCTCGTGGGAACACGGTCTTAACCACTTCCTCAAGTATCTGCTAGATGCTGATTGGTGAGTTCCTTCTAGAAGGTTCTAAGACTGTTCATTTTATTAGCTGTCTTCACCACGTCGTGAGGAATACTGTGGCCTTCTTCCTCAAGCGCGGCACTCCGAGACACTCGTGGGAACATGACCATAACCACTTCCACAAATATCTTCTAGATGCTGACTGGTAAGAAACCTTAGCCTAAAGGAAAAAAACCGTTTGAAGAAGGTTTTAGAACTTCAATAAGTCAGCTGTGCACCGAGGGATACCTTTACCACGTCGTGAGAAATATTGTGACTTCCGTCTTTCCCCACTCGTAGCACTCTGTGACTCTCGTGGGAACATGGCCTTAACCACTTCCTCAAGTATCTGCTAGATGCTGACTGGTGAGTTTTATCCAGAAGCTTCTAAAACTGATTGCGCTAAAAGCTGGTTTCAAAATGTTGTGAGGAATACTGTGGCTTCCTTCCTCACTCGCGGCACTCTGTGGCTCTCGTGGGAACATGGGCTTAATCACTTTTTCAAGTATTTGCTAGATGGTGGTTGGTAAGAAGCCTTAACCTAAAGAAAAAAAAAACTGAATAAAGTAGGTTTTAGAACATCAATAAAGTCAGCTGTGCGCCAAGGGGTAGCTTTACCACCCCACTTGCGGCACTCTGTGGCTCTCTTAGGAACATAGTCTTATACCCTTCCTCAAATACCTGTTAGACACTGACTGGTAAATTCCTTCTATAGTCTGACCGCTTAACTTAGTCCTCGCCTGCGCAGGTACAGGGGCGCGGGGGTAGACGACCAAGGAGGGGCTGAGACAAGTGCGGACGGCGGGGACCTGCCGCCTTCACCTTGATTGAATTGAAATATGCGTCTATTGCTAAATAGGGGAACAACAGAACCGTTCTAACTAATTTTTGTCCGTTCCAGGTCAGTTTGCGCCGGCAACTGGATGTGGGTATCCTCCAGCGCGTTCGAAGCGCTCTTCGACTCGAGCGAGTGCGCGTGTCCAGTGCGGCTGGGCCAGCGGCTCGACTCGAGCGGGGAGTACGTGCGGCGCTACGTGCCGGAGCTGGCTCAGATGCCAGTGGAGTACATGTGAGTATCTTTGGCTCTAGTGACTTGTTCCAAAAACTAGACAGCATAGCCAGACATTTTCTATGGAGAGACAGCTCGCTCGGACAGCAGGGTCATGCTCGCTTCGCTCGCGCTTTCTCGATAGGGTCTGTTTCTTTTGCTTATTGAAGTAGGTAGGTATTTAAAATCTCGAATTAAAACGATTTATTGGAAAAACGTAAAAAATACGCTTAATTCGCGTTATTTTCATCAAGTCACTTGATGACCCCCACGCCCCTTGAATCAATGGCTGGATCCCTTGACAGACACTTTATTTATAACGTAAAAAAAAATCTAAAAATAAACCATTTTGACTTGACAAATTAGCTCGACAATTCTTCTTCAGTATTTTGGCGTCACATGGTTTATCCATCGCAGGATCACGCTGGATGCAAGCCGCTGCCAACCGGTTTTATTGGAGATCTATAACGGAGGCCTATATCTAGCAGTGGCCGAAACGACGATGGTTTATGCATTTACCAGTGTCAAGTATAAGTTTAAACATTTTTTAGATTTTTTATCAATATGGTCAATTGTAGTCATAAGTACCTAGTCCAAAAAAGTTGCGGTCCAGTCCAATCGTAGTCCAAGTCATACCTCAGCAAAGCAGTAGAAACTTTACCAGAGGTGTTTATGGAGTTTTGGTAACATCACGGAACAACACATTATATATACTACTCGCCTACACTCATGCCCTTAATTCAGCTCATAAACAATGAAATGCCATAATTTTTCCCTCTGATATAACCACAAGTTTTACAAAATAATACAATATGACGACATAACAGATGCAGTGTTGCCAAAATAAATATATTTTCAAAAATGTATTTTGAAGCCTTAAGTATTTGAAATACTAATTACAAAATACTTCAGCGCCAGATATTTGAAATACGAATTACAAATTACATTTTAATACAAATACCAAATACGTATTTGCAGTTCAATTACGTATTTCAATTACAAGTAATTCAAATACTGCCCATCCCTGGATATGGGTATCCTCTAGTCTAGCGCATTCGAAGCTCTCTTCGACTCCGAGCGAGTGCGCGTGTGCTCGCTTAGACCAGTGACTCGACTCCAACGGAGAGTACGTGCGATCTTGCGTACCGGAGCTTGCTCAGATTGTTCCGGTAGTCCTACTGTAGAACATTTTGTTTTCAGGGCTCATAAAGTTGAATTTGCTAAAATCTAAAATTTTCATTGTGTTGAATATAACATAGTCTTTTCAGGACATAACATTTTTCGTGAGAACGTGCGTCGCTTTCGCAATGTGGCAGCGCTATCTTAGTAGAATACTCGTTCATGTAGTGACTTTAAGAAAAATAAAAAGAACATCGTAGATATTTTTTCTAGAAGGGGCACCGTTGCGTTGGGCATAGTTGCTCACATTTTTCCATTTCAAAAAAATACTCTCAATTTTCCTTAAGTCGACATCGTCCACCTGTGGAAAAAAGGCTCTTATGCGAACCATAATAGTCGTTATGTTTATTTATTTGTTTATAGGCAAGCAGTATAAACTGATGTGCCTAAATCAAGCAGAGTCGAATAAAATTAGTATTTATCTGTCAAAGAAATGTTTTCCTTCTTTATCCAAAGATCCAGTCTATTCTTAAATGTGTTTATAGTTCTTGCTGAGATTACATCCTCAGGCAACCTGTTCCAGTTGTAAACCACTGTTGCAGAGGATGTGGTGTGCAGTGTTGGTTTGTGATGGTGTAGGCTGTAAGAGGAACTTATGGCGTCTGCTGTCGCGTATGTTTTCCTTCAAGGTGAACATATCGTGAATATCCGGAAGATTATAGAATGTGATATTATTATTATGATTTTTTTCTTACACTATCGCATACGTTTGACTGTAATGGTAGCTGTAATTAATGATAAATATATGAAATGAGGATAATTAAAAAAAAAAATTTAACCGGATATTCCAGCTACGAACCTTGGAAGGCGCCACTAGAGGTCCAACAGCGCGCCAACTGCACCATCGGCAAGGAATACCCGGCGCCCGTCGTCAACCACCTGCTCGCCGCGCAGAGGAATAGGGCCGCTATGAAGGTACAATAAGGGTTACAATGCTGTGCGTATTGTGAATCATTCTGATCACACATTATTTGATAAATCTATTGGGTGATATAAGTCAAAGTTTTTGACTCGATTTGGCTATAGATTTGATACAAAGGTAAGACCATAACAGATCAGGGTATTGGTCGTGAATTTTGAAGATAAACTGCCATTTTCTTGCAGAATATGTATGTTAATGAGACTAATCGACAAAATATGATGTCCAATATCCGAAAGTCGTCGGCTACTTATCCAAATTTAGTGCTAGCTCTTCAAATTGGCTCATAATTTCGCTTGATTCTCTACAACTAACTACAAGGTACCTCTGTCTTTACTTCTATTGAAAAATGAACCGATACCTTTACATCTCCCGTACACCAAGTGTAGGCCGCGTCACACAAGTTGGCGAAACTGAAGTTAGCTACACGTTGCGCAGTCTCCAATCAACGCGCGCTTTGTGTGATCTACAGTCTGTATTGGATATTGCGCAGCTTGTAGCTAACTTCATTTCCGCCAACTTGTGTGACGCGACCTGTACAAAAGGTGTACAGAGCCCAAAAAGGGCGATTTAAATCCTAACACGATTTGTGAGTATAAATGAAATTTTCTAAAAGCAAATCGAAATAATTAGTATGACTAAAAAATAGTAGATTGTATCATATGGAAGCAAAATAATATATTAACGGCGAGGGCGCTTTTTTGAATCCAGAGCGAAGTGAGGGATTCTAGAGTAGAATCCTGAATGTAGCGAGGGATTTAAAGTACGTCGCCCGAGCCAAAAATATATTTTGCGCCCGAGTGGTGCACACATTAATTTTCATCACTTCTATAAGAAAATAAATATAAATAACAATAACAATAAAACAAATGAAAACTTATATTTACATTCTTTTCATTTATTTTCTTGGCGCTGAACACTAACATTACAAATACTTCCAAATTCAAAAAGTGCGCGGCAAAGATGACCCCGGCGCACTTATAAAGTTCCTTATAGAAAACACCTCCTTTGGGCGCACTTAAAGGCGAACCAAGTAGTCCTTTTCGAATAGGTGTGATGAAAATATAATTATTCCGTCAGAAAGATTATCAAAAAACTAAGTTCTATTTCGTGGCACATCTCTTTAACCGAATCTTCATAAACTTATAATAGGCACGACGACTGGGTAGAGAAATCATTATTATAATTAGTCCGTTAGTTAGATAATCAAAGAATATTGGACACGTATTTTTTCTTTTGTCAATTAAACAAAAATTGACAAGGATATAGCACTTTAAAGTTCCGCGTGACGTCATGAGTGCACTACAAGTGTACAGACTACGTCGCACTAGTGACGTCACGAGCCCCCGCTCTATAACTTTGACAGGTTTATCTTTGTCATTTATTGTTTGATTGAAAAAATACGTGTCCAAACTTTTTGATTGTCTAACGGACTAATTATAATAATACTAGTTTTTACCCGCGGCTTCGCCCGCATGATATTTTGATTATTGACGCAATATCATTATAATTTATAGCCTATGTGTTATTCTGATATATAAGCAATATTATTGCAAAGTTTCATCTCAATCCGTTCAGTGGTTTTTGCGTGAAAGAGTAACAAACATCCATCCATCCATCCATCCTCACAAACTTTCGCGTTTATAATATTAGTAGTATGAAGTAGGATTTTTTTACCTAGTCATCTTGCTTATGCTTCTGAAGATACAGTTAAAGAGATGTGCCACGAAATTGAACTTTGCGACTAATGTAATTGAGAATAGTTTTACATGTTCAAATTACGCATTTTAGGGTTCCGTACCCAAAGAGTAAAAACAAGACCGTATTACTAAGACTCCGCTGTCCTTCCGTCTGTCTGCCTATCTGTCAACAGGCTGTATCCCATGAATCGTTATAGTTAGAAAGCTCAAATATTCTCAGACGATGTATTTCTGTTGCCGTAATAACAGAAAAAAAATATTTCAGGCGAGCCATACAACGACCTGATTTTTAGCCGTTTTTCGCTCGATATTAATAATTGTAACAGGTTGAAATATTTGCAGAATATTTAGTTGTATATTCGCTTTATTAATTATAATTAATTTAAAATAATCATGGTGGCTCCCATGGAGTACGGAACCCTTCGAGCGCGAGTCCGACTCGTACTTGGCCGATTATTGAGAATATTTTTTTTAAAATATGATACTTTATATTCGTGAGGTCTGTTCAAAGAACGACTAGTATATCATGGCCCTATATTTTATTTCAATAACGTTTCATTGGAAAAATCAAATGTTATTTTTCAATAGAGTTAAGTTACAGGTGCATATTTCTTTATGAACGTTCACTTACTAACATTATAATGTTCTTCGCATGCAATTTTGTCATCGTGTGAGTGTATGTGTATATTTATATGTAAATAAAATATGTGTAATTATATACATGTATTGTATATTGTGTATAATATATTGTTTATGTCCATAGATATCACTCGTGAGGTCAACTATCAGCAGTTGCTTTTTTCTTAGAATATGTTTGGATTCACAATATTATATAATTCACAATATAATATATATTAAAAAAAAACGAAAACGTTGAGAGTTCTTTACTTATTTGTAATAATAAAGCGCGTTCCTTACATATTGTTACGAGATGGGTTCTTGGATAATCAGTTAAAACGCCGATTATTCACTTTGCACTTTATTGCACAAAATCCCGATACGCACGACACAACTGTTCGTACAAACACTTCACACTGGCACTGATATTCACACAAACTAGTCACTTCACAACCACTGGTACTGAACTTGAACACGAGATGTTATCGCTTCGACGGTAAACGAATAACTGATCCCCAAGGGTCGGCCGGCGTATTTATATCCGTTATTTCCTACAGTCTCGAACCTGCGAGATAATTCGCAACATTACTCGATCTAATAAACGCTACTGTGTTAACAAGTAAACAACTTGAAAGTTCCCTATTGTTCTCAAATACGTAAACACCCAAACAAAAAACTGTTTAGTTTTTTAATAGACGGCAGACAAAGACTGATCCCGTTCGAGTCATAAAACCATAAATCTCGCACTTGGGTGTAAACAACTCGCCGTCATTACCGCGCGGCATACCTACTGCGTCACAATATTCTTTGCCTCTTTACATACGTTTGAAACATACAGTTCTTTAGTCTTCAATTTAGTATCAGTTTACGTTTGACTACATTCTGTCAGATGTTAAGCAGATAGCGTTCTCGAGTGTTGCACGCTTACCCAGAAGATATTTATTGTGCAGTTATGCAATTAGTAATATCGATGATTTAGATAAATTTGGATGATTATATTTATTTAAAAACGTCGTCTCAAAACTCTCACGTTATATCAAATAATTTAAATTTCTCAGATTAGTTTCACTTTTATTAGGAATTACATCTATCTAATACACATTTGACAAAAAATATTAAACATTTAAAATTACTAAAACATATTCACATAAAATTATACACAATACAAAAACAAAATTTGCGCACAAATTCCCTAGTAACAACACATGGTACTAGCAACAATAAATGATACTAGTAACAACAAATAGCACACGTAACAACATAAAATTGTACTAGTAACAACAAATTGAATGTATTAGTAACAACAAATTGTATTTATTAGTAACAACAAATTGTACTGGTAACAACAAATTGTACTGGTAACAACAAATTGTACTGGTAACAACAAATTGTACTAGTAACAACAAATGTTACTAGTAACAACAAATGGCACTACTAACAACAAATGATACTAATCCGTATTCCTGAATCCAAACATATTCTAATGCAAGATGCGTTCTTTCCCAGAAATTAAAACGGTCCATCGGAGGTCGCATACAGAAGGACAAGTGGTTGAATATAATCGGGGTTCGTAGAATTTTTATATTACCCCCCGTGGACCGAGAAATCTGCATACATGACCCACTACATATTCTAGAATGTGTCCTTTGTTAGAAATATGTCGCGTCACGTAAAAAGAATGCTGGAGTGTCAAACTGCGCACAAGGAAACTTAACTCCTATTGCATACGGCATCAGTATTAAATCTCTTTGCTGCAGTTAAAGTTGCGTATAGGCCGCGCAACACAAATTGCGGGTGTGAAGTTAGCTAGATACGAGCTGCGCAATATCCAATGAACGCGCGGCTTTATTTGAGCTTATTGCGCAGCTTGTAGCTAACTTCTCATCCGCCAACTTGTGTGGCGCGGCTTTTACTAGGAGATTTAATTCGTATTAACCGTGTAATAGGACTTAAATTTCCATATGTGAAGCTTGAAGGTCCATAACGCTCCATAATTATTTTTACAAAACGCGACCTGTACAGGGTTATCCAGAACTGATGTACTAAGCCGAAAGGAGGTGATTCAGACACTTATTATGAACAACTTATACTCATCATCATCATCATTTCGTGGCAATGGCTAAGTTTTTGTTTATTTTTTTTTTTTTTTTTTGTATTGTTTTTTTTTTTCTTTTTTTTTTTTTCTTTTTTTTTCATTTAGGTATTTACAATATTTACAAAACATCAGATCAAATCTTTTGGGACCAAAATCTGGCAACCTCTATCGCGTCCTCGGTAGCCAAGTTAAGATCAATTTGGCTGCAGTTTTTCGGGGAAAGGGGGCAAACTAGGAGATGTGCCATAGTTTGGGTAACAGCACCGCATTCGCACTGTTCTTCATCTGATATGCCCCATCTCACCATGTTTTCGTTGCAGCGGCCAACCCCGACACGTAGGCGATTAAGGGACTTCCAGATTGACCACGGCAACTCGTGTCCTGGTGGGAGACTTTCTGAAGGCGGTATAAGGTCAGGAGGGGGTGGGTGTCTAGCTTGCCACAATTCCCGTCGTTGGTCGGGTGGGTGTGAGTTTAAGGGTTTTGTGTGTCTAAGAAAACTTTTACGGCTTTTTAATCGAGGTTCCATCATAGGGTGGTCATATAAAGTGTGGCGGCTGTCCGTTTCTTGTTTTAACTTCTCTGTTGAGGCGGTTATGTCCCTGCGTACGCTGGGTGGTGAAATGCCTGCAAGTGGATATAGTTTATTCAGAGGTGTTGGCTTGAGGCATCCAGTTATGATCCGGTAGGTTTCGTTCAGGGCAACATCGACTTCCTTGGTGTGAGCGGAGCGACACCAAACTGGGCATGCGAATTCACCGGCACTAAAGGAGAGGGAAAGGCCGGTGAGTCGCAGCACCTTTGGCGAAGCTCCCCACGATGTTGAAACCAGACGCCTCAAGAGGTTATTTCTGCTGCTAACTTTGTGTTTGGTGTTGGTGCAGTGATACTTATATGTAAGAGATCTATCTAAAGTAATGCCTAGGTAGCGTGGGTGCGCACAGTGTTCTATGATCTCACCCCGCCAAGAGATATGAAGTGGTCGATCAGCATCACGATTGCGGAGATGGAAAGCGCATGACTGAGTTTTAGAAGGATTAGGTCTAAGAGCGTTGTTGTCGTAAAACTCCCCTAATATTTCCAATGCTGCTGTGAGTTTTTCTTCCACTTCTTCAAAACGGGGTGCTTGGACTGCCAATGCAAGGTCATCTGCATAGATGAATCGCTCCGCATGAGGTGTGTTAGGTAGGTCGTTTGTATATATGTTGAAAAGTGCTGGCGCTAGCACGCTTCCTTGTGGAAGTCCGTTCTTTTGGCAACGCCACCTGCTTTTTTCATGGTGTAGATGAACTTGGAAGCGGCGGTTGTTGAGTATTTCGCGTAGGATTTTTACGAAATTGGTGTCGTTTGTTAGGTCTTGAACTTTGACTAGTAATCTTTTGATATTAACAGTATCATACGCAGCGGACAGATCAACAAAAACCACCCCCGTAACATCTTGTGACTCAAAGCCATCCTCAATAAATTGAGTAAGCTTCAGTGTCTGCGTGGTGCATGATTTGCCGGGTCTGAAGCCTGCTTGTTCAGGGATAAGGTTTGGTTCGATAACGGGGGTGAGTCGGTTTAGGAGCATTCTCTCGAACAGTTTGAAAGTGTGGCATAACAAGGATATCGGCCGGTAGTTTTTGGGATCTTTAGGACATTTTCCGGGTTTAAGCAGTGCGATCACTTTAGCTCTTCTCCAGTGTTTGGGGATATGTGTTTGTTGGAGGCAGTTATTGAATAGAGCTAAAAGCCACGACACGGCGAAAGGTTGTAAATGTTTGATTTGGTCTACGGTAATGTCGTCTCCTCCAGCAGCTTTGCCGCTTTTCAGATCTTTAATCCCGTGTACAATATCGGATATGGAAAATGGTTTACTGATATCGTTAAAGTTTGCAGAAGGCGGGTCATGCTTTATGGGCTTGGGTAATCGATGCGGTGGTTTTCCGTTTACAAGAAGTTGATGAGCAACCTGGTTTGCGGTTACCAGTCCAGGCTTTGTAGCCTCTGGAGGGTCTCCGGTGAGTTTTTGTATAGTGTTCCACGCCTTTTTACTATTATGTGTCATGTCTATGCTTGAAACCATAGATACCCATTTTTCTTTTCTATTTTCGCTGATTATGTCGTTGAGATTTCTGCCAGCTAGTATGGTTTCGTCTGAAAAAGGATCGGTTTCATATAGAGTTTTATATTGCTCAAAGAGAACGGAGGACTCCTTATTAAGCCCGGGTACGTATTCGGTACGGCATCCTCTTGGTATGGATTTTCGGGATGCAGTTTTTATTGTTTCGACAAATTTGTCATAGTTTTGAGGTAATGGATCAATTTTGGCCAGTTTTTCATCTACAAGTTCTGAATATTGGTCCCAGTTTGCCTTTGAAAAGTTGAAACGACGTCGGAAAGGTACTTTTTGAGGCTTGACTGCGGCTTGGACGTGGCAGACAATTGGTCTATGTTGGGTGTGAGGAATTGGCACGTTAACGCTTTTACGACACATGGAGATTAGATTGTTACTGACGAATAGAAGGTCGGGGTTATAACCACGCTTCCAGCGGCCGCTGTTAAAGGAATATGGCAGTTTGGCGTTGTGCAGTAACTGAAGATCTTCAGCTTCTGCCCATTCCACTACCGCTTCGCCATCCGGATTTGTAGTGGCATAACCCCAATTTGTGTTATGGCTGTTAAAATCTCCAATGACGATCTTAGAAGGTCGAAAGTTAAAATTTTCGGTTTTTCGAAACTTAAAAGGTTGGTTGGGGGGTTTGTATATTGAAGATATTGTACAACTTCCCGTGTCTATTGTGAGCAGTTCTATAGAATCATCGGTGCGGCAAGAAACAGATTTAATACAAATATCAGGTTTTACGAAAATAGCACTGCCATATTTTGCGTGTGGTATTTCGACAACGAGCTTCATGCCTGGGATATTGGGTCTTTGTTGTTCTACACATCTGTGTGTCTCTTGGACACAGATGACATGGCATTCTGTTTTCAGACATAGGTCTGAGAGTAATTCTGATTTGTTGTCGGAGAAACCTTCTATGTTAATCGATACTACAGTGAGAGCAGGTTTACTAAGCACTTGATAATTGCGTCTGGATGCATTCAGAGAGGGGCTGGGATCCGAGGTGAGTTTGTTCTGAAGAGAGCTGTTTAAATTGGGGTCCTGAAAAGGACCGTTTGGGTTCTGGAAAGAACCGTGTTGGCCCTGAGAAGGACCGTTTAGAACTTATACTATGGGGCCAACACGGTATTAAAGAAAAATGTATCAGCTGCTCCATACATTTTGTCTATTCTAAGTTGCAATTTTGTATGAAACAGTTGATTTTTTAGGGTTCCGTACCTCAAACGGAAAAAACGGAACCCTTATAGGATCACTTTGTTGTGCGTCTGTCCGTCTGTGTGTATGTCAAGATCTTTGTCTCGGGAACGCGTAAAGATATCAAGTTGAAATTTAAACTGTATACGTATATCTATGGTCTCTTGCAGTTGTGTAAAAGAAAAACTTCTCAATTATCGTTTAAAAAAGTTAGAGCCGTTTATGTCGTAAAAAACCGCATATTTCGACACACAAAAATCAAAACCTACAGGGTACTTCCCGTTGACATAGTACTATGAAATTTGGCTAAAAGCATTGTCTTAGAGTACACATATAGGAATAAATCTGAAAATTGTACATTTTTAATTAAATCACAAAAAATAGGGCCTCAAAATTCACAAAATATGGGTTCAAAATTCAAAATGAGTAAATCGTATCATGTAAGGTATCATTTAAAAGAACTTCATTAGCACATGCTAAAACAGATTTTTAATTATTTTAGCAATGTGTAATTTTCGACGTATGACGAGTAAAGTGAAAAAAAAAAACATTTTATTCGATGGTTTTAGTATAGAGATTTCAACAAGTTACTTCACAATTTTGTGAAATTTTCTAGATTTGTTCGGAACCCTCGATGTTCCCGAATTCCGATTTGGCTTTACCTATAGTAAAAGTTGTTCATAATAGTTTTATGCCTAGCTTAATTATAATTCTCAGTCTTTCGGCTTAGTACGGGAAGCAGATAACCCTGTATACTGTGTATACACTCCGTGTGGCTATACTGATGACATGGAAACGTAATGAAACTGTACTCGTATATCATTATGTTTCCTAATGTTTTTATCTGACAGAGCTGGCTCAAAAGTGACAGATTTAGCCAAACATCTTCTATCATATTTTTTTTCATTTACTACCCTTTCACCCGGTGTAAACATCCCCAGCAGAAATATTGAACCTATTAGTTCAAGTTACAATTATGAGTTATTATAAGTAGGTACTTAACAGATTTGCAGTGTGACCATTAAATACAAAAATAAGACGTGACTCAATAGTAATAAATATACGAAACAAAAGCGAATAAATAAGGAATACTCTAGGTCCTACGAGACTGTTAGGAAGAGACTGTACGAGTAGTGTGTTCGCAATGTCATCCTGGAATATTTGGCATTAATACTTCTTTAAAATTGCTTCCCTATGGAAGCATATTAAAGGCACGTCAAAATACGAATCATAACAAAATCTGGGGAAAATCAAAATCAGTTTGGTGTAACTTCATATCTATGATCTCCATCCTAAATTCGATTAGGTGTACCATTGGATAGCTAAACGGTCAAATAATTCATTCAAACAAGGACTGTGATGCATTGGGCGGGGTGAAAAGAGAAGCGCCGCCATTTTGATGTCATTTTGCTAACGTCACAGAGGCGTTACGTAAACGTATTTACGTACAACACGCTCGCTGTGTCAGTGTGTCCATGACACAACCACACCCCATTTTTTCGGTGAGACAGATTAATGTTTAAATCACCCAGTAACAATAACAAGCACACGCACGCATTACAATAGCAAAAATACATGTCCAAGATTTTAGCTCGCTTATATTTTATATTTGCTTCATACTTAGTAGTAGTTATTTGAATAATATTGTGTTCTCATCCTGCAGGCCGTAGCATGTTTTTGCTTTTCTATCCTACTAGCTGACAATGTATAATAAAATATATTTTTATTGTAAATACCTAGTTCTACGTTTGACGATGAACTCACCGATTAGCTTTTAAATTTCGGTCCACGGATAGTAAGCATGGCGCTCGGTAGAAGTACTTATAAAAAAAAACACCAGTGATTTTCACCAACATTGCAGACATGATGCTTGTAGGTATGTCTTACAAGTTGGCATAATTTACGTTGGCATACTTTCTTCGTCTTAATATTGCTCTTCTGTTGCAAATCTCCATCCTGATGTTTTTGGCTTAGTAACGTACTCCCTTTCAAATTTTAAGTAATAATCCTTAAGGTGGTTTCACTAGGTCAACGCGCAAAATTAATATTTTTTTGGCATAAAGGAGACGTCCACAAGTGGTATATTATTCAGAGAAAAATCTAACCAAGATGATATACACATCATTTGAAAGCTTATTTTATGGGCTTCTCAAAAATATCTAATTTTGATATTTTTATCCCTGCATTTTTTTTTTAAATGTGAACAATAATTTGTATGAAAAATAATAATACAGCTTTTTATTTTTTCTAGTTTAACAATAATGTAGTGCTTCTATCGTTATTTTACTTGCATTTGTAGCTAATTCTTCCAAATTCATCTCATAATTTGCTAAAATTTAAATTTTAAACCTACCAGTGTGACCAGTTAGTAGGTTCAGTGTGACAAAAAAAACACTTAAAAAGTGTGTCTAATTGGTAAAAATGCTATATTTTAACAATTTAGAGATTACTTAATCAGGGTTGATAGAGATAAACTACCTATTGAGCCAAATATATTTATTTCTCCTAATAAATTCAAAATTAATTTAAAAAAATAGCAGGGCTCTTTTTTGTTTTTAACTGATGTAATGGACTCAGAAAAATATGAACTTTCTCGAAATGTAACGAGTGTTGTGGTTACATTTTTTGATTATTATTATACCAGCCTCCATACATTTTGTGGACATGTCCTTTACGCAGAAACTGCTAATTGTAAGTTTACAAAAATCATTTAGCGACCATGAATAAGTAGTGATAACAATGCACAAACACCCGTAAATCAAAACAGTTGTCAGTCAATGCACAAGAGTCCATCAACTGAAAACTAAGGTGAAAATCAGATGATGTACTATTGCGCATAGATTAACCACTAGTTTGGTTTTTAGGGAAATTATGTTATGTACCTCGTCAAAACGACTTATTCACTGCCGCTAAATAAGTTATCGTAAACTTACAATGAGAAGTTTACGTCTTAATGTTAAAAAAAACCAACAAAAATGAATTTCGAGCCCTGACCGAGAGCATCAGCCTTAAGCTACACATGAAAAGGCTCGTGCTAAATCACTGCGTAAACGGAATAAATATCAAATATTTTTTTCATATCCCTAATCCTGCTAGTCAAGCATGCGACCACGAATTGCCACGAAAAGAACTCATTTCGACATGTGAAAAAGTGACAGATATATACTTTGCCATAACGCTGTCTCATTCTGACACTACGGACGAAATAATTCGTGGCGCGCATACTAGCCCGGCTGAATAGAAAAAATAGAATAAAAATGAAATAAAAAGAAAAAATATGAAATAATTATAACAGCTCTGATTGAACTGGATTTTGTTGAAGTATTCATTTGTCATGCCATCTGGTAATGTATGAAACCTTTTAAAAGTGAGACCGAAATCGCATTTTTACAATTATTGAATCTAGTACCAAGGAATTAATAAATCGGCGATCAGTAGCTAAAGCGAGCATGCAGCTGCTAAAGCGTACCTACATGCTAGAATAGGCATGATTACTAAAAAAAAATATAATTACCAAGGATTTTTTACCCAAACATCCATGATAATTACCTAGTCCGTCAGATAGATTTAAAAAATATTAGACACTTATTTTGTCTTGTCAAGGGTTAAACAAAGATTGAAGATATAGCCTGTTAAAGTTTCGCGTGACGTCACAAGTGCACTACAAATGTACAGACTACGTCACACTACTGACGTCACGAGCCCCGACTCCCAAAGTTTCACAAGGTTTATCTTTGTCATTTATTGTTTGATTGACAAAAAAAATACGTGTCCGATATTTTTATTTTATTATGTCTAACTAACGGACTAATTATGATAATGATTTTTTTACCCAGTCATCGAATTTTATACAGCATTTTACCATTTAGTTTATTGTGGTGTATTATATACTGCAGTACTTCAACACAGCTTATGCCTTATAACGAAACTTCAAATTCTATCTATATTTAGAGCAAAAAAGTCAACAATTGTTGATATCTTTGCATGTCATGTAGGTGATATCTTAATTTCAAGGTACCCTATACCCAGTGGCGTAACTATAGGGTGGTAGAGCTAGCAAAATGCCACTGGCCCCCGTCCCAAGGGGCCCCAGCCTAAGAGGCCGCGAGCTCAGAATTAACTTAACATTTTGAACAATATTTCCAAATCGTACTACTATTAAAAACCATGAAACGTTTTCGCGCTCGCTGGGCTCGCGCTTCGTACAAGTAAAAAAGTTTCCTTTAGTTGCATCTCGTCTCGACTTCAAATTTTCCCTATAAAACACCAAAAAAAAATCACTAAATTCTCAAATAAAAACCTGTCGTTTATCATAAAATCGCACTCGCTGCGCTCGCTTTCAGTAAAAATATAATTATTTACGTTGGCTCAGTTTTGATACGGCTAAATTTTGTAATTAATTCCAGAAGTTGAATTCAAAAGTCTTTGTGTCCCATGCTCGCTGCTTTAGAAAATAGCATAAATAATATACACACACAAAAATAGTGTTGGGTAACTATTTAAGTCATTTATTAAAATTAAATTACAATGCGATAATTTTTACTGCGAGGGGAATTTGCCACGAGCCTCAGATGGCGTAGTTACGATACTGCCAATACCATCTAAACATTACTATACTTATCTAACTTCCAAAACATTCACTGTTTTTCCAAGTTTATAGTACCTAGTAGGTACTTATATTAAAATACAGTACCTACTTATACAATTGATTTCTACTGGGATGAGTACAAATTGAGATACAAACAAATATTGTGTTCTTTTAATTTTATAGAATTTTCTGTTATGTAGGATCAGCCTTGATGGCTGTGAAAATTGTTCTGAAACAGAACGCGAGATTGACTCTGGTATGTATTATTAATTTACAGGGAACGGTATGTATTGCCATGCCAATTAAAAAAGTTTATAGACTTTTTTAAACTTTTCTTCTTGAAAAATAACAGAAGATAATATTCCGTTATTCTATGTATACTTACCTGCTATTGTATTCGGGTAACATGTGTTCTTGTGTGGGATTTACAAGTAAGCTCTAAAGCAAGATTTGATGGCTTTGTGGACCCTGGTACTATAATCGCTGTAGCTCAATAAATTTCGCAAAGAATTCCACCAGGAGCCTGTATTTTGAGACGTTACAATCATTTATAACGTTCGCAGATCGCATGCGCTCCTAGAGCATAATTTTTAACTTTCGCGCGGCTCGGACGTATACGGAACTTGTATGAAGACGGCTAGGACGTATACGTAACTTTACGGATTCTCCATGCAATCTGTCAAAGTTCCGTATACGTTCAAGCCGTTCAAAGTTCGAAGAGCCCTGCTCTTACTCGATCACGTGATCATTAACGCATACATTCAGCCATTCTAACGGTTCTACTATAGACCCCAGTAAATTTGCCGCTCGGCCTACGAACTAGCTCAATTTAATCTCTTATAACTCTGCCTATGTTAGATTAGGACGGTTAAGTTTCTAAAAGTAATGTAGTCATCGTAATACACTCATCTTTGTTTTTTTTTTTTTTTTTAATTATTACACTCCATAGACTCCAGGGTCTGTGCTTTTTAAGATGTACATTAAGAAAAAATATTTGAACAATATTGCTTATAAAGGCTTAACAAAAGGACTCTAAATCTAATAAAATTAAAAACAAAACAAAATATGACTTTAAATACGTTGATTTTACATATAATTTTTCAAATTGCTACTTATACCGCGCAGAGCTTCCATCACCGCCGCGTTTCGGTCTTTAATGGCCATCTTTAAGTTATAGTCTACGATGACCTTAGGTGACGCAGTCGTCGCACGCCGCACAAAGTGGCTGATAGCGTCTTCCTCGTTACACATCTTTGTTTGATTCAGACTCTTACAAGAACAAGGCTCAATTAGATAGGAAAAACTGCTCATAGAATTGCGCAGACTGATATTTAATAAAAAAAATTAGTTGGCTGTAAAGTCGGTTTACATACGATAATTTTTCGTGATAACGTCACCAGAAAAAATTGTTGAATCAACCACTGAAATAAGCCGGACGCTCAGGCCGATCGCCTCTCTATCGCTCATTAAGTACCTAATTATCGCTCATTAAGTAGTCGACACGCCTAAGCACCGAAGTCTGCCAAGTCAGTGGGGGGTGAAGAAACGCACACAAACCAAAATATAAGCAAGTTGACACGCACACAAATGTAATTAACTAACACTAGCTGAAAATTAACGCAACACAAGCGCAACCAGACCGATATATTTATATAAGAGCATGACCGCCGGTCGCGTACTTTTGGCAGAAGGGTTGACGCTTTGCAGTGTCGACTCCTTTTGGTTAGCTACTTAATGCTATCGCATGTTCGGCGCCCTCGCTTGCACGCTCGGCTCAGGCGTAACGTGAAACTTTATCATGCGTGCAACCGGCGTTCATCGATTTATAAGTTATCACGTTAAAAATCTGAGGGCTAAGTGCGAGATTTTCGCTCGAGTTCGATCGCGTTAACGTTTGATATGATTTCTATGGAAATGGCACAGCGCCATCTTGTGTCACGTACAAAAAACTGAATAGCTAAGTGTGAGTATTTTTTACGGTAATGTAACGAGCGATCGAACACGAGTGTGGCAACGTCTGTGATTGGCTAACTCAAGCGTGTGTGTCAATATGCTCGCGTGTGTGCACGGCGCGCTCGGTCAACGCGACTTAAAAGTAATTTGATTTGCAAATCTCCCACTTGACACTCTGATATCAAACTGTATAAAGTTTAATTCGACCAGTAGGCTAAATCATCCAAAGGCGTCAGGTATCGCTATGTCATTTCCATCGGGCTATCATATCAAACAAAAGCTTTATCAATATCGACTCGCTTAGAAAATGTTAACTTTGTTGTTGTTTGTCTTGTTTAACTTGCGCCGCTTGCTTGTACAAAACTTACATAATTATTTTTCGCCGAAAATACCACAACCGATTTTAATTGTTGCAAACTTCGCACATAATTCGAATAGTTCGCTCGATCCGATGCTTGCCATTTGTAGATTATTGTTGATATTTCAAAAACCAACTGACCAATTTCGTTCAAATTTATATGGGACCAACTTCAACTTGAAAAATAAAAGGAAATAAATATCCTTTTCAATAAAAAACGAATTATCAAAATCGGAATACTCTGTAAAAAGTTATGCATATTCACAAGTAACAAAAAAAAAACAAAATATACGCGTCCACTTGATAATCTCCGTTTCAGTAAGCTTTTATTTATAAGAGTACGATGGGGTCAAAAGCTCCAAAAAAAAGCCTCTTCATCCTAGCCTGTATGTTACGTCATATCTACATAAACCCTCACCTAACACTAAGCATCTTTACAGGAGCTGCGTCATTTTCTGCAGAAGGCCCCGCCCCACTGCTGCCCGTCGTCGGAAGACGAAATACGGCAGTTCATGTGGCTTAACGAGGAACCATCCACTATCGTGTCGTAACTTTATCAAGCGGATGATAACTGGATTCAGATTGCTCACATCCTCTCCCTCCGGTCAGAATGTCACTCGAAACTGTCTAGAAATAGTGCTTTACATTTCCTCAAATGGGTTACGAATTCTTCAATCGAAGGATCTTTACTAACGACTTTAATTAGAAGCGGAAAAAAATTGGTTGTCCGTAAAGTCGGTTTATGGACAATCTTCTTTTCAAGTCAGCGATTCGATCATGAAGCATTGGTGGCCAAGAGGTAGTGACACCCGTCTTACAATCGTGAGGTCGTGGGTTCAAATCCCGGTCCTGTACCAATGAGTTCTTTGGAATTTCTGTACAGAATTTCACACCACTGGCTTTTCGGTGAAGGAAAACTTCGTGAGGCAACCTGCATATGTCCGTAGAAGAAATTCGATGGTATATGTGAATCCACCAACCCGCACTGGGCCAGCGTGGAGGATATGGCCCAATCACCCTCCGTGGGTAGGCCTACGTCCTGCAGTGGACTATTCAAAGGCTGATACAGTACAGTACAGATTCGATCATAATACGGACTATTTATTTCACGTGATAACTTCATAAGAATCAAGAAATATCAACAAAAGATGTTTCTGTTGTAGCCAAACGCTTAAAAGCCTCTCGTGCATCTCGTGATCGTGCCTCTCTAACTCTTGTTCCGCGTTCTCCCTTGCACGCTCGGCTCAGGCGGAACGTGAAACTTTTTCATGCATGCAGCCAGCGTACATCGATTTATAATACGTTATCACATCAGTCATCAAGGAGAACCTTTCATCGTGAGCAATCGAATAACCAGTCTAAGAATATACTAGTGAGACGTGTCTTTCCTTGGCTGGTAGAGACAGATATAGGGTATTACTGAAGTGCAAAAAGAAAAGTCGATGCCACAAATTATATTATCTCTGGCCAAGGGAATTAAATAAGTGTTTCGAGTGTTTTGTGTTGCGTGCTTTTTGTTTGGGCAAACTCTGACACTACATCGACATTTCAGTTTATCAAATAAAAAATGCGTCTAAAGCACTGTCCGTTTCAGGCTTTCCAAGTTTTTTGGTTCTCATAATAGACAAAAATTGCAGCCATAAAAATGCATCTTATGTCTAGACATAAGGACCTTCCAGGTTCTGAGACCTGGAAGGTCATGAGATATAGGTCGAATCATAATTTTTGGCGGCTGTGAAGTTAGCTACCAGCTGCTCAAAAACCCAGACCTCGCGAAGATGTTAAGCGAGATCCAGTCAGGATTGAGTTTTACGCAGCGTATATACTAAGCGCCACACAAGTCGGCGGATGGGAAGTTATGCGCAGAACGCTGCGCAAAAGCTGAAATATAGGTATACGCGGGAGCCAGAGAGATGAGACGCCGGGCCACACCCGCCAGCCATTCTCATGCCTCCCGCGCGCTCCCTACGTCCGTGTTCACCACTACGTCACGCGGCATTATGCACACATGCGCAATAATTAGCGAATCACGGCGTAGTGTCATCTGCGGCTAACTTCTCATCCGCCGACTTGTGTGGCGCTTAGTGTACTAACGTGTCGTAGAACGATTGATATATTTGAGAACTACGCACCAATTAGTACAGACTCAGTAAGAAAAGTAAAAAAAGTGCTCTCGTTTGTCCCTGCTTCTTATGTTAGTGATAATAATCATATCTCAGATTTTTCTTCATTCGTTTTTCATTCCTATGAGTATCCCGCAGGCAGCTGCAGCCAAGTATTCGACCAATCAGTGGCCAATGGTTAAATCAAGATCTGTGATTGGTTGTTGACCTGCTGAAGCCGTTTGCGGGACGTTTGATATGAAACTTATTGAGGGCGCAAAGTTATCCTTGATATTTTGACTGTTTTGTGTGATTGATGTCTTTGATTTTAGTTACCTACACTAAAATAAGTTGCCATATTGTACGATGTTGTACAGTTTAATCATCAAAAATAAGATCTGGATAGTCAAAAAAAAAAAATTGTGCGTGGAGTCCCTCCGCGCGGATGAAGTGAAACTTCAACAGTGCTTTCATACCCCCTCCATGTTAGCGTTAAACGTTTAACGCAACCTTGTTGGAAGAGGCATTAGAAGTTTCACTCCAAAAAAAATATAGAGCTGATTGTGTTTAATCTGTTCTAAAATATCTTTTACCGAATATTAAAATCGAATTTAAGCTGTAAGCTAATTAATTAGTATTCACTATTCAATGTTAGTTTAACTCATACTTGCCAAATTTTTATATCTACTATTTTGTTATCAATTTTTTATTTTATGTTTGTTTTCGGCTCAAATTATATTTTTATTATATTGTAAGTGGATTTTTACTTTTTGTTGTAAGAAATAACTATATTGCAACATTATTTTTTACATGGTGCAATAGATACTAATTTACATTTATTATTATTAATAAATAAAGATGACCAATGATTGATACAATTACTATGTATGTACTTGATATTCAAATACAGGGTGTTTGGTTGGAAGATGGATGGACAAACATTCAGTAGTATATTAATTCTCTAGAATCAGAAGATATTTCTTATTATACTCGATTCTGAACCTGTATGGGTCAGGCCGTAGATTTTGCCACTTTTTAGGTCCCCTAACTCTCCGCCCCATTTTTCTTATAGTAAATTACTTTTAATTTATTTCTAAATGTCATCATCGTGTGTCGTAAGGATCGGTTAATAGGGGCCAGTAAAAATAATGGAATAAATTTATAAATTGTGAAAGTTATAGGATGTTTATCTGCGAAAAATGACTAAATTTTCATAAAAAACGCAAATCCGCTTCGGTGGGAGTGAACTTTGTACATCGATAAAATAAAAACTATAACACTTTTTAATAATCCGTTTGCTTTGACGTTATAAAATTATAGTCAATTATCCACGGTTTTAATATCTTTACGTGTTGTTTAAGAAAAAATCATAATAAAACGCAGATTTATTAAAAACTTTCGAAAACTGATTATTTACGATATTTTTATTTCGCAACCATTATCTTCTCGTTTTATTATTCTAGAAGCACAGTGAGATTTAAATTAAGTCGCGACCACACCTAAGTAATGTACTCTTTAATCATTAAGCTCGTAGTGGCCACAGTTTTGTCAGTTTGCTGTCGTAACCCGTGCGAAGTAGAAAGTGTCACGTGTTTTACAAAGTGAATTTTTTGAGATTAAATAAAAAGTTTTTATTTGGAATCTATCATTGTTTTTGTGCACGATTAAGTAAGTTGTACGTGATCTTCCAACGTTAAGGTGGCATGATAATATGTCTTATTTATTGAGTTATGATCGATTTTCGCTATCACCTTCGCTATGAAAACCGGTCGTTCGCTATTTCTTCGCTATCAACTATTCTTCACCACAAATAATACAGAGTACACACTAGGTGCAGTTATTTTTTACTGTTGACATGTATTGCAAAACTTGAATGAGATAAAAAGTCTGTACTGAAAAAAAAAACAAAATAGGTAGGTATAATGTTCGTTTTTGTAACTTTTAATAATTAGTACCTACGTGTAACATTAATTTAAATTACCATATATCTTCGCGAGACTAATAATTATAATATTAACTAACTAGTAGTCGTTGCCGGTCAAAGTAATTAATTATGAAATATCATTAGTAGATAATAATATTCTGAGCATTTCAAACTATGCAACTAACCCTCTAGGATCACTTAGTGAGTAGTCACGGGACACGAACCTCAGCAGTAATCATTTGCAAATAATATCATATGTGTATCACCATCCTAACAATTGTTCATCATTATTGTTCGCCATTGTTCGCGACAGGATAGCGAAGAATTATGCGCAATCTTTTCGCTATTTGTGGCAAAATCTACGGCCTGACCCGTATAAATAAAAGGTAGAATTGTTAAGTGTAGGGATTTAAAGTAGTATGCATACATACATTAGTATGAAAAACTTTTACTACGGAGGCAACCTTGAAATCACAACAAATCAGTTATTTCATACAAAAAGTTCGACTGTTGACAAAATGTATGGAACAGCTGAGATTTTTTATGCGATTTCGGGAGTTGTTCCCCTGGTAAAATTATTATGATGGTTATTATACATCTAAAGGTCAATGCATGCGCTTGGAAAGCAACACCTGGCATAATATGTACGTATACGTTTCGTAAATGATACACATAACATTGTAACCTTTTCCTTTCTGATGAAAATCTGATTGCTAATTTATTGTTGAATACATTTTTGAGACAAATCTATCAAAAGATTACTCTTAGAATGGGCTCTAGAATTAATATTGTTTTTTTTAGTTCATATCACTTTTATACGATTACAATAAAATTTTACTATGTGAATCTAACCAAACATCCTGTATATTTCTTTAGAAACTTTGTATGTTCATAACGATAATTGAGTGTTTAATAAATAAACAATTGTCACGAAACGGTTTTTATTTAACAACTCTAACAATGAAATAGGAATGATAAAAAAATACATTGCTTATCTCCTCTATACATTTTTTCCCCTTACACTATAGCCACTGATCGACGTTGAAAAAGTCAAAAAGTTCGTTGAAAACTTTAAAACCGCGGTATTAAAATCGACGACTTTTTGACGTTTTCCTCAAGTTTGCAGCTTATAATTTTTTTAGAATAGCCTTATTGTTAGTATAGGGTTGCGTGAAATTGATAATTTCCATTGTATTTGAAAGGATTTTTTTTTACGCAAATCTACTACAGGACATGGCTATTTTAAAAGAAAAGGTAAACTGCAAAAGAGGAAAGCGTCAAATGGAACGTCAATAAGTCGTCGATATTAAAACTGCGGTTTGCGACTTTTTGTACGTCGAGCAGCGGCTTATGACTTTCTTTAGTGATTTCTTTATAATTTAATGATTATATTTATATTTTTTTCTGATGTGCATCAACTGAATTTGCCCTCAACCTTAAGTTACATTAGTATTATTTGTCAAGTTTATATGCACACTTGTGATAATATGTAAGGAAATGAAATTGCGTCAATTCGACTCAACATAATATGGCTATGGATAGATCCCATAGAAAATGGTGGATGCAAGCTGCTACCAACTGGTCTTATTAGAGATCCATAGGGGAGGCCTATGTCCAGCATTGGATGTCCTATGGGTGAAACTGACGACGAATGTAGTACAGTGCAATTTGTGAAGGCTGTTTTCATGTAACTAAAGGCCATTACTAACATCATTTCCCAATAATTTGACCAGTTCTTCAAACACTTTACTCGTATTTGAGTCCGGTAGTTCCTTTACTGCAGCTGTCCCCTGTCCCGCTAGTTTGCCCACTCGAGGATCAATGGGTAGACTTCCTAGATACGGGATCTTGGAGTATTCCGCTAGGGACTTCCCGCCACCCGTCGAGAAAATGTTGGTGCACTCGTTGCAGTTTGGGCATTCGTAACTGAAAGATTAATCATTTATTAGTACCTACCTTATTTGAGATGGAAATTACAACTAATTATAAGCATTGACATCCAGCATGGTAGTTTTCAGCATATGGGCTGTGCTGGCAGTGGGCACAAGCATTTAGATATTGATAGATGAGAATGGTGGCCTATGGATGATCCATTGCTTTTAAGTGGTAGCAGTTTCATTGTATATTGTGAACAATTGATAGAGAACTAAAAATTACTAAAAAAATAATAGTAATTATTAATACTCATTTTATTACTATTATACATAAAAGAGATGTAGCCAGATTCTGGTTACATCAACTGCACAGGTATAATAATCGCAAAACTCTGAAGTTGTACCATAGCAGCCCGCGTCGGTACAGTCAAGTGTAACAATATTATGTATGAATTATATTTTTATATAATTAATTTAATTGTTATTATGGTTATTGGGATTGGGTACATATTGTTCTAGATTCCTATCGAATGGTGCTAAAGTACATAGGTAACCTGACTATAACTTAAGCCTAAAAATAATCATGCTTATGTTATGAAAGTAAAACAATTTATTATCGAATATTATTTTGATGGTTAAAAGTAACAACAACAAAATAAAAAATAACACGAAACGAAAATTCATTAAAAAAACTTAACAAACAATTTTAATAACAAAAATATTTCGCGCGACTGTACACAGTGGGTAGAGCTTGCGAATGTGACTACGGCACACATAGAACGATAGTACACTAATGAAATTACGCTTCACGCCGTGATTTGTCAAGGGCGGTCACGTGGCATGTTGCCCGCTAGGGGGGCCCTGCTGATACCCATTTTTTGCCTCTGTGCAGGTATTCGCGTCGTGTTCAGATCGGACTACATGATTTGTACTCACTATAGCATGGCAAGGGGAAAAATTGACTTTCCATGATTATATCCCCTCTAAGAGGAAATAAAGTATGGATTGACAATGACAACTGAAATTAAAGGTTTTCTCCCTTTGCCATGCTACCCGTGCAGATGAGAGATGACAATTTAACTTACCCACTCATATTTTCAATTAAACCCATGATAGGGATGCCAGTTTTCCGACAGAATGTGATTTCTTTCCTGACATCCTCAATGGCTACTTGCTGAGGAGTTGTTACCAATATTGCGGAACACTGAGGGACTTGTCGCAGGTTTTCCATCACTGTTATGTGTTCATCTGATGTGCCTGAAATGCATTTTTACTTATTAATTATACTGAAGAGGAAAATTTTGGCTTTTGGGTAAACATCTAGTTGTGTGTAAGTTGTTCAATCAGAAGTTTCTAGTTCAGTAAGAGTTGAATAAAACTTTTTCAATGCTTTATAATTATTTTAGTGGCTTTTTACCTGGTGGTGTATCTATAACCAAGAAGTCTAAGTCTTGCCAATAAACATCTTCTAGAAACTGCTTGATCATTGAAGTCTTCTTAGGCCCTCTCCACACAACTGCATCATTCCTGGATCCCAGTAGAAAGCCAATGGACATCACGCCGAGCCTTTGATCTTGGTCCATATACACTGGAACCCATCCTTCAGGCCCTTGGTGAACATTATGACCCTCAAGATTTAGAATATATGGAACACTCGGGCCACATAAATCAATGTCCAGTAAGCCAACCTGAAATTTAATCAATATATTTACAGAAAAGTTGATAAATGTGTAGTGAGCTAGGAGAAGGGAAAACAAAGTTTACTTACTTTATAACCTCTTTCCTTGAGGGTCAGAGCCAATTGTGTGCTTACTGTAGATTTTCCAACTCCTCCTTTTCCTGAGAGCACTAGTATTACTCGTTTAACTTGATCTAGCATTTTATTCAATTTATTTGGATATTTTTATCAGAAAAATAATAAATAATATGAACAATCAAGTTTTAAATCCAAAACAAAATTGGTTATTGGTCGAAATTATATTGACAGTGACATACCAAAAAAGTTTGACTTACTAGTGACGTACCTATGTTTCTCATAATTTGCAAAAAAGTCGATTGCCTTCGATTTTGTATCGAGTTCGTCGGTAAAAATAAGCTTCTTAGCGCCTGCGTGATTCGATTTTGCTACAGTGGCGCCTTCATCCTTAATTTTTTTTAGTTTTGATTGGATTTCTGTGTGGGTGGGCGCGTTTATCGTTCTCTGTTTCAAACAAATAGGAAATGCAATATTTTTCTTATTTAAATGGGTCTATTTGACTATTTATGACATAATAATTTCGTGACATAGTTCTTTGTGTTGCTTTTAATTTATGAACTTTGTGTACTCCAAGTGGTGGTGCGATTATTTTCGTTTTCAGTGGTGGTTGTGCAAGGCGCAAGGATTTGTCCCATCGGCTTTTGATTTGCGGCGTCTTTTCTCGTTTCGAGCAGTTTTATGAGGTATTTTAGGGTTAATGTTTATTTTAGATTAGTGGTTAGTAGTATTATATGTTACAATTGGTTGAGTAAACAGCTGCATGAGCTGCCCAAGTAATAAGTAGCGAGCATGCGGGCATTTATCAGCGACCCACCCCAGTGAGGTCGGAGGGTACTGTACGGGTAATGGGCCCGGGCTGCGTGCGAAATATCTTAATCTATCGGAAGGGCCACGCTTTTCTATGGGCCGTAATAGTTTATTGATTTCTTGGGGAAACACATTCCATGGTAGAGTAGTTTGAAACTGAAGGAGTTCATACTCCTTTTTTAAGATGTATGTATAGCAATATAATCATTCGCATCACACATAACTAATTGCTTACTACTTGGTCTTTTGAATAATTCATATCTTCTTAATTCACATAAAGATATTGTTCATTTCAACTCATGGATATTGCTATTTCCAAACAATATACACACATTTTGTAAATCTTAGTAGGCAAACCCTATTCCAAAACTCAATATAGGTAGTCCCTAGTGCCTTAATATGAGACATAGAATATGAACATTATTTCTCTAAAATTGTAGAGTATGGGTATAGATACCAACTGACATTTATAATTATATACATTTAGCGAAAAAACCTTCGCGCAGCTTAAAAACTCTGTCCAGGCGTTGACCCCTGGCCTATACAAATTTATTCAAGGGTAGAGTAGAGTATAGTTGTACTCATTAAACCCAATATTTACTATGGGATCTACCCAAAAAATTGCAATAAATATAATCTGTTCAAAGTTCATAAACTTTGATGATGCCTTGAGCCCTTTGACATGCATGAATGGTTAAAACAACAAAAATGCGTGGCCTTCAATTGAATGTGTTATCCAAGCCACTGTGGTGCTCAGCTGTAAATGCCACCCACAGTCACCCATCAAAAGACTAACAAAGCTGAACATTGCCTAATTTCGATGATCGCTAACCAACACCTAGTCAAATTATGCTAAAAGTGCAATGATATTTATGTCTGTCATCTAAACAAACACCCAGTTTAAACCTTAGGTACCTATAGCTCATCATTTTATTTACCAACTCTTATGCAGTTCTACTTATTAATATTCACTCACATTTGCATGTCACACATGCAAAGTCACCTGCTTCACTTACTTTGTATTCCAAAGTTGGTTTGCATAAAATGCTGTAGGAATACCAATTGAGAAATAGAAATATAAGGAGTAGGTCTATGAGAACCAGTGGCGTACCATGCCTTTGTTGGGGCCCAGTATAAAAATTTATTTGGGGTAATGAAAGGTAAAGATTTCTTACGAAAGAAAAAAAATGTTTGCATAAAATTAATTATTATCTATTAAGTATGTTAAGATTTTTTTGCTTTATATTTAGGAATAAATGTGTACATTAATAAACTTATTTATATTTGGTATGCTGCGTTTGTAAATTAGATGAATAATGGATTTACCAGTAAGATTTTAATGACAATGACCGCCTTGAAAAGTATGCATTTTCGACTTGCGCTGTGTATGGATATAATATATCATCAGTTTAAATTATTTCACTGGCAGACGTTGGACTGCGGTGTGTCAGTATAAGCTTGGTGTGATTACTCCTCACATAGTGAGTTCTAGATCCCGGTATTCACTGAATAAAGTCTCTCTAACAAAGTCACATAACAAAATGTACATGGATCAAATTATCAGAATTTAAATGAAATTAATAATGAAATTAACTTTATTCCACATGATTATACACAATACAAAAAAACTTAAAGTAATTAGAAATTAAGTGTCGAAAGGGACTCACCTCAGCAATAAATGTTGAGTCCTGGGAGGACCCAACACTCAATGCTGATATTCTGGTAAATAATTCTAGATCAATTTCATAGTAAAAGTTATTCTAAAACTTATATTTAATTTAACTAGTCAAGAAATTCAATACAGTAAATATAGAGATTAATAGACCCCATTTCCTTTTCCTTGATAAAATAATTATTTTTCCTTGTTTATTATTCATTCACATTAGGTTATATACCAGTTTGTCTTCCTACTTACCATGACTTTCCCCAGAGGTTTTTAATGTGTATGAATTGTTTAATATACTATTAATACCTATACCTACCTACTTGAAATTATTCTTTCTACAGCAGGCACTTAGATCTAAGTAAGTGGCACAGCTTGCCTTAATGCTTGATCAAAATTTGTTAGGGGCCTTTTTAAAGAGATGAATTCATGGGTTAAATGGATATGGCAAACACGTTTATTATCATTATTATCAGCCGTACGATGATCACCGCTGCACATTGGTATCTCCTATGGATTTCTAATAAGACTCGTTGGAAGTGGCTTGCATCCAGTGTGTTCCTTAGCGCGGTCTTGATTAAATAATCAGTCCATATTGTCGGTGGATGTCTTACGCTGTACATGGTCTCCATTTGAAGCGCCAGGGGCACAAAAATATATAGAGCCACTCGAAAACTACTGTTGTTTCAATTTTTTTTACGTATAAACTCGTACTTACCCCTCTGTAGTTACCTATTTCCCTCGGCTCTACACTTAGTTTTTTATGGGAGAAGAATTTTGATATGGGCGATATATACTGTTTGTTGTTTTAACACCAACCCGCACTGAGCCAGCGTGGTGGATATGGCCCAATCACCTCTCGTGGGTAGGCCTACGTCCTTCAGTGGACTATTAAAAAGGAAGGTACAGTACAGTTGTTTTGATTTATCAATTAGATACTTGTTTATTTTACTCCATAGGTAAATCAGTTGTAAAGGTCAAGTTCACAGATTACAGCATTGGTTCCGTATCGATGACATAAGACATCACATCATCTTCTAACACATTTATATAAATAGCTGTTTATTATGTTCTGCTTAGTAACGAAAGGGCTGCACTTAGATTCTCGGTAAGATTAAATCGTAAATTGAACAACCACTCTTATCAACATTACCCAATGGATTAGCAAGTGAATTGGCAACAGGCAGGGCACGTAGTGCGTTGGAAGGAGAACCAATGATGAGTCGCAAAGAACTCCGTGCCGTATGTTAAGTTATTTTTTATGTGAATTTGATGATGTACATAGTGCAGGCGGACTAAATAAATAAATAAATAAACTCGAACAGAGACCACGCGACGCCAAGCGCATTGTCCATCTATGTGGAAAGTCATGAATTGACTTGTTGCGTCACACAGGCGTTGCCGTCAAACCAAAGTTGAATAGAAAGATGAAGACGAAAATTGAAGATGAAAATGCACAGTGTGGACATAGCTATTGATCACCATCAGCCCTTTGATGACCCACTGATGGATTTAAGCCTTCTTAAGTTTTGGCGATTTTCAGATACCTACAATAGATACATCACCATAATAACCCACCCCTAGGCCTAACTGAAATGTTTATCATTGAAATACATCTGAAAAATATTGCTTTCTTAAACACAGTTATGATATCTAACAGTATTCCGTCTGCATACAAACGGTCGGAACGCAAATCATACCTACGCGCCTCAGAACTCGGTATGCTCTCGGTATGCTAGTCAGTCGCGGCGGGTGGGTTTGTAACTAGCAAGCGTGCGACTTACGTTTTTAGGATTCCTCGTTTTACCTACAATTAAAAACATCATAAAACGTAATATCTATGTTTTTATTGAACGCTTCATTCCAGCGCCGTGGCGATATGGTGCTATATATATATCTCACTATCAGATTCACCCTCTGAACAACTCCCGGCCGGCGGTGACCCACGTGGAAGTCGCCGGACCCAAGTGGGCCGCTGCAGGGATAACCTCGTGAAATGGGGACACTCAGAGAGCGCTCAATGCGAGTGTGGAGCCCCGGTGCAAAACATGCAGCACCTGCTTGCATGCCCTCAGGGCCCAACCTGCACTCTCCAGGACCTGCACCATGCATCTCCTCGCGGAGTGGCAGTTGCGAAACGTTGGGAAAAAACCTTATAAATATATACTTATACTTAAAACCTTATAAATATTTGGATTATCGACACGACGAAGAAGAAGACTATCAGATTGTAGCAACTAGCAACCTTGTCTAGTCTAAAATAAACATACCATGCTAATTATTTTGAAACAACAAATTGTATTTTGTCTCGCCATTTATAACAATTTAATATCTACAGCTCACGAGATCAAAAATACAAACAAAATGACAAAATTCGTTCTAAAATAACTCCGTCTGCCGCCCGTAGGTACGTCATGTGGTTTTAAAATATCAAATGGTAAATATAGAGTGCGATTTAAATGGTCAGCAGAAATAAAAGGTTTTAAACCCTATAATAGGAATGGCCAGCGCAAAATCTATTTCAAAGTAAAAAATAAATAAGCCAAGCTTCATTTAGTTAATTGAATTTAAAATATTACATGCCTACACGTTTAAATAGAAATAATTAATGCTTGATGTAAATACAAATCAATATTTTAATGTTAAAACTTATTCATAAAATTATAATTTTATATTTTTAAAAACATTTTCTTGCAATTACAAAGTAATTATTTAGATAATGCTAATTTTTGTAGGAAATTCTAGAAACCTTGTTTTTTATGGTAGATGAATAATCAAATCGCGGGTGACACTTAGACACAACGGGTACATAAATATATAGTGTAAAATAGAGTCCCACCAGTGGGAATCAGGAAAACCTAGAATTAAATAAAACTGAACCAAAGTCCAAACTGTACTATAGAAAATCCACCAAAACCAAATACTTATTTTGCTGCCCACATTTTGACGGTCTTAGATCAGCTTACCAGTTAAATGCATCCCTAAAATATCGTCTGCTCCCGTGTTAAAGTTAATTAACGGACCCCAAGGCCGTCCCGACCCCTAAATGCATAAGTAAGGGGAGGTTATTGCTTCTGGTCACCCCCAAGTGAGTCATGGGGTTGGTGTGCATATTTCATGATGGATGAGATGATATTATCGCATTTGACGTGTTACGTAAGCTTAGTATATTTTACCGATGGAAATAATTTTGGAAATTTCGTCTTTTCTGTTCACATTTATTGTTGATAGTATGTTGTAGTGGCTGTAGTAAAGCGCATCTTGTAGTTTCCCGTCCTGATACGTCCCTAGCAAGGTCATTGCATGATACGATATAGCGGGCAACCATCTTAAATCTAGAGTATCTAAAGGGTTTGGGAGAGTGTCTTCTAATCTGCATTAAAACACTGTTTAGCAAAAAAATCTACCCTAAATTATGTATGTGTAATCACGTAGTCGTTATAAAAACATTATTTTACACCACTCATAAGAAATTACTGCAATAATTTCCCGGTGAATCTATCATTCACAAGTATTTTTTACCTATTCTAAGTTTTCTTTAGCATAATAATTTTCTACAATTTGTTCTAAAAGCCTTCGTACCTGAATGAACCTCACTTTTTGTTATAAAGATTTCGCGAAACTGCATGACTCAGATGAAGTTGCATCATAAAAACAAGTCGGTGAAGCGTAAGGTCATCCATTTTGATAGTACATATATAAAATATCTTGTTTAAATAGCCAATATAAGTATTATCTTGGGAAGGTCGTCATTCGGTTCAGGTGTCCACTTGGTTACAGATATTTTGTTTAAATTTTAAACTATGTAAGTAGGTATCTGCATGAAATATACTTTAAAGTTGTTATTTATTTTAATAGTGCCTCCACTAATATCACTATAAATACTTATAATCACTATCTAGATATAAAAAACACAAAACACAAAATTCAAGGACTCATTGCACGTACAGCATGTGTATGTGAATCGCTTGCACTGTAGTCTTTAATCTAAAATCTACCGACGTACCACCGGAGGAGGTATACAATTCGAAGCGTATATTTTTTTTTATGTATAACCACGCATAAATTTTTTCGTAGTTGTCCGATTTCAATAATTCTTTTTTTATTGGAAAGAGTATACTTCGAAATTGGTCCCATTTAAATTTTATCGAAATCAGCTGAGACATTATTGATAAATCAACAGTAATGTGAAAAATGCTACATCGATCCATACAAAATATTCGCGAATTCTGTACACGGGTGAAGTCGGTCATGCTAATTTTTGCAAAAAATAATCTTGTTCTTAAAAGTGGTTGTCTCTAACTTCTCTAACATCATACCTATGTACGGAAGCGCCAAAATACTCATAACTCTAGAGACTAGGTAGTCTAGGTAGACATCCTTCGCCGCCAATTATAAATTATATTCTATATTCTTCGTCAAATCGATGATCCTTACATATTTAAAATTCAAATATTTTTCCTATTCTATGACCTATTCTAAACTGCTAAAATAACTATGATGGCGCCTTCATAATTGGGCCTATTATGTTAATCGGTTCACACAAATCCGTGCTTCATTTCAATACATTTACTTACCAGCTCATAATTCTCATAATCGCTCAACTCCTGTCACAACCGCTGGCCCTTTAATCGGACCACTTGAAGTCGGCCCATAACTCGGCGTTGCGTAAAAACTGAATGCCAACTTTATTGCGAAATTCTCCCAGTAATGGTCTAGAAAAGCACTGGCTCCTTACAGTTTTAATTTTCGTCGCCAGAAGTTGAATTTACGATGCGAAATTTGGGAGTAAAGCTGGTGGAATGGTCTCATTGAAAAATGTTCACAAACATTTGAGTAATGTTCTTTTTGCTTTCTAAGCTTGGAGTACGAGTTTGGTTTTTAAGGATGATTTAGGTTTATAGATTTCTGCTAATAAGTGTGTCTGTCAGTCTGTTTTCGTCTGGATACTACTTTTTGACCGATTGAAATTTTATCGAAATTGGCTGAGCCATTTTTGATAAATTAACAATAATGTGACAAGTGTTACATCGATCCGTGCGAAATATTCGCTTCTGTACACGGTTGAAGTCGGTCATGCATGCTATTTTTTGACCGACGAACCACCGGAGGAGGTATACAATTCGACGCGTATATATATTTTTTTTATGTATAATAACCACGCATATTTTTTTTCATAGTGGTCCGATTTCAGTAATTCTTTTTTTATTAGAAAAAGTATACTTCGAAATTGGTCCCATTTAAATTTTATAGAAATTGGCGGAGCCATTTTTGATAAATTAACAATAATGTGAAAAATGTTACATCGATCCGTGCGAAATATTCGCTTCAGTACACGGTTGAAGTCGGTCATGCATGCTATTTTTTGCAAAAATAAATAAGTATATGGTTTAATTTTTATACTTATTGAGAGTTGACGGGCTGGTAAATTTAAAACTAGAATTTTTGCTCTTATATAAAAAAAAACCGGACAAGTGCGACTCGCACATCGAGGGTTCCGTACAAATCCAGAAAATTTCACAAAATTGGGAAGTAAGTTGTTAAAATCTCTTTACCTTACATGATACGATTTAGTCAGCTCTAACTTTTTAAAACGATAATTGAGAAGTTTTTCTTTTACACAACTGCAAGATACCATAGATACGAGTATGTATACGTATACAGTTTAAATTTCAACTCGATATCTTTACGCGTTCCCGAGATAAAGAGTCTTGACATACGGACAACAAAGTGTTCCTATAAGGGTTCCGTTTTTTTCGTTTGAGGTACAGAACCCTAAAAATGTGAACTAACTGTACCTACGTCCTAGACCTAACTGTTTAAACTCTCACAGTTCTAGTTTTAAAGGTTACTGTAATCTAAATTGCGCGTTTTCTTTAGGTCCGTAGTACATTTTTATAGTAGACCTAGGGGAGTATAATAATATTATCTACCGAATGGTAAGTATAGGCTGATTAAAACATCTGGGCGTCTGACAAGCTCCGCGTAACCCAATTCTCGCAAGTTTCAGTCAGGTTTGGATTATCCGCAGCTTGTTGATAACATTACAACCGCCATGAAGTTTGATTCGGCCTGTATCATCTCTATCACTGTTTCTCCCATAATAACGCCTCGAGAATGAGACAGACAGAATTCATGTCGAATGCTCGAGAAGACCCCTCGTGTCCTCAAAGTTTCCAAAACAATAGCTTCGCTCGATTAGTCACGGATTACTATTACAAAAGATACATTACAGGCAGTCATGGCGGCCCGTTATTAGGACGATTGTCTCGCCTCACGTGCGCCTATATAGCGTAATAAAGCACATTGTATCACATAAAATAATATGTATTATGTCAAACGTTTGGAGACTTAAGTGCTAGGTACGTTGACAGTTGACCTTTTATTGACCTTCGGGGTTGAAGGTCGTGCCTTTGAGATTTTGTAGTTCTTTGTTGGATGGATAGCAAGAGATCTTGTATCAATTTGTATAGAGCAGATTTTTCATCGGTTTTATTTAACTTCACTTGCTCGTTTTTTGGGTCAAATCTAGTGATTGACAAATTGATATGATATTTGATATAGGTACAGCTTTAGTTTCGATGGCAATACAATTTTCTGTATTCAGTATTGACGTAAATACAAGATGGCCACTGCCACAACATGGCGGAATACAATTTTTTACACAATCTGAATATGTATCAAATGAAAGGGCTTTTTATGTAGAACACAGTTCTTAGTAAGTAACAAGATTAAAACTAAAAAACACAAAAATAATATTATTATAAAACATTTTTAAATTAAACGGTTTTATAAACAACTCAATAATAAAATCGTGAGGGGAAACGTATAGGTATAAATTGTAATGAATTCTTCCAGGCGAAGACCCCACGATTTTATTTTGTTATTATTTTTAGTTTTTAGTAAGTATATAAAACCGTTTAATTTAAAAATGTTTTTTACCAATTTTATTTTATATGAACATCTCTACATAAATTATAATGTAAGGATAAATAATTATATCTAGGAAACTGCTACAGCTGTAAAAAAATCATCGTCTGCCATCGTCATTAATATTCTTGATTTACTAATCGCAAAATAAATTTTACTACAATAGACCGGATTGATGATTACGCGATTTTCACGATGTCCTTACCTCAACCCATCTCTCATTATTTTGTATTGTACCTATCTTACTTATTCTTCACATAACACTTTTCTGTATAAGATGTTTATTTAATGATTATTTTGTATTTATACTTAATATTGAATGATTGATATTTATGTAATAACTAGCTGCCCGTCTTGGCTTCGCCCGGTTACGGATGAGTTAAGGCAATAAACCTACCGAGAGAAATATCCTAAAAGATAGTGAAAACAGCATTGCAATCTGTTATATAGTTTGGAAGATATAAGCGGATACACAGACAGACACACAAAAAATAGTGGTTTTGCTTTATACTATGTAGTGACGATTTATTATGATTAAATATCTATGAACTATTATTGCTCAAGCCGCCATCAAATCTCAAAATACCTTTATAGAGCCCTAGTTAAACTGACTTTTCTCTATCAAACTTTGAAGTTGTCGAATAAAAATTAAATACACAATATTCTCAAAACTATACGGTAGGTAAGGGATTCAATAAGTCGAAATACAATTCAAAAAACTTCGCTCGATAGAAATTAAATGCAAAGATACCGCTTTTTAGAACAAATTCTTGATTTCTAAGAAAGTTTATTGCATGGACACTTTTCTACATATTTACAATTTTATTTTGAGTCTGTTATTTATGCACATGAATTGAACTAAAGCTTTCATCCATAAAGTTTAAGAAAAAGTGGTAATTTCAATTTTATATTGATTTTTTAATGCAAAAATCGGACGAAACCGGGGGCGTATTGGTCTGCACCAGCTCATATGAAAAATTACGCTGATACTATGGCGCCTTAAATCACATATTCTAAGATTCCCTATTATAATTCTCTCATACAAAAGAACGTTGAAAACGTCTATGGGTGCCAGGGTACCAGAAGTACCCAATCCAAATTTAGCCTATCCCCCAAGTCGCATCAATTGATTTATGGCTTAACCAAACATTAGTCGTGGCGCGGCGGGAGTGTGCTAAACGACAGGTTCCGGGTTCGCTTCTCGGCCAGGCTGCATCCGGCACGGGAAGGGATATCTCGTATTTTGTAACAGGAAGAGGTCATAAGTCAATCGTATCCGCAGATCTATGAAAACTTCATGGTAAACAAGCTGTATTGCAAGTTATAGGAATCCTTCCGGTAGTCAGAACTGGTGCACTTCAGGTTAAAGTGGTTTCCAGCTGTGTGGATTTATTGCATCCGCAATCTTACCTAGATAGATCTTTCTTTCTAATCAACCTGTATCCATTCACTGTTGGACATAAGTTTCCTCTCGTTTTCGCTATTCTTTCTGGTGGTCCTGCGCTCAATTTATTGCCTTACGACATACATATTTGATGATATCATTTGATCATCTTAGCAAAAAATATGTTCCATCCTCCTCCTCAAATTGATTTATGGCGTAACCAAACCTCAGTCGTAGGCAGGAAGAGGTCATAAGTCAATCGTATCCGCAGATGTATGAACTTTATGGTAAGACAAGCTCTGTCGCAAATTATAGGAATCCTGCCGGCACGGTAGCCGGAACTGGTACATTTTGAGTTTACATAGTTGTTCCAGCTAAGTGGGTTTGTTGCATCCGCAATCGTACAGATTTATCTTTTTAATCAGCCACCCACTACTGGATGTAGGCTTCCACTCTTTCACGCTTTTCTTTCCGATCCTGCGCAAGCGTCGTCCAATGCCTTCCGACATATTGTATTTGATGATATCATTTGATCATCGTTTGACCGTTTAGCCATGTCAGTCTCTTCAGGCGGCCTAAAACTCTGACCAGGTCTAGCCACCCGGCCCTTTAGGAACTTACAAACTTACTTATTCGATCATCATACCGACAAGCATTTATTTTCAATCTCCGACCTCAAACAAGCGGTGTTACAAGTTTTATGTGGCGTCGTCACAAAAACGAGGAATCGACCAATTTTAATGCGTATTTTTGTTTGAAAACGATTGTGATCGGTTAGTCAACGATATATATAATTATACATTTTGCACTTATTTTTTAATCAAGTTTTTAATAAGTTACGTTCATTATTAATAAGTTACGCTCGTGGCAATGGAATCGATTATTAGCGTAAAACACAATACAGCTGAAGGTGATCAATACAACGAGATATCTAATTGAGTCCATTGTGATGTGACCGTTGACGAATAAGCAATACAGCGACCATTCCGTGCCCCAGTTACTTCCGACCAGGCGGGCCAGTCACGAAGAGGTAATAAGTTAGGTATACCAGCTTGATTACGTTTTTACTTACGCAGAGAATTAAGCTCCTTGTCGGCTGTGAAGTTAGCACCAAGCTGCGAGTAACTCAATCCTCGCGCAGTTGTTACGTGGGCTTCATTCAGGTTTGGGTTTGCACAGCTTGTTACTATCTTCACAGCCGCCAAGAAGTTTTATTCGCCTTATACTCTTTTGTACCTTTTCTGTCAAAAATATGACATTTACTTTGCAAATGAGTATGCACGAGTTCAACGACTACAACTAAAATGTTGAAAGCCCTCCCATCACCCTCCCTAGAGTTTATTCAAATATAGGTACATAGAGAGTTTATTCAAATATAGGTACATATAGCAAAAAACATCTCTATTACATTACAGTTATCAAACGAAACGAGTCGTGCATATTGAAGTTTTCTATGGACTGTTTTTCGCGGTTTTCGGATTGGTCCCAATGGTTCTATAGAAAATGTGGGTCGTAATGCTTATGGACAATTGGACATCCTGTAATAGATATGTCCGGCATCTAGAGGAACATCCCATATTGAGAGTAAATTCGGCCTGGGAACTCCTCCAGCAATCCACGCGGCTAACCGAGCAATCAGCAATCCGAATCTAAATCGTCGCAACTTAGGTCATAATATCCAACCGGCGTCCCATAAATTGCACATCATCAATTAAATTAACGCCGACCCAGTTCCTATTTCACAGAACAAATTAATTGCATTGCAAAGTGCAAATTGCCGCCGTTCCTTATCTAGTTCCGCGTTATCAGTGACAGGGGTGTGGGCGCTCGTCCGGCGATAACGTGCCATTACAATGTGCGCTCTGTTTGGTCTAACTTGGTCAAAATAATTTGTTTATGTTGTCTAACTTGGCCAAAAGTATTTATTTACAATGTTGTCTAAGTTGGCCGAAAGTATGAACAAAGCTTATTGTTCTAGGAGGAAGTAATGAATGGGTAATTGTAGTCACTTCTAATGATGTTCCCTTGGAATGTTTTATCTACGAGTATTTCTCTTCCCATCTACCAGTCTGCGGATGCCAGTCGATTTTATCCTAATTATTTTTTGCAAAATATAGCAACACCGACTTCCACCGAGTACAGAATTCGAATATTTTGCACGAATCCATGTGACATTCATGTACTTACATTATTGATGATTTATTAAAAACGATTCAGCCGATTTTGATGAAATTTAAATGGGACCTTGGAAGTGATCCATCCATCAGCCAAAGGACGTCCACTGCTGGACATAGGCCTCCCCTATGGATCTCCAATAAGACCGGTTGATAGCGGCTTGCATCCACTTTTCGACTCCACCGGTCATCAGTCCTCCATTGCTATTTCAACTTGCTAATCCGTTGGGCTATGTCGGTAACTTTGGTTCTTCTACGGATCTCCTCATTCCTGATTCGATCCCGCAGAGAGACTCCGAACATAGCCCTCTCCATAGCTCGTTGGGCTACTTGGAGCTTTCTAATAAGTCCCATAGTGAAAGACCACGTTTCTGTGCCATAAGTCATCACTGGCAACACACACTGGTCGAAAACTTTCGACTTTTTTGGACCTTTAAATCTAAAAAAAATAATTAAATCGGTCGATGATATCGACGGACGGACAAAAAATACATACAGACGAACGTAGTACCTCATCCTATTTGGAAGTCGGTAAAAATAGACGACCATAGTCTTTTTCATGGAAATAGTAACTATAATAGTTGCAAAAACCTTGCCAGCCTCTAGCTACACAATATTCGAAGGAAACATTCTGAAGATACTTTGATTTTCTTACCAAGTACGATTCCAATAGAAGCTCTTATCTTTTGTAGAGACTTCAACCCTTACATTACACTAACATAACTAAGCTCTATCCTTGTCTTCAAATAGTACCCTCGTTTCTTTGCATCCTAAATATCTCTATATTAATTACTTAGGACGACTTATATTACCATCTTTGGATATTTCGGCGCCGTCTCAAAAGTCTGCGGCTTTCCAGTTTTCATTGAACCGCGATAAAAGCTGGCGGCAGATCACCATAGAGCTTTTAACTAAAATAATAACGAGTTCTATTCCCGGAACGCTATGTAGGTACAGCAGGCCTAATCTCAAAGGGCAGAGTTCAAAGCGCCTGATAGCGGCAGGAACTTTATCAAAGGAACCTGTAGAGGGCCCAGCCAATTGGTTAGATTATAGAACTGTAGGTTCTCTGACAGCGTTTGATTCAGGCCTAGATTGAAGCGAGATTGGATTCGGAATCGGCTGTCTTGAAGGACATTTCTTTGTCTTCTGGCAATTTCGTGTAAATGTCTAGAAAAGTAATCATTATTTTTCCCAAAAAATGGCATGACCGATTTCAATTACATAATTCGTACAATACATCATTGTACATAATTCGAATAGTTCGCACGGATCGATAAAGTACCTAATTTTCAAAATATTGTTAATTTTTCAAAAATGGCTCAGCCGATTACGATATAATTTATATGGGACTGTCTTCGAAGTATCAAACAATATAAGAATCATCAATATCGGACCACTCTGTGAAGAGTTATGCATGGTCAAACATTAGGTAGGTATTTTAGTATTAATAAGGGTTGTTAATTTGACTCCTAAAATCCCGAATACGACCTACCTGTGTTGGGCGATTGTCAAATAAATATCGCGAATGAAATGAATATTGATATCATCCAACTTTCCTAAATGTTATCAAGCGACGAATCAGTTCATCCGGACGATGGATTCGCCGAGTTTGCCGAGCCCCGGTCGGTGACCGAGTAATTGCTGTAATCGCATTATGTCATTCCTGTATTACGTTGCGTAGTTTAACGCCCTATCAGGTTCCTGATAAGCGCCGGAATGCAGAACTGAGCAAAAATAAAGCGTATCTGCTAATAATGCGTGATTTTAATCAACACGAACCAGTTCATCCGGACAATGGATTCGCCGAGTTTGCCGAGCCCCGATCAATGACCGAGTAATTGCTGTAATCGCATTCCTGTATGACGTTGCGTAGTTTAACGCCCTATCAGGTTCTTGATAAGCGCCCGAATGCAAAACTGAGCAAAAATAAAGCGGTGCTAATAATGCGTGATTTTAATCAGACACGAATCAGTTTATCCGGTCGATGGATTCGCCGAGTTTGCCGAGCCCCGGTCGCCGACCGAGTAATTGCTGTAATCGTATTATCTCATTGCTGCGTTACGTTGCGTAGTTTAACGCCCTATCAGGTTCCCGACAAGCGCCCGAAGGCAGAGCGAATAAATAGAATATTGAGTCTGCATCGTAAATTGCTTTCGCTGTTGTTCCTTTAATAAATTTAATATCGAAAATACCGTCGGAAATGTTATTGCGAAGCGGGGATTGGAGATTGTTGTTTTTCTAATTTCACTCCTTCCAACTCTTCCAATGATGAACATTTTGAGCCTTCATTTTATACTAATATTGGAAATGAACCAGTCGCTTACCAGATTTTTCGTTGTCGTGAAATTCTCGTTTGATCACCGTTCATCCTGAGCTATTCTCTTTTTATCAACTTCCAAAAAGGAGGACTATGTTCGTCTGTATGTTTTTTTGTATATGTTCATCGAAATTTTCGCCAATTGTGGACTGATTTAAAATAAAAGTTTGAAAGAGTATTCTTCCGAGGTGAATCCATTTAAATTTTATCGAAATTGGGTAAGCAGTTTTTGATAAATCAACAAAAATGTCATGTACATTTTTGTTTGCACAAATCGATGAAGTCACATCGATATGCATATTTTTAAAATTCTAGACACGGTGGTAGTCTGTGTTGCGATTTTTTTTGTAATAATAATTGTTAGAACTTATTATAAGAGATCAGATTGTTTAGTTTTGAAATCAGTTCCCTTGCCTTTAAAGATACTCTAACCATAACAATTTAAACAGAATTAAACAGGAAATCACAGACAGCAATCATAGGCCGTCCGAAGTCCCAGCGGATGTCTGAGTGCATTGATTCCCAGCGTATCCGTATTTGAAGTCGCTTGCACCCAAATACGTTCTTAGACTGAGGAAACTCTAATTTAGGCAGTTCGGAAGCCGTATTTGTTTTAATGCGGAGTTAAGAGGCACGTTTCTGGAATGTTGAAGAGGCTTGTGAACTTTGTTGGCATGGATAAAGTACTGCCTAGTTTCTATGCGATGGCAGTTCTCGAAGTAATATCGTTCAAAGGCCCGCGTAGAACGGTGATAGAATGATAATCTCTGTATTGTTAACACCGGTGCGGTGCCGGAAACTACATACTGATGAAATGATTTGAAATGAATGCAACAGGCAGTGTTATCAACAAAAACGATCACCAAAACTACAGGGTTTAAAATATCCGAGCAGTAATTATAGAATCTTACCACTCGAAATATTTTTCTCTCACAACAAAATCAAACCGTGGTAATAATATCATATCTTCTAGAAAATAAATAAATACGCAGACAAACCCCTCGATTTGTAATTTACTCAGTCATGTCTATTCCTTGTTTACTCAAAATCACACCAAAGTAGTGCGAAACATTTGGAGGTATAAAAAATTTATTCAGACAAATATCGTAGGTAAGTTATACAACCGATAGTCCTTAATATTACATCTCTTATACAATGTCTCCTCAACATGATTTAAAAGAGTCCTGAATTGACGAGATAGAATAAATGATGCATTTCATTGACGACATTGCTAGCGTCGGAAAATGGACTCATATAGTGGGAGATTCGTTGAATTGTTTAGCTGAACACAGTATCTTCCTGGGATGAATGGTGCCAATGAATCACTACATGCCGCCCACTCGTTAATTAGACCGCCGCGTCAATTCCATTAAAATAATAGTTTATCCGATTTATTAGTCATTGGTCATACTAATTGTTATTTATTTGCTTACTTAAAGCCGCAATGGCTAATTAGTTCGGAAAATACAGATTTACGGAAATAAATGAGCAATTTCATTATCATCATCCGCAGTCTTTTCTATCCCACTGCTGGGTATAGGCCTCTCTCTTACGGTGTCATTTGTATCGTGTCCAAGTTTGGCCCGCGATTTTTACAATATCATCGACCCATCTTGCAACGAGCAATTTATTGTAGTTTAATGTTTAGTTGTTCTATTTAACAGCCGTGGTTCCCATTCCATCACAATAATTACCTCATCCGTAGGACTTACCCTGTTGGACATAGGCCTCCCCAATAGATGTCCAGTAGGACCGATTGTAAGCGCGTTGGTAACTTATTAAAAACGACTCTACGACAGTTTAGGTTCTTTTGCGAATCTCCTCATTCTTGATTCGATCATCTATTTAACAATCTATCATCATTTGATATGATTTTCATGTGAAGTTTATCATCATCATCAGCCTGTATCGACCCACTGCTGTGTATAGGCCTCCTCTCACTTGTTGCCCCTGCCAGTTTTCCCTGTCTTCAGATCTCATCCACGCGTGTCCCGGGATGGATTTGATTTCGTTGACCCATCGTACTGGTGGTCTGCCTACTAGTCAGAGATCGAAATAACACTAGAAGCGCGAAACATCCTGACACCCCTAGAAGCGCGGATGGGTCAATTTTGGCCAATTTTTTATTTTGCTAGAGTAATGTGAATATTTGTATACAAATAAAACTCGTAATTATAATAAAATGCTTTTATTATAGATTACACATATTTTTGGTGTACTTTGGCTTAAAATAGACTAATAATAAATCACAATTACAAATAATTCCGGCATTTCCCTTTGATGTTAGAAGGAGGATTGTGCCCCAGCACTGGGGACGTAAATGGGCTATTGATGACAAATAATTCAAGTTAAAAATTAGATAAAATTATTATAAAGGCAGTGCTATTACTCTTCCGAATCACATAATGAGCAAATGGAAAACTCTTTCGATGTGCATTTCTTGCAAACAGTTTTTTTACAAGTTGACATCCATGACTGGGTCAAAATTGACCCAAACGCGCTTTGGGGTAAATTTGATTAAGTAAAAAAATATATTTATTGCAATTACGTGGTTGAAGTCTCGTATAAACAATAATGATCACATTTCATAAAAAGTCATAAAAAATTAGGATTCTATGCATAATAAAACATTAAATAAGGCAGGAAGAACATCGAAATGGGTCAAATTTGGGACGCCCGCGCTTCTAGTGTTAAACTTCTTGGAGGCTGTGAAGCTGGGCGAAACCCATTCCTTGCGCCACTGTTAAGTGAGCTTTAGTCAGGATTGGGTTTTGCGGAGCTTGTAGCTAGCAATAGCATAACAGACGCCATAAGTTTTATTCGGCCTATACATACTTTCCGTTTGGTTACATCATTCCCTATCCCATATTCTTGTAGAATATCAAAACTTAGTTTTACTTACGTTAAGGGATGGTTAAATTCGAAACAAATCAAGGATAAAAGTATCATTCAAGTATCCGAGCACTCCGCATGAATGAACAAGTAAAAGTTATTCCATATTGCTTCTCTCGAATGATATACGACGCCGGGATCAACTTTCCAGAGATTTATGTATAAAACGAAAGCTTTTCCAGGATGTGTTGTTTCCATTTCATACGTTGTGTTTAAGATAATGTGTGTGGTATTCCGGGAAAACATGGTGCTCTTGTAAGTGCAGTTGATATTTTACTCCCTGGTAAATGTGGAATGGCGAATCTTGTGTTTATTCGTAATCGTAACTCCACTTCTAAAATAGATTGCGCAGAAAGTCTAAGTTTCTGCTATTTTGTAGCATTTTCCAGTATCTAGGAAGTACTCTAATTTATGGACCTCACGCTTTGATGATCGAAACATAGTGAGAACAAAGTGAGTAATATTATAGAACTGAAAGTGTATTTGTTGGTTTTTTGGTTTGTTTTGCTTTCACGCAGCAACGCAGCAACGGATTGACTTGATTTTTGTCTTGGATATAGTTTGAAAGATGGAAATTGACATAGGCATCTTCTTATCTCAAAAATATAAAAGGATCCTATGAAATAGCAAAAAAATCAAAATATCGTATACGTGGACAAAGCCGCGGGCGAAAATTAGTTACACCATAAATACTAGTTTCTTTAGTTACTAAATAACTTATGAAGGCTCTATGCGCACGTGAACTTCAAATTCTGTGAATAATTCTAAAAATATATTTGAAAATTGCCCCATTGACATTTAAAATCAAACGGAGCTATTTATCAAAGCGTAATCACCAAATCCTCAAACTTCTGAACATTCATCTCCATATAAAAGCCATTTCATACTCAAATCAATTGCTTAAATATCATTTCAAGTGTATTTCTCAGCCACGCCACATCCCACTTCTGAGTTTGTAATGATCGATTTTAAGCTCTACGGCGATGACTTGTCGACTTATTTCTGTGTAATGTATCTGGATCCATCGAAATTCTTTTCAATGGGACGTTTTGCTGAAGAGGACACGAATCAATTAATTAAATTAGTTCGATTGAGCGAATTTCTCGATCGATACTGGCTGGGACTTGAAGCTTTTTAAAGATATTAATTTTGAAGGTTTTTCTTTTATATTTGTGATACTGCGTGACATTTTTTTCAATATATCGAAGGTTTTGATCTACCTCTCTCTGTCATACAGTAATAATAGTATGGTTATGTGGGAATCAAAAGATTTAAAAATCTGAAAGTGCCTTATATCCTTTTGTCCCTTCTAATGACGAAGTGTTTCGACGCACTCACATATAAATATTTGTATTAAAATTGTGCATAATGAAATAACTTGCTCTTTTGTACGGTTGCTAAACCTAAAGTTATCGGTAATTCGATACCATTCCCAGAAGTAACCCCATCCCTATCCTCATTTCACTATAGTATTATACATGAAATGAGACCAGTCGGAACAGCGCGCTAAAAGCGTTGTTTCGTAACTCGTTCCGCGAAGGCACCGGAACTTTTCCACTTGAGCCTGCAAGTTTCCCGGCACTAAGATCATTGAGACTGTGCAGTTTCTTTGCGTTTCACTGCTTTTACTATGTACTTTAATCCTGTGTGTAACTTACCTCTAGGCATAATAATGATGTTATAATTTTGCGAGCAAAGATACAAACTTAATTCTCAATCTATTTGTATAGATCTCGTTGAAATCCAAATTCAGTCAAAAGTGAGACTTCATAAAATATTTACTTATTTACTTCGCAAGAGACTCGCTAGTTTCGTTGTTTGAACCCTCATAATAGGGTAATCTGAAGTAATCGTGTTAAAACAGAATCTATCCATCATCCAGAGCAACAACACCGATAAATAACCATTAAACTATGTATTCCATCTCTGCCATTTTTTCTGTTTTTTTTTTTTGCTATTCTATTGTACATCGTGTCAATTACCCATAATGCCGACAGGAAGACATCGCACATCATCCATCAATTCGTTCGGTGCCGTGTTTAGGCGTACATGCTTTCCATATAGATTGCTCCATCCAAAACATGTCTCACCCACTAGGCCACTCGTGTATTCCTCGCTTTTATTTACATCTATTTGTATACGTTTAACTTCGATATTGAGCAAGGTCGTGTCTTATATCTCTCAATCTTAAACTTTGACTGTTTGGGCCTACTTAATCCCACTTCTGAATTGATAGGCGCCCGATCCGATCATGAAATATACCCTAAATAGATTCTATCAAACTGTTACAGATAAACGGGAAAGCGCTCACCGCAACGCCCATTAATTTGTTCCTACGATTCAATATGCGGTACTGTATTATGCTCGATCAATTTATACGCGTTTAAATCGCATTGCATTCAATATTGGCTTATCTGATACATCCGTGTTACGCTCATGTTTCATTTGGTATTTTATGCAATGAACATAATTCACATTATGAACGCTTTCTCTTATGAGCTTCATTTGTCTGTCTTGAATGTGAGTTCCATTAAGCTGCAACGGTTCTTTAATATCAGACATTAAATTGTACAAAGCACTTTCTGCTAGAGGTTGGCGCGCATCGGCGGCCGCGGGTCGAAGATTAGAGCGCAGTCTGACCCACACTAGCACTTGATTAAATGCGTGCCCCAGTTCTGAGAATTGCAGGATCCCGTCGATCGGGTATTCGGCGTCAGTTTGCTTCCGATTTCATTACTGCCAGCTGCGAGCGCAGTTCTCGACAGTGAAATGTTATTTGATTTTACTTTTCTACTATTTATCGACGAACAATCACCCCGGTATTTCTGAATATCGTCGCTAATATCACCAAGACGAAATCGTAATATCGAGATTTGTGGAAAGGAATCGAGTGCGCTCCACGTTGGGCGCCAACAAGTCTACGCGAGGATTTCTTCGAAATCCTCTGTTTTATTCGAGAAGTTGGCACCGTTTCAAGTGAGGTGTATATTTTATGAGTTGGCAGGCAGTATTAGTAAATAAATTCTGTGATTTTTCAAAGGCTTGATGGTTCACACGTGGTTGTGTACCGGTGAATGGAGCACGTGGGTGCGGGCGCGGCCGCTCGATACCGCGGAGGCTGCGCGCTGAGCTCGCGCCCGGAACTACCTTCAACCCGGCCATCGTACCTTGACCTACCCTCGCTCCCGCTCACAGTTCACTGACCAGCTCTAAAGGGGAAGCCTCTCTACGCTCGGAGCTCTATTCTATCCGGTCGCCTGCGCCGGCACCACTCGCGCGAGAACTGCCATGTTCCAACTAATGTGCTGCGTCAACCGCAGCAGGAGAGATCTAAATTATCTGGACACATGGATATTAAAGATTCTGCTTTTCCCGGTACGTAGCGTACGAGTACGAGCGCCGTACCTAATGACGGTGCTTTGATTTACGATAAGCTTTCTGTGAAGTTATTGTATGCATAGAATATCAAATTATACTATAGGGAGTATTATGGTTGTGTCGATAATAGGGCTGATAAAATATTAATGGGCTTTAGAGAGCTAAGACTATGTTTATAACGTTTCATTGTGATTTATGATAGCTTATAACTGTTTACGAAGTGGTGTGTGGTCAGAAACGTAAAACATTTAACTTTAATAGCTTGTGCTTAGTTTTATTGTAGAAGTGGTATTTTGAGGATTTGTACAATCAAATCATATTTATTTTATATGCATAATAATAAAAGAAAGGGGACCGATCCCTGTTTACTTAACACGTCCTTTATTGTAGTAAAGTCTCGTGTATTTCTGTATTTAAAATTTCATATTTCAATTCTCTTTGGCTCTTTCCCTATTAAGCAACCCAAATAAATTTAAGCGTACCTTTTTAAATATAAATGCAAGTCCGTAGACGAAATCTGGTTGATTCGCGGCCGATTGGGAAGAAAAGCCCCGGAATCAGGTCAGCATTCTAATATTCAGTTTGTCCACTAAAGCACGGTCGAACCGTACATAGTTAATGTTCTCTAACACAATGGTTTCTGCCGTATGGACTGTCGTCTCGCTTATTTTTAGGTCGACGTCGCAAAGAGTAGTGGGCTAAAGGGGACTCGTTATATCTATCTGTTCGCTCTAACTGCCTCGAGGAAGGCTGACTATGCTCCGGAATCTTTTTGTTGGATCCCATTATACTTACTGGTTTAACGTCTTAGCTTTGGCTTAAGGCGTTTTTGCGATGTCTGAATTTCTGTGCATTTTGTCTTCGACCGGAACGTTTATTGGAATTGCTCGTGTGTCTTTGTTGATGGTGCTTTCGATACAGTAGGTATAGAAATGTTCCGCATCAGATCACGGGTCACTCCTCTTTTCGAAAAGGTGAAGTCTACCAGCATGCATATGAGGTATTTCTTCAAATACCTCAAATGCATGCTGGTAGACTTCACATATCTTCCAAAAAGTGAAGACTAAGACAGGTAGGTTTTATCATGATGGGAAATTCTTTAGCATTTAAATCTAGCGGCAACATAACTTTGAAAAATTGGATGCTGCCACTGACCATCGTGCTGTAAGACGACTTATTTTGCTCTATGATATTCGCGACCGAATCTCCTGGCATCATATTTGCATTTGAATGCCGTATTTCCTCTACATTGAAATCAATTTCCGTTCGCACAGCGGACCGGAAAACAGCTGCACAATGCCGGCCGAAGCGGACCGAACCCTAAATCTTTTATCTAATCTAGACAAATATTGGCATCGGCCTGGCACGTCGCAAATTCTGCTCTTTAATACACGAACACGAGCTGACATAATAACGACCTACAACCCGAGGCAGAAGTCATAAATTCCCATGCTCTCGATTCCAACTAGGGGATGAAATAACCCCTATGCTCATGATTATAAGGTGGTCTTTGAAGAGGAAAGAAATCGATTAGACGCCAAGGCGCGAGGTAAAGATGCGGATTGTGGATAGATAAAGTCTGTGTCCAAGATAAGGGAGGTCGTTGAACTTCTGCTCGTGAGTTACGCTTTATTATGGTGATTTCTTTCGGAGCGAATTAAGTTTTCAAAGCAAGGAAGAACGGAGGGTTGATTAAATGAACACTTTAGGGAGAGCTATTTTTGCCCAGAATAAGGTATCTTTTTTGTAATTAAATTTTCAACGGTTTTGTAAGGTAAATAAAGAGTTTATCCTCATTGTAAGGCCGAAGGCTTGTAAAGGGAGATTAGCGTTGAAATATTTAAGAGCTTTATGGTAATCTAAGAGTCTTCCATTAGGTGGATGTAAGTTATGTTTCTCGATTCCCAAAGGCGCGAGTCGAGACTTAATATTCTCCAGAAAACACGTAATAAATTATTTTTCGTGTATCTATTACGACGCGTATATTTTTTTGTATGTGTAACCACGCATAACTTTTTACGTAGTAATCCGATTTCAATAGTTATTTTTTTATTCGAAAGAATATACTTTGAAGTTGGTCCCATTTAAATTTTATCGAAATCGGCTGAGCCATTTTTGATAAATCATCAAAAATGTAAAAAATGCTACGTCCCTGCGAAATATTCGCGAATTCTGTACATGGTTGAAGTCAGTCATGGCCTTTTTTGCAAAAAACAATCTATAGATTGTTTTTCGCGATCATGAGGAAACAAAAAAAAATTAAATTAAAGAAGTATTTTAGCGGTCAAAGGAGCTCAGGAAATTCGATAGAAGCTCTACTCTACCAATGGCCTGATAAGTGCTTTCCTCTTGGAATACAATTAAAGTAATTGGCATGTTTAGTAATTTTACTGACTACAAAGTTGCCACTACGAGTATATTATTATTGTAAAGCGAACCTCAAATCATGGTGCTTCTAAAAACCAGTTTCGTTTACATACGCGAAGAATGTGGTTAAGAGTGCTAGTTGTTTTGTCATTATAAATATTTCATTGATAGTTTTGATTGTGTTGTGTAGGTATATTTTCCTTTCAATATCAAATTAGAAATAAGTAGCTATTGGCCTATAACTCTACCTCTAACTCTATTCCTACTATCTTCCTGCTAAATTATGAAATGTAAAACTTTGTTCAGATTTTAATCATTGTTACTCTATCCATCCATCAGCTTCAGCACGTCCACTGCTGGACATTGGCCTCCCCTACATATCTCCAGTAAGATACGGTTTGAAGCGGCTTGCATCCAGCGCGTTGCTTGTTACTCTATCATGCGATAAACCACTGCACCTAGCGATTAACACAATACTTTTAAGTTTCCGTACTCGAAGGCTCAGAGCAAATAAAAAAATCAAGAGGGAACGTCGTTGAACAATCAAGTTGGCCGGTTTTTTATACATGTGTGAGTGCGTCGGTGTTGCGCCGCCATAGTTCGACTGTCAAGCCAAGGCGTAGTTTCGTTGTACGTGGATGGGTGTGTAATTGTCTGTACACGGCGAGGCGTAGTTTTGGTTGGCTTCACCTGTTTGTTCACAACATTCTCTCTTGATTTTTTTATTTGCTCTGAGACTCGAAGGGTAAACACGGGACCCTATTACTAAGACTCCGCTGTCCGTCTCTCCACAGCATATGCATAACATGCTTGAAATATTCACAGAATATTTAGCTAAGTACTCACTGGAAAAATAAATATCTTATATCTTTAAGGGGGGATCCCATACATGAAACGGGATTTTTTTGCTCGATATTAATAAGAAGATGCTTGAAATATTCAGAGAATTTTAAGTTTTATATTTCCACAAAAATAAATAAATAAATTACAATAATCCAATCCCTTCCGATCGAACCGCTAACGCGACCGGACGTCTGTACGCGGTCTCTTGCTCTAAATAAATAGATTAAAATTAGTCTCTCAACTAAAAAAGAATCTTACTGTCGTTTAAATAAAGCGCGTTTCGACGTAAATCAGCCATCGAGTGTACTCCCACTGCGCTTGCGAGGACAATACATCGAAACAGGTACGACAACATACTGAATGTGCGAGTGAGATACTCTAATGCATCTTAGCAACAGGATAAAAGAGTACTACATATTTTTACCAGCGTGCCCTAATCGATGTTTACGATCGTTTACTACTACTAACACAGGTGATAGACACATATATAAATACCGTCTACCGATTCATCAGCTGCTCGAGAGTAAAATAGGCCTACGTTTCCGTAATTTAAGCCGACGGATTGCATTGTTTCCTAAAAATGTCGGTCCAGCGATCTCCACCTGCTTCCAAAATGAATCCCTCCGGCTCGTGTACTAGTATGACTTCACTAAGCGACTCTGAAGATCGAGCGAAATTAAGGAAAGCAAGGGATAAGAGGAAGAGGGATGATCCGGACTTCGGGACATGCATGGCCGAGATGAAAAATATGTTTGAGGCGTGGCAGGTGAAGCAGGAAGAAAAACTAAAGATCTTTCAGAACGTTGCTGATGAGTTCAAAGAAAATTGTAACCAATTTAGGGCATCATTCGCTTTCATCACAAAACAGTACGAGGATTTAAAAGAAAATTATGACAACCTCCAGAAGGAAAAAGATCTGCTCACAGCTCGCACCCAGGTGCTGGAAAATGAGATCGAGAAGCTCCAGAATAGGTCGAGAGCTGCGTGTGTCGAGATAAGAGATGTTCCCACCTTTCAAGATAAGCCAGAGTCTAAAAATAGTTTACTTGAACTTCTAATCAGAGCTGGGAAAACATTTAATTGCGACCTTCAACCTTCAGAGATCAAGGACATCTACCGCTCATATGCCAAGCCCGGCGCTACTAGACCAATAATTATCGAGTTCTGCAGCGTTATCAAGAAGGAGGTATTTTTAAATGCCGCAAAAATTTTTAACAGGAAGTCCCATGGAAATCGATTTAACACCACACATATCGGACTAAACTGCCCGAAAAATGCTGTATACGTCTCGGAATTACTTACCCCCAAAGTAAAAAAATTGCATTACTTGGCTAAAGAATTCGCAAAAGCAAATCGTTATTCTTATTGTTGGGTAGCCCACGGGAAGGTATACTTAAGGAAAAAAGATAAATCTCCCGCAGTCCGCGTAAATAGCGAAAAAGATTTGAAGAACTTAGCAGAAAAGTGACTATTCGTGTCAATATACTTTATTATATGCGTTCATGTTGCTGCGTTTCTAATACTAAAATATATTTTGAATGTTTTCTTAATTACTAATAAATGCATACTTACCATTGTTTTTTCAAACAATCATTGTAAAACGGGACACTTTTTACACACACAGACACAGTTATATCACTTCACATTTTCCGTCAATCACATACACACACCACCGCAAACATTGCTGACTATTACACACAACTACATCAATCGAGCGCATTCGAATAACTGTTATCTTTACAAAGAATTGCATAAGATCAATGTTATTGGTTGTCGTAAAACCGGTAATACCAAGACCAATCATTTATACAGGAATACTGAACCTTATTCACTGGCAATTTGTCCTTATAATAGGGCAGGGATTCTAACAATGGTACATAACTATTTCATCATCATCTACTATGGATAATTGCAACAATATCATAAACGAGCTCGATTTAATTAGTGTATCCAAATCTTTTAAATGCTCCCCAGAGTTTTGTAACAAGTACGTAAAAGAAAATAACCTACTCCAGTCTCTAAAAGTTTTTCATTTGAATATTCGTAGTATTGGCCGTAATTTTGATGAAACACAAACGCTTTTGACTAGAATGGATACGGACTGTGATATACTAATTTTTACCGAATGCTGGCTAAAATCAGCCCCTCACACCCCCACCCTAGATGGATACGTTAGCCACAGGTCAGGGTTTACTAATCAAAATGATGGAATAATAGTATATGTCAAATCGCATATCCAATGTACTATTACAGAAAAGGCGCTGACACACGCTAACTGCTTATTAATTACCTGTCATAGTAAAAACTTAGCCATAATTGCCGTGTATAGATCCCCATCGCAGTTTATATTAGATCCATTTATAAATAGTTTGAACGACTTAATAAATAGTTTATCAGTGTATCAGTCCGTCGCAATCTTGGGCGATATAAATTTAAGTACAATATCCAAACAAAATGAAAATCATCAAAATAAATACTGCGATCTTTATCTATCTATGCTGTCTTCACATGGCATGCTGCCCGCGCACTCATATCCAACTCGCGGTTCAAACTGCTTGGATCACGTGATTTTACGTATTCAAAAGCCAGCGTACACTTTTATAATTGATAATACGGTCACTGATCATGCGGCCACTCTACTATGTTGTGATTTTGGTTTCATAGATAATAATAAACGACAAAACGCCCTTCCCAAAACTAATTTTTCTGCTGTCATTTCTGAGTTGAAAAGTACAAATTTCGAACATATTTATCAAATCCAAGATCCGAACCTTTCTATGGACACCTTAATTGATACTATTTCTACCATAATTAAGTCTAATACTAAAATAGTGAGAATTCCAAGGCGTAAAAATATTATTAAACCTTGGATTACACCGGGTCTATTAAAATGCATTCGAAATCGAGATATGTTACACCTAACTCATAAAGCTGATGTTAAGAACCATGTCAATAAAATCACCTATTTCCGATATCGAAACTTTTGCAACAATTTACTTAAAAAATTGAAAAAAGAACATGAAAGCAACGAATTAAAAAAGGCGAAGGGAAGTCCAAGAGAAACTTGGAAAGTAATTAAAAATATAACAAACCTAACCCAATCACAAACATCTGCTTCTGCATTAATTGACCCATCCGGTGACCATAAAACATCTACTAATAAGGTTAATGAATTCTTTGTCAGTGTAGGTAGCAAATTAGCTAATAATTTTTCACACATCCCTGGAGATAGCTCTATTGGTAGGGCCACCGCAAATGATAACTCTTGCCCCAATAGTATGGCAATGTTTGAAACTGACTGCGCAGAGGTGGTCAACATCATACGAGGGTTAAAAAGAAATTGTGCAGTTGGTTGGGATGGCATTCCCTCTAGTTTGATCATGGATGCTTGTGATGTGCTTGCTCCTCCTTTGACCTACATCTTCAATCTTTGCCTCGCCACAGGAACCTTTCCTAAATCTTTGAAAAAGGCACTGGTGCTTCCTGTTTTCAAGAATGGGGACAGAGACTGTGTCAACAACTATAGACCCATCTCTATATTAACGTCTTTATCAAAAATTTTGGAAAAAATTATAAATGTGAGACTCACAAAGTATTTGGATAAATTTAATTTATTAGCGAATAATCAGTATGGTTTTCGTAAAGGAAAATCCACAGAGGATGCAGTATTGGACTTAACAAATACTGTTACGAATTTTCTAGATACCAAACGCAAGGCCATAGCTATTTTTCTCGATTTATCGAAGGCATTTGACACAGTTTCTGTTCCAAAGCTAATCGCGAAACTAGAAAAACTAGGTATAAGAGGTATTTCTCTGGAAATTTTTAAAGACTATCTCACTGATCGCTCTCAGCGTGTCAAAATTGACGGACATGTAAGTGACGACATGTTCTTATCCTACGGGGTACCTCAGGGCAGCATTTTAGGCCCAGTTCTTTTCCTCATTTACGTCAACAATCTCTGTCTTCTTGATATACCTAATTCCACTATTATTACCTATGCAGACGACACTGCTGTAATAGTACAGGGAAGAACTTGGGCCGAGGTCAGGATGCGCGCTGAGGATGCTCTTAGAATCATTATGGAATGGCTTACCTCTAATTTACTTACATTAAACATTTCAAAAACTAAATATGTCACTTTCTCTTTGAGAACAAACTTACAACCAGACTCCTTTTCAATTACAGCTCATAAATGTAACCCACTTCTTCAATCTGCCTGTGATTGCACCACATTAAGTAGGACAGACAATATCCGTTATCTTGGAGTACAGATAGATAGCACCTTTAGTTGGAAGCCTCAAATAGATAATCTCGCTAACAGAGCTAGAAGGCTTATATATGTATTCAAGAAACTCAGGTCATCAGCAGACACGAACACTCTCAAACTTGTTTATTTTTCCTTGGCTCAATCTATACTGTCCTATTGCGACACGGTATGGGGAGGAGCTTCTACTGAAACTCTGCTAAGGCTTGAAAGAGCACAAAGAGCTATCCTCAAGGTAATGTTGAAGAAACCTATTTGGTTCTCGACCAGTGCTTTATTTCAAGAGTCTAATGTGCTGACTGTCAGGCAATTGGTTTTCTTGCATATAGTGATGCGTAAACACAAGCAGCTGGCCTTTGATCCAGATAAAGTAAAAAGAAGAAGCAAAGGAGTCTGCCCGACCCAAACACATCGAACCAAATCTGCTAGCAGAGCCTTCGTACATCTTAGCAATCACCTCTACAATGCTATTCACAAAAAGCTTTGCATCTATCCTCTTCCGAACTATAAACTTAAACAAACCGTAGAAGAGTGGCTTAAAACGCTTTCATATGCTGAGACCGAAACACTACTGCGCATCGCAAGTTAACAGTTATTCTAGATAATAACACACACATAACAACATTATTACTCATACATTACACACGAGTAGCGCTGCAAACCTTGACTCTCATGAGATCTCGTGTATTGCAGCGTTACACACATACGCACACACACACACACACACACACACACACACACTCAGTCACACACACACACACACGCACACACACACGGAACCGTCTTGCGTTGAATTATTAGTTATTATTTAATTGATATTAATTTGACACCTTACTGTGCAAGAGTAAAAACTGTGTGTAATAAGTGTATCTGTAAGGTTTATAGATTGAAATGCTTAAAATTGACTTTATGTAGTATAATTAACTAAAATCTTTCTTTTTAAACAAAAATTGTATGTATTATTTTGTATATTTTTTTTTTCTCTTCAAAATTAATAAATGTAATAATTGTAATTCTCTGATTCTTATATGTACTTTTTTTTATGTTGTCAAATTTCGTCGGAGGGCTCTGGCGCCTGTAATACAGTTTAATTACTAGTATGGGCGCCAGCCAGTTCTTCATGCTTAATAATTAAGCAAGAATATTGTCAAAAACTTTATAGTCAATAAATGATTTATTATTATTATTATTATATAATAAAATATATTAAGGAGGACTTCCATACGGTACGGAACCCTTCGTACGTGAGTCCGACTTGCACTTGGCCGATTATTACTCAGTAATCGTACTTATGAGCCGGTAGTTAACGCAGACGGAAGCCAGTAGCTAATATTTCTTTACAAAGCAAGTTAATTACAAAGGAAACGCATTTTATTTAGTTACGATTATTAGATATTGATGTTAAGTATGTATATAATTATTTTATTAATGTAATCAGGTAGTGTTCATTCGACTACTTATTTCATTTATTAGTTGCATAAACACAAGGGAGGATCATTAACTTTGGATAGGTTTATTTCTAGTTATTACAAGTATCTTAGTTTTGAATAAATCTTTAATGTATTTCCACATTGTTGTGTCAACTTAATAATATTGATTACTAATCTAAAATAAAAACTAATAACTAGTCCTGTAACTGAAATATTACTAGTGTATTTTTTTTTTAAATTGAGTAATAATGATTTTCTTTAATTACTAGTAATATTTTTGTAACAGAATTACTTAGGTATTATTTTTTTTTGGATTACTAGTAAGTAATCCAAAAATATTGATTAGTAAATCAATATTGTTTTAGATTTCACATTAATTAATTGAATAACCCTAAAACTTATTCCCTTATGACCTAACAGGGCGGAAATACACTAACCGTCATACCACAAAAGTTTTAAGCAACACTGTTTAACAGAACAAATTGCTTGGTTAAACAGTGTTTTTAAGCTTTTTTAATTTTTTTTTGGTAAGGCGGCTAAGATTTATTTAAAACAAAGATTTGAAGCTGAACTTCCGCATCGCCTGATTTAGTCAACTATCACAAGTATAAGCCTAATCATCCAAGTCGGCGGATGTGAAGTTAGTTACAAGCTGCGCCTGACTGAATCCTGACTGAAGCTCACATAAAGTTGCGCGTTGATTGGATATTGCGCAGCTTGCAGCTAACTTCACATCCGCCAACTTGTATGATTCAACCTGTATATTTAATTTGTCTGTTTTGGTTAGTTATAACATTTTTCGTTTATGTCAATTAATACGAGTACATTGGGTCGTAAGTTCTCGAGTCATGAAGGCAGCATTATGTTATAATCAATGCTACTTTCATTACTCGATTATCTATTTTTGGCCGACGTAACGGAGGAGGTACTCAATTCGACGCGTATATTTGTTTTTTTTTTATGTGTAACCATGCATATCTTTTGCATAGTGGTCCGATTTCGATAATTCATTTTTTATTGGAAAGAGTATGCTTTGAAGTTGGTCCCATTGGAATTGTATGATTTCGGCTGAGCCATTTTTGATAAATCAACAATAATGTGAACAAGATTTTATTTTCAAAAATTAGCATGACCGACTTCACCCGTGTACAGAATTCGCGAATATTTCGCACAGATCGATGTAGCATTTTTCACATTATTGTTGATTTATCAAAAATGGCTCAGCCGATTTCGATCAAATTTTAATAGGACCACTTTCGAAGTATACTCTTTCCAATAAAAAAAAAATATTGAAATCGTACTACTACCAAAGACCATACAGTATAGTATGGTCTCTGCTACTACGAAAAAAGTTATGCGTGGTTATACATAAATATATATATATATATATACGCGTCGAATTGTATACCTCCTCCGGTGGTTCGTCGGTCAAAAATGCTACATTGATCCGTGCGAAATATTCGCGAATTCTATACACGGTCATATCTTCTTTGACACGGTTGAAGTCGGTCATGCCATTTTTTGCTAAAAATAATTATCTAATGAAAAGTGTATCCAAGGCTTGTTTTAAATTAAGTGATAATAAAGTTTGTTTGGATTTTCCGACGTTAATGCTACCTACTTTACTCCGAGAGATTATCACGCTACTTTAAATTTAACTTTGGCTTCATGAGATAAGCCTTGACAAAGATAATGATATAATACTTGATTTAGTCTTAATTAAGTGTAACAGGAAAATCGTCTTTAAAAAAAAACCAAATGTAAATTATTACATAACAAAACAAGTACCTAACAAATTAATCCGCTCTCTGGGCCGCTTACAACTGGCCTTATTGGAAATCCACAGGCGAGGCCTATGTCCAGAAGAGGACATCCTACGGCTGATGGATGGATGGAACAAACTCATAGGATCTTGACGGCTCTACTAAACTGAGCTATATCAAATAAGCTCGTATTGTTTCACTGTTGCGTTTTCATAAAAAAACATACTTAATAAATACATTTTTTTGTCTCACAAATACGGATTAATATCTTTTTAAGTGTCCTTTATAGATTTTCAAAGCCGTTGAGACTGCAGCACATGATGATGAACATAGATGTTCAGTTCAGCCTAAACCGGGATCAAATCCAAATAAATATCCAACAAAACATTCCAAGCTACCCTTATCAAACTTCACTTCACATCATAATCATGTTGTAGTGGTAGTTGCAGCGTTGCTCAAACCTTGCAAACATTTCCTTCAACAATACACAACAATATTCCATATCTAAATCTGAGCCGAATACCATTAGGGCGGTTCAGACTAGCGTCTCGTTTTTGGAGCGCGTGAAGATACGTAAAGGCGCGCCTTTTTTTGTTTACTTCACCTGTTATCCCAAGTCAGTGTCAGGGGTATTTACAACAGATTTGACAATTATATAGGCGCGCCTTTTGGCACACGCGTGACAGAAGGGGAATAATTAAATTAAATATTTTTATACTTTTACTACGTGTATTCTCTTCAATAGCGTAGGGCCAACTGCCCACAAAAAATCTCATTAGTTAACACCTACTAAGTGCTTCTATTTTCTATGGCATATTTTACATGAGGCGCTAACGCGCAACTTGTACGAGCGTCGACGCGCTTTGAAGTTCATATAAGCTCGAATACTGATACGACACCGCTACCGATATGAGCGAAGACGCCCAAATATGCCAGTTAACGCGCGTCCGGTTTTTTGAAACGCGCGTGTTAGCGCGTGTGCCGAAACGACCGTATACGCGCAGAAAAATACGCTAGTCTGAAACCGCTCAGTCCACGTCAATGCTGCCTAATTTGTAAATGAAAGCAGCCATGGAACCATTGAAGTATAATACACGAGAACTGAAGATTGTTGTCTATGACGACGTCAGCCAACTGCCGGCGTACGCCGGCGAAGCGCGCCGACCGGCCTTAGTCGCGATTAAACAAAATGGTTGAATATTAGACGTCAAAATATTATTTAAAAAATTAAAAATGGGGAAATGTGTAGTCAAAACCTTTTAATCCCGTTCCCAATTTCTTCATAAAGCTTCTGGAATTTATTTCCACAAGTAAATACGGTTTACACTATTCGTATTAATTGAAACTATCACATAAAATATCATGATTTTAAAAGTAAATAATTTTACAGTTGGTGATGCCAGGTGAAACATGATTTTGTTTCCCCATAATTATGGGAGATTTCGACTAATCGATAATTACTTTTTTGATACTATAGGATATCCGCAGACGAAATGCGTAAAGATAACGATAAATAATGGATAAAAACCATTAGAATATTACGAAATGAAACTGACTGGATAATAATAGTAAATAGTGAAAAAGTAAAATTACAATAGATAACAATATAACTTCAATAAATACTAAAAATACAAGAGTACAAAGATAATAACAAATCCGGTAGCTAGACTAATGGGCGGCATTAACGTCTACAGCGATTTTAAATAATACTAATTATTGATAGTTATGAATCAAGCAGCAGAATCAGGCTTAAATAGGTTACGTTTTGTAATTATTAGTTTAATCAAATAGCTCGACGGCAACAGGTATCTATGTCCGGAGATTGAAGTACAGGTATAGTATAACATATTAGGCTACAATTTTCAAAGAAGTTTTACGTTATACAGAGATACTGAAAAAGCGCGCGCTACGTGGTATAGGTATGTATGAGTGACACAGACTGCACGCGGGCCGTGCGGGGTGCATGGTAACTAGTGGTAAGAACTTGCGAACTCGGGCGCGGGTGGCGTTGTGGCTATGCTAGCTGTTAGTCTGCTATATTTATAATTGTTTATTGTTTATTATAATTGTTTACTCCAACGGTTCCAGAATAAAAAAAACATCACTGCAATTTTCAAAACAATATATTGTAGATTCTTCATGCAATGCTTTCGAATTTTCTTAAGGAATATCCTGTCGTACAATATGATACGTTTTTGATAATTAAGTATTATTATGGCGATAATTATTTTAATTATCAAGAACGAATAAATATTGGTCGAATAAATGAATAAAATATTCTTTGTATTATAACTTTATTTATAATTACATCATATTATATTTGATTTTGATTAATGACTCAAATTCATAATTATATTACTAAAACGTTGATTATTAAAAATATCGGTTTGTATCACTGACATTGAGAAGATATCGTAAAATTTTGGGGAAATTTCAATCTAATGAACTGGCACCCTAAGTAGGCATTGTCCGACTAAATTTAAAAATGTTTCTATTTCTGTCTTTTTCAACGTCTTACCGTACTTTAGCAACTAGTGTAACAGGGATAGAGATATGATTCTTTGATTACCTACCAACGATATTCGGGCGGTTAATGTGTCGCCATGCCTAGCAACGCAGTTGTTTGAGTCTGCTTATCTAGACATTAAAAATCATTGCATGGAACCATATTTAAATATAAAAGGGATCCTCACACAGATGTTAAGCGGTCGGAGGTCATTCTGGAATCCAGTGTATATCGTGTTTATATGTATAGACAACTATTCAGTTGTGTGAATTATTTTCGTAATAAACAAAAATCGAAGGATTCTTATGCTAAGAGAATCACATAGGTACTTAATGATATTTGTACAAATAGCCCATTGAATCTAAATCACGCCAAGGAAAAACAAAGTAGAGTAAGGTCCCAACACAACTTAGGAAACTTACACATATATGTATATGTACCAGCCGTTTTTTTAATAGTCCACTGCAGGACGTAGGCCTACCCACGAACTTACAGATATTAAATACAATTTTCATCTCCGTGCTCTCACTTAAGACCACGATTATTAGGTATATCTATTATAGTTTATTTCATTTCATATAGGTTTGCGTTTGAATACATACGCGGAAATGCGGTCTATGGTGGAGCGCGCTTGTGTAGAAGGCACCTATTCAATCGAGATTTGAAGACACCTATGTTGTACTTTAGAGGAAAGACAAAAGTGGTTTAGTTCACGTTTGTTTCATAAAATCAAAGGTTATTTACTAAATTTGTCAGTGACATAAGATACAGCGATAACATAGACCGAGTATGAGCCAATAATAATTCGTAGAACCCAACAATAAATATCATTTAATGGTATTTAGCTCATGGCCTCTAGCAATCACGCTGTCTATTGTATCTGATGACCTAGCAGCTGTGGTGTATTAACGATCAATATACATAAACGTCACAAAAGTATTCCACTACAGTCCTACAACACAGTCAATTTTACTAGAAGAGCTAAATTTTCTGTCACTAGGTGTCATTTAATATATTTTCGTTTACCTCTCAGAAGAATGACAAGTACTTAATAGAAACTTTGCTAAATTTTACTCGAATCAAAATTACGTTACAGCTGTCTTATTCATTTCTGGTTATACAGCATACGCGAGAGTGAGTGGAACAAAAATAAACGCATTAGCTGTCGGCACACGTCAAAATCACAAGTTGGAATTTCAAAATGGTTAAAATTTGGTTCCACTTTGTCTTTTGTATGATCGGAAATTTAAACCCTCTAGTTGTAGCAGAAGGTTCGAATATCTAACCATTTTACCTTCCTACTTTTTACCTTTTTGAATTTGGACAGCCGAGATAGCTCAATGCTAGTTTGTGAAACCCTTCGAAATTACGTAAGTTCGGATGTATGTGTATGTATATTTTTCTAACACCTTTTAAATTTCATATTTAAAGTGGGACAATAAGATGTATTTTTTTAATGTCTTGCCATTTTAGTACGGTTTCTATAATTGTCCTTCTTCTGAGGTTTACCTTGTCTCCGGAATGAAGTTCTACTCTGCAAAGTCATTCTAGTTGTACGCTGTACAGTATCTTACGTCGAAAAATAGTCCTGATAGAAGGTCTATAACTATAACTTGTATACGCTATTCACAATGGAAACTAGGAACAAAGAGTTCCCGCGGCCTGAAGTAAAACCTCGTCACCTATAAACGGTGCCCCCCTTCGGTCCCTTCGTAGCCGTCCGTATGACACACGACCGCATAAAAAACCACCCCAAACTTTGCCACATAACAATTTGAACTTTAACACTCAAACTTTTGGGTTAAAAGTCGACGGGACCGGCTCACCACACGTTGCATTGAGGTTTGAACTTTGACTCCGAGTCGCATGCTCCTTTTTTGGCGACGATTTTTCACCTTATTCTAGATTCTGCTCACCTGCTATGGATTTAAAGTTGAAATGGGTTTGGCGTAGTGCTCTTTGTTGAAATAACTTGGCAGAAGTTGTAAAAATGCTCACGTGCGTTATTCTTTTTGTTGGGAGTCGGTACTGCAAACATCTTCGGAGACATTGGATGACATTACATAAATAATAGCTATTTTGCTGTAACCGTACGAAATCTTCCTTAACGGAAGGATTGAATAGAAACAGTAGGAAGTAGCAGTACCTACTAGCAAACAAGTTGATAAAAGTTTTGTGATTGGCACATGGGAGACCGGAAACATATATAAATTGCCTAACAAAACAATATTCTGTATCAGTATATAATAATGTCCTGCCTACGTATGTATTGTCTGTTATAGCCTACATTAGTAAGTACATGTGGCGACAATGGTTGTCAAATGTTATTGTTAGGAAGAACAATACCGGACCTATCTCTACGCCCTGGGTGAGCTCAAAATAACTGTTGCTGATATTGATATTTTTTTCTATATGCCCTAAGTTTTATACCTATTATGAAAATCACAATTGTTTTAACTTATAATATCTTCACTAATGCAAAACAGCCCTGCAGATATAGTAAAACTAAAAGATGATACGACAAAAGCTTTAACCAAGGTCATAAATTGGCTTCGAAAGTTCAGTTTGCTTTGCACGTTTCCATGATTATGATATGAATGAGGTCGGTTTGTGTCGGTTTTTTTATTTCAAAACAATGTACAAATCTGTCGCATGTGTTGATGCAATCACTGTAATCTATTCCTTAATGTTGAACGTAAATCTCTTAAATATTTAAAAAGATCTGACGAATCGCAGAACATAAATCAGAGTTATCGTAACTTTGAAATCTCATCAAATATTCCCTGAAGCCCCTGCTTAGAATATTTGTGTAGCTTCAAGGGCAACCGTCAAGGGTCTCTTTACGAGTATGGGCCACTACCGACGGGGGTGTATAATTGATTACGACTTACGACCGTGTACCGTGAGTCACGCGAATGCATCTGCGATTAGGGTTACCAGATGGAGCATTTCAGTTCGGAAACAAAGGCTGATTTCCATTGACTTGTTAATTGACATTTTCGCAATTTCCAAATCTTCAAATATCTCAAGAGGACCCCCCACTAGAGTCTGTACTGTAATGTACTAGCCATTTTTTGACATAGTCCACTTTAGGACGTAAGCATATCCACCACGTGATTGGGTCATATCTACCACACTGGCCCAGTGCGGGTTGGTGGATTCACATACGCCATCGAATTTCTTCTACGGCCTGTTATGCATGTTGCCTCACAACATTTTACTTTACCGAAAAGCCAGTGGTTTGAAATTCCGTAGGTACATAAATTCCAAGAAATTCATTTGTACGGGGCCGGGATTTGAATCCTCGACCGACCTTACGATTGTAAGGCGGGTATTGTTACCACTAGACTAACACGGCACACTAGAGTCTGGTTTATGTAAAAGCAGCCAACGCACAGGACGTTCCTAAATAGCCTAATTTTCCAATCAATCGTCATTTCTAAAAAATGATATCGCGATAGTTTCAAAGTTCGGCTACAAGCCTCAGAAGAGTTTAAAGTCCTGACTGATGGTAACCCTGTCTATACTGTGACGGTGACACTCGTCTTTATGGTGTGGTGTTACTGCGGCCTACTGTCTGCTCGTCGACACGCGACAGCACTCGGTTTCAAATGTAATTGGAATCGTGGAATTCGTGGATAATGCAGCGGTAGCACTTGCATGGTTTCGCATGTCTGATAAGTTTTAATACTTCAATGTGGAAACGAAACCTGAAAAGTTTGGTTAGTTTCTTTTTTAATCGGCTATTCTTGGCCACATTTTGTGTCTCCTGACAGTCTGATTTCAAAAAGATACTATTATTTTGCATGATTTTCCGATTTTATGCTTATGATTTCAGTAAATTTTCAAATCCTTGACTCTCATTTCATTTCTGTATTATGAATAGAATTTTATAACGTGCGCTCAATGAATCCCAACTCCCTAAGTCGTTGTAATGCTTCAAGAGTCGTTGAACCAATCGAGCCAACCAAAGCCATCCACGAACCTGATCTACCATTTGAACGCTCCGTCGAGCAGACAAAGAAGTGACAGATCGCCACCTGCATAACCTGAATGGATCAATGGAGGTCGCGAACAGATTTCACGGATTGTCGCGTACCGTTCCGCCTCGTTGCTGGATATTGTCCTCGGCAATCGCTTTCAGTCGGAAATACTGTAAAAAGTAAAGTGGAAGTAACGGTCGGCTGTGGATAATGGTGGAAATGAACCATCGGAAAGTGGATCAGTTCCAGCTGCAGTGAACCGTTACAGAATACTGACAGCAAACAATATTTTAGCGATGAAAATTCTTGTTATCATCAATTAAGGCAAAATATCGAAAGTCAAATTCAGTATTTCGCCAATACTACGAAAAATATTTGGCATCGTTATAAATATTTTAGCTTAAGGAAAAATGTCGAATATTGAGTAAATTAGCCGTCAAGTTCACATCTCCGCGGCTATGAGCTCGCTCTCCGTTTCATTATATTTTCACAGTATCAAAATGTAGTTTCACAGGCTCCTTCTACATAACATATTACTAATACATAGCGTACTTTTAGAATAACACATTAGGTACATTTCGTTTTTCCAAATGAGTTGTTAATGTTGGTACACTTTGGGCTCTAAATATCATGTTAGAGGTGTCTAAACAGCCCGCAGATTTGTTTTAACATCGTATAGCTCAGTGTCGGTTTCAATTCTTCCTGCTTTAATGTATTTGTGGGTTCGTGGCACTTCCAAGACGTCGAAGAGACCGCAAGAACCGCGCAATCGATATTCCCGTAACCGTTGCAGTGCCATTCTGAATGCTAGTTTACAACCTTGCGAACATCTGTTCGCTTTCGCTGCTTAATAAATGCAACGTGTTTGCTTTGTTACATCGTGTTGTATCTTATGAGTCATCGCAAGACTAAACAATATGTATATTTTTAATTTAAGTATCATTTATTTTGTTGCCTTAGTTGATCAAGTGGATAAAGCGCTTATTCTTTCTCTTTATCTATAATTTTTTAACTACTTTTTGCACAGATGCGATTAATATACCTATAATATAATTTGAATAAACAATCATTTAATCTAGATATTAAATGATTGTTTATTCATATATGTATATGCCCAAATTTAATATCATTTAAATGTTTATCAAAGATAGGAACGTCAGCCAGACCACTGTTAATATCGTATTTAATCCATATGGTGACCTAGTTCGTGTTATTTAATTTAATGTGGTTTTTCCATTTGTTTCAGGTGCTCGACGATCGGAGCTGAAAATTCTGTGGTGAGTACTTTCATTAATTCATAATTATGTCATAAAAGCCATAGTTATTGCAATCACGATCGCAACACAAAATTACTTGGAAGTAAAAAGATACACGCGTATGTGTCAAAACAAAATTCAAATTTTCAAATAAATCTTTTCAAGCATTTCTTAAGATACGAGACGTGTGATAAAAACACCATAACATTCCAGTTAAATTCCCGAGGTGCGATAAATAACTTGTCACACCGATATACCCGTTATTTATACATTAGTGTAAAGTGTAAACCCAAGGCTTGGTATGTTTAGAAGTGCATTAGAGTAAGCTGAAATTGCCGCTCAGTAAAGCAATGGAAACATAAATATTCGCCCACGTGCCTGTCCCAGGTGCTATGGTGAAAGTAAGAGAGAAATGCGGTCCATGCTTCATACAGGAACGTCGGATATTTCAATCAAGGACTGTGGGAGTTTGACATTTCAACAGCAATCTGGAAATTCGTTGCATTTGTCGAGTCAGAACTTTTACTTCTCGTTGATTTGTTGTTTGTATTTGACCTTTGGTCTTGATTTAAAACATGTTTACTTCATGCAATCTTTATGACCTTTGTTTAATCTTTAGCGTTTGTCAAAGATTGTCTTCTATTTCACTTTAGTTCACCAAGCAATATCGATTCATCTTGCACTTCGAAATGAAGCTATACTCAACGTCTTTATCCACCAATTATTTTTCTTTAGACTGAAAGTTCTTAATACATTTGCCAAGCCAATGAAAGTGTCTCGCCCAGCTCATATTTCGGTATCATTACTACCATTTTCATTCCATTAGCAACGTAAATATTGCGATACAGCCTTTATGTGGTTGTAACAAAAGTTATCAATTAATCAGTCGGCTGTTTTCCAACATTAGCCGTACACACTTCACATGACAGTGACATGGCGTGCCATCGAATGGCTAATGTATTTTAATCGGAGACTAGTAATGGACCTCCATCTTTTATGCGAAGGCTTTTGTGGGTGGATCTTTTGAGCTTTCTATGAAAGCTTTCAGATTTGTTAAGAGTGAAATATTCATGTTAGGGTTTCTACTTACAAATTTGCCGGCATTATTGATTATTCTCACACGATTTATTCTGATTTGCGATATACTCGTACCTATGCATAGTTTTATTCTCTGCCCCAAAATATTTTCCTAGTTATTCCATTGCCATAACTTTAACCCTATACTTGGCAAGATTTTTTTTTCATGAAATATAGTTTATTTTCCTGTAAAAAGTGTTTCTAGCTATATTAATAACCGTCTAAAAATAAAAATAAAAATATTTGTTTATTAGTTTTTATTTTACAGAACGTATCCATAAATGCACACTGCCAAGTGTGTAGAAAAAACGTTTCAAAAACATTAGTATCCTAAAAGATACGTTGCCTGATAACTACGTATCTGTACATTTTTCTTAAAAAATACACGTGGACACAATTTTGGACTAAATAATCATATTAAACTACAAAATATATATTTGTTCGTTGTGTGGTTGTGCCTATCTATAATAAGTATGTATTCTCAAAAAAAATATTTATATTTGTGTGATATATATATATATATATACACATCAGTTACTATACGATATAAGTATAGTATAGTACCATATGTATATATATATATATATATATATATAGGTACATATGTATACTTAGTATAGTTTATGTAAATAGTATGCAAATTTATATCAGTCATCTTTACATAGTAGGTATTGCTTAGTATAACAATTTGTTTTAAACTGTCCTAAAAATAACCAGTCTTATTAAACTTAAAATTAATAACGAGGAACTTTTTAATAATTCTTTGAGCTTACTCACAAATCAACGCTTATACAAATAATACCTTATTTAGGAACTATTTACCGTGAGACAATATCAGTCAATTTTTCCTTAATTTATCATTTAGTGTGGTAATTTTGGTAACAGTTGCGTTCTGGCACCAAACACAGCCTTACATTACACTTTGGGCAAAAGAACTTTGTCTGTCCTTTTACACAATGTTTGCACCTTCCTTTTGATGTGAAGGTTGGAATATGGCCCATTTTATCATATCGAATAGCATCTGAAGGCCTGTCAGCTGTCGGATTCCTTATAACAGCAACTGCATCTTTGGTAAATTTCGTTACAGGGGCAGCTCTTCCAAATTTCAGAAGGCTTTCGTGTATTTCCAGCCGAAACTGCTTGAGACTAATCCGTTTCAATTTATTTGTCTCGTGACTATCGTTTACATATACATGGCGTCGACGTGCCTTATCAAAATCACGTCGATATAACAACCATGCGTTGTTTATGCAGATGTCGATCATTTGGGAGAAAAGAGGTAAATACCAGCGATGGCCTCTGAATGGTGTACGATATAGAGCTACAAGCATATCAGCTAGGTCTACCCCTCCCATATTGGTGTTGTATTCTTTTATCAAGTTAGGGCAGGTGACAGGCACTTTCCTTTTCTCTTCTTTTTTGTACCTCGTGACTACCTGAATAGGATTTGCTTCTAGGTAGGTGCTCGCGACTGTAACACACTTATTGTCAAACCATTTTACGACAACAATTTTATTTTTATTACATACCACCTGGGCATACGATCCTCTTCCTCTTTTCTTCAAATTTTTATCGGAAGGCAGCTTTTGCTCAGCTCCTCGTAGCCTGTTTTGCCTTATGGTCCCTAGTGCAAATATTCCATATTCATTTCGCAAATACTGGAGCAGCTCAATCGAGGTGAAAAAGTTGTCAAAGCACAAAACTTTGCATGCTGGCTGGCAAATGGACTGAGCCAAAGCTAGAACCACTTTCGATCCCAAACCCATACTATTTTCTTCGTCAGTGAGCTTGTTGAACCGGAATGTATCTTCTCCTCCGTAGACCAAAAAGTCGTAGACAATACCCGAGATACCCGCACGCACAAATATTTTATATCCCCACTTCTTTGGTTTATTTTTTATATATTGTTTACGGCTGCCAGCTCTTGTGCCTTTGTGGGGAACCATCATTTCATCTACACTGAAACGTGATTCTTCTTCTATTTGCAAGCAGTTTGCACGAATTTTTTGAAAAAGTGGTCTAATTTTGTAATATCTATCTCCGTCATCTTTTAAGTTGTCATTGAAGTGTAGATATCGTCTTATCAATTGAAATTTCTTCAACGGCATAACCCCGGCTACATTTTCGTATCGGCATCTAGCAGACCAGTAATCTGTATATGCCGGCAATTTCACGACCCCCATCAATACTATAATGGCGAGAAAATCTTTAATATCATTTTCTGATAAATTTATAGACGTTCCATTTTTTTGAGTACTGTAGAGGTTCGTTTGTTGCGTCATGAGTGCGATGATGTCATCTGAAAAGAACAGCTTAAAATACTCAAAAGGACTCAACCCATCGTTTGATTTCTGAAATATAACATCCTCGACTTCGGCTGCTCCAGTGAATTTTTTAGAACTCCAGTTCAGAACCAGTCTCTTCGGTTTTATAACTTTTTGTTTTGTAACTATGACCTTAACCTTTTTAGATCGAGTAGCAGTTGATGGTGATGGAACGCATGTGAGAAATAGGTCACTATCATCGTCTCGCGGTGATGGCACAGGTGTTGAATGGGTCAATATCGATGGAGAAAGAGTTGATCGATTAGAGGATGGTCCTGGTAGCGTTAAACTGTTGTAATTGCTAGCATCACGTAATTGCGATACTGTTAAAACTCTTGGTAACAAGCCAGATGGAGAAGAAGCAGATACTGATAACGAAGACTGAAGAAAAGGTTGCAATGATGTTGAAGCTAAAACCTCTTCATCTGCATCTGAATCCAATAGATTAAGTCTTTCAAGCGACGACGGCAAAGACGGAGCAGGTGAACTACTATCCGAATGTATTTTGCTGGTTCGACGGTAGTTTTGCAACTCGTCAGCGGATGAGTCACTGCTTTCCAAATCGGATTTTGCACCGGCTTTAGGGACAAGTGCAACTATTTGACGAGCTCTGTTTTTTTGCTGTGTTTTCAAATGTGGAACCTGCGAAAGTAAAACACATTTATATTATAGCTAAATAATAATAAAATTACGCCCTACTTATAAATTTATAAAAGGTAATAACAAAAAGAACAGGTAAAGAAGAGATAAACAGAAAATAATATAATATAACTAAATACATACTTATACTTTTTTATAATTTGCTTTCATTTAGATTTCCTACATATTTGGCAGTGTATCTACAAAGATACTATACAAAATTGACCTAATATGTAGCTTAGCAGGCAGTGTGCATTTGTAGATACACTCACAAAAAATCGTAAATTATAGGTAGCCATGATATATATTGGCTTCAAAAAATAACAAACACGTAAAGAAACACTCATAATAAATTGATTTAGCTATTATTTTCTGTAAATTGTTTTAAAATTCTAATAAAAAAAATATTTTCTTACTTGGAGTGAAGTAGACGCCTGCGCTTGGTTCGCCATCTTGCGTGCTACTGTCAATTTAGTGTTGCCATCTGCGAGACTATATTTTTTTACTAATTGTTCATCGTACTACCTACTATTTAATAAAAAGAATAACATTTAAAACTAATAAATATAGTCATAATAATTTTCGAAAGATTGATGTGCATAAGAATGCACTCTGCCAAGTACAAAGATTTAGATGTTTTTATTTAGTGCAGATCGTAATGGCGTCGTCTGACATTTAAAATGAGATATAGAGAGTACTGGAGCGTTCAATGTACGTTGCCTTTAAGCGTTTCTGCCATATCGCTCCTAAACATTTACCTCAGTACCGCGGCATGAAGTCGTCATCACATTTATCTCTGAGCATAAAAACATGGAACCCTCCGCTCTTCGCTCACCATTCACGTCGTGAAGGTGTATTCGTTATCTGTAGTGGTTCGTTAGGCTAGCCTGTCAAAAGGCCTCACAAAACCCACTTCGGATGTTGGGGTAACAGACCTTTTGGTAATGGTTTCATATTACGATCTACATTCAAATTTCAAATAGACAATGGCATTCTGTGCACGGAGATCATGCTCGCTCAGATTGGCGAATGAGTCGAGATAGGAAAGGGTCAACGGATGATGTTCTCTGAAATTCGCATTTGATGCTTGGGTTGAAATCTGATATTCTTTAAGGTTTTCCTTGCTCTGTAGGTACTGATTATTTTCGTAAAGCTTTCTAGTTTCAAATGGAAGTTAGTCAAACATTAAAATAAATTAAACTGGAGAAATGCAGGCAGCTATCGTCTACAGTTCTACAGCTCACTCAATGAAATTGCAAAAGCCACGATTTGCCCTACTTACAATACAATAATGCCAACAAAGAAACAATGGATGTATTATTTTCTTTCTTTTTTTTTCGTTTATAGCAATAACTTGTCCTGGTGATTCACGCGGGTGATTCAGCCAAGTCCAGTTCTTGCACGGACCGATTTATGGGATTGTAAGAGGTTTACGATAAAAAAAAACCGTCGGTGTTATTGCTGTTTTATTTGTGCATTCGGCTTAAAAGGTTATTGTGTTCGCAAATTAAACAATTTTACGAGCGTTCTTGAAACTGAGTGTTCTGATTATTTTCTTGGGGTTAAGTAATGTGTGTACGAGTATGTTTAAAAGTGTTGAACTGTTGTTGTTTATTGATGTAAACAACTGCAAATAAATAATAAATGTATATAATAAATATAGTTTAAAATAAAACCGGACAAGTGCGAGTCAGGCTCGCACATCGAGGGTTCCGTACAAATCCAGAAAATTTCACAAAATTGGGAAGTAAGTTGTTAAAATCTCTATACGATTTACTCACTTTGAATTTTGAACCCATATTTTGTGAATTTTAAGGGTCTATTTTTTGTGATTTAAATAAAAATTTACAGTTTCAGATTTATTCCTATATGTGTACTCTAAGACAATGCTTCTTGCCAAATTTCATAGTTTTATGTCAACGGGAAGTACTCTGTAGGTTTTGATTTTTGTGAGTGTCGAAATATGCGATTTTTTCGACATAAACGGCTCTAACTTTTTTAAACGATAACTGAGAAGTTTTTCTTTTACACAACTGCAAGAAACCATAGATATACGTATACAGTTTAAATTTCAACTCGATATCTTTACGCGTTCCCGAGATAAAGAGTCTTGACATACACACAGACGGACAGACGGACAACAAAGTGATCCTATAAGGGTTCCGTTTTTTCCGTTTGAAGTACGGAACCCTAAAAAAAAAACTAAAAAACACGCAATAGGATTTTTTTTATATAATTACTAGCTTAAAACCCGCGGCTTCGCCCGCGTTGTCTTAGTACATAGGTACTTACTTAAAATGAAAAGAGCCCGCGGTTTGATCTACGTTGTCTTTGTACATGCTTATAATAATATCTAATATAGCAATTTGGCCCGCGTTGTCTTAATACTTGCTTAAAATTACTTGCAAGGATAATGCCCACGGTTTGGTCAAAATTGTAACAGTATTTGCCTATAATGATAATAGATCACGGTTTGGCCCGCGTATTGTTAGTACTTGCTTAAGATGGTTATTTATAGCACGCAGCATGGACTGCCATGTCTTAATACTTGCTTAAAATTATAAAAGCTCGCCGTTTGGCCTGCATTGTCGTATTGCTTACAATGATAATAGCCCATGGTCTGGCCCGTATTGTCTTAGTACTTGCTCAAAATGATAAAAGCCCGCGGTTTAGCTCGCGTTGTGTTAATAATTAGGTACTTACAAAGATAATAACCCACAGTTTGGCCCACGTTGTTTTAATACTTACTTAATTAAAATAACAGCCCGCGGTTCAACCCGCGTTATCTTGGCATTTGCTTATAATAATATCTAATAGTTCGCGGTCTGGCCCGTGTTGTCTTAATAAATCCTTAAAATTATAATAGCATGCCGTTAGCCTGCGTTTTTGTATTGCTTGTAATGATAATAGCCCACGGTCTGGCCCGCGTTATTTTCGTAACTGCTTAAAATGATAAAAACCCACAGTTAGGCCCGCGTTTTCTTGGCACTTACTTAAAATAATAGTAGCTCGTGGTTAAGCCCGCATTAGGCTCGATTATGAAGGCGCCATCGTAATTATAATAGCTAATTATCATAATTATATCTGTTTCATTTTCACTTTAAGCATTCGATAGAGAGAACACTTTTTATGTTGTTGTTGGGCCTATTATTGTATTACTTGCAAAATAATGCCTACGGTTTAGCCTGAATTGTCTCAGTATTTGGTTATTTAATTTACTTGTATCTAAAGCTTATTACAGAGTACATACGTGAACTTTTGGATGATAAATTGCCGAATTTCTGAAATTAACTCAATAATAAATAAATATATAAAATAAATATTGGAGGACATCTCACACACGGTCTCTGATCCCAAACTAAGCAAAGTTTGTGATTTGGCTGGCAGAGACTGATATATTACATATACATGTATTTCAATGTATGTACTGTATTGTATACACCACCGACCATACTCCTATTTTTAGAATAATTCCAGTCCATCCAAAGGTTGCCTGGTAGAAATCGCCAAAGGCGATAAGGCCGCCATTGTACAGCATATTGTATAGTTTCTGTACTGTGTTTCTGTGTACAATAAAGATATATTTATTTATTTATTTATACATGTAGGTTGACTGGCAGATAATGCTGTTTAGCGTTAAGTCCTCCTTTTGTACAAATAGTGTGCAAAAAAGTGTGAAATAAATAAATAAAAATACATTAATAACACTCAGACACAGAGCAAACACAAATGAACAGCACATAAATATTTGCCCTGGTAATCAAACCCACGCCTCTTTGACCCAGGAGTCAGGGTCAACCACTGAGCCACCGAGGGAGCCAATAATAATAATTGTATGAGTAACTATGTAAGAAATTTCACTTTTCTTTGCTGGAAAACATTGAGGCAACCTGTACGTACGTAGAAAAAATCAATGTCGTATGTGAATTCAGCAACCCATGCTTGGCCGGCGTGATGGATATGGCCCAATTACCCTTCGCGGATAGGCCTATTTTCAGTCATCCATCAGCCGCAGGACGTCCACTGCTGGACATAGGCCTTCCCTATGGATCTCCAATAAGACCAGTTGGAAGCGGCTTGTATCCAGCGCGATCCTGTGGCCTTAATGAGGTCATCCGTCCACCTTGTGGGTGGACGTCCTACGCTGCGCTTGCCGGTACATGGTCTCCACTCGAGAACTTTTCGACCCCAACGGTCATCAGCCCTCCGCGCTATGTGCCCTGCCCATTGCCATTTCAACTTGCCAATCCGTTGGGCTATGTCGGTAACTTTGGTTCTTCTACGGATCTCCTCATTAATGATTTGATCTCGCAGAGAGACTCCAAGCATAGCCCTCTCCATAGCTCGTTGGGCTACTTGGAGCTTACTAATAGGGCCCATAGTGAGAGACCACGTTTTTGTGCCATAAGTCATCACTGGCAACACACACTGGTCGAAAACTTTCGACTTGAGGCACTGAGGTATGTCGGACGAGAAGACACTACGCACTTTTCCGAACGCTGCCAGCCGAGTTGAATTCGTCGATTGGCCTCTTTGTTGAAGTCGGACCTCCCTAACTGGACTACTTGTCCTAGGTAGACGTACGAGTCAACGACTTCAAGAATCGAGTTTCCAACAGAAATCGGGGTAGGTAAAACATGAGAATTACACATGACTTTCGTCTTGTCCATGTTCATCTTAAGACCCACCTGTTTCTATTATCCGTAGTGCTATCCGTAGTACCTATTTTCAGTAGTGCACTATTATTACTATTATACTCATAATTTGATTAACTTTTACAATGGTACCAACCCCAAAAGCACGTGAATAAAATCAGCTGTTCAACACAAAAAGTTCATCGACCCGCGACAAAATGTATGGAAAATGTAGGTAATTTTCGCTTGTCAGGGTTGATCCCATAGTAAAATACCTATATTGTTCCATATGTGCGCTAAGCTTAAGACTATTGGCTCACAAAATAAAAAAAAATCGTAAACTTTTGGGGACCCATTTTGCCCCATTTAAAGATAAACAATCATTATCATAATCCTAGATACTACATTATTTAAAAAAGCGCATTGAAGTTTTCGGACGTATCTGACCCCTAAGGATTTTTTTAAGGAAAATTTAGAAAACAGGTACAGCCATATTTTTTATTTAGTCTCAAAAGCATCTATACAAAGTTTCATGTCAATCGGTACAGGGAATAAGAAGTTACATGCAAACAAAAAGGGCCCGTTTTACCCCGTAAGTTAGAGTTGGGTACGTTTTTCATCCTTAGTGCTTCATTATGTCGTACGATGTACGTATATTCCAAATTTCAAGCTCGTATCTACAGCGGTTTGGGCTGTAGCCTAAACTTATTAATTTTGCGTATCCCTAAGGAACCTTATAGATTTTCCTGGATTTTATTAGTTTCTGTATTAAAACATGCTGTGTGCTTCCTTCATACCAATTTTCAACCATAACCGTTCAGCTGGTTCGATGCAATTGACGCTTTTTTCACCAACTTTGGGACCTTATTTGACCCCTTAGATGAGGAAAATTCGGAGAAACAGGAAAAAATGTGACTTTTATTTTGTTTGAAAAGCATGTCTACAAAGTTTCAAGTCAATCGGTACAGGGAATAAAAAGTTACATACAAACGAAAAGGGCCCATTTTACCCCTTTAGAGGTCGAAAGATCAAAATTTTCGTCTTTAGTGCTCCATTACGTCGTTCAATGTACCTATATCCCAAATTTCAAGCTCATATCTTCAGCGGTTTGGGCTGTAGCCTAAACTTATTAATTTTGCGTATCCCTAAGGAACCTTATAGATTTTCCTGGATTCTATTAGTTACTCTATTAAAACATGCTGAGTGCTTCCTTCATACCAATTTTCAACCATAACCGTTCAGCTGGTTCAATGTAATTGACGCTTTTTTCACCAACTTTGGGACCTTATTTGACCACTTAGATGAGGAAAATTCGGAAAAACAGGAAAAAACGTAACTTTTATTTTGTTTGAAAAGCATGTATACAAAGTTTTAAGTCAATCGGTACAGGGAATAAAAAGTTACATACAAACGAAAAGGGCCCATTTTACCCCCTTAGAGGTCGAAAGTTCAAAATTTTCATCCTTAGTGCTCCATTACGTCGTTCAATGTACCTATATTCCAAATTTCAAGCTCATATCTTAAGCGGTTTGGGCTGTAGGCTGTCTGTCAGTCAGTCACTCAGGGAAGCCTTTTATATAATAGATATGCATTGTGATCTGTCTTTGCTAGGTGTGCAAAGTTTTAAGAAAATCTGATCGCTCAAAGTAGGTCAAAATTGAACTCAAAGAGGTTGGTTACAAGCAAGCAAACATACAGGTGAAACTAATAAAAGCGTGTTAAATAAAGGGCAGGTTAGGTATATTGTGTCTTATCCATAATTATATTAATGACAAAGCTAAAAGCATGTTTAAATTTCTGATACGAGTACGAGTGCATACTTTCACCATATCACGTATCTATGTAATAAGTGCCAAAAGCAATGCAATCACTACATGTATGAGAAAAAAAGGTTGAATCTTTTCTTTAGCCTTTTGCAATAAGCCTGTTGATAATAAAATCTGATAGGTTTATGTTATGGGTTGCTTGATTTCTTATATTTTTCATTCAGTTTCTTTAATACCTAGAATTGTAAGATCTATGCTGTTTTAGCTGGTGACCTCACGTTGATATGTTTGATACTACTTAACTGTGATGATAATACAATTATACGTTTCTGTTCGCGTATTTTGGTTTATATACTTTGCTAACTTTTAATACTAGTATTACTCTTTTTTCATTATTATCGTTCGCAATGTTTATATTTATTACCTATGAAACCAACTTTGATTTAGCATTGTTTTCTCTTGTCATCGCATTGTTTCCTCCATAAGTGGCGTTTCCTCATTTCCAAACAATATAATAATTTTTCGCAAAAATTCGCAACACCGGCTTCCACCGAGTACAGTGTACATGTGCATTTTTGTTGATTTATCAAAAACAGCTTAGCCGATTTCAATAAAATTTAAATGGGACCTCCTCGAAAGTATACTCTTTCGAACTAAAACAGATTTTTTAAATCTGTTCACAATTGGCGAAAATATCGATGAACATACACAAAAAAAATACATACAGACGAACATAGTACCTCCTCTTTTTTGGAACTCGGTATAAACTCCAGCGCGTATTGTTCGACCGTGCGACGCTCAACAAACCAAGGGTGCGACTCTCAGAGCAAATAAAAAAATCAAGAGAGAACGTTGTGAACAAACAAGTGAAGCCAACCAAAACTACGCCTCGCCGTGTACAGACAATTACACACACATCCAGGTAACTATGAAACTACGCCTTGGCTTGTCAGTCAAACTATGGCGGCGCAACAGCGACGCACTCACACATGTATAAAAAACCGGCTTCACTTGACTGTTCAACGACGTTCCCACTGGATTTTTTTATTTGCTCTGAGGGTGCGACTATGGCAAAATATCCAAAATTATCTGAAAATAAACTGTTACGCATCTCTTTTGTGCAAAATCTCTATCGTTGTTATCCCGTTTACGATAACGGGCCACCATTGTCGGAATGACAGGGCCATTGTGAGCGCCGTAGAGTGCCAGTATCAGATTTTTGTGAGAATTTTGCACCGAGCTGAGTCAGTTCAAATAAATCTTTAGTATGTTTTATCTCATCGTTGTCACGACAGCAGCGGCGCTCAATCAGAAGTGCATTAAGTTTTGACTGACAAAAGAGGAGGTGTACCTACTCATTTCGAAGCGTATATATATTACTACTTATAACTTTTTACGTAGTGGTCCGATTTCGATAATTCTTTTTTATTGGAAACAGTATACTTCAAAATTGGTTCCATTCAAATTTTATTGAAATCGGCTGAGCCATTTTTTATAAATCAACAATAATGTGAAAAATGCTACATCGATGTGGAAATATTCGCGAATTCGGTCATGCCATTTTCTTGTAAAAAGTAAAGCTTACTGTACCTACTTGCATTTAACGCCATTACTGTCACTATTCACTTTTCTTTATGTTTTTATCTGTTTTAATTCTACGTCTTTTCTATGTCAGTTATTTTGATCACGATTTGTAAGTGAAGTGCTCTTTCCTCCACACTAGTTTTTAAAAGATTTTTTGCGCCGATAACTGATTGAAATAAAATAATATTTAGCGTGTATTATAATCTCATCCCTATCGTGACAGCAGCATAGCTCATAAAAAAATTACAGAGCAGTAACATTGTCTACTTGTATATTTTACGTTATTTGTGTTGTTATTCACTCCTCTTCATATTATTATCTTTTTTAATTCTGCGAATACGTGTGAGTCACTTATTTTGACCTATGTAAAGTAGTACCACGCATTACTTTTTATGTAGTTGTCAGATTTCGATAATTCTTTTTTTATTGTAAAGAATATACTTCGAAATTAATTTCATTTAAATTTTATCGAAATCGGCTGAACTATTTTTGATAAATCAACAATAATGTGAAAAATGCTACATCGATCCGTGCGAAATATTCGCAAATTCTGTACACGGGTGAAGTCGGTCATGCTGTTTTTTGCGAAAAATAATAATCAATAGTCCACTGCAAGACGTAGGCCTGACATAGAGTGATTGGGCCATATCCACCACGCTGGCCCAGTGCGGGTTGGTGGATTCACATACGCCATCGAATTTCTTCTACGGACGTATGCAGGTTGCCTCACGATGTTTTCCTTTACTGAAAAGCCAGTGGTGTGAAATTCCGTACATAAATTCCAAAGAACTCATTGGTACGGGACCGGGGATTTGAACACACGACCTCACGATTGTAAGGCGGGTGTCACTACCTCTAGACCACCACGGCTTGTACTTATTGTAATACCAATACTAGCTTTTGCCCGCGGCTCCGCCCTCGTGGTATTTTGACTTTTGTGCTGTCCCACAGGAACCTTTTATTTTTTCGGGATAAAAAGTAGCCTATGTCACTCTCCGGCTCTTGAACTATATCCATGCCAAAAATCAAGTCAATACGTTGCTCCGTTGGTGCGTGAAAGAGGAACAAACCAACAAATTTTTCGGATTTATAATATTACTAGCGATCCGCCTCTGCTTCGCACAGGTGTATTATACCAAATGTGTAAACCTCCATCTATTCAAAAACTGCATCAAAATCCGTTGCGTAGTTTTTTAAAGATATAAACATACATAGGGACAGACAGACAGGGAAACGACTTTGTTTTATACTATGTAGTGATTAGTAAAATAGTAGGTAATTAGTATTAGTATGATCTTCGTTATCATGACGTAAAATCGTCACTCTATCAAGATTTGTGGTGCACATTAATGCTCAGTTGCTTACTATAACTGTACTTATTTAGCGTGATTAGTGTTTACTATTTTTTTTTTTACTACTAATGTATTGTAATCTTGTCGCTATCGTGATAGCGTTGCGGTGCTCGATCAAGGATCTACATTTTAAGTGGTTACTCTTCATACTTATTTTGATACTTTTAATCTTGTTTCATTCAACGAATATTCGGTGAGTCAGTTAATTTGATCGCGACTGGCAGATTGAGTTACCAGAAATCTGATGACAAGAGACGTTTTTATTCGAGCTTTTTCCATTGTTGTACTGCGTTACCACGGAGAAGTAACTAAAATGTATTGTACTCTCGGATAGAGTAGGTTTAAAGCCAATTTCGGCGACACCTTCATTCGCGTCGCTTCAAATTTTCATTAATCTCATAAAAATGTTAATCCGGACCTTAATATTTTAATCGGTTTTACTGTATCTGAATCGGTTATGCAAATTAGTGACCTTATATTTTACAAGCATAACATCAACGCCGTCGTTCCGATGTAGGGTTGGCATCCGTCCGGGTTTTCCCGGATTTGTCCTAGTTTAGGGGGCGTCCGGGGAGCGTCCGGGGGGGCTTTCATTTGTAGTCCGGGGTTTCACTCGTAGTCCGGGTTTCGATTCGCAAAATTCACTGTACACACACGGCCCCCCAACCCCTCTTGGTTTCAACAGTTAAAAAAAAACTGTTAATATGTTGATATTTCTGGCTTCCGGATTCTAAAATCCGAGGTTTTCACGCGACATGTCCTGGTTGCCGAATTTCGACAACCCTATTCCGATACGACATAAAGTTGAATCGTAAATCAGTATTATTAAATTTTTATAGATGCCTCCCAAATGACTATTCGCTATGGGGTACGATGTGAATGTTCGAATGAAAATATTTACTATCGGCACATATTGAAATTGTCGAAATGAAACGTATTCAGCGAATCGTAGTGTTGCGTATCGCTGCCCATGATATCGATATTCAGTTCAGTAACTACAGGAATATTAGCATGGAATAAAAAATGTTGCGGGATAACCCGTTATAGCTAAGCTTTAAAACAAAAAAATTTTAAAGGCTTTAAATATACAGGATTATTTCTAATCAATTAGTATCCTTCTATTTCTCCTTTATTTGAGGTTTGACGAAAGTCGTAGAAAAAAAGTTGTTAGTTTTGATGTACAGAATAAGCCTTTATTAAAACCACGTCTACGTTGTTACAAGGACGCGATTACATACTGTCCTACTACCCTCACTCCCTTATTTTACCTTAATATTTGGCTATTACATCTTTTCGATATATATTCTACGAAGTTTAAATTGTAAGGAAGTCATAACAGACCTCATAAATAGGGTAGTTGACTGGTATTGATTTAATGAAAAGTTAATGATTAATGAATTCTGCAATGAATTATAATTCATATTATTTTAATATAAAATTGCCAAATTATTCATTAAAACTAAGTTGCCGCATCCGGTGCACCTACACTAATTGTTTTTATGATTTAATAACTTGATAGCTATCTTTTTATAATTTCATATCTACTTAAATACAACAAAACTAAATAATAAACAGTATACCGACTGAACTAACATATAAAAACAAAACTAAGTAATAAACAAATACACCTACTTAACTTCTCTTCGTATAAAATATAACATTCACTAATGAGTTTGGTAAAACTTTTATTTCACCTTACTTTTCGTAATCTAAAATTGTAACCATCAAAAATGACATTTTGTAATATTTTATGAAAATATAGTATTATGACTAAATTGCGCATTGGTGCTTGAATGCGTCCATCAGAGAATCATAACAAATCCTCGCAGCACGCACACATGTGCACGATGTGCCTACTTGCACCTTTGAGTCTTATTGATCATGCAGTTACTGTATTATAGGATATTTGTTTAATCTTATCAGCACCTATCTATTTATACTTTAGGCATACGTCTTCGCATAACTATTTGGGTGGGTAATGGCTCGCATGCTAATACTTTCCACTATTTTTTATATAAGTAGGTACGTTAGAGATGTTAATAGAATTTAACGAGGGTATCAATCTGTAAGTTTTATTTTGCTAGTAGGTAAACACGATTTGATTTTTGGGCATTGTAATCTTTTATCTAAGTATAGGTCAGTTGATTGTAAGTTTTTATCGTAATGTTTTAATATATTAATAAAATAAAGTTAGAATTAAACTAGGTATTGTAAAAGGGTACAACATACTGATAGATTATTTTTAAGCACTATAATTAATTTTTAACTGATTTTTATATCCAGTAGGTACACATATTTTCATCTATGTATATTTTTTTTTTCTTCTCATATGCATTGTTCTTTTTTTTGCACTCTGTTTGTATAAATATTAATTCTCAAAGCCGATTTAAGTTGTTTAGTGTAATTTATAAAATTTATATTGCTGTTATATATACCTACATACATATTTGTAAACTTTAAGTACGTATTTAGTGGTTGAACCGGCTTGTTTTTTCTTTCCTTTATGTATCTTATTTTAGGAATAGGCCTGTTATTGGCTATATATACTTATCTGTATAATTATGTTTAATGTAATTTTTTGTGCTGTTGGCCTGTAAATAAATAAATAAACAAAAAAAAAAATTAAAATTGGTTAATCATGTGCAGAGAGAGACAAGCTTGTAAAGATTTTGGTAGGGATTAAGATTTGTGGGAGCATCCCCTATGCTTTGTCCCTTTCCCACAAGTCTTAACATAGTAAGGCGAATGTATGACATTTCGGTCCGTGACGTCATATTATGCTATAGTGCGCTCTTTGTCTAGGAAGGAAATACATACGCTTGTAACATTTTTATTCCTAAGTTGATTTTATTATTGTTTTCGTTAATCGGCTCTGTCTATGGTTAGCTGTTAACAAGAGGACAAAAAAAAATGTCAACTAGCCTACTGTCAGAAGAAGATGGTAGCCGCTTCCGATTGTTTCTTTTGGAAAGCTTTTGGAGGAACTTATTTTCAGCACGTCTTATGGAATTTTATGATTATGGTGCTATCAGATCTCTTGCAAAGTCAATGAGCCAGTGACGTTGACAGTAATCTCATCGGTATTTTTTACGACTCATTCGTCCAAACGTCAGAGGGGACATAGTCCGCGGGAACCATGCTCCCCCGTCCGATTTTACCAATTTATTGTGTCGTCAAATAAAGAGTCATAAAAAAGTATTGAACCATAAAAGTTGAATAACTAATTAACAGCCGTGGCTGATTCAGTCAACTTGAATAACAGAGCTAGTAATTAAGTATCAATTTATCACTACATAGTATAAAACAAAGTCGCTTCCCGCTGTCTGTCCCCATGTATGCTTATATCTTTAAAACTACCCAACGGATTTTGATGCAGTTTTTTAAATACTGTGATTCAAGGGGATGGTTTATATTATGTATAATACGCCTGTGCGAAGCCGGGCGGGTCGCTAGTACTTACTAATAATTAATATCTATCCGATAGTTGCCTATTCAATTAATCCATAAGTCGAGTTATATCAATTACTGCCCGAATGACTTCATGTCTATAATTTTATTGGACGCTGGTCTTTCCAACTATTAGTTATATCGTATACGGATATGTACCTATTTATATATACAGTAGAACCTCTATAAGTCGAACATCAAGGGAGACGCCAAAAAATTCGAGTTATAGAGTTTTCAACTTATGGAGGATTTCGACTTAGGCGGATTTTGATTCGACATAAAGAGTTTGAGGTTTATTCTTATAAATTTTGAGTTAGAGAGGTAAAATAAATAAAAATTCAACTTGCAGAGGTGACAAACATATTTTTATTTACATATTATAAATCAACATTATTTCAAATCATTTTCAAAGTCAGTATTTTTTTTGCTTTAGATAATTTGGTTGTTCTCTATCTATAGCATTGTCTAATTTATAAAGAGCAGAAAATTCTTTTTCTTCAGAGTTACTGGTTTGCTCTATAAAATTACGTAAGGTATTCAATGCGGTTCATGTTAACTGTTGTACTAATTGATGTGTATTGCAGTAGAACCAAACTACTTCTGACGGTATTTAAGTCGAAAACAAATGACTGGCTTAGCTAAATTTCAAAGGGAATCAAAATTGAAAACCTGACACAAAGCAAGCAAACACGTGTTTCCATGAGTCATAAATTTATTATTGTATACTCCTAAAATGTTTTCTAAGAAACAATAGTGTACTCACATTGTCGGCAAGTTCTTAAAGTCGGTAACTTATTTTTGTTCGAACAATAGAGATAATAAATTCCAAATGATCAAGTTGTAAAGGTTGTAAAATAAAACGTTTCTATGTTCGAGATACAGAGGTCAAATTTAATTTTTCGAGTTATAGAGTGAAAATTTGTACCAAAATGGCTTGGAGGGACTCCGTGATTATTTCGATTAACAGAGGGTCAAGATTTCAAGTAATGGAGGTTTTGGTGTTTTAAGGGAAGGGAACAAAACATTTTTTCGAGATTTGGAGGTTCTTGACTTATCGAGGTTCGACTTAACGAGGTTCTACTGTATTTCCTGTAATTACTTACTGTATTTTGTTAATTGGATATATTTTCGTTAGGTCATAAAACTTATTACTTTTACGCACGTACAATACATTCGTTTTATTATATTGTTGCTTTCAAAATTTATGTGAGTTAATCATCTGTAAAAGTCATAATTTGTCTGTGTCATGTTAGGTTAGATTTAACGATTCACAAAATGAAAGTACCTATCACAAACATTCTCAAATGAGTCACTTTGAGTGAATTAGTCACCATCAGTTTGTTGACAGGGTGAAAGTTGCAGGAATTCTAACTATTCGTTTCTCACAGGGATTTTATTTTGTTTTATGGTTACAAAATGTCAAAATAATGCTAAGGATCAAGGTACGAGCGGCAAGACCTCCGACTTATGGTAGGACTCATCACTGGTCACTGCAACTTGAATAGTCACATGCATGAACTGGGAGCCACCGACAGCCCACTCTGTCGTGGTTGCCTGCAGGAGAATGAAACGGTAGAGCATGTCTTGTGGCATTGCAAGGCCACGGCAAAAACTAGAATCGCTTTCGGGTTGCATGACGCTACTATTGCTTTGTCATCAGCATCTACATCATCATCCTCATCGCCATCTAGTATACCAACCAAGCCACTGGAGCAGTTATGCCAGCGGCCCAGAGCCACGCTCCGTTATTTTAAGGAGCTGGGCTGGCTGGGGTAGACGCTGGAGGGGGGAATGCACAAAACACCCCATCCGGGACGTCAGTGCAGGACTTATCGCCCCTACTTCAAATGAGAATGAGAAGGTACGAGCGTACCAAAAGCTTGTCTGATATACCAAGATGTCGCTGAATTTCCAGCACTCCTAGCATGAATAATGGTTTTTCGCAAAAAAGGCAAAACCGACTTCCATCACGTACAAAATTCGAATAGTTTGCGTCACTTGATGTGTCTGGTTTTACATTATTGTAGATTTTTCAAAAATGGCTCAGCCGATTTCGAGAAAATTGAAATGGGACCACATCTGAAGTATACCTTTTCGAACTAAAAAAAATGAATCTGTTCACATTTGGCGAAAATATCGATGAACACAAAAAATACATACAGACGAACATAGAACCTCCTCCTATTTGGAGTCGGTTAAAAAGGAATTAAATCAATTTATCCACTTGTAGTATCAGTTGTTAATGTCAATACATTACCTTGTTTCCTCCCCGAGGAGATAAATTGGTAGAATCGAAATTTGTTTGTTTAACACGACAAACTCCGAGAGTATTTCAGGCTCACCCCACCCCGGGTGGCAAGTAACAGGGCTTCTCCGTATTTTTAAATGTTTAAAATCATATTCCGATTATTGAGACGTGTAAATGTTGTGACTGAGTGTTTATTTAGACCATAATCATGTAGTGACGTTATAAAGCACCAAAATCAAAGACAAGTGGTAAAAAAAACAAAAAAACAAAACGGATTTCAAAAGCAGAAAATCAGTTAAAGTGTCCAGTTCATATCGCAACAAAGATCCTGATTGCCTCAGAAACACAACAAACCGTGAGTCTTACACACATAAATATCACTGAATACCGAATCAGATACAGATTTCAGAAGTCAACAGAATAATTGCTTAATTACACATTTGTTATCATTCAAACATAATATTTTAAACCTACGCTAAAGACTGCTTGACAAGTTACCTACTTATAAAAATTACTGACTACTGTTAATGACAACAAAACAAACGGATACTGTTTTATCAACACAGCTGATGATCTATTAACATACGACTGACGACGATACGAACCATCATTCATACCAACGACACTGGATAACTATTACTATCGTGATATCATTGACAGCCACAAGGTGGCGCACTTAAACACAAAACTAAGCAAGTAATTTGATTTCTGACTCAACTGACCTAATATTGGTCTATTTCGGCATCCTCGTCATACAGCCCAGTGGCGCCGCCGTAATACAAGCGGCTGCAAATCTGACGGATCCCGGATCGAGCCTCAGCCGCGACAATTATTTTTGACGACATACTAATTTGAAATATCTATCTACGCAACAATAATGGACGTCAGCTATACAAATAATATTACTATGCGACCGAAAAGACTATTTACAAAAGGGAATTCTAATGATTCGATCCTAAATGTAACATTACATTCTGCGGACTCCGAACAACATATGAGGAGTCTAGGATACCTGGATTTATCAACAGGCGAAACAAATTGCGACATAATAGAAACTTTAAAACAAGAAAATCAGACCTTAGCACAAAAATTACAGAGTGCTGATAACGAAATTGATAGTCTTATGTTAGAAAATAATAAACTACAAAATATTATAGCACAGAAAAATCAGCAAGTTGCCTCATTAAAGGAAATCTGTAGAAGCCCACGTCATAGTCTACGTAATAACATTCAGAGTACGCGGAAAAAATCTAGAAAACTGATCGCAGATAGTTCGAGATTCTCAACACCCACGGCAGATCAAGATATAGATCATTTAATACCTAAGAATAGCATGATAAAAGAAAACTTTATAGACCAATCCCTTATAGGCTATAAATCAACTCCAAATACCAATCAAAACATTACAGAATGCGACAAATTAAGAAACAGCGAAGAAAATAATCAAATGAATGTTGGACCTAGAGTTATAAGTAAAAAATCAATATCCAAACCTACATTGCCATTGTCGCCTAGTTTAAGAAGAATATGCATTATTGGTGGTAGACAATGCCTGGGTCTTTCTCGGAAACTGTCGTATACACAAAACGAATATGAAGTTACTGGATTTATCAAGCCGGAAGCAAGCACCGAAGAAATATTGAAAACCTGTGACAGCTTAAAATTACAAAACGACGATGTACTAATCCTTTCGGTTGGAGAGCATGATACAAATCCTACAAAAGTTATAACGGAGCTATCGGCGATGCTTAAACGACTACACGACCGAAAAATTATTGTACTTAGTGTTAAGTTCAATCGATATCTCAATGAAAAAAGACTTAATAATTCATTGAACATTATCTGCGCCCAGTACCCTTCTTGTAGTTTTATAAATTCTACAAAGAGTAAACTTAATATTAAGAATTGTAATGATAAATTGCTAAACAAAATTTATGAATTACATAATAGGAAGGCGTTAAGTAATGCCAATTATAATTGTCCAACTTTGTTAACTACGACAGCGACATTGTATAATTATGGCAGCATGTTATATCCGGTGGTTCCCATTAGCATACCAATGTTTTATCAAACTAGAAATAATAGATTAAGTACTGGCGTTTCGTACAGATGTTTGAAAAATATACATGTAGAGACAGAAACTAATACTATAGAGCTTGAAAATGTTACACCTAGGGAAGAATCCAACATTGCACAGCAATTAGAACAGGAACATGAATCTTGTGTCAGCGAAGTCAACAATGAAAATAAAGCGAAGCAGTTTTTTCGTTCCTGACAGATCATTTAGAATACTGCATCAAAATATAGCTGGTCTCAATAATAAAATAGAAAACCTAGAAATAGCTTTGTCAGAACTGTCACTTCAGAAAAAACTACCGGATTGCTTATGTTTTACAGAATCTAACATTAAAAAAGGGAATGAAGCTATGGTTAAAGTAAGAGGGTACGAAATAGGATCTAGTTATTGTAGAGACAAGGCTCGCGGAGGGTCATGTATATATATTAGAAAAGGTATAAAATTTAAAGAAATTAGTTATATAAAGAACTACGCCAGTCACGGAATATTTGAATGCTGTGGTGTAGATATTATCAAACAAAACTTGCTACTGGTTTGTGTGTATAGAAGAGGAAAAACTAATGTTGACAAATTTTTGGAATATCTTGAAACTTTATTATTCAAATTGTTGTTTAAGAGTAAAAAATCTATAGTTTTGGTGGGGGATATTAACATCAACACGTTAAAAGTAAATCCTGTAGTTAATAACTTCACTGACTTATTAAAAAATTATGACTTGACTCAACACATCACAGAACCTACTAGGCTAAACTCATGCCTAGATCACATAATAAGCAACACCAAGCATTCTGTTAGTGAAGTGCTAAAACTTGGACTCTCCGATCATGACACTGCTCAGATGATTGCATTGTCAGGTAAAAATCATGTACTTCCCCCTGAGTATTGTTACATCTTCAAAAGAGACTATAGTACAGACAACTTAAATAAATTCTTAGAGTGCTTAAGTAAGTTGAGTTTCTATGATGTTTATCAAACGGCTGATTTAAATATGGCTTTTGATAGTTTTCACGAAGAGTTTAGTCTATTTTATAACCTTTGTTTCCCTATTGTAAGATATAAAACCATCCAAAAGAGGCGAGACCTCAAATGGATAACGAAAGGGCTTCGACGAAGTTGTCAGACAAAAAGGGTTCTTCGCTGTAAATTTTATAGAGAAAAAACAAAGCAGAGTAAAAGTAATTTTGAGAACTACTCCAAACTTTTGCGTCGATGTATTTATAAATCACAGCAGCTGGTAAATCATGATTTTATTTCCAATTCTCAAAATAAATGTAAAGCCGCGTGGAGTTTAATAAATAAGGACACAGAAATAGATTTACATGCAAATCTTATTGAAAACATAAAGATTAATGATAAGGTAATTAATAACCCACAAGAAATGGCAAACGAATTTAACAATTATTTAATTGAACTAACTAATGAACACCAAAAAACATGTAAAAATACAAATAAATTTCGATTAGACAGTAGTATTTTTCTCAATCCTGTCAGCTGTATAGAAGTTCATAACATAATAAAATCTTTAAAAAATACAAACTCTGTCGGCTATGATGATATAAGAACAGATATTTTAAAAAAATGTATCTGTTTTATTGTGCCAGTGCTTACTTACCTTATAAATCTTTCATTTGAAACTGGAACATTCCCAAACAAACTTAAAAAATCCATTGTTAAACCACTCTATAAAAAGGGAGATAAGAGCGATATGTGTAATTATAGACCCATTACACTGATTCCAATTATGTCTAAAATTTTTGAGAAAGCTATGCTTAGTAGATTGATTAAATTCTGGAATAAATTTGATATAATAAAAGATGAACAGTACGGATTCCAAAAGGGAAAATCTACCACTTTAGCGGCTTTCCAACTAGTACATAACATTATTACTAATTTGGACAGCAAAAAAGAGGTATTAGCCATTTTTTTCGATATGTCTAAAGCGTTTGACTATGTTTCACACCAATTACTTCTCGAAAAAATGGATGACTATGGTGTACGAGGTCCGGCATGGGATTGGATAAAAACTTATGTATCTGGTAGAGAACAATGTGTAGAAGTTACAGGACTGACAAAAGAAAATGAGCTATGTCAAAAACGATCTGCATACCAGGTAAACAAATGCGGAATCCCACAGGGTAGTGTGGTTGGGCCGTTGCAATTTGTATCACTAATAAATGACCTGCCTGACATAACAAATTATAGATGTACACTATTTGCTGATGACGTTTGCGTTTTACTAACAAATGACAAAAATAATACTAACTTTGACATGGAAATTAATAAGACTATTGAATCAATTATAGACTGGTTGGATAAGAACAATCTTAATGTTAATTTAACTAAGACAAACTTTGTAGAATTTCTGACATACGGATCAAAATCCCCCATAAGACAACTGCGATATAAAAATACTGCACTGAATAAAGCTAGTAATGTAATTTTTTTGGGTATTACTTTAGACCAATATTTAAACTGGAAAGACCATGTAAAAAATGTATGCACTAGGGTAAATAGGTTTGTACATGTACTGAACAATCTTCGCAAAACGTCATCACGAGAGACAGTTTTATTAGCATATCATGGCTATGTGAGCTCCGTTTTGCGGTATGGTCTACTTCTTTGGGGTAATTCCACCCACGTACAGAAAGCTTTTCTATCCCAGAAAAAATGTATACGTGCTATTGTAGGGATTCGACCATATGAGTCTTGTAGACCTATTTTTAAAAATCTTGGCATATTAACATTAACATGCATGTATATATTGTATATTTTTGAAATAGCTATATTTGTTCGTAAACATCCAAAATTATTCCGTACAGCTAATGACAAATATCCAAGGAGTACAAAATATGGAAAAAGATTAGTTTTTGAACGCCCCCCTAGACTGACATTATACCAAAAGAACAGTTATGCTATGTGTATCACCGTGTATAACCAGTTACCAATAGTAATTAAAGAACTGCCATATGGTAAGTTCCGTAAAAAACTTAAAATGTGGTTAACAGAAAAATGTTTTTACAGCTTAAGAGAATTTTTTGTAAAACGTAAATAACAATTGACATATTAGATCGAGATAATTATCCGAATGTATTGTGTATCTTAACATTGTATAATTGAATATTATGACATAATTGAACATTTTTTATTTGAATATTTTAATATTGTGACATTATTGAACACTTTTTTATTTATATAAGTTTTTAATTTTTTTTAATTTGACATTATTGACACTTGATTTAAATACACATATTTCTTTATTATTAATTATGACATTGTCGTATATTTCACATGCCAAGGAATGGCAAAATAGATTGGACAAATCTTAAAAAATTAACACCTTAATTGTACTCTATTTTTTGTGAAATAAATATCATTTCATTTCATTTCATTTCATTTCATTTCATTTCATTTCATTTCATTTCATTTCATTTCACAGTGTCTTTGAAATTATGTATTAGTAAAGCTGTTTTATCCTTTTCCGATATCTCAAACTTATGTGTCACCCTCATCTAAAATATCGTGATCAAGATCATCCCAAAAGAAACTGTTGGATGACTGAATATTAAACTTACTCTAAGACACTCATTACTCTAAGATACCTTGAGCAAAAAATATCGTTTTTTTTTTCGCAATACAAAACTAACAGCTGATTAGTATAAATAATGGTAGCGAGTACGTGAAGTGTTCAACCAGCAGACAACTAGTTTACTTTACTCTACAAATGTTTGGGAAGAGTATAAATTATCCAGTTTGATTTTACCTATTCTATAGTTAATTACGTCTATGTTCTTTAATTTCCGTTTGCAGTTAATGTACAGAATTATTCCATCAAGCATCTGCCTTGTACCAGTTCCACCAGATTTTATGTTCCGAGCTCCGACCAGAGTCGTAAACAGTCTGCTTTATTGGTCGCCTCCACACTACAGGCTTTCGAGTACTCTCGTTTTGAGTACGTTATTGTCACGTAGCCAAATGCAGAGTTTTTCGCGCTAATAGCCGTATCTCGTTGCAATACCTTGTTATGATGAGGTTTATGCTTCTTGCTTTTAAGCTGTAAATAAACTTTCGATCTTACTTTAACTGGAATTGGAATAATAGGCTAAATGACTAAACAGTATAATTAGTGTATCAGATATATTATCAAAAAATATTAAGCACGTATTTTTTCTTTTATCAATTCAACAAAAATTGATGAACATATAGCCCGTTAAAGTTCCGCTTAACGTCACTTCTACGTGAATAGCACTTTTCTCGTATAAGTAACGTCAAGAGCCCCCACTCCCGAACTTTTACAAGGTTTATTTTTGTCATTTATTGTTTGATTGACTATAAGAAAAAATACGTATTCAATATTTTTTGATAATCTAACTAACGGGCTAGTTATAATAATGTCTTTTTTACTCAGTCTTCATGCCTATTAATCACAATTACAAATTAATCAATAGTTTTAGTACTAATGTCCTCAAGTTACGCTGAAAGTGCCTTCTCCAGAGTTCTGTGAATGTGCCTAGGAAATGTAATAGGCGACACATGATACCACAGGGATTCGCGATTGATCTCATTCGGAAGCATTCCAGACAATCGAACCATTCCAATCTTCGGTTTAATAATGGCACTTCAAAGCATCTGATTGAACTGCCGAGTCGGTCTCCCAGCTACACGTGACCTCCGATAAAATACATCGCTTTTCAATTTTGAAGTTCCATCAATTCTGGCAGTTGTAATATCATAACCGCATATTGTTGAGCTTTGGTTTTGTGAAATTCGTCCCCTTGGCGCTCGGCGGGCGGTGGAGAGAAGAGAGGCGGGGTAGGTCAGGGTAGAGCGGTCGGGAGGAGGCAGTCTCGGGCTGGAGCTCAGCGCGCAGCCTCCGCCGTATCGAGCGGCCGCGCCCGCACCCACGTGCTTCATTCACCGGCGAACTATCAACTCACCACGTGTCTTCGACCATACTATCACCACAACCGACCAGTAGTAAGAATAAAAATACTTTCTAGTACTACAGATGCAATTTTCAGTGAGTGACCGGTTTGTTCAAATTCTGCACTGGTTTCCCTTTCAACTGTCGATTAAGATACTCTTTCAGCTAAATTGCTCTACATAAAGAACAGATTAATTTTGTGTTGGCAATAAAACTTTGCGGTCCCTCGTTGAGAGATATCATTTGTATTAATGGCGCCCAACACGGGACCCGCTAATGTTTCGCAGTATGTAGAGATTTACACGCGTTGTATAAATCATCGCATATAAAGTTGTTTGGAAGCCACGATACATTTTCAGAAAATAAAATGCGCTTTTTACGGACTGTTTTGCATGCAAAGTATTTCGTAATATTTTGCGAAAAACTTATGCAACGTTCATTAAAACGAGACTATTTCACCGCGAGCTCGAAAAAAAGCTGACACATTTTTTTATTGTTGCTTCACTCGTCCGCTCTCACAGTCCCGTAGACCATTAATTTCCCCGTCCCTTGATAAATTATTTAGCAGTTCTTAATTAGACACTTTCCGTTTCACAAATTCACGCTCTCTGTTAACTTGTACCTTGTAAACCCCAAGGAACAATGAACTCTCTATTTTTCTAAACATCGCGCTCTAATTGCGGAGCAAGTTCAATGGTATCAAATTGTAATAAACAGGAAAAACCATTTCGTTCACCGTCAAGCGGAGGCTTTTGATGTGTTTTTTTAGATTAAGGAATATTTTTTTTTGTTTCGCTGAAATATGTTCTCTTTGAAGTGAGGAATGCGAGAATATCTTAGGCTTAACTCACAAACAAACATCGTAAGAGTTCAAATGGATTTCACGGTCTGGATATCGAGACGGAACATCGAACATTTATGAGGTCGGTAATCTCCATCTCTATCATCTAGAACTGTCGGGCGACCAGACTCTCCGTCGTCGCATCTGGCCAATAACCTCATTATGAAATTAGGTCATGTAGTATCATGACCGTGGCACCGTCTGCTATTATAATAAAACACATTATTTTCGACGCGAGACGGAATATGAGAATTATTCAATTTACCTTGAGTGCCTGTTGAAATTTGATTGGAAGCTTCCTCGGGACTAGAGCTGTTTTATTGGAGCTACAAATTGTTTGGTCGCCTGGCCCCCGCGGATCGAGGCTCGTCTAACAAGACAATTGATTTGTAATTAGATCTCGGTGTTCCGCGAGTAAGTGCTTCCTTCAGGGAGATCTCGTGACTATCTTGGAGTTCGCTAGCTACTTTCTTGCATAATATTATTTTGTACATGCCTAACTACATTATCGATATCAAGATTTTACGTACGTAATTTAGAGAGAGATCATTATTGAATAGAGATGTTATAATGTGAGAGTCTTTCAACATTAGTTGTAAACTAGGACCAATCAATACTTAGCAAGTTTAATAAGACGTGTGAGAAATAATTTAATCAAGGGCTTGAAACTAATTGTAATTACTTCAATTAACGCTAATGGGAAGAGAGTGCATAGAGAGGGATTCTTGTGCCTCTGCCAAATATTTGTCAGAATATAGTAGTACTAATTACTAAAGTAACAAAACACAGAAAAGCGTTTATTGTTTACCAGCTTTGAGTTAAACTTCGCAAGAAGCTGTTCCGGAGAAAGTTCCATCTGTCACTGCTCCAAGCTGTCCATTATTCCTCAACTAGCGTCTCCTCGCCAGTTTTTCCGAGACAAAAGCCGCTACAGCCCGCGAAGACGTCGAGGACTTAACATTCATCAACGGACACTAATCCCGTATAAAAGGCTCGTTATTAATTATTCTGCGCGAAAGTAGGTCGGCAAGATTAACGGTGGGAAAAGCTGCAGAAATGCGTCAGTCACTTGCAATTGTTCTTATTGTGGCTGAAGAGTTTATCCCTTGAGCTGCAATTAAAGCTCAAACGCTTGAAGACAGTGTAACGATAGTACACGAGGTTATAAGTTAGAATTTTGAAAGCGACTCTTAGAATAGAATCGACTTGATCATTGGGGAGTTTTGAGTCGAATTGTAATGCAATTCATAATAGAATTATTCTGCGCGAAAGTAGGTCGGCAAGATTAACGGCGGGAAAAGCTGCAGAAATGCGTCAGTCACTTGCAATTGTTCTTATTGTGGCTGAAGAGTTTATCCCTTGAGCTGCAATTAAAGCTCAAACGCTTGAAGACAGTGTAACGATAATACACGAGGTTATATGTTGGAATTTTGAAAGCGACTGTTAGAATAGAATCGACTTGATCATTGGGGAGTTTTGAGTCGAATTGTAATGCAATTCATAATAGAAGGAAAGGAAGGAAGGGGAAGACCACGGACGGCATTTTGAGATCAAATCAAAGAGAAGGTAGATGTCATGTCATACAGGAAGGTGAAGACACTGACGGAGGACCACGAGGCTTGGAAGCTCCTACACCGACAGGAGTCGCGCTCCAATATTCTGAATGAATGAAACCAACCTACGATCCTAACACCAAATGACACCACACCAAACATCTACCTAGTCTATCAATAGCTTCATACATTTCTATCTCTAAGTTTCCTTCCATAATATTCTGAAATTATTCGTAGTATCGTCTATGAATCTATTTTCATAGTGCTTCGTACACTAGGTTTATCACAAAGAGTTAGTTTTATGAAAAATATTAAAAAAAAACTTGTCCCCAAGTTTTGAACCTGCAGCTTTTGGAATACCGTCCCGGATGCGTTTCCAATTAAGCTAGATCGCATTTTGGAAAAGTATCCGGGACGGTATTCCGAAAGATGCAGGTTGAAGTCCTACGTTCGCGACAAAAAAAAATATCACAAAAATAACTCTACTATCGTCTAAATCAATTAATTAACTAAAGCCCTAACAACGTGTTTTCCATACTATGCAATGAGTCAACACGGTCCAATTTGCATATAAACGAATCGACAAGCGCTCAGGTATGCAAAGTGATGTTAAATTTTTACTTTCTCTAGATCCTGCGCGGAAATTCCCACGTCGGAATATGTTTCCAAGTCGCTTAATTTTGCATGACCACGAAGCGGTGTTTACCGCAAGTGCTTTTGTGTACTTTGCATCTTTAAAGTTTCTGGTATGCTTAAGAAAATGCCTGAATATTTTGGGCCTTGGCTGTGGTCAGGAATTCGAAAATAATACGAAAATGTAATATGCTCGTAATACCTCCTTTTATATCTTCCTTTGTTTGAGAATAATGTAGCATTTATTAAATTCAATTCGTATTTGTTGAATTCAATTATTTTCAGTACTGTCGTATTCTTTTGAGCGTACTGCATGATATACTTGTACAATGTTTTGTGTAATCGTGTGCGACTCTTTATGTGTTGGAAAGTTAAGTACAGCCCGACAAGTTAGAGATTGTAAATTAATAAAGTTGCTATTGTGCCCATCATTATTTTTTATCATTAGCAGCTTCACTGGATTTTCTGGAGACTCCGACGAGATAAAAATAATAGTTGAGTTTGAAGACTTTTTTCCCAACCTGTATTATTTTGTTATTCAAGAAATGCAGAGTTAACCCAAATTCCGGGTTCCAGTGCTAATTGAGAATATAGCCAGTGGGAACCACAACCTGGTGGAGAAACTGTTTCGGCGGCTATCGCTCCGCGTCCGGAGTCCGGATACCTGTCCGTCAGCGTCCGGAAAGGCCGGAAACCGGCCGGATATCGGACGCCGCTATCTCTTGACGCCCGTCGCTCACCCGGAATACGTTGATGGGGCTTATTAATTCTATCCAATTGCTTCATTTGCAACCCTTTAGTCGATTGTAATAAATGCTTTTGGGTAAACCTTCCATTTAATTTTTTCGTCCTGAACGTTTTGATTCAAGTATGAGTACATTCTTACTTAATTCCATCTAGGCATCAGTCATTTTAACTTGTTATTGTCGGCCAGGAATATCTGAAACGATTCAAACAGTTATCTGAGTAAATAAAATAAAAGTTATTTAGAAGCGAAATCTATTGGAACGTCACTTTTGGTTTTACTATCCCTATGGGAAATCCTGTAAATGATTCATCGCCCGCATTTCTTGTGAAAACAATGTCCGTCGTTCTATCCTTCCGATCCAATTTTAACTTGAACCGTTCTGCCGGTCAACATCCTTTCAATGTTTATCGGCCGAGCCAAACTCGGGGTAAGAGATTTCTTATTTACCTACTCGGCTTACGTAACACTCTCGATAACATTTTTCCTTCAAGTGTTATGAGATCATGGTTATTGTACTCTTTGTTTCCATGCTACTAGTTTTATTAATTTAAGGATTTATGCAGAATTGAGTACCGTTATCAGGAAACATATTAATTGGAATCCTATGTACATTTTTGGTTTGCTCTATAAATAACTCGACTCGAAATTTTGATAGTATTTTGATCAGTCATGGCATACTTACTTGTTATTTGCTGTTGATTATTGGCACTGTAATTGGCATACTTCGCGTATTCATTTAGTTCCTATCTTCTTCTCCTTAGATGGTGCTCTTTATCTTTAATTGGTACTCTATCATCATATCCAGTCATCGTTATTTTTTTCGGGATACAATCCTGCCAAAAATGTAAATAAAACAAAATATCAACACAAAGCAATCCTTTTGTATACTTTGATGACATAACAATAACATCCGCGCTTGGTGCGACTATGAATGGCACAATGCTCGCTGCTCATCCAAATGTGGTTGCCCATGAATTGCTAGTATATAGACAGACATTGAAAATTATTAAGTTCGTATATTAGTACAAAAGTTCCTATGTAATGATCTTACAACCCTTAGCTTTACCCGCAGATTCCCACAGAATCCTTATTTTTGCCCGGGATAAAATGTAGCCTATGACACTCTCCGACCTTTGAACTATATCCATGCCAAAAATCAAGTCGAGAAATTGCTCTGTGACTTGTTGGTAACCAATAAACCAACAACACACACTTTCGGACATACATTTTAGTAAGGATAATGTCATGTCCTTGTCACAGGATTGAGAGAGATGGTACCATAAGAGAGAGGCCTAAACCCGCAATGAGATGAAGAATGCTGCTGCTGCTGATGATAATGACTTTTAGTGAACCAGTCCATGCAAAATATCTCGTCAGTCCCTGTACCCCCTGTACCAGCCTTTTTAATAGTCAACCGCAGGACGTAGGCCTACCCACGAAGGGTGATCGGGCCATATTCACCAGCCCAGTGCGGTTTGGTAGATTCACTTATATGCCGAATGTCGAATGCCGATGTTCCAATTTCTTCTGAGGACGTATGCAGGTTGCCTCATGATGTTTTCCTTCACCGAAAAGCTCATCAGTCATCTCTACTTAAATCAAATAAGGAGTTGAATATTTTGCATCACAAGTTTCATGTCAGCCGGCGTGAAGTCGGTGCCAGCACACAATAGACGCGAAGCAGATTCGACGCCGTCAGAGCAGATAGCTTTGTATGTAACCATTTGCAAGTGGGTTGCAACTCGATTGCGATCTTTGGTAACGGACAATGTGGCACATTTACAATAGTTGAACTTTAGTCCTTGTTTACGTATACGATATCTTTCGCATTTACATTGTTATTGTTGCCATTAAAACGTTGTACTTGTAGAGTTACGTTTTGGAAGATATGCGTTTAAGTCTAGGCCGAGTTTTGGGAAGATAGCTTATCTACCGATTGAGTTTAAGAATAGAATTTATATCTTGAATCTAAATGAATTGCGTTTTAAATGTTACATTATTGTGTTAGAGTGATATATGATGGTTTTAAGTTATAGAATAAGTTGCTTGTTGGAAGGCCGGGCATTCTGCCGCCATTGATGAATAAGACGGACGTTTGTAAAATCAAGTACAGATAATAAATAGTACTTTCGAGTACGCGGTGTTTCAGAGTTTTTATACTGCCTGAAGACCTCTCACATGTCAAAAGGGTAAAAACAACCGAGACTCGTAATTTTATGTGTCATTTGACTGCCTCGGTGGCTCAGTGGTTAGTGAACCTGACTTCTGGATCAAGGAGGCGTGGGTTAAACCCCACACAGGGCAATCATTTTTGTGATGAACATAGGTGTTTGCTCTGTGTCTGGGTGTTATTTAGGTACTATCTATATAAGTATGTATTTAAAAATATGTTTATGTGTAATGTGGTTGTTAATTGTGTTTAATGTTTATATTTGACTGAAATCAACTTGGTTTTAAGAATGTAGAAAAACAAAATTAAATTAATTATGATTTAACGTAAGTAATTTGTAAACATTGAGTAATTGTAATTTGTTTTGGACTATTCAAAAATGTGTCTGTGACACCCATTTGTCGTAACAAATAAACTAAACTAATATCAGTCTCTGGCAGCCATATCACAAGCTTTGCTTAGTTTGGGGTCAGAGACCGTGTAGGAAATGTCCCCCAATATTTATTATTATTATTTATTCGAGCAACGGCAGTTCTCAGTTGTAAAATGATACCTGCCGTCATCTAATCTAAGAAGACTAATCGTGCCGCACTTTGCTTAACTTTGGTGATCACTAAGAAACACATAGACTTTTGCCTCGGTGGCTCAGTGGTTCGTGAACCTGACTTCTGGATCAAAGAGGCGTAGGTTCGATCCCCACCCAGGGCAAGCATTTATGCGATGAACATTGGCATTTGCTCTGTGTCTGGGTATTATTTAGGTACTATCTATTATAACTATGTATTTAAAAATATGTATATGTAGTATGTCAGTCTCTAGCAGCCATATCACAGTTTTGCTTAGTTTGGAGTCAGAGAACGTGTGTAAGACGTCCCCTAATATTAAAAAAAATACTAAGAACACATTTCATCGGATTTATCGAAAATAACTTTAATAATTAAAAGTCTAACACTAGAATCTTTTAAACATATTTTTACAGTCAATTATGTCTGCAGATTTCTTAACAATACTCCCCTTTGTCCCAATTGGCAATCCGCCATGGCTGTCCCATGTCGTTAATTTTAAAGGTCCCTTAGGACTTGGGCCAAGTGTGATAACTTCTCTCGGCTGTGTCAGGCCCTTTTGTTAGATCTGTTTATGTCACGGTCGGGACACTTGGGTGTGTCATGGAGGATATATTTTCTACAATGATTATAATTATCATAATAATATTATAGTCTACATTGGTACAGGAAAATCCGTGCACTTCGAATCAAGGACAGCCATTCCAATTTTTATGGTAACGCATAGCTACTAATTTGAAAGGCATTTTTTTTTGTTTGTATTAGGTATGTCTTTTTGTCTGAAGTGTGTATTTACAATATCTTTTTGATGAGAATAATGAAGAATACTAAAAAAGACGTGGTACCCTAGTGGGAGAATGCTTGGTTTAAAATCATGAGGTAGTGGGTTCAGATCCCGATCCCGATTACTGTGGAATAGTATCGATTTTCGCACCAATGACATTTCGGTAAAGGAAAACATCTACTTCCACATGTGACGTACGTGAATCGTCGACGTCTTCGTCGTTTCAGTAATGGATAGGACATCCACTGCCCGACATTGACATCTGTACTGTACTAGCCTTTTTAATAGTCCACTGCAGGACGTAGGCCTACCCACGAACGGTGATTAGGCCATATCCACCATGCTGGCCCAGTGCGGGTTGGTGGATTCACATACGCCATCGACTTCTACGGACGTATGCAGGATGCCTCACGATGTTTTCCTTCACCGAAAAGCCAATAGAGATGTGATATTCCGTTCATCAATTCATTGGTACGGGAGCGGGATTTGTAATCACGACCTCACGGTTGTAAGGCGGGTTTTCCACTTGACTACCACGGTGACGTCTTCTGTCAATCTCCAAGATACGGTCTTAATGAGGTCATCATCATTTTCCACCTCGTGGGTGAACGTCATACACTGCGCTATATCGATTACGTGAATTCACGAATCTGCAACTGGGTCAGAACGTGTAGGCCTGTGTCCTACAGTGGACTATTAAATGTAGTACAGTAAGAGAATGTGCTCGATCAAAATTACAGAGCTTCTATTGTACATAATTATAATGATGGTTGATCGTTACGGATTACCGCTCATTGTTTCATGTAGCTATAATATAACTACATCGTTGAACTTTCTCCATCGTAGTTGCTTTATTATATTCTATACAATGCACAAATAGACATTATCACTGTTATTAAGATAAATCTCCGTATTAAGTTACATAGCTAAGTAGTAGTGAGTAAGTAACTCGCGGGTTCCGTACTCCCCGTACTTTTGATTTAATTATAAGTAAATAAAATTATCAAGCGTTTCCTTCTTGACGTTATTAATATCGGCAAAAACGGTAAAAACATGTTCATCCAATTGTTCAACGTCTCCAATCTAAACTCAACGTTTGGTATCTGGATGACGGGACTTTGGGTGGCGATGCGAGCACAGTCCTACGTGATTTGGAAATTCTTATTGACGAGTTTCGTCAAATTGGTTTGGAGCTAAATTTTTCGAAATGCGAACTTTTCGTTTGCGACTCATGTCCGGATAAAGATTTGATACTTAACAAATTTAATGATTTGGCACCTAACATCAAATCGGTAGACAAGTGTTCTCTTCGCCTTCTAGGTTCGCCGATATTAGATGAGTCTTTTCCGCCTTTCGTTCAAGAAAAAATTCAAAATTTTTTGAGTGCCTCTGATAGGCTACTCAAAATTAACGCCCACATGGCTTTTACCATTATAAGATGTTGTCTGTTTGTTCCAAAATTTATGTACGCTTTACGATGTAGTCCATTGTGGAAACACAATGAGCTCCTTTTGAGCTTAGACGATGTTGTAAAGCAGTCCCTAGTATCGGTTTTGAATATTGACATGAGTGAAAGGGCGTGGTTACAAGCCTCCTTGCCTGTTAGGCTTGGAGGGTTAGGGGTCCGCCAAATTTCAAGTGTTGCTTTACCAGCTTTCTTGTCCTCCATTCATAGTACTCAGAATTTGATTGAAAAAATCCTCGCACCTTCTTTAGGCCATTCTGGCGTAGATGTAGCTCATTTGAATGAGGCAACAAATGCTTGGAGGGTCGCTTGCCCAAATACCGAGCTTCCAAAGACTTTATCGTCGCAGAGACTGTGGGATCGGCCGATCTGCGAACTAGCACGGAAATCTCTTCTAGACACGTGTCCTAGCGTCGCGGATCGCGCTCGTATCCTTGCAGTCTCTGTATGGGAGTCCGGTCTTTGGTTGCAAGCATTGCCCTCTTTCAATACTGGTAACCTTTTAGACCCAACTGCATTTCGTCTAGCTGTCAGCTTACGCTTGGGTGCAAGGTGTTGTGAAGCCCATCGCTGTCAGTGTGGTACTGCAGTTGACCAGCTCGGTCACCACGGTCTCTCTTGCTCAAGAAGCGCAGGTCGGATTGGACGCCACGCCAGCCTTAACGATGTCATACGCAGGGCTTTTGTCACCGCCAATATCGCAGCCGTACTCGAACCGAGTGGGTTGGCGCGTGGTGATGACAAAAGGCCTGACGGCATGACGCTGGTCCCATGGAAGTGTGGACGGCCCTTAGTATGGGACGCAACTTGCGTCGATACTTTGGCACCGTCACATCTTCCTGAGACTCAGAGTAGGGCTGGAGCGGCGGCCAATTCGGCTGAGCAGCACAAGCGGCGCAAATATGCTAACCTCGGCAGTGGTTACATATTTGAGCCATTTGGAGTTGAGACTTTGGGTCCGTGGGGGCCGGGAGCTCATCTCGTTTTCAAAAGTCTTTCTGAGCGTCTGGTGGACGCGACGCGTGACCAAAATGCTGGTGTTTATTTGGCTCAACGTATAAGCATTGCCATTCAGCGTGGCAATGCTGCCAGCATGCTGGGCACGCTGCCAACTGGCAGTGGGCTTGAGCACTTGGATTATCTTTAGACCTTTAAGGGTCTGTGGATGATCCAATTGCTTTCTATGTAGTAGTAGTGTAGTATTGTCATTATATTAATAAAAAAAAAAAAAAAAAAAACATGTTAGTTGTATGGGAAATAATAACATTGTTCTATTTTTCTACCCATGTTATCGCATCCACCGCAAGAACATCCCGCTCGTAGCGTACTGGTTTGAATCGTGCACACTATGACTAGTCCATTGCATTCATCCAGTCGTGTGTTACTCAGATCACCAGTATGACTCAACATCTCGCGGTTCAACTCCAGATCAAGCAGCTCAATCGTGCCGTGCGGCTCATTCACCGATAACATGCAACGCGACGCGCGCCAGCCGCTCGATTTGTTTCCATCCAAGCCGAGAACGTATGCCGTTCGTGAATGAAATAGAGATGGAGAGATGGAGAGTGTAGTGGCAGCGTACGTCACCGATGCTGTTAGGTACTCGAAAATGCACTTTATTTATTTGTTCAAAACAAATTTTATGTTCTTTAAGATCTGGTTTAGCGAGATCTAAAAATGTTCGAAGAACTACTAATATATTTAGGAAGTGCATAAAAAATCTAGTATAAGTAATAGTTCAACATCTAGTAGATCTAATCAGTTATTTAAATTGCCAAACTAATTGGCTAAAATTTTTCTATTTTTTTTAATGATGTACCTATTCAATTCGAAATTATTTATTTTCGCTACTACAAATACTATTCCCTAAACTGAGTACATTAAATCACCTTTAGGTAGTATCTCATGAAACGCGCATCACAAGCATAAAGGTGTAACAATGAATAAACCAACTAGGTGTTCGGGGTAATGTATCGCTGAAGTTTTCACATCGTCATTCACTAAACGACTCACTTGAGCCAATACCTAGGTACGAATATTATGTCATGCGTGCCTACATACTTAGAATCGAGTTCTGTTCTGTTGTATTGTGGTGATCTGAGCTGCGAGACGTTTCGCAGCTCCGGCTCAACAGGTTGAGCTGCGTCGTGAACCGCAGCTCGCGCAGATCAGTTGAGTTACCCATGATCCCACTACAAGACTATACCGCTCATAGGGTATGTTCTTGCAGTGGGATCTCGGGCTGTTAGCATCTCACAGTGTCGTAATTATCTGAAATTAGATAACTAAAACACTTTTTAAAAATTGTACGATTTTTGTTTCGGTTCAACATCGACGACTAGTCAGCAATTAAATACCTTTGAGTCACTCGAAAGTAGTGATGTGCCGATTCGATTATTTTAGTAATCGATATATCGATTATGCGCCCGAACATAATCGATTATTAATCGATCACTAATCGATTATGCCTATTTTTATTTATTTTTAAATTTAGCAATATAACATGATGATTAATGAGATAACTATGATCAACTTGACCTATACTGAGTACGAGTAAAAAATAAAAATTAGCACTAGTATTTTATAATTTTATTTAGTAACTTAGTTTTACAGCAATGACCAATTTGCGTTTAAAAATATTATGTAATCGAGATGTTTGGGCAGTAGCCGGTTTCTCCTTAAATTTGTCACTTGTCCGGTTTTAGAGAATATCCTTTCCGATGGAACTGACGTAGCTGGAATACAGGAGTATTTTAAGTGTAGTTTGTATAAATTGTCATTATTCGTTTTCATGCCTTTCCAATATATTAAAGGATTGCTTTTTCTATCAAGTAACGGCAACTCTAGGTACTGACGTAAAGTTATTATATTCTCCGTTGAAGCAGTTGTGACTAAGTTTGATTTTTTTGTCTCAAAATGGTCCCAAATGGATTGTTTTCTTGTTTGTTCCTGATGTACTTCCTCTTCTATTGCTGGTTGACTGGTTTCTTCAGCTTTGTTTCTAAGAAAGGTGAGTTCATCTAAGCAGCGTTGTTGAGCACTGGTGGCATTACTATCTAAGCCGAACCCGACCTTCTTGAAACGGGGATCCAAAAGACAAGCAATTCCAACATGTTTATTGCTTTCTAAGGAACCAAGTCGTCTCTGTATCACATCGTGCAATGTTTCTTTTAGTTGCGTTCCAATTGATGTTTCGACGTTAGGCAAATTCAAATTATATTGTAGTCCTCGTATCAGTGGAATCACCAATGCCATTGTGGGATATTTTTCTCCGGATAATTGTTCTGTGATTTCTTCAACATTTTTTAACAGAATTACACAATCTGCTAATACCTTCCATTCATTGTAGTCAAGATTTTCAGGAGCGTTGTTAATTTCACTCAAAGTAACTGTGAGTGCTGCCTTAACTTCACATAACCTTGCGAACATAATACTAACACTATTCCATCTTGTTTCTACGTCTTGTTTCAATTTCAGCAGTTTAATATTCATATTTTCTTGTATTTTGGACAGATGTGCAGTACTTTTGGCACTATGACGAAAGTGACCGACTATTCGTCTGCATTTCTGAATGATATTCTGAAGACTATGATTTTCATTCAAAGCTTCTTTAACGCTTAAATTCAGAGTGTGTGCAATACACGGATGATGGTGTTTTCGAAGCACTTGATTTATAGCTTTTTTCATGTTGGCACCGTTATCGGACACAATGGTTACAATTTTTTCTTGAACACCAAAATCTTCAAATATTTCTTGTAGAATTTCTGCAATGTTTTCGCCAGTATTCGGATTTAAAAGTTCTCTTGTAGCAAGGACTAATGACTGCAATTCATCATTGTAGATGCAATGGCAAGTGACCGTGATATAAGACTTATTTGAATCAGATGTCCATATGTCTGTTGTGATAGCCAAGAATTCTATAGTACTTAAAATTTCTTTTATTCGTGTACATCCTTTTTCATAATATTTACACAAGATAGATTGAGTCAAATATTTTCTGCTTGGAGGTTCGTAAATTGTATCAACTCCAGTAATTTCTTTTTGCAATGTCTTTATAAATTTTAAAAATCCTGTATTTTCTACTATCTGCAGTGGTTGAAAATCTTCACAAATCATTTGCAAAAGAGCAGTGTCAATATTATTTCTCTGATTCTGACTAAGTTGCCTTGTGACTATTGTTGTAGACAATGTACATTGTTTAAACTTTTTGGTCCTAGGCTCGACTTCGTCTTTCGTCGTCGTTTCAGGTTGGTCGGTATTTTTGCTTGTGGAAGGCCTCTCATCTTCAAGTAAATGAATGCGTTTCAGGTGTTCACGAAGATTTGTCGTGTTCCCGCAGAATTTGAGAGTCTTATTACACAGATTACATGATGCTTCTTGATTCGATTTCGTAAAATGTGCCCACACGTAACTAGAACTCTCACGTCGCTTCATTCCAAAATAAACGTTAAGCACTTTAAATAAATTTTAATATTACGCACGTCTAACACTCTCGAGGACTTTCTTATGTTTGGCGGTAAATAAACTTGTAAAATTTGAATTTGTCTACTCAAAAGTAGATTGGGAAAACCCCTAATAGAAATGAAACATTTATATAAGAAAGTCCCTATAGTAAAAAAGAAAAATGCAGGCATTTTATATGGGGAATCCCCAGTTTTACCACTGAACGTTTTGAATGTAAATATAAACCGTATAGCGTATGGTATTTTACTTGGGAAGTCCCTCTCACAGATTTATTATTTAAGGTTGGGATAGATTGAACGATAAAAGCTAATTTTTAAAGTCACTGTCAGAAAAAATCGATAACTATCGATCATTCCAATGATAATCGATTACGGTCGATTAACTAAATAGTCGATTAATCGATTATTAGTAATCGATTTAGCACATCACTACTCGAAAGTAGAAACCAATTAGTTGTGCGTTTTAACACCGTACAACTACATCTAGCGGAACAGCCGCGCACTACCTAGAACTCGTTCTGAACCTAGAGCTTTAGCTTGGCGGAATAATCGCGTAGGTAACCTTAGATTAATTATTCCGCCAATTATGAACCGATTTTAATGATTGTCTTGTGTTTGGCAGATCATACTTCAGAGGTCCCGTTTAAATTTTATCGTAATCAGTGAGAGGTTTTTGAAAAATCAAAATATAAAATACTTAATCATTAAATTCGATTCATTGTTCGCAGAATTATCACATCATACATACCAAAAAAATACTGGGCTATCTGCCTGCTCTGTAAAAAAACCGAAAGGTGGTGATTCAGACTATCACTATGAACTAATTTTTCTATTGGGCTAACCTGGAATTTATGAATAAAATATCAGCTGTTCCATACAAAATTGCAACTTGCAACTAGTAAAACTTGTTCATAATTATGGCGTGAAACACCTTCTGTTCGGTTATTGTGATGAGTATTCCTTTTTTGAAGTCGCTTGAAAATGTACTTTTTAGAAACTTGGAGGATCTCAGCGAATAAATTATTATTGTATATCTGTCTGCATATTCAATAAGAATAATATAATTATTATATTATTTTTCGCTAAAAATGGTCTATCCGACTTCAACCTTGTACTTGATTCGAATTCGAATAAGTACTTAAGTAATCGATGTGTAGTAGTAGTATTATGTAGTATTTTTTACATTATTGTTTTGATTTTTCAAAAACGGCTCGGCCGATTTCAATGAAATTTAAATAGGACACCTCAAGAGGAAAATTAAACATCGTAAAAATAATTAAAATCCTGTTTTAGCTTGTACTAACGATGCTCTTTCGATACCCATGATACTTTGAAATTTAAACCATATATTTTTGCATTTAGGCCCTATTTTTTTTATTAAATTAAAAATGTACAGTTTTCATATTAATTCCTATATGTGTACTCTAAGACAATGCTTCTTGCCAAATAGTTCTATTTCAACGGGAAGTAATCTATAGGTTTTGATTTCATTGCGAGTGTCGAAATATGGGTTTTTTAAGTCATAAACAGCCCTAACTTTTTATACGATAACTGAAAAGTTTGATTTTTTCACAACAGCAAGAGAAATTTCATCTCGATATCTTTACGCGTTCCCGAGATAAAAGGTCTTTCTTGACACACGGACGGACAGACGGACACCAAAGTGATCCTATAAGGATTCCGTTTTTGCTTTTTGAGACACGGAACCCTAAAAAGTATAGACTATATTATTATGATATCTATAGTCCAAAACAAACGTGACTTTCAACAGCAAGTACACAAGATGATTGGAAATCAGGCCCGTAATTAATGCTCCAGACAGGTCAAATGTCTCGCGTCGATGAATATAAATAAACGATTAAACTTGCGTTATTTATTGACATTGATATTGACTTTCAGGGACTCGCTTATCTTTTTATTACTAGCTTTTATTTAACTTGCATTGGATGATTATGGGTGTAACTATATGTATGTAAGTTCGGGTGGAATCTTGCAAGTTAAAGACAAACTTCCCGGTTTCTGACTGAGATAAAATTTTGCACGCGTATGTATATCGCGTGGCAGTGCAATAATATGGTACCATGGAGCTGATCTGATGATGGAGTCGGAAGGTGGTCACATGAACTCCTCTACTAAACAAGTTAGACACGTCGTGTTTGGGCTCGTTTTACTTGTCTTAGCTACCACTATGTTGCTACATGATATCCAGGATCTCAAAAGCTTGTATTTTTAAATAGTTATATTTTTATAATTTATTTAGTTCCAAAGATTCATCTGAATCCACAGTGGCGGAGTTTGCTGCAATTTTCTTAACCAAAATTGTCGTATTCGTTTCGAACAACGAAGGATTCTAATTCTAATTAGGGGCGATGAGTCCTGCACTGACGTCCCGTATGGGGTGTTTTGTGCATTCCCCCTCCAGCGTCTATCCGAGCCAGCCCAGCTCCTTAAAGTAACGGAGCGTGGCTCTGGACCGCTGGCATAACTGCTCCAGTAGCTTAGATGGTGAATGAGATGATAGCGATTCAGGCAACAAAGCCAATGATAGTGCAGAAGCGTCATGCAATCCGTTAGCCATTCTAATGTCTTCTGCGGCTTTGCAATACCACAGAACATGTTCTACAGTTTCGTTCTCTTGCAAACAGCCTCGACATAGTGGGCTGTCAGTGGCTCCCAATTTAAACAAGTGACTATTTAAGTTGCAGTGACCAGTAATGAGGCATACCATAAGTCGAAGGTCCTGTCGCTGCAACCTCAACAGGTCATTTGTGATATTTCTATTAAGATTGGGGAAAGCAGCCTTAGAATGCCTGCAATCCTCTCTCTTGTTCCATATATTCTGTTGTTCTTTTTCGGTATGACGACGCAGCAACTCGCGCACTTCCACCGCTGTACCACAACGAAGGATGTAAAACTATAAATATCCGCATATTTAATTTGCCGTAAGGTATAATTTACTTCATACTCACAAAAATTAGCTGTTCCATGCATTTTGTCGAAAGTTAATGAACTTTTTGAATGGAACAGCTGTTTTACCGTGATTTGAGGGTTGATTTAAAGAACTCTCATTTCAAGTAGTTAAGTAGTTTATTGGGATGGATGCAATGACTGCCTTTCTGCCTAGAAACCGGCATGCTTATAATCTATTTCTTTTAAAGTTCTAGGTATAGCTCCTTTCTTCACGGCATTATTGTACAGGCAAGATGCAGTTTAATGAAAACTTTTCATATTGTTTTACGACCTCCCTGGCCTGGTCAATGCTTTTTCTCTAATTTATTTAATAATTAATTAAAAAGTTACATTAAGTTTTATTTTAAAGTTGTAGAGTTCAAATCAGACGTCTTTTTGTTGTACTCGTAGTTTATTTAAAAACTTCTTAAATGTAGTCTAGTCTTTCATCTACTTACTTCTTACATCTAAATTTGATCTGGGTATTCTAGGTCAGATGGCTTTTTGTTGCTTCTCTGACAGGGAAAGGAGGCCTAGGAATGTATTCATATTTATTAATACCACTATTAGGTGCAAATCATTATGTCTACATCAAATTAAATAATGCTATACAAAAACACTATTACGTCTATTCAAGAGAGTTATTGACCAGAGTCAACAACTCCCAAGTCAAACAACCACTATTAACACTTGGTATTTACATTAAATAAGAAAATATTATTAACGAAAAGCCTAAAAAATTGATAAAACGTAGTCGCGACAAGCCCATAAAAAGGACGGGACCGTTTCGATAGCAAGCTAAATATAGACGGCCGACATACGGAAACCACATCGGGTTTGACGATAACATATATAAATACTTGTAAATTTTACAGCAGACAAATATGCTGTAGAAGGGTAAAACAATTTTAATTCATAAAATTATAAATTTATTGAGGACATTTATAAATGAAAAAAAAAACCTTGCTTTGTATAAATATTTAGTGCTTTACCGCTCTGTCGTAGTATAAGTTAAGGGTACCAGTTACCACTCAACAAACCAAATTGAACCATGATACATTTTGATGATTAATTACTAATTTTGTTTGTGATGTAATTTGGTTTGTTGAGTGGTACCCTTAACTTATATGACTACGACAGAGCGGAAACAAACTAAATATTTATTTAAAACAAGTATTTGAAATGAACTTCCGCAAAGTAACGCCTAGTAATAAACCATAGAGATCGAGATAGCTCTAACGCTTATTTTGTCTGCGAATTGTTGCCTATTCCCTTGAGAATCTCAGCTTAGGTCTCGCAACTTTATAAGATAGATTGTTCTAAGCTAAAATAATATACCGACCGCCGCCACTGCCGGTAATATGTATGTACCGGCAAGCGCAGCGTAGATTGTAGAACATCCACCTACAACCTCAGTCCAAATAAAAAATCAAGACAGAACGTCGTGAACAGACCAGTGAGGCCGGTTTTTATACATGTGTGAGTGCGTCGGTGTTGCGCCGCCATAGTTCGACTGACGTGCCAAGGCGTAGTTTCGTTGTACGTATAGGTGTGTAACAGTGTGCACGGCGAGGCGTAGTTTTGCCGGCCTCACTTGTTTGTTCACAACATTCTGTCTTGATTTTTTTTATTTGGTCTGAGCCTACAAGGTATACATACTGAGCGCCACACAAATTGGCAGATGAGATGTGAGCCGCAGATGACACTTCGCCGTGATTGGCTAATTATTGCGCATCTGTGCACAGTTCCGACGCTGCGTGTTGTAGTGCGTCGGGAGCGCGCGGGGGGCACGAGGTTGGCGGGTGGGTGTGCCCCGGCGGCGTCTCGTCTCTCTGGCTCCCGCGAATGCCTATATTTCGGCTTTTGCGCAGTTCTCTGCGCATAACTTCCCATCCGTCGATTTGTGTGGCGCTCAGTATAGAGCGATGTTCTGATATGATTCGTCTGATCAAGACCACAGGAACACACTGGTTGTAAGCCGCTCCCAACCGGTCTTATTAGAATTAATTGAAAATTGTACCCAAGGAAGGCTGATGTGTTGATGATTACGAAGTCTAAATATTTGTATAGCCGTAATAGAAATGATAGCCCAGCGGATTGGCAAGTTGAAATGGCAATGGGCAGGGCACATAGCTCGGAGGACAGATGACCGATGGGGTCGAAAAGTTCTCGAGTGGAGACCACGTACCGGCAAGCGCAGCGAAGGACTTCCACCCACAAGGTGGACGGACGACCGCAGGATCGCGCTGGATGCAAGCCGCCACCAACCGGTCTTATTGGAGATCTTAAGAGGAGGCCTATGTCCAGCAGTGGACGTTCTATGGCAGAAACAAACGAACGAATAGAAATGAAACACGCTACTTGAATCTTTACGTTACGATCGATGAATGCAAGTCATTGTAAAGAACGATGAACCGAAGATATTGATTTTATGCTGTCTATTAGCTTATGCAAATGAATCAAGAATCACAAATGCAATTTGAACAGATGTTCTGCACGCTACCAATAAACATGATTGTGTATGAATCAACTGTTTTATTTTAGTAGTTCCCCAGAGGGAGATGTAAGAGGGCCGTTATTGAAGGGATTCCCGCAGAGATGTTGCTTCTGCAAGGCTAGTGTACTAGGCATATTTTCACAGTATCAGGAGCTATAACATTTTGCTTTGGGGCACAGCGGCTGATATCAATAAAATATTTATTTACAAAAAAAGGGCTATTAGAGCTATTTATAATTTGAAACCTAGAAATTCTTTGAAAGAAATGTTTAAAGAAATAAATTTAATAACAGATGTTTTTATGAAGTAATCATGTATTATATACACACGGAAAATATTGTAAATTTTAAGAAAATATCTGACATCCATTCATATAATGTACGAAAAAAAGACAACAAACGACGTAGTCGATTTTGATAAAATTTAAATGGGATAATCTCTGAAATATTATTATCTACCAAACAAAAAAATAAATCATCAAAATCGGCTTATAATTGGCGGAGTAATTGCGTAACACACATACAAACAAAACATACAGTGGTATCCTTTTTTGAAGTTAGTTAAAAATTGATTTGAACCCACGACCAAACGATTTCAAGGCAAGCGATACTCCAAGTAACTATTACGGCTTCCAATTATTCCTTACACGAACGAAATCCCGCGAAGAAATGAGTCACTTGCGCCAGTCATGAACCTGTTCTCGAGGAAAGCTAGACGTGTCTCCGTCTGCTTTGTACTTGATCTAGATGAGTTAAGTGCTTCGATAATCATCTCCACATCCGATGAGTCACGTTATGGGACTAGAAACTAATAGAAAGTCAGGTTTATTTGATACATTATCAGTAAGTTAGACGTAAGTGGCCGGTTGTACTGCACTGTAGGCCGAGTGTGAGTTTTGTCGTAAACATGACGCGCTCCTCGGCGAGCGCGTAAGCATGTAATTTGTATGAGCTTGTTGTGTTTCAAAAACGCGCCGCTGGTGGCGCTGTACATGTCTTCATACAAATTACATGCTTACGCGCTCGCCGAAGAGCGCGTCATGTTTACGACAAAACTCACACTCAGTATATTGGTATTACTTATCTATCTGTACTAACCCGGAAGGGGCGATCACTATTAACAATTTTACAAGCTTTTATTTAGTTTTACCTGTCCCGTTGTCTGTCTGTAATCAAATCTTGCAAGTTAAATTTGATCCACTTCCCGGTGTCCGATTGAGCTGAAATTTTGCATACATGTGTAAATTGCGTGACAATGCAATGTTATGATGACATGGTGCTGATCTGATGATGGAGCTGGAAAGTGACCAAAGGAATTTTGCAATGAAACGACACAACCTCATCGAGTTTAGGCTCAACTGAATCGTCTTGATGAGTAGTTTGTCCTTCAACGGTAACGAGGGTCTAATGTTGGAGCTGGAAGGTGGTCGTAGGAACTCTGTAACGAAACGACGCAAACCCTCGTTTTCGGCTCGTTTGTTTCGTCTTGGCGAGAACTTGTTCAGTCAAAAGGCTTATTTTAAAAAAAGTGTTTTTTTAATTATTCTTGTTTACTTTGTTGCCAACCCAGAATTCGAGATTGAAAATCAGTTTTTCCATCCTAATTTTGAATGTCCCAACTCGGAATCAATAAAATGTATGAATTAGCTGATTTTTTTTTCTCGAATTCCGGGTAGGCCTCTTAGTAGGTAAAAGTTGTTCGTAAAGATGGTCCAAATCACCTCCTTCCGGCTTAGTACACACGTTGTGATATGTGGTATTTGCTCAATTAATTTATGTCTTTGAAAAATCAAGTAACCTCCGACACAGATTTTCTTGAATTGGCTCGCGACAAGACTGCCTTCGAGGAAAACTGCACTAACTTTTACTATTGTTATCAATAAATTGATTATGATTAACTGCAGACAAAATTGTTAGTTTGACAAAATCATTATTTTTAAAGTGAAGTCAACATTATAAGTAGTAACGTTTTCAAACTATGTAGTATTTGACTCTGAAATGTCTCCGAAAAAAAATTCTTAAAATTAAAAAACCAAATCGAAATCAGAAAGTTTGTCTGTTTGGTTTACTAGCTCAAACGTAAATCTGAATTTCAAAGAGTTTGAAATATTTTTTTCCGAGCATCTTCTTAACACTTCACTGATAAATTATTATAAAAAAATAACTTTAAAAAATGCAAACTTTTGAGATCTTGGATATCATGTGGCAGCAGAGTGCTAGGCAAGTAAAATGAGCCCAAACACGACGGGTCTATCTTGTTTAGTACAGGAGTTCCTATGGCCACCTTTCAACTCCATGGTATGAATTATTTCATTGTCACGCGTTATTTATGTTTTAGCTCAATTGGAAGCCGGGAAGTTGGTCAAAAACTTGCAAGATTCCACCCGAACTTACATACATAGGTACATACATCCTTTGCAAGTTAAATGAAAGCTTGTAAAATGCCTAAAGATGGTATACACCATGCGATGTTATCGACGAGACTTGTACAAGCGCATCGGTCATGGGCATTATGTAAATGAACATCGATAGAAACCCGTTTTATGACTCGTAAATATCACAAATGCTTTTCAATATAATTTAATCAGTTATAATAGTACCAACCTTGTACATTAACACTTTAGAATTAGAACATTTAACATTTTCAAAACTGGTTTGACTCGATATACCCGGTCACTCAGAACATCGGAGCAACTTTTAGGCAATGTAGCAGAATGTATGCTCTCTATGGTAAAAGAAAAAAGGACAGTATATATTGATTCAACAGAAAAGCACGAATACCTTTAAATCTAATAGAAGAAAAAAAAGCAAAAGTCAGCGCGCAAAATTCTTATTTTTTAGGGTATTTTCTTGCAATACCTAATTACTCACATTTACGAAAACTGTTTTTGTATAGCCGTGGTGGTCAAGAGGTAGTGACACCGCCTTGAACCTTACAATCGTGAGGTCGTGGATTCAAATCCCCGATCCCGGACCAATGAGTTCTTTGGAATTTATGTACGGAATTTTACATCACTGGCTTTTCGGTGAAGGAAAACATCGTGAGGCAACCTAGACCGTAGAAGGAATTCAATGGCGTATGTGAATCCATCAACTCACACTGGGTCAGCGTGGTGGATATGGCCCAATCATCCTTCGTGGGTAGGCCTACGTCCTGCAGTTGGACTATTAAAAAAAGGCTGGTAGGTACAGTACAGTCCAATTTTGGGGCAGCCTAACCTTGGTCCTTAACGAAATTAAATAAAATTCATTTCACCAAAAATAGAATTTTTCAAATAGGGTGTTAATTTTGTAGGGTTAGTCTAATCTATTTTGCCATTCCTTGGCATGTGAAATATACGGCAATGTCATAATAATGAAGTATACAAATCAAGTGTCTAATAATGTCAAAATTTAAAGAAAAATAACTTAAATAAAAAAAAATCTATAATGTCACAATAATCTACACTCTATAAAATTTAACTTGATCTCTGCGACAGCTGTCAGAAAAATTACGCCTATGAAGTCCTGAATTTCTTAATAGTACAGACAGTACCTGTCAATGTCATACTTTATGGACATGCCGATTAGTGATGGGCGACGAATGATCGTGACCACAAAGTTTTAGATAGAGTTTTAATTAAAATATCGATAGTTTATACTGACGATATTTTAAATAAAACTTGATTTATCATTAATTTTATTGTATATTTTAATATCATAACATTTTTTACATGTGTAATTAAATTAAACCCAATTATATGTTACATTAGCATCGATAATAGTGAAAAACGTCGTTAAATACTATCGTTACATTATTATGAGTATATAATTAATATCATAACATTATTTACATGTGTACATACTTGATCTTAAATAATAGTAAGTAAATGAAATCCAATTTCTCGCCTTCAACTACTCATTCGATTTCATTACAACATTGTTTGAAAATCGATTTTTTCCACCACTATCCCAACTCTAAAAATTTCAATCTTCTACTGTCGCAGAGATCAAGTTAAATTTTATAGAGTATAGTTAACTGATTTAAAGAGACGCTACGAAATGTGTATGAAACACTGATAGAAACAATGATTGTTATTTTCTTAAAATTTAAGATATTATGGATACACAATGATCAAGCAGTTGTAAATGCCATATATGTATATACATATAGCAAAAAATAAACGCACCCATGTGTTTAAGTTGACCAGTATCGCATCTGCTGTCTTAGCGTTGTAGTTGTTTATTACAATAAGTACAATGACCTTAGACTTGAATACAGGAGCTCTATGTATCCATGTGTATTGCACGTGTGAACAACAAGCAATGATGGAGTAACATGGCTGTTTTCTTATCGACATTGCCTAATGAGGACGTCCCACTTAGTTTTTCTCAAACTAACGGGAATGTTATCTTTGCTATTCGACCATGAAACTAAACATGAGCATTGCTCAGAGACACCATGAGAAAATTAATAAGGTGCTTTAAGAATTTGTAACTGATTATGCCATCAACGTTGCTCTTGACAAAAAGGTTAAGTTGCAAACTGTTCGACAGACGTACACTGAAAATAACTAAGATCTCGAATAGCACTCCTGACTTTAAAGTAGGTAATTTATACATTACTGAATTTTGACGTTCGATATATGCATTGGTTATTTACTTAAAGATAAAGAGAGAAGTTTTAAAATCCTAGACTGATTTCTGTTTTTCTATAAGTATCTACGAAGTACAGCCCTCTGGCTCTACCTGCACAGCTAGCATGGCATAGGGACAAATTTTCTTTCCACCATTATACCCCCTCGAAGAAGAATTAAAGTAGTTAGTGGCTTGACAATGACAACTGACATAAAAAGTGGATAAAATGGTTTTACCCCTTTGCCATGCTACCCGTGCTGGAGGGGAACCGTAGTGAGGGTAATCTACTACTAGGGCTTAAAAAAGCCAAAATCAAATAAACTACACAATCTTATCCATAACTATAATATCAAATTACAAAACGACATCAGACCATTCAAAAATTACAAGCAATCTAGTAACTAATTAGATGAAATCACACATAAATATCAATAGAGTATTCCAGTCTGTAGCTCCTCTGACTCTTCATGCGAAGGGTGACGTGGTCGAAGCCGATGCCACCTTCCGTGATGTTGATGGACGCTTCGCTGTTCTGGTAGTCGAAGCAGTTGATCGCCTGGAAGAGAGCGGGACTGATGAGGAAGCTATTAAGCTAGGACAGACTAGGGTCTGTGGGGTCTACTATGGGGTCGAAAAGTTCTCGATTGGAGAACACGTGCGTGCAAGCGCAGCGTAGGACGGTGGCCTACAAAGTAGACGAATGACCTTGCTGGATGCAAGCCGCTACCAACCGCTCTTAATGGAGATCTATGTACAGCAGTGGATCTCCTATATGGATGAAACGTCTATGACGAAACTTCATAGAATTTAGTTGCAAGGTGCGCTAGCTGATAACACAATCTTCTCGCAGCTGTTTGTGAGCTTCAGTCAGAATTGGGTTATGCGCAGCTTGTAGCTAACTTTACAGCCGCCAAGAAATTGTATTCGGCCTATACCTTCCTATTTAACTTCGTTCGTGATGCAAATGTCCCGATATTTTTTCCTGAAATAGATGTCCTCTCACAGAACCTGACAGAAATACATAGATATTTTGTGGTCATTTGTTCAAAAAGAGAGCGATAAAAGCTAACGTGAGCTTAATTTGCATCGTAATTAGACCTCTCAGAACTGTGCTTTTATTTCAAAATATTGGGATAAACAATTTGGTATGTTTACATCCCTCGTTGCAATTGTTTGAATATCGACCTTGCTGTGGACAGTTTGAGTTCCAATTATTAATCCCCAAAATAGAATGCAAACAAAACATCTAAAATCATATCATTTACGGAATGCAGGCTTCGTTTCATGACTGCACTGTTATTTGGCAGCAGTTGTCAAAATACCATTTATAGTGGGGAGAATTCACGCCTTCGCCATTTATTCATTACCCGAGTAGTCGTGCGCAAACACGTCTGAGATTATAATTAAAAGGCAGTTTCAGTGAAATTACCGGACATAAAAAGTTTGTTTTATTACATTTCAAGGTGAGGAACGCAGCATTGCCACTTGCGTACTCCAACTTCCGAGTGACTCTGAACTGAATTGGGCAATTGGGATGTTTACCATCTCATGGCGACTTGTTCATCTCATCATGATCTCACCGATCAAGAAAACATTGTAAAAAAAACTCCTAATAATATTGTTGACGTCCTAATCGTTGTAAGTTTCAATAGAGCTCTAAATGATTGCAATGTTTACCATGTTATTGACATCATACAATCATTCCAATTGGCATCAAGTAGAATAGAATGGATAAACAAATTGATTAGCAAAATTGACCACGACCGGTGTTACTGTATTGCGTAGACTAGGGTCTGGGAGTCGGTCAAGGATATCTAGAGTCTTCTAGAATCCTGAACAGAAGAAAATATTGAGCTGTGGAATAAACGCAAAGAAATGAAATTCTAGAATTGGTAAATTCTATAATTTCAGTCCAGTCCAGGAGATTCTAGATGACTATTACAGCAATAAATTCGCAAATACATGATTTGGATGTTTTAAATTTAGCTTGCTTATAATACTACAATTATTTTTCATTTAGTTTCTCTCTTAATCCCACACGCAACTCATTAAGGCTGCGGTAGAACTCGTTGACGTCCCCCTTTTAAACCAGCCCTTCTGACCGACCGTTCCAGTCTTTTGTTGGCTTCTAATCTAAACCATTGTCTGTTAATACTTTAAGTGGATTCAAAAACGAATTGAACTCTGTGTGCATTCACAAGTTAACTTTTGAAGGAAGGTTAGTCATGATTTTGATCAAAACACTGTTAAAAAATTTAGAGACCCTTAAAATGGAATTTTACTTCTGCCAAAATAGTTGTAGGCGTTACATTTTTTTTGTTGCATTTGCGTAATCGTCAGGCGCAAAATAAATTTATTTTATACCAACAGATACATTAATATCTCTGTAATAGTAGAAGCTTTACCTTTATTGGATGCGTCGAATTATATGAGAAATATTTGATTCGTTTCTGCAGCGGTAGCGCCTCGTATCTCACTTTAGTCCTGAATGCCAGTTTCACATCATTCGATTTCACTCCAAATAAATAGTTTTTACAAAACACACCGGCGAACACTGTCGTCCATATCAGTAGCACTAATATTGTAATCTTCATAATTTAATTTTAAAAGTTAGTATGTTGACGATGTTCTCGTTTCGGATGCGCGGTTCAATCTGATCACTTTTAGTTTGCTTGTCACCGTGACGCTGTGTTTACACTGGAAGCACGTAGATCACGTGCACGGTTTTGTTATATAGATTTCAGTAGACGTTCAATGCAAGGGACAGGCTCGTGTGGCAGACGGGTGCCGAATATGAGCTTTAGGATGTAGGTCTCGCCTCTCCCGAGTTCCCCCCACGCGGATTCTTCTCGTAATGAATGCACTGATACGGCAATTGATGGTTGTTGGGACGCGCAACTCCCAACGAGGATGTGCACCAAATTTTTATTGCATCTAGAATGCGTATAGCTGGTTTAGACTATTAGATTAATGGGCCTTTATACTATTAACACTTAAGTCTAATGTGTCAGGAATTTTGTAAATTGCTTTATACGTACTTGTAGAGTTGCAGATTTTTAGAAATCAACTAAGGTCTACACCTACCAGCATTTCTGGGACATTTTAAGACATTACGCTGCAGTTTCCAGTCTGTACGTGCCTCTACACTAATGTAGACCACGTACTTAATTATTGTGTATATCTGTGGAGACACTTCATTGTTGATCTCTTAAGGTTAACTTTGTGATAGCCCGTTCAAAATGGATTTGATATCGTTAAAGGTCTTGTACTGGCTTTAACATTTAGTGATAATAGCTTGCTTATCATGCAGGCCGAATGAGATTACTCAAAGCCTTAAAGGCCTGAGTCTTCCGTAGTTTTTTAGTAGCCAAATATTTTGGACTTTAGGTGTACTGTACGGCACTAACTTTATGGTGATTAAGGATACGCAAATGAAGGCAGCGCTTTCACAATTTAACAATAATAAACGTAAAACATCACAATTGACATAAAAAAAAATTTAACATAAAATTACGCAGGTTTTGTATTATTTTTTAATATATATATCTTAATTTGAGAGAGTAGATCCCAAAATATTCGCCATTTAATTTTTGGGAATTCACATGCTGTGATTTTTGTCGCGAGAGCGCCACCTTATTATCGTTACGTTGACCGTAAATGTCTTCAGATTAATAGGTGTTTAAAAGTCGTAAGAAGCAGAATTGAGGGCACTGCCAAAATATATCAAATTCCAAGTGAGCAGGTAAATATCCAGGACATTAGCTCCTCGAGTCAGGTCGTTGGGTTGTTGAACTATTAATTGAGCGGGTGTGATTTAGTCCTTGGACATTATTGGACAAGGTTTGTTGTTCTTAGTTGACCCGGGGGTCAGAGCTCTCTGTGAATACCTACTAAATATCGTTTTGCAAAGTTTTGCTGACATATACTATGTCTATACTTAGTTTTGTGTGTATAATTTTGAATACAATTACGAATCATCCTCTTAATAAATCCACCTTATAAGCCTGATAAATGTAGGTGTTAGAGAATAGGTTTGTTGCGTAAAAATATAATTATTCCATCAGATAAAATGAAAAATATTGGACATATATTTTCTCTTTTGAAAAATAAACTTATAAAAAGAAGAGAGCCCAACTGACGGGCTAGCGAGAAGGTACTCAATTCGACGCGTATCTATTATATAGGTACTATATTTTTTTATGAATAACCTCGCAAACTTTTTTCATAGTAGTCCGACTTCGATATTTTTTTTATTGGAAAGAATTATACTTCAAAATTGGTCCTATTTAAATTTTATTGAAATCGGGTGAGCCATTTTTGATAAATCAACAATTTTATCCTAAGGTCAGGGAAATCAAACGACGTCCAGTGTTTTCCATACATGATGTATATTTTCCATTTTATACATGAGTCAATGAGTTAAGTACATTTGCCATTTTCACATGATGAGTATATTTATGAGTTACATAACTCTACCATTTAAACCGTTGTATAAGTACTTAAAATATTCTATGCCTTTTGTATAACAGGCACGAGTGCCGTCTACTCAGTCTAGTCGTTCTGAAAGCTCTGCTGCCCAAATTATCAAAGCCCTGCGATTATGCTATAGAACAAAGAGGTATTGTACCATAATGTAAACAATGTGAAGGAAAGAGAAATACATACTCGCAAACATTACATGTTAGAATGAGATAGAGTAGCCTTCGTATAGTAACCCTACAGCTCGGCCATCCTACTTCTAGCGAGTCCCATCGCTATGAATGAGTAAGCAAATCTTTTAAATAGTAAAAGTCAAAGATAAACGGCTAATTAGCACTCCGACTGTCCAAAATAGTAGATTCTCTATTCAATAAAAGGTTATTACAGTCCAAATTATTCATCGTAGTTTCATAAATGTACTGTTCTGAAATGCGAAATATCTATTTAGTATTAACTATTCAGTTCAAGCTTTGTTTATGATAATTATTTGCATCAACTATAATATATTCAATCATGTACGTATTTTATTTTAATTCAAAGCCATTTTTCTATCTCTTAATTTGACAGAAGCAATATTTTTAATCTAGGCCACAAAACATCGAATAAGTCAAATTAACATCAAGATCAAGTAGTAATGATAATCATTAACATATTTATAATCATATGATATTATGATTGGCTATATAAACCAGATAGTCACTAACTTCACTAAATTATATGTTTAACCTAAATAAACATTCATTGCTGCTATAATGCAGTAGTTTAAATCAAATTGGTTCACCATACCGACATTAAATTTCAATTACTATTGACTTTTTTTATATTCGTGTGTTTTTTATTTTTTTGGAGGCTCACGTCTGCTCGTTATTACTAGAATTGTTATCGTATGATTTGGTTACCAAATTTCTATTAAAAATCGTTCAAAGTTAAATCTTGTAAACTGCAACTACGGTTTCCAATTATATGCCTCGCTTACAAGTCAGAAATGTGCCCGCAATCAGAAATATGTCATTGAGGAGGATCTCGGTAATTCGGTATGGTCCTTGGTATTTAGTGTTAACTATTGAAACTTACCATCATACGGCAGCTATTTCTCCACTCAACTATGTCTCTCTCTTACTGGGTCTTTTTCATTGTGTTGGTTTGGAGTATTCCTGCGTTTAATATATATAAACAGCGCCGCTTACCTGTTGCTCCTTAATCTTTTCTCCTGTTTTTCACCTTCTTTCAATTCTTCCATGGGAGCGTTTATCAAAGTTTTACGAATTACCTCACCTTTCGTTTGGCTTATGAAATACGGCAGTTCGAGACTTTTTTGTAGTTTTATTTTTGCTGTGTTGATATCTACCTGTTTGTCAGAAATATGTTCTTCCTAGGATTGGTCGTAGTTTCCATAGCTAAAAGCTGACAAGGCGTCTAGTATTATCCCGTTAAATCGATTTACCTGCTCATTTTACCATGGGGTAGATGTTGCATTATGGACCTACCTGAATAGTATGTGATAGTCGTGAAATGTCTTGTTAGTAAGACTAATACTTTTGTCAGTAATAAGACGTGAGGGAACTCCAGAGTAAGTGATGAAATTCTTTATCTTTCATACCAAAGCACAGTTAAGTACTTTATAAACTCATCAACCAGTGCTAATATTAAGTAATAATCCTTTTTTTATTTCTAATTATTATTTTTTTTACCCCGTCATCGGACAATTGAATCGGATGTACTGCTCAACCGTAGAGCTAGATTTCTGCTGAGGCCATTTTGCGTTTGAGCTCCAGGACGATATTCTATTGTGTAAGCATATTCCTAGAGTTGGACCTACCATCATTCAATTCGGGATACCAAATCACGTTTTTCCAGGGACAATATAAAGCCACCTCTTCTTGGGACTACTGGGCAGAGCTCCTCTAGATAAATCTCACTTAGAACCATCGGCATGAAGAAAAAGAGAAACATTCCAGTCCGTCAAAATTAGTTTTTACAAGGTAGATTCTGAACCGGTTTAACGAAGTGATAACCGCTAATGTCTCCGATTCGTAGAAATGCCCCTAACGTTTGTCGACCGTAGGTTTATGGCTAAAATAGGACTCTAGTTGCAGCGCATCGTTCGAGTTCTTTTCTAGGAGTATTCCTGCCAGACCTTGTTGGCAAACATGCGTATGGAGTTCCGTTCCGCAATCATAACAGCATGTTATAAAGCAAGGATTAATATATTAGTAAACACTTATCCCTTTTTAATTTACTTACTGTCCAGAGACACTCGGAGTGTTATTTCATAACTTTTGACAAATCGTCTCAAGAATTCCAATAAACTCAACGGACGAATGCTGTCCGCGCTTACCACAATTCCGAGGAGGTCTATTAATTCGAGAACAATGTGGCACTTACTTTCTTTTAACTCAAGCCCTTCCCTTTATTATTAACAATCGCACTTTCGTCTAATCTTTGTGTCTTCATCGAAACCTTTAGACGGTATAAGCACGTTGTCCATGTATAGTGTATACGCTAGCATATTTTATCTTACCTTAATTCCTGGAGTTATTGAAAAAGTTAACATCTTTGACAGAGCAGTGTATAGCAAAAACGCTCCATGTTCGTTCCTGATCTTGTACTGACTGTGAAATAAATAATATACCTTACCTCAAATCAAAATCTCGAAACCCACCATCAATAATGGACTTTACGATCTATGATCTCCTCCATCAATTACGGAATGCTACAATGCATAGTCTCCTACAACATATAAGCCAACCATATATGTCAGATTCTGAACCTCTACAGCAACGTGAGATATTCTCAAACGGCGAGTTCAAATTTCCCCCAATACCTCCGAGCATCGATAAATTTGGTTTCGGTTTGAAACTCGTTCAGTGATTTCAAAGTTCAGAGACTTAGTCTCACTCACCTCGATAAGAGAGCATTGGCTGCCCAAATCGACTTGATAAGAAATTGATTATCCATTTAGCTTAACGTTGAGAATGTATTTATTAATAACCTTATTTTAGCTGTAAACCCCAAAACCCGTTTTTGTTTGAAATCATTACCTGACACTTAGCCCTTTTCTGCTTCGTTTCCAACCCTGTTCCTAGGACAGTTAGATGTTTGATGGCCGAAACGGTTACAATATTTATTACATTTCAGGGCAAGTTTGTAACATTTATAGCTAGAATATCCGACTTCTTGACAATCGAAACATTTAATGTCCGAAGTCGTCGTACCTGGTTTGAAAAATCCCTTATAGTTTGGATTGGGTCCAAACTTTCTTTCATTTAGTCTGCGTGTCGCGCTCAGAGTTTCTCTCGCCTGACTGACCTTAATGGTTCGGAAATATTTCAATACCTGTTCCAGATCCTTAAGCTGCTCAGCAGGGTGTGGACACCAACCTTTACCGTCCGATCCTCAATGTCATGTAGTACAAATTTACTGCCTGCCTGCCTACTATAGATTTTACAACTATTTAACAAATTCATCTTCATACAATTAAATGTTTCTAAAAGCTCTCCATACATCACTATCTTAGCTCTCTTAATTATATTTTCCATTCCATCTGTGAATGTAACATCGAAGTTGGATCCTAGTTCGGTGTTGTTTGAACACCAACCAGTTTAGGTTTAGAGTAGTAGATAATTTCTTTCTATATCTATCCATAAATTTTGGCACATTCTTCTACTTCAGTTATCCATGTCACAGATTGCTCTTTAATTACTCGTAATAGGTCAAATTCCGGTATCACATTCGTATTGAATGCCATTTTAAGTTTGTCAGTGCTTTTAAATTATTCTAAAATTAACAAAAACTTATCTATTAGCTTACTATTAAAATCATCCATTCTTCAGATACAAATACTTCAGTGGACTTGCCCTCGTCTGGAACTTGCTCGTTTCCTTCCATATTGTATTAGTTTGCATTTTCTGAACCCGATCCTTCGGGTCCTTCGGTATATAAGTGTATGTCTTATCCTTGGACTCACGTACATCCCTCCTGGGCCCAATCCTTGGGTCCCATGCGCTTATGCGCTAGTCCTGTCCTTGGACTCTCCCTCACATCCCTCCTGGGCCCAGTCCTTGGGTCCCATGCGCTTATGCGCTAGTCCTGTCCTTGGACTCTCCCTCACATCCCTCCTGGACCCAGTCTTCGGGTCTTATGCGCTTAGGCGCTAGTCCTATCCTTGGACTCTTCCTCACATCCCTCCTGAACGCAATTTTCGGGTCCTGCGTGGTAGTCTTGTCCTTGGACCCACGTATATCCCTTTATGACTTCATATTCGGGTCAATCACTTCAGGTGCATTCGTCGTTATTCTCCGTTTGATTGAAATCTGAAACTTCCACGAACAGACTTAATAAAGTGTTTATAGACATAATTTATCACCCTATTATTTATGTGGTTATGTATAACTTCATAGTAGCACGTCCTATTCTTCCTATTGCATTTCGCAGTACGTCGTAATTATGTACACTGTTACAGTACGCGCATCAAAATAAAATATGTTAAATAAATATGCCGTATAAAGTCAGCGTATTAACTTGGTAGCAAATATTTCATCCATGCCTGTAGTGGCATGACTGCAACATCGTTGTGATATTAATATCGTAATCATAAGATCCGAAAATATTTTTCTAGTATATTCTCCCAATAGCTATACTGGTATACCAATTTTGAAATTTTCGTGGCTTCCATTTGGCCCCTTTTGACCATCCAACAGTAGTTGCCCAACAAACATCCTTGGACTCTAACCTTGATACCGCTTTTCCATTTTAAATATGTCCTCATGAAACCTTATTTGTTCATGCTCATAATTTACAGCTGCCAAATTTTTAAGAAAACTCCGGATTAGTGTTTAATTTTCAGCGATATAGTGCACCCCAAAGCTTCTTCTGTGCCAATAGAGGCTCTTTATAAAATTTTTAATCATTCTTCACTTTTATAAATATTTCCGGAAATGAACCTCATCAAGCTCATCAAGAAGAATTAGTCTCGATCACCACTACATAGTATATAACAAAGTCGCTTCGCTGTCTGTCTGTCCCTATGTATACCCTATGTGTATCTTTAAAACTATGCAACGGATTTTGATGCGATTTTTTTTTCAATAGATAGAATGATTCAAGAGGAGGGTTTATGTGTATAATACACCTATGTGAAGCCGGGGCGGGTCGCTAGTTTAAAAATATTAAGTGTGTTCTCATAACGAAGGTAAGTACCAACTCAAAACACGATCGGCTATCACAGTTTCTGTAACAAACCACGTTGACCAGTAGTAACAATCATTGTAGTACATATTTCCTCGATCAACGTAGCACGTGTGTCATAATTATTCATACTTAGGGTTAAATAATGAGTAAAGCAAAACAAATAGGTACTCAACAAAAGTATTTCGACGGCAAGGTAACACATAAACACAAGCCTCAACACAATACTTATGGGTGTAAAATAAACTCTGATTACAAAGACAACACTTCTTTGTTCCAGCCTTCTAGCTTTACCTTCGTTATAATCGTCATGTTAATATTATTGAGCGATACGATGTTTTATTTTAATAAGGACTAAAACCATGGACGTATCTAATCATGGATAAGAATAAAAGTCACTTTGAAAAATTATCTCTGCCTTAGAAACTGCACACCGTAGAATCGACTGTGATATTTAGAAAACGAGCACATTCGTTTTTTTTATTATTATTATATCGACATGGCGTATCATGTCACTACCATAATTTCACGCATTTTAGGCTGTGCCGACGCCATTCCAGAAAACATCTTAGCTTTAGATATTCTACTTTATTTCCGATATCCATGATGCTATTTCAAAAAAACATCTCGGCCCTTGATATTCTACCTTATTTCCCACGTTAAAGATATTCTAGAAAATATTTTGGTGTTAAACATTCTGCCTTATTTCCCACATCCACGACACGACATTCTAAAAAAAAAAATCTTGGCTTTCGATATTCTACCTTACTTTCCACATCCATGACGCCATTCCAGAAAACATCTTGGCTTTAAATATATTATTTCCCACATCCATGACGTCGTTCTCGAAAACATAATTATATTGGGTTTAGATGTTCTACCATATTTCCACATCCCTGACCGCAGTACGCATTACTTAAATGAACAGCAGAATAATTTGCTTTCGCCAACTTTGTTAGGATCTATATAATCATCGAAAACCACGTTACCGTTAAAATAATTATACCTTCATAGTTATTTTTTTTTTTTTAGTTAATTAGAGCTAGTTACAAAAAATCACGCGCTTCCGTTCAAACATGTTCGTAAACATTACCGGATGTTTACGATTAATCGAAAAAAATAATAAAGTAAAATTGGATGATTTTTTTCTAAATTACTCTTGTAATTTCTTTGTGCATTTCGATCACAGTCAAAGACAGGTCCTCCTCCTTTTGTGAGTTGGTTGAAAAAAAAGGAAAAAATACAAATTCGCTGATCACATTACCTAATAGAAATGACCAAACACAAAGAAAATTCTAGCGTGTCTATACGTTTGGGTTAGTCAAAAAAAATGCAACAGCAACTTACGTTTTTCCGAGCGAGCGAGCGTGGCAAGAAAATGATATATTTTCTTGTTATCCCCTCTTCTGACCTTTTATCCTAAGGTCAGGGAAATCAAACGACGTCCAGTGTTTTCCATACATGATGTATATTTTCCATTTTATACATGAGTCAATGAGTTAAGTACATTTGCCATTTTCACATGATGAGTATATTTATGAGTTACATAACTCTACCATTTAAACCGTTGTATAAGTACTTAAAATATTCTATGCCTTTTGTATAACAGGCACGAGTGCCGTCTACTCAGTCTAGTCGTTCTGAAAGCTCTGCTGCCCAAATTATCAAAGCCCTGCGATTATGCTATAGAACAAAGAGGTATTGTACCATAATGTAAACAATGTGAAGGAAAGAGAAATACATACTCGCAAACATTACATGTTAGAATGAGATAGAGTAGCCTTCGTATAGTAACCCTACAACAATAATGTGAAAAATGCTACATCGATCGGTCAGTTAGTCAGTCATGCTATTTTTTGCAAAAAATAATTATTGCCATATATGAGTAAGCAAGAAATAGGCTTCACCTATAGATTTCCGATAGCATCGGTTGAAAGCGGTCTGCATCCAGCGAATTCCTTGGATCGTCTGATTACCTTATGTGCGGAAATCCCATGTGGTCGTGTTGGCAGTAGCAATGTCTATTACATATCAAGAGATTGATGTACTTTTGACTCTTCTGTTTTATTTTTAATCATCGAAAAAATAAATTATAAAGAAGAAGCCGTGGTGGTCTAGAGGTAGTGACACCCGCCTTACAATCGTGAGGTCGTGGGTTCAAATCCCCAGTCCCGTACCAATGAGTTCTTTGGAATTTATGTACGGAATTTCACACCACTGGCTTTTCGGTGAAGGAAAACATCGTGAGGCAACTTGCATACGTCCGTAGAAGGAATTAAATGGCGTATGTGAATCCACCAACCCGCACTGGGCCAGCGTGGTGGATATGGCCCAAACAACCTTCGTGGGTAGGCCTACGTCCTGCAGTGGACTATTAAAAAAGGCTGGTACAGTACAGTACAACTTTTTTAAAATACAACCTTTTTAGATCTTGGATCATGTAGCAGCAGAGTGCTAGCCAAGACAAGAAAACCAAGCTCAAACACGACGGGTCTATCTTGTTTAGTACAGGAGTTCCACCTTCCGATTCCATCATCAGATCTCCATGGTACCATATTAATGCATTGTCACGCAATATACATATGTGTTCAAAATTTCAAGTCAATCGGAAACCGGAAAGTTGGTCAAATTTAACTTGCAAGATTCCACCCGAACTTACATAGGTACATACATCCATTGTAAGTTAAATAAAAGCTTGTAACTTGTAAAAAAGTAATATCAGCGTCTTTCTTACATTTGTCGGTAATGTCGTCTTTCAAAGGTCCACACCTAAAGAAATTATATCCCTGTCCTCCTTCCCATCGTCCCATCAAGATAGTTACAGTTCAACACCAAGCAAGGCGATGGCAATTGATGGCATGAACGGCGGCGTGTTCCCACTGTAATCAAAATCACAATGCACTCATTCATACAACAGTGGAGCCGCGGTCGCCACTCAATTGGACTAATTAATTGCGTGCCTCCACTTACTTAGCGGCTCTTATCTTGCGCCAAGTAACTGGCGCTGAAGCTGTGGTACTTGCAACTGATACATCAACAGACAATTTGTAACATGAAGTTAAAGTTACAAATTGTCTGTTGTAATTTGTAACATGAAGTTGTAGTTTCAAATTGTCTGTTGTAATTTTTGTAACATGAAGTTCAAGTTTTTTTTTGTTTATTTGCATTATAATTTTAATTTCTTAATAAATAATTAGGTGCCGCAAAACTATAGTAAGTTTGTCGCGGCACTCTTGATCCCACACACGCTGACCAATATTTTTAAAATTAAGTAATATGTGCTAAAACTAATATCTAAGTAGTACCTAGTAAGTATAACTAAGTAGTACTCAAGAGTAGTACCTAATACAATATAGTAGTTACAAATTGTCTGTTGTAATTTTGTAACATGAAGTTTAAGTTACAAATTGTCTGTTTATCGAATAGTTTGTAGTTCATAGGGACCGTTTAGTGCAGTTTCTATTATTTCGATAAAGATAAGATTGCTTATGACGAAAAAAACTAGGAATTCTATTTGGAGTATCATTTAACGAGTATGTAGAGCAAATAATGTAAAGAAATGTTCATGATTTTAGTTTATAAGAAGTTTTATACCAACTGTCTGTAATGTTGATTAGAAAGTAGACTTAGATTTCGGTTACTTCCCTTTTTTGTTTCCTTAAGACCGCAAGACGTGGAAGTTGCTCCACCGACAAGAGCAGTGCTCTTAAATCCGAATGAATCTATTTCCTAATATTATTTTCAATAGTTTTCAGGGTTCCGTTTCTCAAAAGGAAAAATTCGGAACCCTTACAAGATCACTTTTCTTAGCTTAATAAGTGCTTGAGGATTTCTCAATGAGGAATAAATACACCATGAGGAACCTGTAGAGTCGTCCATATCTTTAGCCTCTAACAAAGGTTAATATAGCTTAGATTCCCGATTAATTTCGATACTTTCCTCTATGCTTCGAGAAAAAATCAACAGCAAATTTACCAACTTGGACAAACCAAAATGGTGACTCGCAAAATGTTTCCTCCCATTTGCAACATACTGTCATACAAGTTGTGCAGATGTTGATGAGTAATAACCGCATACTGAACAGTCTGGTCTGAGATGTACCTATTTCATCATCAGCAAGTTTAATAAGTGCCTAGATAGTTTTAATTGCGCATCTAAACCAAGTAGGTAAGCTAAGAATTATCACATTTGTGCTAATTGCACTGGTGTCTCTAGAATTTTGAAACGCTGGCTATTAGCTCCGGCCATAAGAGTCCACAGTTACGAGTATATAAATGATCAATGGGTACGCTACAGACATAGTTGATGGGAATTAACAATATGTAGTTAGGTACTTGGACTTTGATGACGTCTCCATTTCTCTGAAGTCTGAATAGTACATATCCATTAGATATCAGTTCTGGAAGAGTATTTTTTAATTTTATGCATGTGCTTGAAATTAATTTGAGTATTGAAGAGCAACATTATGAAAGAAACTACTGACTATACCTGAGTTTCCGGCCTATGTGGTTCTAATTGGAATGGATTGTATTTGGTTCGCATTTCAATTTCGGTCCACTTTGTCCATTTGCCATCTATTTTTGACCGACGAATCACCAGAGGAGGTATACAATTCGACGCGTATATTTTTATTTTTATATATAACCACGCATAACTTTTTTTATAGTGGTCCGATTTCAATAATTCTTTTTTTATTGGAAAGAGTATACTTCGAAATTGGTCCCATTTAAATTTTAATCGTAATCAGCTGAGCCATTTTTGATAAACCAACAATAATGTGAAAAATGCTACATCGATCCGTGCATAATATTTGTGTTCTAGCGATGCGCCCCAGCTTCGCACAGGTGTATTATACATATAGACTCTATTACTCTATCTATTAAAACAAATTGCATCAAAATCCGTTGCGTAGTTTTAAAGATATAAGCATCCATGGGGACAGACAGCGGAAAGCGACTTTGTTTTATACTATGTAATGATTGTGTACACGGGTGAAGTCAATCATGCTATTTTTTGCAAAAAACAAATTATTAAAATGCTATTTCAAACATCTCTAGTATGTTTATACTAGCTCAGCTAGGTAGACCACCTGCGGTCACCCATCAGAAAACTGACCGTGGTGACCGTTGCTTCTCTTGTGATATACTTATGCGGTGATCGCTTAGGAATACCAACACGGCTAGCATACGCATCACGACATATCGTCAATTTGATTGACTTGTGAACATGCGGCAGATATCCTTATACCTCACTATATCTGTCTCGTTTTCACAAGCGGATAAAATGATGTCGTGCTGCCTGTGCTACCCATGCTATAGTCCAGTTACAAGCTAGAGCTGCCCTGTTCTTTGATATATTTACAACTCTAAAACGTATTTCCTTTTGTTCCAGATGTTGAGGTGAAAGTGCGAGTGGTGTTCGCGACATGGCCTCGTAGGCAGATACCAGTATAGTCGCAGCGGTGAGTGCGTCCTATCTGCCGCTGTCATCTGTGTGGGAGGGTCTTTCCTGGTACCGTTTACCGGCAGATAGTAGCGGTCAGAACATCGTAGTAAACAGCCACGTCTATCTAGACATGGTAGGAATGTATAGTTGCAACTAGAACTGCTTGGCAATAGTTGGTTATTACAAATAATAAAGTGATGTTGATGGTACAGCAGGACTAATACGGAAAACAGACTAATCTTTTTCATTGCATCGTTTCATCCATTTACCCCGAAATAGACAAACTGGCAATTATGATAATTTATTTGCATGTCGTGCGGTCCTTTTTATCGCTTGTTGCCCGTGGTCCTACCAGGTATAGGTACTACTAGTAGGACCACAGGCACGATTTTTTTTGTGGTGGAGAACTACGAAAAAAAAATATCGTACCTATCCGTGGTCCAACTAATATTGATACTACAATATTGACAAGTCAGTCTAGGGGGGTGGGGTTTTACAGGGGGTGTGTGGGTGTGTGTGTGTGTGCGCGTGTGTATGTGAGTACGTGCGCATGCGTCTCTGTGTGCATGTGCGTGTGTGTGTAACACTGCAATACACGAGATGTCATGAGGTTTGCAGTGTTACACGTGTGTATGTGTCTTGTGTGTGTGTTAGTTTTGTATTATAATATATATACATATAATTGGTATAGAGAAAGCGAAAGTTCAGTTCAAAAACACTCCTATAAATTACTAAATACGCAGAGTTCAAAATGAGTAGCAACATAAACAGAAGTTCGCCGAGCAAGCAAACAGTTGGATAATAAAATCAATCGCGTGTCCGCGTGAGAGCTTTCCTCGCCACTCACCAGATGTTTGCATTCGTGAGGCGTTAATTATAGCCACGGGGGCAATTATACGCATATAATTACTGCGAGAGACAGCTCCGAATATAGGCGGAATGTGGCACAGGCATCGATTCTTTTTAACCCGCTTCAAAAAAGGAGTTTCTCAGTTCAGCGCTTACGCGATTAATTCAGCAATTGGGAACCGATTTTGATAACTCTTTATTGTTTGGTAAATCTTACTTCAGAGGTGGTCCCATTTTACCTTAGAAAAAGACGTTTTTATTTGGTCAACATTGCACTAAATTTCCGATACAATTTTTTTATAAGTTTTCGGATCACTTACTGATCATAAAATCACAATAAGCTTACAGATCCAGGCGGAGCTTCAAGCGCCATCTTGAAAAAAAAGTTTTTTGGCCGATTTTTCGGAAACTATGTACTTTAGGGCAAAAGTCATGTAGACCATTATTGTAGAAAATAAAATTTCGCATCTTTTGTTACCAGTGAACTTTTTTGTAAAACTTACCGTTTACGATTTATGGCCCATTTAATGAACCGGTTTTTCTTCCGCGGCCGATAACTATTAAAATATAAGATTAATCAATAAAACGATAGAAAAATCGCTCGCCAAAATCGTGTATCCTAGGGGCCTCCCCCTAGGATTTACGGCAATTTTTCTCCAAATTGGCCCAAATACGGGAATTTGAAAGTGAAGATACTGCAGCCCAGAATTTTTTGATAATAACACTGGTGTGGTATATGTTAGACCGCATCTATATATGCATAACATTAGCCAAGAAGTGGTCAAAGCAAGCCTATCAGTGAAAAAATCCCATTGCGTCATAGTCGTAGGTATAGGCACCTAGTTAGAAATAAATAGGTAATCATTTAAATAAATCACTGGGTATAGTTGTGTAATTAGTGATTCACTTATCATAAAATATCGGCTATGTGGGTTCCATGGATCGGGGAATCCATGTAACCCATATAGCGAGGTCGCTTATGATTAGGTACTGACAGTCCGTGTCCCATAAGTACCCATTTTTTTTAGAACTGGTAAGGTTACGTGGGATAGTTATTATTTAAAAGTATAGGTAGGAATCAATGTCCAATAACTATGGCAGAATAGCTTCTTAGTAGTCCTCAGTCAACTCCAAAGATTGATGTAGTTTAAGTTATCACTCTTTAAGGAACTTCCAAAAACGGCATCAATGGAATTAATTCCCATTGACAGTGGGATTTTAAAATAGAGACTACATTAAATAACACGAGTTTTTCACACTATTCTATAAGGCTATTATACACTTTTATGCAGCAGTTTAACCTCTGCTCTAGCGATCTGACCTCATAGCTGCATCAATCAATGCTGCGTTGTTTCACCTCTCACCTTCGGCATTAGGTCAAGAGCTGTCGCGTCATGCGCGAGCATAGACCGAGGTTTACATTAATTATACTCGTAGACCTCTTGGCTAAGCCATGTGGGAATTTGCGGAACGAAAAATCCGTGTAGAGACGACGGGGTTAACTTAAAAGTATTTTCGTATCGGCCGGGAGGCTAGCCTTGATATCAGAGTTTCTAAGCCGCCTGAAGGTCTCTGGAATGGCTAAACGGCTTAGACAACCGGGACCCACAATTTATCCTTTCATCCGACCCACGACAGCGCTCAGTTGTAAATGCCGTCAGCGGTCACTCATCAAAGACTGACCGTACCGAACGATGCTTAACTTCGGTGATCGCTAAGGAATAGAGGGGTTGGTAATCATTGGTAAGATTTTTTTGGCCTAGACCTACCTAGGCCTAATTTATTCGCTCTCAAACTACAGTATCTAGAGCATATTATTATGCAATCGATAGAATAATTTTGCACGAGATTGTCGATACCGCTAGATTAGCTCGAAATAGAACCTTCGAAAGGCTCTTTTTGTGAAGAATTTGTAAATAACGTTCTGTAATTGTGGCTTTACTCTGAGACCGCAGGAACCTTGTAATTTTCGAAGACGTTGCCCTAAATGTATGGAGATTTCGTAAACAACACAGATAAAGGATTTCGCAGTGTCTTCTTAGTAAAAGAAATTCGGTGAAATGTAAAATTCCGCTTTGCCTGGATTTAGCTTCCTAGAATTCCTAGTTAAAGAAAAGTTATCACAGGAAATAAAATAATCTTATCTTGGTTTACTGTATCATGCTAATACTATGGGTTTTGATTTACTAATTTTCTTGTTGTCATCCGTGATAAATGGCCATCTGAAAACTTGGGGGACTGTTTGCTGACTGCAGGTTCATTGCTTGGAGTTATTGGACAAACAGCAATCATTATTCTCATAGTACGATCTAAAATGACCTATACGCGTAGCTAACGAGGGCCACGGATGGGCAGTAAAAGCCTAGAAACTTCTTGGCCCACCCCAGAAGATGCATTCTATGAAAATAGAAGGAATTGCAAGAGTAGGCAGTTTTTTTTAGTAGTTACCCTATAGCTTGAAATTTCTAGCTATATACGCCAATGCAGTAAGCTCTGGTTGGCCGCGTCTTAAAGATTTTACTTATAAGCGTGCAAAGAGATATAGTCTGGTTCTAGTGCCTTATGCGATAAATGTTTGGTTCCAGGTGTGAGCGTGAGAAGTCGCGATGGGCGCTAGCGGCGTCTCGGACGAGTACACGCCGCCGCGTCTCTCGCGGCTGCTGCACTCGCTGCCGCACATCAACGTGACGCTGCACCGCGTCAACGACACCTTCGCGCCGGACTCGCCCGTCTACCTCGAGGTGAGCGTGTGGACCAGTTAGACCCTAACTCCTCCAGCCTCGGACGAGTACACGCCGCCGCGTCTATCGCGGCTGCTGCACTCGCTGTCGACAACGACACCTTCGCGCCGGACTCGCCCGTCTACCCCGAGTTGAGTGTGTGGACCAGTGAACAAGAAGGACCGTAACTCCTCGAGACTCGGACCAGTACACGCCGCCTCGTCTCTTCTGACGTCTGATTCGTTCGTCTACCTCGAGTAGAGTTTTAGAACCACGGTTCTCAAGCACAAACTCTACTCGAGGTGGACGGGCGAAACAGACGTCATTCCACCAGCGCTGCTGATCCTCAAACTCGTCTTGCTGCAGTCAAGAATCTACGACTTTTATTTTATTTTTTGGATAATGTACTTAGTTATGATATATATATTAAATTATTACACTCCACAGACTCCGGGGTATGTGCTTTTTAAGATATACATTTTTTTAAAAATAAGATTTGAACAATATTGCTTACTGATATTTTTGAAGTGAAAACTTCTTTAGCGGCATTGTGCACTTTTTGGAATGGGTAAAAATGTTAAACTCGCGTGAAGACAGGTGACCTGAGTGTCAAGTGGGAGATTTGCAAATCATATCGAATTACTTTTACGTCGCGTTGACCGAGCGCGACGCGGACACACGCGAGCACATTGACACACACGCTTGAATTAGCCAATCACAGACGTTGCCACGCTCGTGTTCGATCAGTTTGGCGCTCGTTACATTACCATAAAAAATACTCACACTTCGCTATTCAGTTTTCTGTACGTGACACAAGATGGCGCTGTGCCATTTCCACACAAATCACATCAAACGTTAACGCGATCGAGCTCGAGCGAAAATCTCGCACTTAGCCCTCTGATCGATAATTCGTAATACGGAGGGAGAGTAGACCGCGTAAGAGAGGAAAAAATATCCCCCTCTGTTTCTACCGCGCGGCGAAAATGTATAGCTACTCTTGCTGGTTTGCGGCGTAGGGCGCTTGCGCGAGTGTGCGTGTGTGATAATCGTACTTTACCACATACTTGATAGTACTTTTATACTGATAAATAAAGCGATTCGTGCGAAATTAGTCCCTAACCATTCCAAAATATTCAAAAATGCACAACGTTAATGTTCAAGTTTTCAATTCTGCCGGCAACTCTTTCTTTTTTTGCATAGTCAGTAATCATTGTGCTGTAGATGACCTCACTTATGAATTGAGATTTTCTTTAAAAATCTCAATACTGGAAAGTCCGATAAGCTCCCATTCCACTTCTGAAATTACATGCCTTCATGAAAAGCTTCACTAAACAATCTTCCCTGTCTGTTTCCAGAGTCTAGGCATCCTGGGCTCGATCCCGGGCGCGTGGCTGATCCTGACGCTGACGGTGCTGCTCATCTACCTGCTCACGAGATGCTGCGACCGCAAGCAGCGCCCGCCGAAGAGTATCACTGCGCTCAAGGTAATATTTGTTCAGCTATGGTTGAGGGCGATAGACAGGTCCTGCACTGACAAATCAGTGCCGGGATTGCCGGATCGCCGAGGTGTTTTGTGGATTTTTCCCTTTTAACGTCTGCCCTGGACAGCACTCTCCACGCTAGGTACTGTACCAGCCTTTTTAATAGTCCACTGCGGGATGTAGGCCTACCCACGAAAGGTGATTAGGCCATTTCCACCACGCTGGGCCAGCGGGTTGGTGAATTCACAAACGCCATCGAATTTCTTCTGGCATGCAGGTTGCCTCACGATGTTTTTCTTCACTGAAAAGCCAGTGGTGTGAAATTCCGTACAACCATTCCAAAGAACTCATTTGTACGGGATCGGGACTTGAACCCACGACCTCACGATTGTAAGCCGGGTGTCACTACCTCTAGACCATCACAGCTCTAGACCACGGCCACTCAAGGTTTGTTTACTTGTCGTTGACTTGACTCCGCTAATTTAGCAAACAATGGACGCCCGCGCCGTCCATTCGGAAGCACCGTCGGTGCCTCCACCCGCCCACTTAACTTTCAGTCACTTTATCCATTTACACGAAAATGCGATCTGAATTATAACATTGTTGTATAGTAATATTTACTCACATAATGGACAGTTTCTGTCACCACACCCAAATAACTATATATTATTGCGAAACATTACGAAGTAATTGCCTCCCACGCCAAACAAATGGGCCAATCCATCAAACGTGTTAAAACCATCAGTCGATTCCCAGCGGGGTGCTGTTCTATTAATAGAACGCACTGCAAACGTAATCAAAACGATTAATACTGGGGCACTGCTGAAATGGTCCGCTATAATGTATAGTTTGATCGCGAAATCATCAACCATTGTTGGACACAGGTCTGCTCTAATAAGACCGGGTGGAAGTGGCTGGTATCCAGCGTGATCGTGCAGTCTTGATGAGGTCATCTGTCCACCTTGTGGGAGTCTGTGCTTGCCAATACGCGGTCTCCACTGGAGGAGCTCTCGACCCCATCTGTCACCAGCCATCCGTGCTATGTGCCGTGTCCACTGCCATTTCAACTTGCCAATCCGCTGAGCTATGTCGGTAACTTTGTAAGTTCTTCTACAGATCTCCTCAGAAAATCCTTGTCAAGAAAATAAATAGGTATTTGGTCAAATGTTTAGCTGTATGCTGTTGATTTGGCTATCGGAAGTTCAGTCAGTTGAAGTTTAACCGATCAGGGTAGCACTAGCAGATTTTATAGGATAGCCCAAAAACAAAACTTTTGATTGAACTAAGTCATAATAGTAGTAGTACAGCAGGTATAGGCAGAATCAAACTTGTTGGCGGCTGTAAGTTAGCTACAACAAGCTGTGCAAAACACAATCCATACGCTGAGGTGGAGCGGGTATGTGACAGAAATATAGATTAAATTACTTTTCCATAATTATTTAGTTTCAAAATGTATTTTGTTGTACTGAATGTTACATGTTTTGTTCTATATTTTTGTCACAATAAAAAGCTCTCTATGTCATTCTTGACGGAAGCTCACACAACACCGTGTGAGGATTGGATTTCGTGCAGCCGCCTCCTGGCGGCTTGATTCTCAGTTTGATTCGGCCTGTGAGTGTTGTGATGGCGAGAAGTTAAACTGCTGTGTTGAATTGTTGATAAAATGGGTAAAAGCTAGCTTTTACTGCTAACCATTTTAATAACAACCGTAACTCTGTTCTCGGCTTAATATGACGGCCACATGTGCATCTGATCGTTTTAAAGAGCCTGAAGTATTATTTGATGCGTGTAAAAGCTGTATTATGATTAATAATGTCGGTCTCAGAATTATACTTATTTAATTCTAGGTACGTAATTGGGTAGGTACCATGCTACTGGATAAAGAGCTCTGTTAGCTTGAGAGCTGAACTGTTTTTTTTTAATGTAGAATAGGGATACATTTGGCCGCCAACTCTCCTGATGGAAACCAAAGTTGTAGCCGAAGATGGAGTATGTAGACCTAGACGATACCTATTCACTCTTGACTTGAAGATATTCAAATTGTAATTGTCAGGAAACAATGACGGAGGCAGGGCGTTCAATCCCTGGCGGTCCGCATTATAAAGGAAGAAGCGAATCGCTTAGTACGAGCAGGTGGTACGTCGACTATGAAGGGAAGGTATTTATGCGACTTCCGGCTTAGTCTGTTGTGAAAAGGAGATGAAGGAATCAGGTCGTGGAGTTCGAGCGCACACTTGCCGAAATCGATTCTAAAGCTTCGAGCTGGTATTTAGCTGATTCAATCAAAAAGGTGGCTGCACTAAAAAGGTGGTGGTGCTGCTTGTTGACGGTCTAAGACTAATTTTATAGTCATCGTAATATAAGCTGTAGGACGTCTAATGCTGGACATAACCTGACATACCTAAGCTGGCACCCAACGTGTTCTCAGATCATCGTTCCAACATATCGGTGTTGCACGCTGCAATTTTTTTTTTTTAATATTTAGGGCATATCTTACACACGGCCCATGACCCCAAACTAAGCAAAGCTTGTGATATGGCTGCCAGCGACTGATATACGACATACCTAGACATATTTTGAAATACATACTTAGATACATAGTAACTAAATAACACCCAGACACAGAGCTGACACCTATATTCATTACATAAATACTTGCCCTGGGTTGGGATCGAACCCACGCCTCTTTGACCCAGAAGTTAGGGTCACTAACCACTGAGCCAACGAGGCAGTCGATTCCCTTTAGATAGGTAGAAAAGTTTTTTATTTACAACCATTGCTGACTACACGTATTAACATTATTATGGGTATAAAATGGCGGCCTTATCGCGAATAGCGATCTCTTTCAGGCAACGATCTCTATTTGAGAACTTTGCGCCTCTATCGGCCATCTATCCTACGTACTATGCGCCCTGTAAACTGCCACTACCTTTAACAAAGATATCAAATAATGACAGCAATTTTTCCGTGTTTTCAGATAACCCTGATGATACTGTCGGTGCTTTGTTGCGGCGCCATCGGCGTCGGGCTGTTCGGTAATGATGATCTCCACAACGCCATGCTGCAGAGCATCCAGGCAGGAAATCAGCTCGCTCTGCTTGTCAACACGGTCAAGAACCAGGTATGTTGGCACATACAGTCAGATAACTGAATTCTGTGTAATACAAAAACAAGGATAACTAAGACCTAGACCCATATATATCTAGATATCTGTCTGGCCGGCTGCAATCGTATCCTGAAGTCCGTGCACCGAAGGCAAAGATATACTAACTACCGAATGCGCCAGAGGTCGCCAAAATAAATAGAGCAAAACTGCTTTTGTTTAATCTCTCAATCTGATTTATTAACAGTTTATTTCCTCACTATTCTTCAAGACGCGGTTATATTACGCGCTTAAGCCGTCAAGCCATACAGGATAAATCTACCCCACTTTGTTTTGTGTTTTGATTTTCAACTGTTTAGAGTTTTGATTTTTAGGCAGAATTTTCCTCGTTTCTTTCCAGTCCGAGATCCTAGAAGAGGCGATGGGATCCCGCGCGCGGGCGCCGCTGGCTCGACTGGCGGACGCGTTAGACGCGCCCGTCGCCAACCAAACCGCACTAGGCACGTTGCTCCGAGCACTGTCTGTGCTCAGAAACAACGCTAGTGCTGCCGCGTCGGCTGCTGACAACTTGCGCCGGCCGCTGGCCACGCTCAACCTCGACGCTTTCATGAAGGTACGTATTTCCTACTTCAGATCACTGTCTGTGCTAAGGAACAACGCAGGTGCCTTTGGCTTTGTTTCGGCTGCTGTTAACCTGCCTCGACCATTGATTATATTTTAAAGAGCACGTGTCTTTTTGCTACTTATTTTATTATTGTGTTAGTAAATATCAATGTGTATTCAGCTCCAAACAAACTTCATGTAATTCCAAGGACGTGACAGTTGGTAAACTTTGGCAGCATGTTTCGTGGTCGATGTCAACATTTTTTTTAAGTTTTGATTTGTATGAGTCTGTTCCTGACAGACGCTGTCGTGACAGCTGTAGTCAGACCAGAATGTCAAGTCACGCCGTGAATTTGACAATCTCCCCCTTTTATTTGACCCAGGAAAATTCTGTATGCGTACCACCAGCCTGGGGAGACCGGTGCGGTGGTTATGTGGGAGTCCCCACCAATCCTTTGTTCAGCGGTATACCAACTAAAATTTTAGGGTGTTTCTGTGCGCTTTGTGTCAGGATCACTGGCACGCTTCAGCTCTCCTCCGCGGCCCCGCCAGCATTGTCCACCCCTGGATACATTGTATCGCAATGATGTTTAATGTCTAGATAAGCAGACTCAAACAACTGCGTTGCTAGGCATGGCGACACATTAACCGCCTGAATATCGTTGGTAGGTAATCAAAGAATCATATCTCTATCCCTGTTACACTAGTTGCTAAAGTACGGTAAGACGTTGAAAATGAACGAAAAATAGCAATATTTTTAAATTTAGTCGGACAATGCCTACTTAGGGTGCCAGTTCATTAGATTGTAATTTCCCCAAAATGTTACGATATCTTCTCAATGTCAGTGATACAAACCGATATTTTAATAATCAACATTTTAGTAATAACATTATGAATTTGAGTCATTAATCAAAATCAAATATAATATGATGTAATTATGAATAAAGTTATAATACAAAGAATATTTTATACATTTATCCGACCAATATTTATTCGTTCTTGATAATTAAAATAATTATCGCCATAATAATACTTAATTATCAAAAACGTGTCATATTGTAGGACAGGATATTCCTTAAGAAAATTCGAAAGCATTGCATGAAGAATCTACAATACATATATTGTTTTGAAAATTGCAGTGATGTTTTTTTTATACTGGAACCGTTGGAGTAAACAATTATAATAAACAATAATAAATATAGCAGACTAACAGCTAGCATAGCCACACCGCCACCCGCGCCCGAGTTCGTAAGCTCTTACTACTAGTTACCACGCACCCCGCACGGCCCGCGTGCAGTCTGTGTCACTCATACATACCTATACCACGCAGCGCGCGCTTTTTCAGTATCTCTGTATCACGTAAAACTTCTTTGAAAATTGTAGCCTAATATGTTATACTATACCTGTACTTCAATCTCCGGATATAGATATCTAATCCGGATCAAGATATAGATCAAGATTCGGATAAAGATCTCCGGATATCTAATGGCTTTTATCCATTATTTATCGTTATCTTTACGTATTTTGTCTGCTGATATTCTATAGTATCAAAAAAGTAATTATCGATTAGTCGAAATCTCCCATAATTATGGGGAAACAAAATTATGTTTCACCTGGCATCACCAACTGTAAAATTATTTACTTTTAAAATCATGATATTATATGTGATAGTTTCAATTAATACGAATAGTGTAAACCGTATTTACTTGTGGAAATAAATTCCAGAAGCTTTATGAAGAAATTGAGAACGGGATTAAGAGGTTTTGACTACACATTTCCCCATTTTTAATTTTTTAAATAATATTTTGACGTCTAATATTCAACCATTTTGTTTAATCGCGACTAAGGCCGGTCGGCGCGCTTCGCCGGCGTACGCCGGCAGTTGGCTGACGTCGTCATAGACAACAATCTTCAGTTCTCGTGTATTATACTTCAATGTTGTATCGGGTATATTGTTTAGGTTACTAAGTAAGAACGTCACACTATTGCACTGTAATCAGTTATTAGAAGTATTTAACTAAGTTTAGGTAGCAAGCAGTTATTTTATTTATAAGTATTACATTTCATTTTTTGCTCTTTTTCAGCTTGAAACACAAGTTTAACCTAGTTCAGGCAAATGTGTGTGTGTCCTTTATTAAATTGTTTGGCATTTTATATTGAATTATGGCGTTGATGTTTATTAACAAATTATTTTTATTTTTATAATTTTATCTCTATGCCGTGTGTCGGTCCTTAAGCTAACTTTAAACTTTTTGTGGTATGTCTGCAGCGCGCGTGGGTGTGGGAGGCGGCGCGGTGGGCGGGCGGCATGGCGGGCTGGTGCCTGGGCGGCGCCGTGTGCGTGGCGCTGCTGGCCGCCGCCGCGCGTCGCAGCCGCCGTGCGCTGCTGCTGCTCTGCGTGAGTACTGGCGTGTGTACAGCGTGGGTGTGGGAGGCGGCGCGGTGGGCGGGCGGCATGGCGGGCTGGTGCCTGGGCGGCGCCGTGTGCGTGGCGCTGCTGGCCGCCGCCGCGCGTCGCAGCCGCCGTGCGCTGCTGCTGCTCTGCGTGAGTACTGGCGTGTGTACAGCGTGGGTGTGGGAGGCGGCGCGGTGGGCGGGCGGCATGGCGGGCTGGTGCCTGGGCGGCGCCGTGTGCGTGGCGCTGCTGGCCGCCGCCGCGCGTCGCAGCCGCCGCGCGCTGCTGCTGCTCTGCGTGAGTACTGGCGTGGGTACAGCGTGGGTGTTGGAGCGGCGCGGTGGGCGGGCGGCAGAAGGCTGGGCCCGCCGTATGGTGACCCCATCAATCATCAGTTCTCCATCTCGTTCTGATTCGATTTCCTGCGAGAACAAACATAGCCCTTTCCATAGCTCGTTGGGCTTCTTGGAGCTTATTAATAAGACCTGTAGACACCTTAAGATATTAATTTCAGTGTCATAATACGTAACACACAGTGGTCGAACACTTTCTATTTGAGGCCTTAGTACCTCAAGTAGAAACGACCTTCGACCATGTCAGATGAAAAGTCGTTACGCAACTATCCGAATATCTATATTTTTCTAATATTTCTTTTTGTGTACCTAATGATACTGATCTTGTAAAATCTAAAAAGTGTGCTTATTTATTTATAGTAAAAATTTAGTTAGTAGAACTTTTAAAAATTGTAACTAGACGATTCCAAGTGCCTGTATTGTATCTATGGAATAAAGAACATTTTGACTTTGACTTTGACTTTGGCTAACGCAGTTTCTTTTACCAATAGTAACGCAGTATTGTGTTACAGGTGGGAGCGCTGGGCGCGCTGGTGGCGTGCTGGCTGGCGACGGCGGTGTTGGCGGCGGGCGCGGTGGCGGCCGCCGACGCTTGCCAACAGCCGGCTGCGGCGCTCGCGCACCACGCGCCTACCGACCTGCCTAGAGACGTGAGTACATCATTATATACCTCGTGTAGTGGGGATACGTTAGTGCTTCGCCAAGACGAGCCAAACGAAGGAAACAGTTTTTCAAAGCGCTTCATCCTTTTTGAACTTCCATAACTTGGTTTTGGATTAATGATTTGGGCGTGTTTTTGTAGCGTCATGATAAATCTTCTTTCGATAAAGCAGCTTCCTGTTTTGAATAAATTTGATTTACATTAGTGTTTTTTTTTCAGATGGTGCATTACTACTTGTCGTGTAAAGTGTCCCGTGAGAACGTGCTGACAGCAGAGCTGAGGAACGCCCAGCGTGCCGTAGTCGCTGTACGTCAAGCGCTCGCAGTTATCGGCCGCGGCGCGCCGCCTCTGTTCAACGACCCAGGTACTGTTATATATTTCCTATTTAGTCCTATTGAACCATCAAATCAAGTTGCATCCGCTGTATCCATATGTCACAAATATTCCTCGATTGTCAACAACTGTCTTTCCTTAAAACCATTAATATTCTGGATTCTGGATAACCAGATATCTATTGTTTCCAGAAACAGTATAAATACTGGTTTTTCTTCAGTTACCACTGAGTCGCCGTCCAATCTATTTCCAAAAGCCGGGACACTACCCAGGCTCTCCGAAAGTTTTGTCCAAGTTATTAGTTTCTACCGGGACTTCCCTAGTGTTTATATTGTGAAAAACGTTAAATCCGTACGTTATTTGTATGTGACATTTTAATTTGTGATTTAAAAGTGTGTCGAATTATAACAGTGATATATCTTTGAAACACTGACTTTACTTTCAAAAGAACCCTAAATCCAATGTCGTCCTAACAGTACTGAAGACATATTATAGGAACACATGGTGAATATGAGGTTCTCAATGGGAATGAAGCCGTGGTGGTCAAGAGGTAGTGACACCCGCCTTACAATCGTGAGGTCGTGGGTTCGAATCCCCGGTCCCGTACCAATGAGTTCTTTGGAATTTATGTACGGAATTTCACACCACTGGCTTTTCGGTGAAGGAAAACATCGTGAGGCAACCTGCATACGTCCGTAGAAGAAATTCGATGGCGTATGTGAATCCACCAACCCGCACTGGGCCCGCGTGGTGGATATGGCCCAATCATCCTTCGTGGGTAGGCCTTCGTCCTGCAGTGGACTACTAAAAAGGCTGGTACAGTAATGGGAAAACGGCCTCAACACCACCAGAAACACCAAATTAAACATTCACTTGATTTAACTTACTTACCGGTTTAGTTGTACGGAGACGACTGAACTGGCATATCAAACGCGCGGGAAACCGGCGCATCTGACACTGGCAGTTGCTCGCCTGGTGATGACATGCAGTGTTGCCGCGTTAGGCGAATATTACGCGAACCCATGGTTTACCACACCACCACCACTACTTTTCTTTGGTTCTGTCTTGTCGACTCCACATTAGTTCCGTGAAGCTCCGTAAACAGGCGGTGAACGATAATGTGGACGGTTTTTGCGGGATTCACGCGCGTTCACGCCTGTTCCCCGATTAGAGTCATTAGAGTCGGTATTTTGCCGCGACAAACGGTTCGCGAAGAAGACACGAGAAAGGTGGAGAGCACGACACGTGTCGTGAATTCGTGGCGTAAATTGTAGAGCCGCCATGAGTGTAGAGGTAATCGTTATTCACTTCACTGAGTGAACCGCGAAATTCACGTCGCGAATAACGTCATGAATCATCGCACGATTTGCGCGTGGATGAAGAGCCGACATCTGAAGAAGCTGGGTGTTTTATAGAAAATACCTGAACATATGATTCTTAATGAATTACTGACAGCCCACGCTGTCATGACTGTTTGCAAGAAAACGAACCTGTAGAGCATATTCTGTGGAATTGCGAAGCCACAGAAGACACTAGAATAGCTAACGGATTGCATGACTCTTTTGCATTAGCACTATCATTAGCTTTGACATCCACATCGCCATCATCTTATTCACCATCCAAGCCATTGGAGCAGTTATGCCAGCGGCCTAGAGCCACGCTCCGCTGCTATAAGGAGCTGGGCTGGCTCGGGTAGACGCTGGAGGGGGAAATGCACAAAACGCCCCATGCGGAACGTCAGTGCAGGACTTATCGCCCCCACATCGAATAAGAAATAATCTGGGTGTGACTATAGATGTTTGTTTGTTTTCCCCAGGGCTGCAGCCGGCGCTGGGAGCGCTGGGCGCGGGCACGGGCGAGGCGGAGCGCGCGTTAGTGTCGCTCAGTGGCGCGCTGGAGTGCCGCATGGCGCGCGCTTACTTTGTAGCCGGTGCGCGCGCCGCGTGCGATGCCGGCTTACAGGTACCTTTATAACTCGCACTCCACAGAGTCATCTAACAGCGTTTACCGAACTATGGCTCGCGAATGTTGAGTGGGCCACCACATTAAAATAAAATCGAAATAATTTACACTTCTCAAACTCACTGCGATTAAAAGTAATTCGAGTTGAAGTTGATGTCAAAATTGTAATGGCAAAAAATAGGAAACTATTTCATCTTTCCCATTAAAACATTTTTTTTTGATGTACCTAGTTAGTTGAAAAGTCTTTTATTCATATTGGTAACTTGAGGACTTATTACGACTTTAAAAAGGACTCAACGAGCGTTGACATTTCCAGGCGTTGTCGCTGCAGCTGCTGGCGGCGATCGCGGCCGGCTTCCTGTTCACGGCCATCGTGCTGGTCGACTCGCACGCCTGGATCTACATCAACACCAAGTGAGGACACATTCGCAGTTCCAACATCTGCACTGGACTGTCATACGTCTACTCGACTGTCATACTTCTACTCGACTGTCATACTTCTACTCTACTGTCATACTTTTACTCGACAGTTATACTTCTACTCGACAGTCATACTTCTACTCGACTGTCATACTTCTACTCGACTGTCATACTTCTACTCGACTGTCATACTTCTACTCGACTGTCATACTTCTACTCGACTGTCATACTTCTACTCGACTGTCATACTTCTACTCTACTGTCATACTTTTACTCGACAGTTATACTTCTACTCGACAGTCATACTTCTACTCGACTGTCATACTTCTACTCGACTGTCATACTTCTACTCGACTGTCATACTTCTACTCGACTGTCATACTTCTACTCGACTGTCATACTTCTACTCGACTGTCATACTTCTACTCGACTGTCATACTTCTACTCGACTGTCATACTTCTACTCGACTGTCATACTTCTACTCGACTATCATACTTCTACTCGACTGTCATAAGTCTACTCGTCTGTCATACGTCTACTAGACTGTCATACGTCTACTCGTCTGTCATACTTCTACTCATACATTTACCATCACACCTCAGGCACTGCAGTTCGGAAACAAATATACGACGTAGCTTTCACGTCAATTATTATTAGTGTCTGTGCCAGACGGTCACATTGTGAACAAAGCGTGAGATTCTCGAAGTAACTGTGAGAGATCTTATAATTTATTTTTACACTTGATCGGTCAATGATAATTAAAATGGTAATTTTTGGGCAGTTGTCAGCGGAGGTTTGCATACTCCTGGTAAGCGTGGTAGTCAGATTGAGACACTGATATTGGTAAGGCAGTGTAGTGGCCATTTTGCGCGCATTGTTCATTATTCTATGCCCTAACAAACTATGAAGTCATCTGTTATCCCATAAGTAGCAGTTTATAAGAGCGTATAACGGAAGCAGAGACGTTCCCCGCAGACGCAGCGGGTCGGGCGAGGAGCAGGCGCCCTTCCTCTCGTCGGCCAGCAGCGGCGCGTCCCGCACCCTGCCGCGCCCCGCGCCCTTCCCCAACGGGAAGCCGCCCTCGTACAGCGCGGCCGTGCAGCTCATGGACCTGGCCGACCGCGAGCGGCCCAGGTACTGTGCTCTTTTGTTGCATTTCAGAAAAATATATCATTTTGCTGGGGATGCTCCTGTTAGAAGGTCTTATGACTTATTTCTAGTGTGAAGTGAAACTCGAATATATCCAAATAATTATTCCATCATTCATTGAAATCATAATAACTTAGTAGGTACTAAATATTTTTTTTACAAAATACAGTTCATGGACTGAGCTTGTTTTATTTTAAATCTGCAGCAATCAATGCAACTGGACGCGATCAGCAACATCTTCTATTTCTATCGCGAACTATAAATATACATGGATCTATACGCCCGCGGCAGTCCAGAAATGATGCTCGAGGCGAGTGCACGTCGCTGTCGCTCCGCTCCGACCTTCGCGCGCTGCGTGAGCGCGCGGCGCTTCGCCCTCAGATAGCAGTCGCGCGGTCGGCGATGGACTCGTATGAATGCTGTATGCTCGCTGCTCCCACAATTTATTTAGTGGTTCCGTCCACTATTACAGACGGTGCAGATTTGAGTATCTGTGGAGTTTAATAGTTTCAGAACTTATGCAACATATTTTTATTGTTTTGTAAATAACTTAGTGAATATTGTACCTACTGATTGACTTGACTCGCAGGGCGCGCATGTCCGGCAGCGCGACGCTGGGGCGCGGCGCGGGCGGCGGCGCGAGCGCGCACGCGGCGCTGGGCGGCGCGCACACGCTGGGCCGCGCGCCGCACAACGGGAAGTACGCCACGCTCAGCAAGCAGTGCAAGACGCTCGAGAGCTCCGACTTCTACTGAGACCGGCCCGGCGGCGCGGCGCACGCCACGCTCCCCGGTAAGCCACTTATCACGAAACCGCGCTCGAGATGCTGGCGTCCTGTTCGATTTTTGACTTGTCTGAATTCGTACGCTAAGGGAATTTGCTTGCTCCTGTCTACGGAATAGATTTATGACAAGACCGACGAGCGCTCGCGCACTGATGTCACTGGCAGCGACACAACACGATACGCCCTTGCCGCTTGCTTTTCTATACTAAGTATTTTACCAAAAGTAGCGGTGGCAAAACGCTTGTATTTAATTTGAGGCCGTGACTTTCTGATCCCAATGAGGTCTTTAGAATTACGCAGATTTACACACCATTGGCTTTTCAGTGAAAAAACAGTCGAGATGAAACTTTCATACGTCCGAAGAGGAAATTCAATATTATGTGTGTTACACTTTTGCGTAAAGTATGCGCCGCTAAAGTAAAGTCTTTTGTCGACTCAAATTCCCTCCTACACTCATAAAAACAAACTTCAACTCTTTCCCAAACGTCTAAACATTCTGCTCGCGAGGTATGACAGTACTTTATTCCCTCAGTAATTTACTGTTACGAGATGGGTTCTTGGATAACCAGTTTAAACGACAATTATTCACTTTTAACTTTACAAAAAATCACTTCACAAAAATCACAAAACACAACTGGTTCGTACAAAACACTTCACACTGTCTCTGATATTCACACATTAAATACTGCACTGAACACGAGATGCTTTTGCTCCGATAGTAAACACGGTACTCGGCCGAACGACAGCTCTATTTATATCTGAATTATAGTCGCCTCGAATTCTCTAGAATTATCGACGCTCTTGTGTTTGTCAAAGTAAACAAGTGAAAGTTCTAGAAAAGCCAATACAGAAAAAAAACACCAACAAAACTAACACAATAGACGGTAAACAAAAAGCAATCCCGCAACCGTCATAAAACCGCAGCTTATGGCGTAGTTACTACTTGCGCTTTAGACTGCGCGCGCCTACCGCATGACACTACTATTAACTATCCTAAGCAAACTATACTGACGATACAACTATTAATTCCAGGCACAGCGAGCCGAGTAGCGAGCCTGAACCGCTTCGACCCGAAGTACGCTTCGTTCGGACCGCGCGCCGCGCGCCCGCGGCCCGCCGCGCCGCCGCCCGCCCTCGCCACCTTCTCGCCCTCGCCCGCGCCGCCCGCCCAGCCGGACCGGGACCGGTACCCCACCACCGCCGGCGTCGACCGCTACACCGACCGCCACGCGCCCGACCGGTACGCCGCCGACCGACACAACAACGACAAGTACGCTACCACCGACCGACACGCAAACGACAAGTACGCCACCACTGACCGACATGGAAATGACAAGTACGGTAACGCTACCACTGACCGACATAACGACAAGTACGCCACCACCGACCGACACAACACCGACAAGTACGGCACTACTGATCGCCATTCGGGAGACAAGTACGCGACGACGGAACGACATAACGACAGACACGACAAGTACGGCACGGTCGACAGGTACGCGACGGAAAAGTATCAGAACGACAAGTATCCCCCGATAGCGGAGAAGCCGGATAAGACGGAGAAATATCCGAATGAGAAGGAGAAACATCCGGATAAGTACGCTACGGTTAGACCGCCGCGTCGCGCCGCGGAACCGCAGCCATTGTCCGCTGCCGCTTTGGAATATAGGTCGTTGCAGCGACCGCGGAGGCAACAGCAGCCTAATACTAATACTCAACACAGGCGGAGACCCGACCGCGCCCAACAACAACAAAATCAACAAAACCAACAACAAAACCAACATCAACAACATAACGAGCCGAGAGATCTGTACGCTGTCACCGAGCTCTAGTATAAGGATACGCGGTTATAAAACCCGGTGCGATCCATGATCGGTGGATAGATATCGAATGATATAGAAGTTCACTCGATTTGAATGTGATTCGAATCGAATAATTGATTGATTCAATTGTCGGAAATATACGATTACGGAAGAACGTAATTTTTGCACTTCGTTAAGGGATGAAAGTGTCAAATGAAATAACGTTTTCAGTCAAATTAGACTCTTACCTAAACTATTAAACTGTGACGTTTCTACTGTATTTCAAGTGAAATAGGACAATATAATTGAAAGAAGTAGTTTCATGAATAACGAAATAATATACGACAAATCGATTAAGATTTGATAGTTTTAGACTGTAATTCAGAAAAACGGCAGTGAAAAGTGTAGTGATGCGCGTTTCGATTATTTTTATCGACTAATATTTCGAACTATTTTTATCGATATCGATACTATGTACGATGTAGACTTTAACTAAATAGAATGAGTGCTTCAAAAATGTAATTACAATGAATGGTTTCAGTGTAAAGATTGCTCAAAATCTTTGTAATTTATTGTGAATACTGGTCTAATATTTATCGAAACGTTTTGTATAATTATTATAACTAACCTTACCTAATTTATTACGATTTTATCTTTTAGGTGGTTTAGCACAAATATTTTCTAGTTGAAATATTAAGGGTTTATACTTGGCCTATGTTTTTTAACTTTTCTGTAATACTTGGCATTCTTCTGCTTATTATTTTTAATATTTTAGTTTTCTTCTTTCTACTTTCGTATTTTTTATAAACTTCTTCTTGATGATAAGCCCGAAGGCTGTGTTTAACTTTTAATGACCAATAAATTATACTTATTCAGGAACGCTGTCGTGGCGTGTAAATACTCTCTACAGTTTTGGAATCGGAGTTTTCGCTCAAAGGTAGATTTAAGAAAATCGGGCTAAATGAAGCGTCTTTAGTGGTGACGATTTAGTGGGCCTTTGAAGGTTTAAGTTGACTGATATGAGAGCGGGCTAAGACAACTACACAAGAAAATAGAACAAGTTTGATATAGTGACATTATCCGTCACTTTGAGCGCGACTTGAGCTCCGAATTTTCTTGTCTCATTCAATCATTGAAAAGGAATCAAACGGAATTGCCCTAACTACGAAAAAACCTGCATACCTACACGACACAACATGGTGGATTAGTGTTGTTACTACCACACTACACTTATCGATTTCCCCGTACCTATCGATAAAACTATCGACATAAATTAATTTAAGCCGAATCAAACATAATGGCAAACTTTTATTTAAAAAATGACAGATGTCAATGTTGCAGCTGTCGTATTCAAGAATCCACACTAGAATGGCACAATTTGATTCCTTCCTCAATGGATTCAATACGTGTACGCAGTAAACACTACGGATTACTACAGACAAGTCAGTATGTAATGCTCAATGCCTAAATGGCGTTCAAACTAAGAGCAAAAATATTGCTATAATCAATTTTTCTCTTGTAAGTTGCCGATGTCAGTCGGATCGAAACGCGTCATAAGTTTTGCTAAAAATCTGTCTCTTTTAATTGCAATCTGTTAGACGAGGACAGCAAAACTTTCAGTTAACATCTGTCAACTAAAGCTTTCAATATTAAGCTCGGTATCTGGTTAAAAATATTGCTAAAACTACCAAAAACGCCCTCGGAGTGGCCATGTTTTTCGTCAGGTACAAAATAATGTCAAAATTTAGATTTTGGCGTTTTCAGCACTGGCTCGAAGCCAAGCCTTTGTAGAATGGTGTACGTCTAAATTTACTCATATTGCCTACTTAGGTCTGTTTAGATTTTTTTTTAACTTTCGAAATCTCCCAAGAGATTAAATTTTGTAGTAAAATTTTTTAAAGACTAGACTTTAGTTGACTGTCTATAGAGGCTGAATCAAACTCCTTGGCGGCTGTGAAGTTAGCTAAAAACTGCGCAAAACCACAGCTGTTACATGAGCAGTCATGATTGGGTTTTGCGTAGCTTGTAGTTTATTTCACTGCCGCTAATTAGTTTGATTCGGCCTAAAGCCGGAAACATACTATCGGACGCGGCTGACGGACGCGACTGACAGCCGCGAATTAGCAATGTGCACAGTCTTTCAACATCCGGTGTGCCAGATCGCTCTCGGACGTCCGAACGCTCAAGGTCGTCCGAAGGTGACGTCCGCGACTTATGTCCGATAGTGTGCACGGCTCAGTGTACTTTCATAGTCTACGTCGCGGCTGTCAGTCGCGTCCGTAAGCCGCGTCCGATAGTATGTTTCGAGGCTAAACCGCTAAGATCTTTGTTTGGACAAAGATACACCGAGGTTGGCAAAAAGGCAGCAGCGGTGATAATCTGTGGAGCCACCATAGACTATAAAATGATGTTTGATATACTTTCTTACAAAAAAAAAGGAAGAGTACGCGGAATAAATTTCGCAGCATATTCAAATTTATCGAGTGTGAATTAGTTTTTGTTTTAGAATAAGAAGCGGATTAATCTGCTCTATGGGATTTTGTACTCGACTATTCAAAACGTAAGCGATGCGTGTTTAGAGGCGATTTATGTGCCGCACTACCACTGAAGTCAAAATTCTGGAACTAACGTAAAATATACAAATGTATCTGGAAACTGCGATTGAAGCGCCTCGTCGATCAAACTTCAGTAGTGGCATGGAGTCTATGACCTTAAAACGATTGTCAATGCTCATGTCTCAGATCGCCATAGTCTATGGTGGCTTAAACCTTTTCTTTTACTAAATCCTATCGAGGACCTAATGTAAATATTAGTTAATAATTTTTAACTTTATTAGCTAACTTATTTTATTTACAGCTTATTTATGTAAATAAAATAAATAAAATCATTCCAACTTGTGTGTTAGGATTGGAATTGATAGTACTCGAATATGAACCTAATGTACATAGAGATAGAGTTTAAATGGGTACTGTCTTTTAAACTATCTGATTCGTGTATCTAGTGATAATCTCTAAAAGTACTGCTCTGTTTATAACACCATGAATAAATGTAATTTGATAAAATGTAAGGAACTTTTAAAGGAGATGGAGTAACGTAAATGGGTACTGGAAACATAGTCTATACTGTACTGTACCAGCCTTGTTAATAAGGCCGCTGTTGGACATAGGCCTAACCTTGAAGAGCGGTTGAACGATATTCGTATAAACATAGTCGTGAGACAGATTAAAGCGTCCCTCACACTGAGGTAGCTTGCGATTGCGGCCTAGTATTCGACCAATCACTGGTCAAAATGGTCAATTGAAAACATGTGTTTGTTTGCTTACTGCAGTCACGTGCCTCGTCACGCCTTAGTTTGAAAAAGCCATTTTTCAAATCTACCATTTTTCGTTTAATAACTGCTGCTAGAAAAGCTATGGAATGATAGTTGAATAGAGAACCTCGTTGAAGACAAACAAGTTCAGATCAGCTCGTGCTTTATCGAGTTTTATAACATTTGGTATAAAACTCGAAAAGACTTGCAAAAAGTACATTTGAATTTAAGAAGCATCTACCAGACAGCTGCAACAGGGTGCGGGCGCGGCTGCATTCTAGAATTCGACTAATCACAGAAAATTTCGGGCATTGTGATTGCTGAAACTCTAGATCACGGCCGCGCACAGCTGTCTAAAGGGCACTTGATTAAGCTTATTATGTATAATTATAGACTCTCACAGCGTCGCAATAAAGTTCATTTTAGCACGCGTCGCGATGTGTCAACGTTTGTTATCTAATATACGCTTGGAGCAGGTACTTCTGTTACGAATCCTTTAATTTGTCTTTATAATTGTTATCTTGCATCTTGTCTTAGATCAGGTGCCATAACACTCATACAAGCAAATCATCCCACTTCGTAATTAGTGGTAAATATGGCTAAAACTCACGAAACTAACTAAAAACGGTCTAGCCGCTGGGAACCTGAGCTGTTCCATCTCACTTTGGCTTATATTACAGTGAAAAAGTGAACAAAGAAAAGGTACAAAATTCGTGCAAAATCTTATTTACACTTGGCTATGTTTACAGTATCGAGTTATTAGTTACGTCTCCTAATAAATAAATAAAAAAAAAACTGTATGAATTTCTAGCGCGGTCGAATCAATTCTACCGTAGTTAGAAACGTACGTCATACGGTTATTTTCAAGACTTCTCTAGTGTAAATTATACTATTTAGACGTATCTATACATAGACTAGGTGTAAGATACGAAGGTACCACTTTTGTCCTACGAATCGAGCAGTTTTGTATCGCAGTATTATAGGAGTTTTTGTGAAAATTTACAACGATGTTCGTACGATTTTTTATGATCAATTGTTTAATTGTGAGTTCGCTGGTTACTAACTCTATAATATTTTTCTAATATCACAAAAAAAATCGCGCCAACGCGCTGAATAGCGTCAGCCAATCACGGAAGCCCGAGCAATATGACGTCACGAGATTTCATTGGGTGTTGACTTGATCGGCGTTGCGTAGTGAATTTTGTATTCGATTTAATTTTCCTTAATCCTTTTTAATTTAAAGTGTCGTTAAAATCGCCTAAATTTTTATGGAAGAAATAAAACTCGTTTCTATTTATTGACTTCTAAATGCATGTTTTCTTTTTAACACCTATTGCAATGGTATAAGGTTTCGATTCGAGGTGATTTCTTATTGATGATGACTACCTTATCTAAAATTGTTTTTTTTTTAAGTACAGCGAACTCTGTATTCATGGTACCATAAGCAGTGTATTCGCCAAAGATAATGCATAATTTTAACTTAGATACAAGTTAGATGTAAGTAAGGTAAGATTGAGTTTGTACTGTAACTAAGTAAGTCTGGGAAACGTTGATCTTGTAGAACCGTATACTTTTGCAAAAAGGCAATATAATTAAGTACTAAAAATGATGCAATTTGATTAAGAACCGGAGCGGTGATATGGTTTTTATCCGATTCCTGAAGGAAGAGGTTGTCAAAAATAAAAACAGATTCAATGTTTTTTTGCTGTAGATCTATCCAGCTCAATAGATTTGTCTTGGTTTGACTGAGCTTTCATTGAGCACTGAACTATCGTACCCTCTATACCTGTTTACATCACTTAAGTGAGATGGATTCTAAAGGATTTCAATAGGCTCCATTACGGCGAGTGTGTGCTCGAACTCCACGACTTGATTCCTTCATCTCCTTTTCACAACAGCACAAGCCGAAAGTAGCTTAAATACAATCTTTACATAGTCGACGTACCACCTACTCATACTAAGCGATTCGCTTCTTCCTTCACAATGCGGACCGCCAGGGATTGGACCGCCTCCGTCATTGTTTCCTGACAATTAACAATTTAGATAACTTCAAGTCAAGAGTGAATAGATATGTATCTTCTAGGTCTACATACTCCATCTTCGGCTACAACTTCGCTTTCTATCAGGCGCGAGTTGGTGGCCAAATGTAGTCCTATATAAAAAAATGGATTACGACCTCCTTTGCTAAATAAATAAGAAATAATTATTTTGATGTTTTTTCCGGTCATACCAAAGAGTGGTCTGTAAGATAAGTGTTGATTAAAAAATCTGAGAACCCATCATCTTAATATAGCTCACTCTAGCTCACTTGTGGCTCATTCTAAAGTGGCGCCGCTCCGGTGGCAAAACTGAACTAATACTAATAATAATATATTGGAGTTGCAACCACAAACTATATTTACGGTATAAGTACACAATTTTCAATGTAATTAATGCACACTATTTAAAATAATCGTTATCTATATAGTAATGAAACGGATACTTTTTACTGGGCGATTTCTTTTAAATGAAACGCCCTAGACCTGACGATTGTCAAGAAATTTTCTACGATGATTCTCAATAAAAGCAATAAGCTATACGAAGTTACCAAAAGTGGTAATTTTAAACGTTTTTTTTTTATTAAATCGATGTAGTGTGGAACTTTGTCGTCATGAAATTTCTAAGATCTAGATAAATAAGTGAATACGACAAAGTTGTTTTTAAATTTAATTTTTTTAACATTACATTTGTTGTTTATTATTAGATCAGGTGCCATAACGTATTCGTATTGTTACAAATTAACTTCTACTTTGATATGGGAACCTAAAAGAAATTGAAGTAAATGATTTTGTTTTTGTTTTTAATATATTTTAAAAAGTTTGATTTATTTTTGCGATCATGCTTTATTTTTTCTTTCGAGTCAATTAAGGTGCGTCAGAGTATGTATTAATGCATTTACGGTTTATTTTGTAAGACATTTCTGGTTCCTAAGAAATTGCTTTCGGCCGCGTACGCAACCAATGTTCTCAACTGGTTACGTGCGAGGAGTTTTTCCATTAACCAACAGTGTTAAAGAAGAGAGTTAAACGCCTTTCTTTATTGCGCATTGAAAACATACTTCTAACACTATCTCTCTTATCTCCTAGTTTTGATAAAGGATTACTGTTTTTTTCTTAATGCTCCGTTTGGTTTCTTTATTTTAATCATGTAAAAATTTACTCACTATGCTCTATACATGTTATACCCTGTAAGGGCGTCTCAAATATCACTTTCTCTTCATTAGCCTTGAAAAGCTTTATATTTTGTCTAAAGTGCACAATAAATACTGCAGTATAAAACAAAGACAAAGCAATACGGTCACACTCATCCTTCATTAAAAAATCTCTGGTCTAGTGCTCTTGTGCACGAGAGTTCCACAGCCGTCCAAGATGCATTTATTCCATTTTTTATTACATTGATTTAAAATATGTCACTATTTTCTTCCTAAAAACTATCAATAAACCCAATAGAGCATTAAAATTTATCTAATAAAGGCTAATTCACACTTGGTAGCACCCGACATCGGTAATCTAATTTGTCTAGTGGAATCTCCGTCTAGACTTCTAGAGGTCATGCAATAAAGCAACCTTTCTGCAAGCATGAGTTTTAATTTTATTTTAACCCGATTTCGACGACTTTAGTGAATATAATGTGAACTCAAAGAAGATCATAGGCCCATCAATCTTCCTGGCGGATGTGAAGTTAGCAACAAGGTGCGCAAAACCCAATCCTCGTATAGGCCGCGCCACACAAGTTGGCGGATGTGAAGTTAGCTACAAGCTGCTCAATATCCAATCCTGACTGAAGCTCACATAAAGCCGCAAGTTGTTTGGCTATTGCGCAGCTTGTAGGTAACTTCACTGTCTAGTTTAACTGCCAACTTGTGTGGCGCGGCCTATACGAGGATTGGGTTTTGAGCAGCTTGTGGCTAACTTCATAGCCGCCACGAAGTTGGACTTTACCTATAGCTCTCCTTGTCTTTGCGAATAACACGATGACGGCTGTCAACCTTATAGATTTTTTTTTACCAATTGGACCTATTACGTCCTACTTACTACTACTGGTCTCAGAATAAAGCAGCCCTTATTGTAGGGGTGTTTAAAAATATATTGTCTCAGAAAATGTCTTACAAAGTAATGTTTAATTTAGAGTAAGTGAAATACCAAGTGCATACCTAACGTAAAGTATAAGCGGTTGATAGAACATGTGTATGAGTTTACAATGAGAAATAAATGGATAAAAGTATTGGGAACTTTTTTATTACTTACCTATATAAAATATCCTCATAATAATAAAACGCAGTTATAATACCTACTTTTATTTCTTTGACAATTTGAATTCCCTTGCAAACAGAGATAGAGGGATAATGTGGTCGAACGAGAAAATCTGAGAGATGCATCTATTTAATATGGCACGAGTTAGAAAGAGATATTTATATCTCGATTAGCTAGTTGTCGGATTTTTAGACAAGGACGTCAAAGAAACAAAGAAAGTGTCAATACACAGAGCTATTACAACTAGAGAGATAGCGCTGTTGTCGCTTGAGGCAATCTCAACCACATAAGTGTATGAAAAATCTTGCTCAGCGCTGTCAAAACTGTCAAATATGTTTTGGAATTTGACACTACTGAGAGAAAAACACGCCAACTACATACTGAATCGAGATATTTTTGAGACTCTTTCTAACTCATGCCATATTAAATCATCGTATCTCTTTCTTTTTTCGATCGACCATATTATCCCTCTGGTATCGCTATGTTTGACAGTTTTGACAGCGGCTTGGAAGATTTTCCATAAGGTGAGCGGGGCAAAGTGCGCCATATTTTTTGCATAGTTGACTTTGGTGCAATATAACTTGTGTTATAGTTTACGAATGACACTTGTCGTGGTATCTTATGGATCTATGATGTTTTGCGACTACAACAAATGTCGTGTCATTGCAATCTGAACCTTAAAATAATGATTTTTAGCACAAAATAAGAAAACATGATACCAGGCGCACTTTGCCGCCAAATCGGGTAAGTGCGCCTGGTATTAGTAAAACGCAATAATGAAGCGTAGGGATAAAAACAGCCTCATATTATTATAAGAAAACAAGCAACGAAACGCATAACATTTAATTTTTCTTCATAGCCACATTCTAGAAGAATCTATGTATGTCAAACCAAATTTCGGCTAAGTGCGCCATACAATCTTAAATCAGTGGCTGTAAACCTTTTTTCTAAATATTGATAATCGAGTATCAAGTATATTTTTTCTTTTATTTACGAATAAATACCATGGAATGGAACTATTAAATGGTTGTTATAAGGCTTTTTCGATTACAGCCATTTATACATGTGTACTGTGACCATCATAGATGAGAAGTGTTGGCTGAATCGTATCGCCAATCATCGGAATAAATAAAAAATATTCTAAAAAGGCTTTGATTCTACTCAGACATTAGATGTGGCTGTATACAACGTTCCAGGGTACGCTAAATCAGAGGTCCAATTACTCCACACATGCTTTCCTTTATAAATCATAAATGGAGCTCATTTCTCCCCAGCAGCGTTGCTCGCCATCAAAACTGTTGTATTTGACTTTCCGGAGGATGATGTAGTCCGAGTTGATTTCCATCACCCCTAAGACGTATGAATTTTTTTTTGTGGATCACTGCAGTAACTGGTTTCATCCAAATTGTAAATTCTTTTAGGCTTGTCATGAAGCTCTAACTTTTCAATCACTCTTTCTAGCATGTCATAAAATTCTTGGATGACAAATGGGTCTGCAGCTTTCTTACGAGCAACCTCTACAGCCTGCAGTTTGCGGTCCATTACATGCAAAAAGTTCTGTCTTATATTTAAATACTGGTGGTCTGCCTAGACTTGATGACTTTTGGCCCCTTCGACCTGTGACGTGGTCCATAATAGTCTTTCTTGGGATAGCAAAGGTTGATGCGGCTGCATACCCAGACATCCTACCTAATCGAACAGCTTCGACTGCTTCATTCAAAGCCTCTCTGGACCATTAAGGACCTTCAGTTTTTTTACATAGATCCCTACCTTAAACAAAAATCATGATCAGGTAAATAATAATTAATTATTGTGACTTTTACTGAATGTGATTGTGTGTTGTGTGCATGTATGTAGGGTAGCCTCATAAAACACGATAAATAAACATATATACATATGACATTAGGATTTGAAGTAATTCCAACAATAGCACACACTTCTTATTGGATCAAGAATTAATAATAATATAATAATAACCCGACCATACAAACAAACAAAGCAAACATACATTGCAAGTTAAATAAAAGCTTATAAAAAGACACGTTTAAAAAGGTTACAAACCTCTGGATTGCGGCGAAGTGCGCCATATAAAAAGTCAGTATGGCGCACTTCCCCAACTATAAAAATTTAAGATCAGAATATTAAATTTGCAAAAAATATATAAATTTTACTAGATATTCGTGATATAAAGTGAAAATCTCAATGCACAATATTTAAATTGTGCACTTACCTCACTCGTATGTCGATAAAAACTCAATTTCTTGAGATTTATGACGACGATTACTCCACTGTCATCTCTCCTTACCACTTGCAATGACAGTGAAAATAAAATGGCGCGTGTCTCAAACTCACATGACTAGAGCCATCTGTGACTATCACCAAGAACTATGTTTTAGTTTGTATCAACGATGTAAAGTGTCCCTACTAGTATCCAATCGGTAGTTTTCAAGATATTTGTGGTAGGTGCACTTATCCGCTAGGCGCACTTTGCCACCTTCACCTTACAGTTTTGTGGTTGAGAATTGGCTCAAGTGACAACAGCATTATAAATCAGTTCTAAGATATCAGTTCGAAGATGCTTGCAAAAGACAAAATGGGGACTAAGTACTCCAAATTAACTCAGCGTTAATAAGGCTTAATAAATAATTAAGTTAATAAGGCGAAATATGAGCCAGATCTTGTCTAACACTGAATTTTAACTTAATAATTATTTATTAAGGCTTTGAGACGGCTTAAAACTTTGTATTAATAAAAGGGCTATTTTAATTAAGTTATTGGGTCAAAAACGTCTAAATGGCACGTGACCAGTATATAAAACACTAGCAACCCGCCCCGGCTTCGCACAGGTGTATAATACATACCTATAAACCTTTCTCTTGAATCACTCTAAATCCGTTGCGTACTTAGTTTTAAAGATATATGTATACATAGGGATAGATAGACAGGGAAGCGACTTTGTTTCATATTATGTAGTGATAGAAAAGCCATCATGTGTTAGGTTAGTTAGGCTAGGCTGAGTTTTTGGTCGAGACGAACTTATTCCCTAAAATCTCATAATTTATTATGAATGAGATACAATAGGTAAGTACGTGTACCAAAACAAAACTTACTCGTATTCATTTATGTTATCCACAACGTTATGTTAGTCATAAACAAAGTTAGTCATAATGATTCAGGTACAAAAATATCTTAGAATACCTATGTCGTTTCTCGGTCATGATTTTGTTCAGTTGTTTCCGAAAATAACTAGATAGGATACCTACTCTAGATAGGATATACCTACCAGACTACAATAATCGGATCACTAGAGATAAAACATCTCGATGGGCATATCAGTGTAGGTACCTATGTACCTGCTTATCTGACAATTCCGAAACAGGTATTTGGTAGTCTTTGATAAATAATAATGTTTGACGCACGTCGGCAAAAAAAAAAGTATTCATTTACAGTATCGGGATCACGATAACAATCTTTGCATACAATTAACCTACGCTCAGGAGCTCAATTTTTGATTAGAAAAGGACTTAATAGCATGTTATGTTATCTCGTTCGCACGTAGATTTTCAGTGGTCGCTCCAACTCTTATTCGTCTCGTGATCATTTACGGATACGCTCTAGCTAGCCATCGATTCTAAAAGAGAGACCCTGTACCTTCACGTTATTCTATTAGGTAGATATCGTCTAAAATCTATTTTACTATCTACCTACATACATATACCTACAAAGCTATTGTGTACTTAGGCTTATGCTGTTCACGTAGCATGTATTTTCTTCGATTTCATTTACTTCTAGCTTTTCCCGCGTCGTCTTAGGATAACTGCCTAGAGGTACGCGTGTGACGTCACCTGTCGGCGCCATCGGAAAATCAGCGCCGGTTGTTCGCAGCCGGCATTATGCTGAGATGGAGCCGAGTTGTCACAGAAGTAAAATAGTGTTTAGTTAGTGTTTTAGTGTAGTGTAGTGTTAAGTTTATTTTTATTGTTTATAAACATTTTTTTTTATTTTTGTTTCATAAATAAATTACTTACTTACTTACTTACTAGGTAGGTACTTATCTACCTAACTATCAACCATGGGATGTAATTCGCATCCGCATCCGCAACTGCGGATCTTCTGCATCGATTTGGACATCTCCATCTGCATCCGCATCCGCATAAAATTGATGTGGATGTTAATGCAGACGCAGGTGTGGCTTGATTGCTTACAGTATTTAAAAAAAGCGTTAATGTAGATAAAAATCCTTATAAATGGTAGAGCGTTAACCGATAGGAATTATATCACAGATTTTTATCGGCACCTACAGCCAGTGTTCCATGGTAACAATTCATTGATTAGTTTAACTTATAAACCTCTGCGTAACAGGTAGATCCCGAAAAGGCGACAAAATTGACTTTTCATTGAGTAAAATTTTCAAACATTTTACTTTAATTGTTGACCAAGCGAACGATGTGAGCAAATCGTGTCAGTTTTGACTCCACAATTTTTCATTTATCTGTCCGGACGTTATCTCTCTATATTCTCATCTACAGGTTACATTTTTCAACGAATCTTGACCAAACTTGGTACACGGGTTCAAGTCACATAATACTTAATGGTTTCTTTCTCTCTTTTGTCGAAAACGAAAGCAACTGAATCCGTTTTCTATGGCATCGGTTAATACTTCAAATACGATTTACTCTAGAAAAACAGTTAGCTCTTATAAAATATCTGATAATCCGCATCCGCATTTGCAGCGCAGATGTGAGCCATCAAATATCCGCATTCGCATCCGCGGATGTCAAAACATACGCATCCGCAACATCCCGGCTATCGACGCATCACATTTTCGAATATATCCTTATGTATCTACATACCTAAGCGCGTTCTAACGTAGATAGCTACTTCCTAAGTACCTACCTACCTATCTAATAATGTAAAAGTAAATGTAAGAGAAGTAAGTAGGTAGGTACCCCTATCTACATCTTCGCTCAGATGTTTGCCCCCGCGTAAATTGATGTTTGAATTCGGAAGCAAAGAGTTAATTTGTCGGCATCACTTATTCAAGAGTTTGCTTGTCGACTTTATCGATTGCCGCTGAGGATTTGTTACTGGATACGCCATGATTTCGTGTAGGTACAGTTAAATAGTAGACTAAATAACGTGCATATTCGCCCTTCGTCACTTTTCTGGGTAGGTCTATATTCAGACCGGTGCAGTACAACCCATGCAACAGAAAAGATTTCAAGATATGACATTTGCTCTGTGGACTCTGTGGAGGATGCTAATAATGGTCACCAGCACGGGTATCATGGCAAAGGGACAAATTTTCTTTTCACCATTATATCCCCTCGAAGAAGAAATAAAGTATAAAATGACAATGACAAGTGGATCTAATGGGATTTATCCCTTTGCCGTGCTACCCGTGCAGTGGACTATCTACAGACAATATGGTGGACTACTCAAATTGGCAACGGGAAAGAGGAGAAAACGAAATAAACTCAAATTTCAAAAACCTATCTATTTCGAAATTTTGAGCTATTGTTTACCTCTTCCAGTACGGCACACACAATCTCTGATATTTCTATCTACCCCACTTCTTACCTTTTGAAAAATAATTGTATGCTGACGAGTTGCTTTCAGCCGAGAAAGTGCTTGAAGAGAAATACTTATGTATTTGTGTAAGCACTTTATTCGCTTGTTAACCAATCGGTCTAGAATTCTAGATTTTCTTAAAAGGGTTTTTCTAGGTTCTTGGCAAGTTAGCAATTGACGGAGAGCTCTTGTTGACTCGTTCGTGTGTTAAGAATATTTAGAAGTTCTAGGCTTTTGGTGCTTTTTGCTTTGTACGAGCTGGTATCAATATACTGCGAATAAAAACTTGACTTTCACTAAAAAATAAGCCCAATTTAAAGGCGCCATAGTAAATTTAATAGCAATTTAAAATATTTTTCTCTCTTTCATATGCTTAATATAGTGAAAAAGAAACAGGAACATTTTAAATTGCTATTTACAGTTAATCAATTTAATTGTTATTTAAAGGACCATTTTAAATTACGATGGCGACTTTAAAATTTGGCCTATTATTTAGTGAACAAGATACGTTTCTTGAGAAATAGCTATGCGTATCTATAGGTAGGCATTACTTAGTTTTTAAGCATAGAATTAATCTTGTACTCTTTGTTTTTAATTCTTATTTATTTTGTAAAGAATAAGTGAATTATTTGGTTACTAAAGTACAATACATAAAATGTTCTGATCGCAAAGAAGCGTGTCGACCTAGCCACCGCCAACACTACAGCCAAAGATAGAGATATATAAGAGATAGATAAGATTCTCTAGAGGCCAGCTGCCTATCCCAGAAAAATAGGAAGTAAGTAAGTATAGGTCCCGGCACGTAAGTTGAATCAATAAATATCAGTCTCTCCCTTTCGTTAGCAGATAAAATAAAAGAGAGGTAGCTATGGTATAAAGGTCAAGTTGTTTCCCGGCTACTATATTGACTGTCAAAATTATTTTTTTAAGGTGGTCACCGCCGATCCTTGCCCCGTGGTGAGGCGTTTGTGCCGACATGCTTGGTTGCGATACCAGTTGTTTAAAACAACTTGTTTTATTATATTGTTGGATCAGTTTCCCGGGAACCGCAGGTCAGTGTCAGCGAGGTTTTTCTCCATGTACTCGTCGGCTTCTCTCCGCATCTCCTCGTCGAAGTACTTCACCCAGCCGCCAGCCTGGCCTGCAGTGATAACAACAACGACATCATAACTGCCTGGACTAAAATGACTTAATTTAAATAGATTTATTCATTCATTGAGAAGATTTGCAGACATCAACAACACAATCTTAAAGTAATTAATACGCCCCTCTGCAAAGTTTTTTTAATTTATTTCACCAGCATTCAATATTCAATTGATGAACATAGACATACTTTCGGATCATTGACAATTGAAATGATGATGATGATGAGCGGGGGGAGCCAACTTTTGCCCCCTCCAGAAAAATATTTCAATCATCGTGTCTATCGCGCTAAATTAAAATGTAGGTAAGTATTTATATTTTAAGCGCGAGGATTAGAACCAACCACGATTCTAAGGTTAACTCACTGACTAAAGCTACCACAGTTTCTTTCCATCCAAAAATCATAGACTTTATAAAAATAAAAGCTGACCTTTCCTAAAGAAGGTTTTTTCCTCATTCTCCTTGTTCTGGAAGATGGGCGAGTTTTTCTTCATGTTGTCGAAGCTGAGGTGCTGAGCCAACTGAGCTTTCTGCTCGGCTGTGTACTCTTTGCCGAGGAACGCGCAGACCTTGTCGATGGAAGTTAGCAGGTCCTGTAAAAAAACATATAGGATCATAATGCTATGATCCGTTATGATTGCCTCGGTGGCTCAGTGGTTAGTGACCCTGACTTCTGGTTCAAAGAGGCGTGGGTTCGATCCCGACCTAGGGCAAACATTTTTTGTGTGATGAACAAAGGTGTTTGCTCTATGTCTGGGTGTTATTTAGGTACTATCTATATAAGTATGTATTTATTTAAAATATGTATAGTATACAAGTCTCTGGCAGCCATATCACAAGTTTTGCTTAGTTTGGGGTAAGATACCGTGTGTGAAATGTTCCCTAATATTTATTCATCTAAGCTAGCAGAACTCAATGGTTGAGACCGAGACTTACTACCTCCATGATTGTATGGCGGATGTCACTACCACTAGACCACCCGGTTTTTTCACAATGAAGTGAGTTAATGTGGGGTAACTTATGAAAGAGTTTTATCAGCACAAGGTAAAACACGTAAAATCAAAAACCTGTATTCACCTAAACAAATAATAAATCCGACCTGAGAAACTCCTCACGGATTTCCATCATATTGGATATCGGTTGAAAATGAAAAATAAATATGAATGTTGTGCAGCTTTTTGTGAACTGTACAAGTTTCCACATCGCCAACATTAATTAATTTGAAATGTTTATCACAAACAGATTCATATAAATACCTACCAAATTCTGGAATAACTCAGTGGGTATAAAAAATCTTCAAGAGCAGATATTCAAATATTTGCCCCTAAAATAAATTTACCTGTAAAATTTAATAACAGTTTAACTTAGTAAGTAAGTAAGAGTTTTAAAACCACTGACTTGTATCTAAATGCCACCTGCGGTCACCCATCCGAAAACTGACCGTGATGAAAGTTGATGGCTGATCGTTAAAGAACCTAGCTAGCCACAGAGATACCAGAGGGATAACTTGGTCGATCAAGAAAAGAAAGAAAGAGATGCAATGATTTTATATAGCATGAGTTAGAAAGAGACATAATAAGTGTTGGGTTTTGGGCAAAAATTGCATATTTTAAATAATTTGCGGTTTTTGAACGGACACGATAGTTCTAGGATGGTAATACAAAGTCCTTGGATGGTAGTCAACCACAGACTTTTAAAAAGTAAATGCAACAGGAATCGTGCTGTGGTTGGCTATTGCAGAGGAAGTCGTAAAAATAATAAATAAATTTACTAAGAATCATGGTCTGGGACTGACAGAGGTTTTGAAGACCGTTCTGGTCGAGCCGTCGGAGCGAAGAACAAGTCTAGATTAAAGCTTAAGGAACAATGTATTGGAAGAAATAAATCTACAAAGAGTTGTTGAAATAATAGTGTTTCTACTGCATCGAGTCCTCGGTTGTCCTCACATAAGTTTCTCGATTCAGTGGCTAGTTGCCGTGTTTTTCTCTCAGTAGTGTCAAATCCCAATACAATTTTGACAGTTTTGACAGCGCTAAGCCAAATTTTCCATACATTTTTGTGGTTGAGGATTGTCTCAAGCGTCAACAGCACTATCTCTCTAGTTGTAATAGCTCTGAGTGGCTAGCACGCTACGAGCGCTACGTTACTACAGACAGAAAACCGTTTTGTAGTGAAAAATATCTTTAAAACGAGATCGTAAAATCAAACATACCTTTTTCATGTCTTCATAGAATAAGAACAGCAGGTTTGGGTGAGACCGCCGCTCCCACGCTTCTTTGACGTGAGGCACTATGGGTGTGTGCATTACTGGAAAAACAATACTATTTGATATTTTTTGTATAGGTACAGGGTTAAGTATCTGTTTACTCTGTACCTCTAAGCCAAAAGGATCATTATGAACAACTTTAAATATGGCGCCAACACAAAATTCGAGAAAAAATCAGCAGTTCCGTACAAAATTGCAATTCGGAATCGATAAAATATACTTATGGTAGAACTAAATCTACAAAAAGTGCACTTATCCCTACCAGAAGGGATATCTTGGTAGGGATAAGTGTACCAGCCGGTTTTTTTCTCGAAATCTAAGTTGGCCCCGTAGTAAAAGTTGTTTTTAATGATGGTTTGAATAACCTATTAGGCTTAGTGTGCCAGTTCTCGATAACCCTGTATAAGAAGCCGGAAAGGATCATTATCATTGAGAGATATAATTTAGCATTTTCTTATTTTTTATACTCTACGAAAGAGCCAAGCAATGGCAAGTGTAGTAACAATAGTACTGGCTTTGACAGCTTATTTTTAGAAAGCCAATACAATCGAGACCGACACAAATACCTACACACCTTAAACTAAGTAACATAACTAAATAAATGACATAATAAGTCCGATTACAGAGGCGCCAACGTAACTATATTAGCTAAATAGCATAGTTCTGCTTTTTCACTTTAGGCATGCGATAGAGAGAACGCTTTTTACGCTGCTATTTAATTTACGCTGGCGCCTCTGTAATCGGGCTTTATATCTCTTTTTCATCGTGGCTTCGAAACGAAAAAAAACACTACTAACTTAGATTCCTTTTGAAGAGATCCCAGAACTCCCTCATAGTAACGCTGTCATCGAAGTACCGGAACATCTTGTGCATAAAATGGAAGGAGACTACCACGTCGCGAGGGTCGCGGGCCACGTAAAACACCTGGAAGAGTGGCTCAATAAGTTAGGTCCTTAGATTAAGTGGTCTCGCTGCAGCGCTCTACCGTAGTGAGAGTGAGACATAGAGAGAGAGAAAGAGAGTAATCATTAAGCTAAGGTTAGGTCATACAAGCGGGTTGACTTGCCCAAGTGACAGAATTTTTTTTGTAACCGTCCTCTTCCACCTATTGTACCCCCTTTAGTTTAAGGGACCTTTTTTAGGTATTATTACATTGTTACTTTATAATTTAAATGTACCTACTCGTATGTTTTATTTCTAAATAGTTTAAGCCGTAGTTAGTTTTTAAAATTTTCCTTGAATCCATTATTAATAATAGCAATTGATATTCTATCTAAAATTATAATCACAATAATTATCTGTTACGTCACAGAGGTGACAGAGTTATTAAGCCGCTTGAATACCTCTGACATGGCTAAGTCTACTGGACATAGTGTAGTTTGTTTTAATCATTTAGGTGAGCCAGGGGTCTTCAGGCCAAAACGCTAACACCAGGGCAGCATCTCGGCATAGGTAGGTACTTGTATATTTGAAGTCTTTTATTGTTGAAAGTCAAAGCCTATTTCGATGTCGCCGCGTAGTAGGTGTGTAATCTAAACAGTACTCACTGAAGCCTTAGATAAAGTTTTCGTATGCCTCCATACGAAAAGTTAGTAGCAATAAAGAAAAAAAAATACATTTGAAGTACCTATGTAGTTCTTCCTCGTTTGTGTCACCTACATGGAAACAACTGTAGTATTCGTTTAAGTGCTTTCTTATAAAACCCATCTGTCAAAGGTAATTTTCGATAGAAGTTGAAAAGCCATTGTTATGTGCTACCTTTGCAGTATCCAACAGCTTCGGCGGTAGCAGAGAGAACGGCAGGTGGCTTTTCACATATCTTGGGGACGGCATATTCGGGAACGTGTGGAAATCGTCGTGCGTGGCCTTAGGACCAGTGACGTTCAACGCAGGCTTCTTGGTCTCCGACTCTAGCGTAGGATATCTGTAACGAGGACAGGAATAAGTGATATATAATAACGAATTTGTACAGTGGCACAATCAGTTTTTGAATTTAGAATTTGTGCGTAGCCGCTGCACGTAGAAGTAAGGTACAGGTTGCGATGCCGTCCGCCGTCCAACATAACATGCAATTAGATAAAGATATATTTATTTATATGCAAGATCACATACATTAAGTTGCAATTAGATCTTACTATAAGACTAATTAACTTAGGTACATGTCACCCTGTTTCATAGAGCATTGCAAAGTTTTAGCTAAATATTTAAGTATGCTAAACAGTGTAATAGAAACTTGGAAAGAAAACATTTAATAGAGTCTAGCAAAAATAACGCTAACAGTAATTATGGTAACAGTTCACAATTCAGATTTCACAATTTCCAATGACAAAATTATGTTTCTTAGGTATGTTTAGTATTAGTAACTTATCTGGCTAGATATGGCTACAGATAGTTTTTATCTTATGTAGTTTTAAAAACTACTCTAGAACTAGCTTAATGATTAAGTTTTATAATTTATTTCAGTTTTACAATTTATCATCAAAAAAAATATCTAACGTATAGTAGCATTTTTGTATTTTGATAGTTTTTACAAGATAATAAATGTGTGCTGAAAATAGATAAATAAGATGTATTATTTTTTCGACTTCTGCCATTTTTTTAAATAGATTTCAACTGGTTCAATGTCAGTGGTTATGGAACGGAGTATAGCATTATGGGCACCTTTGCACCAGGAACAATTCATCATCATCATTTTCAGCGTGTCACCACCCACTGCTGAGCGTAGGCCTCTCTTCTTGTACGCCATTCATCTCGATTTTGTGATAATCTCATCCAGGTTGGACTGTTACAATGTCGTCGACCTAACGAGCTGGCGGACGCCTCATGCTTCGTTTGCCGTAACGCGGCCACCATTCTGTTAAGAGTGCGCCTAATGCCACGAAAAAACAGATTTCACCCGCGCTTCTTACATCGCCCGCTATCATCTATGCTGCTTTGTGTAGAGTCGAAAATCGCATGACACAGTTCACGATGATTTTGGCTTCGAGCGCCAGCTTACATTTTTAGGTGACATTTTATTTATTTATTCAAAATTTAAGCATATATTAGGAAAACTAATCGATTCCTCTACTAGAACATTAGTCTGGCTACGTAATTTGTCAAAAACAATGTGGTATTGTCGCTGATAATTTCGAGCATTTGAAAAAAAAAAAAAAATTTATGATGCGAAGTTTTAATTTTTTTCTAAAGTAAGCATATTATTTTCCAAAATTCTACGCGATTACTCTGCTCCTATAGGTTTTTCCTTTCCTATAGTATTTTTTTAATATGGATATTTATGTTCGTTACCTTTACACCACGTCTTTAAAAATACACCTTTCGCTTGATTTTGGCATTAGGCGCCCCCTTAAGGGTTTTGTCCACCTGCCATCGTTACGAACCATTAGGGGTGGATTATTTGATTTATTTGGTTAGTTTTAAATCTGAATTCGATTTTGCATTATTTTTGACATGTATTTGATTTAACTGAAATAAATACATTTATGATTTAAAAAAAGTAGGACACCACACCAATACAAACATATTGTATTGGTGATTACTAAATACACGTGCCAATACAATTCACAAGGAACGTATCAGATAAGAACTATGAATCAGCCAAAATTTTGAGTCGTAGTCAATTCTCTTATCTTGATACTCAATTAATACTGATCTTATCTTAATGCACAAACAATAATCTTCAGCAAAGCAATCAATTTCAATTTGTTTTTTCCTTAAGTAACATTACAGTTTCAACCAATATATAGCCCGAGATCCCACTACAAGAACTGCAAACCAATTTTTTTACGTAATTATAATATTGTAACGCAGTAGGCGCCCGTTGTACGTATGCAGTAACTATGATGTAATCTGCGGTGTTTACGTGATCCGGTTCTGGGAAGCTCTATTGTTCTGCGTTTTTATTAGTGCCTTTTGTTTTCGGTTTTATGGCTTTATGACTCGAGCGGGATCAGTCTTTGTATCTCGTCTATTGTTTAGTTTATTTGTTGGGTGTTTACGTATTTGAAAAACAATAGGGATTCTCGAACTTTCAAGTTGTTTACTTGTTAACACAATAGCGTTTATTAAGATCGAGTAATGTTGCGAAATATCTCGCAGGTTCGAGACTGTAGGAAATAACGGATATAAATACGCCGGCCGACCCTTGGGGATCAGTTGTTCGTTTACCGTCGAAGCGATAACATCTCGTGCAATTGTGAAGTGACTAGTTTGTGTGAATATCAGTGCCAGTGTGAAGTGTTTGTGCGAACCAGTTGTGTTGTGTGTTTTTGTGATTTTTGTGAAGTGATTGTGTGCAATAAAGTGCAAAGTGATTAATCGGCGTTTTAACTGATTATCCAAGAACCCGAGATGGGTTCTAATGGGTAACAATATGATGATGAATATGAATAGCAGAATATATTGAAACAGAGTTGCCTTACGAAATGTGGCCACATCTCGTAAGGCAAGTATTAGAAATTAAATAATGTTTAGTTAATTTATAGGAAAATATATCCTTCATTTGTATTTTTGACCGACGAACCACATGAGGAGCATATACAATTCGTTTGTCTAACCACGCCTAACTTTTTTCGTAGTAGTCAATAATTATTTTTTTATTAGAAAGAGTATACTTCGAAATTGGTCCTATTTAAATTTTATTGAAATCGGCTGAGCCATTTTTGATAAATGAACAATAATGTGAACAATGCTACGTCGATCCGTGCGTAATATTTGCGAATTCTGTTCACGGGTGAAGTCGGTCATGCTAGTTTTTGCAAAAAATAATCTTGTATACGAATATATTAAATAGGAGAATATATATTTACCAGCAAAATGTGACCGCCAGTATTTTTGATTGAAAAAAGTTCGATTGGTTTTTGACAAAACATTTCATTCAAACATACAATACAAATACGTTTTAACAATTAATGAAATGAATGGAGTACATTCTAGACTTATTCCAGAAATTAACATTTTATCAGTGGAATTACATGGAATAACATAGGTAGAATCCTTCATAATTATTGTAATGAACAATCGAGTATCTTCTAGGTAAGCGAGCTACACCCTAGCCCACATAATTATCTGCTTAGCATCTGGCAGAATCATAGAATGGAATGGAATGGAATGGAATGGAATGGAATGGAATGGAATGGAATGGAATGGAATGGAATGGAATGGAATGGAATGGAATGGAATGGAATGGAATGGAATGGAATGGAATGGAATGGAATAGAATAGAATAGAAAACGCTTTATTGTTCACACAATTTAAAATATAACAATAAAATAATACAATGTAATTAGAATAGTGCGACAACCGGCGGCCTTATCGCTTAGAGCGATTTCTTCCAGGCAACCTGAATCATCAATACGTTTAAAAGAGAAAAAATGCCAAGTAGATAGGCAGAATGTAACAACAAACAAAAACACTTTATTAGACAACCAAATTACATAAAAAACAGATTATAAGGACAAAAACAAAACAATAGGTCTCTAATTGGCGGCCTTATCGCTTTAAGCGATTTCTTACAGGTAACCAAGCATGAACAGAAAATAGAAATTAAAAAAAAAACTTGGTTAAAAATGTAGTTAAACGCGTCCTACCAATATTATAAACGCGAAAGTTTGTGAGTACCTATGTATGGCTATGAAATTCGTTAAAGTTAAGGAATTACACAAACTTAAAAACAAACAGTTTTATTCTATATACGAGTATTTTTTTTTTTTTTTTTTTTTTTTTTTTTTTTATCGAAAAATTACCTAACCACAGACTCCAGGGTCTGTGCCCTTTGTTAACTAAAGATAATTATTAGATTTTACTGTACAAATAGAGTTGATACATGGTTAAATCTAAGTCTAAGCTATTCTGTCGATGCATTGCGTGAAAGCCACAAGCAGACCGGCGACCCGCTAGCAGCACCCGATCACGAGTATGACACATGTGCCCGCCATCGCTCTCCTCGACCATATTTGAGGGAAGAGAACGACCCGACACATAATGCCGCCACAAGAAGTAGCCTTCGATGGCGAGCATGAATGCTTGGGGCTTGCACGCAATGCTTACACTTTTTCAGGTCCTATGGCAATTCTCCTTCTCCTGGCCCAGAGCCTCCATCACCGCTTCGTTCCGATCCCTGACGGCCATCTGTAGGTTGTATTCCTTGATGGTCTCCGATGATGCAGACGATGCTCGCCGCACGAATCGACTAATGGCATCATCTTCGATGTCGTCGGCGTAGTAGATGAAGGTCCCAGTGTGCCGTGATAGTGCAACGACCGCGTGTGAGACACTCTCGTGTAGTCTCATTTTTGGCTTTGTTTTTATGACGATTACCGACTCGTATGTTAGTCCCTGAGCTTCATGGATGGTAAGGGTGCGTGATCCTGATCCTCCCCCGTAACCTTGACTTATGAGGGCCTCCTTTTCTTCCTGCGTATGCACTAAGAAGAGGGTGTTGGGGAGGGTTTTGGATATTTGAGCCCCCTTGAACCTTTTCTGCTCAAGAGACCTAACACGGGGGACTGAGGAATATATACCTGAGTATATTTCCCTTAACGCATACGCAACATCCATTGGGTTCCTATGTGTGCAGAGCAACTCCTGGGTGATATTTGCAACCAGGGTCGGGCGATGGTACCTCATCTCGAAGAGATTTTCTCTGTCGATATATGGCAACTGATTGATGTCTCCAATGAGGACAAGTTCGCTAGCACCAGACAGCCGGGCAGCCATTATTATGGCTCCAAAATGGTTCATTAAAGCTTCGTCAACCAGAAGGCGACTGAAGCTTTCTTTTCCGAAACCATTGACGAGAGATGAAGCCATGGTTCGCACTCTGGATTTTACCAGATCTCCTATTCGATGCGATAACTTCTCTCTCAGGTCTTTTGCTGCCTCTGTTGTTGTAGTGATGATAGCATCCCTATCCACATCAAAGTTTCGAATCACCCATGTTGTCTTGCCACAACCTGGAACCCCGTTGACCCATTGTATCTTTGGTACCGCCCAGTTTCTCCAGCCTGCCTCGACGTCCGAGCTCTGTTCTATGGTTTTAGCCATCTCGAGGATTCTATCGTCCAGCATTATCTTGGTACACTTGGCGGTGACAACAATTGGGTCGTTCGATGGTATCGCGTACTTTGGTCTTCCTGTTCGCTCCGTTTCCCCCCCATTCAACTCCACAAAGCCACTTACTGCGCTGTAAGCTGCCATATGCTGTCCTTTCATAGTCCCTCTGATAACTTGGGAAGTGACGTTATTGTATATGGCAGCTTCCGCCTCCTCGAGTCTTGATTTTAGTAAACTCTCGCTTACCGAACCACCTATTCTAAAGAACTCCAGAATGTTATCGCAGTTCTTGAGATTGACATTTTTCGTCGCTCTCAATAAGGCTAGGTATTCGATAAAGGCGTTTCTCGCGTGGTCTCGTGGCGCTGTGGCCATGATATAACAAGGCGAACTGACCTGTCCCATGTCGGCTCTCGTTCGGGTTGCCTGAGATCGTGAAACTACTCTCGAGGTCACCGTTGTCTGTGGAGGTGCTGTTTTTGGTGTGAATCGGAACAAGCTCTGCGCTGCTGCCCTGAAAAGACCCGATATGGAACCATCGTTACCGGTTGGACGGTAAACGGGTTTTTCAGAAGCTGCTTTTAGCTCTGCTCTTTCTGAACCAGATTGGATGGCTGAATTTGGAATCGGGTGGCCCCAGCTGTCTGTTGCATCATGAGGGTCGCAACTCGGGGACTTCAGAAAACTCAAATTTTCTCCTCTGTCCTCATAAGCGACAACCTCATGGTGCACAGATGCCTTAATGCAACCCAACCGGTCTGCGGCTTCCGCCCTCAACCGTTCAACTACCATCGCATCCACGCTTATCACCCGGGGAGTGCTGTCCACTTTTATGCTGAGATATTCAAGCAGTGAGCTAGCCTGCGCGAAAGGTGTCTGGGCGGCCCACTCGACTAGTGCAATCGTTTTGTTTTTCGATCTCACCAGTCGGAATTGGTGGCCGCCTGCCTCGCACACTGGCATAGCGTCGTAGGATTTCCGCTTCATTGTTTCTTTGGAGGTGCTCCCGTTAAGTAGACATGCTAATCCAGGCGATAGACGCACACGTTTCCGGTTCCGGTTGGCAAAAGGTTATTCCAAATCTTTCCCGAGTATTTGTTTAAGTAGCTAGAGTGGCAGCGTTACGCACACGTGGATGAGATCTCAGAACTGACATCTCGTCCAAGTGAGCTAGTTTGCATCTTTCGATTTTACCTATTGAGAAACATGTAAAAAGAACCGTACCTAGGTGTAGATATAGTTATCTCTTCCGAGTATCGTAAAAACAAAAATTTGGAATAAAAAAACCTGTTAGCTACAGGAGCCTTGTATCATTTAATTGAAGCTACATGTATCTCGTAGATAAGGCAGTAAAGCCACAGCATAGTGGAACTTCGTTGTTCCCCTTGTTCCCTGAGCCTTCGGGAGCCGCCTGAGTCACGAACTAGTCTTTACTTACTCCGTACATACACCTGGAGCTTGGAGGCAAGGCTTGAAACCCCGGTTAATTTTCTAACCGGTTAAGACCTAAAGTACCTACAAGATAACTTTATTTTTCGGTTTCGTCTAATTCTAATTGAGGTCTATTTTAAGGGTTTTTGTTTAACAAAGTTCGCATTTTGGTTGAACGGAATAAACCGGGTTGGAACAGTTCTTTCCACCCTTGAAAATCCGGTTAATTTTCGAATTGGTTACGACCTAATGTACACGATAACTTTGTTTTTCGGTGTCGTTCTAACAGAGGTTAATTAAAAGGGTTTTTTTTCTTGTTCAATAAAGTTCGCATTTCGGTTGAACGGAATAAAGCGGTTTAGAACAGTTCTTTCAGAACAGTTTAGCGCGCCCCTCTCGCGGAATAAACCACTTAGCAAAGGTTTTTGATACACTTTTTAACGGTTACGCTCCGAACGAAAAAATCATAGAAACCAGATTTAACCGTTTTAATAAACCGGTTTCAAGCCTTGCTTGGAGGTATTGGCAGTTGAATTATTAAAATGGACTAGAACCTATTTCGAACTTTTTCTAGCACAGACCGTAGTTATATTGTACAAGTACATATCGTAATATTTATTATTATTTATTATCTTCTATTCACATAAAATCACAAGCAAACCTTGGTCCTTTGGTAGGCATCAGTGGGGCCGAAGTCAACACGTAAAAATTAAAATTGGCTTATAAGTTCAAAAATTGTAAAGATTTTGGTAGAGATAAAGAGGGAATGTCTTGTCCCAGTTGTCCCTTTCCCAAAAAGCATAACATTGTAGGACGAATGTTACGAGTACACTTACAGGCATAATCTGCTGTAGTGCGCTCTTTATCTAGCAAGAAAATAAATGTTCTTGTAACTTCTTCATTTTTAGTACATTTTATTTTTGTTTTCGTTAATTGGGGTTAACTGTTACAAGAGCACATATACAAAACATATTGTCAACTACCCTATTGTGGGTCCCGATTGTTCTAATGTCAGAAGTCTTCAAGAGGCTTTAACACCCCCCCCTAAAAAGTTACTTAAGATGGAACCGTAGAAAATAGTAGATTGTATAATAGGGGAGCAAAGTAATATTTTTACGGCGAATCCAGAGCGAAGTGTAATAGAATTGTAAGTGTAATTCTGTAGTAGAATCCTGAACGAGGGATTCAAAGTACGTCGCCCGAGCCAAAAATATATTTTGCGCCCGAGTGGTACACTCTATTATTCTTCAAAGGCGCCTCATATTTTATTGTAATACTATTATTTAATAAAACGTAGAGTAACAACTAAATTGAAATTAAATGGTATCTAATAATAAAACAAATGAAAACTTATATTTACATTCTTTTCATTCATTTTCTTGGCACTGAACACTTTGAATATAAATGATTTCGATAAAATTTAAATGGGACCAATTTTCTCTTTCCAATAAAAAATGAATTACTCAAATCGGACTACTATGAAAAAGTTATGCGTGGTTATACATTAAAAAAAATATATTATTATACGCGTCGAATTGAGTACCTCCTCCGGTTCGTCGGTCAAAAAAGAGCTTACCGTCATATGACACCAGGCGAGCTATAGTGAATCACCTAGTTAGTTATCAAGACGAGAAGCCCAGGTAATAGAGTGATAGGGCCTATGTGTCATTTTCGGCTACGCAATGATTCAGCGTGGCACGCTTCACCGTTAGTCACGTAGGGATAAAAGTAAATAAACATATTGATAGCCAATCATTTGATAAGATAGAGGAGAGCATGCGCGGGTGAGGTGATTCATGTATCGTAATAAGCCCCACTGGCATTTCCGACATGGAAAATTATATCGAAGTATATCTAATTACTATACTGCCCGTACCTACGCCATGTTATTGGGTCAGTATTACTCAGTATGGAGTATAGGTTCAGGGCGTGTATCTAGAAGACGGTATTATTGTAGGATATCATTGTACTCGTCATTCTGGACAACTTTTACTTTGGGAGCAACTCTGATATCGTGAAAAATAAAACAGCTGTTTCATCCTACTAATATTATAAACGCGAAAGTTTGTGAGTTTGTGAGTAAGGATGGATGGATGTTTGTTACTCATTCACGCAAAAACTACTGAACGGATTGAGATGAAACTTTGATATAATATAGCTTATATATAAGAACAACACATAGGCTATAAATTGTAACGATATTGCCTAAATTTTTCATAATATAACGATAAGTGTAAAGTAAGATCTGAGAACTCTGAGAAGCTATTCTAGAGTGCGCTTCAAGAAATGTCAAAAAGAAACAACTGTCGAATCGAACAACCGTCAAATCGCTTTTTGTTTTATTTTTTGGATTTTCTACTTCCTTTATTAAGGATGGTAAGGCAGGGCCTCGGGTTTGAAAGACGGAACGTGATATAGTCTACTTTTTATCTCAGATAAATAAAGGGTTCCCATGGGATAGCATAAAAATCAAAATATCATGCGGGCGAAGCCGCGGGTAAAAACTACCTAGTACGAAATAAATGTACGAAGATTAGGAGAAAATGTAACAGTTGATTTTTTTTACGCTTTCAGTTTTGGTCCCTTAGCAAAAGTTGTTTATAATGATGAGCGCAATGATATCCTTGAGTAACCTTCGTCTAGAAGAATAATTGAGTCATAAGGGGTGTATTCTAACCCCTTATGACTCAATTATTCTTCGCGGGTCGACTAACAATGATAAATTAGCACTTTAGCTCGATGAAAATTGACGAAAACTTAAAAAACTCAAATCATTTATTGCAACATATGAAATTTACATGCGGTTCTTAGTTAACATGTTTGTATAGATATACATTGGCTGGTGTTCGATGAATTCGCTGTATACTAAAAGTGTTGTACTGTTTATGTATCTACTAGCTTTTGCCCGCAGCTCCGCCCGCGTGGCATTTTGACTTTTGTGCTATCCCACAGGAACCTTTTATTTTTTCGGGATAAAAAGTAGCCTAAGTCACTTCCCGGCCTTTGAATTATATCCATGCCAAAAATCAAGTCTACCTGTTGCTCCGTTGCTGCGTGAAAGAGTAACAAACCAACAAACTATTCGGATTAATAATATTAGTATGATTAGTACGATGTACGATGTACGGTGTCTCTCTGCGGGATCGAATCAGAAATGAGGAGATCCGCAGACGAACCAAAGTTACCGACATAGCCCAGCGGATTAGCAAATTAAAGTGGCAATGGGCAGGACACATTGTTCGAAGAACGGATGGCCGATGGGGCCGGAAAGTTCTCGAATGGAGACCACGGACCAGCAAGCGCAGCGTAGGACGTCCACCGACTAGGTGGACTGACGACATAATAAAAATCGCAGGAACGCGCCGGATGCAGGCCGCTTCCAACCGGCCTTATTGGAAATCCATGGGGGAGGCCTATGTCCAGCAGTGGACATCTTACGGCTGATAGATAGATAGATTAGTACGATAATACAATTTCCTAGGGCTCAGTAGTACGCAGTTGAAGCGGTGCAAGAGAGCCTGGTGGTGAACGAACTATAAGTAAGGCAACGAACGGCTCTAATCAGATTCCAGGGGCTCTATGATTGCATCATTAAAACGGCTAAACGTATGCGTAAATGGTCACGAGACCTAGTAAGAGCGGGAGCGAGCACTGAAAAATGCTTATGCGAATAGGAGAGCATAGCATGCGATACTCTGCGATCGTTAGATTTTTATTTTTATGAAGTATAGGGCTACATTTGACCATCAACTTACCTGATGGTATAAGCGAAATTGTAGCCGAAGATGGAGTATGTAGACCTAGAATATACCTATTCACTCTTGACTTGAAGATATCCAAATTGTAATTGTCAGGAAACAATGACGGAGGCAGGGCATTCCAATCCCTGGCGGTCCGCATGAAGGAAGAAGTGAATCGCTTAGTACGAGCAGTTGTAGGTACGTATGTCGACTATGGCAATAAGGATGGTATTTAAGCGTTTTCCGGCATGTCCTGTTGTGAACAGGAGATGAAGGAATTAGGTCGTGGAGTTCGAGCGCACAGGCGCACACTCGTCGAAATGGAGCTTATAGAAAATTGCCAGACACGCCACTAAATAATTCTAACGTTTCAAAATCTAGCCACCAATCGTCGTCCACCCACATCGTAAACCACAGGCTTCTTGTGGGTGGATGTCCTACGCTGCGGATATCAGTGCATAGTGTCCATTCGATAATTTATCGGTCATCGTTATCCTAGTAGATTTATCAATATCGGTGCAATTGCACCAGGTTGATTGTATCTATAAAAGCATGTAAATATTTTATAACATATTTGCTCGTAAAGTGGCTGTAATTACACCAATTTCAATATCGTAATATATTTCATTACGCACTTGTGTGTTATTGTAATGTAAAACGCACAAGTTTTTTTTAATAAAGTAACATGCACGAATTTTAAAGATGATCCGTTTAAAAATGAACGATACTATTAAAAATCTTAGCAAAGAGTTTTAATGTCAGAAAAGTGGTCAATATTTTATGAATAAAATTAACTTTGACTAGATGAACTAGATAAAAATTATTTCGCGCGCTTTTTCTTTTCGCTGTATTGTTTTTTTTTTTTGGAAATGTCGTCAAGTAGTGATGAATTTACTTTCACTCAAGAGAGTGAGAGAGAGATTGGGGAAATTGTAAATAATAATAATAATAACTTGACAACATTAAAAATGCCAACTGGCAACGTAACAACCACTTTTAAAAATTGTTCAAATTTCTATAACTGCATTAACAAGTAATTAAAGATTTATTCGTTTAAGAAAGTCAGAGTTTTATTAATTTCCTCGCAGATATGTTATAAAACGTCGTATCACATACGTGCGCTTTGAAAATTACAGCCTCTATTTCCTTATAGCCCTCGCCTACAGTTTGGGCTATCAATATCGCCTCGGCTGTAATTTTCAACTTACCGCACTTGTATCATAGTGTACTATTACTGCTAATTTTGCAGATTGATTTTATCGTTAAGTACTTTACGTGCTAAGCGTAATTAGTCATTAACAGCTTTTTAACCGGTAACATTCTCACTCGCACATTTGTGCGCTCAGAGCAAATACAAAAATCAAGAGAGAATGTTGTGAACAAACAAGTGAGGCCGACCAAAACTACGCCTCGCCATGTAAAGACAATCACACACACATCAACGTACAAGGAAACTACGCCTTGGCTTGTCAGTCGAACTATGGCGGCGCAGCAGTGACGCACTCCACACATGTATAAAAAACCGGCTTCACTTGACTGTTCAACGACGTTCCCTCTTGATTTTTTTATTTGCTCTGAGTTTGTGCTTTTTAGTTCATTGGCATTGGATTTTCATAATCGCGAAAATAAGTCAGCTGTTTCATACATTTTGTTGAAAGTTGATGGACTTTTTGTATGAAACAGCAGATTTTTTCGTGATTTCAAGTTGGTCTCATTGATGAGTAGGTAAAATGGTTTCCTAAAATATGTCTGTTATCTAAAGAAAAACTTCGTTTAGCAAATAATCATATTCACTCAAAATAAATTTCTAAATATACGTATACCTACTAGATTTTGCTCGCGGCACCGCCCGCATAAGTTTTTTTTTTTGCTATCCTTTTCTTTTTTTTGGGATAAAAAGTAGCCTATGTCACTTCCCGTCTTGTCAAACTATGTCCATGGCAAAAATCAAGTCAATCCATTGCTTCGTTGCTGCGTGAAACAGGAACAAACCATGCATTCCGATTAAAGGGAAATAAGGATAGCATGGATGAAAACATAACATTTATGAAGAACTGCTGTTATACGAAGATCAAAATTCTGATATCATTGTAAGAAAAGCCTCGTTTAGTCGATAACCACCAAAACATTCTGACTAAGTCATGACCTTGCAATCTATCAAACCGATATCTGTATAAATAAACCAGCTCCTAATGTTCTAATCATGATATTTGACGATAAAATGTGATAAGAGATTGAGCGGTTTGTATTATGATACATTCCATTTACCTGTTTTTATCTTACTACCAGCAAGTACTTAATTTAGTTTTATTTTACTGAAAATAACTGAACCACAGACTCCAGTATGCTGAGTGTGAGTTTTGTCGTAAACATGACTCGTTCTTCGGCGAGCGCGTAAGCATGTAATTTGTATGAAGAAATATACAGCGCCACTAGCGGCGCGTTTTTGAAACACTATGTGCGAGTGCAAGTTTATACAAATTACATGCTTACGCGCTCGCCGAAGAGCGCGTCATGTTTACGACAAAACTCACACTCAGCATACAGGGCCCATTGTTAGTAAGTTAGTACTGTGGTTTGAGTAATGCCACGAGCAGACCGGCGCGGCAGCGGCGACTCGTAAACCGCACTCGATCACGAGTTGAGTAATTTAAGTACCTAACTTAGTTTGGTAAGTAATTTAACATTAATCTATCCATCAGCTATAGGACGGCTACTGCTGGATTTAGGCCTCGTCTATGGATCTCTAATAAGATCGGTTGGAAGCGACTTGCATTCAGACAATCCAGAGCGATGCTGCTGTCTTTCTGAGGTCTTCAGTCCACCTTGCCAGACGTGAATTTGTTGAATAACCATGTGTAAGGTTATTTAGAACGATTGCACTGAGCTGGAGAGGAGTGATTTAACCATCATTATGAACAACTTTTACTGTGTCGCCGCAATATTCGTCAAAAAACAGCTGTGTCATAATTTTTTTTGATTTCTCTTTTTTTGAATCACTCTCTATAGATCCAGCCGATAGATCCACGGTAGTGAGACATTAATTTCTCATCGGATCTATTTTTTATATTGGCAGTTAGAAATGGATCTAGAGGGAACGATTTATCTCATTAGATCTATCGTGTATTTGACTGTGTTAAAAGTAGATCTAAAGGGAATTTATTATCCTAGTAGATCGATCTTACCAAACATAAATATTTTATGGATCTACGGAGAACCTGAATTATTTTAATAAATTCTTATATTTTCGCGACTAGGTAAGAGTGACATGTCCAATAGATAATTGTCATTCATGATATTATGAATTCGAACTTCAGAATGGATAATTTTAATTGGGATAATGTTTTTGATATTAATACAGGTAAATATATGTACATAACTATACAGTTATGTACATATATTTATCCAGATGACATGACATTATATACATAATGTCATGTCATCTGGATAATTTTCTTCTCGATACGAAATTGGATCTGAACTTTTATTGTAATTAGATCAAATAAGAAAATATATTCCTGATGGATACATCACTCCAAAAATGGATCTTGTGAGATTGGATTCTCTTACTAGATCCGTTTATTATTCTAAATGGATCTACTGGTAAAAAATGTATCATTAGAAATATATTGGCTGGATCTATAGAGAGTGATCCAATTTTTTATAATGGCTCCATAGTGAAAGTGGTTCATACAAATGGCCTGAATGATGCCCTTTTGGCTTAGTGCAACTGTTTTGAATAACGTTGTGTAGATATGAGATATTTTTGCGTTTGACCGCATCCTGTCTGGTGTTAGCAGATATGAGTGCATTTAATATTGGCTTTGACATACAATTAATCAAAAATATATTTACAAGGTATAATTATAACTTATAAAATACTAGCTTTTGTCCGCGGCTCCGCTCGCGTGGAATTTGACTTTTGTGCTATCCCACAGGAACCTTTTACTTTTTCGGGATAAAAAGTAGCCTATGTCACTTTCCGGCACTCGAACTATATCCTAGCCTAAAAATCAAGTCAATCCGTTGCTCCGTTGCTGCGTGAAAGAGGAACAAACCAACAAACTTTTCGGATTTATAATATTAGTAAGATTTACGCATTTTAATAACTTTACAATTTACATAGAGTCATTCATATCTACTCGAATAGCCTTCCGCACGAAAGTCCTCGGCCAAACGTACCTAACAAGCTAGCGGTGTTGCCCCGCTGGATAGCCAGGGAAATTTGCTGGACAAGGAACCATCCCGAGCAGAAGTCGCCTCCTCTCTCCTTCAAACGACGACCCAGGTCCTGGACGAATCACCTAGCCTCGCAACCCTAAGGTAAACCCAGCAGTCTCGACGGCGAAAGAACAAAATAGTGCTCTGGTTCCAGGCAGGCACACTTAAAATGCAGCTGGCTCTGCTCCCGCACCAGCTGATAGCTGAGTAGCGGGGAGGTGGCAGGATGAAAACTAGAACTTAGAAGTAGTTACAAGACTCATTTATCTTACTCATTTATACTAAATAAAAAATAAAACACCGGTTTGCACTCACGTATGATATCGCGGCCGGGCCGCTGGGAACCCGACCGGTTTCGGAGTAAGCAGTACTCCTTCATCAGGGAATACGCGCGCTCCCGTCGATTTATATTTTAAAAATTCAAACAGGTATCCTCACCAAACGCCAAAGATTCCAGCTGACTGACTCCGGGGTAATGTTGTACACCGCCATGACAACGTAATACCAAGAATTCAGCTTTTAGTAAGTAGTTCCCCGGGCAGTTACGCACGTATGGCATCCCACAGCATTGCAGCACCCTCTCTGCCAAGGAACCAGCGTAAGGCCATCCGGTTAGCAGTCCGAACGCGATAAACTTGGAGGCTCCAACACGCATAACCATCAATAATATAAATTCACTCATATCTGCTTATTTACTTTTATCATACTGTTTACTTACTCTATGAAAGCATATTTTAAGTTCGCGCCGCCATCCTTCAGACCTCCGTAGTCTAAGTTGTTGTGGACCAGCCATACCAGTTCTTGTAGCCAAGTCGTTCCTAAAAACAAGATAATGTTATCACTAACCGCATAACGTCAACAACTCGTTGAACGGACAGGTTTCTAATGCATTAGCTCGTTAATCTAATGTCAAATCTTATCGGTATCATCGGTATGCAAAGTCTGTGGAATATAATTTATTCCCAAATCCAAATGTAAATGTAATACGAAGAGGGCTATTGCAAAAATGTATTTAGCTTAGACCACCACCTTGTACTGTACCTGAATATTAGTTTTATAATTTGGTAAAATGATTTAATTCAAAATTGCGCTAATGAGATGGGAAAATGGTGTATAAAATCCTCATAAAATCCCATCTTCTAAGTAATATTATATTTTCTTTGTCTTGTTATCCGTATGATTTACGTATTAGATCTGATTCTAGTCTGGTAGCCTAATGGCATACAACAAGTCTACGAATCATGAAAATCATAATCGTGAAACTAACTAGATCAATCTGTGGAAGAAGAGGATGTCGCAGTAGGTATAATCTTGAAACTAACCAGATCTGGAGAAGGAGGTGACCCAGATGTCGTCAGGTTTCGGCTGCAGGTTGTATATTTCGGCGGCATGGTCGGCGTACCCCGCCATGGATAGGTAACCTTCGGGACCCACTCGAACGAACGGCCGGTTGTAATCTGGAAACGTTCATTATTAGGTAGGTATCTAAAACTTTAGGTAAAATGTCTTTTTTATTCAATTCAGACCTCCCCAATAGCCTCTTAGAATTTAAAACCTGTTGGAAACGGCTTGTAACTAACGACCTTAATCCTTATTAAAACGTTCACTGACTAGGTAGAGAGACGGCTTTCCGTCTCTTTATCTAGTCAGTGAACGTTCTACGCTAAGCCTACCAGAACGTGGTCTCCATTCGAAAACCAAGTGGCGCCATTGCACATCAGTTTCCCGCGGTGTGCCCTGGCCATTGACACTTTGACAAGCTCATCTACTGGATTACATCAGAAATTTTATTCGCTTCCCGTATACCCGCTTCGTACTCCTTATTTCCTATTCGATCTCGTAGAGAGTCTCCGAGCATATAGCTCTCTCCACATCTCGTTGGGATACTTTGAGCTTGCATTTATAATCTTGCCTGCTTGTACCTTAAAGTAGGTACACAGTTAAGCATCATTTATTACAAATAAGTAAGAAAAAGTATGTGTACCTTTATAATATTTCTTGATGGTTGCATCTTCCTCTTCAGTAACATTTACGATTTTGAGAGGAAAATCAGTCGTGGACATTTTGGCGTCTGAAACACAGAATTGACTCATATCACTAGTTAGAAGGTTAGATGCTTAGAGAAAAGTGAAAACGCCATACAAAATGGCAAATAAGATGTAGAAGAGACATACTTGGTTAGCTTGAATATAGAATTTTTACCGGGACTAATACCTGAAACAAAAAAAATATAAGAGCATGATTTATTTGAAAATAGGTCATCAATAAAACCAATTCTGTATATTTAGCGAATAAAATAATGTTTAGGGAAAATTGACATAGCTTGTTATGTCCTGAGACACGTATATAATCGTGGTAATTTTGTTTTTTTTGTGATCCACCGGCTGTCGCTCATAACTAGCTGATAAATATTTTGTGTTGGGTGGGTACATCAAATTCTAAATCTAAGGAAAGAAAAAATGCCAAGTCGTTGGGTAGGTGTGAGTCTGTTTGCGTGGCCACATAAGTAAATATGTGGTCGAAAATTGGTTATATGTTTCTTTATTTGAATATCTTAGCTTGAAGTATTCTCCATGGTTACAGTTTCAAATGTCCATACTTACTAGAATTAATACATATGTATATGATCAGCACTTAGTCTCAACTATGTGTATTACTTGTATTTGCATATTGAACCTAAATTAGGTAATTGTGCCTAGATTTCGGCAATAAAATTTAATTTCAGTTTATTTACTCGATAAAAAAATAATCAAATTCTTAGAAGGAATCAACTGCTGGTTTCAGTTACACAGTTCCAAAAACTTTACCCACTTAATTTGTCGTCGACTTAATTTTGAGTCACTCGGAGTCACTTGATAAATTTTAATTACGAAGGAGCTAAAATTAAATCGATCCCAGACGTGATCGTGATCAAAGTGGATGAGCAATAAGGGCGAGATTTGTCTGAAGCGGCGTAAGGATGTTTGCACACTGTAGGCCAATGTTGACTTCACTGGGCAATAAAAGGACTAGGTATGTGGTTTTACCGAGTGGTGGTGTCTTGTTGGCAGTTTTAGATATTATGCCTGTTTGATTACCTATATTGCGGGCTTTACGATCAGAAGATATTAAATTAATTTATAATTTAGCCAAGTGGCACTCTAGTCACGCTACGAGTTGGCAGTTGACTTAAACATTTAGAGTATCTTTAGATTATTTGGAGTATTTTTAGAGCTTTAGTATATCGAATAGCCCTAACTTTCTTTTCTTAGCTTCCAAGCCTTGTTAATACCTGGTTAACTTTGTGATATCCTTGGTTCAACACATAAAAGCAACCTGACAACTACTTGAGTTCCCTAGAAGTGACTCTAGCCCTAAATGATACCACGTTATTGTTATAAAACTTCTCAAAACATGGCCAATTTTGTCAAACTTTTAGTCTAACATGTAAAGGCAGCCTAAAAACTACTTGAGTTTCGTGCAAGCGACTCTAGCCCTAAATGACACTGCCTTGTTGACCTCAACTAGAGTCAGTTGTAGCGACTCTAGTTTGGCACTGTTTTGTGAACTTGTCTTTGCTTTCTTGCCAAAAATTTGGTCAAATCTGTCAGATCTTGGATAACATGTAAACCTTTGATTATGTATCTGTCTAGATACCAAATTGGCTGAGTAAAACGGCCCAAAAATATTACCTATATATGGATCATAAGCTTGAAAATTTTTACAGTTTAGTATTAGACACAATATGTAGGTACACGCACAATGTCAAAAAACTGAGCCGTTTTGTTTGTAATTGATGTTTATATTTAACCATCTAGAATTCTGGACAGATACATAATCAAACATGTAAACGCAACCTAACAACTACTAGAGTTGCGTGTAAGCGACTCTAGCCTTAATTGACACCGTATTGTTGACCAAAATTTGTCAAGACCTGGATTGGTCGACTCTGTTAAATCGTTGGCTCATCGTTTAAACGCAGCCTAACAACTACTAGAGTTCCGTACAAGCGACTCTAGCCCTAATTGACACTGGCTTAATTGCTCGGTGTTCACAGCTTCTTTGAGTGATCATTACTCCGTCATTAAGGAACTGTTAGCAGCGACACCTATCTATGAATTAATTGCTGTTTTCAGGTTGCTTCCTTTCATTTAATTACTTGCTTTCATGGTGTAATTAAAAAGAAACCGGGAGCAGTTTGTTTCGTAATAGATTTTTGGTTTAGAAGAAAATGATTTAGAGGTATACGATGGTGTTCAATTAAAATGCTTATGTTACTTAATTATAGTAATGATTTACATAATAGGCATGATGACTGGATAAATAAATAATTATCATAATTTATTATAATAGATATTGGACACGTATTTTTTCTTTTGTCAATCAAAAAAAACCGGACAAGTGCGAGTCAGGCTCTCATATCGAGAGTTCTGTACAAATCCAGATAATTTCACAAAATTGGGAAGTAAGTTCACTTTTCTCGTCATACGTCGAAAATTACAAAATGTTAAAATAATTAAAAACCTGTTTTAGCATGAGCTAATGAAGTTCTTTTATATGATATCATATTCGTACCTTACATGATACGATTTACTCACTTTGAATTTGGAACCCATATTTTGGGAATTTTGAGGTACTATTTTTTTGTGATTTAAATAAAAATGTACAGTTTTCAGATTTATTTCTATATGTGTACTCTGAGACAATGCTTCTCGCCAAATTTCATAGTTCTATGTCAACGGCAAGTACCCTGTAGGTTTCGATTTTTGCGAGTGTCGAAATATGCCGTTTTTTAAGACATAAACGGCTCTAACTTTTTCATACGATAACTGAGAAGTTTACTTTACACAATTGCAAGAAATCAGAGATATACGTTTATAGTTTAAAGGACATGTCCACAAAATGTATGGAGGCTGGTATAATAATAATCAAAAATTCTAACCACAACACTCGTTACATTTCGAGAAAGTTCATATTTTTCTGACTCTATTACAGCAGTTAAAAACAAAAAAGACACCTCCGATTTTTTTAAAATTAATTTTGAATTTATTATAAAAAATAACTATATTTCGCTCAATTGGTAGTTTATCTCTAGTAGCCCTGATTAAGTAACCTCTAAATTGTTAAATAATGGCATTTTTACCAAATAGACATACTTTTTAAGTGATTTTTTGTCACATTGTACCTACTAACTGGTCACTCTGGTAGGTTATAATTTTTAATTTTAGCAAATTAAGAGATGAATGTGGAAGAATCAGCTACAAATGCAAGTAAAATAACGATAGAAGCACTTTATTACTGCTAAACTAGAAAAAATAATAAGCTATATTGTTATTTTTCATACAATTTATTTTTCACATATAAAAAAATTGGAGGGGTGAAAAAATCTAAATTAAATATTTTTGGGAAGCCCATATAACAAGCTTTCAAATGAGGTATATGTCATCTTGGTTCTATTTTTTTCTGAATAATGTACCACTTGTGGACGTCTCCTTTCAACTCGATTTCTTTTTCGCGTTCCGGAGATAAAGAGTCTTGACATACACACAGACGCACAGATGGACAACAAAGTGATCCTATAAGGGTTCCGTGTTTTCCGTTTGAAGTACGGAACCCTAAAAATGACAAAGATAAACCTTCTCAAAGTTTGGGAGTGGGGGGTTGTGACGTCACCTCTCTCACAGAAGTCAATACATTTAAATGATACTTGTGACGTCATGCGGAAAGGACATGTCCACAAAATGTATGAAGGCTGGTATAATAATAATCAAAAATTCGAACCACAACACTAGTTACATTTCAATAAAGGTCATATTTTTCTGAGTCTATTACATCAATTAAAACCAAAAAAGAGCCCTCCAATTTTTAAAAAAATAATTTTGAATTTATTAGGATAAATAAATATATTTGGCTCAATAGGTAGTTTATCTCTAGCAACCCTGATTAAGTAACCTCCAAATTGCTGAATAGAAGCATTTTTACCAATTAGACACACTTTTAAAGTGGTTTTTTGTCACATTGTACCTACTAACTGGTCACACTGGTAGGTTATAATTTTTAATTTTAGCAAATTAAGTGATGAATGTGAAAGAATCAGCTACGAATGCAAGTTAAATAAAGATATAAGCACTTTATCATTGCTAAACTAAAAAAAGTAATAAGCTGTATTGTTATTTTTCATACAATTTATTTTTCACTTTTAAAAAAAATTGGAGGGGCGAAAAAATCTCAATTAAATATTTTTGGGAAGCCCATTAAACAAGCTTTCAAATGATGTATATATCATCTTGGTTCGATTTTTCTCTGAATAATATACCACTTGCGGACGTCGCCTTTAACGAGCTATATCTTCATCAGTTTTTGTTAAATTGACAAAAGAAAAAATACATGTCTAATATTTTTTGATACTCTGTCTGACGGAATAATTATACAGGGTTATTTTTAATCAATTAGCATCCTTTTAGGGGCTTATTCTGTACATCAAAACTAACAACTTTTGGTCTACGAATTTTGTCAAAACTAAAAAAAAAACAGCTGTTCCATACATTTTGTCACGGGTGAACGATATTTTTCTATGGAACAACAACTTTTTTTTTAGTTTCGACAAAAGCCGCAGAACAAAAGTTGTTTGTTTTGATGTACGGAATAAGCCCCTAAAAGGATGCTAATTGATTAGACATAACCCTGTATATATTTATAATATTATTTTAGTAAGAAAAGCTCAAAAACTAGACGTGCTAAAATCAATCTGAACACAAACAGTGTCGGATTTATCTCACAAGGAAAATTACAGATTAAAATCACTTAAGAAAGTACTTGCTACAGACTTTTTTTAATTACATACTTATATATCCAATTCATAGCTATAATAGCCTAATACTTATTATAATAATTAATACTTATCATTATGAATACTTAGTGTGTCTGCTAATGTCACGGGTTCGATTCTCGGCCGGGTAAATGTTAGAATGATATATTTAAATAAGTATCAGTTCTGTCTTCGTCAGTATGATGTGGGTTTAGTTTATACGTATGAAGTATTAAGTAGTATTATTGAGTTTATATATTTTGGAGTTTATATATATAGTAGGTACAAGGCCAACCCAGAATTCTGGGTTATTCTCATTGTAAATGTTGTTCACAATGATGACTATTTCGACTTATTACATCCTTTCTGAATTCTGAATAACTTTATATAGTAGTACCTAGTAACCCGTCAATAGAATCAGTTCCTACTAATAAACTATCAACTACCTTTGGTATTCAATGGGATGTATAAAAGGGATGAGATGAGGTAAAATTATACTTATGTACTATAGTAACTAAATAACACCCAGACACAGAGCAAACACTTATGTTCATCACATAAGTATTTGCTCTGGGTTGGGATCGGACCCACGCCTTTTTGACCCTGAAGTTGGAGTCACTAACCACTGAGCCATCGAGGCAGCTATCAGTGCTGTACAATCTGTGTTCTGAATTGCAGGCCTACGAGTACAGCCTACTTACATAAATAATACTTTTCCAGCAAAATTTTACGCAATGAAATAAGGGCTTAAGCTTCTGAAGGTTTCCCAAAAAATATTCTTTGTTATTGTCTCAATACTAAATCATTTATTGCAACATTATGTAGTATTTACATGTGGTTCATAAGTACGAGTAACATGTTCTGTAAAGTTATACATAATTATGACCCTACTAGTTTTTACCAGCGGCTTCGCCCGCATACGCAATATATCATTATAATTTATAGCCTATGCGTTATTCTGATATATTAGTAGGAAGTAGGACAAAGTTTTATCTCAATCCGTTCAGTAGTTTTTGCGTGAAAGAGTAACAAACATCCATACATCCATCCATCCATCCATCCATCCTCACAAACTTTCACGTTTATAATATTAGTAGGAAGTAGGATGAGTGTATGGCAATTTTATCGCATATATTGAAACGATTTATTAGCATGTTTTCTAAATTATCATTAAAAATCCGTCTAGTGTGTAATAATAGTATTAGGTTAGATACTTTTTAGGGTTCCGTACCCAAAGGGTAAAAATGGGACCCTATTACTATGACTCCGCTGTCCGTCCGTCTGTCTGCAGGATGTATCTCATGGACCGTAATAGCTAGGCCGTTGGAATTTTCACAGATAACGTATTTCTGTTGCCGCTATGACATCAAATACTAAAAACAGAATAAAATAAATATTTAAGGGGATTTCCGTAAAATAAACCTGAAGTTTTAGCCGTTTTTAGCTCGATATTAATAACGTAATTAAATTAAAATAAAATATCTATTTAAGGGCTCCCTTACAAGGAACGTGATTTTTTTGGCTCGATAAATATAACGGCTACAGGAATGATGCTAGAAATATTCACAAAATATTTATTCCCTTAAACAATAAATATTTAGATTTAAATAAAATATATTATGGTACGGTACGGAACCCTTAGCGCGCGAGTCCGACTTGCACTTGGCCGATTATTAGTTATTTATGAAGCAGTTTTCCTTTTCGAAATCTTGTAGACTATATCAGGATCAGGATTTACATAATAACAGATTCAGGATAATAATTCTCAGGATACTAACACCACAATTTTTTTTCTAATTAATTTTTTTCTTTCAAGATAAGCATAAAGATATCTATCGTATCGTATGCTTACCTTGAAAATATCTAGAGATTGGCAAGCAATGGCATTTCCGTCAAAGCATAAAGATAATTATAATTATGCTTTGACGGAAATGCCATTGCTTACCAATAATGCGAAAAAAGATAAAATAACGCGTCAAATTGATTAACTTCTAAGTAATTACGTAAGTATTATCGAATGAAACAATATCAATATCCACGAATTAAAAGTACACAGTACGTAATAACGTTGATAATGTAGTAACTAGTTATTAGGACTATCACAAAATGGAAAAAATCACACTTACAGTGTCTTCGCTACTTTCTACACACAGCAAAACGTTGATTACATTCACCACAGTATTTATGTAATTAAAAACACATTTTAATGTCCGTCCCGAACACAACACAGGCTATAAATGGAACAGGATCGATGCACATGTAAAATAAAACTGGAACTTGCTATATTTGCATAAAGGTGAACAAATATGACGATATGCTGATAAAATATATGCAGGCAAGCAACATAGGTACTATATACACTTAAACATGTAGGTATTATAACTGACTGAGCGTCGGAGAATTTTATATATATAATAAATACTCATAGTTATCATATTTAATATCCATACTCGTTAGAGCCACAAACCGCAGAATATCGAAACGTAGGTAGATACTACAGGCACAGAATGACTGGGTGTCTCAGCGATCATCAAAGTTAAGCAACGTTCGGCACGGTCTGTATACGGATGGGTGACCGCGGATGGCATTTACAACTGAGCGCTACTGTGGCTCTGATGACAAGATAAATGGCAGGCCTCAGTTATATTACCGTTTAGCCATATCAGAGACCTTTAGGCAGCTTAAAAACTCTGACACCAGACCGGCCGACCTTTACCAACTCACTTATTTACCTTCCTCTTACTACCTGAACCTACCTGACTAAAAAATCCTTGTGTTTATTTGGCTCAACGTATAACCATTGCCATTCAGCGTGGCAATGCTGCCAGTATGCTGGGCACGCTGCCAACTGGCAGTGGGCTTGAGCATTTGTATTATCTTTCGACCTTCAAAGGTATGTGGATGATCCAATTACTTTCTATATAGTAGTAGTGTAGGTAGTTTTAGCATATAAAGTAGTATTGTATCTTATAATACCTTCCTCATCTCGCTCTCACTTCTGTGTGTTCTCAGACTATTGAGTTCTGGTGGCTATAAGTATTGCTAGAGAGATTTTAGTTTTTGGCACTGATCGAAGCGCAGAAGAAACTTCCTAGAAGCATACAGCTGAACTAACTTACGGAACTTAAAAGAATCTCGAATAGTAATTACTGCAAAGAGTTTGCCATCCTAAGATCCTGTATCATACCGACTCAATTGGTAGATACTCAGTTATTTATTGCAAGATATATATGTCTTACTCGTAATATTTATTGGATTTGGACGATTTATTGTTAATTCTGTTTTCTAAATTATTGTAAAAAAATCGTCTAATGTATAATAGCATTTGGATTACAGGATTATTTTTATCTATCCATTGGCATATCATTGGCTTTTTCTCTAGGTGAAGCAATCGCTTCGCAAATTCTATAGTCTCTAGAGTAGGAACGCGGAAATTGCAGTAGTAAAGTAAAAAGTAAAAAAGTAAAGCAAATCTGATTTAAATCGACTTCTTACCTCTTTGATTTACAAACATGGACTAAATTCTTGTCAAAATGTTACACCTTTGCTATTCTAGAACTAACTCTATCGCCATGGATTTAAGGGTAGTTTTGATACGTTGCAAATGGAAACAATTGGCGGGCGGATAGATTAGCACAAAATGGCCGAAGCCAGAGGCATCCGAATGGAAATATTAGATTATTCACGAATCAATAAAGGCCTCTCTACACTGGTAGTGGGCAAGAGATTAGCTGTTTCAGCTCCTATATCCCATGGACTTAGAGCATTTTGTTAACCATTGTCTGCGGTATAAAATAATTGTCTGCGGTATAAATAATTATGTAACTAGTTAAGACTGAATGAATGAATGAATTTAGGTACGGACTTTCACACTACTGAGATCATCGTCCACAGTCGACTTTCCCCATCAGTTTTTCCAGGTTGTCTACGTCCTTCCTAGCTATGTGGCCAAAATATTCAAAGATACGTCTAACGAAGGCAAATGGCTAACGAAGGCAAATGGTTACAGAGTCTATCTATGACCCTGAGCTGCTCAAGAATTGATACGTTGGTCCGATGAGCTGTCCATGGTATTTCCATGTTATAGGCCGCGCCACAGAAGTTGGCGGGTGTGAAGTTAGCTACAAGCTGCGCAACAGCCAATCAAAGAGCGGCTTTACGTGAGCATCAGTCAGGATTTACATCGGCTAACTTGTGTGGCGCGGCCTATATGTCACGGTACCCAGTCAATACGAACTTAATCTAAACTGAAAGTGACGATGACAGTGGGCAGTCTCCCTAAGCTGTTTGTTCTCGCTTCGCAGGCCGAATTAGCGGCGGTGTGTGTCGGCCGGAGCGGAAGCCGCCCTAAATAAGCTATTCATAGCTGCGGCCAGGACCTCCGCATGACCTGCCCACCACGCCAACTAGGATGGAAGAGATAAAGATAGTAGGTAGGTAGATCTTTACGAAACAATGTCTTATTGAAAATGTGTGTCACTGGACATACATGTTTCTTAGAGTAAATATCTACAGTGTACATGTTGTTTTTAAACTTTCGCGATTTGAACACATTATTATTATATACTACGTGACTAATCGCGCACTGAGTACGTAAGTGCGCGATTAGTCCCGTAGTATACAGGGTTATTCTAATCTTCTAGGGGCTTATTTAGTACATCAAAACTAACAACTTTTGTTCTATGACTGTCGTCAAAACTCAGACAAAAAATCAGCTGTTCCATACATTTTGTCGCGGGTGAACTATATTTTTCTATGGAATAACAACTAAATTATTTTAAGGTGTTTCACACGTATTTCGTTTGTCTTTTTGAAAGGAGACGTCCACAAGTGGTATATTATTCAGAGAAAAATCTAACCAAGATAATAATTTTATTATATACATCATTTGAAAGCTTGTTTTATGGGCTTCTCAAAAATATCTAATTTCGATATTTCATCCCTGCATTTTTTTAAATGTGAATAATAAATTGAATTAAAAATAATAATACAGCTTTTTTATTTTTTCTAGTTTAACAGTAATAAAGTGCTTCTATCGTTATTTTACTTGCATTTGTAGCTGATTCTTCCACATACATCACATAATTTGCTAAAATTAAAAATTTCAAATTACCAGCGTGACCAGTTTGTAGGTTCGATGTGACAAAAAGTGTGTCTTATTGGTAAAATGCTTTATTTTAACAATTTGGAGATTACTTAATGGTTGATAGAGATAAACTACCTATTGAGCATAATATATTTATTTATAAACTCATAATTAACTAAAAAAGAATTGCGGGGCTCTTTTTTGTTTTTAACTGATGTAATAGACTCAGAAAAATATGAACTTTCTCGAAATATAACGAGTGTTGTGGTTACATTTTTTGATTATTATTGTACCAGCCTCCATAGATTTTGTGGACATGTCCTTTTCATATTTTGCTACGTATTCATCTACTGTACTTTTTTATTTGGCGGTCCGAGGTTCAACCCTCTGCGGTCCACAAACGGATCGCAGCGCGGTCGGCATGTTGCCTACCGTTGCTGTATAGGTAATATAATGGTGCTTATCTAAGTATCATGATACTAGGTGATACCTATATGTCACGATGGAGTGCGGCAACGTGCCCGTAGCCCATGGCGCAGTGGCGGAAACACCCCTGGTTTTTAGTGGTTATGCTACCGACTAGCGGTGTAGACTCCCACATAACCACCGGCGTCCCCAGGCATGGTGGTATCCATAAAATATTTTCCTAGGTCAAAAAAGGTGATACCTATATCCTTAGCCACGTATACAAAGTAACATTACCTTATACCTTAAAAAAAGATTATTTTTTCCAAAAATTAACATGACCGACTTCACCCGTTTACAGAATTCGCGAATATTTCGCACGGATCGATGTAGCATTTTTCACATTATTGTTTTATTTATCAAAAATGGCTAAGCGGATTTCGATAAAATTTAGATGGGACTAATTTCAAAGTACATTCTTTCCAAAAAAAAAAACTATTGAAATCAGACTACTATGAAAAAAGTTATGCGTATGTATATATAAAAAAAAATATACGCGTCGAATTGAGTACCTCCTCCGGTTTGTCGGTCAATAACAAAAGGAATCTGTGGATTTGAAATCGTTTCCTTGACAAATAGGCTTATAAGTAATACGAGGGCTGAAACTTGGAGAAAATCAAGTTTAAGTTCTGACAGGGCCAAGTTTGAAAAGTTGAATAAAATTGCTTAACTAAACGATAAGTAACATGAAAAACGACGTGCCATATACAAACTTTCTACAACTTATTGCATGTTTCATGCTTAGTGGCTTATGTCATTTTTTGAAACGAAACGAAATTTAATCATCTATTATTAAATTAGAACGTGACACCAAATACACTGTAATGATATCTAATACTTAATTCATTTATCTATTCATATAAAGATAAATCGTGGTTGTTAGTCTCGCTCTCAGACCATATAAAATCGAGTTTTTTATTTGGTCACAGGTCTCACTAAAATTAGAGAACGGCTGAACCCATTTGGCTAATTTTGATCTTCAAATATTTGTGAAAGTATCCGGTGAACTTCACTCACCATCTGGACAGATGGTGAGTGAAGTTCACCGGGTCTGCTACCATATTGACTTTGCAGTAATTATTATTTGGGTAGTTTTCATGGAGTCATCCTTTCCATACATTTTATCACGAACCACTGAGCTTTTTGTTTCCGGTGTGTTTTTCCTCGTCATTTCTTTATTGATCTTACATTAAAAAAAGTTTAAGACAGGGTAAAATTATTATGCCGGTTTCAAGCCCTTTTTAAAGCTTAGTAGTGGGTTGGAATCAGTTGTTATAGTGACGATAGTGTATATACAGGATTATTCCTAATCAATTAGCATCCTTTTAGGGGCTTATTCAGTACATCAAAACCATTAATTACCTAACCAAAAGGAGTCGACACGGCTAAGCACCGAAGTCTGCCAAGTCAGTGGGGGGTGAAGAAACGCACACAAACCTAAATATGAGCAAGTTTACATGCACACAAATGTAATAATTAATTAACACTAGCTGAAAATTAACGCAACATAAGCGCAACCAGACCGATATTATAATATATTTATATAAAGAGCATGACCACCGGTCGCGTACTTTTGGCAGAGGGGTACGCTTTGCAGTGTCGACTCCTTTTGGTTAGCTACTTAATGATCAAAACTAACATAGTTATTTTTTGCAATACATAGCATGACCGGCTTCACCCGTGTACAGAATCATTACAAAGTATATAACAAAATCCCTTTCCGCTGTCTGTCCCCATGTATGCTTATATCTTTAAAACTACGCAACGGATTTTGATGCAGTTTGTTTTAATAGATAGAGTAATTCAAGAGAAATGTTTATATATATAATACACCTTTGCGAAGCCGGGATGCATCGATAGAACGCAAATATTATGCACGGATCGATTTAACATTTTTCACATTATTGTTGATTAGTCAAAAATGGCTAAGCCAAACTCGATAAAATTTAAATGGGACCAATTTCGAAGTATACTTATTCCAATAAAAAAAGAATGATTGAAATCGGACTACCAAGAAAAAAGTTATGCGTGGTTATACATAAAAAAAATACGCTTCGAATTGTATACCTCCTCCGGTGGTTCGTCCGTTAAAAAATGGCGCACGGGCAACCCCACCTACGACTCATCTCATCCACAAACTCTATCAGGCAAGATGGTGGACAAATGTGACCCACTATAATTGTTAAGTATATGACAAAATATAACTATTTAAGTAGGTACCTTATCAGCGTAAATATTTGAAAAGCTAGTAAAATAAGATAGTGCAATTTACTTAAGGTATTATTATAACCTAAAGATTAATGATAATGACTGATTATATTTTTAATAGGGCTAGGTATTTTATGCCAGTACGCTCGCACTAGGATATCAAAGTAAGTACATTATATTATTGTTTCTGATACTTTCATATGCATCGATATGCGGCGGAAATGATAAGACGGCAATTTCCATGTTTCAAGTACTCGGACTTCGGAATTGAAAAATATTGGCCAAATGATTGAGCTATTAAGAGTGCGCCTAATGCCATGAAAAAAACAGATATCACCCGCGCTTCTTGCATCGCCCGGTATCATCTATGTTGCTTTGTTTAGAGTTGAAAATCGCATGACACAGTTTATGACGATATTGGCTTTGAACTCCAAATTAGATTATTAGGTGGGATTTTATTTATATATTCAAAATTTAAGCATGTAATAAAAAAAACTAACTGATTACTTCACTAAAACATTAATCTGGCTACATAATTTGTCAAAAATAATGTGAAGTTGTCGCTGATAATTTCGAGCATTTGAAATAAAATGTCTTTTTTTATGATGAAAGTTTTTTTTTTTTCTAAAGTAACCATATTATTTTCCAAAATTCTACTCAATTACTCTGCTACTGTAGGTTTTTTTCTTTTCTATAGTATTTTTTTAATATGGATATTTATGTTCGTTACATTTACACCACGTCTTTAAAAATACGGTTTTCGCTTGATTTTGGCATTAGGCGCCCCCTTAGAAGAAATTACCTAGTTCCGGGAATCTTGTGGTTTGTTATGATTAGGCATGTTCTCTATAGGTACCTAATTATTTTTCGCCAAAAATGGCGCCGACTTTTACCGTGAACAGTATTCGAATAGTTCACATATCATATTTTCTTGTATCGTACGGCTAGACAGACGCGACCAAAGTGCCACCCTTTAACGGTGGACATTACGCGCGTTAGAACTTAGAACCAAGCGTTTCGAAACCACATTCCTCATACGAACGACCAGGATGTGGAACGTTTTACCTGAGTCTGCTTTTCCGCTAAAATACAACATGGGTTTCTTCTTGGCAACCGTGGTACACCCTAGGCCGCATATCTGCATAATATCAGGCAGTATGTAGTCAAACGCAAACCTAAACGAAATATTTTTTTTTGTTAATTTTACAAAAATGACTTAGCCGATTTCGATAAAATTTAATTGGGGCCATTTCTGTTGTAGGTATGATCTACCAAATGAAAAAAAAATCGTCAAAATAGGTTCATGATTGGCGAAGTAATCGCATAACATATACACACTGTGTACTTCACACAGGGTTATTCCTAATCAATTAGGATCATATTTTTAGGGGCTTACTCTGTACCTACATCAAAATAAATTAATTAATGGTATTATAGGTACTACTATAAAAAATTACATTCCGTCCGGGTCATTAAGTACCTAACCAAAAGGAGTCGACACGCCTAAGCACTGAAGTCTGCCAAGTCAGTGGGGGGTGAAGAAACGCACACAAATGTAATTAACTAATACTAGCTGAAAGTTAACGCAACACAAGCGCAACCAGACCGATATATTTATATAAAGAGCATGACCGCCGGTCGCGTACTTTTGACAGAGGGGTACGCTTTGCAGTGTCGACTCCTTTTGGTTAGGTCTTCGATCACTTATACCCGGTATAAGTGATCGAAGGGTTAGGTACTTAATGGTCCGGATACATTTGCTTTCACCCAAACACTTTCAAAACTGTCAGGTACTATTATTATCCTACGCCACGAGCAAACCGGCGACCCGCATGCAGCACCCGATCACGAGTGTGACGCATGTGCCAGCCATCGCTCTCCTCGACCATATTTTAGGGAAGAGAACGACCCGACACACGAAGCCACCGCAAGAAGGAGCCATCGATGGCGAGAATTAATGCTCAGGGCATGCACGCAATGCTAAACTCTAGATACGAGAACGAACGGTTAATAAAGTAAACATATGTTGATGAACTCGGGTGTTAGTTGTACTAGCAATGATAGAGCAGTGCTGTCAACGTCACATAAATTGGCACACGGGCGACCTCATCTACGACGCTTCTCTTTTTGCACAAACTCTAGTAATTATAGGTACTATTTATCTACGAGTATCTTCTAGTTTATCAAAATTCAGTGATTCAATTACAGTATTCACTGAGTTGGCTCTCTTGAATTAATTTCTCATTATTTTGGCCAAAGAGTTAATTTAATAATAAGTTTTATTAAAACATTGGCCCGTGCGCTCGGCAGATGTTGTCCCGTGGCCTGTCTCTTAAATTATATCTTAATTAAAATTTGTAAAGCAATATTTTTGGAGAATATCCGAACCAGTTTCGGCTACGTACTCGTAGTTCCAGACGCTAAGTGCTTGTTCGGATAGTTCCATAATTTTATGAGATCCTGGTAGATGTCTGGTCTGGTTTATTGATGGTGAATTAGCAACAATGATTATGACATTTGGTGTATTACATTGCAAACGCAGGACATCGTCAACGATTGAGTTATATGGGGTGAGATACATCGATAGGGGATTGGGACCTCAGACCAAAAAAAAATTAAGACAGAATGTTGTAAACAAAACAAGTGAGGCCACCAAAACTACGTCTCGCCGTGTACAAACACAGTTATACACACATATACGTACAAGGAAACTACGCCTTGGATTGTCAGTGGAGCTATGGCGGCGCAACACCGACGCACTCACCGCAGCTATACAGGGTTATTTCTAATCAATTAGCATCCTTTTAGGAGCTTATTCTGTACATCAAAACTACGAGTAACAATAGTGTTCCATAGAAAAATATCGTTCACCCGCGACTAAATGTATGGAACAGCTGTTTTTTTTTGAGTTTTGACAAAAGTCGTAGAACAAAAGTTGTTAGTTTTGATGTACAGAATAAGCCCCTAATAGGATGCTAATTGATTAGAAATAACCCTGTACAAGACCGGCCTCACTTGTCTGTTCACCACGTTCTGTCTTGATTTTTTATTTGGCCTGAGATTGGGACAATATTCGTTAAGCTACTTCTTGCAGTGATCGACAAACTATGAAGTATATCTGTCGATACCAGCTGAGATATAAGGCAAATAGAAAAAAAAAATGTTAACGGTCTGCTTAAGCTGTAGGTAGGTATACTAGTATGTTGTAATCTATATTTTTAATATTCACAAACATTATAAACTTGAGACCCATACACGTTTATTAAATTGAGAAAATGCAATGTGGCAATGCCCTCTATCTATTTATTTATTTATTTAATTTATATATTTATCTATAATTAGTTATATAATATTATGTATTTATATCATATGCTCTTCTAGCATAAACATATATACACACACACCCACACACAAAACACACACGAGTAACGCTGCAAACCTTGACTCTAAAGAGATCTTGTGTATTGCAGTGTTACGTACACACACAAACACACACACACACATATACACAGCTCTCCCTTACTAAAAACCTACTAACTTTAGATCTAAACAATTTTGTGTAACTAAGATTATTATTATTTTTTTTTGTCAGCAAGTCATTGTAAGTAGGAAGGTACTGGCTCTTATAATACAGGTTTTGACCTAGCATAAGGGCCAGGGAACCAAGATTTCAATTGTGCTACTTAATTGGACAAATAAACGATTTTGTATTTTGTATTTTTGTATTTGTATACAGGCAAAGAAATCGATCAATTTCTGCGGATATGGCTTGCCTCTGAGCAGTCTCTATTGAAAGTATTGAAGAAGCACTGCAGTCGCTATCGTCTGCAGCTATAAAAAGTATGGATCTTGCACTAATTCTAGCAGCACACTTAATAGTCCACCCGAGGCTGTGCAGCTTTACCCGCTAGAAAATAGATGTGATTTTTTTGGGCTACATTTGACCACCAACTCCCCTGATGGAAAGCAAAGTTGTAGCCAAAATGGAGTATGTAGACCTAAAAGATGCCTATTCACTCTTGACTTCGAGATATCCAAATTGTAATTGTCAGGAAACAATGACGGAGGCAGGACATTGCAATCCCTGGCGGTCCGCATTGTAAAGGAAAAAGCGAATCGCTCAGTACGAGCAGGTGGTACGTCGACTATGTAGGGAAATATTATTTATACTACACCTGCTCGGAAAGTACCTTGATACTTTATCAAATTTACGGTAGAAAGTACGTCATTGCATATCGAACAAATATGCGGCGAGAAAACGCATCTGAGCGGGAGAGAAAAGTGTATGAAAATCCATTTCTTACGTGGTTTTTCTTTTTTATGTTGGGTAAGACTATGCGCTGGTAACCTAAATATCAAAAGCCAAAAAGTTTTTACAGTGAGTTTTTATCTCCAAGTTCGCAAAATGACACTGGCCACTAGCTGTGTGTTGGATGGTGTCAAACAAGTTGAAAAAAGAACATGTGAAAATTGCAGACGCCATTGGCGCCATTTTCAATTTGTGTGTTGTTTGAGGATTCAGTTTTCGTAGAAAAGTAAAATAAAACTATCAAAATGATAAGTAGTGATAGTGATGATGAGTGTAGTATAAAGGTGTAGTATAAAGCACTATGTATCACTCGAGAGAAAGTGCGATTCCCGATCTCGGGTGTTTTAAACGACTTCAAACGACACCCTCGACGGTAATCGGTCACTTTCTCCTCTCGGTGAACAATGTACTATTTTACTTAGTATTAAGTATAGCAGTATTCGATTCAAAATCTACTAAGAGAATAACTTCAGCTCACACAGTTTCTCGTAGCTTTGCTACGCATTCATTTCACGTAGAAAAACGCTAGCTAGTATCGGTAGAATTTCTTGAAAAGCTTTCCCAACACCAATAAATCACTAGACACACTATCTATACACAAAAATACCTCTTAATGTTTGTTATAAATAATGTACGCCACAATAGCTGGCATATTCCCCGAACGTAGGCCTACTAATCATCGGAACAATACACTAATTTGTATCTTGTATTGTATCCCTATCGGGTATCGTGGGCGGGTATACAATGCCTTGTTGTTGGAGTCATGGGAAATTAAGACATTTTATGTAATGTCTAGAAAGTGAAAGTAGTATTACAAGTTACATAGTAGAATTACAGACTGCCGCGGTGACCGAGTGGTTAGTGACTTTATAACTTCTGAGTCAAAAAGACGTGGGTTCGATCCCCACCCAGGGCAAATATTTATGTGAAGAACATAAGTGTTTGCTCTGTGCCTGGGTGTTATTTAGTTTCTATCTATATAAGTATGTATTTAAAAATAAGTACCTAAGTATATCAGTATCTGGCAGCCATATCACAAGTTTTGCTTAGTTTGGGGTCAGAGGCAGTGTGTAAGATGTCCCATAATATTTATTTTATTTATTATTTTTAAGTGCAAAGTCAAAATAATTAATGCGAATAAGTAGGGTAGTTGCACCGGTTGTAGCGACTGTCCTGGTTTTGGCCATTTGTTAAATATTATACCGTTAATAGACAAAATAACACCATAAAATACAGTTGTGAATGTCAATGTTCGAAAATCATTACAATTCAAAGTGGTCAAAAATGACTATAGATGGCAGAAACCAATGCATTTACAAAATGCTTTCGGGAAAAAAATCAGGTTTTCGACCTACGATAACAATCGGAGGGGCCTGGCGCAGGTGTGTCCTGCTTTCTTAATTAACATGCAAAAAACTTTGACGTTTCGAATAACCGGTTCGAAATCGATTGGTATGGCTGAATTTTTAATATACTTAAAAGTTTGTTGTGTTTGTGTAGTTATAATAGATCCAACCGTTTATTTTCTTTTTGACAGCACCAATAGCACGTAACTGCGTCATGTTACCCAAAAGTTCACTTCTAAATGAGAGGTTTTAAAAATATGACAACTGCCTAAGTTTGCTCCTTGATCCCGTATAATAATCATCTTTGACAAATTGAGTCCATAAGTGCAGCACTTAGTTTATTTTTGTAAATTACATAAAATAACAAACGTTTTTAAAATTTACGTTCTATGGCTATCGTGTGTAGCCATTGTAGATATACGACAAATGATTAAATAGTCAAGAAATCATGGCTGGTACAAGTAAATAAGAGCTAATTAATTTTTTTATTATGAACAAGGACCTCCATACTATTTTAGTTATTGAATAGGAATTTTTAATAAAGCTCGATTGTTGACTAGATAGGTACTAGAGGTACTATTATAACCAGGTTTACAGATTACTGTAGGTACATAAGTTCTCTAGACATTTAACAAATTGCCAACTTTACAAACATCACGGGGACATCCGAGACAGTGCCTGAGAATCGGTACCTACATAATTTTATGATAGGAAGCCATGGCTGTATCCTGAGACAAGGTACCTATATACAAAACTAGCGACCCGCACCGACTTCGCACAGGTCCATTATACATAGATATAAACCTTTCTCTTGAATCACTCTATCTATTAAAAAGAACTGCATCTTCTGCTTACTGCATACTGCATCTAAATCCATTGCGTAGTTTAAAAGATATAAGCTTAGGTAGATAGGGACAGACAGACAAGGAAGCGACTTTGTTTTATAATTTGTAGTGATACACTTATATGAAAGAAAAATAACCACTATTATTATCATCATCGTCACTATTATTACTATCACTAATAAACTTCAACATCAGCATCACATAGGCCTCCCCTATGGATTTCTAATAAGTCAGATAAGCATGTATCCAGCGCGTACCTGTTCTAATAACCTTACCTATACAAGGCGCCAGCGTAAATTTAATAGCAACGTAAAAAGCGTTCTCTCTATCGAATGCCTAAAGTGAAAAAGAAACAGAACTATGCTATTTAGCTATTATAATTACGATGACGCCTCTGTAATCGGGCTTATTAAGACTTCTAGACATTTCTCTATTCGCCAGCTTTACAAAAATCACGGGAGCATCCGGGAAAGTGCCTGGGAATCGGTGTATGTTATGAAAGGAAGCCGTGACGTGAAATTAATTAATGTATCCCGGGACAGTAATGAAGTCCCATTGTTACGCCATTTATCACTAAACACGTGTAGCCTGACTGCGCCCCTGGAGGGTGCCATTGGAGGAGGTAAACACAATTATCTCTCGTATACGATTTCATTTGTTTAGGAGTCTGTACAGGGTCATAGGTATTAAGCGCAAAACTTTTAAGGGCGGGTCTTGTACATCTAGACAAACAACTTTTTTTTTTTTTTAATGAGAATACTACACTACTACTACATAGAAAGCAATTGGATCATCCACAGACCCTTGAAGGTCTAAAGATAATCCAAGTGCTCAAGCCCATTGCCAGTTGGCAGCGTGCCCAGCATGCTGGCAGCATTGCCACGCTGAATGGCAATGCTTATACGTTGAGCCAAATAAACACCAGCATTTTGGTCACGCGTCGCGTCCACCAGACGCTCAGAAAAACAACTTTTGTACTATGACTTTTGAATTCGCTTCTACAAACATTTTGCCGCGCGTTGACGAACTTTTATGAAAAAGCTTTTATATTTTTAAGAGACTTTTCCAAAAGTCCTAGAACAAAAGTAGTTTATCTAGATGTACTAGACCCGCCCACTTATGACCCTGTATATCCGATAGAGAAATAATATCACGCAACTTTCATGTTTATTTTTGACACATTTACATTCCGATATTTTATAACAGGCTTAAGCATTTATACCTTTTTATAAGGACTATACAGGGTTATTTCTAATTAATTAGCATCCTTTCAGGGGTTATTCTGTACATAAAAACTGTCTGTTGTTCTACGACTTTGATCAAAACTCAAAATTTTTTTTTGTTGTTCCATAGAAAAATATCGTTCACCCGCGACAAAATGTATGGAACAGCTGATTTTTTTTTGAGTTTTGATAAAAGTCGCAGAACTAAAGTTGTTTGTTTTGATGTACAGAATAAGCCTCTAAAAGGATGCTAATTGATTAGAAATAACCCTGTATACTGAAACTTAAAACTGAACTGGTGTTTTATTGCGGGATTATGAATAAGCACAAATAACCCAACGTGCTATGGAAAGGGTTATGCTCGGAATTTCTCTGCGAGATCGAATCAGGAAGGAAGAGATCCTGGAGAGATCGAGAAAGAAGAAGAGGATGTGTTCTTGTAAGAAAATATGTTTTGCATGCCAAAAGGCGGATTACGGCGAACACATTATGTATACACCTTTGTATTGTAACCCATAAAGGCAATTAAATAAATGAATTATGAATTATTAAGAGATTTGCCTATTTTTTTAAGCGTTTATTCAACTTGCAATGGATGTACCTACCTATGTATGTATGTAAGTCCGGGTGGAATCTTGCAAGTTCAATTTGACCAAGTTTCCGGTTCCCGATCGTGCTAAAATTTTGCAAGTATATGTATATCGCGTGACAATGCAACCATGGAGCTGATCTGATGTTGGAGTCGGAAGGTGGCCATAGGAATTCCTGTACTAAAAAAGATGGAACTGTGGTGTTTGGGCTCGTTTTACTTGTGTTGGCTAGCCTAAATCTGCTGCTACATGAAATAGGTATAATATTTACCTAAATAAAATCGCAACCTTACCTATTTTTCTGTCACGCAGGAAACATAAAGTTATAAAAATACTTGTATGGATATTCAGATATCGTTTGATAAAGGCTGACATTGCAATAACAATCCATCTACGTATATTTGAGATAATACAGATATCATACGACTCTCCTATTTGCAAATAAATATAATCGTTCAATATTTAGGGCATGGAAATCCCAGATGATTCATATGTTATTGTAGCTTCAGAACATAAAGTTAATATTATTATACGTATTACTTATTACTGTTGCAGAAGGTTACTCCAATGATAAAATATTAAGGTATCAATTTTATACTAAATATTTTACTATTAATAGGTATTTACTCTATTAGATATTTTCATTATCTCAGCCACTTTTACCTTCTTTTTTTCTTTGACAATATGCTTTGGAATGTAGACCATAGTTAATTTTACATTAACGCATAGTTCGTTTTTAGGGTTCCGTACCTCAAAAGGAAAAAAACGGAACCCTTATAGGATCACTTTGTTGTCCGTCTGTCCGTCTGTCCGTCTGTGTGTATGTCAAGACTCTTTATCTCGGGAACGCGTAAAGATATCGAGTTGAATTTAAAATGTATACATATATCAATGAACTCTTGCAGTTGTGTAAAAGAAAAACTTCTCAGTTATCGTTTAAAAAGTTAGAGCCGTTTATGTCGTAAAAAACCGCATTTTGACACTCACAAAAATCAAAACCTACAGGGTGTTTCCCGTTGACATAGAACTATGAAATTTGGCAAAAAGCATCGTCTCAAAGTACACATATAGGAATAAATCTGAAAACTATACATTTTTATTTAAATCACAAAAAATAGGGCCTCAAAATTCACAAAATATAGGTTCAAAATTAAAAGTGAGTAAATCGTATCATGTAAGGTATCATATAAAAGAACTTCATCAGCACATGCTACAACAGGTTTTTAACTATTTAATTTTTTTTTTTAACATTTTCATTAATTTAAAAAAAAAAAAAATTGTCGATGGTTTTTATGGAAATTTTCTGGATTTGTACGGAACCCTTGGTCTTCGAGCCTGACTCGCACTTATTACTGTCATGATTTTTAATCGTTGCATCAAATTTTGATCTGATTTTTAAATATATGTCGAATGATATTTTCTAGTATTTGTAAGGTTAAAATTTCTCTGGCTTGTGATTGGCCGATTTAACAACGAGCTCGCATTTTAGCCAATAAGAACTGCTTCCGGCGTAGTTTTAAAACAGCCAATCAGAAAACGAGAAAACAAACTGAAGAGATGTAAAAATATTAATCTTTGGGCGAGAGCATTCTAGATTTGCGCCTCGAGGCGAAAGCACATATTCTTAGTCAATCCAAGTTGTGATAATTATTTAAGAAACTAATGTAAAATAGTTTATGGTGACCAAATACACATCATAATGGACTTATTAGTTTGATTTACCACATTACTCTCACACCGGTTTTTTTTATTAACGAAGCGCGGTGATTCAACTTTTCCGATCCGTTCGGCGGGAATAAAACAAGTGCCTCATGCTCATTTTCTGTTTTGTGAGATAAATTATCTGAACCTTTTCAAAGCCAGTGAATATATTTATCTTATCTTCTAAGTCAGCGTGCTTCAAGTTCGACCACAACGTCCTTTACGCACAGGCGAATTAGTGGTTTCTTTAAAAATAAAAATGGTTTATATCATGCCATATCCACAACCTTCGCTCCCATAGCTCCGCAATAGAGATGTCTTACAAATGTTCGCATTGTGCCGTAATTACAACTGCAGCACATCACGTTACATCACAGCATGTGGACGGGAATCATTTCCGACGACTAAGGCGCTATACACACTAACTGAACAACATTTTCTTCATACCTGTCCAAGATAAAATAATCAAAATAAGTTGTCGAGTGCGTGTCGAGACACGCGTATGATAGGCTTCCGTAGATGGTGACGATATAATAAGATTATGATGATGATAAAAACTAATTTTTGCCATGTCATTAGATGGTTGCATTAGATAAGCCGTGGTGGTCAAGAAGACACCCGCCTTACAATCGTGAGGTCGTGGGTTCAAATCCCCGTCGCGTACCAATGAGCTCTTTGAAATTTATGTACGGAATTTCACACCACTGGCTTTTCGGTGACGGGAAACAATGTGAGGCAACCTGCATACGTCCGTAGAAGAAATTCGACGGCGTTTGTGAATCCACCAACCCGCACTGGGCCAGCGTGGTGGATATGGCCCAATCGCCCTTCGTGGGTAGGCCTATGTCTTGCAGTGGACTATTAAAAAGGCTGGTACAGTACAGTATAGTACAGATGGTTGACTACTAGAAAAACGCAATTGAGTATGAAATATTATTATTTTATACTACGGGACTAATCGCGCACTAAAATTACGAGATAAATAAATACCAAATAATAATGTGTTCAAATCGCGAAAGTTTAAAAACAACATGAGTATGAAATATGTTTGTGAGATCAATTACTTCTGGGGCTAAGTACATGTTATTAAAAATTTATTAATTTTAAAATTTTCAATTTTCCTTTACAACTCAAAAAGTTGTGATCCCACAATACTCAAAATAATTTTCAGGAAAAGTTTTTGATGTGGTCTCTAAACTCATAGAGTTTGAACATTCTATCTTACATACTTTAAAAATTAAAAGGGGGGGGACACTCTTTTTTAACTTTGATGACCTATATCTTACCAATGGCACATGTGACAAAAATTGCTTAGGAAACATTACATTAATTTTAAAAACCCTACTCAACGATACCCCACATGAGGATAAAACAATACATCCCTACTCTCACTACCCACACTACACGTATGGGAGCTACTCCTTAAATATACAGATTGGATTTTTTTATGTACTTGGGAGTGAAATTGAGATCTATACTTAAGCTATCATAATATCAAATTTCACTCAATTTGGTTGATAGATGTGGAAGTTATAAAGCTTCGTATTAATGGGACGGACGGACGGACGAACGGATATAACGGAAAGACGAAGCGCTTCGAGAAAAAGTATACGATTATAAAATATTTAGACGTCTAGCTTACCGCTTCCCGAAGTTCAGGCCGGTACGCAGTACCGGCCTGAACGGCTTCGGGAAAAGTATGCTAATGGCTGTGCTATTTTCTCGACTTGTTTGGGCTCTGCCGTGCTCTTAGATAGTGCCCTTGCGCTTCGCTTCGCTTGGCTCGTCTTAGAAAAATAACAACGATATTCCAAAATTTTAAAAGACATATGAATGAGCAAAGAAGACTGCCCCACGTCCCCACCCCTATTATGCGTAATCGTAGCGAGCGCCGAATATTTGGTTATTTTTCAGTCATTTAAAATTCATAAGAATAAAGCAGAGCAGCATGCTGCTATAATGCGGGAGCGAAGTAAGCGTGTATGAGGAAAGCTGAGCGCTAATCAAATTGTCAATTTTTTGACCCATGATAACGACGATGATGATAATATACCTACCTCTGTTCCTTGCTCTCGTTCTCTCGCTCTACTCTCGTGTGCACTATGCTTTACTTTGCGTCCGCAAGTAGGGCTAAGATGAATTGTTTTGTATTGTGTTAGCTTTTTGTCTTGTAGATGTGGACTCGGCACATTAAGGCGCTACGGTTTCTTGCGAATTTCGTTGTGTTCATTTGCTGTTTTTGTTGGGAAACTGCTGTTGTAATTAATCTTTTCTTCAATGTATAATATCATAATAATAAATAATTAATTACAAGAATGATGATTAACAAGTTTTTAACATCAACAAAACTTATAACACAAACATCATTCGAGATTCTGTTCAAATAGGTACTTAAAGATAGAAAAAGAACCATATCAATCACATCATCTTTCAAATATCGTTTAGGAGCTTTAATTTAATGTCAAAGACATATAGATGTCGCAGCCAACTAGCTTATTAAGCCGTTCAATGTGCGTTCAATCAACAGCCTAGCCTCTTTACTAAACAGCGCCGTTTCTCTAGCGGCCTGTTTTTTTTAGTATATGCTTAAATTTTGAATAAATAAATAAAATGTCACCTAAAAATGTAAGCTAGCGCTCGAAGCCAAAATCATCGTGAACTGTATCATGCGATTTTCGACTCTAAACAAAGCAGCATAGATGATAGCGGGCGATGCAAGAAGCGCGGGTGAAATCTGTTTTTTTTTTCATGGCATTAGGCGCACTCTTAAGTATACATTGAGCCAAACGCGCCAAATAGTATATAGCTCTGCTCGGTTAGTTATTTAAAATTTATTTAATTAAATTCCTTTGAACATTAGGTACAAGATACAGAGAGAGGAAGCCATCGGTCACTTGCTCCTGAAAGCACCTCCAGCACAGTCAGAAAACAAAGTTCTTAAGACAAACAGTTTCAGAATTATAATATTTCTGCCGTAAATAATATTCTCCTAGAACGAAGTGCTGCCTTGTTGTCTGTATTTGTCTGGTACTTAATTTTTTATAGTGTAAGTTTTTATATTCTATTTTTATTTTGTTTATATTAGCATGCTGAGCACGCTGCCAACTGGCAGTGGGCTTGAGCACTTGGATTATCTTTAGACCTTCAAGGGTCTGTGGATGATCCAATTGCTTTCTATATAGTAGTAGTGTAGTATTGTCATTTAAAAAAAAATATTATTAGAATTTATTAGTTACTTTATTGAGCTTAGTACCTACACATCAGAATTTTTCTTGATTTTAAATATTAGTAATAAAGTCAAATAAGTCATAAATTTTGCTAGTCGTTACTTTATTTCGTTTTGAATTACTATTGTATCTACTATAATGTACGCACCTATACATAATTTACAAGCTTTTTTTAACTTGCAATGGATGTGCCTATGTCTATAAGTTCGGGTGGAATCTTGCAAGTTAAACTTGGCCAACTTTCCGGTTCCCGATTGAGCTAAAATTTTGCAGGGATATGTATGTCGCGTGACAATGTAACGATATGGTACCATGAAGCTGATCTGATGATGGAATCTGAAGGTGGCCAGAGGAATTCCTGTATTAAATGAGATAGACCCGACGTGTTTGGGCTCGTTTTACTTGTCTTGGCTAGCACTCTTCTGCTACATGATATACAGGATCTCAAAAGCTTGTATTTTTAAAAAGCTATATTTTCATAACAATTCATTTGAATTAAATGTGCTAATGCTAAGTATTAAAGTAATCGAAACTTGAAAAACGCCTATCAAAATCTCACAGCAACATTAAACGTTTATACATTTATCTGTGTGATTTTTACCTAGGTACAAGATAGGTTGACAGAAAGAAAAAAAATCAGCCTAGGACTAAATTACATAATCTTTCCAACGAAGCGAAGGAAAGTAGATTACTGGCAATTGAAAAGTTCCCTAGTTCACGCCGACTTCGGCCAGAAATCAGTCAAGAGCCAGTTAATTACTCATTATAGAAACTTATCGGAACTCCTGAGAAATGATCCTGCAATCCAGAACCTTCGATTTGACCGCTCTTATTGCGGTGTAATAAAGGCTCTATTCAATTAAAACGTGGAAGTTTGCTCGGCCCAGTTTCGAGTGGTCCTTAGGCATCGGGTAGGAGTTGCTCAGTTGGAGTTATTTCATTGGAGGTAGGTATGCTGAAGGCTCGTTTGTGCTTCTACTTTTGATAAAAACTTTAGCGATTGAAAACGCCTGAAAAGCATATTTTTAACCGACTTCAAAATAGGAGATTCTTCATTCGAGTGCAGTTTTTTTGTATAGATGTTACGCGATTGCTCTGCCAATTTATGAACCAATTTCGATGATTTTTTTGAAGGGAAACTTCTAATGCTACTTCCAACAAGGTTGCGTTAAAAGTTAAACGCTACTATGGAGGTATCTAGGTAGTATGAAAGTTAAAAGATGCGATCAAATTGAATTGTAAGCAATGATAATAAAGTTTGTCTTTAAGAAATAATATGATTTCACTAAAAATCAATTTCTACCTTTCTATTTCTATTTTCACATTACGAAGTTTCACATCTTCCGCAATCTACGAAGTTTCATTTTATTGGAATCGCCTGAACAGTTTTTGCAAAATCAACAATAGTGTAATAATAACTACATTGATGATACATTGATTCGTGCGAACAATTCGAGTTCTGCACACGGTTGAAGTCGGTAATGACATTTATGGCGGAAAATATAATTATTTTTTGCAAAAACTAGCATGACCGACTTCACCCGTGTACAGAATTCGCGAATATTTCGCACGGATCGATGTAGCATTTTTCACATTATTGTTGATTAAGTAATCAAAAATGGCTCAGCCGATTTCGATAAAATTTAAATAGGACCAATTTCGAAGTATACTCTTTCTAATAAAAAAAGAATTATTGAAATCGGACTACTATGAAAAAAGTTATGCGTGGTTACACATAAAAAAAATACGCGTCGAATTGTATACCTCCTCCGGTGGTTCGTCGGTCAAAAATATTAATCATCATCTTCAGCCTGTGTCGACCCACTGCTGGATATAGGCTTCCTCTCTTATGTGCCACTTTTTCCTATCCTGGGCCAAAAGTATTAATTAATACCAAATATTAGTAGTCATAGTCATATATTTACTGCGTATATGGGTTAGTTTACAGATGGTACAAAATAACAAAAATATAGATCGCCATATCCTGTCTTTCGACATGCAATACACAGAGGAATTAATGCAATAAGCCAAATAGAGGTACAAACACAAAAATCACTTAGATACTTGTCACAAACTAATTAGTAATATTCTTATGCCTATTTCTACACTCGACGTGATGCTTATAGAATCCGTGAGAATATCAGGTAGGTAGGGGGAATGTCATTCATTAGTGAGTAAGTAAGTTCGTATAGGCTAGCGCTTTTTTACCAGGGGAAATCTTTTAAAGATACTTCCACACCTCGAGCGCAGGCGGGTGGTTATGTGGGAGTCCCCGCCCATTGCTGGACGGTATACCCACCAAAACCCCTGGGTGTTCCACCGCTGCGCCTGGTGTCGGAACTACGGGCACGCTTCCGCACTCCTCCTCGGTGTTAGAGTTTTTAAGCCGCCTGAAGGCATTCATAATGTAGGATGTAGGCAATCTAGAAGGAAATAATAAGTAGTAACCTACATAGATTTAATACTACTACTACGCTGAATGGCTGAAATGTAAATGAATTGTACTATGGGGCTAACTCCGATTAATTACTAATGAATTAGTGGTGTTTTTTTTTTGGGTTAGTTCCGCTATGGTATGGTCCCGGTATGGCACCCTCGCAAAATACCTACCAAAAAGTCCCGCTATGGTAGCACCCATCTTTTAGTTCTACGCCAAACAATAGAAGGTACAATTGAGAAAAAAAGTGTATCTGTTACTTTTTAGTTTCTACTGAACTTTATTAAGGAGTACTTATAAAAAAAAGTCTGTTTGCAATATTAAATCAGTCTTGTCAAATTCATTCAAACATATTTATTACAAATACAAACAATCAACAATTGGAAAGAAATATTAATTGAAAAATTAAATGTAAACTTTATAAAAATAATCAACTGGCAAAAAATATTAATTACAAGTAGAAATAATCAACTACTGAAAAAAATATTAATTACAAAGAATCAACAATCGAAAAATTGACATTGCAATAGATAAACTAACAAACTATCCTAATTACTCTTATCGGAAAGTGCAGTTGTAATCTGCAAACTGAAATGGCAATCATACTGTCTCTCTCTATTTGCGGAAGGGCTTGTTCCTATTGTTGTCCCGAAATAAACTGGTTGGTCAAGTGACTGCTTCATTCGACAATCGCCGAGCATGACTTATTTAAGAATTAGAATACAATATTAATAATAATATTAGTCTAGGTTTTCTAAATTTACTGTTTGAGTATATGGTATGTATTTTCTTAAAACATTGTAGAGCTTTTCTATTCGACAGTCCCAGAAACTGAAAGGTACCATAGCGGGACTTTTTTATAGGTATTTTGCGAGGGTGCCATAGCGGGACCATACCATAGCGGAACTAACCCTTTTTTTTGAGAATTTGATTGTATACGCACCAGGTTTTTATATCTTAATCTCAGTTTATAATTAGCTTAATGTTGGTACGTATTTGTTAACTGATGTGTAATTTTTTTCAGATTTGAGGACGTAAATATTTGTTACTAGTTTTTACCCGCGGGTTCGCCCGCATACGCAATATGTCATTATAATTTATAGCCTATGTGTTATTCTGATATATAAGCTATATGATTGCAAAGTTTCATCTCAATCCGTTCAGTAGTTTTTGCGTGAAAGAGTAACAAACATCCATCCATCCATCCTCACAAACTTTCGCGTTTATAATATTAAGTAGGATTACGGGACAAAAACAAAAGCTTAAAAACAACGTAAATATTTGTGTTATTTTTAATATCGTTTTTGATTATGGTCGAATCTGCTTGACACATCATTTTAAAACTCGCATTATCGCGAAAAACCTCTCCCCTTTTTAACTGCAGGGTAAATCATTATTATTCGGCAAAAATGGCATAACCATGCACATAATTCAAATAGTTTGCTTGAATCGATGTATCATCGACGTAGTAATTTTCACATAATTGTTGATTTTTCAAAAACGACACAGCCGATTTAGATAAAATTTAAATGGGACTACCGCTGAAGTAAAACTGCCAAACAAAAAATAATCCCTAAAATCCTACTAATATGATAAACGCGAAAGTTTGTGAGTATGTATGAATGTTTCTTATTTTTTCACGAACAAACGGCTGAACCTGATTTAGATGAAGTTATGGTGTAGAGGTAGCTTAGATCTTCGATCAACACATAGGCTTCTTTTTATCTCGGGCTAACGCGGGTAACACCGCGGAGCGCAGCTAGTCGGTTTATAATTGGATGAGTAATCGCGTAACATACATACAAAAAAAAACCGGACAAGTGCGAGTCAGGCTCGCACATCGAGGGTTCCGTACCTCGTACGTTTTAACAATGTGTTGACATTGTTAATATAATTAAAAACCTGTTTTAGCATGTGCTAATGAAGTTCTTTTATGATACCTTACATGATACGATTTACTCACTTTGAATTTTGAACCCATATTTTGTTAATTTTGAGAGCCTTTTTTTTTGTGATTTAAATAAAAATTTACAGTTTTCAGATTTATTCCTATATGTGTACTCTAAGACAATGCTTCTCGCCAAATTTCATAGTTCTATGTCAACGGGAAATACCCTGTAGGTTTTGATTTTTGTGAGTATCTAAATATGCGGTTTTTTACGACATAAATGGCTCTAACTTTTTTATACGATAACTGAGAAGTTTTTCTTTCACGCAACTGCAAGAGACCATAGATATGCGTATACAGTTTAAATTTCAACTCGATATCTTTACGTGTTCCCGAGATAAAGAGTCTTGACATACACACAGACGGACAGACGGACAACAAAGTGATTCTATAAGGGTTCCGTTTTTTACGTTTGAGGTACGGAACCCTAAAAACATGCATACGAATAAAGAACTTTCTTTTGGAGTTGGTTAAAAATAAAGAATACTTGTGCAATTTCGTGAATCATAGATGATAATAGAATCATTGATCGTTTGTCTAACCGACTAGGTAAAGAAACCCGCATGGTAATTGACCCTCAACGTAAATATTTCCGCTAATTATCAAATTTATCAGCCGTTCTCCTTGACCGCCATTAAAAGTATGTTATCTGCAAAACTTGATAAGTACTATTGATAAGAGTTTTAGCTCTCGACGAAAAAAGAGAGTGTTGAAAGTTAGTTCGTAGAGGCCAGTTGGCTAGTCCTGGTATCAGAGGTTTTAAGTCATCTTAAAGCCTTTGAGGTAGCTAAACGGTTATTTTATCGTGTGTATTATATATTGAATGTAGATCTAGCATCGCTTTGGCATTTTGTCTGTTTTAAATTCCATGTTGATGAGATATAGGTATACCTACTTATCCTGTGTCTGCAAGTACCTAAGTAAGTCTAGCATCGTAGATCCGAAACGAGTTGACCGATTTTGATGAGGTTTATTTTGTCCGAAAGTGGATATAATAGAAAAAGCTTTTAGGTATACTTTAATAAAATATGTAGCCTACATTTTTAATCTAGTCATGTACTTATTTCATCACATAATGTAGTAAAATGGAGATGTATATTAAACTCGTCTTCAGTATTAAATATGGAACAGGAAAGGATGTTGGAATTCTGTGGTTTTTTATGTATCAGTTCGTAGTTGTAATTAATAAAATAATTATCATAATTAACAATCATTATGGAAAATATGTCACCGTTAGTACCAATTTGCCTGTTTTTTTCTCATAACACACTATTGCGGTTAATTGCCATAATATAATTTCAATTAACGACGAATTTCTTCGATAATGACGTAGTCATCGTTTTAGCCAAATACTTCCAATGCTGGACATAGGCCTCCCTTATAGAGCTCCCATCTGGTTAGATGCTTGGCTGCCTCGGTGGCTCAGTGGTTAGTGATCCTAACTTCTGGATCATAAAGGCGTGGGTTCGATCCCCACCCAGGGCAAATATTTATGTGATGAACATAAGTGTTTGCTGTGTCTGGGTGTTATTTAGTTACTATCTATATAAATATGTATTTAAAAATAAGTATATGTAGTATATCAGTCTCTGGCAGCCAGCAATACCTACCTCATTTCGAGTCACAAGCTTAGCTTAGTTTGGTGTCAGAGGCCGTGTGTAAGATGTCCCACAATATTTATTTATTTATTGTTATTGTAGCTACAAAACGGATTCATTTAATTACTTCAGACAGAGTCCATATTACAAACATTTAGGTACAATATTTAAGAATCAAGTAAAAAAATCAAAAACATTATGACTAGATAAGAGATAATAGATTAGATAATAGATTGCGATTAAGTTTTTGTCATAACTACTATGAATAGTAGTATATGTTAAATGATAAGCTTGTATATGTTATATGATTCATGAAAGTCTGCTATTGAAGAAGTTTTAAATTTTCACTAGCTCTAATATTGTAATGAATAAAAAATAGTCAAAACTAAAAATATGGAATGATAAATGTGGAATGATAAAACAAAAATCCTGATCCGCGTTTGCCCGGATCAGGATTTTTGTTTTATCATTCCACCATCTCTTCTGTCGTATGTTTATTAATTGTGAAGACATGCAATAGGCTTTATTTAACTAGGAACACAAGGTGGTGCCTTGACCCTGATCGCGGTACGAACCTAATCTAAACAACGAATCAAATTTCTTGGTTTCTTAAAAAAAACCCAATCCTAACTGAAGCAACTGTGCAGGTTTTTCCTCACGATGCATCTTTACCGAAAAGACAGTGGTTTTTAAACTTTTACGATTTGAACACATTATTATTATGTATTACGGGACTAATCGCGCACTAAAATTACGAGATTAATAAATACTTCATCATCCCGAAGTTTCAACCGAGTTGCATCGATCGTGGTATACAGGGTTATTGGTAGTTAATTACTCAAAAAATATCTCAAAAAAAAATTGTTGTTCCTTATAAAAATATCGTTCACACTCGACACAAGATTATTTTTTGCAAAAATTAGTATGACCGACTTCACTCGTGTACAGAATTCGCGAATACTTCGCGCGGATCGATATAGCATTTTTCACATTATTGTTAATTTATCAAAAATGGCTCAGCCGATTTCGATAAAATTTAAATGGAACCAATTTCGAAGTATATTCTTTCCAATAAAAAAAGAATTATTGAAATTGGACTGCTACGAAAATAATTATGCGTGGTTATACATAAAAAAAATATCTAGGTACGTCGAATTGTATACCTCCTCCGGTGGTTCGTCGGTCAAAAAGAGTACTAGGTACTCGTTATTTGCGAACACCTGAAGATTGATATTTATTGCTACTTAAGATATCAAACACTTGAAATGGATTGTTACGAGTGTTGTTTTCTAGCACAATAGCTCTCATCTTTCTTCTGAAGTTTATGTTATTAACTTTTCTATTTTTCCACGCGATAAATAATTTCATTTCTTCATTCTGACTCGGTTATACTCGACAAATCTATAATGTTATATAATCTTCATCGATGGCATCTTTTTGGCATTTTTTTACTTCCTCCGGTGGTTCGTCGGTCAAAAATGTATGGAACAGCTGGTTTTTTCTTAGTTTTGACAAAAGTCGCAGAACAAAAGTTGTTAGTTTTGATGTGCAGAATAAGCCCCTAAAAGGATGCTAATTGATCACCAATAACCACAGATTTCCATCAATAACCCTGTATATGGTGCATAAGTATGCGCACATTGTCAAAAATCTGGGCCGTTTTCTTTGTGCTTGATATTTGTATTTGTCCATCTTACTAGGATACATAATTTAAGCCTGAAATTTACTCAAGATTTGAAGACAGATTGCAGCTAGCTATTCATTAATGACCTATTTGATTTGCGGACACGTGTCATCTCATTTCATTGGCTCTAAAGTTATCGCTATCCTTCTCTTGATTAACATACTATAATTGCTGTAACGTACCTACTGTTAAGGTGGCAGCATACTGGGTAATTTCCCCCGAACTTTGTGCCTACTTTTGAGAAGGAAAAATATGTTCAATATGAATAAAATTTAATAATGTTCTTTTATATTTTATGGTAAATAAAATTTTAAAAAATAAATATTACTTTAGTCATAGCTCAATTATATTATTTCTAGTGTCTTATAATTCCAACAAAACATTTCATAAACTATAACTATCAAAATTGACCTAGTTAAAATAAAAACTTATACTAAAATAAAATAAAATTAATCAAAAAGACCCGTGGCAGAGGGTAACATGGTCAAAATGCTGGCAGTGTTGCCTCGCCAAATAAAAAATATATATTTCATAAAGTTTTCTATATTATCTGACTAGTTGCCCGTCCCGGCTTTGCTTGGCCATAAAAGAATTTATAGCTATAAACTTTCCGAATAATACTCTAAATGATAATGATAACCGCATTGCAATTTGTTGCGTAGTTTAACGATTGTGATTCTTTATTTACCTATATCAAAATTGATAACCTAATAAATACATATATAACTTAATTCTTTTTTGGTTTCAATAATGATAATAACAATTTGGAAAATAGTTTTGATAATAATTTATCGTGAGCGTGACATATGACCTAATTAGCTTACTTACTGATTTCCCAGCAAGTTAGTTGGTAACTCACACTGCGATGCTACTACATAATCTAGGTTCTATACTGCAGCCACTATTTTATTTGAAACAATTATCACACATATTCTTGAAGCCTGCTAAGTGAGTCGTCTCTACAAAAATAATTCCAAAAATGTTGATCCTTAAAACCTAACCTCAGAATAAGCAAACCGTTCCCTTCCTCACTCCCTTAACCTGAGTCCTTACTCCAGCGTCGTTTACTTGAAAATTTCGCGTTCGCGTGTGGCTCCATACATTTTGGTTAGTTCTTCCTCGTTTCCGCCAGGGGCGCTGTACAAAAATGTATAGAGCCATACCGAAACAACTGTAGTTTCAATACGTGTAAACCTGGATTAACCCCTCTGAAAGCACTGACCCTAGTTACTCACTCAAGTTTGACTCACTATTTTGAAGGAATGATTCACTCCCGATCGATACAAACTCTGATAAGATAGTCAGATATAATGATTATTGAAAAACGTTGTCGAGCCGTTGTGTATCACAGTTCGATTTTAGAACCGTGTGAGAAAGGATTGCTAGAGCGAGATGGCGCCGTGGATGGATTTGCCGTATTCGATTGAAAATTGTACCCCAGAGGAGGAAAAGATTATAAAGAAATGCCTCATAGGTGCGTTGTGTGGTGTTGTGTTCAGTGTATGTTATATTTGTGTGGGAGTGCGGTGAGTAAAACACAAAACGTTAAGTTTCTCTCGTTCAGTGTAAAACACAAAACAGACCGTAGGCTGGGTAGTATATATTTTTAGTTATTTTAGTTTAGGAACATTATTTTAATTGTCCTTGTCAAATCAGTATATTTATTACATATTAATATTGTAATAAATATATAATTAAGTACAAAACAGAGTAAGAACTAATAACTTAGTTATATTCCTAAACATGTGTACTCATCATCGTCAGTAATGAAAATTAAAAATAAAAATAATAACAAAGTTTCAAAATTATTTTTAGTTTACAGTAAAGTAACAAATCCAAAATAAATGTACAAAAAATCTGTGCAGAAATAAATTGTTAAGCATTTTTTCGATCTAGCCATTTATTATCGGAATTTCGCAAAATTGACTTAATAAAAAATAGGTGAAAATATAAATAGGTGCAAAAATAGGTTAAAGAAACAACATTAAAAATTAAATGATTGCTTTGAGAATTTTACTGGTAGGTAGGTATAACATAATTATAAAATTTTAATTCAAAATATACACAAATATATTTCAAAGTATCAATCCCTATGCAAAGTATAAATATGATATGATTGCTTCATTTGGTTAATTTTCAAAATCATTAAATATCTAGGATATTTCACAACTGGTAAAATCTAACGACTTTTCATTAAATGCCTATCGAATTAAATCGTAGAACATTATGGATCTAGTTCGAATCAAAAGTTAACTATCTCATCATCTCAATCCTGGGGAAGTCAACAGCTGGACTTAACTATGGGTATATACTAGGATATCTTTGTACTCACAGTTAAAAACAACTTTTTCTTTGGGACCAACCTCGAAATCTCAAAAAACTGCTGTTCCATACAGTTTGACAAGGTCGATGAAAATTTTGTATGAAACAGTTAAATTTATTTTTACGATTTCGGTTTTGTTCCCTTTTCTGGTCATAGCATAGACTAACCTCTTGAGGAGGTTATATAATCTATGCCTCTATGGTCATAGTATAAAACAAAGTCGCTCCTGCTGTCTGTCTGTCCCTATGTATGCTTATATCTTTAAAACCACGCAACGGATTTTGATGCGGGTTTTTCAATAAATAGAGTGATTCAAGAACAAGGTTTATATGTATAATACACCTGTGCGAAGCCGGAGCGGGTCGCTAGTTTGGTCATAATAATAAGTATAGTCGTCCTAGAGCGCCTGTCGTCTAGACAAACGCTCCGCATTTAAAAGGACTAGCTGTTAGTAATAGATTGCATTTAGTAGCGGCTTCCAGGATCCCTGTGGCCTGGTCTGTCTAGTTGGCCGGACGTCTTAAGCTATGCCTGTCCTAGTTAATAAATTACTACCTACCTGCTTGCTGTTTAGTCCATTTATAGCGAGTTTATACACAATCTGACCTCTGCGTTAATTGAGGACCTACCACAGAGACCGACTTCACCCGTGTACAGAATTCGCGAATATTTCGCACGGATCGATGCAGTATTTTTCACATTATTGTTGATTTATCGAAAATAGACCAGCTGATTTCAATAAAATTCCAATGAGACCAATTTCAAAGTATACTCTTTCCAATAAAAAAAATATTATCAAAATCGGACCACTATGTTAAAAGTTATGCGTAAAAGTTATACACAAAAAAAATATACGCGTTGAATTGAGGACCTTCTGTGTTTCGTCGGTCAAAAAGAAACAGCTAAAAAATGGATTTTTTTGTAAAGATAGAGTAAATGATGTCAATGGTAAAATTATAGAATACGATTATTTTAGAAAAAGTAGTTATCTCACAATAGTTGCTTTGTTAATGTACTATTGAATATCAAATGTCTACTACTATTGAATATCAGGTTGACGTAAGTTCAAATCTTACCGAAAGCCAAATAAAATTCTAAATTGAGAATCTAACCAACCAACTTTCTAGAGGAAGTTCTATGTCCGTCTGTATGTATTTTTTTGTGTATGTTCATCGATATGTTCGCCAATTGTGGACCGAATGAAAAAAAACTCGAAGTCCCATTTCAATTTTTCATCGAAACAGGCTGAGCTGTTTCGAGCGAAATATTCGAATTTTGTACACGATGAATGTTGATTTTGCCATTATTTGCGTAAAATAATTATTATAATTAATTTCTTTAGTACTGAAATGTGATGCTGTACAATGCGCTTGTACGTTTTACAATCTCCGTAATCTAATGCAGGATAATGCCCCGAGATAGCGACATTAGTATTGAAAGATAAATGATAAGGAGACGTTACAATTGGCCTACTTACATAATTTGTTATTTTTCTCGTTAGGCGACTCATACTTGCACCGCGAATTTGTATCTTTCAAAAAAATATTTTTCGCCAAAATTTGAACAACCTGCTTTAGCCGTGTATAGAATCCGAATAGTTCACTCGCACCCGATCCGACAGCTCCCTGCAACAGGAAGTATTCCGTATTTGGTATAGGCGCCGGTTACCAAAGGCACACAGTCAGACACCGACCCCGCCGGCGAGGTCGAGGACCCTCAGGATCTGTTAGAAGATCGGTTAGATTCTCTCCAAATAGTCAATCAGCTCAACCTATTAGGGCCACAGGGCACACCCCTTCTGGGGTGCCCGGGCAAGTCTGATCTCCCCCGCCGGGTGACGGCCCAAGCCGAGGTCCGTACCTTCTCAGGTGCCCTTGCGCTAGTCACCCTATAACCTAATCTTAGGGCTCAGCCGCCTTCTGCGCTCGCCCATGCCCGGTAAGCTGTAGAGGCCTCAGAGGCCAACAGCTCTAGTCATTAAAAAAAAAAAAAAAAAAGAATAGTTCACTCGAATCGAAGTGTCATCCATGTATTTTTAAGTTATTGTTGAGTTTTCAAAAACGGCTCCACCTATTTCGATAATATTTAACTTCTAAAGTATGATCTACGAAACGAAAAATAATTATCAATACCGGTTTATAATTGGCGGGGTAATCGCGTAACATACATACAAAAAAAACATACCTCTTTTTTAAGCCGGTCCAAATCAGCTGTTTCATATTTTTTGTCGAGAGTCAATAAACTTTTTGTGTTGAATATTGTTTGCTATTATAAATAAATATAGTATATACTAGCTGCCCGCCCCGGCTTCGCCCGGGTACGACTGGTTAAAAAAGACATTTTATAAGTATTGTGCTTATATACCTACCATGTAACCAAGTAACGTCACACACATGCGCACAGTTATTTTGGCGCGTTTTCATATTACATTAGCTTACCTATACGCAAATATTTTCACCATAGAATACCCACTACTATACATAGGGCTCCCTTATTAGATCTTGAATAACACCGAATAAAACCTTTGCAAGAGGTTTGTATCCAGCTTCCATCAATGTGTCCACCAAAAAATGAGGTTCTCAATTAGATTGTGTTTCATTTAGTATGTACATATGTTATGCGATCATTCCGTCAATTAAATTTTGACTCTCAATAAAGTGTTGTAGTCTTAAAATGTACCTATCTATTATAATGTCCATTGCTAGACATACCGGACGAACCGATAGGATGGGTTGAAAGCTACTCGTAGGTACTTAAATCGCGGGTGTTCCCGTAGTCTTAATCTGTTCAACTATTAACATAAAATAAAGATAGTATTGGCCATCTAAATAAAAGTAAGTTCGTATGGGTCGGCTATACGTTATCTATGGCTCTGGTTTCATTGTTTTTAAACGGTTAGAATATTCAGTCCATCTACATTCTACCTACGTAAGTTAGTTGACGTTTCTACTATATACTTGTATTTGATCTTTTCTTCATTTGATAACTTTGTAAAATATTCGCCATCAGTTCTACTTCTACGAATTGTGTGCCCTATCTAAAGCCTCTACAACTTGCTAACCCAAAGAGCAAATTGAACCGATGGAAACGCTGGCATCCAACGTGATCTGGTGGTCTCGACCTAATCTTAGATTCACGTGGAGACCTTTTCTACGCTTGCCAATAGGTACATTGTCTACGTTCATGAACTTCAAACCCTCATCGATCATTCGTTTTACGAACTATGTGTCAGTTCCTATTAACTACCACTACAACAGATATTTTAAATCGTCGGTATGTCGGCTCGCCTTACTTATGGGTAGATTTGGAGAACCAAATCTCAAGGTGTTACATAAATCAGCGCACTAATAGAGGTGGTACCTATATGGAGCCGTGGTGGTCAAGTGGTACTCGTAGTAACACCTATCCTACAATCGAGAGTTGTTGGATTCAAATCCTAATCCCGTATCAATGAGTTTCTTTGGAACATATGTACGGAATTTCACAATGTCGTGTGGCAACCTGTATACCTATGTAGCTATGTACATCCGAAGAAGGGACTTGATGCCGTATATCAACCAACCCGTACTGGGCCACCGTGATGGATATGACCCAATCACCCTTCGTAAACAGACCTATGTTCTGCAGTGGACGATTAAAGAAGACTGGTATATAAACAGTACTTATAGGAATAGGGGTGATATAATACATGCACAACGCGACAGCGTTTATTTTTTTATATTTCTATGACTTAAAAAATTTCTAAGTGTTTCGGAATAGCCAATTTGACGATTCAAAAAACAATTTACTTACCTATACATATAAATTGAAACAGTCTTGAATACAATAATAATATGATTTATTTGGATAAGGATTTAAACAGAAGTATGAATAACATGGTCGAATATTGGTCGGTATTTCTATTAACTTTTAAAAAGTAATAAGTGGTTATTGTGACATAATGATAGTAGTTAGACATTATGGTATTGCGAAGTTTTTTTGTAGATATTGATATGTTCTTTAATATTGTAGAACAGACTTTTGTTCTATCATCAATAGTTTCCGCAGCGTATGCAACGAAAGACGTTTTAATTAAGACATTTTTTTACATGTTGGGTTACGTTACTTAAGTTTTAGTAAGGATTCGTAATCTTTTCTAGGAATAAATATAACTTATGTTACTTAAAGTGAATGCAGCTTTCCAACGGTGAAAGAATTTTTAAAATCGGCACAGTAGTTTTCGAGTTTATTCATTACAAACATACCTACACACACACACCTATATACAAACGTCAGCCGCGCGCCGGCCGGGCCGCTACCGCCCGCGCCGCACCGATTTGTCCCAGCATTTTAAATCTGTAATATCTTCGAAAATATTCATTTAAATTACATGCTGTAAAAGGCCATATTGATCTATATTGAATGGACAATGTATTTAAGGTACTTAATTGGATAAGCATTAATTATGTATTGCTTAAAATAACTTTCTAAATAAGCCATTTTATCCCGTAAAATGTAATGGATAAAAAATGGTTACTGTGGCCTATCCTTAAGAGATAGACATATACCATCGCGGACTTTTTTGTTGACCTTTTTAAGGTGTACAATACCGTAGTACATTATTTTTATTTATCTCGTGGGGTTCAGTCAGCGTTTGCAATGTAAGCCCAAAAAAACGTGTTTATTTACGACATTACATTAGAAACCTGTAAATTTATCAGTGTTCCTCTACAATATTATGTATGTATTATACATATAAACCTTTCTATTGAATCACTCTTTCTATTAAAAAAAACCGCTTCAAAATCCGTTGCGTGGTTTTGAAGATTTAGGGAAACATAGGGACGGACAGACAGCGACAGCGACTTTTTTTTATACTATGTAGTGATGATATAGATGTGGTATAGATATTATAGATATTTTTTTTATTAGTTGGTCCCATAGTAAAAACTTTTGAAATATATAAGCATAATTAATTATATACATCTGAAAGTCCAACCACTTTGCAAAACAACTTCTTGTACAACATAACACGATCTAGAAGTATCAAGACTTAGCAGCTGCGTACTTGACTAAAGTTTCGTCCCGTGAGTTAGAGTCAATTGGTCTTTTGAATATTTTTTTTTCAAAAAATTATTTTGAAATGTAAAGATCATATTATGTATAAGTACAAAACTATTTTTATTTTTCCTTTTAATTACAAAGTTATACATTAAAATTGACTCGAACGAGCGTGTGACGTGATAAAATTGTGACGTCACACGCTAATAGCAGTCAATTTTTACTGTAGTAATTATGTAAATAGTAAAAATAGTTTTGTATAGAAACTTATACGTGATCTTTTCATTTATCCCAAAACAATATTGAAAAGCCCAATTGGAGTCATTTTTACGGCTTGTGGCTTGCGGGGGAGTGTAAAACCGGAACAATAATAAATAGGGCCTCAAATTACTATATTACGGTATTAAAATTATCACGATCTTGTCTAATCGTCGTAAGATATCTCGTAATATAATAATTAAATTAATCGCGATGACTTTGCGAATGATTTTATCACAAAGACGTAATCGTACAGTTTATATCCTAATTCTAGATCTTTAGACTTTAATTTTGGCCTTTGTACTCCAAGCCATTCCCAATGAACTATAGGAGATTACAGAAACAGTACATATTTTTTTATCAAAAATATGCTGAAGATCAGTTTAAAGCTAGCAATAGCTATTATAAAAAAACAAAATCAAAAAATCCGTTGTTGCAATTGAACTAACTGCCTATTTAATTTATATTTTTGTTTTGTTATAAAAATATGTTTATTATTGTTCTATGTTTATTTATCTACATAGAATAAGTGAAAAACATCTTCAAAAACAATAACAACGTATCTTTAACGGTTCCTTATCTATTTGAATCATAATAAATAAGTTTAATATTATGATAACTTGAATATAAAATGATTTCAAAAGAGAATGTTAGTGTAGATACTTATTTACTTACAGTTACATAAACCTTAATTATGACTTTTGGAATACTCTTAATTTAATAAGGCTTCATTATTAACACTATTTCGAAAAACATACACTACAATACAACAATACATTATCGACACTAACAAGAAAACATAACAAAAAAACAAAAGGCGGTCTTATCGCTAAAAGCGATTCCTTCCAGACAACCTCTCTCGGACGCAAGGAAACGTAAATACGTCAAGGATGGTGTAAACGTAAAAAATAAAATAATGAAACATGATAGGTATAGTCATATAATTTATATAATTTACATCCGTTTGCAAATAAAAAAAAAAATTACTCCATTTATTTTGGAGTTATGATGCTTCAGACAGACGTTAACACAAATCCGCCATAGGATGATTCGATAGCCGTATATTTACAAAAATCCTAGGAATTTCGGGAAAACACGGATAATTATACATTGGCGTACGAGTATTTCTCAATCTCACTACAATTTTTACAAAAATGCGAGTGGCCTCAGTAAGATTGCGAAAAAAGTCTTTGGCTATTATGATCTGAACACACTGATTGGTCGATCGGATCGCCCCTAACGACATCTTCTTTGATTGGTTGATGACTTGAGAAAATGTTCTATGACAAAAAGCCTCAAAACAACACTAGGGACCAACCACAGTAAGACTCGATATAACATCCCTCTTAGAGTTAAATACCTATTTCTTGTCTGAACCTTTATTTGTAGGTAAAATTAGTATTATGTAGGTACCTCCACTAATAGTAATTCAGTAAGTACCGACGTTATAAAACGACAAGTAACGTAAGATATCAATTATTACTTGCGTAAATAAGATAGCCAAAAAATGCGCAGGATTATTATAATAATAATGATAGTTCGGACGGAATAATACTCATGATAATCATCATTAAATGATTGCCTTTGATCCACATATTTGCCGGTACAAGATCAGGACATGTGTACTGGTGCGTCATTTGATATCAAATTGATAATTAATGTCCACTTCACGGGCACGAAAACACGAAAGATTGTGTTACGCACTTGACGTGAATTAATCATATTGTTATGCATTTCTGTTTCCTGTACAATATACAAGTCTATCCAGATCTGGTGTACTAATTCGAATGGAGATCAATCAGACCATCTATATTTAAACAAATTTTTCTATAAAAGCATCCCGGAATTCGAGACAAAAACTGCCGTTTTTTACATCTGGTCGATTCCGAGTTGCAATTTTGTATGCAGCAGCTGTTTTTAGGGTTCCGTACCTCAAAAGGAAAAAACGGAAGTTAGAGCCGTTTATGTCGTAAAAAACCGCATATTTCGACACTCACAAAAATCAAAACCTACAGGGTACTTCCCGTTGACGTAGAACTATGAAATTTGGCGAAAAGCATTGTCTCAGAGTACAAATATAGGAATAAATCTGAAAACTGAATATTTTTATTCTGATCACAAAAAAATAGGGCTTCAAAATTCACAAAATATGGGTTTAAAATTCAAAGTGCGTAAATCGTATCGTGTAACATATCAAATAAAAGAGCTTCAGTAGCACACGCTAAAACAGGTTTTTAATTATTTTAATAATTTTCGTTGAATGACGAGAAAAGTAAAACTTTTATCAATGATGATGATGATGAGTATAGAGATTTTGACAACGTACTTCCCAATTTTGTGAAATTTTCTGGATTTCTACGGAACCCTCGGTGTGTGAGCCTGACACGCACTTGACCGGTTTTTTTTCTAGAATTTTGGGTTCGCCCCATAGTAAATGTGATTTATAATTATGGTCTTTATCACCCCCTTTTGGCTTAGTACTGGAGAAGAAAATAACCCTGTATTTTGAGTTGAGTTGTTCGTCAACTGGCCAAGGGCTCTATAAGTATATCTTTTAACCGATATTTTTCTGGACGTGTGCGTAAATGTATTTATTTATAGTAGTAGGTATATTAGTTTACAGTCCAGCCGACTCTAGCCATTATAACTAACAAGTCTAACTAACTAATCAAATGATAATGCAAGTGAACCGAGAAGGGTAAATTTTGTAAATTACGTGGATCCACATATTTGCCGGTACAAGATTAGGACATATGTACTGGTGCGTCATTTGATATCAAATTGATAATTAATGTCCACTTTACGGACACGAAATCACGAAAGATTGTGATTTGTACTTGACGTGAATTAATCATATTGTTATGCATTTCTGTTTCCTGAAATAACTTCTCAATGGGGCTTTGAACGTGTTTATATGGTACTAAAATTGCTTCGTCTTTGTCCGTGTTGACAATTGGAATAAACGTGTTTATTAACATCACTGTACCAGCCTTTTTAATAGTCCACTGCAGGACGTAGGCCTACCCACGAAGGGTGGTTGGGCCATATCCACCACGCTGGCCCAGTGCGGGTTGGTGGATTCACATACGCCATCGAATATCTTCTATCGACGTATGCAGGTTGCCTCACGATGTTTTCCTTCACCGAAAAGCCAAAATGGTGTGAAATTCCGTACATAAATTCCAAAGAACTAAATAACTAATTGGTACGGGACCGGGGGGGGGGGGTCGCTAGTTCACAATTAATTAAACCCTGCGACTCAGGGGTTTGACACATTAACTACGGAAAAGCATCCTGGATTAAAACATACCTACTTCATTTGAATCATACGTTATGCTGCAACCGATCACGGTTATTTGACACGTTTGATAATAGAATTGCTTTACGATAGTAAGTATGAGTGTTCTTTAGATATCGGTTTTGTTGGAAGATCAAAGATCATTTTTACAACTACACGAGCATTGAATGATAGGTGAACAAAATATGAGAGGTTGTGACTGCTGCACTGAAATAATGGTTGGTGTTCCTCATAGGTTGGTACTGTACTGTAGCAGCCTTTTTTAATAGTCCACTGCAGGACGTAGGCCTACCCACGAAGGGTAATTGGGCTATATCCACCACTCTGGCCCAGTGCAGGTTGGTGCATTCACATACGCCATCGAATTTATTTTAGGGACGTATGCAGGTTGCCTCACGATGTTTTTCTTCACCGAAAAGCCAGTGATGTGAAATTCCGTACATACATTCCAAAGAACGCATTAGTACGGGACCGGGATTTGAATTCACGACCTCACTTATTCTATATATACGAATTCCGATTGTAAGGCGGGTGTAACTACCACTAAACCACCACGGCTTTTTTACTACTGTACCAGAGTTTTATAGTCCTCGGTAGAACGTCGCCTTCCCCACGAAGGTTGATTAGATCATATCCTCTTGCTCTGGCTTGGATCATGAAGCACGATGAGTGTAGGTAGTTCTGCTCAGCGAGAAACTTCTGCGAGCACTTTAGAGCCATCATAAAGTTTGACGCGTAATATAACAGCTAGCAACTATTCTTCTCTCTATTTCTTCATGCTTCGTAAAAAACCTAGATGTAAAATAATCTAGAGTAAGGAATTTAATATCGACAGATCTTATGTCAATTTTGAAGGCCAGCTTCAGCTTATCATGTCTATGTAAAAGATTGTAGCCATCCAAGAGTCGAGATATGGTTTATCTTTACGACGCTACGAAGCGTGCAGGTTGCAAATAAAATATACATAGGTATTTTATTTGAATTTTGCACGTTTTTTTAATGTAGTGAAGAATATGCGAACGTTATCTATTTTGATATAAAATTTTAATGTAACAGTGATAAGAGTCAAAAAGAGCATTTTGAAAGGCCATTTATTTATTTAAAAGGTATTATTAACAGTGATAAGTATTGAAAGCCTGGTTAAAATGTGGGAATATGAAAAAAAAAACCGGATAAGTGCGAGTCAGGCTCGCACACCGAGGGTTCCGTACAAATCCAGAAAATGTCACAAAATAGGGAAGTAAATTGTTGAAATCTCTAAAATCGAAAATTACACACTGTCAAAATAATTAAAAAGCTGTTTTAGCATGTACTAATAAAGCTCTTTTATATGATACCTTACATGATACGATTTACTCACATTGAATTTTCAACCCATATTGTGTGAATCTAGGCCCTATTTTTTGGTGATACAAATGAATATGTTCAGTTTTCAGATTTATTCCTATATGTGTACTCTGAGACAATGCTTCTGGCCAAATTTCACAGTCATATGTCAACAGGAAGTACCCTGTAAGTTTTGGTTGTTGCGAGTGTCGAAATATGCGTTTTTTTACGACATAAACGGCTCTAACGTTTTTATACGATAACTGAGAAGGTTTTCTTTCACACAACTGCAAGAGACCATAGATATACGTATACAGTTTAAATTTCAACTCGATATCTTTACGCGTTCCTGAGATAAAGAGTCTTGACATACACACAGACGGACAGACGGACAGAGGGACAACAAAGGGATCCTATAAGGGTTCCGTTTTTTCCTTTTGAGGTACGGAACCCTAAAAATGCCTTTTTCCAAATAGGGTTTGCAGTAGTGCTTTGAAGAAAACTAGCAACTCTTTTACGTCCTTTGTTATCCACCTTTACGCTGTAGATATTCTTTCGATGTAATTAGGGGCTTGACTCTATATGACTGCCTCGGTGGCTCAGTGGTTAGTGACTCTAACTACTGGGTCACAGAGGCGTAGGTTCGATTGCCACCCAGGGCAAGCATTTATGTGACGAAGTATTTAGGTGTTTGCTCTGTGTCTGGTTGTTATTTAGTTACTATAAGTATGTATTTAAAAATATGTATACTTAAGTAGTTTATCAGTCTCTGACACCCATACCACAAGCTTTGCTTAGTTTGGGGTCAGAGGCCGTGTGTAAGATGTTCCCTAATATTTATTTATTTCTGATCTGTACGCCAGAAGGAATGATCTGCTTTGATCAGAGATATAAATCTGAACCTTTTCAAAGTCGGACTGAATAGATATCAAAGTTGGCGTGCTTCATCTTCAACCGCGATATTACTTAGCAACAGGCGAATTAGCGGTCAAGTCCAGACTTATTCGCGATAAAAAGTATGACTATTAAGTGATTATCTTAACAAGCAAATACCAATAAGACAGCCTCATATTTTTTTTATTCGCAACTCACACATTAACAATATACCATATACATGTAAAAACACCAAAAAACCTTTCGGTTTGTCTAGGTGCCTTATTAAATTTACCCCTCGCTACTTCTTAATTACATTTAATAAAATACTAAACTGGATCAACTAAAAACAACAAGTTAGCTTAACTAGAATAAAAATCCTACCGCAGAATCAGTAGGTAGTTAAGTACTTACCTAAATACCACGAACTAGAAGAAGTGAAGTGCGGAACGGTCGTACCGAGCGCACATCGCATCGCCTAGCTGGCCGAAACTGCTCTTGCTGCTTGCATACTATCAAATAAATAAATTAATACATATTGCGTTTTCAGGTTACACAAGGAGTTTCATAAAATGCGGGAAGAACAAGTACGTGATGCCGGGAGCTTTCAAAAAGCACGCCGAGGCGATCTACAACATGGAGGTGCGACCTGACGACGTGTGGGTCATCACGTTCCCTAGATCAGGTGAGAGAGCATTACAATATACAAGTCTATCCAGATCTGATGTACAAGGTCAAATGGAGGTCATGCAAACCATTATATACAACTGTTTCTATGGGACCAACCCGGAATTCGAGAAAAAAATCTGCTGTTTCTCTGAATTGCAATTTTGTATGCAGCAGCTGTTTTTTTTCTAGATTTTTGGGTTCGCCCCATAGTAAATGTGATTTATAATAATGGTTTTTATCACCCCCTTTGGCTTTAGTGTTGGGGAAGAAAATAACCCTGTATTTTGAGGTGAGTTGTTCGTCAACTGGCCAAGGGCTCTATATGTAAATCTTTTAACCGATAATTTTCTGGACGTGTGCGTAAATGTTTTTATTTATATGTATATTAGTTTACAATCCAGCCGACTCTAGCCATTATAACTATAGTCTACATTTGGTAATGCAAGTGAACCGAGAAGGATAAATTTTGTAAATTACGTGGAAGATGAACAGTTTTGGTCGACAATTTGAAGGTTCTTCTCTCCCGACCATTTATATTTAATAATTTTCGGTTCACTTGCATTTCGACTAATAATAAACTACGTTTGTACTAAAGAATACCATAGCATGCGATTATAACAGTATTTTTCTAATGTTTCAAAAAATGAACTCCAGTAGGCTTTGACAATTTGTTTTGTTGTCAACTCACTGGTCTCTGAAAATATTTGAGTTGTAATGGAAGAAAGTACTCGAATAGAGTCCATATTGATATAGATCAAGCTCTGTGTAGGACGTCCACAAATAAGGTCCTCCGATGACTTGACTAAGACAGCACAATTGCGTTGTGTTACAAGTCGCTTGTATACAGTACACTGTAAACAGTCCATTTTTTTCAATTCAGTAAACAAAATATAACGTTTATGATTCACTAAATTATGTTGCTTACGAAAAATTTCAAATTTTTGTTGCTAATATAAAAGGATTTGTATCTTGATAAGCCTTAAAATGAGGGAAAAACCTGAAAACTCTTCATGAAATAGATAGAGCGAAGCGATACCTAAATTTTTTTATCGCTATATTTTTACGATAAGTTTATCGAATCTATCATCTGATAGATACTTACGTCAAATTTGAGCCCTTATAACGTAAATGCTGAATTTTGTCCAATCATGTTGCGCAGTGGTGTCTTGTATTATTATTTATTTGGTAAAGTGTTATCCTATGAGTATGTACTATGGGGTTGATTCACCGTAAATTAGATGAGAGAGAGATGTAGATATATTGTATTTTCGTAAGTATATCATAATTTGGCCTCTGATATTGATATTAGTTTTTTCTTATATTAGTCGGGACATCAGTACTTTCTTTTCAAAATTCATTATTATTGATGTCTTATTTTTTTTTCATTTGGTATTTATTTTATAGCGTTTGTATAATTTTAAGATTATTCGAAGAATATGTGACTTTCTATAACGATAGAATTTCTACAAAATTGTTTTGGAAATATGCTATCAAAACCACAAAACTTATGTAATCTAAGATAAGAAACATGGATAAAAGATAAAAAAAATATGATCAGCCTTGAAATGTTTTTATTATGGGCCGCATAGAACTCAATCGATAGGTAAATTTGTACCTACATATTTGTGTGTAGGTGCGTGACGTAGATATGTATGTGTATTACATATCTACATCATACTTTAATCTATAAAAACTGTTTCGTAAAGGCCGGGTGGCTAGGCCTGGTGTCAGAGCTCTTTTAAGGCTAGAACAACTGGGGGCACGGTAGAGCTCAGTTGAAAAAAGCAGTAGTACCAAATTAAAACTATTAGTCCTTCTTCTGAAGACTTACCGTGCCAAACGTTGCGTAACCTCGGTGATTGTCAAGTTACAAAAACACTCATCAAGTTATTCATTTTTTGACTTGGTGAATATTATGTTCAGTTCAATACCAACCCATTATTTTACATATTTATTTAATTTTCGTTCACACTTATCAATATCAAAAATTACCACTACAGCAGAGATGAATTTCAACCTTAGATACCACATATTTTTGTCACTCAAGTATCTAACGTTGATACGTCTCACAGACAGTCGAATTACCAATGGTCAATATTTGTGTGCTCAAATCTTTTAGGGCGATATTTTTTAGGATGAATAAACATTTATTTCATTAAGTAACAATTAAACTAAATCTGAAATTTGCATTGATTTCAGGCACAACGTGGACACAAGAAATGGTTTGGCTGTTAGAAAATAACTTAGACTACGAGACGTCGAAAGACAAGCCTCTCTACGAAAGATTCCCAATGTTAGAGTAAGTATATTATTATTTGTACAAAAAATGCTTCGAATTTAAAATATACACAATGTTGAATTTGTTAATGTAGGGACTTGGGACTTTCAAAGATGTACTATAGGTAGGTAGGTACTGCTACAGAACCAAAGTCAACGGAGTCAATGGACTTTTGTATGGTGTTCCTTACAAAGTAGTACAGTTAAAGTTGTTCATAATTATAAGCACATGCGTACAAGAACCGTAAGAGAAGCCGTGGTGGTCTAGTGGTAGTAACACCCGACCTGCAATCGTGAGGTCATGGGTTCAAATCCCGATCCCGTACCAATGAGTTTCTTTGGAACTTATGTACGAAATTTCACATCATTGGCTTTTCGGTGTCTGAAAATATCGTGAGGCAACCTGCATACGTCCGTAGAAGAAATTCAATGGCGTATGTGAATCCACCAACCCGCACTGGGCCAGCGTGGTGGATATGGCCCAATCACCCTTCGTGGGTAGGCCTACGTCCTGCAGTGGACTGTTAAAAAAGGCTGGTACAGTACAGTACAGTACAAGAACCTGAATTATTCAGACAGTTCAATAGTAAAATGATTCAGCCATAAATAAACTCATTTTTTATCCAACAGAATTACATCAATGATCCCAGACATCGCCTTCGAGTTGATAAAAACCAATTTCATGAACCTTGGAAACTTCCAAGGCCTGAGCGAAGCTGTGAGACATCCGAGCTGGAAGTCAGTGGAAAAGTCCACCTCGCCACGTTACATCAAGACCCATCTTCCGCTCTCTCTCCTACCCCCAAATCTACTCAACACAGCCAAAGTTGTCTATGTGGCAAGGGATCCGAGAGACGTCGTGGTCTCATACTATTATTTACACAAAATGGTGGGGAAAAGTCTGCTGAGAGCAAATTTGACTCACTTCTGGGAGGCGTTCAGAAGAGATTTGTGTAAGTATCCCCAGAATTAATAAAATTTAGATTTTTAAATTCAAAACTTAGCTTGGATTGCAGGTCAAAGAATGTATATAATGTCACCAATGTACAACTAATTTTGGACGAGGAGCTATCTCAAAAATATGCCAAAAAGATACCATCGATGAAGATGATATAACATTATAGATTTGTCGAGTATAACTGAGTCAGTTAGAAATGAAATTATTTATCGCGTGGAAAAGTTAATAACATAAACTTCAGACGAAAGATGAGAGCTATTGTGGTAGAAAACAACACTCGTAACAATCCATTTCAAGTGTTTGATATCTTAAGTAGCAATAAATATCAATCTTCAGTTGTTCGCAAATAACGAGTAGGTACCTAGTACTCTTTTTTACCACCGGAAGAGGTACTCGTATACAATTCGACGCGTATATTTTTTTTTATGTATAACGACGCATAACTTTTTTCGTAGCAGTCTGATTTCAATAATTATTTTTTTATTGGAAAGAGTATACTTCAAAATTGGTCCCATTTAAATTTTATCGAAATCGGCTGCGCCATTTTTGATAAATCAACAATAATGTGAAAAATGCTAAATCGATCCGTGCGAAATATTCGCGAATTCTGTACACGGGTGAAGTCGGTCATGCTAATTTTTGCAAAAAATAATCTTGTTGAGCATAATATTCAATTTAAGAGATTGGTTTATTGAAATTGATTGATCAGGCGAGTTTATGGTCAAGGGCGGACTTATTTGAGATTAAAATATACTAAGAATTGATTACTTATGTATGAAATAAATAGTGTGGGTGATTTAAGAGTATTTTGTTGATTGCAGTGCCGTGGACTCCGATAGTGGCTCACAACAATGAAGCTTGGATGCAGAGGCATCATCCCAACATGCATTTTATATTCTACGAAGACATGATCAAGGTAGATAATTATTTCTATCGACACCTGAATTGTTATAATAGATCCAACCGTTTATTTTCTTTTTGACAGCACCAATAGAACGTAACAGCGTCATGTTACGCAAAAGTTCACTTTTAAATGCGAGGTTTTAAAAATATGACAACTGCCTAAGTTTGCTTCTTGATCCCGTATAATAATCATCTTTGAGAAAGTGAGTCCATAAGTGCAGTAGTTTTTTTTATAAATCACATAAAATAACAAACGTTTTTAAAAAATTACGTTCTATGGCTATCGTGTGTAGCAGGGTAAGGAGCAAACTTAGGCAGTTGTCATATTTTTAAAACCTCGCATTTAAAAGTGAACTTTTGCGTAACATGACGCAGTTACGTTCTATTGGTGCTGTCAAAAAGAAAATAAACGGTTGGATCTATTATAATTATAAATTCTGGTTCAGATCGAAAAAAAAATTAGCTGTCCCATACAATGTTGCAACTTGGAACTGAGAAAATAAATATGAAGCATCTGATTTGCACATGGGCATGTGGACAAGTCGTCCACATATTTTTTAATTCAGTAATGTTCCGAAAGTTAAGCAATGTAGCGCATTTTATTGAAATACAAAAATTGATTTTCAGGATCTTCCCGGAGAAGTACGTCGAATGAATGACTTCCTGAACAAAGACTACAGCGATCACAGCCTCCTAGCGTTATCACAGTACCTCAGTTTCGATAACCTCAGGAAAAATAAGAATGTCAACAACACCACAACGGAAGGCAAGGACGCTGTACAATTTATCAGAAAAGGTAAGTTATAAATTGAAGTATTTTCTTTTACAGAAAAACTAATTGATCTCTGCTTAATTTATGTAAGATATCATAAGTACAACAGGAGTTATACAATGTATGTTTATGCTCGACGTGGTTATAGAATATACCTAATTAAAATAGCTGAGGCGAGAAAGAAAATACTAAGAATAAATCAGTACCTACGATTACAAATAATAATATAGAAATCAATAGTAAGAAGATAAGTTAAAATGAAACGAAAAATTAAACAAATTTTGCTCCCAAATCGGAAGTGAAGACAGAATTAGTAACAATCATCACATATAAAACAAAAAAACAATGATATTACCAACACTATTTATACATTAATAATAATAATGATTACAGGTGAAGCAGGAGGCTGGAGAGGACACTTTGACGAGAAGATGGAGATACAAGCAGAAGAATTCCTCATAGAAAGACTAAAAGGCCTGAGTCTCAGTTATCCATCTTTCCAAATGTATGAGACGACACATTTATAAGAAGAGCTCTCTACTTATAAACATCGTCAAGACTGGAGAGGATCATAGAAGGCTTTTATCCGTGAAGGATGGCTAGATGAAGATTGAATGGGTAATGATTAAGTTTTAGAATATGTAGTGAAGTAATACGACTTCACAACGTGTTGTAAACGACTTAATATGATCTGTAGATAGTGATCGATAAAAAACGATAGAGAATAGATTATAATATATTACCTAACGCTGGACTCGTGAAAAGGTAAAGAAATTAAAAAGATAAAGAAACTAGAAAGAAGATAAAGTAGGACCACTAGTGACTTCAATACGACAATAGAAAAAGCGATTGTTAATACTATGAAAATTGCAAGTGTAGTACCATTTGTAGTGAGAAACAAGGAGTAGTCATTAAGACAAAGATTAACGTAGAAAAGTTCTTACTCAAATCAATTTGGTAAGGTTTTAGAATAGTTTTAAAATAGTGCAGTCGTTGTTGCTACAGCTTTTTATAAGTAGGCAGAAAAATCGTAGTCTGTCCACCTTGTGATATACTTAGTGTTGTTAGTTAATGTTATTGGGTTATTATTACTATAGTACAATATATAAATATGACAGTAAAAAAATATTAACTCTAGAGAAAGGACATTTTAGTGCATGAAGAATAGTGAAAATGTAAGTATACGATTATAATATTATAAGAAGGGTTCAACGAAGAAATGTAACAACTATCGCCTTATTGCCCTAATATCACACGCTAGCAAAATTTTGTTACATATTCTGAACGAACGACTGAAAGCGTATCTGTCCAAGGAGATTGCGCCAGAACAAGCGGGATTCGTTAAAGGAAAGGGAACACGAGAGCAGATCCTAATTGTCCGCCAAATTATTGAGAAGGCTAGAGAATTTAACAAGCCAACATACATCTGCTTTGTTGATTTCTCCAAGGCGTTTGACTCGGTAAAATGGCCAATTTTATGGAAGACCCTTCTCGAAATGGGAGCGCCAAAACACCTTGTGCACCTTCTGAGGCGTCTGTCAGAAGGCACAGCCTCAGTGCGCACAGAAGACGTCCTCTCCAGTAATTTCCACCCAAGTGCTGGAGATCGTCAAGGGTGCATAATATCGCCCCTGCTGTTCAATATATACACCGAAATTATAATGCGTATCACTTTGGAAGGTTGGACAGATGGGGTTACGGTTGGCGGCTATGGTATTGCGAACTTGCGTTATGCAGATGATACCACGCTTTTTGCAACTAGTGCTCGTCATATGGAAGAACTGCTTAGAAAGATGGAAGAAGTGAGCCTTGCGTTCGGATTAAAGATTAATCGCAACAAGACCAAGATGATGATTGTAAACCGCACGAACGATAACCTCCGGATTGCCGGAAGTCACTCAGATAGCAAATTGCAAAGTAGTCCAATCTTACATCATATATATCTTGGAGCTTTAATCTCGAGTCATGGCGGATGCATCGATGAAATTAAGAGGCGTATGGCGATAACTAGAACCGCAATGGACAAAATGACGAAAATATGGAGGAACAGGAACATCACCAAAACCACGAAGACAAGACTCGTGCGCACGCTTATTCTACCCATATTTTTGTACGCCTCGGAAACGTGGACTTTGCGAGACATTGAGAGGAAGAAGATAGATGCTCCCGAGATGTGGTGCTGGAGGCGAATGCTTGGGGTATCGTGGACTGAATTTCGCACCAATGTCTCGATACTTCAGGAACTCGGCGTCAGGCAGCGTCTGTCGGCCACAGTACAATCTCGTATACTTTCATTCTTCGGACACGTTTCGAGACGAGGAAGCCAGTCCTTAGAGCGTCTAGTCGTCCAGGGCAAAGTAGAAGGCACAAGACCGCGCGGAAGGTCGCCCATGCGATGGACCGACCAAATCAAATCTGCTGTGGGAGGGCCGGTGCATGAGTGTACCAGATTGACATCTAATAGAGAGAGATGGCGAGACATCGTGAGGCGTATTACATCTGCCTCTACCACCACAAATACTACATGATGACCACGACCGCTCTGACAAGAGCGTAACGACTAAGAAGAAGAAGTATACGATTGTGTTCAAATCATATTATTTTAATTTATTTAACTTAATAGCAGGCATTTAAAAGATTATTTTGTTCAATTCAATGCACATAAAAAAACTATGGACAAGTCTATGATAGAGACGTCAATCTTTGAGAAGTAATTTAACATTATTCAGGGCTTTCTGCTTGCCCTATACTCTACCGAAAAGGGGTGATTAAAACCAACATTATGTACAATTATGTGACCAACCCAGAATTTGAAAATAAAATCAGCTATTCCATACAAAATTCCATACAAGGTATTGACAAAATGTATGAAACAGCTGACTTTTTCCTCAAACCTCGAATTGGGTTGACCCCATTGTGAAAGTAGTTCATAATGATGGTGTTAATCACCTGCTTTCGGCTAAGTACATCAGTTCTGGATAACCCTATATAATCATTATATTTGTCCTGTCGGGATTGTACCCGGAACTGTCTTTGTAAACGGCTGACGTTATCACCGAGTCAGTAGTGCTATAGTCATGTATTTTTTTGTTTAGTCACTTTGTGCAAAACCTAGTCTTTTATTAGGGTAGATATGTTTTATCGTAAGTAATTTGTGGAATAAATCAACGTGATATGAAATATTAGTTATAAATAGTAGTTATGTTAAAGATAAGATTAAAGTACCTATCGATAGAAAATGATATTTAACTGAAAAATTTCATAACCGGATAGGTCGCGAAATATAATTTATTTCTGCAAAAATAGAGATAATAAAATAGTACAAAATAATTCTATGTCGCGTCATAGACTTACAGGCGATTAGTAGGTACCTATCTACCTCAGAGCAAATAAAAAAATCAAGAGAGAGTGTTGTGAACAAACAAGTGAAGCCAACCAAAACTACGCCTCGCCGTGTACAGACAATTAACACACATCCACATACAACGAAACAACGCCTTGACTTGTCAGTCGAACTATGACGACGCGACACCGACGCACTCACACATGTATAAAGCGGTCTACACACCAAAGCCGCTGACCCGGCGGCATAGCCCGGCGGCTTAGTGCCGGCGGGTTAACCCGGCGGCTTCAGAATGTCGGCATTGCCGCCGGCAAAGCCGAACGACTTTGCCGGCGGCACGACAGCCGCGGCATGTGGTGTTCTAGTAATAAGTGATACGTCACTACTCTATGAAAGCCGGCGGGCAACTGACTGAGTGAGTGGAGAGGGATGCCGTCGGCATCGGCATGCTGCCCCGCCGGCATGCCCGCGCGGGCGCAAGCCGGCGGCATGATTGTACAAAATAAGGCCGGCGGGTTGGGCCGGCGATCCGTGCCGCCGGGTCAGCGGCTTTGGTGTGTAGACCGCTTAAAAAACTGGCCTCACTATACTGTTCAACGACGTTCTCTCTTGATTTTTTTATTTGCTCTGAGCTACCTACTTAGTGACTTGCTTTTTTCGTACAAATAAGGTCACTTTGTAAGCTCTGACATAATTTATGACCCTTGATTAGCATAATTTTTAACTCAATACCTAAGTTATTATTTTGTGTAAACTTGCCATGCAAAGTGTATGATTTCTGAATGTGTATTATGTATGTCGAAATAACTTTGTAAATAATTGTGTTAACTCTCTAAGTTCCTCTTAAATGTAAGATAAACCCTGTATTATATAGAAAGTAATGTGAGTTGTATAAAAAAATAGTAAAATTAAAAACTATAATTACATATATTGTGTACCTATTATTTTGTAAATTCATGCGCTTGTGCAAACATACAAACACTCGTAGGTACGTTTAGATAATAATAGCTGTACTGATAAAATGTACAATGTTTTATATCCATGTACATTGCGAATTTTATTGACGTGACAACGTCTAGTAAATTGATGAACGCTGGCTACACGCACAAAAGCTGCACGCTCTATAGACCCAATTTTAGAGGTGCCATCGTAATTATAATAGCAATTTAGAGTAGCCCTGTTTCTTTTTCACTATATGCATTCGATAGAGAGAACACTATTTCAAGTTGCAATTAAATTTACGATGGCGCCTTTAAAATTGGGCCTGTTATCCTGTTACGCTCACTACTCGAGCGAGACAGGACGAAAGGACGATCGGCTTTAGCCATTAAGTACTTAATTAATGGCTTGAGCGTTCATTCGTTTCAGCCATATGACGTCCACTGCTGGACATAGGCCTCCCCTATAGATCTCCAATAAGACAGGTTTGTATCGGCTTGCATCCAGCGCGATCCTGCGGTCTTAATGAGGTCGTCCGTCCACCTTCAGCGTTCGGTGCAATCATATCATCAATGTTTTGGTACGTTGTCACGTTAAACTATTGTTCGTAAACCCACTTTACAGACAACCAATGTGTTTTTTAGTTAGAGAATTTGTTGGAATTCAAAATACATTGTGTGGTTAAGAAAAAAATAAGCGTAAGATTAATTTAACTAAGAGACAGACAGACAGGTACGGATAGTGGCATCATCCTTAATCGACTTCCAAAAAGAAGGAGGTTCTATGTTCGTCTGTATGTATTTTTTTTTGTGTATGTCCATCGATATTTTCACCAATTGTGAACCGAATCAAAAAAATCTGTTAGTTCCCATTTAAATTTTGGTGGAACCGTTTTTAAAAATCAAACAATAATGTAAAAATGTTATACATTAATTCGACCGAACTATTCTAATTTCGTACACTCGGAAAAAATAATTATAATATTCAATTTATTAGAAATATTTAATTTAAACTGACTTACAGAGATGGGGGACTGTACCATAAACCCATAACAAAAAACTGAGATAGGAGACGGAATGCATTTCATGCATTCCGTTTTCTGTCTCAGATTTTTTCTGATGAATAGCTAGTTGTTTAATAAATAATTTAATTTCCCTGTAGTCCAATAGTTGGACCTTAGATTGTTCCTGTTATCCAAAATTAATTTATAGTTGTTTTATAAAGTACAAAAACATGATTGGCTCCTATAACATAGCCTGAGAATTTGGGAGTCTATGAATCATATTCTGATACTGTAAATGATTTGTGTCAAAAAATAAACTACTCAACACTAGATGGCGTAACTGGCGTTACTTAACTTAGTTCTTAATGGTGGACGACTAAAATCGGTTTTAATTAAGTTCGAAGAAAACACCGAATAGCTTTTTGCTAGTTTTGCACTAAATTAAAAATTTTAGTGCGACTAGTTATAGTTTCGTGGAATGTCGCCGAATTGCCATCATATTATTATTTAGTTTTACGTATCCGTGGTGCGACCAGCAGGCCCATCGCGTTAATTTTTAACAGCTGCATTCCGTCTATAATTCAGTTAAAGTTCGGTTGCAATTGTAGTTAAGTTTCGATTCAGCTGTATTGTGCTAAACTTCACCAACGGACGAAACGAACGGTCATTTGACACCGGTTACGTTCCAACTCTGACTGAGTTGCGTTTCAACTTTTATCTAAATCATTACGCGATACAAAAATAGACATAAAGTCGAAGTTCGGTTAAAGTTCAATTGTGGTTCAGCTGAATTTTTTTTGTGCGATTGGTCTGCGGTTGGACATAGAGGCTAGACCACGGTTCGAGACCCTTGAAGCAGTGAGATTAAAGTCAAAGCGATCCGATCCGGGCTATGTTAAGTGTTCATGATACAGGCCCTATAGTCAGTCAGCCAGCCACAAAGCTACGTTAGCCGTCTGATACCTTTGAGCACTAGTAATTCCAGCGCACGTACTAACTATAATTAATTCTGTGCCAGCACACAGAAACTGAAGCACGTACTAGTAATTCGTATCCCAATATTAGCAATGGCATATTAGGTAGAGTTGGATAGCCCTCATCAATTGAATAAGAATACCGCAGAATTTATCAAGTTGCGCTAAAATCAAATCATCACAGGACTTACATCCTAAGTTACCATTCTAAGTTAATTTCTGAATAACTGTATTTCTTAGCATTTGAACAAAGTTAGTCTTTTTATTTTATCTAAAAATACAATGTGAATATCAAAGATAAAATGCTCAAAATAAAGCATAAGTTTTTATAACCCTTGGCTATGACAGTTTTTATTCCTATTGTCCACAAAATGTATGGAGGCTGGTATAATTATAATCGAAAATTCTAACCACAACACTCGTTACATTTCGAAAAAGTTCATATTTTTCCGAGTCTATTACATCAGTTAAAAATATAAAAGAACCCTCCAATTATTAAAAATTAATTTTGAATTTATTAAGTTAAACAAATAAATATATTTGTTTGTCAGTAGTTTATCTCTATCAAGCCTGATTAAGTAACCTCCAAATTGTTAAATAAAAGCTTTTTTTTACCAATTAGACACACTTTTTAAGTGTTTTGTCACATTGTACCTACTAACTGGTCACACTGGTAGGTTATAATTTTTATAATTTTTAAAATTAAGAGCTGAATGTGGAAGAATCAGCTACTAATGGAAGTAAAATAACGATTGATGCACTTTATTATTGCTAAACTAGTAAAAATAAAAAGCTGTTTTGTTATTTTTCACATTTAAAAAAAAAGAAGGGATGGAAAAATCAAAATTAAATATTTTTGAAAAGCCAATAAAATAAGCTTTCATGTGATGTATATATGTATCATTTTGGTTCGATTTTTCTCTGAATAATATACCACATGTGGACGTCAACTTTTCTCTATACTGATAAAATAAATGGGAGTACTGGATTCTTGCTCATACTATGTCTATTGTAGGCTAGTTGAACCCCTATCAAATTATTAGATAGATTAGATCATTAATCCAAGGTCGGTGCGAAGCGAATGAGTGTAGGGCCGTGGTGGTCTAGATGTGACACCAGCCTTACAACCATGAGGTCGTGGGTTTAAATCCCGGTCCCGTACCAATGAGTTCTTTGGAATTTATGTACGGAATTTCACACCACTAGCTTTGCGGTGAAGGAAAACATCGTGAGGCAACCTGCATAATATATCCGTAGAAGAAATTCGATTTCGTATGTCAATTCACCGACCCGCACTGGGCCAACGTGGTGGATATGGCTCAATTACCCTTCGTGGGTAGGCCTACGTCCTGCAGTGGAATATTAAAAGGCTGATGCAGTACAGTACAGTAGAACGGGCAGATCGACAGAGCAAAGAAAGTATACCTACCTAACAGATTTTAGAGAACAGAGTTTTGAACAAAATATATTTTTAAGACCACATTTACGTACGCATACTTAGTTATGTTGCAAACAATTATGCTCATACATACGGCGACATGTCAAGAAGGTCTCGGCTATTCCTCTTCCAGGCTTCTTTGACATCCGTCGACTACAGCGCTTCAAAGCCAACGGGGTGTGAACACATCAATCAGATTTAGCTTGGTATTAGTTTTGGACTTGTTTAGTTTGGTTTAGTTTACAAAGCGTGGAGTTGAGCCGCCTCTGAGAGATGGTAAGAAGGCATTCCGCATATGGGTTAGAACGAAAAGCCTTACTACCTAATATTATAAAGTTTTACAGATTCTAGTATGGTTTTTGCATATATTTAGGTTCGATCGACCGCATTTGTCGGAGTAATATATGAGTACTAATACTCATTTATTGATACATTTTAGTACACGTCATAATACTATATAATAATATTATATAATTAAATCAAAGTGCGCAGGATTCGGGAAAGAGGAGGTGACTCCCGTTCTACCTCGTTTCTGGTGCAAAGAATGTGCATCGCCTTCCAACGCGGCAATGCAGCAAGCGTTATAGGCACCTTTGCACCAGGAACGATGAGGAGCGGGTTAAATTTGATTAATTTTCTATGTAGGTGTATATATTTTATTCTCTGTTATTGTTACTCGTATTATTCATATTTAACAAACTTTACTCTCTAAGCCTTGTATATATATGTCAATAAACTATATGTTTTATTTGCAAAAAAATACATCAAATAATAATTTTAGTAGGTACATAATGTCATTAAGTTTATGTTGTAATTATTATTTTATACAAAGTAAATTCGATGATATTAATTCAAAATAAAAACAAAAATAAATTAATTTAAATAAATAAAAATACAAAAATAAATAGACTGACTTGGTGTCTGCCATAAAAATGACGCGTGAGTAACACCTGTCTGTTGATTTTTTGCAGTCGGGTTTGCTTGTTGTTGGTTTGTTTGTTACTTTCATTTATGAAAGTAGAGAAGAAGAGAGTTTTATAGGCTACTAATATCGAGTGAAGTCACGGGTTAGTGCTAGTAACTAATGAATCACTAAATACTATAAAGTACTTTACTGTACTTTATATATGTACCTTATTGATAATTTTGAGGTTCTTAGATATTCGAGTAGGTATATGAATTCAACGTATTTTTCGTGCATCGACTTCCGATAAGGAGAAGGTTTTGAACTCGATTGTTTTCGTTTATTTTTATTTATTGTATTTTGCGTGTATATTATGCTATATTTTACCATTTATGGACTATTTTACGTGGTTCTTTTTTCCATCTAAATAGAAGTTTTCGAAGTTTTCCTGTAAAAATAAATTTGCTCTGAACCTGGACTTTTAATCACTGTAATAAACATGTTTTTTATATTCGTTTATTGCACAAAGTTTTAACAAACTATTTTTTTTTTATTTCGAATAGGGTCGCGTTTGACTACACACTGCTTGATGTTAAGCAGATGTGCGGTCTAGGGTGTAGCACGCTTACCTAGAAGATATCTATTTACTCGGGATTTGAAGACCCCCCCACGTTGTACTTTAACGGGAAGACAGACCCAGCGTTTGCAAACTAGAGTCTTATTAGTCACAATAATAATAATTATGGCAATTTAAATATTTAATCTTCCTATGGAAATAATAACGGCATAATGCACTGTTACAACACAAATAGAGAAATATAAAACTTTGGACACGTCAACCAACACAATGCAGCGCAAAAAACACAAATCCAAATGTAGGACAGGTTCCTATTTATTTGTTTGAAGTCGGTGTTAAAGTTTTTGTCAAAAGTAATTACATCGCTCAGGCTTTCATCTGTAAAGCGGATAAGTACCTACTTCAACGAATTCCATGAAACCGCGACTGGTGACAGAGAATTGTAGATTAATCTAAGGAATAAGTACCTAAGTCGATTTGTCGAATCCGAGATTTCACTAGAGCGCCTCCAGTCTGGCTTTGATATATTTATTGAAACATTAAGGGCCTAATCATTGAGAAACAATATATCGATGATAAAATAATATACATTTTGTCTGAAAATTCTGGTAAAACGCCTCGAGTTACATGTCAAGTGCTCTTTTTAAGCACGACGGAAAGGAGACGGTATTCTTGGGATCTTTATTAAGTTTATAGGTAGTTGAATTTGTTACGAGGGGTAATCCAATAGTAATGATAATCAATAGGAAATAAGGATATTTAACAAAAAAAAAATATTTTTCTACATAGTCAATACAGTTAGTCTATCTTTTTTCTAAACCCTTAATTCTCTCAGATTTTTTTTTTATCTTGACCCATCCTCTTTGCCTTATGCCTTTGCTTCTACTGCAGTCATCACTCCGTTATTGTCGTCAAATTGCTTCGGAGGTGTTCTTTGACCCGAGGAATAAAGTAAAAGTTACTGGGAGCTAGGTCTGGCGAATAAGGTGTGTTCAAGCAATTCGAATCCAGTTTTTGAATAGCTGCCATGGCGACGTCGGCTTTGTGAGCCGGTGCGTTGTCTTGGTGAAACAACACTCCAGCTTGGAGTTTGCCTCGTCTTTCTTCTTTTATTGCTTCCCGCGATCTTCTTATTTGGTTTGCGTTGTAAAAGCCCGTACTAGTAGCTTGTTTTCCTAGTATTCCACAGTTATAATTCCTTCAGTGTCCCATAAAAAGGACGCCATAACCTTTTCTGCCAAACTTGATACGTTGAATTTCTTCAGCATCGGGGAAGAGGTTCGTTTTTAAGTCATTAACTGTTGTTTGGTTTCTGGATCAAAATGGTGATCCAGGTCTCGTCCACGGTCCCGAAACGAAAGAGTCGAGAACTGTTCGAGATTCGCCCTCGAAATGTCGACTCGTTTTTTCTTTTGTTTGTCAGTTAAAATTCTCAGCATCCAAGGCGAAGATACCTTTTTCATTTATATTTCGTTCACAAAGATTCTTTGAATACTGCCTTATATTGTCCAGTGACCTAACAAATATTTGATTTTATTATTACTTTTGGATCACATTGCCACATCTACTATCATCGAGAACCAAATAGGTAGGTACGTAGGGAAATGCTATAAAAATGGATACTCTATTGTTTACAAAATATATGCCGGATTTCGCGAGAAATCAACTGAACCGCGTTACATTTATTTTTTATATCTTTTTTTAGGGTTCCGTACCTCAAACGGAAAAAAGGGAACCCTTATATATTATACCCGCATATTTCGACATTCACAAAAATCAAAACCTACAGGGTACTTCCTGTTGACATAGAACTATGAAATTTGGCGAGAAGCATTGTCTCAGAGTACACATATAGGAATAAATCTGAAAACTGTACATTTTTGTTTAAATCACAAAAATTAGGGCCTCGAGATTCTAAATTATGATAAAAGTATGGGTTCAAAATTCAAAGTGAGTAAATCGTATCATGTAAGGTATCAGATGAAAGAACTTCATTAGCGCATGCTAGAACAGGTTTTTAACTATTTTATAGGTCCCGGCACGTAAGTTGAACAAAAAAAATATCACTCTCTCCCTTTCGTTAGCAGAGAAAACAAAAGAGAGGCAGCTATGGTTTAACGTTCAAGTTGTTTGCCGGCTACTATAACAATGTATAATTTTAGATGTATGACGAGAAAAGAGAAAAAAAAACAACAACTTACCTACTTCCCAATTTTGGGAAATTTTCTGGATTTGTACGGATGTGCGAGCCTGACTCGCACTTGTCCGGTTTTATTTAAAATTATTTTAATGTTTTTAAATTACATTTTAGCCGTCATGGTTTTTTTCAAAAATTTTAATTTTCCCTTATGCCTTTTCTGTTGCCGATGCGTAGACTCCATTTTATAACTTCACGGTCTCATCGGCTGTCAGATCTGCAGTCCCTGCCAACTGCCTCTTGAACTTCTACTTCATTTTTTTTTCTTATTAATGACAATACTACACTACTACTACATAGAAAGCAATAAGATCATCCACAGACCCTTGAAGTTCTAAAAATAATCCAAGTGCTCAAGCCCACTGCCAGTTGGCAGCGTGCCCAGCATGCTGGCAGCATTGCCACGCTGAATGGCAATGCTTATACGTTGAGCCTAATAAACACCAGCATTGGGATTTAATGCTATGCCCTTAAGTAATACATAAGTTTATAACTTATCTTCAGCCTAGATGTTAGATTACAAGGCGCCGAGTTTCGGCTTTGCGAGTCTCAGTGAAACTAGTTGCATATTATTTGGGAGTTAATTAGTAAATGTTTGGATGAAATAATAAGTATTTGATTGTGAAATCATGTGAATCAGTCACATCGATTTTTTATCGGAATAAGTCTGCGCTTGACCACTAACTCGCTTGATGGTTCGACGTTGTGGTCGAAGCTAGAGCACGCCGCTACTTACTTAGGCAGCGCTGTGACGAAGGACTTAGAAAGTTTTTGGCAAATGTAAAGCTAGGTACGTGATTTTGGCTACAATAGGCTATTTTATGAATGGTTAAAAAAAACATTATAATAATAAAATTAGTCTGTCAGTTATACCTATTACCTAAATATGTTAAAACGTTTAATTTGTCAATTAAACAAAAATGATAAAGATAAATCGTGTCGAAGTCAAACGCAAACCTATTCGAAATAAAAAAAAAAAAATAAAAAAAAAGTACGAGAGTGGCGGCCGTGACGTCACCTCTCTTACAGAAACCTAACCATTTGTATGTCACTTGTGACGTCACGCGTAACTTTGAAGGGCTATATATATATTTCGAATCCATAAAAGGATCCGCATCAGTTATGGTGCTTCAATGTGTTAATGTTTTATACCACTGACCCAACAATGTGTGGCGTGGGTTTAGCGGGCGAGGAGATATATTATGCGACGTCACGAACAATCAGTTTATTTAACAGACATTACTTATGATTATAATTATAGAGAAAACTTTAAGCGAAGGACATGGCGTTCCGCAGCGTAACGCACGCTGCCACCATTTTATCAAGAATCACTACTCGAGCCGTTCTAATTACAGTTCACCACAACCTCCTCCGAACAAGCTCTATTTACAACTGACATGTCATCTCGCATTTTCCCGCCCATCCAAGAAGTATACTATATACTATGTCACTTACCTCCTTGGAACTAATCAGCAGCGTTTTTTGCAAGCGGAAAGCTCGAAACATACTATCGGACGCAACTTACGGACGCGACTGACAGCCGCAACCTAGACTATGAAAGTACACTGAGCCGTGCACACTATCGGACATAAGTCGCGGACGTCACCTTCGGACGTCCTTGAGCGTTCGGATGTCCGAGGGCGATCTGGCACACCGGATGTCTTAAGACTGTGCACATTGCTAAGTCACGGCTGTCAGTCGCGTCCGTAAGCCGCGTCCGATAATATGTTTCGAGCTTTAACCAGGAATGTTGCCACTTCCATTCCTAGTCCTTCGAAATTATACTACGTGGCACTATAAATAATCTTAAGCTATTGTTATAGTTATATTTATCAATTTATGTTCAATAGACATAAAAAGAAACATGTGTCTAATATTTATTGATAGTCTATCTGACGGCTAATTAAAATTATATTTTTATAGTAATCATGCCTACTGTAAAAGTTGTTCAATTGTTCATTTTGATGTAAGTACTAAGTCGCCTTTGTTAAGACGTTAGATAGAGTGACGGTCACCGCAAAATCGGTCAGCTAAGCTAGACAAAATGGTTTCCATCTTTTATTTGATCTGGAATTGAAATTTATACTTTGCTTAATATTTTTGTTTGGATTGGTAAAAGTATGGATTCTTAGAAGTAAGTTTTACAGTTTATACATCTACCAAACCAATATGAAGCCATTTGACCAAAACCAACCAAAAATTAGACCACAAACGTTGAACAAAATAGACGGTTCTGGTAAATTTTTTGAATATCTTTCAAGCTTCGCGTAGCTAATTTAGTTCCTTGACCAACATTTTGCTATTATTTACTTTATCTACCGTCTTTTAGTAGTCTGCTGCTTAATAAATGCCTCCTTACGAAGGGTGATCGGGACATATTATCCACCACGCTGACCCGTGACGTTTGGTAGATTCACGTAGACGCCATCGAATTTCTTCTAAGGATATATGCAAGTGACCTCACAATTTTGTCCTTAACCGAAATGCCCCAGTGGTGTGTCATCTTGGTTGTCTGAAAGAAATCTCTTTAAGCGATAAGGCCGCTAGTAAGAACCCTATTTTTATTGTTTTGTCCCTGTAATCTGTTTTTTATGTTATGCAGTTTCTAATAAAGTGTGGGGTGGACAGACAGACAGACGGACGGATGGACGGTAGAGTAACAGAGTCCCGTTTTTACCCTTTGGGTACGGAACCCTAAAAACTGTTGTTCACATTCGTAGACTTATTTGAGATTAAAGCCTAGTTGCATACGGATTGGATATGGCGTGTTACAAAATTGGATGCAGTTAATAAACCTGGAAATTAAAAGCAGACGAAACTCTCCCTCAAATAAAAAATGCGTCAACACTTTTCATCCAAATCAACGCTTGTCTATCCCACAAACAACCGCGGGCTAAAGAAAGAATCCCATTCAACTTTCCACTTCCAATCCCCTAACTGAATCCCGGTAATAATAACAATAAACAATTCCAAAGTTTTGTCTTCCGGGACATTCGCAACTCTTATCTGGGACTGTAAACTGGGACTCGAATAAATCAAACCGGGACAAGGGGAGGTATCTTAATAATCCGGTACATAAATCATAAGTTTGTTCGGAGACATATCGGTCGGTGCCAGTGGTGGGGCGCTTTGTTGAACTGTGATGTTGTGTATTTATGAGGATATATATTATGGTTGGGGAAAGTGGGACGTGAAATATGCGCGAATATTGCCCAATGGCCTGGGTGTTAAGTTTGCAAAGTTGAGTGAGTGCCACCCGAATGGTTTTTTTTGTTCACTCAGAGGTCTCGTTTAAATTTTGTCGATATCAGTTAAGTAGTTTTTAAAAAATGTACAATAATAATTTTTTGCAAAAAATGGTATCACCGACTTCAACCACAGAATTCAACAACGGATCGATGTAGCAATTTCTGAAATTTCAGCCGTTTCTGATAAAATTTAAATGAGACCAATTTCAAAGTATACCCTTTCGAATAAAAAAAAATATTGAAATCGTACGTAATCTGTAAAAAGTTATGCGTGGTCATCGTTACAATCTGTGAGCGAATTCAATTTATTAATCATACCTTGTTTTCCTAACCTTGAGTTGAAACTTTTTTTAAATTTTAACTATACCAATTTCCAATAAAAAAGAATTATCGAAATCGGACTATTGTGAAAAAAGTATGTGGTTAATCATAAAAAAATAACTGATTGCACTCCGCGGGAGTACCATCAGAATTGAAAACTCGAACATTAAAGTTGTGCGTTTTTTTAAATATTTTAAAATGGTTAAGGAATAATTTCGCACGAATTGATTTATTTATCAGTGTAAAAGTACTATCACTTATGCAGTAAAATACAATTTATCACACACGCACACTCGTGCAAGCGTCCTGCGCCGCTCAAACGAAATAGCAAGAGCAGGCATACATTTTCGCCGCGCGGTAGAAAAAGAGAGGGTAGAAAAATATTACGTCGCGTCCCCGGTCACACAGGTACGCCATCGAATTTCATCAACGGACACGCATGAAGGTTTCCTCACGATGTTTTCCATGGCTTCACATGAACACACGAATGTTTTATTACCGCAAAGTCTACAATAGAGATTGCTATACTTATCATATCAGTTACCTATCAATATAATCCAGTCATTGTGACACAGGGAATTCTATAGCAATGACTAGATTTAGTATGACGGCTATGACTCATAGATACATATATTATCATTTTCGAAACTTAAGTGCTATAAATATGGTAGATAGGTACTATAAAGGCGCTATAAAGGCACTATTGTTATAGCTGTTGCGCGGCATACACTCAACTCAACTTTCAGAAGTATCTATACTCTTTTTTATGATTTTTTAGGGTTCCGTACCTCAAAAGAAAAAATCGGAACCCTATAAGATTGAACACTTTGTTGTTCGCCTGTCCGTCTATCCGCCTGTCCGTATGTCAAGACCTTTTATCTCGAGAACGCATGAAATCAACGAGCTGAAATTTAAACCATATACGTATATCTACAACTTTTTGCAGTTGTGAAAAAACCATACTTCTCAGTTATCGTAGAAAATAGATCCGTTTATGTCGTAAAAAACGCATATTTCGACACAGAAGGGAATCAAAACTTATAGGGTACTTCCCGTTGACTTAAAAATTATAAGATTTGGCAAGGAGCATTGTCTTAGAGTACACATATAGGAATGAATCTGAAAACTGTGTTTTTAATTTAATTACAAAAAATAGGGCTTCAAAGCAAAACAATGGGCTCTAATTTCAAAGTGAATTAATTGTATCATGTTGGGTATCAAATGAAAGATCTTTATTAGCACAAGCTAAAACAGGCTTTCAATTATTTTTACGATGTGTGATTTACGATGCATGACGAGAAAAGTAAAAAAAAAAAACGTTTAGTCGATGATTATGTTATGGTCAAACAACCCACCTATTGTACGGATATTGTATCTGGGCTGAGTCGAAGGGATGCAGTTGTCCGTTTCTTGCGTAGATCGAAGGGATGCTGTTATCCGGTCTCATACCAGATAGGCTTGAGTGGAAGGGACGCAGGTGTCAGATTCGCGCAGTCACTGGGTGTGGATGGTGATTGTGATTATGAGATACACTGTTGTCCAGGCTCAGGATTGATGTTTGGTGGTTTAGTGAGACTCGAGCCGAAAGGACGCAGTTGTCCAATTCGCGCATTCACTGGGTGGTGAGTGCGGTTTGGAGGGACGCTGTTGTCCGCTCTCGGGTATGGGAATTGGTGCTTTTGGCGAGTAATATTTCTAATGAGCGCTGTTTTTTGAACCCTATGCTAATGTAAAGAAACCTTGTCTAATCATCTCTTATTTACCTTCATAGCTAGTTATCATTTCGAACACGTCTAAAAGTAACATTATGTCAGGAATGGACGAGCGGTAAACGAACATTCTGTATCACCCGTTTCAATAGTCCAATGTTGTACATACGCCTGCCCACGAAGGGTGATTGGTTCATGTTCGCCACTCTAGCCCAGTGCGGGTTGGTGGATATACAAACATTCACATTGTTCTTTTGTTACAGATACTGATGATAATCGCCCGTGGACAAGCTCTAAGATTATTTTTAAATAGTGCCACTTAGTATAATTGCTAAGGACTAGTAATGGTAGTGGCAACATTCCTGGGGTAACGCTTGTAACAAACGCTGCTGATTGGTTCCAAGGAGGTTCCAAGTGACATCGCATGATCGGCCGATGGGCGGGAAAATGCGATGATGACATGTCAGATGTCACTTGTCAGATGTAAAGAGAGCTTGTTCGGAGGAGGTGGTGTGCGAACTGTGATTAGATCGGCTCGGGTGGTAATTCTTGATATAATGGTGGCAGCGGGCGTTACGCTGCAGAACGCCATGTCCTTCGCTTAAAGTTTTCTCCATAATTGTAATCATAAGAGTAATCCTCTGTGAAATAAACTGATTGTTCGTGACTTCGCATTTATCTCCTCGCCCGCTAAACCCACGCCACACTGAAGCATTGTTGGGTCAGTGGTATAAATCATTACCACATTGAAGCACCATAACTGATGCCGATCCTTTTATGGATTCGACATAAAAAAAATTGATGACTCCTAAGCGTGTTTTTTTAGTTTTTTTTTAGAACTATGTTTTTTTATATTATTTAATTTTAATTATCTCTGGATCTCCCTACACTTTACAGAGCAACATTTTGTATTTTAGTCGTAAGACGTCGGTCCAATTAGTCGATCCTCCTACGCTGCGCTCACCAGTGCGTGGTCTCCATTTCTTCGATTTCTTCAGTTCTTCGAACTATATGCCCGCCCATTTCAACTTGCTAATTCGCTGGGTTTTGTCGGTGACATAGGTTCGTCAGTGAATCTCGCCATTACTGATTCGATATTGATATTGTTAAAGTTCGTCTAGGCTGGGTGGCTAGTCCTGGTGTCAGATTTTGTAAAGCGGCCTCAAGGCCTCTGACATGGGCATGGCTAAAAGGTTAAAACAAACGGGGAATACAATTTAATGTGTCATCCGAGCCACGGTAGCGCTCAGTTGTAAATGCCACTCGCTGTCACCCATCCGAAGACTGACCGTGCTAGATGTTGCTTAACTTCGATGATACGAACATCTTGTCCAACTACGCATTGAGTGCTACATTAAATTACATTTTTTTAAACTGGCATTATGCCTTTATTTACTACAATAAATATTTAAGCTAACTACAATAACTTTTTTTTTTTCGATTAGATTTTTTTTTAACAATACTACATTACTACTACATAGAAAGCAATTGGATCATCCACAGACCCGTGAAGGTCTAAGGATAATCCAAGTGCTCAAGCCCACTGCCAATTGGCAGAGTGCCCAGCATGCTGGCAGCATTGCCACGCTGAATGGCAATGCTAGTTGCATTGTTGCAATAACTACATATCTGAGCCATTTGGAGTTGAGGCTTTGGGTCCGTGGGGGCCGGGAGCTCATCTTGTTTTCAAAAGTCTTTCTGAGCGTCTGGTGGACGCGACGCGTGGCCAAAATGCTGGTGTTTATTTGGCTCAACGTATACGAGTAAGCATTACCATTCAGCGTGGCAATGCTACCAGCATGCTGGGCACGCTGCCAACTGGCAGTGGGCTTGAGCACTTGGATTATCTTTAGACCTTCAAGGGCCTGTGGATGATCCAATTGCTTTCTATGTAGTAGTAGTATAGGTAGTTTTAGCATATAAAGTAGTGTTGTATCATATTGTAGATTACAAAATTTATCTACCAGCTACCTATTATATTACGTATAGATAGGTATTATGTATGATGTAAGTACTGTCACAGCTATCTACAGTTCTACAGGGTCTAAATATAGCTTGTCTTTGTTCTAAGCAGGGGTGTAACTGGAGCATGGCTTTTAATAGATGCACCTTTTCTGGCCGCCACCCTGCTCACCGCTTCATTACGGCGATGATTAACGCGCTACGGATCTGATAAATATAGATAACAAAGCACGGATAAACTGAGACCAGGGGCGGACCCAGGGCGAAGCGATAGGGGGCAGGTATAGGCATTGCACGATTTACCATTAGGTTCAGTAGGCTGAGCCTAAAGCGGCAGAATTTAGGGGGCGACAAATCCGATCCATTTATTTTACTATTGTTAAAAATAAAACTAAATATTATAAGTTCTACAGAAAAACAACCATATAGATAGGTTTTAACGCCTAGCATCTAAGTTTAAAATAATCACTACTAGCTGCCTAGTCGCATATAAGAACGGCAGATTGTAGGAGGGCGGCAAAAACTCAACAGTCTATTGGCGGCAAATACGCAAATCCGCCGCTGGGCTTAGGACGAATCAAATTACTTGGCGTTTGTGAAGTTAGCTACAAGCTGAGCACATCCCCGCTTCTCGCGCAGATAACGTAACGAATTTGCTGTTGCCAGACTCGCCTCGTGTTCGCAAACGCCAAAAAGTTGCTGGGAAGTTATGCGCAGAATGCTGCGCAAAAACCCAAAATATAAGTATCCGCGGGAGCAAGAGAGACGAGACGCCGGGGCACACCCGCCCGCCAAACCCAGTCCTCCCGCGCGCTCTCTACGCCTGTGCACACATGCGCAATAATTAGCGAATCACGGCGAAGTGTCATCTGCGGCTCACTTCTCATCCGCCGATTTGTGTGGCGCTTAGTATACTATGTATTTACAGGTACATGTGTGCATTGCAGTAAGCATACTTACATTTCAATAGATATGCCTATATCTAATATCTCTTCCGAAAGTAAATCTATACTGTACCTACCTATATTTTTAATAAGGCCCTTTTTAACGGCCTTAGTACCTCTCTGTCAGACTAGGGCTAGGGGTTTATTATAGAACAAAAGGAGTAACGTGCTAACGATCCATCATTTAAAAGATTTAATTTGCTCCCTTTCATAAGTAAGCTTTTGTAATCGTTTTTGTTTAGGCGAAAGGAATCTGAGTGGCTCTGGGAATTTGCGGCGTCATGTTCTTCAATCATTTTATACTGAATCTTCTACTGAATATTGTACAAATGCCTTAATAAGATATTTATAATAAACGAAAACTACATAAGTTTCTGTGTGGCTCAAAGAACCGTATTAACAAAAACATAAATGGATCCACGATAAAGCGACAAAAGTTTTCGTTTACTATAATAGTAACAAATATAATTATTATGTAAACTTTATTAGGTAGTATAATATGATATGGTACTGTACTGTACCAGCCTTTTTAATAGTCCACTACAGGACGTAGGCCTACCCACGAGGGATGATTGGGCCATATCCACCACGCTGGCCCAGTGCGGGTTGGTGGATTCACATACGCCATCGAACTTCTTCTACGGATGTAAGTATGCAGGTTGCCTCACGATGTTTTATTTCACCGAAAAGCCAGTGCCAGTGCAGCCAGCACTAGCAGTGCCAGTGCGGTGTGAAATTCTGTATATAAATTCCAAGGAATTCATTGGTACGGGACCGGGATTTGAACCCGCGACCTCACGATCGTAAGGCGAGTATCATTACCTATTACTAGACCACCATGGCTTATAATATGGTATCCTACTAATATTATAAACGCGAAAGTTTGTGAGGATGGATGGATGGATGGATGGATGTATGGATGTTTGTTACTCTTTCACGCAAAAACTACTGAACGGATTGAGATGAAACTTTGTAATAATATAGCTTATACATCAGAATAACACATAGGCTACAATTTATAAAGATATTTTGTAAATTGTCCAAAATATAACGATAAATGTTGAGTAAGTAGGAAAATTCTGCCATCTGCGAGCTACTGAGCGTGCGCTGCAAGAATGTCAAAATAACAACTGTCGATCGAATATCTGTCAAATCAATCGACGAGCAGTCCTTGGATATCATCATACTGATAATATATTATCCTTACTATTTTAATATTATAAATGCGAAAGTAACTCTGTCTGTCTGTCTGTCTGTCGCGCTTTCACGCCAAAACTAATGAACCGATCTCAATGAAATTTGGTACACAGATAGTCTAGAGCCTGAGAAAGGACATAGGCTACATTTTATCCCGAAAATTGCATAATTCCCGTTGGATAGGACAAAATCTTGCGTTAGCAAAACTGTCAACTATCACAACGACGCTAAAAGGCCCAATTTTGAATACACCATCGTAATTATAACAGTTAATTAGACTATTTCTGTTTCTTTTTCACCTTCGGAATTCGATAGAGAGAACACTTTTTACGTTGCTATTAAATTTACGATGGCGCATTCATAATTGGGTTGATTGGGCCTAACATGGATTCACAAAACGTAATTAGATGACAGGTGACATACATTGACTGCAGACTTTTATAAATGTCTCGCTTAGCATAGCAAAGGGACAAATTGTCTTTCCAGCATTATAGCTCCTCGAAGAGGAAATAAATTATGAATTGACAATGATAACTGACATTAAAATTGGACAAAATAGTTTTCCCTTTGCCATGCTACATATTACAATGACGTTTAATACTGGGCCGTAATTTCGTCTGACATTAAAAATATTTTTAAATATACCACCATTAGAGGTTAAACAAATTTCTTTATTCTACCTTTATGGTAAAGAATCCATGCTAATATACGAAGAAACGGATCGACTAGATTTTTAAAAGTAGTATGGCATGAGTATGAATATCTTGACACTAAGGTTACGAGTTGTGACCTTGATTCTAAGTTGTGACCTTGACACGAACATACATTTCTGTTGGGTTGGTTAGGATTGAACAGTGATAAAAGTGCAGCCCGGCGCAGTTGCGGCACTCCTCATGAGGCACGCAACTTGCGGGTCAGCTTCTAAGCTGCTATATTTAAAAACTCCAGAAAATCAGCCTAACCTCGAGTGCAAACTTCTAAACTGCCTAGGGGGAAAAGACCAAAAAGAATCGGGAGACCTCGAGCGCCGCCTTCTCAGCTGTCTCAGAAAAAACCCAGAGAAACGGCTCTACCTGGGATTCCCGCGCCGCCCATAGGCCTCGGCTACTAAGTTCTCCTGCCACGACAAGGCGGAAACCTATGGGCGGGTACACTCTAACCTTATCTTAATCAACAGAAGCATTTATAAGTATAAGGTATTTTGATATCGGGATGGGTCTGAACAGTGACAACAAGGTGCAAGGTACTTGATTTTTTTACAGAGCAAGTGCTTAAGTGATTAACTACCACTAAATACAGACTTATGTAAAACTTCATAAACTACTACTACATAACAAGCAATTGGATCATCCACAGACCCTTGAAGGTCTAAAGATATTCTAAATGCTCAAGCCCACTGCCAGTTAGCAGCGTGCCCAACATGCTGGCAGCATTGCCAATCAGCTTGGCAATGCTGCTTATACGTTGAGCCAAATAAACACCAGCATTTTGGTCACGCGGCGGGTACACGAGACGCTCAGAAAGACTTTTGAAAACAAGATGAGCTACCGGCCAACACGCGCACAATGTCTCAATTTCAAACGGCTCAAATATGTAACCACTGCCGAGGTTAGCATATTTGCGCCGTTTGTGCTGCTCCGCTGACGGCTCCAAAGTATCGACGCAAGTCGCGTCCCATGCTAAGGGCCGTCTACACTTCCATGGGACCAGCTTCATACCGTCAGGCCTTTTGCCATCACCACGCGCAAACCCATTCGGTTAGAGTAAGGCTGCGATATTGGCGGTCGCAAAAGCCCTGCGTACGAGTATGACATCGTTCACAATGGCGTGGCAACCAATTCGACCAGCGCTTCTTGACCAAGAAAGACGGTGGTGACCAAGCTGGTCAACTAGGGTACTTGAATATGTGAGAGCGCTCAGCTATGTGCGGCGCGGCAGCAAGGTGGGTCGACGATATCATCAATACCGCCGGTTGAGCCTGGTCATGACCGGCAAAGAGCCGAAGCAGATGGTACTGCAAGAGAGAGGCCTATACCCGACAGTGGGTCAAAGAAAGCTGCGGATGATAACGATGACGAAACAAATTAGTTGAGATTGGCTGTTTTTTGGGGTTTGAAATGATTATTTGCTACAATATTTGTGTACCGTTTCACATTGAATTGGGGCTAATATTTTGTGGCACACTTACTGTATTAGTTACCATATTTTTTTGACAAGATAAACATAAATTAAATTATATCGCGGGCGAAGCCGCGGGTAAAAGCTAGTTATCCATAAAACAATATTAACGAAATTTTACACCCTACATACATGGAGCTACACGAAAGTAAGTACCACTTTTTGCAATGTGATAATTTTATAAGATACGTCTGAAGATCAATAAAATAGCCATGTTTCCATAAAAATACTAAACACAATGCCAAAGAAAAAGAAAATTACTCATTCATTTTCCAGAATTATTGGTTAAACGCGCCCATAAACTTTCTCGTAGACTATACAAGGCGCCACATAAACTCAATAAAACGTCAATAAAGCCGTCTGGATGCAAATTAAAACATCCTGTGTCATGATTTACAAGTAGCCAACATAATGTAGAATTTGTGCAAAAATAGAAGCGTCGTAGGTGAGGTCGCCCGTGTGCCTTTTTACTAATTTTGTTACGTTGACAGCACTGCTCTGTCATTGTTAGTACAATTAAAAGTGTTTGATACTTGGTAGACACCAATTCGGTTTTCATCAGTAGACTCGCGTCTACCAAGTAGTCGGTATCTTGGCTGCTGATTAAAATCTTATTGTTAATTCATCGTAACGTCACGACGATTCTCTTTTTGCACAAACTCTCTGTATAATAGTCTTGGGCATATAGATATCCGTAGAGAGGCTTTCTCGTTACCCGACGCGCGGCGCTTGAAACATCGAGACACCGTCTTACCACAAAAGTTTTACGCACGCTTTAGACAATGCTTAACAGTAAAAATTGCACGGCTAAACTGTGTTTAAAGCGTGTTTAAGTTTCTTGTGGTAAGGCGGCTAATGTCTTGCATGCCGGGTAGTAAAATGTAGCAATAAGTCATATGTATAACGTAAACGCATCAAAGGCATGCTTGCGAAATATACATTGCGGAATTAAGTGCTGTGTGAGCGATTAATAATATGAATAAGTGATTTATTGTGCTCTATGCATGTTTTCTATGGTATTTACTCAGACCAATTAAAAAAACTACGCCTCGCCGTGTACAGACACAATCACACACACATACACGTAACTACAAGGAAACTACGCCTTGGATTGTCAGTCGAACTATGGCGGCGCAAAACTGACGTACTCACCACATGTATAAAAAAACCAGCCTTATTTGTCATTTCACGACATTCTGTCTTGATTTTTAGGGTTCCGTACCTCAAACGGAAAAAAACGGAACCCTTATAGGATCACTTTGTTGTCCGTCTGTGTGTATGTCAAGACTCTTTATCTCGGGAATGCGTAAAGATATCGAGTTGAAATTTAAACTATATACGTATCTTGCATTTGTGTAAAAGAAAAACTTCTCAGTTATCATTTAAAAAAGTTAGAACCGTTTGTGTCGTAAAAAACCGCATATTTCGCACTCACAAAAATCAAAACCTACAGGGTACTTCCCGTTGACATAGAACTATGAAATTTAGCGAGAAGCATTGTCTCAGATTACACATATAGGAATAAATATGAAAACTGTACATTTTTATTTAAATCAAAAAAAAATTCAAAGTGAGTATAAATCGTATCATGTAAGGTATCATTTTAAAGAACTTCATTAGCACATGCTAAAACAGGTTTTTAATTATTTTAATAATGTGGTTGTACGGAATCCTCGATGTGCGAGCCTGACTCGCACTTGTCCGGTTATTTTATTGAGGGTATTTGTGGTGCGCCCTTAGATTATAGAGCGCCTTATACAGCGTAACAGGCAAGACAGATGGTGTTTGACACTGTTGCTCCACTAGTTTTAAGCTATGTAAGAGATTATTCGTTTCTTAAAAAATTAAACCACAATTAAATAGCTGCAATGTAGCTTAATTTTTTTTGGAGGATGCCCCGGGCGGAAATGTTGAATTACCTAATAAGAAAGCGACACTGTAACTATTGAAGTTTTCGCTTATTACACAAACTCGTACGTCTACCTTTGTGTGACTTGAGATGATTATTTTAACAGGCGCGATAAGCACAAGCGAAATGATAACATCAGTGCTTAGATTTATCATTTTGTTTATTGTCATTTTTATTTTCTTACTTGTAAATTTGTTAGTTCTAATAGTAGTGTTGAATATATTAAATGTAATTATTACTTACATTTTAAATCGTATCAGGTTTCCCGCGATACAGGCCCAGCCTAATGCGGGAACCGCTGTTTATCTAGGATTGTAAGTATAAAACTATCCATAAACATATGTTTTCTCTTAATAAAACTTCTCATGTACTTGTGTATCTTATGTTTATGTAAATAAACACATTTTTCATTTTCATTTTCAGTAACTTTCGAAAATCTGCCATAGAACAATAGATTAAAAAGATGTTGAAGCGTACTGTAGTAATTGTATTTTGCTGGAGTTAATAAAAGTCTCAAAGTAGATAGATAATATTGCTTCTTCATCTGGAATGATTTTTAAGTCAAATCTGATTATGTTGTTTAAGACTATAGGTAAAATACTCCAAACTAACAACTAGTAGGTAGTACCTAGATAAACCGGGCTCGACCTTGAACGAGACAAACACTATTAAGCTAGCTTGTATTTGCAAAGCGTAATAATTTACTATTAGCATAACAGATATTAATTTGGTGCGAGGTGAGACAAGATAGATAAGTATCTAAGTATATTATTGTAGGTATTTGCTATTATGTGTACTTTGCTGTACCTACTGTACCTACCAGCCTTTTTAATAGACCACTGCAGGACGTAGACCTACCCACGAAGGGTGATTGGGCCATACCCACCACGCTGGCCCAATGCGGATTGGTGGATTCACATACGCCATCGAATTTCTTCCACGGACGTATGCAGGTTGCCTCACGATGTTTTCCTTCACCGATTCCTAAAAGCCAATGGTGTGAAATTCAAATCTATGTTTTGAATAAATATTTAGTGTTATTTCCGCTATCTTGTTGTAGGCAAATAAGTTTAAGGGCATTAAGTGCATTGAACGCATGACCTCATGATTGCAGGGCGGGTGGTTTGTACCACTAGACCACCACGGCTTAATTAGGTGTGTGTAACAGATGATAAATAATATAGGTATTATTATAATTAAGACCGTTGGGTTGGATGCAAGCCACTTCCACCTGGGTTTATTAGGAATTTATAGGAGAGGCATGTTCAGCAGTGGACGTCTTACGGCTGAAATTGGGAAAAGTCATCTAGATATTAATTATTCCTTGCAAAATGTTCTATGACTTAGGACAAAATGTATGGAACAACTGACTTATTTTGCGATTTATTTGATGTAGTGCGATGTAGTAGCCCAAGATCGAGTATGGTTTTTTTACGAGGGGGAAATCTTCCAAAGATACCCGACCGCTTTGGGGTGCAGTCGGGTTATGTGGGATTGTACCCACTAAAACCCCCTCGTTGGCCAGCCATTGTGCCTTCTTGGGAGCTCCGCGGGATCTCCAAAAGGAACGCACCGCTTGAGTTGATGGCCAGAGCCCCAACTCTGACCATCCACGAGCCCAGCAGACCAATCGCACAAAAAAATTACAGCTGAATCACAATTGAACTTTAACTAAACTTCAACTTTTCGTCTATTTTCGTATCGCGCTAATGATTTTGACAAAAATTGAAACGTAACTTAATAACTCAACTACAATTGTAACCGAACTTTAACTGGATTACAGACGCAACGCAGCTGTTTAAAATTAACGCGATTGGCCTGCAGGGGTCCCCTTTTAGTAGGCTCTTACTACAGGCAGGGGATACCGATGCCGTATTCTAGTACCCCGGCATCAGGGTAAGGAGACCTAGAAAATTCCTATTCATACTCTTAAAGATAATAATTATATCCTTTATCCAGTTTGTATTTGTCAGGAAATAGTGACGGACGCAAGGCATTCGAATCCCTAGCGGTTTACATTATAAAGGAAGAAGCGAATCGTTTAGTACGAGCAGGTGGTATGTCGACTTGGTGGGAATGGTATTTAAGAGCTTTCCAGCTTGTTCTGTTGTGGAAAGGAGATGGAGGAATAAGGTCGTGAAGTTCGAGCGCACTGTCGCCAAAATGGAGCCTATAGAAAATTGCTAAATACAAGCCTAGCAAGCTGATTTGCTACCAGTGCCTTGCCTAACTTTTCTAATAGAGACCACGAACCGAAAAGCGCAGCGTGATCAAGGTGGACTGACAATCTCTAGTTGGAAAAGGCAAAAATAAAAAACATTGCACTTCTTAACACATTTATTTTCTATATAAAATATTATTATCAAATAATTACCAGGTTCGGCTATTTTGTATTTTAATACGATTTTACACTGCGATATAAAAGACTTGAAAATAAATGAGGTCGCCACCATCGCTTTGTTAGCAAATTTTGCATTATTTTTTGCATAATGATACTGTTTTCCTGTTCAAAATCCACAAAATAACGTAAAACAAGAAAATGCTAGGATGTTAACAATAATTGACAGCTCAGATTGTAGTTCTAGCTAAGCAAAGTTGTTCATTCAACGATTGCTTTCGCAATCCGCGCAAAGCAATTGATGGCTAACGTCACATAGGCGGTGCCAAATGACTAAAATGAAGTCATAAACGATTGCGTTTACGATTGCTATTGCTTAGGCGGTCGGGGGCTGGTCTATGCAGACAACTTAAGCAGATTGAAACTAGATGGCGTTGTACCTAGCTAGCCCGCGTCAACAGTGCGCTAGCTCTGTTTTGAAGGCGTTTGATTGTAGATTACCTTCGAACGACTTGATTTTGTCATAACAGAAAGTGACTTAGGCTATTAATAGTTTTTAGATACGTCTTCGCAACCGTATGGTGATCGATCGAAGCGAAAATTAATTTACTTACTAATATTAGGTAGTTGTAGTCATTATTAATAATAATATTGACTACAATCTACATAGGTATTATTATTAATAATATTGACTACATAAATTAGTAATTTATTATGTACTAGTATCTATGGAATCAACCACGAAATCGGGAAAAAAATCTGCTGCTCCGCAAGTTTGTATTTGTCGAGAATCAACTTTTTCTATGGTTTCTATTAAACAGCAGTATGCTGAGTGTGAGTTTTATCGTAAACATGAGATCGAAAGCATGAGTAATTTGTATGAAGAAATGTACAGCGCCACTAGCGGCGCGTTTTTGAAACACTTTGTGCGAGTGCAAGTTCATACAAATTACATGCTTACGCGCTCGCCGAAGAGCGCGTCAAGTTTACGACAAAACTCACACTCAGGATACAGATAGTTGATTGAATCAGGCGTTATAGTACGTGCCACCAAAGATGAGACTTGAGAAACCATTTTGGTTTGTAATAAATATACAAATTCTGGATGATAGATATCCAAACTATTAAAAAACGTTTATAAAACGTTTAATAGATATACAAATTCTGGATAATTAGTTTGTACACGACTGAACCTGCGAAAGATCCCCCAATAGTGACGCTCGTCAAGTCTCATCTTTGGTGGCACGCACTATACTTTGCGGAAATTCATCTTCAAATCTTTGTTTTGGATAAATATTAAGTGTATTTCCGCTATCTTGTTGTAGGCAAATAAGTTTAGGGGAAGTTAAAAAAAAAAAACCTGCGACCGACCTTGAAGAAAGAGTCAACACGTCCTGAAGATGCCTCGTCGAGAGGCGAAACACGTGTCGAACAGAGTAGTGCAGTGAGAATAAGGGTGTTATTTATTAGTGAAGTGTTTTCAATATTTTGTCATACCATTTTTAAATATTTAGCTGTTGTTAACAGATTATTATTTTTTATTTGATTATTAAAAAGCAAGTTCGAATAGGCCGAGTGGTGTCAGAATTTTAAGCTAATCATGAGACAATATTATTCTGGCTTGAAAAGATAAGGATCTATCTATTACGACATAATCATGTACATTGTGAGGATTTTCTTTTTTTTCATCCACGTAATAATTATTTTCCTTAATGTTGTTACCAACTTTTTTTTGCGGCTTGATTAATTCATTCATTATAAAAACTCACGATCTAGATTAACTTAATGTGTTATTTTTTTAAGAAACCACAGCATGCAATTTTATGCCTTACAATACAATTAAGAAAAGAAAATAGGTACTTAATAAAAAAATAAAAATTAGGATACCTTTAGCTTCCATAAAATCTAAAGTAGTTTACATAACAGGTACTTAAAATAAAATAACATAAGTACTTAATTGAATTTAGATTTTACCATCTGTTTGGCCCTTTCGGCTTAAGTTGTTTACATTATTTTTTAATTTGGGCTAACTGTCTCAGGATACATTTTAAACCAGTTATTTCGAGCCTACTTATTGTAGAGTTTGCGCCTAAAACTGTTCTACTTTATATAGGAGCATTAGAACTTTAAGCGGGTACTTGACAAAAATTATAGTAAATCAATCAAAAAAAGACCACGCCCACTTTATTAAGGGCCTCGGAAATTGTATAGTGTAATAGGCATCGTTTGGTTATAAGTTGATAATAAATGAACGTGACGTGTCACAATGGTGCGTTTACATGATGCCGGTATGATGTTTTGTTTTACCTATTTACCTACTTTGCGATTACACGGTTAGCCTTAAAAGTTTTCGAAAACAATGAATCCAATAAGTATAGGGTTTGAGGTACCTGAGTATAGGTAGAGTCTAATTAAATTATTCTTTAAAAATATTGTTTATTTCTTCTTCGTTGTACTAAAGGTATTGATTATGATATAGAGAAAAAATAATACCTACCAGTAGGTACCTACATATCGAAATCTTCGTAGGTACTTAGCAAATCGATAGTTTTAATAGAGTCAAATAAAAATGTTCAATACAGGCTTATTTCTAATCAATTAGCATCCTTTTAGGGGCTTATTCTGTACATCAAAACTAACAACTTTTGTTCTGCTACTTATGTCAAATATAAAAAAAAATGATGTTGCATAGAAAAATATCGTTCATCCGCGACCAAATGTATGGAACAGCTGATTTATTTTTTAAATTTTGACAAAAGTTTCGGAACAAAAGTTGTTAGTTTTGATGTACAGAATAAGCCCCTGAAAGGATGCTAATAGATTAGAAATAACCCTGTATAATTATGGCACATTCTGACAGTGCTGGTTTTAGCACCACCAGCGCCCTGGGCGAGATTTCTGCGGCGCCTCTAACTGGAATTCAAATAATAAGTAGTAAAACTGAGCAACTGCTTTGAGCAATCGATGGTACTACAATAGTGTTACTAAGCGCGAGCGTAGCGATCGCAAATTATTTCGAATTTACCTTTCAATGGAGTTCTTGTACTGTACCAGCCTTATTAATAGTTCACTGCAGGACGTAGGCCTACCCACAAAGGGTGATTGGGCTATATCCATCACGCTGGCCCAGTGCGGGTTGGTGGATTCACAAATGACATTTATTTTTTTCTAAGAACGTATGCAAGTTACGTCACGATGTTTTCAGTCACCGAAAAGCCAGTGGTGTGAAGTTCCGTACATAATTTCCGAAGAACTCATTGGTACGGGATCGGGGTTTTATTTTAATTCAATGGATTAATTTGATTAAATTTTTGCACACACCGTACGGTGTGCCAATAAAACGTTAATGTTTCGTACGCAATGCTGTACTTCATGGTCGAGATGCACATTTTGACTATAAAAAAATATGATATGTGCGTGAGTCATTACGCGTATGTCAATATCTCGCGTTTCAAGCTACATTTTTTACAAGCTATAGTCATAGTCAATCAATCTATTCAAACTACTTAGGTATTATTCTCATACGCTTCATACGCTTTTATGTAGGTATCTTTCACGACATACGACTTGCACGACGACGAGTATTGACTCAAACTCGAACTATCACAGCGTAAACAGGCCACTAGATAACAAACGTCACACGTGGTCAATCCGCCGGCGGAAACAACAAACCCGTCAGTTCACTTGCGCCGGCGCCGGCACGCACGCGTTCGAATAAAGAATCCAAGATGGCCGCGCGTAACATACTCAACAACCAAACTCTTTTCCACATCGCAAGGAGGTCTTACAGCTCTGGTGCTGACAAGAATGTCGCCTTCCTCGGCCTTGGAAATATGGGGGGCTTCATGGCTGCCAACCTTGTCAAAAAGGTAAGGGTCAAGAACAGTTTGCTTGTTTCGACTCAAATAATTTATTTTTAGTCCGTCGTATCCGAGCGAATTGTGTTTAGAATTAAATTATTCTAATATGTTCGTTGAAATTTGTTATCAGTGGGTTAACATTTATTGCTTATCTTTGTTTGATATGACATTGCTCATTGTGTAATTTATGCTTCATTAGTTGTTAACAGAGCGCCTTTTTGAATTTTCAATGAATGCTAATTTGAATGAATTCATTGCAGCTGTAGTTTTATAGTTTTAATTCATTTCTGTAGTTAAAACTTCACGAGTTTACTCCAATTTATAATAGAATAGTAAAAAAAATTGCTCATGTCAATTTAATTCATATTTTATTTTTTATTTGTCATGGTACTGTAGGTACTGTAGCCAAGTTTCAATGATGTGACTTTAAATCAACTAAAAATGCATGCAAGAGTTTAAATAGGTACCTACTATTAGATAGATAGATAGATAAACACTTTATTGTTAACATTAAAATACAATTCAGAAAAAATACACAGAAAGGAAAAAAGAAACAAGCGACATAAAATAGTGAAACAAAGGGCGGCCTTATTGCTTATAGCAAACTCTTCCAGGCAACCCTTTCTTCTGGAGAGGAATTAATAAAAAAAATAGAAAATACGAAGTGAGTAGCAAAAGAGAGTAGACATACATATCTATTAGTACTAAGAATCTATCTTCTGTATTGGGATCTGATAAATTATAACAGTAACATTTATTAATTTGTAAAAAATATAAATTTAATATTTACTGTGGTCAATTTTATAGGCGTCATCGTAATTTTAATAGAAACTTAAAATATCGCTGTTTCTTTTTCACTCTATGCACTTGAAAGAGAGAACAATAATTTAAGTTGCTAGTTTTACGATAGCGCCTTTAAAATTGGCCACAATGAACATTTAATTTATATGTTTTGAAATAAAAAATGTAAATTTTTAATTTTAGTTTTTTTATTTGCTAAAGTCAAGCTAATTATCCAAATATCGAATCGTATTTCACTCAAATTTATATCCGATGAGATTCCAAACTCATTATAGCGCGTAGAATTATTTTTGAAAAAAATTTGCGCTGGAATCCGCACACTGCTACATTTACACTAATTTAAAATTATAATCCTTTCAATTCATTCAAAGAATATGTTAATTTATGCAAATTGAGTTTTTGCGACCGCTTGCCTAAAGGTTTTTGAAACGTTTCGACTACATTTTGGGTCAAGAGGACTCGATGCGTATTCCCGCTAAGTGATATAGAAAAAGCCCTTTTAGGTTTTACATTTCTGAATTTCTGTGGCTTTTAGGACGGGGCTACTTAAATACTTAGGTACCTATCTACATATACATATTGTAGTACATATTGTAATGTTTCTGTCGTAGAAGTGCAAAATTAAAATGTCGACCCCTGAAAGTGACCATAGATTTTATTGAAATACGCGTACCACCTGCTAGCGATTAGCTTCTTCCTTCATAATGCGCCAGGGATTGGAATGCCCTGCCTCCGTCATTGTTTCCTGACAATTACAATTTGGATATCTAGTCAAGAGTGAATAGGTATCTTCTAGGTCTACATGCCCCATCTTCGGCTACAACTTCGCTTTCCATCAGACGAGTTGGAGGCCAAATGTAATCCTATTCTGCATAAAAAATAAAATACCCAACTACTTATCTCAATTTCATCAAATCAAACATGAAATTTAAGACCGATAAAAATAATCTATTCATTGGTTTGGGATATAGTCACAGAGACATACTTAAGTAGGTATATACATATATTATACATACACTTACACACAGGTGCAACTACATATAGAAAAGTATATTAGATGGATATGTCTGGGTATAACACTTGGCAGTGTTGAAAAGAAGCTAGCTTTATTAGAAAATATTAATGCCCGAAACTGCCAGTTACATTTGTCTTTCCTGAGTCTGACACAGCATTTCGTCGTCGTCGTTTCAGCCATGGGACGTCCACTACTGGACATAGGCCTCCTCTAAAAATCTCCAGTAAGAACGGTTGGTAGCGGCTTGCATCCAGCGCGATCTTGCGGTCTTAATGAGGTCATTCGTCCACTTTGTTGGTGGACGTCCTACGCTGAGCTTGCCGCTACGTGGTCTCCACTCGATAACTTTTCGATACCATGGGTCATCAGTCCTCCGTGCTATGTGCCCTGCTCACTGACATTTTAATTTACCAATCGGCTGAGCTATGTCGGTAACTTTGGTTCTTCTACGGATCTCCTCATTTCTAATTCGATCTCGCAGAGAGCAAGAGTCACATTAATGGAATTCTATTTTAAAAATAGATTTTTTGCTATAGGTATATAGAATTTTACTATACTTTTTACTATTCTACTATGTGGGGCAGAATATTCCTCTGTTATTTAAGGTCGGCGTTAAAAACGTTTAACTACCTCGTTGTTGCCATAAAACGCTGAGTATTTTCATTTACGGGAATGGAGGTAACTCAACCTCAACTTTTGTAACTACGCTTACAGCTTTAGAATGGCAGGTAGTTAAGTAGAGCTCCTTTCGAAACTTTTTGATGAGAAATGCGAGACTTGCAGCGTTATAGGAAACCATGATTTGTGGGATAAGTTTGATCTCCCTAGTTATAGGCCCAAACAAACTTATCGGCAGTTGTGAAGTTAGCTACAACGGTACACGGTCTTGGTTTAGGCGAGAAATGCCCAATTACATAATGCCGAAGTAGTCAGAGAATGCCCGATTCTATGAATGCCCAATTCTGTACCGTACTGTACTAGCTTTTTTAATAGTCCACTGCAGGAAGAAGGCCTACTCATGAAAGGTGATTGCCCAATTCTGACAATGGCTAATTATTCTAGGTATGCCTAATTCTCCAAATGGCAAAATTTTTATTTATTTATTTATTTTATTACAAATACTACTATTATTACAGGCTTAGCCTAATGCAATAGTGTATGTCACTCTTATAATTATGTTAGTGTAAGTATGTCTTATAAAATTAATAGAAAATTACAAAATGTCATAAAATATTGAAAAATGTCATAAATTCAAATTCTAAAATAAATTAAATTAAGAATTTTATACAAAAAACGTAAATTTTCTTTACACAGATGCCCGGTAGCTAACGGTAAAAACGTCCCAAGGATGAGTTTTTCAGAAGAATAACTTTTACTATGGGATCAACCGAAGCCAAGTTCGCGAAAAAGTTAGCAGAACTAAATTCAAAATACAAATTCAAAATTCATTTATTTCCATTGACATATCACATGTGCTTAGAAACGTCATTACCAAATATATATCATTGCAAAATTACAAAATAATTGAACACATAGAACTATTCAATAAAACAAAATGATTAGGTAATAAAAAATATCAGCAATAGCATCGTCAAGAACAATATCACCAATTAAAATTACAAATAAATAAATTAACAATAAATTATACTCTCAAAAACAAGGTTTTGTCAGAAATAGCTTCAGCTAAATTATAATAGCTTTTCTCTAAAATATATGTTTTTACAAAATTTAAAATGTCATTTTTTGGGCTAACCTTAATACATTCTGGCAGTTTATTACATAAGAAAAAGATTTTTTTTTTAATTTTTTAAAAATTTCTATAGAAGCAGTTCATTAGATAAATTAACAAAATGAATGGTATTCTTGATTAAACTTCTATTTGTGTGTAAAGAATTTAAATCGACAACAGTAAATAAAATATTTCTTGTGTAACATTTTGTGGGTAGGTAAGGTGGGTGTGTCACTTGTGTTTGATAATCTTTCTATTCGCGACGAATTTCATCGAATGTAGCATAATTCGTTTCACTGTACTACCTACACTGTACAGGTATTTTACTAAGGTATTAAAGTTGTCTTTATTCTTAGTTAGGTACGTCAGTTTTATTTGTCATTATCTGTTTTGTTCAATCTTTTATTATTATTCTATTTAATCTTCAGGGGTTCACAGTCCGTGGTTACGACCCATCTAAAGAGGCCTTGGACGCAGCGGCCAAGAACGGTGTGACCGGCGCGAATTCCATAGCAGCTGCCGTCGATGGTGTGGACGTCGTGGTGTCAATTCTGCCTAGCAACAAGGTGGTTCTGGACGCTTACATTGGCAAAGACGGAGTAGTGCAACATGTGAGTAACTGTTCAAATAATATAATTTATAAAAATGCACAATAGTCATAGCAGCTGCTGTGGATGGTGTGGACGTCGTGGTGTCAATCCTGCCTAGCAACAAGGTGGTATTGGACGCTTACAGCGGCAAAGACGGAGTAGTGCAACATGTGAGTACCTATATAGATAATTGTATAAATAGGGTTATTTCTAATCAATTTAGCATCTTTTTAGACGCTTATTTTGTACATCAAAACTGACAACATATGTTCAACGACTTTTGTCAAAATTTAAAAAAATTGGTGTTCCATTGAAAAATATCGTTCACCCGCGACCAAATGTATGGAACAGCTGATATTTTTTGGAGTTTTGACAAAAGTGGCAGAACAAAAGTTGTTATAGTTTGTAATAAGCCCCTAAAAGGATGCTAATTGATTAGAAATAACCTTGTATATTTAGAGTTTAGACAGTTGACTTCCGTACGGCTATCAAAAAAGAGGTAGAGGTCATAGTCGTGAAGAATGGCGCAAGCTCCGTAGAAGCTGTCGTGGACAGTGTGGACGTCGTGGTGTCAATCCTAATAAAAGTGAATATGTGTGTGACAATTTAGAAGTACAGACACGACAGTAAGTATTGGCAAGTATTGGCTCAAGTTTGATAGCAGCGGATTGGGATGGTGTGTAGATAATTCTGTCTAAAAACAAGATTGTGCTGGACACGTACCTTGGCTATGGCTGAGTAATACAACATGGTAGTCATTTAATCTAAAAGATGAACTTAAAAGGAAAAACTTTCTCTAAATAATTTGTACCAAATATTATAAAGTGTAACCTCTGTGGATGGCGTGGGTGTGATATTAATTCTCCTAGCGATAAGGTCGTGTTGAATACATAACAACGGAGTAGCTCCCGTTGTTGTGATGGGGCTAAAATCACATTGTATACTAGAAATAGTAATTTAGGTAGTACTTGTGTGAAAAGTCCACATTTTGAACCAAAGCTAAGGAGTCTTTAAGCTTTCTCTACTCCCTCAGCTCATGTTATGATGTATGGTTTGATGGCTTTCCAGGCGCGGAAAGGAGCCCTCCTCATTGATTCCAGCACAGTGGACCCCAACGTGCCCAAGCAGATCCAACCAGTCGCCCTTGAGAAGGGAGTCGGATTTATTGATGCTCCCGTCTCCGGAGGTAAGTTCTCAATCAATGAAGTCCAGAAGTGGAATAGTAAATTCTTATAAGAAACATGTAAACCGTATTAGCTTATTTTATGTTCAATCTCTTTTCATGTAAACCTGCTTTGAAAAAGCCATTGGACTATTGATCACTGTGGATCAGTTGAAAGTTGATATAGTCCTATACACCCTCGAATTCCATCTCCAGCACGGGTAGCATGGCAAAGGGAAAAATACCATTTTATCTACTTTTAATGTCAGTTGTGTCAATCCATACTTTATTTCTTCTTCGAGGAGATATAACGGTCGAAATACAATTTGTCCCTTTGCCATGCTACCCGTACTGATGCAGGCTTGATCTATATAATTATATTCTTTGTTGACAAGCCAGTAGTGGTTAGAAACCCCGTTTATAAATGAATAAATAATTGATTAATTTTGGTTATAATTTCCATAAAACTTCAATAGGGTATCTACGACCTAACAATCTTAATTCAAGCTTACTCACGCTACGCCACAATAGTATTTTTAGGGTTCCGTACCTCAAAAGGAAAAAACGGAACCCTTATAGGATCACTTTGTTGTCCGTCTGTGTGTATGTCAAGACTCTTTATCTCGGGAACGCCTAAAGATATCGTGCTGAAATTTAAACAGTATACGTATATCTATGATCTCTTGCAGTTGTGTAAAAGAAAAACTTCTAAATTATAGTATAAAAAAGTTACAGCCATATATGTCGTAAAAAACAGCATATTTCGACACTCACAAAAATCAAAACCTACAGGGTACTTCCCGTTTCCATAGAACTATGAAATTTGGCGAGAAGCATTGTCTCAGAGTACTCATATAGGAATAAATCTAAAAATTTTACATATTTTTTTAAATCACAGAAAAAATAGGGCCTAAATTCACAAAATATGGGTTCAACATTCAAAGTGAGTAAATCGTCTGGATTTGTACGGAACCGTCGGTGCGCGAGCTTAAATCGCACTAGTCCGGTTTTTTTTTAATTTTATTCACTCGGTCTTGGTTCGAACTAATTTCCGCATGAAAGGCTCGTTTCATAAATGTCACTGTCAACACTAATTACGTAATCACCATAATTCGTGCTTTTATTTGATACCGTTATCAGCTTTTGTTGCATCATGCCACGTCCCGATAACCCGATAGATGGACTTATAAAGTTATATTATTTAATCTGTACTGTGACCTTGGTTGTCGTAAATTAATGATAATATCATCTTGAACAGGTAGCGATAAAATTAAATCACTGATTTAATTCGAATGAGACTGGCAGTTTTAAAAATATGTATAAATAAAGCGTTGATAATCTGTATTCAAATCTCATCTATCGAGTTATTTGGGACTAATGTACAGATTTTCCCACCACTGGTTTTTCGGTAAAGAAAACGTCGGGATGCAACTTGTGTTCGTCTGTAAAAAATAAACCGGACAAGTGCGAGTCAGGCTCGCACATCGTGGGTCCCGTACAAATCCAGAAAAAATTACAAAATTGGGAAGTAAGTTGTTAAAATCTCTATACCTACTATAAACACTTCACTTTCCTCGTCATACATCGAAATTACACATTGTTAAAATAATTAACAACCTGTTGTAGCAAGTGCTAATGAAGTTTTTTTATATAATACGATTTACTCACTTTGAATTTTAAACCCATATTTTGTGAAAGTTGAGGCCCTATTTTATTGTGTTTTAAATAAAAATGTACAGTTTTCAGATTTATTCTTATATGTGTACTCTGAGACAATGCTTCTCATATGACAATGCCAAATTTCATAGTTCTGTGTCAACGGGAAGTACCCTGTAGGTTTTAATTTTTTTGAGTGTCGAAATATGCGGATTTTTACGACATAAACGGCTCTAACTTTTAAACGATAACTGAGAACACAGATTTTTCTTTTACACAACTGCAAGAGACCATAGATATTAATATACGTTCCCGAGATAAAGAGTACACACAGATGGACAGACGAACAGACATACACACAGACGGACAGACGGACAACAAAGTGATCCTATAAGGGTTCCATTTTTTCCGTTTGAGATACGAAACCCTAAAAAGCAATGACGTAAGTATGTAGTTCTACGAAGTCGCTTTGAGATGTATGGTGAATATGGCCCAATCGGTCTTCGTGGGTAGGACTATGTTCAACATTGGACTATTAAAGGGCCAGAATTGTATTTTCATTAAAATTCGACTTAACTAGTGGTTTCTTATCAGACCCCTTTCGGCCTCTGGAAACCAACAAAAGATTAATAGATAAACATTAATTCAGTCATTTCTCACAAACACACAAACCAGATAACATTCAACGAAGTTGGCAACTAAATAATCTCGTAATTAAACGTTTGAAAAATCTTATCAAACGATACTGTTATCAAATACTTAAATCAAATATTTGTTGGGCGTAATCAGAACTCTGTGCGAAAAAAACAACCGTATTTATTTTCATATGATATGATTTCTGAAGTCTATTTAAACAGCGGGGTATATGAGTGGTTTCTTATAGTAAAACCTTGCAAGCATGAGATTTTGAGATCAAACTCACTGCAGTACTAATAACATCTTTAGAATTTATGTATGAATGAACAGACCGTTGGCTTTTCAGTGAAGAAAACATCGTTAAAAAACCTACATGAGTACTTCTGAAGAAGAATTTCGACGTCAAATGTGAATCCACCAATCTGCACTGGGTCTTGGTCTTAGATATGACCCAATCGCTCTTTGTGGGTTAGCCCTTGCTTAGCGAAAAACTGGTATGGGCTATCAAATACACTTTATATATCAGGAGACTGAAACATTTGAACTAATGTTAATTAGAATTTGTGCGTCTTTTTTTTTGTACTACCACTTTCTACTAATCAAAATCAGATTTAAACAAACCACTTCATTTATTTTACAGGTGTAATGGGGGCCCAAAACGCTACATTGGCGTTCATGGCAGGCGGCCGCAAGGAAGACTTCGACCGCTCCATCCCCCACCTCGCAGCCATGGGAGCCAAGCAGTTCCACTGCGGAGACATTGGCGCTGGACAAGTGGCCAAGCTGACCAACAATATGCTCATGGGAATCACTGGCATGGCCACTGCTGAGTGCATGCACATGGGTATCAAGTGAGTAGAACTGGTCTATCACCAACCTTGCAGTTATCATTGCCAAGTAGTTCCACTGCGGAGACATTGGCGCTGGACAAGTGGCCAAACTGACCAACAACATGCTCATGGGAATCACTGGCATGGCCACTGCTGAGTGCATGCACATGGGTATCAAGTGAGTAGAACTGGTCTATCACCAACCTTGCAGTTATCGTTGCCAAGTAGTTCCACTGCGGAGACATTGGCGCTGGACAAGTGGCCAAGCTGACCAACAACATGCTCGTGGGAATCACTGGCATGGCCACTCTATAAAACTGGCATAAACTGAGTATAAACTGGCCTATCACTAACCTGTGTAGCTACGAGAGCCCATCAGTTCCACTGCGGAAATATCGGAGTCAGCCAGGTGGCTAAGGTAAATAACAGCTTTCGGCCGCGTACGCAACCAACGTTCGCAACTGGTTGCGTACGAGAAATTTTTCCTCTTCGTAGGCAAATATGCTCATGGGAATCATTGGCATGATGACTGCTGTGTACTTGTATAAGAGCATCGAGTGAATAAAAACTGGTCTATCCCTCACCTTATAGCTATGACCTATGAGAGCCAAGAAGTTCCACTGCGGAGATATCGGAGCTCGCTAAGTGGCTAAACTGATCAACAACTTGCTAATGGGAATCACTGGCATGGCCACTGCAGAGTGCATGCATAAGGGCATCAAGTGAGTAGAAACTGGTCTATTTCTCAGTTTGCAGCTTTGAGAGTGAAGTAGTAGTTTCCCTGTGGAGACATCAGCGCTGTACAAGTGGCCAAGCTGACCCACAACATACTCATGGGAATCACTGGCATGGCCACTGCTGAGTGCATGCCTCTAGTACTGAGTAGAAACTACTTCATTCTTCAACTCGTGGCCTGCAGTTCCACTGCACATCCGGCCGTTATTTAGCTGGGTTGCCAAGTTGTCAAACAATAAATGATAATCACGGCTACAGCTACTCATTTACGTCTATAAGCAAGTATAAACATAATCGAGTAGATTTATTAGTGTTGAATCACTCTAATCTTGGCTGTAACATAAACACAATATAAAACAGCCTGCTGTCGTGTGACGGCTTCTCCTAAATGGAGAAGATCCGCCTCCTCATGATTGCGTGAAAGTCTCATAAGATTTGTTTCTACAGTTCGTTTTTGCAAAGCACATGCTTGATGTGAAACGCTCTTTGGTCAGAGTTTACTTCAATTTTTCTGCAATGTTATAAAGGCTTGAAATTAGAGTGGGTCTACAACCAGTCAGCATGCAAGATATTGCATTACTCAAGTAGTTCTGACAAATTCCATACATTTTTAGTAATGTTAGCTGGTCTATTTTTCCAGAGCGGGTCTCGACCCCAAAGTCCTGTTGGACGTGCTGAACAACTCCTCCGCCCGCTCATGGTCTACCGAGGTGTACTGCCCCGTCCCCGGCCTGGTGGCCACGGCGCCGTCCAGCAGGGACTACGAAAACGGCTTCAAAAATGAGCTGATGGTTAAGGTGAGCTCACAATCATGTACAAGTGGTTAGAGTATGCTTTAAACTATTGGATTATTCTTCATCATACAGAATAGGCCTTGTGTTGATAAAATAAACTGTAGTCCAGCTTTGGACAAAGGTTGGAAGGTACCCTATAGCTACTTCTTGTCACAATCAGTTAGATCATGGATAGTTCTACTTACCAGTGGTACAAAAATTTGGAACTATTGGCTGGACCACGAGTCAAAAGATTATTATTATTGATAACTTTCTGAATTTCAGTCCATGCATGCCAGTAATAGGATTTTAGTGAGCGTTTGTGATTGATCACTGTCTTCATGCTTACTTAGGTATGTCCTTTGTCCAAAAGTTTATCACAGGCCCGTGGAGAGAACAAAAAAGGGCCTCTGGTAGTGGTAGTTAGTACAAAGCACAAAGAGGTGAACGTCCTTGAAGCCCGTGCTTCAATCATGTCACATGCACTTGTGTTTATTACACTTCTTAAGTATATCGTTTGCAGTTGATATACGAGGTGACTTCGAATTTATCCGAGTTGTGTTAGCCATTATGCTCAATTTTCTGACCAAATGAGACCAAATCCAAAACGCAAAAAAATCAGGTTTAGACGAAATTTGTGTACGGAATAGCTGATTTTTTGTAATTTCGAGTATGATCTTACAGTTCTAAATGCTCATAATGACGAGCATACATAAATCCTAGAGTATTGCTAAAGAGTTTTTTATGTCAAGTTTAAGTACCCCATCTAAGCGTGGCGTTCTCGGTTACTTAACCGGAGTGTCCGGCCAGGGTGTGGTAAATAGATAAACTTTCTATATTTTAGATAAAACGAGCATTATTTAGGTAATACTTGTGTACGATTAAACATACAAGGTAGGTACTTTATTATCAAAGTACTTTCTGTGACAACGATGAATAAATATTATTTTATCGTACAAACGTCCTGCAGTCGTCCTGCGTGATCTTGCAGGGTACGAGTACTTATACAAATATTTTTTTTATGCTATGGTGCTTTGTAGAATATTTTAGCTTTATATGTATTTGAAGGAAAATAAATATTTACACGTCTTTTAGGTATGCAAAAGAAAATCTGCGTTACTTGTACCTCTAAATACTTTAACATTTACCGTTGATATGAATGAATCAATTCAATATTACACATTTCGCGAAATAATATGTATTTTTTGTATTTTATAGCGAAAGGCTATTTCTAGAGGTCAACGGGTTTCTGAGGAGCCGTGGTGGTCTAGAGATAGTGACACCCGCCTTACAATCGTGAGGTCGTGGGTTCAAATCTTCGGTCCCGTACCAATGAGTTCTTTGGAATTTATGTACGGAATTTCACACCACTGGCTTTTCGGTGAAGGAAAACATCGTGAAGCAACCTGCATACGCCAGTAGAAGAAATTCGATTGCTTATGTGAATGTGAAACCAACCCGCACTGGACCAGCGTGGTGGACATGGCCTAGTCACCCTTCGTGGGTAGGCCTACGTCCTGCAGTGAACTGTTGAAAAGGCTGATACAGTACAGTACAGTCTAGTGACATCATTTATCGCTAGTTTAGGACCGCTATAATTATAATATGAAAACAGCTTCACCATGGAGATCAAGAGAGGGTTTATGTCCAAAATCGGACAACCTACAGTTAATAATGATGATGATAAGTAAAGATAGTAAGGATCTTTTTGTTTTCATTTTCCAGGATCTTGAACTGGCCAGCGGACTGGCTCTCGGCGTACGGTCACCCATCCCGCTGGGCGCGGTGGCCACCCAACTCTACCGCATCGTGCAATCCCGTGGCTACGGACAGAAGGACTTCTCATATGTATTCCAGCTGTTGAAGGAGGACGCGACTAAGAAGTAGAATAAATTTTAAATTAGGAACGATTTTGTTTTAATTTTCGACTTTTAGACTCCGACAAACAGAATTTATAACTGGTGTGCCGCAAGGTTGAATTTTTGGCCACATTTTGAAAATTGACTGCATCTCAAAAACTTAGAGAGTAGGGTTTTAGAGCTCATATATAGGGTTGTTCGTAATCAATTAGCATCCTTTTAGGCGCTTATTCTGTACATCAAAAGTAACAGCTTTTATTATGCGGCTTTTGTCAATATTAATAAAAAAATCAGCTGTTCCATACAAAATGTATGAACAATATTTTTCTATGGAACAACAATATTTTTTTTAGATTTGGCAAAAGTTTTAATTTACAAAATAAGACCCCAAAAGGATGCTAATTGATTAGGAATAACCTTGTATAGGGTACTAGAATTTGGCCGCGTGATATTTTAGTTTTTGTTATACCATAGGAACTTTTTATTTTACTGGGATAAAATAACAAGTATTGTCATTCGTCAATTTTTAAACCATATTTATGTCTATAATCAAGTCTATCCGTTGCTATGTTGAAAAGAGAAAGAGTAAGTGCAGTCACCCATCCCGCTGGGCGCGGTGGCGACCCAACTCTACCGCATCGTGAAATCCAGCGGCTACGGACAGGACTTCTCATATGTATTCCAGCTGTTGAAGAAGGAAGCGGTTAAGAAGTGGTAAAAAATTTAAATTAGGAATGATTTTGTTTTAATTTTTTAAGACACACAAAAACAATTTAAGACACATAACAAAAATAATATGAGCCCTATGACGTCTGATTTTTTTGTAGTGCTCATTGGCAAAATAATAATGAAGTTTCGGGTACAAGTTGCGCCACATAAATAAGTGAAAGTTGAGCAAATGTTAATTTTTATATCATTTTTGAGGTAGGTACAGTTTTTTGAGTTAGGTGTACTTTGTAATGTAGTAGTATTGTACGCGTCACCTTGGTTTGAGTTATAAAATTATAACTGACTTCTTTACTAACCCGGTAGGTAGAATGGCGCCCTACGCGGGGCCCGCAACTTATCGACTCAGTACTACGTCAATACCAATCATATAAAAATTCCAGCCAATATGCCAGCAATATGAATCAAGTATAGAGCAATCAACTAAAATGCCTGACCTAGCCTCAATCTAGCTAGGGCAACACAAACCGCTGATAAAGTCTAACCCAAGCTAAAAGGTTGACTTAGCACTGCGCTTTATAAAATCTTCATAAAATATGGTACTGCTTGCAATAAAACTCAGTTTACATAAACGCTAGGTCGCTGGCAGATTTCACTCGCTTGCCAGATGACGCGCTACGCCGCAGTGGAAAAAAAAGAATAAAGCCTCATTTTATTCAAATTTAGAACGAATGCCGATTTCAATTTCGTCGCCAGCCAGTCCCATCCATTTATACGAGCCTTCCTAAAATATTACACTAATATCGCTATGATTGGAAACGATATAATATTTGAACTCGTTCGAAAATTAAACGAGGTTTTATTCGAAAGGTTTTGACGTTCTCTTTGGGTAATTTTGCAAACCTGTATGACAAATGAAATAGAATTAAACCTATGTATTATTATTTCACTATGTAAATAGTCTCTGCCTATATTACTTACTATTTTTGCAAAATAAATATTATAGCTACTACGAAAAAAGCTGTAAAATAGCTGTAAGTCCTGCGGCCTTATGAACCATAGAGATTTCTTCAAGACAACTTTTAGGCGGAGAAGACATAAAAGAAAAGTGCAGAGGCCTAGTATGAGTTTGTAAAGTTAATGAAAACTTATATTTTCGTGTGGCTAATATTATTTTGTAGCCCAATTTTCTTATCTTTCCTCCTTTCCGCCAGGGGCGCTTTATAAAAATGTATTGAGCCACACATATGTTATACCTACCTACTTTAGTTCGATAACGAAAAATTCTTACTGAATCCTTACTAATATTATAAACGCGAAAGTTTGTGAGTATGTATGGTTGTTTGTTACACTTTTACGCAAAAACTACTGGACGGATTGAGATGAAACTTTGCAATAATAATGATTATACATCAGAATAACACAATATTATGATTTATAATGATATCGCGTGAAACGAAGTTCGCCGGGTCAGCTAGTCCTCAAGAAATAGGTACAAAACGTTTAATTGAGTTACTGTACAACACATTTTTACTGTAGACTGCGTACAGTAAAAATGTGTTGTACAGTATCTGTATGATTTATAAGGAAAATCATTTTTATCAAAATAACTAAGCGCTTTCTTCCCGGGCAAGGCAAAAACTTTGCAAAGCCATTCCTTATATGCCGGTGACTTTCATTTATTACCGCTCGCATTAACGTAAGAACTCTTTTGTGCTGAGAAAAATATGATTATGACAGGGTCCAGCCTTCCCATTGTCCTTTATTCGATTTTTTCCCTCCAAAGAGTCCAAAGCTCAATATGGCCGACCTTTTTGCTGCCCTAAGCCAGACAGACGCAAAACAAAAAGACAAAAGTCCGCGATGGTAAATGTCAACGTTGTTTTTTTTTTGTTAGTAGGGAAGTATTTTATCACGTCGTTTGTCCTGAGTTTAGTACGAAAAATATTTTTATGAGAGTCACTTTATCTTCTACACTTTGGCTAAGTGAGTGTGGGTCGCGTTTAGCTGGTGTTGCCATTGTTAACAAAAAGTTACGGTCAACGGTGTGAAGCAATTAATTTTATTAATGTTCTAAATCAAATAACATTTTGGTTGAACATGAAACACGAGGTGAGGGTTCAAACGCGGGTCAGTAAGAATTATAACAAAGTGTTCGTTTTTATTATTATGCAAGTCTTGTATTAAGCGTCTTTATTAACACTAAATGCAAGACTTACATAATCTAAAACTACTAATACATAACAAGCAATTGGATTATCCACAGACCCTTTCAGGTCTAAAGATAATCCAAATGCAAGAGTTCGTTGGATTTTTATACCGATTTAAATATCACTGACTTTCGGTGAAGGCAAGCATCGTGGGGTACCTAAACTGCCTACGTTCGTAGAGGGCTTTGTGACAGCGTTATTTCTAACAGCATTTTATTCCAAGCATCTTAAGTAACTATAGGGTCAACCAGGGTACTTGTAAACGCATTTGAAAAATAACTACACAAAAAAGTTTCCGGCTATGTAAAAAAAAATTGCATAGGTAACTTTGAAAAAGTAATTACTTCCTATAGTTATGTAATAATTTATCTAAAAAGTTCAAAAACAGTGATTCTGGCTGCTGTATTGGGGGCCTTGTAAATCAAGCGTTTACAATTTCCCAATTTCAATTTGATTTTATCTAAGTTTCCCCTGTCTTTTTCTTCAAAATTGATATTTTGGGGTAAATGGAATCAGCTAATGTATACTTATATGGTAAGAATTATAATTAAACTAACTCGTTTTCGATATCTTCTGTCCCTTGAACACAAAAGTATTTGATTTAAGCGTCTAGCTATTGGTATTTTATAGAAACAAACCATGTAATAAATTCCACACTTGCAATCGCTGTTCCTCTGTCGTAAAAAGAGTTATTCAATAGAAGTACGTTTCAAAACTAACACATTACGAGAGTTTTACCATAGTTTTTATTTGTTTGAAGTTCCCGATAATTCGGCAGTTGCGTGCTCCAGTCAGTTCATCCATGAACATTGAACATGGTGCATGCAACCGTATTGAAATAGTGGAAAAATCAAGCAAAAAAGCTTCGATGTTCCTCGATTTACCAAGTCAAAATATTATTATATTTTCAGTCATGAACATAAATAAAAAAGCCTTTCATTTCTCATCATTAATTAGGTACATACTTCCATTTAAACGTAATTTTAAATAGTTATTAAAATTAAAATAAGTAATAAAATTAAACCACAGTCATGACTTATGACCGTGCAAGATCAAATTTAAAACCAAGTTAGTTGAAAAATCAAAATCAAATCTAGAGAACAAAAGTGCCTTCTAGGTTTATTATGTTCTGCGGAGCAAAAAATACGAAATGTTAGAAAATAAGTAAGTTCATATAAGCCGGGTGGCTAGCTCTGGTGTCAGAGTTACTAGGCCACCTGAAGCCTGACATGGCTATCCAGAAAATTCATCGACAAAAAAGTTTTTTTTTTTCATTTTTCTCGTCATACATAAAAAATTACACATTGTTAAAATAATTGAAAACCTGTTTTAGCATGTGCTAATGAGTTTATTTTATATGATACCTTACATGATTTACTCACTTTGAATTTTGAACCCATATTTTATGAATTTTGAGGCCCTATTGTTTTGTAATTTAAATAAAAATGTAGTTTTCAGATTTATTCCTATATGTGTAGGTACTCTGAGACAATACTTCTTGCCAAATTTCATAGCTCTATGTCAACGAGAAGTACCCTGTAGGTTTTGATTTTTGTGAGTGTCGAAATATGCGGTTATTTACGACATAAACGGCTCGAACTTTTTTAAACGATAACTGAGAAGTTTTTCTTTTACGCAACTGCAAGAGACCATAGATATACGTATACAGTTTAAATTTCAACTCGATGTCTTTACGCGTTCCCGAGATAAAGAGTCTTGAAATACACACAGACGGACAGACGGACAACAAAGTGATCCTATAAGGGTTCCGTTTTTTCCTTTTAAGGTACGGAACCCTAAAAATTTAACAAAACTTAGTTTCTTCCAACAATTTTAAAGTTCCTATAATAGCTATTGAATCATAATACAATTAAATTATGGTAAGTAAGTAAGTTCGTATAGGCCGGGTGGCTAGCCCTGGTCTCAGAGTTTTTAGGCCGCCTGAAGGCCTCTGACATGGCTAAACGGTTAAAACAACCGGGACCTACAATTTAACGTGTCATCCGAGCCACGGTAGCGCTCAGTTGGAAAATGCCACCCGCGGTCACCCATCCAAATACTGACCGTGCGGAACGTTGCTTAATTTCGGTGATCGCTGACAATCACCTAATTAAACTACGCTACGAGCGCTACAAATTATGGTACAAAACGTAAAAGGCTCCGTCCCCATTTTACTGTACAATTAAACCGTATGGCAGACGGCAAACACAAAATCGGTTTACGGCCATAAGGGCTTAATTTCAAAAGAATAACAAACAAAAGGATTGCGCAATCCCCATTTGCTCTCCCGCATTAACCTGAAACAAAACGTTTACAAGCGAAAAGCAAACTTGACTGTACTCGTAGAACTGTAGATCTTTGTATGCAAACAGCACCCACTGCGGTTAATTCCGACCGAAATTAAACAAACGTCTATGCAAAATCCGAATCCTCAGTTTACCTTAGACAAATACCTCTATATTTCGATCACGTAGACATCCCCACAAAAGAAAATTAAGGGTGGCCACGCTAAATTTTTCCACGGCCTACACCTACATTGTCGAGTAGAATATTGTTAGAAATGTAGCTCTTACTTATTGTATAAAAATATATAGGAAATCTATTTAAGACCCTATCGCACATGTCTAACGGGATATATGAACGATAGAGACGATTTTAAGCTATTAGTCCCACATTAAACTACACTTCTAGGCAAAAAAGGAAACTTGCCGGTATTTATAAAAAAAAATATCGGCCGAGTGCGAGCCGGACTTACGCACGAAGGTTACGTGCAGTATGGAAGCCCCTTAATATATTTTATTTTAATTTAATTATTTATTTTTGTAGGGAATATACAACTTAATATTCTGTGCATATTTCAAGCATCTTCCTGTTGTCGTTATTAATATCAAGCAAAAAATAATGTTTCTTGTATGGGAGCCCTTACACATTTATTTTATTTTTATTTAATTATTTATTTTTGAAATGATTTATTTACTAAATATTCTGTTAATATTTCAAGGATCTACATGTCACCGTTATTAATATCGATCGAAAAACGGGTAAAAATTCAGGTTTGTTGTATGGGAGCCCCCCTCAAATATTTATTTATTTCTGTTTTTAGTAAGTATTTGTTGAAATACATCAACTGTGAAAATTTCAACGTTCTAGCTATAACCGTTCATGAGATACAGCCTGGAGACAGACAGACAGACAGACGGACAGCGGAGTCTTAGTAATAGGGTTCCGTTTTTACCCTTTGGGTACGGAACCCTAAAAACTACATAATGCTGCTACATAGTTTGCTCTCGAAACTAGCATAAATATTAGGGAACATCTAAAATACTCTAGCCCTGATGCTGAGTCCGTTTTTTAAAGGAACTGGGATAGTTTTGATAGGCGTGGAAAGGAGGACAATATACTCCAAGTTGATATCCTGGCACAAGTCGCAACACTTCCATAGAATTAGTCCCTGGTCCTCGCGTCCAAGCATTTTAAAATACACAGCCTCTGATGAAGTTTTATGAGATGTTTTGGTTGCACTATTACAATGTCTTGACCTATAAAAAGTTTACTATAAGTACGCAAAGAAGAATAGTAAAGGTGTTACATTTTTGCCCATTTTTACGAGATACTTTTCTACAGGTTATGTACTCGCTTACCTCTGTATAAACTGTGTACATCGTCCAAATTCAAATGGCATTCTCGTCACGATCGGCCATTACTTGCCGACAGTGACTTCCAATTTCTGAGCTGGCAACTCTATAAGCTTACACGACTTCCAAAACTCAGTCAAAACTTGTTCTTAGTTCATTCGCCACAAAGTTCATTACAAAAGCTTTGTTGCTGCGACTTACAATGTTTTAGAACGAGATGATGTAGCGTCGTAACGTGAAAATTTTAAATTTCGTGTTTAAGTGAAATTTTATTGGGTATCCCCATCTTTATTGGGCGCAGTTCAGAATGTTTCGCGTCAAGTATTAAAGATAACTGCTTCTCGTTGCTTGAAAGGAACCGTTTTCGTTTACACTGTTACTTATTTTGTTTAGGTATTATTTTTCAATCCATACAAATATCTATTCTTTAAAGCTAGTATGCGTATTGTAAATTGCCTTAGTAAGCAAAGTAGCTTTATAGGTGGAGGGAGACATCGTGAGGAAATCTGCATAAGATAGTTTTTTATTGTTAAAAAAGATGAAATTTTTGAATATCTGTATTGTTGACTAACTATTAGTTAAAACAAGCAAGCCGCCCCGGCCCTTCGCACAGGTGTATTATACAATTATAAACTTTCTCTTGAATCATTATATCTATTAAAAAAAACCTTATCAAAATCCGTAGATACTTGTATAAGCATACATAGGGACAGACAGCGGGAAGCGACTTAGCGAGGAACCATTGATCCGAATAGGCAAGGCATACGACAGAGGTAAAGATTATTTTCAAATTAGGTACATTAGAAACGAATAAATCCTCACTCAAGTGAGTAATTACAAGTTTGTTTTAAATTTACATTGTCGCCAACTCTTCCTCAACTTGAGACGCACGTTCCTTCGAGACAAAAAGTTTTAAATCATAAAATTCGAATTTGGCTCAAAATTACAGACAATTGAAAGTTGGGAATTCTTGTCAAATGTACCTATCACACGAGTTTCGAATAACAACAATCCGAAAACACATTCTAGAATCCGGTCTGAACCAATGATATTTTATATGGATGGATACAGTGAGCTGTAAAATGGATACGTTTTATCCGTCCCTGTTTTAGCAAAGCCTGATATCCATTCATTAATCCATAGTTGTACCTACTTAAGTATTATAAGAAGATAATGCAAAAAATATCGAGGTTAGGCCATTACCTTGTACAGAATTTAATTATTCGCTTTATTTGTTTAAAAAATATTTTTAACTATGTCCATTCAAAAGAATTTCTTATTTTCGGGTTTTATTAATTATGTTTTGACATTACTTGTAAAATATAGCGACTTGACAGCTCTGATGGGCCTTGAACAAAAATCAAATTGGAAAATATGAAATTCCAAAATCATGTTATTTTTTTCTGTGAATTTTTTACCATAATTATTTTAGCGCAATTTTTGGGATTCTGTACAAAATCTGGGCCGACTTTGCAAGATCTTTAATTTTTTTTGAAAATTATTTTACGTGTATTCAGAAAAGGTGTACTGAGCCGCAAGGGCATGATTTTGACTATCATTATGAACAACTTCCGCTATTGCTATCATACATACCCAGAATTCAAAAAACACCAAAATCACCTGCCCTATAAACCACTGGAACTCGGAATGACAAAATATTTGAGACGGTTGATTTCTTTTCTAGTATTCTGGGTTCGTCTCATAGTAAAAGTTATAAATTATAATGGTCTGAATCACCGTATTTCAGTTTTCCCTTTCTGAATAATTCCGTCCTTTATTAATTCCTTGTATTACTTTATTTATTTTTTCCGCATTATTGTAATAGGTACAAGTAAAATATGTAACATTTATGGCGTAGGGTAAGTACCTAAGTATACAGGTAATCAAGTAGCATCCTTTTAGGAGCTTATTCTGTAGGTACATCAAACGAACAACTTTTGTTCTGGGACTTTTGTCAAACCTAAAAAACAGCTCTTCCTTAAATTTTGTCGAGGGTGAACGATATTTTTCTATGGAACAGATTTTTTTTTGAGGATGTTAATTGTCGTTGAACAAAAGTTGTTAGTTATGATGTACAGAATAAGCCCCTAAAATGATTCTAATTGATTACCAATAACCTTGTAAGTATATAAATCTTCGTTCTAAATTTTGTTTTGTAACGTATTATAAATTGATTAACGCTGGTTGAATGCATGAAAAAGTGTCACGTTCCGCCTGAGCAAGCGATAACACGGAACAAGCGAGGCCCAAGCGTTTGGCTTGTAAGTATCAGTTGTTGATTCAATAATGTTTAATAATGGCGTTATCACGTAAAATAAAATTATTGTCCGTAAACTGATTTCAAAGACAAGATTCAAGATCATTTATTTGTGAAAACATGGTAATCGTGTACAACATACAAAGTCGCAAACAGGTCGAAATATAATAAAGAACGCATGTTTTTGCCCATCGTGGCGTACAAATGTCACACAATTTAAATTATAAATTTATGAAGATAATGTACAATTTCAAAAATAATAAACAAAACATAAAAATATGACTGAATTATAAGATGTTGACAAAAGTCAAATTATAGTCAAGTATTAATGTCAGAATTTAAGATTATGTCAGATATTAGAATAATGTGAAGTGATAATATCAAATTATATGACAACAATTTTTTTTTTCAGGTTTTATTAAAAGAAAATGCCATATTCGTCTATAACGAGTCTGCAAAGAACGTCATCGGCTTGAACTGGATAATACCGGGTAAGTTTCGAGCCGAGTCGCGCTGAGCCGGCAAAACTTGAAAATTTTGATTAACTTTTAATAAGGCGCCACGGTACAAGATAAAACTTTCTTGTGGGCTGTACAGGATCCCGACAGAATTAATTATACGACGCTTTTATCGGAACGATATAAATAAATTGAGATTACGTTATTTGCTTATCTTTTATTAATTTGATGAATAATTAAGATAGATAATCCAGTAAACATCAGTGAGATGTTTTTATCCATCCATCAGCCGTGGGACTTTTACTGCTGGACATAGGCCTAATAAACCGACCTGCATCGCATTCACATTTGCAGACGAATAAAAGTAACCGACACAAGCCAGTGAATTAGTAAGTTGAAATGGCAATGGGTATGGCACATAGTTTAAGTAACAGTTGTAAAATTGGGCCGTAATATTTCAGTAACTATATATTTTTAGTGATTTACGTAATAAGTAGGTTGGGTAGTGGACGACGCTGGGCGCCATTTTTTTAATAAGTGTTGTTTTGCAAAGTGCCGGGACTGTCAGCAATAAATATTGATAAATTCTTAAGAGGTTTCTTAGTAATTCAATTCCGATATATCTATCTATCAGTTGTAGGACGTCCACTGCTGGACATAACCTCCCCCATGGATTTCCAATAAGGCCGGTTGGAAGCGGATTGCATCCAGCGCGATCCTGCGGTCTTTATAAGGCCATCCGTCCACATTGTGTGTGGACGTCTTACTCTGCGCTTGCTGGTTCGTCGTCTCCATTCGATAACTTTACGGCCCCATCGTGCATCCGTTATTCGAACTATGTGCCCTGCCCACAACCACTTTAATTTGCTAATCCGTTGGGCTATGTCGGTAGCTTTGGTTCGTTGGCGGATCTCCTCATTTCTGATTCCATCCCGCAGAGAGACACCGAGAATGGCCCTCTCCATAGCTCGTTGGGCTATCGTGACCACGTTTAGGGTTCCATGTGACATCACTGGCAACACACAACTATCGAAAACTCTCGTCTTGATGCACTGAGGTACATCGGATGAAAAGACGTCACGCAATTTTGCGAATGCTGCCCAGCAATTTCTATAATATGTACCTATTTTGCAAAATAACTTACCGCTTTACCACGAAAGATTTAACACACTTTAAACACTGTTTAGCCTTGCAATTTGTACTGTTAAACATTGTCTAAAGCGTGCGTAAAACTTTTTGTGGTAAGACCAATGTTTCAATTCAATTAAATTTATATATTATATCGTATATATGTAAGTATATTTAAAACTTACATTGAATTAAGTATATTTATATTATTTATAGGTGTTTTCTTTGTTGATATCTATTCAAGGCCACTATTTCTTATTTTGTGTTTTCATTTTCGTGAAAGGTTGCCTGGAAGAAATCGCCATGGGTGATAAGGCCGCCACTTTATAATCATATTTTTTTTTGTCGTAACTGTGTAAATAGTGTTTATTTTTTTATATTGTGGTTATAAATAAAGAGTTTTGTCTGTCTGTCTGTCAATTCTAACCAGAGTTGCGAGTATGAAAATCGTCAAGGGCGAGTCGGGGTATAGGGTTAAGAAGATTCAGTTAAACAGATGCGAGGTCTATTGTTCGGAAAACTAATAGTTTAAATAAATAATTAATTATCATGAGGTAGCAATGCAGCGCTCGCGGACTCGGGTCTCAATTGAATGAATATGTGAAATTATTTTACTCAAAAGTACATTCACCTTTGTAATAAATTTTAACATGAGAGTATTTCGTTTGTTAAAACATTGTCTCTTATAATTGCAGGAAAAATCCTTACTAATATTATAAATCTGAAAGTGTGGTTGTTGGTTTGTTCATTACTCTTTCACGCAGCATCAGAAGGATGGATGGAATGGTTGGGAAGTATCATAGATCAGATGGGATAGTACAAAAACTAAAGTAACACACGGGCGAAGATGCGAGTAAAAGCTAGTTAAATTATATAATATGAAAAGTATATGTGAATTGATCTGAAAAGTACATATATTATTTAATTTTGTATATATGTTTGTAGGCGAGAAGTGTATACTGATTTGCCTAAATCAAGCAGAGTTAAATAAAATGAGTATTTATCTGTTAAAGATTTTTTTTCCTTCTTTATCCAAAGGTCCAGTCTATTCTTACTCGTAAATGTGTTTATAGTTTTCGCTGAGATTACATTCTCAGGCAACCTATTCCAATTATAGATAACTCAATTCATAGGATGTGGTGTGCATATCACCTTATCACCATTACTTACCTACTATTTCAGACATTATCTATATAATATATACAGGGTTATTTCTAATCAATTAGCATCCTTTTATGACTTATTCTGTACATCAAAACTAACAACTTTTGTTTTACTACTTTTGTCAAAACTAAAAAAAAAATCAGCTGTTCCATACATTTTGTCGCGGGTTAACGATATTTTTGACCGACGAACCACCGGACGCATAACTTTTTTCATAGTAGTCCGATTTCAACAATTCTTTTTTTATACTTCGAAATTGGTCCCATTCAAATTTTATGGAAATCGGCTGAGCCATTTTTGATAAATCAACAATATGTGAAAAATGTTACATCGATCCTTGCGAAATTACTCATACCTCAAAATGTTTATATGTATATTCATCCGAAACCATGTTATCTTTTGACTGAAGCTCTAGACGTTTATGTTTTGTTTTCTTGCCAATCCCTATCTTTTATACCGTGGTTCTACCGTATATCTCAGGAAAAATAGATGTTTTTTGGTCGACTATGCACTAAAATTCTGATCAATTTTTTTAATTAGGTTTATTATTTTATGTTCTATGGAGAGGGCTATGCTCGGTGTCTCTCTGCGGGATCGAATCAGAAATGAGGAGATCCGCAGACGAACCAAAGTTACCGACATAGCCCAGCTGATTAGCAAATTAAAGTGGCAATGGGCAGGACACATCGTTCGAAGAACAGATGGTCGATGGGGCCGGAAAGTTCTCGAATGGAGACCACGGACCAGCAAGCGCAGCGTAGGACGTCCACCGACTAGGTGGACTGACGACATAATAAAAATCGCAGGAACGCGCTGGATGCAGGCCGCTTCCAACCGGCCTTATTGGAAATCCATGGGGGAGGCCTATGTCCAGCAGTGGACACCCTATGGCTGATAGATAGATAGATTTTATGTTCAGTAAGTTATCTTATAACTTACTGAACATAAAATCACAAAATGCTGACAGATCCAGGTGGAGCTTCAAGTGCTATCTTGAAAAAGCGTTTTTGGCCGATATCTCGGAAACTGTGCACTTTAGGGCAAAAGTAATGATGATCATTTTTGTAGATAATAAAATTACGCAAAAACAAAACATAAAAAAAACTGATAGAACTGATATTATCTTTAGAAATGGATTGATGCGTTTTATTTATTAATCTAATATTTCAAAAGTATCGCGATGGAAAAACCTATTCATTAAATGGGCCATGAATCGTAAACGGTAAGTTTTACAAAAAAGTTTACGTAAAACAAAAGATGCAAAAGTTTGCTTTTCTACTATAATGGTCTGTTTTTTTCTACTATAATGTATTTTTTGCTCCATTAAATACATAGTTTCCGAGATATCGGCCAAAAGTTATTTCAAGACGGCGCTTGAAGTCAGCATTTTGTGATTTTATGCTCAGTAAGTAATCCTAAACCTTATTAATTTAGTGCAAACTTAAATTCAATTTTTCCTGAGGTAGTAGCTTTCCATCTCGCATGTCTGGAATGACAATTGAATTTTTTCCAGTTTTTAATTCCAACGTAGATTCCTATTGTTGTGCGGAATTCGCAGCGGGAAAAGCAGTTTTTCACTTTTAAAAGTGGTGTTAGATACAATACAGTACTCTGCAAATGAATTGCTTTTTTTCTTTCTTAGCTTCGCTTAAACATGGCTTTCAACTGTATTTCAGTAAGTGTATTCTTGTGTGATTTGTTTCTGGTCTGGTGAATTTATAACCCGCAAAACATTAGGTATGAGTAAGCTTTATTTTCTGTTTTAATTTTAGTAGGTTTCATTTTATAAATTAGATAACTGTTTACTTTGTTTTTGTAATTTAGCTCATTATCTATCTTATTTATAAACCGACTTAAAGAGTAAGTATATAGCAAAATATGTGACAAAATAGGTTTTATTACTATTCAAAACCCATTAATTTTGGCTGTTTTAATAAGAATTCAGGAATGTGCTGGATGTAAGGTGTGGGGGCTTCCGAACAATATCATGAGAAATCTATAGGTGATGCCTGTGTTCATCAGTGGACGTCCACATTTGATATTACTATGATAAATAAAATATCATATAGTATATAGTACACTTTATCAGTAAAATGCATCTCTATCATTCGATTTTTTTTTGTAGAATAGGGCTATATTTTTTTGGGCCACCAACTCGCCGACGGAAATCAAAGTTGTAGCCGAAGATGGAGTATGTAGACCTGAAGATACCTATTCACTCTTGACTTGAAGACATCCAAATTGTAATTGTGTAATTGTCAGGAAACAATGACGGAGGCAGGGTGTTTCAATCCCTGGCGGTCCGCATTATGAAGGAAGAAGCGTCATAATTACTCTTTTTTTTTTTGGGTACAGAACCCCTAAAAGTGGATATTCTAGTGTCTTCTGGTAGTTTTAGCGCCGTTCAAAAGCAACTTCATCAGGATGTTCAAACAGAACTGTCAAATCCCTGAACTGAAGCTGACAGTTCATATTCCCGAAGCATACCGCGACTCAATAAGGTTGCCAGTAAGCTGGGAGAGACCTGCACTCCTATACCAATCTTCAACAGTATTTAAGCTTATTTAGTTGCCTTTCTTACAAGGTGTCAATCAACTAATACACACAAAACGTGATAGCCCGGGATATAACGGGAAAAACCAAGTCGAGTAGAGATTCTCATCCGTGATACAGGGTTATTTCTAATCAGTTAGCATCCTTTAAGGGGCTTATTCTGTACATCAAAACCAACAAATTTGTTCAACGACTTTTATCAAATCTCAAAAAAAAATGTTGTTCCATATAAAAATATCGTTCACCCTCGACAAAATGCATAGAACAATTGATTTGACAAAAGACGCAGACCTACCCGTGACCACGATCGATGCAACTCGGCCGAAACGTCGGGATGAGGAGGTATTTATTTATCTCGTAATTTTACTGCGCGATTAGTCCCGTAGTATATAAAATAATAAAAAAACGCAGAACAAAAATTGTTAGTTTTGATGTACAGAATAAACCCCTAATAGGATGCTGATTAATTAGCAATAAGCCTGTATAAGAAATATGAACTTTAAACGTAATATTCTAAACGAAATAGCTAAGTATATTACAAATGTCATCCACTATGTATGGGTGGCCAATAAACATGTAAAAAGACGCTCATCTCTTACGAAACAAACATTTCTGAATGCTGAGTTTTGTGAACGCATAAAAGACCTAGTGATTTATTGCGGTCCGTAAGTACTTAATGTGAAAATTTATAAGCTTTACACCTAGCGAGTTTCGTGGAAATTTAAAAAAAGATAGAGGCGATATGTCGAGACAGTTGAACCATAGGTTGTGGCTGTAAGGGTGCTAAATAAAACCTCCAAGGTCAGTTACATTTTTAACACGTTTTTTATTAGTTTCACCTGTATGTTTGCTTGCTCGCTTGTAACCAACCCATTTAAGCTCGATTTTGACCTACTTTGAGCAATCAGACTTTCTTTAAACTTTGCACACCCATCAAAGACCGATGACAATGCATTTAAAAAAAATAATTAGGACTTGATGAATCCTAAGCGTAACTATAACAGAATACGGCTAAAACTCACGTTATAATTATACGGTCGATCCGCAAGGAATCCAACCAGTTTCAGAGTATTTAGAACTCCATCCTCAGGGAATACGCGCACCCCCGTTATACGCTAGACCTACAGGACGTCAGCGTCGACAGTGCGCGCGCGCCGGTCGACGGGGGTGCGCGTATTCCCTGAGGATGGAGTTCTAAATACTCTGAAACTGGTTGGATTCCTTGCGGATCGACCGTATAATTATAACGTGAGTTTTAGCCGTATTCTGTTATAGTTATGATGAATACTCACGGTAGTTTTAATGAAGTAATCCTAAGCGTATTTTGAGATTTTTTTTTAAACTTTTTTTAACCTATATTTATATTATTTTCAAAGTGTAGAGTTAACGTACTGCTTCACGTAGCACTTCAGTTATTTCAGTCACGGATTTACTGCTCCGTAGTAAGACAAACGGCTCGTCGCGTGTTCGCAAGCAAATTTTGAGGGTAGAGAGAAAAAATCATACAACGTCATCGCGCGGTGAATTCTAAACGTGTTTAACCTGCCAGGCAGGGACGCTGGCGGAACTTGAGTTGACACGATTTTGAATTTGGAATGTTTTGGTTTACTTTTTTTTAATTAGAAACGTGAGATTTTTTCACAGGTTTAGCTGGACGTTATTTTTTCTTATGTCCGGTTTAGCTTTAGTTCAGATTAATTTGTTAAAGTACACTTCTATTCAAATTAAGGATAGTACTGTATATTTAAAATAGTACTGTACTGTACTGTACTGTACCAGCCTTTTTTTTAATAGTCCACTGCAGGACGTAGGCCTATCCACGAAGGGTGTTTGGGCCATATCCACCACGCTGGCCCAGTGCGGGTTGGTGGATTCACATACGCCATCGAATTTCTTCTATAGACGTATGCAGGTTGCCTCACGATGTTTTCCTTCACCGAAAAGCCAGTGGTGTGAAATTCCGTACATAAATTCCAAAGAACTCATTGGTACGGGACCGGGGATTTGAACCCACGACCTCACGATTGTAAGGCGGGTGTCACTACCTCTAGACCACCACGGCTTAACAAAAAATAATAGCTCTAAAATAGTAGCTCCACAAGATATTTTCATGATATTAATTGATTGATTGCTTTTTTACAAGTTTCTAAATTATAGTTTAAAAATATCATTTAGAAAATATTATTTTGCTGAAGGTGGCTTTGTTATCTGCAACGCAGCTATATTGTTTTTGATTTGCCGGCAGCAAACTGATTTTTCATCGTAAAATATGACATAATTCTTTTAACACAATCTCGGTGGACACGGCAGGGCAATAATGTTGTATGAATCTCGCTAGGGAGTAAAATGATTTAAATTCGGAACGTCATAATTTGTATGGAAACTTCTTAACATAGGTAATTGGTGTTAATACGGTGTTAATTGAAATAAATAAATTGAATTCTTTACCTAAACAAATACGGGCATTGCAAAGAGATTTTATTCGATAATAATCGAGCTGGCCACGACAATCTAGAAGGCCATGATAATCGAGTAGATCATGATTATCACGTATTATTTACATTCTCTATTTTTCATTCTGAATTCGCTTAGCATTTCCATGAAAATTTTTGTAGGTATGTTTTAATTTGTTTTGATTTCATTGTTAATAATCTACACTTAGTGAGGTTATGACAGTATTTATCATTATTATAATTCCTGGGCTTTTATTTTCTCGCGGGATGTATGAAAAGTAGAGTATGCACCACTGGAACAAAGTCTGTCTTTGTCTTGGGCGGTTTGAACCCCTTGCTTCACTCGGGAATTAACTTTAAACTCCCTCTTGACGCTCAAGAGTTAACTCTAGAGTCCTTTGCTACGCTCAGGGTCCAATATATCGTCCTCAATACAAGATAGTACTTTGTCCCCTCATTACATAATCTACTATTATTAGCACGTTAATACTGATATCTATCTATGAGGATAATCTAGTTTAAAAACCTAGATAAAATCACGATACTTAGATAAAGCTTGAGCAAGTTGAAGTGGTAGTATGTTGTTTTTAAACTTTCGCGATTTGAACACATTATTATTATATACTACGGGACCACGGTCGATGCAACTCGGCCGAAATGTCGGGATGAGGAGGTATTTATTTATCTCGTAATTTTAGTGCGCGATTAGTCCCGTAGTATATAATAATGAAGTGATAGTATGTAGAACATGGCATATATTTACATAGAGCTTATTGCTCGCTAAGCTCGCGAATGGAGACTACACATCGGAAAGCTCAGCGTAAAATAAAATGTAGCACTGATGAGTCTTTTTAAAAATCTGTAGAGTAGGTCTAGCAGTTATAATACAACCTATCACTGAGGTGAAAATAATCATACTACAATATTTCATTTTAGTTATAAATATAATTCCAAGATATGAATCAAAAGCTTTCATTTCCCGTTCCACTGAACCATTTCAACTGGAACTCGTTCAGATCTCGTCGAATAAAACTTATTTTCAGAACACTCAAAAATATTTTGTTTCCAGTTCAGCGAACTTAATGGACTGTTGAGAATGGAAAATAAAATCGGAATCATATTTTATTGCCAATATTTCATAGTTTTGGCGCGGTACAAATCAGTCTTATTCACGTGTGATATGTCACATTTTTGGTAATTAATACTTTAATCGTTTAAAAAACACTAGAACACCACGCTTTAGTGCCTATGTTCTGGCTTTGTCATCAGACCTTGAAACCTAATCGTGGTCAAAGTTTATTACAAGACTTTTCTAGAAAATCCAAAACAGTTATGATACGATTTTCCATCATGATGTGCCAGCTCATATCTTCCGGCTCCATCATCAGATCAGTTTGACAGTACCATATTATTGTATTGTCATCAGAACTACTAATAATACAGCTGCCAATTTTGATTACGCTACGACCCTTAGATGGTTAAATTAGTTACTCGTAGCTTAGATTCCATTAAAAAGTTAGTAAGTAGACCTATATGTAAGGTCGACCTATTGTTTGGCACGATATGACTACCTGTAAAATAATCTATGTACCTATAATATATATGTGTGTGACATAAAACAACACACAATTTAGCGTAGACAGGAATAGTGGAACTATTCACTTGCGGTCACCCATCCAATGATGAACCGTGACAACTGTTGCTTTACTTCGGTAATGCTATAAGTGAACGCGTAACTTGATGCCCCGCAGGAGCCCTGCGCTCTCCAGTTATCAATTTATAGGGTTATTTCTAATCAATTAGCATCCTTTTAGGGGCTTATTCTGTACACCAAAACTAACAACTTTTGCAACTGCGTCTTTTGTCAAAGCTAAAAAAAATCAGCTGTTCCATACATTTGGTCGCGGGTGAAAGATATTTTTCTATGGAACACCATTTTTTTTGAGTTTTGACAAAAGTCGCAGAACAAAAGTTGTTAGTTTTGATGTACAGAATAAACCCCTAAAAGGATGCTAATTGATTAGAAATAACCCTGTATAGTACGACTATAGATAGACTATCTAATAAAATATGTAAAAACCACGTTAGTTTGCGTAATAAAAATTTCGATAAAAATGACAAATGAAAAAACACGTGTTTAATAATAAGTCTAAGTCAGATAGACCTATCTGACTAATATTTATATTTTTTTTAGTCATTATGCCTATGGCACATAAAGGAGGAGGCCTATACCCAGCAGTGAGTCGACACAGGCTATGATGATGATGATGATGCCTATTGTAATTTATTTACAGCTTACAGCGCGTGGCACTTCTGCAGTGCAGACGAGTGCGCGATCTTCCTTAGAAACGCATCTATGAGCGTAATTTGTTGAATTTTTGTACATTGGGATTTGAGGCTTTGTTTGTGAATACTAAAGTGGCCCTCATTTTTACCGATAAGTTGGCCCCGGCCCCAGCAATAAAACCCTGCAGCCCTGTATCGCGATGCCGTCCAGACATCTAATTTAGAGGTGCTTAGGGCTGGTAGGGTTAGACTAAAGTGGCCCTCATTTTTACCGATAAGTTGGCCCCGGCCCCAGCAATAAAACCCTGCAGCCCTGTATCGCGATGCCGTCCAGACATCTAATTTAGAGGTGCTTAGGGCTGGTAGGGTTAGCGTTGTTCCAGTTTGGTTGGACTGAACTAGTGATGGATCGAGGCTAGTTTTGGTCCATGCTCTTGTAAAATTTGCTAAAAAACACCAAATTACTGGCAGTGTAACATCGTGTGAATACTGTGCAATGTGGCCCTTATGTTTACTGATAAGTTTGCCCCGGCCCCAGCAGTAAAATCCTACAGCCTGTATCGTGATGCCGTCCACCCATCTAATTTAGCGTTACTTAGGGCTGGTGTAGTTTGGGTTGATCCAGTTTGATTAGACTGAACCAGTGATGGAGGCTGATTTCGGCACATTTTCTAGTTTCAAGGAGTGGTTGAACGTAGAAAAATACTATATTCACCAAATTAGAAAAATCTTGTAAAACGGTAAATTTACTTATTATTTTTATATTACTGGACTAATAGCGCAAACAAATTCGAGATAAATAAATATTTCAACATTTGCATCGACCGTGATCACGGGCAAAAAGTAATGACAGGATAATTAGGTATTTTTGGATATCGTACCTATTTTCAGTGCCCGATTACTCCCGTAATATTATTAGAATTATGTGCTCCAATTGTGTATCAGAAAGACATATACACTGTGGATGTTTACGTCAATTATAGGCTAAAAATTTTTAAGGACTGTAAATTATATTATCATTTTATAGAGTATAGCATGATTATGTTCATAGGTACTTGTATAAATCTCTGGGCCAATCCAAACGAGCCTCAAAGTAAAGGGAAAATTTGAAAATAAATTGATCTGGCTCTGGCGGCGCGTGAAGCGAGCGCAATCGTTCAGAAACGACCTGATTACGGCACGCGTGGAGACGCGCACTTCTCCATTCTGATTATGTGCGAATATGGAGATGATGACTTAGAGTATTTTGAACTCGCATATTTGCTTACCGTTTACTTAATTTAGGTTGATTGGAAGAGATGCCAGTGATAAAGCAGTTAATTTTAAAACATTTTTTTGTTCTAAAGGAGAATTAATGGCGTAGGCTCAGGTGCTGAAGAATATGAGTACCGAGTGCTTCGTGGTGGGGCCCGAGTTGGGCCAGCGCTGTCGGGTGCGGAAGCGTGCTCGTAACCCCGGCATCAGGCTCAGTGGTGGAACACCCAGGGTTTTAGTGGGTATACCGACCAGTCGGCGGGGACTCCCACATATCAACCCGCCTGCCCTCGAGATGTGGTGGATAGAGGATTTTCCCTGGTAAAAAAATGGTGCTGAAGAAGACGAAATGGTCGAGGATGTGTCGGAGATGTGACGTAAACTGCATATATTGTTAGTTGATGTTTTCATACTCTACCTAGCTTGTTGCCGATTGTTTGTAGTCTTACATTAACTTTTAAAATATATTTTTGTACAGTTATGACATTTTTTTGAAGTTGTCAAGAAAAGTAACTCTGCATTTATTAATAAGGCGTTAAGTGTATGAAGCCGTGGTGGCCTAGAGGTAATGACACCCGCCTTGCAATCGAGAGGTCGTGGGTTCAAATCCCGGTCCCGTACCAATGAGTTCTTTGGAATTTATGTACGGAATTTCACACCACTGGCTTTTCGGTGAAGGAAAACATCGTGAGGCAACCTGTATACTTCCGTAGAAGAAATTCGATGGCGTATGCGAATCCACCAACCCGCACTGGGCCAGCGTGGTGGATATGGCCCAATCACCCTTCGTGGGTAGGCCTACGTCCTGCAGTGGACTATTTAAAAAAAGGCTGATACATACATACAAGTGTATGAAATTGATTGTTACGTTTTTGTTACAAATTAATTATTTTTAAGCCAGTTGGCAGCTGTCTCTACCATAAACGAAATATTTATTTAATCGCACTGTTGTAGCTAAGTCGTTTAGACATACGATTTATCTGAGCGCCTTATGTCTAATTATTGCCATTACGAGTGTAATGGGCCGCGAGTGTTTTCTATTGCCAGCATTTTTATTTATGTTTTCAAATAAACGACGCCTCTGAATTTCTGCCTACATTATTTTTATTTGTCTTAATATTAGTTTTTGTTACAAAGAAGCACTAAGTACATTTTTTGGAATATACATATTAATAATCCTCATTTTTTTACATAAAAGGGGCGATAGGAAAATTATGATTATGTAGTTGGATGTAGTTGGTGAGGACGTCTTCAACGACATTGTAAAATATGTTTGCTAACGGTCTGTTTTAAGTTGTTTTCTTTTCGTATATAGATCGTATACCTCGGTATACCTTTCTGCTCATAGAGCTTAGAGGACATTCGGGGCACTATAGTAGCTCCGTATATATTTTTTTTTTTTTATATATCGCGAAATATCCCTGACATGATCAGGGGTCTTAATTCCGCTCCGTATATTCCAGCCTTGGAGTTTTGTCGACAAAATAAAAAATACTTATTTACTTACTTATAATAACATTGAAATAGAAGATTTTGCTGAATATTGAGTGATATTCGTGAAAATTTCCCTACTTCAATTATAGTAATCTCTTACAGTTAACTCCGGCCCTAGTTACTGAACTTGGCAAAAAACTCCTAACAACACAAGTTTGTACTTCCTTTGTTTGAGTTGGCAACGACTAACGATTGAACTTAGTAGCATAATACCTCCTTATCTGTAGAGTTCATCTACTGCGCTCACATCGCATTTCCTCCAACAAAATTAAAAGCAGCTTACTATAATTTTTAGTTTGGTCCATTGGCCACTTACCTTAGTAAGTTTGGTCGCATGTTATAAAACTTTCGATACTTGCTTGTTTGTTTCGCTACCTTTTCAAGTTTTCGTCACTCTTTTTGCGGGTAGTTTGACTTTTTGTCCCTTTCTTTGTCATAAACTTGTTGTTATTACGATACAGATAAATAGAAAAGAGGAAGAAGGGAGATATGCTGGTAGTTTTATAGGACTTTAGAAGTCAATAAGGGCGACAGGTTAAGCTCATACAAAACAAATCTACTTACAGTTTTAAGAAAAACCTCTGTACTTATTTTGATTTATTTTGGCGTCGCATCTTGTATGCATTTTTGTAGCGTAGGGCGTCTATACAGACATAGTTTAAGAAGCACTGACGATTTGATGAAGACTGTAGGAATTTTGCTGGAAGTAAGCCGCTTTCAACCGGTCTAATTGGAAAACTACAAAAGAGGTTTTTATGTCCAAGTCCAAGGCAAGTCAGGTCCCAAATTACTCTATTTTACTATGTTCGCAGAGAGATAACGCTGTTGTCACTTTAGGCAATTCTCAACCACAAAAACCACAGAGCTGTTACAACAAGAGAAATAGCGCTGTTGTCACATGAGGCAATTCTGAACCGCAAAAATGTTTGGACTTTCACTATCACTAGTTGTCAACTGTCAAATATATGTATTGGCATTTGACAAGAATTTGACACTATCGGGACAAAAACACGACAACTAACCACTGAATCGAGATATTCTTCAAGTCTCTTTCCAACTCATGCCATATTTGGCTCACACCGGTTTGAACTCAGATCATGTAAGATTTTAATGATCGAACAGATCAAAACTTTTAAACTTTTGCATTTATATTTTATCTTAATCCAACATCGAGGTCGCAAACTTTTCGGCCTCCCCTCTGCCTCAGTGGCTCAGTGGTTAGTGACCCTAACTTCTGGATCAAAAAGGCGTGAGTTCGATCCCCACCCAGGGCAAATATTTATGTGATGAACATTAGTCTTCGCTCTGTGTCTGGGTGTTATTTAGTTAAGTATGTATTTGAAAATAAGTATAGGTATATAGTATACAAGTATCTGGCTGCCATTTTTCAAGCTTTGCTTAGTTTGGGGTCAGAGGCCGTGTGTAAGATGACCCAAAATATTTTCTTTTTTTAATATTAAATCAATGCATCTCTTTCTTTCACTTCTCGATCGACCACATAAATTTATTGTCCCTCTGGTAACTCTGGCCGCGGTTGTCAAAACTGTCATAATATGTTTATTGGAATTTGACAAGAAATTGACGTTCTACAGCGAAAAATCCGACAACGACCGAAACGAGCTATTTCTCTTGACTCCTTCTAGCTCGTGCCATATTAAATCAATGCATCTATTTCAGATTTTCTCGATCGACAACAATATCTCTCTGATATTTCTGTGGTTCTATTAAAAGAAACTGGTTCTAGAAATCAATATAGATTTCATAGCTTAGAGTGAGTTGAAGTTTAAGAATCCACTCGCGTTTCACCCTTTAGCATTATTCGTGAGTGAATATTCTTCGATTACTCGTTAACATTGTTCAACAATTTTAATGTATCAAAGCAATCTATAACGTAACTATTTAGCAACAAACTCGAAACTCGCGTACACTCGAGTAATGTCACAGTGCAGAATTAGCGTTGCAACTAAATGCATAAATTAATTTAAAACTTCCTGCGAGCTCGACGATACACGTTAGAATTGTTTGCTGACTGCATTGTTCCTGTGACAAACTGCGCAAGTTGATATTGCTCTATGTATATTGTTTCTTTAAACGATGGTTAGATCACTATCATCACTATCACCCCATGGTATAAAACAAAGTCGCTTCCACCTGTCTCTTCCTATGTATGTTTATATTTTAAAACTCGCAACAGATTTTGGTGCGGTTTTTTTTAACAGATAGAGTGATTCAAGAGAAAAGTTTACATGTATAATACACCTGTGCGAAGCCGAGGCATGTCGCTAGTAATTTGGATGTAGTCGTAAAGCTCCTAACCCAATGCATTTTGCCGAAAATAAATTGAAGTACTTTTTTATATTACTATAATTGTCTTTTTTAACCGACGAAACGGAGGAAGTTCGTATATATTTTTTTGTATGACTACGCATAATATGTGTCGGGGGTCAATAGAAGCTTAATCCCAAGTTTGTGGGGTTGCCGCCCTTGTACCCCGGCCGCCATCTTGGAAAAAGTGGTCAAACACCTTTTACGCGATATCTCGGAAACTATGCATCCTACAAAAAAAATGTCCAGACATGATTTGTAGCAATTTGCCTGCTCTTCTTTTTCTTACATTTTGCCCTAAATTCAAAATATAAATTCTCACTTTTTTGCTTCTTCTTTAGTTATAAACAAAAAAGTTTGCCTGCAAATATGTTCTTCTTACTTTTTGCCCTAAATTCATAATATAAATTGTCTCTTTTTTGCTTCTTCTTTAATTATAAGCAAAAAAGTGAGAAAAATTCTACAAAATTTTATTCAGTTTTCTTGGGGTTCAAGTCGCCCAAGACGAAGACAGACTTGGTTATAGTGGCGCGTACTCTACTTTTCATACCTACGTATTATATACATATATGTTGCGCAATTTCCAATCCTTACTGAAGCTCACCTAAAGCTGCGCGTTGATTGGGTTTCACGAAGCCAGTAGCTACTTCACATCTGCCGACAGACAGACAGACAGACAGACAAAACTCTTTATTTACAACCACAGTTTGAAAAAATAAACACTATTTACATAAATACGACAAAAAATATGATTATAAAGTGGCGGCCTTATCACCCATGGCGATTTCTTCCAGGCAACCTTGCACGAATATGAACATGAACCTTGCCGACTTGTGTGATGTAGCCTATACTCATGAGTTCCGTCAGTCTTATATGGGTGCGCGGGTGGTATTTACAACTGAGCGCTGCCATGGCTCGGATAACACGTTAAATTGTAGGTCCCGATTGTTTTAACCGTAGAGCCATGTCAGGCGCCTTCAGACGGCTTTAAAACTCCGACACTAGGGCTAGCCACTCGGCCTGTACAAACTCAATCATATTAATAAAGCCTTCTCTATTTCCCATCACCTAAATGTTACATATGCATCTAATTAAAATATAACTTAATGATTAAACTTAAAACACTTCTTAGACTATTTTTATCTATTGATAATTTTCATTTACAGTTTTCCTTGTATTTGTTTTATAATTTATCTTTTTGGATAGGAACCCCTGTTTGGGTAGAGGCCTTCTCCAGCGAAATCCAGTTTTCCCTATCTTTAGCCCGCTCAACCCATTGCTTTCCTGCTATGGCTACGATGTCACCGCTCCATCGCTTCATTGGCTGTTCTTGCCATCTCTTTCCGCTAGGTCCTTTCCATTTTGTCGCTTCTAATGGTGCCTCCACACACTCCGCGAGGCGGCATGAGGGGACGCGAGCAAGAGTGTGTGGATAGTGCGCTCGTGTCGCCGCGTCTCGCCTCGTCTTTCCTCGCGTGGATGGCTATTGGCTAACGCCTCGTGGCGAATCGTCGCCTCCTGGAGTGTGTGGACGCACCTTAATTCCATCGCTTGTCACCGCATCGTGCTATGTGCCCAGCCCATCGCCGTTTCAACCGCAGACTGTAGTGTAAAACGTCGATTAACGTTCTCTTTCGTATGAGTTCGCTTCTGATTTCTGTACGAACTTACTAACTTAATTTGTGAGTAAGTACTTCACATTGCTGAAGCACGAGTCCAGATATAGGCTTATGAAGATTGAGTTACACAGCCAGCTCTATTCTTTGGAGAACTACTAGTTTTATCTAACTTTCACTATAAGTAATCAAACAATTTTACTGCACAAGAAAAAATATTGTGTCATCTCAGGTAAGGCGTCAGTAAAGCCTTTGTCTGCCTCGGTGGCTTAGTGGTTAGTGACGCTCACTTATGAGTCAAAGAGGCGTGGGTTCGAACCCCACCCAGGGCAAATTTAATGTGATGAACAAAAGTGTTTGCTCTGTGTCTGGGTGTTATATAGTTACTATCTATAAAAGTATGTATTTAAAAATAAGTAAGAATTCGTTTGTAGTACGAGTATATCAGTCTCTAGCAGCCATATCACAAGTTTTACTTAGTTTGAGGTCAGAGGCCGTGTGTAAAACGTTCTCAAATATTTATAATATAAAGGCTAAATTCCATGCAAAGAAGTTTTCATAAAGTTTTAGGCCATATAGTTCTTAAATTGGATAGGAGCGCTCTCGCAATCATGCAATGTGCTTTTCCTCATAGCATATAAACGGTGCACAATATTAGTACCGGAGATATAGGTTACTTAACGGAATACACCTAGAGAAATACCACTATTTGGCACCAAAATAGTGGTGATACTACTGCAGTAACAGTGTGCAATGGAGATATTTTTTTACCGACTTCTAATAATGAGGAGGTTCTGTGTTCGTCTGTGTGTAGGTATCTTTTTCATAAATATATGTTCATCGATATTTTCGCAAATTGTGAACAATTCGAAAAAAAACTTTTCATCCCCCTTTGCGGAAAGAGTATTTTTGCTCTGCGAAATCTGAGTGCAAAAGCTGTTTTTATTCGCTAGAGGTTAAAGTTAAATTGACTAAGCACTCGTGTGCACTAAGCTTGTGAATTCAAAACATCATTAAACCTGTTAACTTCCACCTCCATGGTTTTTTTTCCCACGTCATTTTGTTAACTTAAAACCTTAGGTTAAAAACAAGAAACTCGAAAGCAAGTAAAAATTGGAAATATCTACTTTGAGTGATTCTAGTGACAAAGAAGTTTATTTAACGCCAACTGAATTGACTGAAACTGTTTATAAAAATTATGCGCAAACAAGCTTTCTCCCTCAACAATAGTAGTAGTATGTATTTGAAACAGTACGATATGTGACGACTTCAGTGTCGCTAGTCATTTTCTCGCTGAGGTGGGGTGAAAAGTTACGTGTTGCTCCCGAGATTTTTTCAAGTTGTACTCTTTTTATTCCTTCGCTAACGCTCAGGATTCTAATTTGTGAATCACTTTTTGCGTTCGTGATTCAATTAAGAATCCTTTATTTTATTCCTTTTAGTCATCAAAATTGAGCACGCGGTTAAAAACAACTTTAATCTCTTGTGCTTAAAACAAATAACTATTTTTATTTCGAAAGGATATACTCCCGAGATGGTACTTTTAAATTTTATCGCAGTCAGCTCGGCAGTTTTTGAAAAATCGACAATAATATTGAGATTCAGAGTATTTACTTATATTTTGGCATCAGCTCTACATTTTACAACAATGCCGGAGCCGAGAGAGCAAACGTTTTTTGTGCCGTTGTTGCCGTCAGACGCCGGGCGTACATCTCGGTACGAAACATTCGAAGATGCTTCAAATACTCGATGGCCTACTGTTACACCAGATTGTAACTTTGTATGTCATTTCATCTCTTTTATTCATGCTTCCATACAGTACAAGATGTTAATAAAAAAGTTTAGGTACAAAGTTCAGTATGGACACTGTCGGGCACTGCATATTCGAGTGAGAGTAGTCACTTTCGTCGGTGATACTTCAATACCGCTTATGAGCACTTTGTAAATACCGCGTATCTACATTCATAAAAATTTTACAGGAGGGAAAAAAATTGTATATTTCAACAGTTACTGAATGTTTTTTGACTGAACTCTTTTGTGACATCTCTGTGCACTACTTTACAGACATGTCACACAAGAGTTCAGTCAAAAATAAAATTGAGAAACTAATGAAATCAAAAGTTTTATTTGCCTCCGGCCAAAATTTGAAAATGTAGATACGCGGTATTTACAAAGTGCTCATAAGCGGTATTGAAGTATCACCGACGTTATGTCAATGATATAGGTTACAAACATTGAATATAACATGACTATAAATGATATAAAATCTTCACGATTAGTTATTTAGGATATGTTAATTGCGTCGTATAGGTACACGCTTTTTTTAGAAAGTCGAATCATAAATTTTGGCGGCTGTGCTGTGATGTTAGCACAAGCTGCGGATAACCCAATCCTGTTCAGCTGTTACGAGTAAGTGAGCTTCAGTCAGGATAAGGCTATCCCATTCAACAAACAAAAAAAACAAGTCGATGGGCCGTCCGCAGCTTGTAACCAATATCCAACAAAAACATTTTCATGTGAAGTATAGCCAAGACCACAGCTCGCACTTTCAAAAACAAGTCCTTATTCCACAAACTCTACAGCTTAGTCAAATAACTGTTGAAGCAAAATTAACAAAATTTTGTATTCAAGGTTAGCTAATAAATAGGCATAATTTCATAATATATGCTAGCTGCCCGGCCACGCGTTGCTGTGGCTAAATAAATTAAAATTCCGACTATAATTTAAGATTTAAACTACACTATCTCTCAAGTTAGGTCGAACTGCACATGGTGTGCGAATTTTATTATAATCGGTTAAGTGGTTTAGGAGTCCATTGAGGACAAACATTGTGACACGAGATTTATATATATTAAGATTTAGGTTAAATCGTTTTCGAGTTATGATGGGGTCGAAAGTGGCTCGAAATGGTTCGTGTAATATTATACACGTCGCGTCGCCAGCTTATTCTTTGTCTTGGCTGGACACGCTTCCGCTTGTCTAGAGCACAGCCGCCTAGTTGTATGATTTGACCTATAAATAATAAGGACGTGGGCAGTGTGGTCATGTATACAGTGTTTCGTGTTGTTTACTGCACTTGCTGCTATTGTTGTCGCTGCTTGTTGGGTAGTAACAGTTAGGAAGTTGTCGAGGTTGCCTTATGATAAAAAAATATATAGAGTGCTTTTATAGCTTTTCACCGCGGCTTTGCCCGCGTGGATTTTTTATTTTTGTGCATTGAGCGATTATCTATAGAGTCCCGATCGTGCAAAAAATTTGTCCTAACTAAAAACTTGCCCAAGCTACGTAGTGGGTAGGCTTTTTAATTAGTAATAAGGTGGTTGCAAGCCGACTACAACGCCGCGCGATGCTAAAGTGTTCGGTTACAAGAACTAATTAAGTAACATAACGTCGAGATTCAAGAAAATGGGTCATTGTGAATTATTTGATACATAGATCTAAGTAGGTATGTATGACGGCGCTCGGACATTTTTTTACTTCTTTCAATTAGGGACTGTGGCTCTGTAGATATTTGCTCTAAGTTTTTGTGCCATCCCATGGGAACATTTTATTTTTGTGGGATAAAAAGTATCCGTCCTCATATGTCATTTCTTTACTTCTTTCAATTAGGAGCTGTGGCTCTATAGATATTTGCTATAAGTTTTTGTGCCATCTCATGGGAACTTTTTATTTTTGTGGGATAAAAAGTATCCGTCCTCATATGTCCATCCCAAAAATAAAGTCAAACCGTAGCGCCGTTGCTGTGTGAAAGAGGAACAAACACAATTTCGGATTTATAATATTAGTGAGGATTCCGATGCGAAGTATTGTGCAATAGTAAAGCTGAATAGTAAACGGAACGGGATTGTTTGTCTGTGCCGCCCCGCCACTATTCATATTTTTCGATTGCCTCCATCCGCATTTTATACTGCGTTGGGAGTTTAATGGTTTTATGACAACAGATATTATTTGATTTACAGTGTCCGTGGAATATTTGTCCGAAATACGAGTATCAACCACAGATATAAACACTGACAACTGTAACCAGAAAATCTGACAGTTACCCGCGTTTCATTCTCACATTCATTCAGTCTCCGTACATCTCCCAATCACCTTCCGTGGGTAGGCCTACGTCCTGCAGTGGACTATTAAAAATAAATAAATAATAAATTTATTTGACTTTTCTTATGGCTATGTACAGAAATAGGTACAGTAATACAGTTTTATAGTATACATATAACTAATAGTTAAAATAATTATGCAACATACATTGAGGCTGAAAAAGGCTGGTACAATACAGTACATCTCCCAAGCCGGTAAGCAAAGTTTTGTGAAGGCGTGAAATTAATCCAGAATCTAGGGTGCTGTTTAGACGTCTTGTCACTGTATTAGCTTTTTTTAGTAGTCCACTGCAGGGTGTAGGCCTACCTATGAAGGGTAATTGGGCCATATCCACCACGCTGGCTCAGTGCGGGTTGGTGAATTTACACACACCATCAAATTTCTTCTACAGACATATGCAGGTTGCCTCACGATGTTTTCCTTCACCGAAAAGCCAGTGGTGTGAAAATCCGTACGTAAATTCCAAAGAACTCATTGGTACGGGACTGGGATTTGAACTCACGAGTTTGAGGCGGATATCACTAGTGCTAGACCTCCATGGATTATAATGTTACGCTACTGTTTAAATGTGCCCACTACGGTCCCACTTTCCAATGCGAAGTATTGTTGCAATGGCAGAGCCGAACGGTAGAACGGAATGGAATTGTCGAGAGTTCGTCTGCGCCGCCACTATTCATATTTTTCAATTCCTCCATTCGCACTTTATACTGCGTTGTTGGGAATTTTATTATTTCCTGGCAAATATTGAAACGGTATTGATATTGACGGTTGTGTAAATAGGAAATTGCGGGGGCCGGATATCTGGGGTTGCAATGCGTAAACTGCACAGAATATTGTTGGATTTGAAACTAGTAGGGCTTATAATATGACTACTGATATTTTGACCACTTTATTTCAAGAGTTTGATGCTATTTACATATTCGTTCTGGACATACGCTACTACTATAGCTCTCTGATAAAACCATTTAGAAGCAACTTGTATCTAGATACAAGTTGCTTCTAAATGGTTTTATCAGCAACCTTGAGGTCGTCATGAGGCCTTCTGTTACTTTTCTTGTTTTTTTGAACTCCTGATTGTGGCATTCCAAGCTGATGCCCAGCTGACATGCTAACTAGTCCTTCCTCCGGGAATATCACAATCAGAAGAGTCACCCACCGGTCCTGCACTTGAACTGGATATTATTTTGAGAGGCAGCCGGCTTTCATGCCTTATGTTAAAGGAGTGACGGATAAGGTGGGGACTTTGCTAAAGGATTACTCCATCAAGACAGTGTATACTCATTTATCCAAACTACTGGGCCAAGTCGGAACGCCGAAGGATGTCATTCCGTTTCAGGCTCCTGGTGTATATAGGTAAGGGAGCGGTAGTTCCTACATAGGTCAAACGAAGCGTACTATTGCTGAACGGAGCAAAGAACATATCGCGGCAGTCATAAACCGCCAGATACAGAAGTCTGCTATAGCTGAGCATTTGCTTGACGGAGGTACTGGTCAAGTGGTCATTGGATCGAGCTCCACGATCCAAAAGTCCTCTCCACTGATCGACACTATTTTTCAAGAGTAGTTCGTGAAGCGGTGGAAATCAAAAAACAAGAAATCCATCCTGATTTAAGTTATCGGCGTCGTGGAATCCTGTTGTTAACAAATGTAAATCGCGTAGTGTAGGTAGAAGGACATTGTTAGATACCGTCAGTGTTGTGTGTCGTAGTGACAATTTTTCAATTTCGAATTGAATTGGCGGTACCAGCTGTTTCACATTCCAGTCTACCCGTGACCACGGTCTATGCAACTCGGCCGAAACGTCGGGATGAGGAGGTATTTATTAATCTCCTAATTTTAGTGCGCGATTAGTCCCGTAGTATATAATAATAATGTGTTCAAATCGAGAAAGATTAAAAACAACATTATTTCTAAGGTCCAAGATTAAGGGATGATACCTCAATACTTTCTCCGTTTCCTACTTGGGACTCCCGGCGGCGCCACTACTGCGGCTCTTCCTGTTGGTTCCCGCTGGGAGGAAGGGAATTGCTTGACTAGCGCGTAACGGTATATACAAAATGATCCAGCGGGTCAATTCTGATAACACATTCTGGTGACACGTTCTTGAACCTCTCTCGTTTTTCTGACAGCTCTGTTTAGAGCTGTCAGAAAAAGTTTTGTCAGAACTATCAGAAAAACGAGTGAGGCAGGCTATTTTGTCAAACCCTTAAATAAATGTTGTTAATGAAACCACCCTCTGTTATTTTAAATAATTAGGTAGCCCTGTTACAGCGGCAAAGTAAAGGTAATAAATGCAATATGATGATGAATTTTTTATTCACTCCATCTCGAGACTTAATACGGTACTGTCAGCGCCATTGGCCAAGCAACTAACAAGCTAGTCAATACATACTAATGAAGTTAGTCCACCCGGTTGGCAGACGCTCCAGACAGTCACAATGCTCCAAACTTTGACAGATGTCTTGGACGGTCTATTCTTGAACGCTAACTTTGTACTTACATCCTAAAATACAGTTAGTTTCGTTATAGTCGGGGAGGCGGGATCTTGAAAATACAATATTATCTCCTTGCCCTATACTGAGCCGAAAAGGAGTGATTAGGACACAGATTTACCAGAGGGATAGTGTGGTCAATTGAGAAATAAAATAAAGAGATGCATTGATTAAATATGGCATGAGTTAGAAAGAGACATGAAAAATATCTCGATTCAGTGGTTCGTTGCCATGTTTTTGTCCCGATAGTGTCAATTTCCAATACATATATTTGACAGTTGACAACTAGTGATAGTGACTGTCCATACATTTTCGCGGTTGAGAATCGCCTCAAGCGACATGTTTCTATGTTCTATGTTTCTTTTTGTAATAGCTCTGTGGATTAAGACCATCTTATGAATAACTTTTATTATAGGACCAACCCGGAATTAGAGAAACAAGTCAGCTATTTCATACAAAAAATCAACTTGAAAGCAACAATATGTAGGTATGAAACAGTTGATTTTCTTTTCTCGAATTCCGAGTTGGCTACTTAGTATAAGTGGTTCATAATGATAGTCTTATTCACCTGCTTCCGGCTCTGTAGGTACACCAGTCCTGGTTAACCCTGTATGTCGGGCCCTATTAATGGAACTCTTTCGGGTGATTATGATGAAAACAATGACTATTAAATATTTAGTAAATAAAGGAAATATAGTTATGAAGTTTGATATAAAATACCAAATGGCAAATGCGCACTGACCCGTGACCACGATCGATGCAACTCGGTCAAAACGTCGGGATGATGAGGTATTTATTTATTTCGTAATATTAAAGCGCGGCTAGTCCCGTTGTATATAATAATAATGTTGAGACGTTGATGTTTTTTACGTTTTTCGTAACATTATCACCAATATATATATGATCTAATTATCTAAATGCATAGATAATTAGATATAAGTATTAAATGTGGGGAGTATGAAGATCTTTTCGAGATCCATATTTTCATCATTAATACTAGCGTGAGGATTCATTATTAAAATTTATATGAATACACCGGATACAACTCCGCGCACATGCGCGTGCGTCCGTTGTCGGGGGCGCGCGTATGATGAAGGAGTACTAACTACTCTGAAACCGGTCGGAGGCATAGCGGCTCGACCGTTCAAATAATCGTGAGTTGTATCCGGTGTTTATATAAAACTAGCTTAAAACCCGCGGCTTCGCCCGCGTTGTCTTAGTACATAGGTACTTACTTAAAATGAAAAGAGCCCGCGGTTTGATCTACGTTGTCTTTGTACATGCTTATAATAATATCTAATAGTCCGCAATTTGGCCCGCGTTGTCTTAATACTTGCTTAAAATTACTTGCAAGGATAATGCCCACGGTTTGGTCAAAATTGTAACAGTATTTGCCTATAATGATAATAGATCACGGTTTGGCCCGCGTATTGTTGACTGCAATGTCTTAATACTTGCTTAAAATTATAAAAGCTCGCCGTTTGGACTGCATTGTCGTATTACTTACAATGATAATAGCCCATGGTCTGGCCCGTATTGTACTAGTACTTGCTCAAAATGATAAAAGCCCGCGGTTTAGCTCGCGTTGTGTTAATAATTAGGTACTTACAAAGATAATAACCCACAGTTTGGCCCACGTTGTTTTAATACTTACTTAATTAAAATAACAGCCCGCGGTTTAACCCGCGTTATCTTGGCATTTGCTTATAATAATATCTAATAGTTCGCGGTCTGGCCCGTGTTGTCTTAATAAATCCTTAAAATTATAATAGCATGCCGTTAGCCTGCGTTTTTGTATTGCTTGTAATGATAATAGCCCACGGTCTGGCCCGCGTTATTTTCGTAACTGCTTAAAATGATAAAAACCCACAGTTAGGCCCGCGTTTTCTTGGCACTTACTTAAAATAATAGTAGCTCGTGGTTAAGCCCGCATTAGGCTCGATTATGAAGGCGCCATCGTAATTATAATAGCTAATTATCATAATTATATCTGTTTCATTTTCACTTTAAGCATTCGATAGAGAGAACACTTTTTATGTTGTTATTATATTTACTATGGCGTCTTCATAACTGAGCCTATTATTGTATTACTTGCAAAATAATGCCTACGGTTTAGCCTGAATTGTCTCAGTATTTGGTTATTTAATTTACTTGTATCTAAAGCTTATTACATAGTACATACGTGAATTTTTGGATGATAAATTGCCGAATTTCTGAAATTAACTCAATAATAAATAAATATATATAATAAATATTGGAGGACATCTCACACACGGTCTCTGATCCCAAACTAAGCAAAGTTTGTGATTTGGCTGGCAGAGACTGATATACTACATATACATGTATTTCAATGTATGTACTGTATTGTATACACCACCGACCATACTCCTATTTTTAGAATAATTCCCGTCCATTCAAAGGTTGCCTGGTAGAAATCGCCAAAGGCGATAAGGCCGCCATTGTACAGCATATTGTATAGTTTCTGTACTGTGTTTCTGTGTACAATAAAGATATATTTATTTATTTATTTATACATGTAGGTTGACTGGCAGATAATGCTGTTTAGCGTTAAGTCCTCCTTTTGTACAAATAGTGTGCAATAAAGTGTAAAATAAATAAATAAAAATACATTAATAACACTCAGACACAGAGCAAACACATATGAACATCACATAAATATTTGCCCTGGGAATCAAACCCACGCCTCTTTGACCCAGGAGTCAGGGTCAACCACTGAGCCACCGAGGGAGCCAATAATAATAATTGTATGAGTAACTATGTAAGAAATTTCACTTTTCTTTGCTGGAAAACATTGAGGCAACCTGTACGTACGTAGAAAAAATCAATGTCGTATGTGAATTCAGCAACCCATACTTGGCCGGCGTGATGGATATGGCCCAATTACCCTTCGCGGATAGGCCTATTTTCAGTCATCCATCAGCCGCAGGACGTCCACTGCTGGACATAGGCCTTCCCTATGGATCTCCAATAAGACCGGTTGGAAGCGGCTTGTATCCAGCGCGATCCTGCGGTCTTAATGAGGTCATCCGTCCACCTTGTGGGTGGACGTCCTACGCTGCGCTTGCCGGTACATGGTCTCCACTCGAGAACTTTTCGACCCCATCGGTCATCAGCCCTCCGCGCTATGTGCCCTGCCCATTGCCATTTCAACTTGCCAATCCGTTGGGCTATGTCGGTAACTTTGGTTCTTCTACGGATCTCCTCATTAACGATTCGATCTCGCAGAGAGACTCCAAGCATAGCCCTCTCCATAGCTCGTTGGGCTACTTGGAGCTTACTAATGAGGCCCATAGTGAGAGACCACGTTTCTGTGCCATAAGTCATCACTGGCAACACACACTGGTCGAAAACTTTCGACTTGAGGCACTGAGGTATGTCGGACGAGAAGACACTACGCACTTTTCCGAACGCTGCCCAGCCGAGTTGAATTCGTCGATTGGCCTCTTTGTTGAAGTCGGACCTACCTAACTGGACTACTTGTCCTAGGTAGACGTACGAGTCAACGACTTCAAGAACCGAGTTTCCAACAGAAATCGGGGTAGGTAAAACATGGGAATTACACATGACTTTCGTCTTGTGACCATGTTCATCTTAAGACCCACCTGTTTCTATTATCCGTAGTGCTATCCGTAGTACCTATTTTCAGTAGTGCACTATTAATTAAGGCCGGTACAGGTATTCGACATGTTTCATTAAGTCATTAGAAATTTAATTTTCCAGGCAAATGAAAAAATGGCACACAAGTCGTAATTCTAGTCAGGCATACTCTAGGATGCTATTATACTCATAATTTGATTAACTTTTACAATGGTACCAACCCCAAAAGCACGTGAATAAAATCAGCTGTTCAACACAAAAAGTTCATCGACCCGCGACAAAATGTATGGAAAATGTAGGTAATTTTCGCTTGTCAGGGTTGATCCCATAGTAGAATACCTATATTGATCAATATGTGCGCTAAGCTTAAGACTATTGGCTCACAAAATAAAAAAAAATCGTAAACTTTTGGGGACCCATTTTGCCCCATTTAAAGATAAACTATCATTATCATAATCCTAGATACTACATTATTTAAAAAAGCGCATTGAAGTTTTGGGACGTATCTGACCCCTAAGGATTTTTTTAAGGAAAATTTAGAAAACAGGTACAGCCATATTTTTTATTTAGTCTCAAAAGCATCTATACAAAGTTTCATGTCAATCGGTACAGGGAATAAGAAGTTACATGCAAACAAAAAGGGCCCGTTTTACCCCGTAAGTTAGAGTTGGGTACGTTTTTCATCCTTAGTGCTTCATTATGTCGTACGATGTACGTATATTCCAAATTTCAAGCTCGTATCTACAGCGGTTTGGGCTGTAGCCTAAACTTATTAATTTTGCGTATCCCTAAGGAACCTTATAGATTTTCCTGGATTTTATTAGTTCCTGTATTAAAACATGCTCAGTGCTTTCTTCATACCAATTTTCAACCATAACCGTTCAGCTGGTTCGATGTAATTGACGCTTTTTTCACCAACTTTGGGACCTTATTTGACCCCTTAGATGAAGAAAATTCGGAAAAACAGGAAAAAACGTGACTTTTATTTTGTTTGGAAAGCATGTATACAAAGTTTCAAGTCAATCGGTACAGGGAATAAAAAGTTACATACAAACGAAAAGGGCCCATTTTACCCCCTTAGAGGTCGAAAGTTCAAAATTTTCGTCCTTAGTGCTCCATTACGTCGTTCAATGTACCTATATCCCAAATTTCAAGCTCATATCTTCAGCGGTTTGGGCTGTAGCCTAAACTTATTAATTTTGCGTATCCCTAAGGAACCTTATAGATTTTCCTGGATTTTATTAGTTCCTGTATTAAAACATGCTGAGTGCTTCCTTCATACCAATTTTCAACCATAACCGTTCAGCTGGTTCGATGTAATTGACGCTTTTTTCACCAACTTTGGGACCTTATTTGACCCCTTAGATGAGGAAAATTCGGAAAAACAGGAAAAAACGTAACTTTTATTTTGTTTGAAAAGCATGTATACAAAGTTTTAAGTCAATCGGTACAGGGAATAAAAAGTTACATACAAACGAAAAGGGCCCGTTTTACCCCTTTAGAGGTCGAAAGTTCAAAATTTTCGTCCTTAGTGCTCCATTACGTCGTTCAATGTACCTATATTCCAAATTTCAAGCTCATATCTTAAGCGGTTTGGGCTGTAGGCTGTCTGTCAGTCAGTCACTCAGGGAAGCCTTTTATATAATAGATTTAATCTATATTTTCGCCTATGAATAAAAAACTTCATAATTAAGCTTTTATCTACATCATGATTATTTAAGTCATTTTTGTGACCAAAGATGGGTATATCTATTACATGTTAAGATAAAAATGTTCCATCAGCTCCTAAACTAATATCACGAAACACGAAAGTGCGACAGTCTCGGCAACTGTATTATGCACATGCCGTGTTCAAGGACCCCTCTTCTACCCCTTCTTGCCTCTATTTTACCCCTTCTTCACCTCTCCTTGCCCCTATTTCAGATCCTCTCTCCCCAGTTCAGCACATCCTGACTAGTTTAGATTCAGAATTGGATTTGTTGCGTCTTTGTAAACTGTTTTAGTTTAGTTTAATTTATTAGTCGTCCTAAGTATGATTCACCAAATAATGGTGTCTATTTGGTGAATCATACTTAGTTGATTATATAAGTTATAACGCGTCGTCTCACGAACCTTTACATTTTGGAAAAAAAAATGCAGTTAACCACTTTGAATTAAGCAAGTAAAACTAAACAAAGTTAAAGAAATTTTAACAAACTAACTCTATTTCATCAAATTCTAATCTTAAATTTTAATTTTTCAAATTTCAAGTAATACTTTAAAAAATATAAGTTATTAACTACTCATCCGTTTCTTTCTTATATCCATGGTTTCAAATCATCAACACATAGTATAAAACAAAGTCGCTTCCCTGTCTGTCTGTCCCAATCTATGCTTATATCTTTAAATCTACGCTACGGATTTTAATGCAGTTTTTTTAATAGATAGAGTCTGAGTGATTCAAGAGGAAGGTTTATGTGTATAATACACCTATGCGAAGCCGGGGCGGGTCGCTAGTATAAGAAAAAAAAAGGAAAAAAATAATAATAAGATCACGTGCCCGGAAACCTTTGCCTAAAGGAAAGTAACGAAAGTCCCCCCACAACGGACATAAAATAAAAATCACAAAGGTGATATTTGAACTATTTTATCAAATATCACAATAGCGACTTTGCTGCCGATCCATTTTTAAGTAGTTATATCCGTGGTAAAACTGCAGAATGACAGAAATGGCAAATAATTATCCAACCATTCAAACCATATTCGTTCCATTATTGTGCGGGATTATATAAACAAAATCGCGGAACTTTGTTTCATGTTTAACACAGCGCTGAACTACAAACAAATAGTTAACGTTTCAGTGGTTTATAAAGATAACAATTCAAAATGGCTGCCCATTGCGCAGCAGGCCAATTCATGGATAGTGACGCTTTGTTTGTCCAATAGTCTATGTATTTTTTAAATAATGACGTTATATAAAAGCTTACCTACCATCTTATCACAAAAGTTTTACTCACGCCTTAGGCGATGTTTAACAGTACAAATTACACGATTAAACAGTGTTTAAAGCGTGTTTAAATCGTTTGTGGTACGGCTGTTAATGTTTAGTAAACAATAGGTTAGTTTATCCCAAAAAATTGGTTATCTGTAAAGTTGGTTTACGAAGGATAATTTTACGTGATGACGTCATGTGAAAATATTGTTGAATCAACAACTGAAACAAGCCGAACGCTTAGGCCGATCGTGCCTCTCTATCGCTTGTTCCGTGCTCTCGCTTACAAACTCGGCACAGGCGAAGTGTGACACTTTCTGTGCGTGCAACTAATAAGGAATAAGGTAAACTCAGGTTACCAGTTACGAGTTACAGTTTTGCACTAGTGGCTATCGTAGGTCAGACACCTGATATCATCTGGGTTGCCAAAGATGGAAATACGCTATCGAAACCGCGGCAGGTTTAACTGTAGCATATTTTCCATCCGACGACTAAAATATATCTAGGGTTGCCATCTAATAAGCAAAGCACAGTTGTAACGGATTTTTTTATATTAATGTTAATACGACCGCCAAATGATTAAAAACGCGTTTTTAATGATCCCAAAGGTGGGGTGTAGAATAAGGACGTACGTGGGACGTACAATGTACATTTGGTACACTAAGTAACTAGCGTGAGGATTCATTATTTACAAGTGCGCCGGCGTCCATTGTCGGGGGCGCGCGTATTCCCTGATGAAGGAGTACTAACTACTCTGAAACCGGTAGAAACGCATAGCGGCTCGACCGTTCAAATAATTGTGAGTTGTATCTGGTGTTCATATAAATTTTAACTAAGTATAATCAAAATAAAAATCATCAAAATAAAGATTGTACTATCCATTTTTGAGTTTTTTAGATTTGATAAGATACATTTTCCTATGGCTGAAACGAATGAACGAAGATTTTATAATAAATTAGTAGATTAGATATTAGTAGATTGTGTGTGATAAATAAAAGAACTTCAAGACATCACAGATATATTTTATTTTGATATGGTAACCCTGAGTGGGTGGAAGCGTGTTTTCTAAGCTATTCCTAGAATTTCATGAGATGTATTCTTAGAAAATGCTATTGGAAAATATCACTAAGGATATTCTGTAAACAATGTAGCCCACATAATGGTGCTTCAAAACAGAATAGAGAAATACGTCGAGGGAAAGATGGGTAAAGATATTTCTTGTTTATTGAACTAAGTTTGATGTTTATTTTAGTGCATTGAAGAGCTCGTTTCGTTTCTGCACTAGGTTAGGTACTTAGAACAAATATTAGTTAATCCTTTCAACAGTTCACAGGTATTCTCATGACCCAGCTAAGTATCTATATGATACAAAAATTTAGCATAAAATAATTTGGGTTAGGAGCTTTAATTATAATATTGTAACGCAGTAGACGCCCGTTGTAGGTATGGAGTGCGGTGTTTACGTGATCCGGTCCTGGGAAGCTCTATTGTTCTGTGAAGCTTTATTGTGTTTTTATTGGTGCCTTTTGTATTCAGTTTTATGGCTTTATGACTCGAGTTTATTTGTTTGGTGTTTACGTATTTGAAAAACAATAGGGATTCTCGAACTTTCAAGTTGTTTACTTGTTAACACAATGGCGTTTATTGAGATCGAGTAATGTTGCGAAATATCTCGTAGGTTCGAGACTGTAGGAAATAACGGATATAAATACGCCGGCCGACCCTTGGGGATCAGTTTTTATTCGTTTACCGTCGAAGCGATAACTACTCGGGTTAGTGTGCGATACCAGTGATTGTGAAGTGACTAGCTTGTGTGAATATCAGTGCCAGTGTAAAGTGTTTGTGCGAACCAGTTGTGTCGTGTGTTTTTGTGATTTTTGTGAAGTGATTGTGTGCAATAAAGTGCAAAGTGAATAATCGGCGTTTTAACTGACTATCCAAGAACCCATCTCGTAACAATATACCTAATTATGCGACGTAAAATCTCTTGCTATACTGTAGTAATTATAATAAGATGCCAATTACATTCTATTTCTGTATAATCTCTCGTTTTCTTACTTTAAATATTTAATTTCATTTGTGTGATTGGCTCATATCAAAGCGGAAAATAACTTCATTTTCACAAAACATAACAAATCTATTGTATTGTATCAACTATCAACCTTGATAGTTTTTTTTTTTATTGAGTACATTTTATTTGAAATTAGTACATATACAATATACATACGAGTACTTATACATATAACATCACCAAGAAACCTTTCGGTTTGTCTCTTGTATTGTACTGTATCAGCCTTTTGATAGTCCACGGCCGAACATAGGCCAAGTCACGAACTGTAACTGGACTAGAATATCTAAAACTCAGGCATAGTTCTAGGTTGGTGGTTTTACATACGCCGTAGAATTTCTTCTTACCGTATGCTGATTACCTTACGTTACGATGTTTTCCTTAGTAATAGTCATACTAATACACATATAGGACACATAAATTGCCTTCAACAAAAAGCCAGTACGCTTTTTGAATTATGTTAATAAACAACACCTTTTTCAATTCTCCGCAATATGATAACACATCTTTTTGTAACCCTGAGCCACAAAGAGCTGCATTAGAGCCGTGCGGCCAAATTGTCTGCGTAGCCCGGGGCCTAGCTTTGGTTTTCCTCACACATTTCCCTGAAACCAACGCTTCTTTCCGCTTTTGTCAGCTTTTTAAATTACAGCGTCTGCTTCAAGCGAAAAAGGAATGTAACGAGTTTATGCAGATGCTCGAAAATCAAAATTTTACTGCGAATGGACTACTGGAAAACAATAATTTAACTTCACAGGGCTAAGTGCGAGATTTTCGCTCGAGCTTGATCGCGTTAACGTTTGATGTGATTTCTATGGAAATGGCACAGCGCCATCTTGTGTCACGTACAGAAAACAGAATAGCTAAGTGTGAGTATTTTTTACGGTAATGTAACGAGCCCCAAACCGACCGAACACGAGCGCTGCAACGTCTGTGATTGGCTAATTCAAGCGTGTGTGTCAATGTGCTCGCGTGTGTGCACGGCGCGCTCGGTCAACGCGACGTAAAATTATTTCGATTTGATCTGCAAATCTCCCACTTGACAATCAGATGGTGAAGGTTGAGAAGTGAAAAGGCGTCCGATTTTTGACTATATTAGTAGAAAATCAGCATCATCAGCCTGTATCAGTCACTGTTGAGTATAAAGGCTACTCTCTCTTATACCATTGTTCTATTTTTGGGTTATTCTCATCCACGAATGATTCGCAATGGGTCTGGTGCCGTGGTCTCATTGGGAAGATGGTCTGCTTTTGGAACGCTTGTCTGCTATTAGAAGCCACTTGGAAGTCAAAGATCTAAAGACAAACTGCGATAAACACAAATACAACATTCGAAGACTTCGCACTGTACTGTACCAGCCTTTTTGATAGTCCACTGCAGGACGTAGGCCTACCCACGAAGGGCAATTGTGCCATATCCACCACGCTGGCCCAGTGCGGGTTGGTGGATTCACATACGTCATCGAATTTCTTCTACGGACGTATGCAGGTTGCCTCACGATGTTTTCCTTCACCGAAAAGCCAGTGGTGTGAAATTCCGTACATAAATTCCAAAGAACTCATTGGTACGGGACCGGGGATTTGAACCCACGACCTCACGATTGTAAGGCGGGTGTCACTACCTCTTGACCACCACGGCTGACTAAGACTTCGCACGCTTGGACGAAAATGTTTCAAAACAGTCTCGAACCTACCGATTTTTCAGTATTTCTACCGATTTGCCGTATGTCCTACCAAAATACCGAAACGAAGGCATTTTTCAACGATTTCTGAGATTGTTTCAAGACCACTGTTTCAAAGTCGTAAACCATCACTGATATGGTCACACAATGGTCAATTTTTTTACCCCTCGCAAAAGCCTCAATCAGCTTTAGATGTTTACACGCTGTGTGATATTTTAATTTATGTGGTATTTGAACCTTTTTTTTCCGGGGTAATAGTGGGGGGGGGGGGGGGGGGGGGTAGTAGTAGTCTAAGACGCTCAAACCATTAAACTATAAACATACGAGAAATTAAATCGATCCCCGTTGCTGCGTAAAAGAATAACAAACCAATCAATAAACCTACAAATAAGTAGATTTTCGTATTTAATAAGTATTTCACAAATGATTAAGCTTATATCTCTTTCATGTCATACAAAACGAGTGGCAGAGATAGATAAAATAGCATAGCTAATCTAGCCGTATCACAGCTAGATATTAACGTTTGTCAAAGGATATTTGACCACGTATTTACCAAACAGTAATTTATGCACTGACCAATTTACGAAACCACACAGAGCAGGTTTCGGTCGGCTGCACTTAATTAGGGGTAGTTAATTATTGGTAGATATAAATATAGTGAAAATATCTGGATCAAATCATAATTAGAAAGAGAGTCCGACAAGGTGCACACTGCACAGATGACTTGATCAAGACGCTGGATGCGACTTGCTTTCAACCAGTCTTATTACCGACTTCCAAAAAGGAGAAGGTATTTTGTGGATGTTCGTTCGTTCGTTTCAGCCATAGGACGTCCACTGCTGGACATATGCCTCCCCTAAAGATCTCCAATAAGACCGTTTGGTGGCGGCTTTCAAAGGCGCGATCCTGCGGTCTTCATGAGGTCGTCCGTCCACTTTGTTGGTGGACGTCCTATGCTGCGCTTAACGGTACGTGGACCCCACTCAAGAAATTTTCGACCCCATCATTAGTCATCAGGTCCTCCGAGCTATGTGCCCTGCTCATTACCATTTCAACTTGCCAATTCGCTGGGCTACGTCGATAACTTTAGTTCTTCTACAGATTTCCTCATTCCTGATTAGATCCCGCAGAGAAACTCCAAGCATAGCCGTCTCCATAGCTCGTTGGGCTACTTGGAATACTAATTATTACTTATTAATAAGGCCGATAGTGAGAGACCACGTTTCTGTGCCATAAGTCATCACACACTGGTCGAAAACTATCGACTTGAGGCACTGAGGTATGTCGGACGAGAAGACGTTACGCAATTTTCCGAACGCTGCCCAGCCGAATTGGATTCGGTGATTGGCCTCTTTCTTGAAGTCGGACCTACCTAACTGGACTACTTGTCCTAGGTAGACGTACGAGTCAACGACTTCAAGAACCGAATTCACGTTATATGTAGCCAGGGCCAGTTGTCGGGTGGGGTGGCAGCCGGATCTCTTCCGGCGATTGTTAGCACCCCGTGATCCGCCGTTACCATGACCGCTGCCGGAGCCAGGAATAGCGGAGCTGCCGGGGACAACGGGCCTGGTTTTATTTTGTACTATCATTAGGGGGTTTTTGCTCATAATTGCCGCACTGGGCAGGCGTATTAGCAATCGCAATGCGTAGCTAGTGTGCGTAGCGACGGGGATGCTGCTGCCCATCCCCGCCCTGTTGCGCTTGAGTTACGCTGTTCCGGATGCGTATACCGCCATCTGTCGGTTCCGTAGTACCTCAGTCGGCTCTTGTGACACGTGGTACAAGAGGGGGATGTTATTCTACTCCGCCAGCACCCCACGGCTCTGATGTTCATCGATATTTTCGCCAAATGTGAATAAAAAATCTTTTTTATTTCGAAAAGATTTACTCCCGAGATGGTCTCATTTTTCACGCACTGAGCTGTTTTTGATAAATCAACAATAATGTACATGAATATCACTTCAGTTCGTGTTAACTATTCGAATTCAGTATCTATCTAGCTTTAGCTCTAAATTATAACATTATCAAAACTTATTGCTAGATTCTCTAATACTCCTCACTATAACGTGAAATCGCGGATAGCTTACGATCGTCAAAAATGGCACAACGAACCGTCAATTACCTCGCCTACAATAAATATAAAACCCACAACGGCCTACCAATTGTGCGCAATAAAATACTATGGGAACACGAGAACGCTTTTATGGTGCGCGTTTATGGGGGAGTAGGGATGGGAGCGAAAGGCGAAAAATAGGGAGTAAATATTTAGGTGATTTTGGTATTCGATTTTTCAGATAGATTTTTTTACATGATAATCGATGTATGCCGGATGCACGTTCGTAAAAGTGTCACGTTCCGCCTGAGCCGTGCAAGCGATAGCACGAAACAAGCAATAGAGACGCTCGATCAGCCTAAGTCCAAGGCCTAAGTGTTCGGAGCCCTTATTCTTATTTTATTTGACTCTTATCTTATCTGTGGCTCAGTGGTTAGTGACCCTGACTTCTGGATCAAAGAGGCGTGGGTTTGATCCCCACCCAGGGCAAACATTCATATCATGAACATAAGTATTTGCTCTGTGTCTGGGTGTTTAGATACTATCTATATAAGTATGTATTTAAAAATAAGTATAATAATATATATCAGTCTCGGGCAGCCATATCACAAGTTTTGCTTAGTTTGGGGTCAGAGGCCGTGTGTAAGATGTCCCAATAATATTTATTTATTTATTCTGAGGCGTTGTTTTCTTATGACGTTATTACGTAAAATAGGGTAGTTGACTACATGGTATTAAATTAATTAAAAATTAGGATTAGTGAATTATGTAATCAATGATGATTCATGAACAGAAAAAAATATTAAAATTGGCGAAACAAGTTTAGAGGTATAAGCTTCTCGAGATTTTGGTAGGAATAAAGAGGGTATGCCTTGTCCCTTTCCCACAAAGCATAACATAGTATGGCGAAAATACCGTAGTACATCCACCTACAAGGCGGACAGACGTCTGTAGGAACGAGCTGGATATAAAGCGCAACAGGTCTAATTAGAAATTAAAATCTTCTGCAACACTTTTTAATCAATTATTAAAAAGTTATAAACTGGATATTATAAAAATAAAATAAAAATAAAACTCTGTACTTATGAATTATTCCGTAGATTACCTTCCAGATTCTTTATTGAAATAATGTAACGTGTTAAGTATTACTATAATTTCTCGATGTAAATCTATGGTATCGTAAAAAATCAAGACAGAATGTCGTTTATTTTGTTTGAGAGTACTAGTAGATATTTAGTAGAAACCATGAGTAGAAGTAGGCCGTTTTTCCAGACCCCAAAATCCTGTATATTTTTAAATTAAGTGCTCATATTGTCTAATCCAGAGACCGTCCTTATAAACAACCTATCGAAGGGACCGTACCGAATAATCAGCGAGTTTCCCATCCCTCACCATGAGTTAGCGTTGCTTCGGATCGGGTGAATTACCATAATATTGATGTTTGGTTTCCATATACCGTATAAGTAGCCATAACTGATGGCTTCGTCCTTCGTACTCACGACTTTGTCAGGAATTATGGCGCACTTAGTCACAGATAAGGGGCCTTGCGAACCGCATTTTCATATTGTTTTTCCCTTGGATGTAGAGTGATTTTTTTTTCTTGAGGAATTGAAGGGAGCGCTGCCAAACGCTGATGTACAGTTGGATAATTCAGTAATAAGAAAAACAAGTTCTTTTCTATAAGTGATACCTAGTGAAGTTGCAATGGCCTAGTTCCGCGATTTGGAAAGTCGTTTGAATAAGTAAGAACAAGGCTATCTTTTATCTAAATTTTTTTTCTATCTTTTTTAGGGTTCTGTACCTATACTCTATAAAATTTAACTTGATCTCTGCGACAGCTGTCAGAAAAATCATGCCTATGAAGTCCTGAATTTCTTAATAGTACAGACAGTACCTGTCAATGTCATACTTTATGGGCATGCCGATTAGTGATGGGCGACAAATGATCGTGACCACAGAGTTTTAGATAGAGTTTTATATGCAATATCGATAGTTTATACTAACGATATTTTAAATAAAACTTAATTTATCATTAATTTTGTTGTATATTTTAATATCATAACATTTTTTACATGTGTAATTAAATTAAACCCAATTATATGTTACATTAGCATCGATTATAGTGAAAAACGTCGATAAATACTATCGTTGCATTATTATGAGTATTTAATTAATATTATTTACATGTGTACATACTTGATATTAAATAATAGTAGTACCTTCACCTTCAACTACTTATTCGATTTCATTACAACATTGTTTGAAAATCGATTTTTTCCACCACTTTCTCAACACTAAATTTGTCAATCTTCTATGTCAATGTCACTGTCGCAGAGATCAAGTTAAATTTTATAGAGTATAAAGGATAAACATGGGACCCTGTTACTAAGACTCCGCTGTCCGTCCGTCTGTCCGTCTGTCTGTATCTGTCATCAGGCTGTATCTCATGAATGGTGACATCTAGAACGTTGAAATTTTGACAGATGATGTATTTCGTCGCTTTGGTGGTGAACAGAGGTCAACCCACATTTTTAGTAAAAATTAGTTACACAGATAATTACCAATTATTATATTTAAACGGGGATTCAATAAGCTTTTTTTCCTTATACTACTCAATTTTCATCAAAATCGGACCAATGGTTTAGAAGATATTATAAAAAATATATTTTGTAGTTGACCCTTGCCTCTTAATTGCTCATTATCTTAAAACTTGATTTTGTGGGTTAGCTCTCTTTACAACCAAAGCGACGATTTCTGTTGCCGCTATAACAAAAAATAATAAAAACAAAAAAAAAATATTTAAGGTGGGGCGATCCCATGCAACGAACCTGAATTTTTAGCCCTTTTTTCGCTCGATATTAATAACGGTGACAAGCATCTATGCTTGAAATATTCACAGAATATTTAATTATATATTTTCTTTAATAATAAAATAATGAAATTAAAATAGAATATATATTTAATTTGCCCAGGATAGGAAAGAATGGCACATAAGCTAGGAGGCCTATACCCAGCAGTGGGTCGACAAAGGCTGATGATGGTGATGATGATGATTTAAGGGGGGCTCCCATACAAGATACTTTATGATTTTTTGATCGATATTAATAACGGCTACAGGAAGATGCTTAAAATATTCATAAAAGTTGTACATTGCCTTCAAAAATAAATGTTTAAATTAAAACAAAACATATTAAGGGGGGCTTCCATATGGCACGGAACCGATTATTTTCAGTGTTTAGCTATAATTTCACCATCAAACGATCTTAAATCCTCACTGTAGACACGTGGTAGACACTCACTGTAGTTACTTGAAGTCTATCTCCTGCATCCTTCTAAAATGCATAAAATGGCTCATCTAATCATAAACATATCAAATCAAAGTATCGGGATATCATCATCCATTCATCAACTGTAGGACGTCCACTGCTGGACATAGGCCTCCTTCATAGATTTCCAATAAGGCCGGTTGGAAGCGGCCTGTATCCAGCGCGTTCCTTTATTATACTTCCGATCTTTATTACATCATCAGTCCACCTAGTTGATGGATTTCTTACGCTGCCGTTGCTGATCCGTGGTCTACATTCGAAAATTTTACGGCCCCAACGGCTATCCGTTCTCAGAATTACGTGCCCTGCCCACTACCTATTTAACTTGCTTATCCGCTGGGCTATAGTTTAAACTAAAGTGGCTAACATTGGTTCCTCTACGGTTGTCTCCATTTCTGGTTCGATCTCGCAGAGAGACATCCAGCATAGCCCCTATTGTTACCAGTGATGACATATGGAACTGAAACGTGATCTTTTACTACGGGAATTTTTAATAAGAAATCATCATTATGTACAAATAATGATCTTTCGCATAAAATGGTAAAACCGTGTTCCATCGTGTACAAAATTCAAATAATTCGCTCCAATTGTTTGCATTATTTTTGATTTTTCAAAAACGGCTCAGCCGATTTCTGTAAAATTTAAATGGGACCATCTCGGGAGTATGCTACTTATAACTAAAAAATATTTTTTCGATTCGGCCACAAGTGGCGAAATTATCGATTAACACACATAAAAAAATCGGACAAGTGCGAGTCAGGCTTGCACATCGAGGGTTCCGTACAAATCCAGAAAATTTCACAAAATTGGGAAGTAAAAAAGTTTGTTTTTTTTCTTTTTTCTCGTCATACATCAAAAACTACACATTGTTAAAATACATAATTAAAAACCTGTTTTAGCATGTGCTAATGAAGTTATTCTATATGATACCTTACATGGTAGGTACGATTTACTCACTTTTAATTTTGAACCCATATTTAGTGAATTTTGAGGCCCTATTTTTTGTGATTTAAATAAAAATTTACAGTTTTCAGATTTATTCCTATATGTGTCCTCTGAGACAATGTTTCTCGCCAAATTTCATAGTTCTATTCAACGGAAAGTACCCTGTAGGTTATGATTTTTGTGAGTGTCGAAATATGCGGTTTTTACGACATAAACGGCTCTAACTTTTTTAAAAGATAACTGAGAAGTTTTTCTTTTATACAACTGCAAGAGACTAAAGATATACGTACACAGTTTAAATTTCAACTCGATATCTTTACGCGTTCCCGAGATAAAGAGTCTTGACATAGTAATACACACAGACGGACAGACGGACAACAAAGTGATCCTATAAGGGTTCCGTTTTTTCCGTTTGAGGTACGGAACCCTAAAAATACATACAGACGAACATAGAACCACTTCCTTTTTGGAAAGCGGTCAAGAAATCGGAAATATACTTAGTAACAAAAAAAAGGTAAATGTTCTTATAAAACGCTTCTACAACCTGTTTCTGCCTGGTATAAAAACCTTCAGTGTCTCCTCAACTACGATACAATTAAAACATGGGTTCAGCTAGTTACAGCTGTAATTCGAGTTGAAGTTAGTAATTCTGTGTTGAACTTGTGAATTAATTTTTCAAATGGATGAATGTAGAGTATTTCACGTTTTAGAGGGTCATGAGTTTTTGGTTGAATTTACCTAAGTACTGTTTATTTTTCGAGAAAAAAATCGTCAATGCAGCGATGGACAGGCAAAAATGGGGACACAAAACGGAACTTAATTTTCTTTGTAATTAGGTTATTTATAATTAGCTATCGTAAAAAATATATGAACATATTCGTTACAATAACTAATTCTAGTAAAATTATCGTATTCTTTATGATAACTAACCTAGCTAATATAGGGACGAAAAATCTCCACACCTTGAATGTTAAACAAAGTAACGCACAACCCAAAAATACGTAGTCAAATTACAAATCTTTTTTTGGCTTTAGTTGAATACAAAGCCATTTCAAGTCAACTTCCACAGTACATAAATATAATAATTGGTAATTATCTATGTAACTAATTTGATTAAAAATAAGGGTTGACCTCTGTTCACCACCAAAGCGACGATTTATTATGTAGGTAAATACGTATCATATTGTATTGTATCTACACAATTTCACATACACACAAAAATTCGTGGTGAAATTAAAAAGGAACCTTTTGTCTTTTGTTTGATAGCAAGGTCGTCCCTTCTACATCTTCTACAGTACTGTACATTCCAATAAGTTGAACAATAGGCAATTAATACCCAGCTCCAGCAATTGAAAGAAAGACAAATTTCCCAAGTTTCAACGCGCATTGTTCTTCACAATTCTGTCGTTCAACAGTTTGCCTCGAGTTTCCTGATTTATAATTATTAAGGTCTACTGCCGGCGAAAGGCGAACATTTCTTTACAAATCTTTGAATATTTAAATCGATTTCGATAATTAAAACAAAGGGAGCTTGTACTTAGGGCGCGTGCTGATTTTATTATTTAACGATTCGTGTTGCTAAGCCACAAAATGTTTATTATGTACGTATGAGTATTATACTCAGATCCATCCACCCAACAGCTACAGGACGTCCACTGCTGGACATATGCCTCCCCTATAGATCTCCAATAAGACCGGTTGGTAGCGGCTTGCATTCAGCGCGATCCTGCGGTCTTAAAAGGTCATCCGTCCACCTTGTGGGTGGATGTCCTATACTGTGCTAGCCGGTGCGTGATCTCCACTATTCGACCCCATCGGTTATCAGTCCTCCGCGCTATGTGCCCTGCCTATTGCCACTTTAACTTGCCAATCCGCTGGGCTATGTCGGTAACTTTGGTTCATCTACGTATCTCCTCATTCCTGATTCGTTCTCACAGAGAGACTCCAAGCATATGATACCCCTCTCCATAGCTCGTTGTGCTACTTGGAGCTTATAATAAGGCCGATAGTAAGAGACCTTTTCAGTGCCATAACCCAACAAGCAAAATAGTCGAATAAGGAAACATTTACTCGACTAAACATCGAATAGTTGTTCAATAGTAGCTACATATGTACAAAATTGTGCAGTAAAAGTGTTTATGTTATGTCTTTTAGTGCAAATCGTATAGAAGTGCCCGTATCTGGCTTATGTCACAAATGAATGCTATACGAGGGCTATAATAGTGTTTGATTTACTATTTAATGTGTAAAAAAAGCTTTTATACGACTATTACCTGACATACTTTTTATTCAGCAAATTTGTCGAATACTAGCTACCTGGTGATTAAATAACAACGTAGTTACTTTTATAACACAGTAAAAACACAAGTCGAATTATAGTTTTCCAAGTACAGTTACAGAACCTCAAGTGTAACAATTTTATTATAGCACTTTTATTCGATAAAATATTGGGTAAAAGAGTTTTTGGTACTTTTATTGCTCATTAGACCAATAACAGTCGCTAAAACTCTTGAAAATCCGTCAAAAAAGTTATAACCGTAATAACATATGGTGGTTCTGCTCATATTTTTTTATTTTTCATATTTTTCCGTATTAGATAAACAAGATTCAATCATATAACCCAGTATCAGTTTTATACACGGAACTGACAATCTGTTTGAATAGGATAGTGATGAATCTAAGGAGAAATCTGAAATATCTATTAAAACTTCAGAAAATAAAAAATGTGCAATCTGACACTGAACAAAATCAATCTCATTTAATAATAATTGTTGGTTTAAAATAAAAGACCGGTTTTGCAGTTTAGCACATCAGCCTTTTAACCCTTTCAGGACCATAAGACTATGGGGGATATTAGATTCAGTTGAGCTATTTAGAATTACTCTTTAGACGTTAAATAACAAATTTTTGAAACTATTTTAAAAAAATACTTTTTGGTTTTTTAGGAAATTATTGGGACAAATGTGTCCCTATGGTCGCCAAGAGATACTTTTCTCCTAAAACCTAACTTAAGAATCACTTAGATTACATAAGATTTAGGGAGTTATTTCAGCAAAATTCCTTTGTTATTATTGTAGTAAGGTTATTTTCTAAAAGAAAATACATTATTATAAATACTATATCAGTGATACTCAGTGAAACAATTTCTTTCACTGGTGTAGCAAAGGAGGACTCGATCTTAGTTTTGGCACAGTTTACACAACTTTTTTCTGATGATTCTGATCTTTCCATAGGGTGAAAGGCCAATGGCTGTTTCACGGATTTGCGCACTGTAGGACCCCTCGTTCCCTGACCGTAAAACCATTTATCAAACTCCAAACTCCGACTAATCTGAACTGCAAGCTGGATAACAGGCTTCTTTCCAATTGTTTTTGATCGTGCAGCTTAGTTTAGACGGTATGTGCGTTATTTACAGGTATGTGCGTTATTTACTGTCATGTTATGTCAATCAGATCGAAGAATAGTCAAAGATAATACTTAACTTTTGATCTTTGATCTAGTTCATAGCATACTTTGCGGTGATCCATAAGAACACCACCCATATTTTTATTGTAGTGTGTCACAATCCTAGTCAAAAGGAGTCAATGTATCGGCTTCAGCTTCTTGACGTATTGTCAACTTTCCAAACTTTGAATCGACCTCACGAAACATTTGGGTGGTATGTATGGCTCCACTTGAAAACCGGTAGATTATTGCAATGGAATTCGGTGACGGGCTCTACGATCGACGATGAAGGTTCAGGCAAGACAATCTTGTAGATTCCTGAAGTGAAAACGATGTATCTTCAACCTCAACATCTAAAACTTCTCGGTCAATGGTCATCATCATGTGTCACGAGATTTCAGTTATCTTCGTCAAGCAGCAAGTCATCTTCATCGTCGTATTATTACCCAATAAATTTTGAAAAATTTCATCTTCTCTGAGTTCAAATACTCCACGTCCTCTATAAGACATATCCGTCACCAAAATAAATAAAAATGAGGGTACTTGACAAAAAACATCACTACTCACTACACTCACTACACATCACTCTTTCTTGAAGTCGGACCTACTTAACTGGACTACTTGTCCTAGGTAGACGTACGAGTCAACGACTTCAAGAACCGAGTTTTCCACAGAAATCGGAGTGGGTACAGCATGGGAATTACACATACGTATACACACAATTCTACTACCATTTTTTGCCGTGTGATACTTAGGTATATTTTACGATAAAATTGGTTGGTAAGAATACCTACCTAGTTTGTATGTAATTCAATTTTGTTACTGCGACAATGTGTCAGCTCCATAAAGACTCTGCCCACTATATAACCATGCTATAACGTCTCATATCATGACCGTACTAGGAACGTAAGCCGTGGTGGTCAAGAGGTAGTGATACCCGCCTTACAATCGTGAGGTCGTGGGTTCAAATCCCCGGTCCTGTACCAATGAGTTCTTTAGAATTTTTGTACGGAATTTCATACCACTGGCTTTTCGGTGAAGGAAAACATCGTGAGGCAACCTGCATACGTCCGTAGAAGAAATTCAATGGCGTATACCTAATTTTGTTAAAAATGCCTAAAAGGAGTGAAATTAGTTTAGAAGATAGAGTGAAAATACAGGGTGCCTAATACTTTGGCCAACGCTGTAATGTAACGCGTTAAGTATTTTTTACTTCCGCAAATTTCGTTTGGAGAAATGTTTTTAAATGTAAAATTACGTTAAAATGAATTATAAACCGAATTATTTTTATTTTTTTTTTATTGGAAAATTACAAACCACAGACTCCAGGGTCTGTGCCTTTTGTTAACTAAAATATTCAATTATTAGATTTTACTATACAAAAAGAGTTAGTACAATAGAGATGGGTTAGTTTAAGTTTTAGCCTAAGTTAGTAGTTTCAGTGCATTGCGTGAATGCCACGAGCAAACCGGCGACCCGCATGCAGAAAAATTACCGAAACCGAAATTAATTTATGTTATATGTAAAATAAATATTTTTCACATGAATGTCTTAAATACAAAGAGCACGTTAGTGCACGTTACGCCCACGTTTTCTTACAGAATCACACTGCAGTGCTGGTCGTGGAACGCTCTAGTAGGTATGCCTACTAGAGCGTCTCATACTGTTCAATAGGTAAGTGCAAACATATTTTTTTTGTCTAACTTGACCCTATTACGGTGTATATAATGTATGTTAGAGTCTATCATCTTTAATGATATAACCGTTTACTATATTACCGGTGATAATTTTCTTGTGTGATATGTAAGTATTATATATGTACGTACGGAAGCCGTGGTAGTCAAGAGGTAGTGACACCCGCCTTACAATCGTGAGGTCGTGGGTTCGAATCCCCGGTCCCGTACCAATGAGTTCTTTGGAATTTATTTACGGAATTTCACACCACAGGCTTTTCGGTGAAGGAAAACATCGTGAGGCAACCTGCATACGTCCGTAGACGAAATTCGATGGCGTATGTGAATCCACCAACCCGCACTGGGCCCGCGTGGTGGATATGGCCCAATCACCCTTCGTGGGTAGGCCTACGTCCTGCAGTGGACTACTAAAAAGGCTGGTACAGGTACAGGTTACTGTTAATTAGAATCATTCTCTATTCAAAGTACATACCTAAATTCACAAAATCGAAAGAGACTGGATTTCGCGACACAGGCTAGCCTAGTGCGAAATCCAGGGTGCATAAAATTACATTGTTATACCTACATTAAAATTTACCTATTTTGTTAAAATTAAGTACTATTATAAGAATGTTCTGCACATGTCTTATTTGGAAATAAATATGTTTTAATGTTTTTTGCTATTTTTATTTTGCTCGGATGACTCTTCAAATTGCAGGTCTCAGTTGCTTTAACCGTTTATCCTTGTCTGAGGTCTTGAAGCGGTTTATAAACTCTGACACTAGGGTTAGGTACTCGGCCTATATGAACTTACTATTCTTGTTTTCTCTACATGGAATCAAAGCGTAGGTGTGTCGCGAACTTCGTCTCTCCGACGAGTAGGTGCTAAGTGCTACATAATTTACGCGCCCACACTAAACAAGAAACTTATCCTGCACGTGTAAGGATAGTTACAAGTAAAACCTTATTACGCCATAGTTTAAGTTATTATACAATGTGTTTGTCTACCGGTGTCGGAGTCTTAAGCGGTGGGTGACATCTATGGCAAATTTTGAACAACTTTTAGTATGAGACCAACTCTGAAAAAAAAAATTGTTATTTTATGATCTAAATATTTATGTTTACAAAACACGTGAAACCAATGTGCCAAATCAATCAATCATTAATAAACAAAATTAAATGCATTTTTGTTCATACGCCCTCAAATAGGACTCATAGAATGATGTCTTCGATATAATACAATTGTTTATTTTTTCCATTGACTACTTTTCTACTTAAACAATTGAAGAACGTGAAAATCTGGGCTATTCCGACGCGTGTGACCAAATTGTAGCTTTATGTTTTCAAGCTTTGCGGTAAGAAGTGCAAGTAATTTTATCGCATTCGCAATATGTGAGGCCAAAGCATTATGTTTATTACTAACAGTAGGTACTGTGCTGTACCAGCCTTTTTAATAGGCCACTGCAGGACGTAGGCCTACCCATGAAGGGTGATTAGTCTATATCTACCACTCTGGCCAAGTGCGGGTTGGTGGATTCACATACGCCATCGAATTTCTTCTACGGACGTATGCAGGTTGCCTTACGATGTTTTCCCCGAAAAGTCAGTGGTGTGAAAATGGTTATTACTTGGCCCTATTTTATTATATAGCGCACAGCGAAGTGAATAGGAATTCACGGTATTGCTAGACTAGAGCCTAGAGTATTTAGCTTGATTAAAGTTATCCTAAGCACTGAAGTTACAACATAGCTCTGGGGACGGAAGCCTATCATAATTTAGGCGATATTACAAAACTGTCAGTTTGTAGCGGAAACGCTAGACGTTATAACTGTTAATAATATAATAACACGAAATGACTGTAGATAGCATAGATATACCGTGTTATTTGTTACTTTTTTATAATATTGTAACATGTAAAAGAGCCTCTTGTTGTTGGCTTCGGCACCTCGAGCAAATATCTATAGAGTCACAATAATGCAAAAAAAACCGGACAAGTGCGAGTCAGGCTCGCACACCGAGAGTTCCGTACAAATCCAGAAAATTTCACAAAATTGGGAAGTAAGTTGTAAAAATTTCACTTTACTCGTCATACATCGAAAATTACGCATTGTTAAAATAATTAAAAACCTGTTTTAGCATGTGCTAATGAAGTTCTTTTATATGATACCTTACAACTCTTATATGATACGATTTACTCACTTTGAATTTTGAACCCATATTTTGTGAATTTTGAGGCCTTATTTTTTGTGATTTGTGATGAATGTACAGTTTTCAGATTTATTCCTATATGTGTTCTTTGAGACAATGCTTTTCGCCAAATTTCATAGTTCTAGGTCAACGGGAAGTACCCTGTAGACTTTGATTTTTGTGAGTGTCGAAATATGCGTTCTTTTTACGACATAAACGGCTCTAACTCTATTAATAATCATTTAATTAGTATAGCTACACTATCGCATTAGGTGATAGAACCTGTCAAGATAGTTGTATTGTGGAAAATAATAATAAATAAATAAATAAATAAATAAACTTTTTTAAACGATAACTGAGAAGTTTTTCTTTTAATATTTCTGCAAGAGACTATAGATAAACGTATACAGCTTAAATTTCAATTCGATATCTTAACGCGTTCCCGAGATAAATAGTCTTGACATACACACAGACGGACAGACGGACAACAAAGTGATCCTATAAGGGTTCCGTTTTTTCCATTTGAGGTACGGAATCCTAAAAAGAGTCCGAGCCAAAACTCTGCCCAAGTTACGTAGTGGGCAGACTTCTTAGTTAGTCGTAAGGCGAATGCATCACCGCACGATGTCAAAGTGCTCGGTCACAAGCACTAATTAGGTGACATAACGTCAAGATTCGAGAAAACGGGTCATTGTAAATTATTTATTGTAAAAATCTAAGTCGGTATGTATGACGGCGCTCGGACATTTTTTTACTACTTTCACTCAGGGACTGTGGCTCTGTAGATATTTGCTCGAAGCTTCGGCCCCACCAATGCGGCCACTAAAACCCGTGAGTTGTGAAACATATATAGAAGTAATATTGACATGGGTAACTCTAGTGACATCTTTGAGTGTAAACCAGCAGACCAATCACACTAAAAATTACAGCTGAATCACAATTGAACTTTAACCGAACTTCAACTTTTTGTCTATTTTCGTATCGCGCTAATGATTTTGACAAAAGTTGAAACGCAACTCAATCAAAGTTGGAACGTAACCGCTGTCAAACGAACGGTTGGTGTATGAAGTTTATCGCAATACCGAATTCTTTAAAGCTGAATTGAAACTTAACTACAATTGTAACCGAACTTTAACTGATAGATAGATAGATAGATAAACTCTTTATTGATTCACATTCACACACACATAAAACAGAAAATAGAGTTAAAAAAGATGCTAAAAACATGTGAAGCAACCGGCGGCCTTATCACTGAAAGTGATTTCTTCCAGGCAACCTTAGGATGGAGAGAGATAGGTACAAAAGAAAATACGACGAGGTGTGCTAATTTAGAGGACACTTTAAAAGTAAAACAAAATAATATAAATAATAAAAGAATTATACAATAGGCATACATACAAATGTTATAAATACTAATACATATATAAATAATACAGTTAAATAAACTAATAAATACTTATAACTTCTAACATACACATATATAAATAATGTATAAGTAAACGAAAATAATAATAAGCAAACAAATTAATAAACTACCCAAAAAACTAAGAACGAATTAAGGATTGCGACAGATATAATTTTTTAACTTCCTCTTTGAAAACAGTTATGGACGGGGCCCTTTTAATGGAAATGGGTAGAGGATTCCATAATTGGACTGCTTGGAATGAAAAGGATTTGCCATAAAAGGTAGTTCGAGCGGAAGGAGTCATCAGAGTTAGGTTTTCTTTGGACCGAAGGGGGATGGAGTGGGATGTATGCCAATAGGTAAAACGCTCTTTAAGATAGGTAGGGGTAGAAGGGTTAAATAGAATATTATAAAGAAGGGAGAGCATGTGAGCATTCCGACGAAGGCAAATAGGAAGCCACTTGAGCTTTGTGCGAAATTCAGATACATGATCATATTTACGTAACCCAAAGATAAATCTGATACAGTAATTTTGGAGGCGCTCTAGTTTGTCAAGTTGGTCTTCCGTAAGATCAATATAGCAGGCGTCAGCGTAATCAAGAATAGGGAGTAGTAGAGACTGTGCAAGTGCAACTTTGGTGGCAGTGGGTAGGAAGTTCCTAAGACGTCTAAGGGATCCCCCAGACGCAAACAACTTGCAACTAATCGACCTGAGGTGAGAGTCCCAACTTAAGGTGCGGTCTAGAATCACGCCAAGATTTTTTACCGTGTCACAGTAGGGTACTGTGGTTCCTCCAAAAACGACCTTCGGAATTCTATCCCAATCAATTTTAGATATCATGTATGAGCTACCGATTATTATGGCCTGTGATTTTGTAGGGTTAACTTTAAGACCATAGGAATTACTCCATTCTAGAATGCGACGCAGGTCAGTGTTAACAACAGCTATGGCAGAGTCCAGCTCACTGAGCCGGGCTTGTGAATAAATTTGGAGGTCGTCTGCATAAAGATGGTAGGAAGATGAAAGGTGTTGAGAAATAGCGTTTATAAAAATAGCAAACAGTAAGGGAGATAGCACGCCACCTTGAGGAACGCCGGCATCAGCATTACACCAGGAAGAAAAAGATTCTCCGAGGCGAATGCGCTGCCTACGGCCAAACAGATAACTGTGAAACCAATCGAACACCGGTGGAGATATGTTAATAGAGCGTAGTGTAGCCAATAGAATGTCGAAATCGACGGTATTGAACGCATTACTGAAATCTAACAAAGCTAGAACAGTAAGCATACCGCCATCCATACCCAACCGTATGTCGTCAGTGATCTTGATAAGAGCAGACACAGTGCTATGCCCAGGACGAAATCCGGATTGTAGAGGATTTAGGAGATTTTCTCGGTTAAGGAACTCAGATAGTTGTTTATGGACAAGACGTTCGAGAACTTTAGAAAGGAAAGGAAGGATAGAAATAGGTCGATACTCGGAAAAAGATTTAGGACTGGGTTTTTTAGGCAGAGGCAAAATTTGTGCATCTTTCCAGATGGTAGGGAAAACCCCAGATGAAATGGAGTAGTTAAATATGTGGCAGAGGATGGGAAGAATAGCGTCCAGAATGGGCATGAGCATGTTCCGACTTATGCTGTCACCGCCAACTGCATTGGAAGAAATCGACATTACACTCTTTTTAACATCACATTCAGTGAAACGATTAAAATTAAACGGGAAGAAGTCAGGAGTAGGAATGGCAGAAAGAAAATTGATAGTTTTGTTTTTATCAGCATCAGATATAGTATAAGCAGAAGCAAAGTGTTGGTTAAGAGCATCAATGTCGATATTGCTCGGACTAGATTGACGAGATGATTTGCCGACTCCCAATGACCTAAGAAACTTCCAGACTTTACCTGGATTCTCATCATCAACAGAGGCATGAACGTGGCGTCTGAAAGCATCTCTACACATCCTATTGCAGCGATTACGGGCCTGGACATACTTAGCATGATTGCAGTCGTTTGGATGCAACTTGTATTTAGATTTAGCAACTGCTTTCTTATGCATCAAAGATTTTATTTCATCCGTGAGCCATGGTGCAGGTTGATGCTTAATTTTAATGGTACGTAACGGAGCGTGCACGTCATAAAGTTGAGTGATCAAGTTATTAAAATAAGCGATTTTGTCATCCACTAGCTCAGCTTCTAAAACAGGCTTCCAGTCAATTCATTGTGCGTCTGCAAGAAGAGCCCCCCTGTCCATACCACCAAAGTTGCGTTGCAGAAGAATTTGGGCTTTTTGTTTGGGGGGACGAATTTTATAGGATAAAAAGACCAAGTCGTGGTAGGAAAAGTTGTCAGCAGGGTATTGACCGTGCTTAACTTAAATTTAACTGAATTGCAGACGGAACGCAGCTGTTTAAAATTAGCGCGATTGGCCTACAGTTATTCAATGAGCATATGAATACAACTGTAGTAATAAAATATACAAAGTTACGTTACCATATGCGCAATATTTATATTGACATCAATGTATAGAAAGAACGTGCTTACTGTACCAGCCTTTATAATAGTCCACTGCAGGACGTAGGCCTACCCGCAAAGGGTGATTGGGCCATATCCACCACGCTGGCCCAGAGCGGGTTGGTGTATTCACATACGCCATCGAATTTCTTCAACGGACGTATGCATGTTGCCTCACGATGTTTTCCTTCACCGAAAAGCCAATGATGTGAAATTCCGTACATAAGTTCCAAAGAAACTCATTGGTACGGGATCAGGATTTGAACCTACGACCTCACGATTGCAGGTCGGGTGTTACTACCACTAGACAACCACGGCTCTTAAGAACGTGCTTACGATACATCAAAATTTTCAACTTTTACTTGGAGATCAACGTTGATATCGCAAAAAAACTTTGGAATATGGAACATAATATATTTTGCCGAAAGTCAATGAAGTTTTTGTACGAACCAGGTGTCTTTTTGCTGTATGAGGTCTTAGTCCCGTAGTCAAAGTTATCTTGAAGCGCTAAATAAGACATTATCAGTAAGTATCCCGATATATTTAAGTAGGTACTTACGCGATAATTATTCTAGTGATGTCATAGGAAATTCTTGCACGGTGTGAAGCGCAATTTTCCTAAAAAGTTTAGTAATAACGCACCTACCTATCTAATAACTTTTTTCAAATTCTAAGTGGCTTATACATAGCTCGGTACTTAAGCTTGGAGTTTTCGTTAAGAAGCCACTCTATCTAATGCTCTTAAGTGTGTCACAACTTTTCTTTTATAACTTTAAGCGAAGTTTTGTCAAAAAAGTCTTCATGAATGTCGCTGGCGACCTTGAGACTTTTATAGCGTACGACCCGATTAATCGAATAATATTCAAGCTGCCTTATGTGCACTTCTAATTTTTTGTATTGTAATAATTATGTTGAAATATACATAATTTAATCTTTTCTCGTGAAACTCAGGTATAGGTACTCTTTTTTCAACTTTGGCGACATATATCTCACAAAATAGTACAAGTGACAAAAAAATCCTTTTAGAAACCCTATTCAACGATACCTCACATGTGTCATTGAAAAAAAATGTTTCATCCCTACTTTACATGTATGGGTGCTAACCCTTAAATACGCAGTTTTAAAAATTTTAAGTATTTAAAATTGAGATCTATCACAATGCCAAATTTCATGCAATTTAGTTGATACACGGACACAACGAAGTTATAAGGGTTCCTCGTTTTACTACGAAACTCTAAAAATTACGACCACGTTCTTATAGTTCTTTGGAATTATCGTTGTTATAAGTAGTTTCTTAATAGAAACACACCTTTTTATGATCATGGAAACTATTGTGGTTTTCGCTCATTTTAATTAAAGTATAAGCATAAGTGAGTGTTATGCGAGACGAGCCCGCGTGCTAGTGCTCCAACCTTGAAAAAGATCGCTAAATGCGATCGAAACTGTAGCAGTTATCTACTAAAATTACGCGTGAGTAACATCTACCTACAACTTGCACCTACTAAATATGTAGACATTTTATTTGTTGTACTTATGTCCCTAACATTCATTTCATCGACGTCACAGTATCAGTTTGCTTTTATATTTTTTGACGTGGTAACGTCTTATAAATCGATGAACGCTGTCTGTGCCGTACGAGTGAAAGCACGGAGCAAGCGATAGAGAGGTACGATTCATCTCTAAACGTTCGGCTTGTTTCAGTTGTTGATTCAAGAATGTTTTCTTATGACGTTATCACGTAATATTGTAAAAAATAGAAAAAAAAATGCTTTTCTGTAAAGTCGATTTACGGACAATCGACTTTACAGAAAAGCATTTTTTTTTCTATTTTGGAATTTTGTTGAATTAGAATTATAGTTTATTCGTTTATCGTATCGCTAAGTGTAAATGAAATATGATCATTGAGCCGTAAGTACTGGGTGTATAAAACAATAGAGGCTAAAATGTCGTCCCTCGGGCAAGAAGTTTTTAAGTCGTTAGAGTACGCTATCATTGTTTATTTTAGAGCTTAATTTTGGAATATTATACTAGCTGTACAGGTTTATGACGCTTTTTTAGAATTTAGAATATTTCCGAGAACCGAAAAGCTACAATTCAGGGTAGATACAGTTAGCAATCAATACAACAAGTTTTTATTAACACGCTTTTATTAGTTTCATCTGAATATTTGCTTGTAACCAACCCCTTTGAGCTACATTTTGTCCTACTTTGAACGATCAGATTTTCTTTAAACTTTGCACACCTCTCAAAGACCGATGACAATGCATTTATTCGATTACTAAGAAGTGAAAAATAAATATAGTTAAAAGATAACTAAAAAAAACACGCTTTCATAGCATACCAAACTAAAAGTGATACTTTTTAGTCTGATGTGCTATGAAAACGTGTTTTTTAACTCGGCATTTGTTTCAGGACCTCCTTCGAGCGTCAGGCTCCCGCTTTTTATTAAAAAAATACTCTTGAGTTATTACTACAGGACTACGTAGAGTCGTGGTGCTCCGATTGAGATCTGTGACTCATTTCAAACCTAAATAATCCGTGCTGACTCGTTTCGGGATATAACTTGGGAAAATGCGTTATCACAAAAGTATTCCGTAATCTTAATGTATATAAATCTCGTGTCACAATGTTTGTCCTCAATGGACTCCTAAACCACTTAACCGATTATAAGTAATAAAATTCGCACACCATGTGCAGTTCGATCCAACTTGAGAGATAGGATAGTTTAAATCTCAAATTATAGTCGCAATTTTAATTTATTTAGCCACAGCAACGCGTGGCCGGGTCAGCTAATAACTATATAGTTCTAACTAGGGAAAAGCGTAACCTCTATCGGGTTTTATCAGTAAAATATACAATTTCATGTATTACGCTGCTTGAAATATTTACCAGCAGGGAACAAATAATGCCATATTCCGGAAACTGGAGTCGGAAATGATCCGGTTTCAGCCGGAATCGAATCGCGATAATTAATTTCGCACTGTATTCGAATAATGAATCGCATTCAATTGCAATTGTTTTGATTCGGTATTGTCAATGGGTATTTTGTTAGGCTATTCGACTGGTCGAGTAATTTTGATGTCTTTTTAACTGACTTCAAATAGATTTTTAATTTGCGTGTATATTTTTTCGTAAGTTTTATTCTTCCAATTACGAATTGATTTTGATGTTTTCAGGGTTCCGTACCTCAAAAGGGAAAACAGAACCCTTATAGGATCACTTTGTTCTCCGTCTGTGTGAATGTCAAGACTCTTTATCTCGGGAACGCGTAAAGATATCGAGTTGAAATTTAAGCTGTATACAGACAGACAGACAAAACTCTTTATTTATAACCACAATAGGGAAAATAAACACTATTTACACAAATACAACAAAAAAAAATATGATTATAAAGTGGCGGCCTTATCACCCATGGCGATTTCTTCCAGGCAACCTTGCACGAATATGAAACGACAAGAATAAGAAATAGTGGCCTTAAATAGATATCAACAAAGAAAACACCTATATATAATAAACTAAATATACTTAATTTAATCTAAGTTTTAAATATACTTACATATATACGATATAATATATAAATATAATTATACATATACCTACATATATACATACCTACATACGTTATAAAATAGTAGCGAAAGGAACAAGTAGCATTATGATTTCAGATAGTGAGCTTTCACAAGTTGTTTGAAAACGTTCAATGAAGGTGAATGCTTAATTTCCAAAGGTAAGTCATTCCAAAGTCTGACTGCCTCCACAGAGAAAGAAGAATCGTAGAAAGATGTTTTGTGACGAGGGAAACTAAGTGTGAGATTATCTGGAGATTTTAGGTAACGGCTCAATAGAGAGTGTCGAAAACGAAAACGCTCTCGGAGATAGGGCGGAGACGAAAGAATAAACAGGGTGCTATACAAAAGGGAGAGGATATGAGCATCCCGGCGACGACGAATAGGGAGCCACTGAGCTTATCGCGAAACTCTGAAACGTGGTCATATTTGCGCAAGCCAAATATGAACCTGATACAAACATTCTGGAGGCGCTCAAGTTTATCCAGCAGGACTATCTATAGTCTATATATATACGTATATCTATAGTCTCTTGCAGTTGTGTGAAAGAAAAACTTCTCAGTTATCTTATAAAAAAGTTACAGCCGCAATCGTAAAAATCCGCATATTTCAACACTCATTAAAACCAAAAACTCCAGGGTACTTCCCGTTGACATATAACTGTAAAATTTGGCCAGAAGCATTGTCTCAGAGTACACATATAGGAATAAATCTGAAAACGGAACCCTCGTTGTGCGAGCCTGACTCGCAACAGTCCGGTTTGTTTTGTTTGGTAGATGCTAAAGAGGTGATCATTTTTTTTTTAAAAACTGTTCAGCGTGTTTTAATAGTAAACAGGTACTGTTTACTATTAAAACCCGCTGAACCCCCAAATTATAGACATCTATCCGCACAAATATATGAATTATCTACGTGGATTGAAATAATTATGTATAGCTGATTGCGTCATATTTTGTGAAAAAAAATAAAATAATTTACTTGCACGAAGCGAGCAAGCACTGGCAACATATTTTTGACGACATGACGACTACAAAGCTTGAAACAAACTATCGGACGCGGCTGACGGTCGCGACTTAGCAGTGTGCACGTCTTAAAACATCCAGCGCGCCAGATCGCTCTCGAACGTCCAAACGCTCAGCTCAGGTCAGCTCAAGGTGACATCCGCGACTGATGTCCGATAGTGTGCACGGCTCAGTGAACGTTCATTATCAAGATACCTATCAGTCGCGGCTGTCAGTTGCGTCCGTAAACCGTGTCCGATAGTATGTTTCCAGCTTAAATTGACGCACGTTGATATTACGTTGTAGTGGGCATAAATGAGCACATCGTATTGTTTTCCACTATAGTGGGCACACACTGTTAATACTGGTACATGTAGGTACTGCTGAAAAACAAAAGGAAAAGCTAAACTAAGTACCTAAACTTCTACAAGAACACAATTCGATTATACGCAGACTAATGAAGGTCTAGCTAGATAGAAATAAATTGACTTATCCGAGACCCTGAGGGAAGCGACGCGTGACAAAAATTACCTACTATTTAGGTACAGTCCGAATAAAAACTAAGGCCGTCTGTGAAGTAAGCTGAGCAAATCCCCACATCTTGCTGCACCTTCCCGGTGACATATGAATAAATTACTACTTCGCAACGACTTGCCTCGTGTCCACAGACGCCTAAGTTTGATTCGGCTTGTACAAACCCTTCGGGAGTAGGCCTTTATTGGCAGCAGTTGGCTATTTCTATAAAAAGACTGGTAGGAACAGCCCTGTACATTTTTTAAAATTTTGAATATGGCTACATTTGGCCTCCATGTCGCTTGATGGAGGCGAAGTTGTAGCCGAAGATGGAGAATGTAGACCTAGAAGATAGGTACCTATTCACTCTTGACTTGAATATCCAAATTGTAATCGTCAGGAAACAATGACGGAGGCAGGGCGTTCCAATCCCTGGCGGTCCGCATTATGAAGGAAGAAGCGAATCGCTTAGTAAGAGCAGGTGGTACGTCGACTATGTAGGGGTGGTATTTATGCGACTTCCGGCTTGTTCTGTTGTGAAAAGGAGATGAAGGAATCAGGTCGTGGTAATGTGGCATATTTTAAATTAAAATGTACCATATAAATATAGCTAAAAAGTAACCAGATATAACATTTTATACAACTCACAATTACTCTGAAAGGACAATCACTATTTTAGGAATTCGCGTGGCAAAAGTAGATTAATATTATTAAGTTGTGAAGCCAAACTCGTGTAATAAAACATAACTTTTATGGGCGGTTTGGCTACGCAGCGATGTATTACGCCAATGTAATCACGTTGCACACACGAGTACGTGTAGGTATATTCTAAAATTAAAATTTGAATTCTGTTGATTAGAGTCGAAACGCGCGGCACAACATGACTCGAATCCGAAATCTAGTCGACGAATGATTTAATCGAGATGTTGAATTCGAATACGTATTATGGTACAGATGGGAGCAGGAAATGTTGTAACTGTGTATTTGGTGCTTTTGATGTTCGATGCTTGTTAGCGTCGTTGTTCGAAATAACAGGCTTAATAAATAGTACAGGTAGCATTGTCGTAAAGGAATAGTAAGCTATACTAGTGAGGCATCGTGAATATCGCCTGACCTGCAATCAAAACCTTGTTAAAAGCATGAACGTACTTTAAAGTGGACGGGCGTTTTGCTACGGCAATAAAGTTGAAAAGATAAATTCCGCTGAACTATGTGCCCTGCCCACTGTCATTTTAACTTGCTAATCCGCTAGGCGCGTTAACTTTCCTCATTCCTGATTCGATCTGGCAGAGAGAGTGAGAGCATAATTATTATAATCCTCTCCATAGGACATCTAGCTATTTTGAGCACGGGATGACTTTGAAGTTTGTGTCCGCCATATTGCTGAAATGCCAATGTGACATTTAACCAGTACTTCAAGTGTCATTTGCGTCAAGTTATGTCATTGATTATACAGCATTTTTATGTGTTTTCGATGCCATCTTGCTAATAAGTAATGATATTTTAAATGTTTTTAGGGTTCCGTACCTCAAAAGGAAAAAACGGAACCCTTATAGGATCACTTTGTTGTCCGTCTGTCCGTCTATATTTATGTCAAGACTCTTTATCTCGGAAACGCGTAAAGATATCGAGTTGAAATTTAAACTATATACCTAAACCTATGAACTCTTGCAGTTGTGTAAAAGAAAAGCTTCTCAGTTACCGTATAAATAAGTTAGAGCCGTCTATGTCGTAAAATAACGCATATTTCAACGCTCACAAAAATCAAAACAACTTATAAACATGGCTTAGAAGCGAGATGGGTCTGTAGTTTTTCAATAAGGTGTTGTCACCTTTTTTGAAGAAATAGGTTTGCAAAAATAGGTTTTTAATTATTTTAACAATTTGTAATTTTTGATGTATGACGAGAAAAGTGAAAATAAAAAACATTTTTGTCGATGGTTATATTATAGAGATTTCTACTTTAGAGAACTTACTTCCCAATTTTGTGAAATTTTCTGGATTTGTACGGAATCCTCGACGTGCGAGCCTGACTCGCACTTGTCCGGTTTTTTTTTAGTTTTGTCAAAAGTCGCAGAACTAAAGTTATTAGTTTTGATGTACAGAATAAGCTCCTAAAAGGATGCTAATTGATATAAAAATTCAAAATCATTTATTTTTAAACAAAACATTTACTCTTTATCTACTAAACGCAATGATGCTTAATGACTAAACGATGCCCGTATTTTGATAGTACTATCATCATATTCTCAGCTATATGACGGCCATTGTCGATCTATCCAATAAACTGAATAAAATATCAGTCATTTAGTACCTACCCGTTTTAAAAAAGTCAGACTATTTTTATTTTCGCCATTAATGTACAGATAATGTGTTTATATCGGTGCTGATAACAATTATCCATGATTAAACAAATAAACACAATGAACAATTTGTTTATCGGACCCGACAAACAAATATTTGTTGAACGGCCTTCTGAGCGATAACTACTCATTAATTGACGTTAATTAATATTGAAATCTCATCACTGAATAACATCCATTCATTTGAGAGGAAAACAAATTATACAAATTTATTCGTGTAGTGTCTGCAAGCACTACAATCGGAACTTTCATACAAAACAGAAGAGATTTACAAAGAGTGATTTAGTTTTGTAATTTAGTCGGTTTTCGGGATAAATTGGTAGGGCAATAATTTTCTCTTAATGAATTAAATGGGAAAAACAAGCAGCCTGATTATGGATGCTGGTTGTGATTAATTAAGTTCATGTTAGCTGGTCCTGGTGTCAGATTTTAGGTCAATGGAATGGTGTACAGAAACATCTGTTGTGACATTGAACCTAATTTTTTACATTGTATCTGCTGACTTTTTATTTGACTTCTTACAATTGATAGTGCATTATTGTGAGTGACTCGTGTTTATTCAATTTTTAATATTATTTTTTTCATTTCTTAATGAATAATTTTTGCTTTTGTTTTATTTTTTCATATTATTATGGTGAGGCAAATGTAATTGATTCATGTCGTTTTTACCTCAAAAAGTATTTGTATTTGTATCAAGCAGTATCGCTCATGGCGTAGTTTCATTAGATGTTTATCAGCGATCACCAAATCTTATTATACGTAGGTAATAGATACTCATGCCATAATTAGGTAAGCCTGACAAATTGTTGAGTTCCACGAATGAGTAGAATGACTGAAGAGACACACAGATAAATTAATAGGTAAATATTGTTAATTTACATGTTGCACACATTGTCCAGGCGTTAGGTTAAGTAATAGTCCCCGACTACTAAATTATCTAACGCCTGATGTAAAACCCAGAGCAATGCTGGTCGTAAATCTGTATTACTCTAGGTTCGTTGTGACTTGGCACTCTTCAGCGCGTTTAGCTACCTGCCAATGGGCTACTGGCAGTTATATAAACGCCTGATGAAACTATTAAAGCATTACAGCGGGAGCTCTGAGTACTGTAACAGTCAAACTGCAAGTTGCTAAGAGGGAGCCTATCAATCTGTAATACCTAACATTACCTACAAGACCCTACGATCTAGTATGACAATGTCAAACTAGTACCTATTGATAGATTCCCTAGATTATCCTACAGGACCCTATACCTAAGGTCCCTACTCAACTCAATACTTACCTGTTCCCTACGGTTCCCTAGCTAGGTTAGAGACCCCTACTCTCCTTTCAAGGATACTCACCACTGGGTCCCTAGCTAACATACTTACCTATCTATAATGCCTAGCCCTAACCATAAAGCAATATATACAGATACACATATACAGATAGGTACGGGAAAACCTGTTGCCGGCGACCTAAGGCAACAAGCGGAATGGAGGAAGGTATAAGGATACGCACGTCGTGCAATGTGCGCAGGGAATGGTTTTCCACTGCCGTTCACGCAGGCTCACGTGAACGATGCAGAAGGCAACGGCTGCAAGGTGTCTTATGCCGCAGTGGAAGGAAAGGGTTAGGTCCAGCGGGAGTGCTGGACGGTGCGCGGAGGTCGGCTCGTCGCGTGCGGACGTGCCCTCGTGGAAGGCGGGCGGGCGGAGCAGCGCTCGGTGTAGGGCGGGCGGAGCCTTGTGGAGGGCGGGCGGTGGAGCCTCTGGTCGCAGCCGGTTGGCTGGGCGGGCGGCTTCCCTCTGGGCTCTTCTTGCTGCTCCAGGTACTGGATTCTCCTCGGTTGCTCCAGGTGGGGTCTTCTCGGTGGTGGTGAATTAAAACCAGTCGTCGGTAGTAATTAATTTTTATTTGAAAAAAAAAACAACTAACATATTAAAATTATTAATTACTGGTATATCTAGGTCGTGGACGGTAATTTCGGCATCTTGCAGATTTTGGAACGGATATATGTTCAATTAGATTGAACATACATGATCGCATATCTCGCCTTTTTCATAAAAACTGCTGGATTGCACAGGATGCAATCTGCTTCCAACCAGACTTATGGAAAATCTGTAGGAGAGACATATGTCTCATAATTGACGTCCTATTGCTCGAACGACGGCGACGTTCGATAAATCGAGCAACAGTTCTTCAATAAAAAGTTGTGAGATTAAGTATAAACACAAATCAGTTTATTAATACCTTAGAATTATGATGATCGTAGAGTGAGTGAGTAAGTCAGTCACAAAATCAAACATGCCATGTAAAAAGTATAACAACTCGAACAACAGTACTTCAACGATCATCAATGCGTCACGCGGTGAGTGGATGAGTGAGTCAGTTTCAAAATCAAATAACTTTGATTGAACAATATTTTTTAAACTATCTATGGTTCGATTTAGTTAGTGTAGTTTAGTTTTTTGAAAATTTTGGGAATTTTGAAAAAGTTTGTTATATGACGTTCATTGATTTGTGTGAAATTCAGAAATTTGGCTCCATCAGAACGAAGTTGTTGAAAATGGCCTGAATGACTTCAGAAAATTGTGTGTACTAGTTACGGCTGTGCTTTTTGCTCGACCAAGTCGACACCCAGATTTGACTTTGAGCATTACGTTACAATACCACCTCCCTGACTGATGAGCAATTCAGCATTCGCCTAAAATGTAGCAATTTCGAGCTTCTTTACATTTAGTTTGTCAATATTTCTGACAGTAAGTAACCCTAGTTCAACGCAGTCTGTCTAAATTGAGACGCTTCTGAGAAACTGTCAGAGAAGCCGTAGAACAGAGCAACTATTACAATACCAATTGGAAACACTAGTACAGGTGTAATTATACACAGAATAGGGTGTAGTGCTGTTCTTCGTACGGGTGTAGGGTTTCCATGGAGGTTGGAAATTAATTTACATTAAATGTATTATGTTGAGGTTGGATGCAGTATCTTATACCTAATATAATTTTATCAATATCAAAAAAATAAATCAAATCAAGTCAATGATTATACATATCTTTAAACGAATATATATTGTATATTTTTATGCATTTGTTATTATGAAATTCGGGTAACGGGAATGGATAAAACAATTTTGATAACAACGATAAACATTTATTTTCTAGTTGGATGCAACCCCGATCGATGGTCCAAGATCGTTAGACAGAAGGTGTCTGAACTGCCTGTCGGATGATACAGCCGAGGATGGCCTAAATTTTTTTTCTTAAATAACGTAGAATTGACGAGCTTGACCAATTCAAGCGGATTTGGCAAAAGGTTGTGGGCATCGACTTGGCATTTTTTCTTTGGGGGATCGCGACTCATGGAAGGAAATGGCGGAGACTTTTATAGTTTAAGCCAGAAAAAAAAGTTGTCTACAAAGTCAGTTTACAGACGATAATTTTACGTGACGACGTCATATAAGAAAACATTGTTGAATCAACAACTGAAACAAGCCGAACGCTTAAACCGATCGTGCCTCTCTATCACTTGTTTCGCGCTCGGCTTATGCGGAACGTGACACTTTTTCGTGCGTGCAGCCAGCGTTCATTCATTTATAAGATATACTATACTATATACGCAGATCCTTAAGTTTTTTATCTGTGAGGACACCCTAAAAGTTCACAGTGCGCTGACACCTAGTAATTGTGCTAGCAATTACTGTTGGCTTTGCACATATATGAAGATACGTACCTGGCGGTACCTTGTTCGAGCATCTATGTCATGTCAATGAACTTAACAGGATTTTTAGGGTTCCGTGCCCAAAAGGTAAAAACGGGACCCTATTACTAAGACTCCGCTGTCCGTCCGTCTGTGTGTCACCAGACTGTACCTCAAGAACTTACCGTGATAGCTAGAATGTTAAAATTTTCATAGATGAAGTATTTCTGTTGCCGCTATAATAACAACCCGCACTGGGCTGCGTGGTGGATATGGCCCAACCACTCTTCGTGGGTAGGCCTACGTCCTGCAGTGGACTATTAAAAAAGGCTGATACAGTACAGTACAAACAGTATAATAATAAATACAAAAAAATAATTAAAACACACACCCACAAAAAATATTTATGTGGGTGTGGGGTCTATACAACAGACATGAATTTTTAGCCTTTTTTCGCTCGATATTAATAACGGTGACTGGTAGATGCTTGAGATATTCATAGAATATTTAGTTTAATATATAATTTAAAAATGAATAATTAAACTAAAATATAGCAAATATTTTGGGTGCTCCCATACAAGAAACGTGATTTTTTTTTCTCGATATTTATAACGGCAACAGAAAAATGCTTGAAATATTCACAGAATGTTATGTTGTACATTCCCTTCAAAATAAATAACTAAAATATATTAAAGGGAAGCTTCCGCCGTGGTGGCCTAGAGTTAGTGACACCCGCCTTGCAATCGTGAGGTCGTGGGTTCAAATCCCGGTCCCGTACCAATGAGTTCTTTGGAATTTATGTACGGATTTCACACCACTGGCTTTTCGGTGAAGGAAAACATCGTGAAGCAACCTGTATACTTCCGTAGAAGAAATTCGATCTCGTATGCGAATCCACCAACCCGCACTGGGCCAGCGTGGTGGATATGGCCCAATCACCCTTCGTGGGTAGGTCTACGTCCTGCAATGGACTATTGAATAGCTGATACAGTACAGTACAGTACAAAGAGAGCTTCCATATTATGGTACCGAACGCTTCGTGCGCAAGTCCGACTCGCACTCGGCCGATTTATTTAACTATTAAGCTATGTCAGAAGCCTTAGCGACTTAAAAACACTGACACTTGAATTCGGCCTATACTTAGATATAACTTAATGGATTTTTAAGGCAAGGCTAGTTAAGTAATGTTCCGAATGTGAAACCATTACAAACTAATAATTTTTATTTCGCAAAAAATGGCAAAACTTTGTCCATCGTGTACAAAATTCAAATATTTCGCTTACAGTTTAGCAAATTTCTGTACAATTTGTATGGGACCACTTCGGAAGAATACGTTTTCAAACTAAAAAAGTATTTTTAGATTCCGTTTACAATTGACAAAATTATCGATGAACATACACAAAAAAATACATACACACGAACGTAGAACCTTCCACTTTTTGGAAGTCGGTTAATAAACAAAAGAAGAGTTAATGAAATGATTTTATCGTTCTTGAACAAAAAAAGAACATTTTTCTATAAACCCCGTTTAGGTTTATAGAAAAATGTTCTTTTTTTGTGATAAACATTTCAAAAATTGACGCGCTCGCAGGATTTGAAACTGCATGCTTCTGGGATTTCGGCCCAGATGTATCTACGAACCCGCCAAATTAGTGAATTAGGAATCCCAGAAGGATGCAGTTTCAAATCCTGCGAGCGCGTCAATTTTTGAAATGTTTATCACAAAAAATGAATAATAGATGAGTTCTCACTTGGTCTATTAGTATGCACTAGAGAGCATCAACTGATTTTCACCTTAGTTTTTAGTAAGTGGACTCTTGTGCAAAACCGGCTACTATTTTGGTTTCTAGATATATATACGTTGGTAATACTATCTCTTCATGACCGCTAAATGTTTTTTTTAAGCTTACAACGAACAGTATATCTGTAAATGCGACCTAGTGAATTCACCTCAACAGATATTTAAGGGAAGTCTCGTACGTATATACTTATATAGGTCTCCTATACCACAGTTTAGAATATTCTAAACTGTGGTATATGAGAGTGTAAACGTCGCGGATCGCGCTCGTATCCTAACAGTCTCTGTATTGGAGTCCGGTCTTTGGCTGCAAGCTTTGTCCTCTTTCAATACTGGTAACCTTTTATACCCAACTGCATTTCGTCTAGCTGTCAGCTTACGCTTGGGTGCAAAGTGTTGTGAAGCTCATCGCTGTCAGTGTGGTACTGCAGTTGACCAGCTCAGTCACCACGGTCTCTCTTGCTCAAGAAGCGCTGGTCGGATTGGCCGCCACGCCAGCCTTAACGATGTCATACGCAGGTTAGGATTGAGCTGGGTGCAAGCCCCTTCAAATCGGTCTTATTGGAGATCTATAAGGGAGGCCTATAACCATCAGTGGACTTCCTATAGCTGATGGATAGATGGGTGGATGAGCTTTAAAATCGCGGAAAATTGATTTGATCCTAGTGTTCCTAGAAAAAGTCCATTGACTCTCGACAAATGCATTGAACAGTGATTTTTAAATTTTGTATTATTTTATTTACATTAAAACTACCTACACTACTACTACATAGAAAACAATTGGATCGTCCACAGACCCTTGAAGGTCTAAAGATAATCAGTGCTCAAGCCCACTACCAGGCAGCGAGCATATACAAAAAAAAAATTCGTGACTTAAAGGTTGGCTCTCAAGTATAAAAGTTTCTTATAATGCTCAACATTACATACGTATAAGTATAACAGAATACGGCTAAAACTCACGTTATAATTATACGGTCGATCCGCAAGGAATCCAACAAGTTTCAGAGTATTTAGAACTCCATCCTCAGGGAATACGCGCACCCCCTATCTATCTCTATCGGAGATAGACGTGGAAGAAGATGAACATCCAGCCCCTGAGACCAGCAATAAAGCGCGCGCTGCGCAGGCGCGTGCGGCGAGGGCAGCCGCGCGGGAGGCGCGGTCCATCGCCGCGCGGGCAGGCGCCGCAGACTTCAGTGCGCGCGCGCCGGTCGACGGGGGTTGGACGGGGGTGCGCGTATTCCCTGAGGATGGAGTTCTAAATACTCTGAAACTTGTTGGATTCCTTGCGGATCGACCGTATAATTATAACGTGAGTTTTAGCCGTATTCTGTTATACTTATGATGAATACTCACGGTAGTTTTAATGAAGTGATTACATACGTATAGTCATATTTTTGATTATTTTTTAAAATATAGAAATAGTGTACGATAGGATAGGATAGGATTTTTTGCAGAGCTGTCCTCTGCAAAAAATCCTCAGTAAAATGTATTTACCATGTTTAAGACATATTTCTATGAATAATTACGTTGCGTATCACGTTTCTCGTATTATTGTAGTCTAAACTCAGCTTTACGCGCATTAAATTGTCCTAATGTAAGCTACGTACACCCAAACAAGAATGTTGCTCTACAAATTCACCCACGGAACATTAGAAAGGTTTTGTAACGAGTGTTGAGATATCGTCCCTGCAAGTATGAGCAAATGGCATTGAAATATATGAGCAATAAGTTCAAACCTGTCAAAAATCACGAATAAACTTAGATAAACAAACAATCAGGCATTTTAGCTCTGTGTTGGTTTATATGTCAGGTTAAGTTATGTATGTTGATTACACAAGTGTAGTTGCATTACTTCAAATTTATCAATACTCAGTACTACAGTAAGCGAAATCCTCAATAGTATGAGAAATTATTGATAGAAAATTATAACAGTGATAATAAGGAGCTGTGTCGGAAAGAGGCAAGAACTAAATTAGAATACACGTCGCCCTATATACTGGCCACCCTTAGGTATTATCAGCAATTCAGCATATCAGGTGAGTACGAGTATGTTTACACTGTCTTGACTGTGTATATATTCTATAGAATATTCTAAACTGTGCTATAGGAGACCTTTTTTTTGACCTGGGAAAATCCTTTATGGGTACCACCAAACCTGGGGAGGCCGGTTATGTGGGAGTCGGTCGGCTAGTCGGTTAGGTAGCATACCCACTAAAAACCTGGGGTGTTTCCACCACTGCGCCATTATGTCGGGGCTACGGGCACGCTTCCGCACTCCTCCGCGGTCCCGACGTGCTATAGGAGACCTATAAGTACACATAGGCCTTCCTTAAAAATCTGTTGAGGTGAATTCACTAGGTCGCATTTACAGATATACTATTCATTGTAAGTTTAAAAAAACATTTAACGGACATCAAGAGACAGTATTACCGACGTTTGTATACCTAGAAACCAATATAGTAGCCGGTTTTGTACAAGAGTCCACTTACTAAAAACTAAGGTGAGAATCAGTTGATGCTCTCTAGTGCATACTGACCACTAATTTTGTTTTTAAGTGTATGTAACTCGTAAACGCTACCTATTAATGCTGCTAAATGAGATTTTAAGCTTAAAATGATTAGTTTATATGTAAAAGCAAAAAAAAAAAAAATATCGCGCGCTGACCGAGACAATCAACTTTAAAGCAGCTTTGAAAGTGGCTATTCCTTGAGTCTATCATTCTAACAAGTTTAGATATTCCTTTCTTACCTTTCTACACAGAACGGTAGCAACCTACCCCACCAACTGTACATCGTTAAGGGGTGCATCACAAAAGGTAAGGGGAGATATGAGTCGCGATGTTAGGAACGGCACCCATTGTTGTACAAAATGTCTCTTCAATGTACCGTGTATTTTGATACAGCAAAATTGAGGAGGGGAAAAAGGGGAAAACCACAGGTCTCATGAAATGGGACATGTCATCTAGCAGGAACCTGATTTCCCAGGAAAGTCACAACTACGTATCAACACAAGTAAGTAGCATAAGTTTGTATATAGACTGGGTTGTTAGCTCTGAAGCCAGTTTTTTAAAAAAAGCCTGTAGGAAGGCCTCTGACATGTCTATACAGTTAAAACAACTGACACCTACAATTTAATTTGTCATGCGAGCCACGGTAGGGCTCAGTTGTAAACACAAACCGCGGTCTCCCATCCAAAAACTGACCTTACCGATCGTTGCTTAACTTTGGTGATCGCTAAGAAACACCTAGTCAAATTACCTACGCTATGAGATGTACTAAGTACTCATTGAAATGAAATTTAATAGCGCTAGTAATACAATTCGTCACCCTTCGTGGGTAGGCCTACGTCCTGCAGTGGACTATTAAAAGGCTGGTACAGTGCAGTACAGTAATACAATTACATATTTTTTATCAATCACATGGCATAACAAATCAATCAAATACCTATGTATTCATATGCGCTCACACATTTTGCTATGAATGTTTCGTCAAGATTATTTTTTAAGTGTTTGCGTATTTACTACATGTAAATATCCCGCCTCTTTGATCGCAAAGAAGGCCTCTACTCGTATCTAGATTTCTATGGGGAAAACGTTTTTTGTAGGTGACGCAGCAAAATTTTTGTGTGTTGCTATTTTTTATAATAGTGATGACAAACGAAATCTTTCCCTGGTGGGGGCGGAATACGACTGTGGAAGGGTCTTCCGTATTGAATTTATCGACTTATTCTGGAAAGCTTACTTTATAAAACAGGGTATTTCTGAAGATGCGGACGTATCCAACCAAAGATATAATAATAAAGCTTATTTAGGGGAGACCTATGTGCAGTAGTGGACGTCCTGCCGATGTCGGCGGCGACACTTGTTACACCACCGGCTGGTCCTGCGGTCGACGAGGCAGATGAGGCGACTATGAGCGTATCTAGCCAGGTGAGTGAGCAACTGAGGAGGGCTTTGGAAGACGCAATTTCCCAGTATCGGTTCGCACCCGACTCTAGGCCGCGACTGCCACGTTTTCCCACCCATAGGCGTAACTTGGCGCTTATGGGAGCTTATAATGATAAAAATGTTTATAATGATCATGGTACCCTTCAATATGACTAATTTAAATTGCGTAAAAAGACAGTTGATCTAAACATTTTGTTAAAAGCTAATGATTGTTTTTTTTTTCGTAATATTAGTTTTCTTGGTCGTCATGCTGAGAATAGTGATATTCTAGATAGAATATTATGACCATTTAAAGGTAAGTACGCTTCATTTAAGAATATAATAGTAAAAATATATTTTAGTACTCAAAATAAAAAGCGCGAAAATCGCTTTCTTTGTTATTACTTACTTTACAACTGCTCACTACTCGTATTACTCACTCAATTACGAGAAAACGAGTTGGCAACTAGCCAGCTTACTCATTACCAAGTATTAATTAAATTTCGGACGCAGACTGGGTCCAGCTCAGTCTAGCTGTTCCAGCCCAGAGCTCACGTGCTCTTTTTTATAGTGCATATATTACTATATTTTTTTATATGTGCGAAATTGAATTTTATATTATTTTATTTAGGGTTATAATCCCTGATATTTTGGAGTAGCGACAATACAAGAGTTGTTTAGTATTACTTGCGAAAATTAAAAACCTTTACAGCTTTTTCATTCTCACTTTGTTAACAGTTTTTATTACGAGTACATTGTTTCCACGAGTTGGCAACGAGCCAGCTCACTCATTACTGAGTATTAATTGAATATCCTACACAGTCTGAGTCCAGCTCAGACCGTCTGGTTCCTTGTGTTCTTTTTAGAGCTTCGCCATTGATTCGTTACCGGTGTTTGCATTGAAACTGTTTCAAAGAGGAATTCAGTTTGAACGATTTATTAGCTGTTTTAATTTAATTCTTGGGCGTACTGGCGTAGAAATCTACTACGATAACATGGCCCGCCCTTTCACATTATTGTTACAATACAATACAATACAACAACACTTTATTGACACCAACAAGAAAACATAACAAAAGAAACAAAGACAGAAAAGGCACAAAAGGCGGTCTTATCGCTAAAAGCGATTTCTTCCAGACAACCTCTCTTGGATGCGAGGAAACGTAAATACGACAAGGACGGTTTTAATGTATGTAGTGTTTTAATGTGCAACGAGCAACAAATCCTTGGATTTGCTAGCTCGACTAGTTGTTTGGCTACCGTATCAGTACGTATACAGGCGTGGTAGCGCGTTGTAAATACTTTCACAAACACTTTCAAACGTTTTGAATTTTGGAGGGGCGGGTCGTGTTATCGTAGTAGATCTAATGATTAAATTATTGTTGAAAACATGTGTTTGAATACGTCACTATCCAAATGGCTTGAAATGGATTGATTTATGAGTTAACTGTTACAATGGATTAAGTTTCTCATTTATTCAACTATGGAACTATGTAAAGTTTGCCATTTACTAAGCTATATGAATGCTACTAAGCTATAAGAGTTACTATGCTCTACGAATATTACTAGCTTACTTATAATAATGTTGTCAACTTTTGCTTGCTTTGAAGCTGATATAGAATTATTTTGTCTACGCATATTACTAGCTTACTAATAATAATGTTGTCAACTTTTACTTGCTTTGAAGCTGGTATAGAATTATCTATAGTAAAGGCCCAGTGTTGTTGCAATTGATTAACTTGGTTATGTACCTTATAATTTGTACAAGAGCTTGAATATTTTTCATGGCTTATCAAGATAATAGCTATGAATAGCCTAACTATTAAAATAATTCAAAGTAAATCATAAATCGTATAAAAATGATTATTAATTAAGATCATAAACTATATCAAAATTAATTTGCATATTAATATTATTTTTTCAAATAAATAAACAATTATAAACTTCATACTGTCTATAAACTCGAAACCATTATACTCTCAAGCTAAAATTTTAATCCCTGTAAGTCACTTCGCAATGTGTTATTTTATTTCATTTGTTTAACAATTGCTAACAAAAATAACTCAAGAGGTACTATTCCATTTTTTCATTACAATTTTAGCTGAAGTCACATTAAAAGTAAACAATAAACAATATTTTTAATATCTTTATTTCAGACAACGCAATCCCAGCAAAGTAGTAATATTGCCCTGGGGCCCGCGCGCACATTACAAAACTTCAAACTTTTGCATTTGAAGAAACAAGATTTTTTAAAGTTTCTCGTTTTGTTCTTTCGGAACTTTACCCCTGAGGGGCACAATCGCGTCCCATCTCGTTTTTAGGCAAATTTCAGCTGCAAGGAGTCTCCACGCCGAAGGCAGTGGCATTGGCATCGATTTCGGAGTCAATTTACTTATTGAGAATATTTCTTCCGGTACCTTCTAGTTTTTCTCGGTGCTAAGGTTGCCTGGAAGAAATCGCTTAAAGCGATAAGGCTGCCAGTTAGAAACCTATAAATTGTATTGTATTGTCTCTGTAACTTGTTTTTTTTTTAATGTAATGTGGTTGTCTAATAATGTGTTATTGTTTGTTTGTTTGTTGTTTGTTGCCTGAAATCTGACCACTGTTTTATTGACGTGATAACGTCTTATAAATTGATAAACACCGGATGTAAGCACGAATAAGTGTCATGTTCCGCCTGAGCCAAGCGTGCAAGCGAGAGTGGGGAACAAGCGATAGAGAGACTTGATCGGCTTAATCGTTCTTGTTTCAGTTGATTCAACAATATTTTTTAAGACGCTTTCAAGTAACATTATCGTCCATAAACCGTATTTACAAAAAAATAACATGTTTCTCGTTTTGTTTTCAAGCTAATTTTAGCTGCAGACTAAAGCTCGAAACATACTATTGGACGCGGCTGACGGACGCGACTGACAGCCGCGACTTAGCAATGTGCAGTCTTAAAACATCCGGTGTGCCAGATCGCTCTCGGACGTCCGAACGCTCAAGGTCGTCCGAAGGTGACGTCCGCGACTTATGTCCGATAGTGTACGGGTCAGTGTACTTTCATAGTCTAGGTCGCGGCTGTCAGTCGTGTCCGTAAGCCGCGTCCGATAGTATGTTTCGTGCTTAAAGGAGTCCACACACAGAAGGCATTGACATTGGCCTCGATTTCTGCGTCGAGTTATTATTGCCAGCACTGAAATGTGTCCAATCTTTCATTTCTATTGGTTACACTAATTAAACTAAATCTTAACTAATTCTTAACTCGTTCCGTACGATGAATCGAGGCCACTTGATATTTTTTATCATCTCAATTTGTCTTCTCCATGGCATAATCATTCTTCACTCCAGTGTGACTCGAATCAGTATCAGTAATCGGTATTAATACTTTTTCGATATATTTTATCGACTTTTTTGAATATCAGCATTTATTTAGGTATATTTCTGGAGGTCGGTATTTTTGAGAATTATTTGGTTTTTTCTTTGAAAAAGGTATTTTTTTGGTAATAAATATACTCAAAAAAAGGTTTAAAAAAGTTATAAATTCCTAAATACCATTTTTAAAAAAAAATATCCAAGTTATACTTAAAAATAGAAACCGGAGTTTGCGCCGGCACCATGGATTTGCTATTTTTGACCGACGAACCACCGGAGGAGGTATACAATTCGACGCGTATCTATAAATATACATATTTTTTAATGTATAACCACGCATAACTTTTTACATAGTTGTCCGATTTCAATAATTATTTTATTAATGGAAATAGAATACTTCGAAATTGGTCCCATTAAAATTTTATCGAAATCAGCTGAGCCTTGTTTGATAAATCAACAATAATGTCAAAAATGCTTCATCGATCCGTGCGAAATATTCGCGAATGTACACGGGTGAAGACGGTCATGCTATTTTTTGCAATAAATAATCTTGTCGCGAGGAACTTTAGAGTAAAATAGCGAAATATACCGATTAGTATTTTTAAGATGCTTCGGTGTTTTTGTGATATTTAAGATGGTCACATTGCTTCACTCTCATAATATTTTATTCTTAATTCTCTTCGACTTATTAATTATCTCATCACCGTCTCACCTAAGCCCTATTCTGACTTCCCCAACAGCAGTTTGCCTTAAAATATACGAGTATTCTAGTTCTAGTATTTTTTTAGTAAAAATCTCAAAAGCTATTTTTTCATCCATCGTTAAACGGGTTCCTTGAGGCACTAAAGTATAATTAGGTACAGCGGTAATTTAGCGAAAGTAAATTTATTACTCTACGGTACGGCTATAGTCGAAATTTAGATGGAAAAATAGTTTTCTACTTCTTTTTATTCCCTAGAGCAACTATGGAGAACTTCAAGAAACTAGGTAAGAAAGAAAAGCAATATAGAGCTTTGAGAAGGTGCTTTTCAGATGATGGTATGATTATCTTTGTTACGTTAATACTTATGCAACTAGATAATATAGAGTTGCAGTTATTCGACTGTTTTTTTTTTGCATGTTGACTTGTACTGTACCCAGCCTTTTTAATAGTCCACTGCAGGACGTAGGCCTACTCACTAAGGGTAATTGGGCCATATCCACCACGCTGGCCCAGTGGTGGATTCACATACGCCATCGAATTTCTTCTACGGACGCATGCAGGTTGCCTCACGATGTTTTCCTTCGAAAAGCCAGTGGTGTTAAGTTCCGTACATAAATTCCAAAGAACTCATTGGTACGGGACCGGGATTTGAACCCACGATCTCACGTTTGTAAGGCGAGTGTCACTACCTCTTGACCACCACGGCTATCGAAGTTGACTTATTTCTACATAAAATTATGATACTCAATACGGAGATTATAAAGTTTTACTTGTTTCAATTTATTTTTAAACAAAAAATATGTTGTTTTTAAACTTTCGCGATTTGAACACATTATTATTATATACTACGGGACTAATCGCGCACTAAAATTTTGAGATAAATAAATACCTCCTCAACCCGACGTTACGGCCGAGTTGCATCGACCGTGGTCACGGGTAGACTGGAATGTGGAACAGCTGGTACCGCCAATTCAATTTGAACTTGAAAAACGAAACCGAAAACCGAAACGTCGGGATGAGGAGGTATTTATTTATCTCGTAATTTTAGTGCGCGATTAGTCCCGTAGTATATAATAATAACAAAAAATATATTTACAAAATATTTTTTCTCTAATTTTAAACTGTTTATCATAATATAATATAATATAAATCATAATACAGGCAATGTAACTTTATTTCATAATAAAGGCTTATATACTAACTAACTAAATCTTTATGTATTAACTAGTGACCAGCCCCGGTTTTGCACTAGTGTTGTATGCATATATAAACTTTCTTCTTTAATCACTCTATCTAATAAAAAAACCGCACAAAAATCCGTTGGGTAGTTTTAAAGATATAAGCATACATAAGGGCAGACAGACAGCGAAGCGACTTTGTTTTATACTATGTAGTGAAGTGATTTCGACAGAGTACCACTTTGTTCTTACAATAACTAATACCGTTGAAAGTTCTTTTGAAAACATGTAAGTATTAATAACGCAGTATAATTTTTTGAACTGGATTCCCATTTTAAATAGGCTCTTACGAACAATTTGTAACACAATATGAAGGAGACTTGCAGGTGTAAAAACTTTCCGAGTTTATTTTTCCAGCCGCAAGCAGTCGTTCACCGCGCTACGTGGGCTCTACAATGTATTTGTAGCGTTGTCTACGAAGCTCTACGAAACTCTAAAGTCCTACTCTACAGTGTTAAGAAGTGCTACGGTAGTACGATGCAGGCAGAAACCTGATTTTGAAAGCGTTCTTTTTTCTAATGATGTACTGAAAGGTGAAAATGATGTACTGTAAGTTAAATATCTGAGCTTATCATATTTTGTACAGTTTATACAAAGTTTTAAGTTTCATATTGGAAAAATTAAACGGTTGTAGGTTGGCCTCTGTGTTGTAGGAGCTTTAGTAATTGAAATACCTTTACTTTTTGTTGACAGATTGATTTGATGCTTGATTTAGTTTGGACATCAATACAATTTTTGACCGACGAACCACCAGATATATTTTTTTGCTTTATGTATAACCACGCATTACATTTTTCTTAGTAGTCCGATTTGAATAATTCCTTTTTATTAGAAAGAATATACTTCGAAATTGGTCCGATTTAAATTTTACTGAAATCGGCGGAGCCATTTTTGATAAATCAACAATAATGTGAAAAATGCTACATCGATCCGTGCGAAATATTCGCGAATTCTGTACACGGGTGAAGTCGGTCATGCTAATTTTTACAAAAAATAATCTTATATGTATACAGTACGTAAATCTAAGATGATTGCAATGTCATGCTGAGATTATTTAGCGTGTAAAAGCTAAGAAAGTTAGTATATTTTTGTATTTATGCACAAGTAGAAATATATTTAGACTTTAGTTGCTGAATAAAACTATGAAGGTTGAGGCAAGAGAGAGTCCCAGAGACGGCGTGTAGCCTGGATTAGTTCGCATTTGCATACAGAGTGCATTATCTCCTTCATTACTTCTAATACTCTACCGCGGTGCCGTGGGGATATACACCCTTAAGATATGTAAATAACAACTAGTTTTGATAAAGATTTAATTAACTGTCTAACATAACCAGTTAGACAGTTTAGACAATTTAGTTTTTAGGGTTTCGTACTACAAAGGGTAAAAATGGAACCCTATTACTAATACTACACACTTCTAAACGATATTACTTTTCGACAAAAATACACAAATACATTAATATACATTCATATATACAGGTATATAAGTATAATAACAGTACACTTTTTATTGATATAGCTCATTACATTATTCATTTGCATTATCTATATGTATATGTATGTTTTATGCACACATGTAATTTTATTCATAGTTCGCAATGATTATTAGACTCAGCCTGGGATCATTGCATAATTGACTACAATATTAAATATCTTGCCTACCCTCAATGTAAATTTAATATTTTATTGTTTGCTGTTTTCTACACTTATATTAAGTGATTTACGAAACTAATACCTACTGTTAATTTAGACTACACGTAACCACTAATTTCATTCAATATTAATACGGAAGGCACTAAATCCCACGTCACAGGAATTCTCCTAGTGTGGGATTTAGGGTTCACCCACAAGTATGTACAGTCCACGGACTTAATGTATGTTGCATAATAATTTTAACTAATAGTTATATGTATACTATAAAACTGTATTACTGTACCTATTTCTGTACATATCAATAAGAAAAGTCATAATCAAAAATTCGAACCACAACACTCGTTACATTTCGAGAAAGTTCATATTTTATTGAGTCTATTACATCACTTAAAACCAAAAAAGGCTCTTTTTTTAAAAATTAATTTTGAATCTATTAGAATAAATATATTTGGCTCGATAGCTAGTCTCTAGCAACTCCGGTTTAATTAACCTCCATTATTGTTAAATAGAAGCATTTTTTGGTCACACTGGTAGGTTATAATTTTTAATTTTAGCAAATTAAGACATGAATCTGGAAGAATCAGCTACGAATGTAAGTAAAATAACGATAGAAGCACTTTTGCTAAACTAGAAAAAATACAAAGCTGTATTATCATTTTAAATGCAATTTACTTTTCACATTTACAAAAATGGAGGGATATAAAAATCAAAATAAAATATTTTTGAGAAGCCCATAAATCAAGCGTCTTTTATTTATCAAATAGTTGCTTGGACAGTAGTAATTGAAATATGGATTTAGTTCTGAATTAGAGTTACTAATCTCTAAGAGAGGTTGCAATATTATTACTGTATACTCGGGGACTAATCGCGCACTAAAATTACGAGATAAATAAATACCTCACCATCCCGACGTTTCGGCCGAGTTGAGTCTACCCGTGACCACGGTCGATGCAATACGGCCGAAACTTCGGGATGATGAGATATTTATTTATCTCGTAATTTTAGTGCGCGATTACTCCCGTAGTATATACCTAGTAATAATGTGTTCAAATCGCGAAAGTTTAAAAACAACAGAGGTTGCAATAGTTTCACACACCAAATTCACATACCTAATGGAATTTTTGGAATTTATACACAGACTCAAATAAGAGTAGCATCATGCGGCAGCCAGTTTACGTCTGTAGCAAAAATTCGATGGCATATATGAACGCACCAAAGTTCAGTGGGTCAATGCTATACTAAGTATGGCCCAATTTTTGTCGTTTTCATGCTTTTATCTAGCTATTAAAAGGCCCGTACGCTACAATGGTAACAAAATAATCTAAGCAATTATTGCAAAAGTTTTCTTCAATGGAGCAAAATAGTTGCTATAATTCAATTTTTAATAATTAAACAGGTTTTTCCACTATCTAGCTCATAGACTTCGTGAACATAGCTCGCTTAAACCAATCCCATCTTGTTAAAGCAACTTCTCTATCCTCTTTACAAACACGTACAAAATCACGCACAAAACCGCGATCCGCAGCAAATAAAGAGCCTTATTTCTGATTTTCCGTTGAAGAAGAACCCAACATCGATATCATTACTCGTAACAAACAAGTTAGCAAACAATAGCTGTCCGATATGTCTGCAGGAAGGCAGGAGACACAAATATGGCTCAACTAACGAACTCACGATGCTGTTTCGAGCCATAACATCAGAGTCCAATAAATATTACTGTACCGTACAGTCCTTTTTAACAGTCCACTGCTGAACGTAGATTTACTCACGAAGGGTTATTGGGCCATATTCACCATACTGGCTCCGTGCGAGTTGGTGAATTCACATATGACATCGAATTTCTTCTAAGGAGGTATGTAGGTTGCTTCACCGAAAAGCCAGTAATAATGGTATGTAGTACCGTACATAAGTTGCATGCAAAAAAACTCGTTGATATGGGACCGGCCCCCCTACCGCCTAAGCAATAGCAATCGTAATAGCAATCGTTTATGACTTCATTTTAGTCATTTGGCACCGCCTATGTGACGTTAGCCATCAATTGCTTTGCGCGGATTGCGAAAGCAATCGTTGAATGAACAACTTTGACGGCTAACGTCACATAGGCGGTGCCAAATGACTAAAATGAAGTCATAAACTATTGCTATTACGATTGCTATTGCTTTAGGCGGTAGGGGGGAGGGACCGATTAATACACTATTTATAAATTACGATTTGATTTTAAAAAGTGAACAAATGTAGCCAAAGTACACTTTTACCTACTTAAATGTTTCTTTTTTTTTAAAAAAAAACTTTGAAGTTCTATATTCTTGCACGTAAGTATAAGTAACGCATAGAGACATAACTAGTTTTAAAACCCAGCACCGGGCGACATTCTAATGTAAATGCTTCGAAAATGACGTAATTCAAGTAAATTAATAGAATCTAAATAAAAGTTCAAAAATAAAACTGAGGTTGAAACTGTCATGAGCTACGTACCTACTATCGAGCAAATGTCTTGTAGAAACATTTTAACCCCCATATAAAGAGTGGTTATAACTTTGACCTTCGTGTGTGTGAGTGTGTGTCTGTATATACGAGTATGACAATGTAACATTAAACTCTCAGATAAATGGGACGAATTTGATGTGTTTTTCTTTATTTAACAGCTGATGGGGTTAATATAGTTTCAAATCTCAACCATTTTTGTCAAAACTTTAAATTTTACATACTATGTGAAAGGGGTTTGAGCATTTGTAGAATATCCACCAGCCGACATTTTGTTTTTTTTTTTTTTTAAGTTTCTGCGCACGATGTAACTAGTATGTATGAGTAGGGGACACTTTTACACAATACATAATCGTTCCCTGTACGAGACCTTTGCGATCTTTACATTCAAATATCTCGAGAGCGTGACACTTCAGGGTTTCATAGTACTGAACATCTATTTTTGTATAAGTATCCCCTACCCATATACACTATATACTATTATACTATTTTCATTGTGCGCGAAAACTTATAAAAAAAAACAAAATGGCGGCGGGTGGATGCTGTTCCATACAAAAATGTTCAAACTCCTTAAGCCGATTTAGTGGCCCCACCACCAGTTTCCGGTCACCGTCCCGTATCAATTACCCGCGCCTCTGCAAATAAGGCCCGATCCTGATTGTCATGTCTTTGTCCACTCACTTTTTATTTTATTTATTTTACGTTGTTTTTATTTATTTTCTCCCTTCTTTTTGTTTTTATTTACTCCCGCGTGCGTGGTAATTCGATTTTGTTAATGAAACCTTGTTGGCCATTTTCCTGGTATGTTTTCAGTGGATTTTGTGACTTTATTTAGACAAGGTTTGCGGTTGCTTTTTTTTGAGTGGTGGTGGAATGAAGATATCAATATGATGATTTGATTGTTATCTATGCTTGTTTTTCATGCCACGCGAATTGATAATTGGTATCAGCTAAATTAATTTTTAGGGTTCCGTACCTCAAACGGAAAAAACAGAACCCTTACAAGATCACTTTGTTGTCCGTCTGTGTGTATGTCAAGACTCTTTATCTCGAGAACGCGTAAAGATATCGAGTTGAAATTTAAACTGTATACTTATATCTATGGTCTTTTTCTTGCAGTTGTGTAAAAGAAAAACTTCTCAGTTGCCGTATAAAAAAGTTAGAGCCGTTTATGTCGTAAAAATCCGCATATTTCGCACTCACAAAAATCAAAACCTACAGGGTACTTCTCGTTGCTATTTTAGCGAGAAGCATTGTCTCAGAGTACACATATAGGAATAAATCTGAAAACTAAACATTTTTGTTTAAATCACATACAAATAGAGCCTCAAAATTCATAAAATATGGGTTCAAAATTCAATGTGACTAAATCGTATCATGTCAGGTATCATAATATATAAAAGAACTTCATTAGCACATGCTAAAACAAGTTTTAATTATTTTACGAATGTGTTTGTACGGAACCCTCGATGTGCAAGTCTGACTAGCACTTGTCCGGTTTTGTTGTGGGATTCCATTTCCTGTAATGTTGACAATTCGCAAGGCAAAACTAATCTTGTTGTAGTTAAATTTGGTACCCAGGTTCTTAAATTAGTTTTTATATACTGAACGAAGCGGGGCGGAGGTCTGTGCTTCCACACAACGATTTTGCTTTCGTCGTAGATGTCGATTTTTGTCTAAAGGCCGCATTTTATGACCGACGAACCACCGGAGGAGGTATACAGTTCGACGCGTATATATTTTTTTTTATGTATAACCACGCATAACTTTTTTCATAGTGGTCCGATTTCAATAATTCTTTTTTTTATTAGAAAGAATATACTTCGACATTGGTCCCATTTAAATTTTATCGAAATCAGCTGAGCCATTTTTGATAAATCAACAATAATGTGAAAAATGCCACATGGATGCGTGCGAAATATTCGCGAATTCTGTACACGGGTGAAGTCGATCATGCTAATTGTTGCAAAAAATAATCTTGTTAACTAATCAAGCCGAAACTTGATACACAAGTTCTTTTTGACTGATGAGGAGGAGAGGGGGCAGGGAGGATTTCCCTCAAAAGAGAAGAAATGTGCTATCGCGGTGTTTATCAGCCGATTTCGATAATATGTAGCAAGTTTAGCAAGGTTGTTTAGTATCTAAATCTAAACTTTGCGGGTATTAACCACAAATCGGTCAGGAGCAAGAGATATACTGGGTTATTCTTAATCAATCAGCATCTTTTTAGGGGCTTATTCTGTACATCCAAACTAACAACTTTTGTTCTGCAACTTTTGTCAAAACTTAAAAACAAATTGGTGTTCCATAGGAAAAAATCGTTCATCCGAGACCAAATGTATGGAACAGCTGCTTTTTGAGTTTTGACAAACGTCGCAGAACAAAAGTTGTTACTTTTGATGTACAGAATAAACCCCTAAAATGATGCTTATTGATTAGAAATAATCCTCTATACAGGCTTATGAAGATTAAGTTCAAGAGATGTGTCGCGAGGTCTATTCAAAACTAACTCAAACTTAAATACCTTTTTAGGAATGAAACAATAAAATATGTATTATTTCTTTTTATTAACATTATTATGACTAGAATTTTGACTCTCAGATAATTTCATGAATATATTTTAAGTGTTAACATTTATAAATTTGCAAAAATGTAAAACTAAAACAAAATTTGTCTAGTTGAAGTATTTCTGTCTCTTGTATACATCATCATCTGTACTAGGCTATCCATCAAAACACAGGTGTGAACTCACCTAGTTTGCATGGCTATGGCTGCACTTTCCATGTTTGTGCAAAGTTTTGAAATAAATTGATTATTGATTTTTTTTTACTGTTTGGAGAACTATTAGTAATAATTTCTTGAACTAGTTTTATCCAAAGCTCGTATTTGTTCTTTTCATGGAACTATATCTGTGTCTCTTGAACTAGTTTAATCCAAAGCTCGTATTTGTTATTTTCATGGAACTATATCTGTGTCTCTTGAACTAGTTTAATCCAAAGCTCGTATTTGTTCTTTTCATGGAACTATATCTGTGTCTCTTGAACTAGTTTAATCCAAAGCTCGTATTTGTTATTTTCATGGAACTATATCTGTGTCTCTTGAACTAGTTTAATCCAAAGCTCGTATTTGTTCTTTTCATGGAACTATATCTGTGTCTCTTGAACTAGTTTAATCCAAAGCTCGTATTTGTTCTTTTCATGGAACTATATCTGTGTCTCTTGAACTAGTTTAATCCAAAGCTCGTATTTGTTCTTTTCATGGAACTATATCTGTGTCTCTTGAACTAGTTTAATCCAAAGCTCGTATTTGTTCTTTTCATGGAACTATATCTGTGTCTCTTGAACTAGTTTAATCCAAAGCTCGTATTTGTTCTTTTCATGGAACTATATCTGTGTCTCTTGAACTAGTTTAATCCAAAGCTCGTATTTGTTCTTTTCATGGAACTATATCTGTGTCTCTTGAACTAGTTTAATCCAAAGCTCGTATTTGTTCTTTTCACGGAACTATATCTGTGTCTCTTGAACTAGTTTAATCCAAAGCTCGTATTTGTTTTTTTCATGGAACTATATCTGTGTCTCTTGAACTAGTTTAATCCAAAGCTCGTATTTGTTCTTTTCATGGAACTATATCTGTGTCTCTTGAACTAGTTTAATCCAAAGCTCGTATTTGTTCTTTTCACGGAACTATATCTGTGTCTCTTGAACTAGTTTAATCCAAAGCTCGTATTTGTTCTTTTCATGGAACTATATCTGTGTCTGTAACGTTATCGTAAAATTAATGAGTGAAATTCCGTAGAGTCCAATTCAACTTTCATTATGCAGAAAAGATGTCTCAGAATTATATTTAAATTAGATAACACAGATACACTTCGTGACGTATTTAAAGCGAATAATTTTTTAACCCTTACTGGTATCTATATATATGAAACCTGCATGTTTGTCAAAAATAATAAAATCTTTTTCAGTGACCTAAAGTCCAATCGTACCGAAATCCAGAGATCACGACACAAATATGACTATGTATACCTCAATCTAATAATGCCATATTCTCAAATAGCGCATATGCTATGGCTATAAAAATCTTTAACTGTTTACTCTTACATATAAAAGTATTAGAAGGAAATAGCTTTAAATGAACTCTAAAGTCCTGGTTGGTTTCAAAAGTCTTCTATTATATGAAAGAATATTTTGAAAACCACAAATTAATTTCCTTCGGCTTACCCAATTTATAAAGTAGTTAAAATTTTATTATGTAACTCTAGATTAAGACTCTTTATAATAATAAGCCTACTATTGTACGCTCGAAATGGGCAGGCTGTTTGAACTTTTTAATTTTATGTAACATCATTTTGTACACAGCTAAGCAATAAAGATTATTTCTATTTCTAATGTATCACGGATTGTTTTAATTTCTACTGTCTATATCGATCGACCTTGTCCTATTTTCAGTAGCAAGCGGTTAAAGTAAATTTTTATTGCTTTAAACTGTATCAGTACAAAAGTGTTACAAGTATTTCGTTTCAATACAATATGCATTATGGTAACTATACTAAAAGTCGTGGTGGTAAAGTAGTAAATATGTATTATGGTAACTATCCAAAAAGTCGTGGTGGTGATGTAGTAAATATGCATTATGCCTAAAAACTCTGACACCAGGGCTAGCCACCCGGCCTATACGAACTTACTTACTTATGGTAATTATCCTAAAAGTCGTGGTGGTAATGACACCTTTTTTACAATTATGAGGTTGTGGGTTCAAATACCGGTCCTGTACCAATGAATTCCTTGGAATTTATGTACGTAATTTCATATCACGGAATTTCAGTGAAGGAAAATATTGTGAGGCAACGTTATTATGCATACGTCCATAGAAGAAACTCGATGGGGTGTATGAATCTAACCAGAGGATAACTCTTCCAAGAACCAACCCGCAGTGGGCCAGCGTGGTGGATATGGCCCAATCACCTTTCGTGGGTAGGCCTACGTCCTGCAGTGGACTATTACAAAGACTGGTACAGTACAGCTAATTTTAAGACTTAGAGTAAAAAAGTAGCGGATGGGTAATTATATATGACGGAGTGAGACAGCATAGTTGGTTTTAGTTGAAAGCAATAGTGATGATTTTAAAGTGGGTATCACCCGAATGGTGACACGTGGCAACACTGCATGCTTGTGTCGGAATGAAATGACTTTGACAGATGACAGATTCCTACAGAAAAACGTCATGCCATTTGGAGCGCAAGGCGGATTTCACCCGTGCAAATACATTGACTTTGAAATCTGTTTTGCATCCTCGAAAATTCTTGTTAAATTGATTACCAAGTGATACTAGGTCAATAAAACCACCCGTTGCAGTAGTACAGAGTGTTTATTTTGGTGAGATGAACAACTGGAGACCACCGGCGAGCTGTACCAATGAATGACCCACAAATAACGATGGCGGGTGATTGAGACGATCCCTCTCAGACCTCGACATATAATTAATTATTAATATTTAATAAATTGTCAATTAAATCCAATATAATTTAATACATACCTACGGTCAGTTTCATAATATATGTACGCATAATATGCGTGTTACACTTAAAAATCTAAGCTTAGTCACTAGAATAGAATAACAATAAGCTGCAGCGAACTATAAATCAGTTTACCCGCCTTGGCGTTAATCGCTCGAAGTTCGCGCGTCTGACGCGCCGATGCCGACTTGACTTTAACTTCCGGCTGCCGGCTCGCCTTCCGGTCGCGTATTGACAAAGTATACTTTAAATACACACTGTAAAAATTGTAAGTCGGTGCTTTTTATTTCATACTAGCTGACTCGGCGAACTTCGTTCCACCTAAAAGTCGATAACGTAGCCTAAGTTACTCCTTATTACATCAGCTTGAATTACCTGCCGATAAAAGTTTCATCAAATCGGTCCAGCCATATCAGAGATTAGCCGGAAATTAGCAAATTAGCATCCTTTTAGGGGCTTATTCTGTACATAAAAACTAACAACTTTTGTTCTATGACTTTCGACAGTACTCAAAAAAAAAATCAGCTGTTCCATACATTTTGTCGCTGGTGAACTACATTTTTCTATGGAACAACAAATTTTTTTTTCTACGTTTTGACGAAAGTCGTAGAACAAAAGTTGTTAGTTTTGATGTACAGAATAAGCCCCTAGAAGGATGCTAATTTATTAGAAATAACCCTGTAAATTCGTATGCATGTAGTAAAAAACGGTTATTCCAATGTTACAAACAGACACTCCAATTTTATTTAATTGTATAAATTTTAGCGGTCAATATGTAGTATGCATAGATGTTTCTACTGTCAGTCGTTTGATGGACATCCGCAAGTGGTATTTAAAAGTCTCTCAAAAATTCTGACACCCGAACTATAGTCACTGAGCTATCGTCATTTAACACGGTAATGTTGTCTGTTTCTATCTGTGTGTACCTAAGTGACTGACTGTTATAATATACTCGTAATCTGTCCATATTACTCTGTCGCAAAGCGACATCATTTTTTGAACACCCTTATTTAACTAAAAATAGAGAGAGAATAGAAAAAGAGCTTATTTAAAAAAAAACGTTTTTTTTTAGTTAGTTTTCAGCATCATCCATCCATCCATCAGTCACTCCATCATAAGACGTCCCCTGGACATAGGCCTCCCCTTAGATCTCCAATAAGACTGGTTGGTAGAGGCTTCCATCCAGCGCGATCCTGCAATTTTAAATAAGGTCATCCGCGTGGGTGGGTGGACGTCCTACGCTGCGCTTGCCTGTACGTCGTGTCCACTTGAGAACTTTTCGATTCCAGTCATCAGGCCTCCGTGCTATGTATCCTGTCAACTGCAATTTCAACTTACCAATTCGTTGCGCCATGTCGGTGACCTTAGTTCTTGGTTTTCAGTTTTCACCAACGTTTGTAAATACGCGTCTCCACAAAATAGCAGCGTCGCTTATCGCTATTCCAAAACAAACTGCCTCTCGTTGTTTTAATGAAGTCAATTTTGCGGAGAGCTCCGTTATTGTTACACTGTTTTGTTCAATTTACAACCGCCTCGTTTGCCGGAACACCAGATTAGATTATAATAACTGAATAAAATAAAATTAAAGCAATCGGTTTTGCATTTTGTGGAGAAATTAAATAGACACAAGTTATAAAAATACAGCGTATTTTCTTTGAATTCTATCGCAACCAGTTGCTTTCAATATCATCTTTCTAATGGTTATTTTCCTCCTTCCTATGCCTTTTGACTAAACAACTTTAGTCAAAAGGCATAGGAAGGAGAAATTGGTATCCACATTGTTTATAGTCGAAGTACTTAATAGTAGATTATGTACCAAGTGGTGTCTTACGTCACGGGCCTGAGCGTAGTTAGGGACTCTTTAGTTTTTTAAGTTAATTAGAGTCCTGAGTGAAACAAAGGATTCAAGTTTCACTTCAAATAAAATTTCACTCAGGAGTAGAGTATGTACTAGAATCAAGTCTGTCTTCGAAGACGAAGATAGACTTGATTCTAGTTCTATATTCTACTTTCATAGATCCTGCGAGAAAATAAAACCCCAGGAATATGAGTAATACTTTACCTACACTTAGTGAACTTATTCACTAAGTGTAGGTACTCACTAGGCAACTCGGTATTGTTCACAATAAAATAAAACAAATTAGAATGTACATAAGAATTTTCATAGAAAAGCACAAAACAGAATGTAAAAACGACGTGAGAAACATAAGACCATGGCCAGCTCGATTATTATGGCCTAACACAGACATTGCAAAGAGGTTTTATTGTATAAAATTGAACTAATACGGGCACCAAAGAGGTTATATTCTTTAAAATTGTATAAATCCTCCTCACAATGCCCGTTGCCGTGTAATGCAAAGAGGTTTATATCGGTTATACAAAATAAAACCTCTTTAGGATGTCCTTAAATGTTCTAAGCCATGCTCTAAGTTAAGAAATTTTTATACGAATTAGACGTTCCAAAGTTAAATTCTTTACTCCCTAAGGATTTTCATATAACATTATTGAACTGCCATAGCCCTCGAGATTATGTTAAGATAATAATGACGTATTTTACGTTGAGATTGTACGACATATCATGAGTCATTTTCGAGCAGGTGGTATGAAAAATAGTATTTTGTTGTATGACCAGGGGCCTTATTGTGTAAGCGCTCTGACTTTCGGCTTCGCTTTTCCTCCTCGCTCGCGTAGCGTGAGTAACTGGCGCAAGCAGGAGAAAAAGCGAAGCCAAACGTCAAAGCGCTTACACAGTAAGGCTTGGTTGGTCATGAAATTCGACAGTACTGAGCGCCTACCACTACTTCATCTGAGATTTTTTAAGGACCGTGGGCGCTACGATGCGATGTTGTGGAAGATTGTTCTGGAATAGAGAGCAATATTTCCAGTAAAGACTGGAAAAAATATGAGTACTTACATATATTTTATTTCTATCTTATACTTATTTTTAGTGGCTAGAACTGTGCTGTGCCATGCAGAGGTTTTTAGTTGCATACCAACACTGAATTCAGATGTTGGATTGAAATAATTATAAACCAGTCATTATGCACTATGTTTGTATTTAGTTTTACCTACCTACTTTTTAAGTATTATCATCTATTATTATCGTCAACCCATACGCTCATGGAATAGTTTGACTAGATGTTTGTTACCGGTCATCGCAGTTAAGCAATGTTCAGAACGGTCAGTCTTCGGATGGGTGACCGCGGGTGGCATTTACAACTGAGCGCTATACAGGGCTATTTCTAATCAATTAGCATCATTCTTGGGGCTTATTCTGTACATCAAAACTAACAACTTTTGTCCTACGACTTTCGTCAAAAATACAAATTAAAATAATCAGCTGTTCCATACATTTTATCGCAGGTGAACTATATTTTTCTATGGAACAACAATTTTTTTTTTTGAGTTTTGACGGAAGTCTTCTTCGTCTTCTTTTGTTTGGCGTCGCATTGTTGTACATTTGCCAGTGTCAAGTATTAAGTTTTAATAATTTTTGATATTTTATCAAAATAGTCACTGTCGTAGTCACGTCATAGTCCAATAAAGTCGCGGTCAAGTCCAAACGTAGTTTAAGTTATACCTCAGTAAAGCAGTGGAGACTTTACTAGAGGTGTCTATGGAGTTTTGGTAACAACACGGAACGACATGATACGTCACATTATATCACTTGCCCACAATCATGCACGTAATTCAGTTCGAAATACCACAATTTTTCACTAATGATCACTGATGAAAACAAAATAATACAATGAGGCAACATGACTTTTCCGCGCCAAAACCCCTTGACGGAAGTCGTAGAACAAAAGTTGTTAGTTTTGATGTACAGAATAAGCCCCTAGAAGGATGCTAATTGATTAGAAATAACCCTGTATATCGTGCTCGGATGATACGTCAAACTGTAGACCCGGTTGTTTTAACCGTTTAGCCATGTCAGAGGCCTACAAGGGGTTTAAAAATCTGACACAAGGGCTACCTACCCGACATCTTCGAATTTACTGTTTATCTCAAAATATGTACTATTTTTGTATTTTGTTGTAAGTAGATACTTAGATATAACATTTATGAACGTAAACACTTCAAAAACAAAAGGCTCAAAGACTATTTTAGGCCAAACATGTATCAAATAGCGTAGTGAAGTAAAAAGCGCGTTAGCTTCCGTCTTCCCGCGCGTTTTCATCGCGTTGTTTCCGAGTGATTTACTCAAACGCCTTCGAGTTGCGGGAATCAACTCATTTGAATACAGAGGGTAGTAGAAACGTGCCCTTAATGGCTTTGCAACTGGCTACAGCTATCTCACACGTACATTTACAAATAAGCACTTAATTTATTTAAACACTATTTTAACATCAAACAACACCTAAACCTTGAAGAAGTCGATGAACTTACCTTTCTGGGCCTTAGCCTCTGGCCTCGCATCTAAACAGGAAATCGCACATAAAAAAGACAAAAATAAAAATATCCCAATTCATCTACGCAGCAAAACTAAAAGCTAACACCAACGAGGCGTCGGCTATCACAGCTTACTATGCTTACGCCTACTCCTGGTTACGCTACGGCGTCCTTTTATGGGGGAATAGCACTGAAGCAAATACATTAATTTATATCATTAATAAATTAATATTTTTTATTATACAAATACAAAAATGTAGCTGCAGATCAAAAAAAAATTGAAAAAAGGGGCCCTGAATATATGTGCATAAAAACAATAAAAAAAAAACTTTAGACAAATCCTTTCAAACGACACTTCTTAATACAAAAATGTTATTATGACAAAGGTGACTTTTTAGATGATAAATTTAGATGATCTCAGCTTAGGATTAACAGCATAAATATTATTGCTATTAGCTATTAGTTTACCTAGTTATTGGCTATTAGTTTACCTAGTTTTAAGTAAATTACTCAAGTATTAGTTCTACACCTGTAAATTAAAAAAAATGTACTTACATCTAATAATTATTTAGACAATGTTGAATAATCCTAGCCTTACATTATGATAAAATTGTTACTAACGTCCATATTAGAATACTACTAAGTACACTGTATTCTCAATTATTAAAATCAGCCATGCCTTATGTAACATGGTGACATTTAACTAATTAAATATACACTCTAATTGTACCTATGTGATTTGCTGAAATAAATAAATAAACCCTAACAGATATTTTTCAACCCTAACACGTTATAATATAAATAAATTGATATTGATTTCTTTTAATTTAACGGAAAAGATCGAAAATTAAATTTATTAAATTGTTTTGAAAAATGTTTCTCGTGTTTTTACTCTTTTAAATTTAGAGATTTAAAGACTACAAAGGCCCAATTATGAAGGCGCCATCGTAAAATTAATAGCAACACAAAAAGTGTTCTCTATATAATAGAGAGAACACTAAAAAGTGTTCTCTATAATAGAGAGAACACTTTTAAAGTGAAAATAAATCAGAAATGTTCGAAATTGCTAATATACTCGTAACTACGATGGCGCCTTCGTAATTTGGTCTTAAATAGGTACCTACTACAAAACGTGTGTCTTTTTGGTATATTGTGATTTATTAACTTTAATAATGTAAGAATGCGTGAGCGATTTGGAAAATTGACGTATAAAAACCCCTTAAATTCTATGCGAACGTTTTCTTATGCATTATATTCAGTCCCGCGCCGCCCCGCGATGGTACGCGCGGTTGAACATGTCGGTACTTCCGGCTGAATTTGCGATAGTAGCGCTCGCTTCCGGTGCATCTACTTGACGTGCGCGACTTCCGGCTTAGCGGGCAATAGTTGCCAGTTATAAGGAGTGAATTTATTGGAAAATGTCTCAATGTTTAGAGAATATGATATGATCTGACATATACAAAATTTATAATCATGGATGAGAAACAAATAAAAAAGGTTTCTGGAATATGTCCAATAGTAAAAATAATGTCACCGTTATGCAAATAACATTATAGTACGATTATTTTAGTATTCTATGTAGTATTTAATATTCAATCAACTTTTGACGTGATAACGTCCGGCTGCACGCGCGAAAAAGTGTCACGTTTTCCCTGAGCCGAGCGTGCAATTGATAGCGCAAAACAAGCGATAGAAGTGTAACGATTCTTACACTTTTTCGTGTAGTTAGGTAAGCCGGCCGCGCCGTTTAGCCAATTATAGTAGCCGGCAAACAACTTGAACGTTAAACCATAGCTACCGCTCTTTTGTTTTCTCTGCTAACGAAAAAACGTGTTTTTAATTATTTTTACAAAGTGTAATTTTCGATGTATGACGAGAAAAGTGAGCAAAAAAAAACTATTTTGTCGATGGTTATAGTAAGTATAGAGATTGGAACAACTTACTACCTATTTTGTGATTTTTTTCTGGATATGTACGGAACCCTCGTTGTGAGAGCCTGACTCGCACTTGTCCGGTTTATTTTCTTTAACAATTTTAATTCACTAGTAAAAGACAAAACACAAATTAAACAAAATTTTTATTCTTCGGGAATGAAGTTGCCACATTCATAAACGAGAAGAGACACAGTTTACTAAAAGAGAAATCATCGTCATGGTCAGCTGTAGGACGTCCACTGCTGGACATAGGCCTCCCTTATAAATTTTCCATAAGCTCAGTTGAAAGGGGCCGGCGCTGGATGCGTCTACCTCATTGGTCTATATCATCGGTCCACCTCGTCGGAATAAAAGAAATAAATGAATCATAAATGATTCATTGGAAGAAAATGCTGAAGAGGCATAAATGCCTCTTCAGCATTTTCTTCCCTACACTACCTTCACACTATCGTTTCCCAAACATGAAACTTTAATTTGGGCAATCCAAGAACCGTCAGTATTGCACGAATCCATCACTCCGTTATCGCCTATCTAAGCTCCGCATCGAATGGGATTTCTTTTTTTCCAACTTCACATAAATCTTGCGAAATGTGTTCAATTTGGAATGGGACAGATAAGATCTGGGATCGCCGTGACGGGAATTGTTAATCAAGTAATGGAATATTTTAATTTTGCCGCAACGGGATAATTGGCGGCATTTTGGCGGCTTTTTTGTTTTTTCATTTCGGTTTGTAATTCGTTTAGTTGCGGTTTGGAATACTAAGTTTGCTTCTTATTTAGGGCTCAGATTAAATAAAAAATCAAGACAGAATGTTGAGAATCAAACAAGTGAAGCCGGTTAAACTATACCTCGCCGTGTACAGTCACAATTACACACAAACTGTACAACGAAAACTACGCCTTGGCTTGTCAGTCGAACTATGGCGGGCGCAATACACTCACCACATGTATAAAAGACTGGCCTCACTTGTCTGTTCACGACGTTTCTGTCTTGATTTTTTTAGATTGGTCTGAGATTTAAGGTTGGATGTTCCATATTCTATTTATGAAGATAGAAAAAAGAAAGTAGGTACTTTAGCTAAGTTTACGGAGCCTCTACATATTTTTCTCGTCATGTTATGGCTATGTGGATTCGTCAGTGTTATATTATTTTAGTCGTAAAATTTGTTAATTATAATTATATTTGGTATTATTTTTTACATATTGCAAAATATTACAAATTCAAACGTGTGTTTTACGCGTGCTGCTTTTACTGCTTTTCGACTGACCCGAAATGGACATTTCACATTAATTATTTAGTTGTATCAAAAGCGATATTTCCGAACCGAAGTTATAGGAGTACCCCTACGAGAACCTCTTTTACGAAATCGGTTAGAAATATTGCCTACCATAAAATCATAACTACATGCATTTCCTCAAAACCCCTCCGAATATTCGAATGCAGGACCCCAATACATTACGCCACATTGAAAACCGTAAGAAAAATCGCAAATAGTTACGGAAAAAAATGTCCCAGCATTCTTTTAAAATGGGCGCAATTTCCCACTACTGGCCGATATCACGCATGACCATTCTAGCCGACAAATGAAAAGAGTCTCTATTATGTATCAGAAAAAGGTTGTTTTTTCCAAGTGCAGGAAGGAAATTAGAAAAAATTGAAGTGTTGTAGGCGCAAATCGCACCCAGCGGGAGTTGGAAAACAGTGATCAATCTTGGTTGGATGATGCGACGGATTGGAGAAGAACTAGATCAGGCTTTATGAAGCTGAAATTTAGGTGATCTATTCTCGACATTATCGAGTAGAGTTAAGATTTAGCAACTAGATATGGTTACTTTTATTTCTGACGTGATAGATCTGTGTTAAATAAAGTGGCAACTAGTTGTTATTTTTTGGCTAATAGTTTTATTGTTATTGTAACAAAGTATACTCTCTCTTTTAGAAAAGGGTTTTGTAGTAGACATGCCCAATTTTAAAGACGCCATAAAGGACATGTCCACAAAATGTATGGAGGCTGGTATAATAATAATCAAAAATTCTAACCATAACATTCGTTACTTTTCGAGAAAGTTCATATTTTTCTGAGTCTTTTACATCAGTTAAAACCAAAAAGAGCCCTCCGTTTTTTTTTAAATCAATTTTGAATCTATTAGGATAAATAAATATATTTGGCTCAATAGGTAGTTTATCTCTAGCAACACTGATTAAGTAACCTCCAAATTGTTGAATAGAAGCATTTTTACCAATAAGACACAGTTTTTAACTGTTTATTTGTCACATTGTACCTACTAACTGGTTGCACTGGTTGGTTATGATTTTTAATTTTAGCAAATTAAGAAATGAATGTGGAAGAATCAGCTACGAATGCAAGTAAAATAACGATAGAAGCACTTTATTATTGCTAAACTAGAACAAATACATAGCTGTATTACTGTTTTTCATACAATATATTTTTCACATTTAAAAAAAAATGGTGGTATAATAAATCTAAATATTTTTGAGAAGCCCATTAATTAAGCTTTCAAATGATGTAGTACTCGTATATATCATCTTGGTTCGATTTTTCTCTGAATAATATAGGTACCACTTGTGGACGTCACCTTTAATAGCAACGTAAAAGAGAGTTTTCTCTATCAAATGCATTCAGTGAAAAAGAAACAGGGCTACTCTAAATTGCTATTATAATTACGATGACGCCTAAAATTGGGCCTAATGAATCCTTGCTGTTTCGCTATGTCTTCTGTCTATCTATCTGTGTATATATAATTATATGTTTGTATATCTGTCCGTCAGTTTTTACGCGGCTTATGCATGAGAATATACATATTTTAATCATGACAACGTAATGATTAGGCAAAATATTGTCAACGGAACTTGACTCACACTTGGCTTGGAATCACGCTCATATTTTTTGACCGACGAAACGGAGAAGGTACTCAATTCGACGCGTACCAATATTTTTTTGAAATATAACCACGCATAACTTTTTACATAGTAGTCTGATTTTAACATTTTTTTTTATTGGAAAGAATATTTTATGCAGTTGGCCTTATTTAACTTTTATCGTAATCGGCTGAGCCATTTTTGATAAATCAACAATAATGAGAAAAATTACATCGATCCGTACGAAATATTCGCGAATTCTGTACACGGTGGATTGAAGTCGGTCATTCCATTTTTTGCAAAAAATAATTATATCCAGTCCCACATTGATCTGTGTGTTTACCCGTATAGACGTATATTTATTTTTGGTCAACTGTATATAAAACGAAATAGATACGACCCCCCAGAGCGAGATCTGAGGAACCGTTTGATATGAAAGTAGGTACTTAGTGCTGTGCGTAGACAGTATGAAACATAAGTGCTGGGAAAGTAATTGCTTCTGCATCTTTATTGTAATAGGGGTCTTTACTATCAACCGACTTCAAAAAAATATGGTTCTCAATTATATGTTTTTTATGTAAGTACCTATATTACGCGATTACTCTACCAATTATAATAATTATTTATTCTTTCTCACTTTATTCAATACATATCTCGGATCAGGCCCAATTCTTTGATGGGCAGCAGTGGAGTCAAATCCAACAATAAGAGGCCCCTTTTAATACATCTATTACAATAAATCTATTACAAAATCGGTCTATGGAATGAGGTGCGGCACCCCCCGTCCAAAAGGCTACCGGTAAGGCTAAGGCTAATTATTAATATTTTAGATCGATTTTATTTTTAGTTTTTGTTTGGTAGGTGATAAATAATATTGCAAAGGTCCCATTTAAATTATATGGAAATCATACTAAAGAAAACACCGGTTTTTAGTGACGTATAATATCGCGGCCGAGCCGCTGGAAACCCGACCGGTTTCGGAGTAATCAGTACTCCTTCGTCAGGGAATACGCGCGCTCCCGTCGACTGGCGCACGCACACTCAATATATGGAAATCGGTAGAGTATTTTTTGAAAATTTAACAATAATCTATAAATGGCATACCTACATCGATTCAAGCGATCTATTCGAATTTTGTGTACTATTGAAGTTGGTTGTGCCATTTATGGCGAAAACTTACTATTATCTCTTGATTATAAAATCTTAATTTTGGTAGAAGATATGGTGACGGTGATTTACTTTGGTTGTATATCAGTTGAAGAATTGACTTTGACTAAGTAATACAATCTCAGTAACAATACATTCAATGTGGCAAAAAAAACAGAACTAATGTTCGATTGCTAGTATCTATACATACACTCGCGCACCAATAGACTACTACACGCACTCAGTAGTATCATAGCGGAGAATGATATCGCGAGAATGACTCGCTCAGCGGCTCTGCTCCTGGTACTTCTGCCCACTACACACATTACTGTAGTTGTTTACAGTGGTATCTATAACATGTAGCAAGTAATTCAAATTTTGGTTATGGGCGTAGTTTCTGATATTACAGTTATTATTAAGCGGTTTGTAGCATGAAATAAATATGTAGGTATTACCTTCCCTTCTGGCAAGGAGCCTGGATCCTACGACACAGGTCGCCCTAGTGTGGGATCCAGTGCACTATGAGTGAAATTAATCTAATTTAAGTTTGTTTACTATAAGGATAATTTAGTTTTTTGTAAGTACCTACCATAAGGAAGAGCCTAGATCCCACGACACAGGTCGCCCTAGTGTGGGATCTAGTGTACAACTTATTTTGTGTTAATTTTTAAGATCAATAAACGTTTTTATTATTTTTTTATTATTATCTACAATCTACATAAATAAACATGTAACACATCTCTATGACAGTTCATCACCCACACAATACAAAGTAAACCGGTGTGCAGCATCACACAAGCATACCTATATACTCAAAGAGTAAATACACACGAGTGCATAGTCTCAAACAGTAAGAACAGACAGGTAGGTACGTCTCAACTAGCATGTATCGGAAACGAACTCGATCGTCGAAAGCAATTCGAGGTGTCCCAGTTCACTATCTCTTGCTTATTGTATCGGTCCAAGTTAGAAACTATTTACGAAAAGCATAAATAATACTTTAGTCTTGAATGTTGGGATACAAAAGCACAGCCTTATACTAAATTTTTTGAACTCCAGGCGGCCGCTTTTAGCTACGTATATGTAATAAGACCTATGTTTTATTTAGCTTAAAACCATTATAATTCATCATCGTAATAGTCAATCATTCATAATGATCATTGGGAGCCATAATTCACACAGAAACACACAAGCACATAGAAAGACGAAGAGACAAAAAACTGAGTCCAATCCTACGATAACCTTTATTTAAAATTCCTTTTAAGAATTACTAGTTGAAAAAACCTCAAATACAAGATATCTATCTACATCTATATACAGTGTGAATACAGTAGAATCCGGTTAATACCACGTAATCACGCCGGTCCCTTGACCGTCATTATAACTGGATTATAAAAAAAAACAGTTGTTTTAGTTTTAGTTTTTAGTTGTAGGTATACTTATATATATGTATATAAAATTAATGTTTGTCTGTATGTCCTTTATAGAATCGTAAACTATGGATTTGATGATCTGTAGCAAAGTTGTTGTGCATGATCTATCTAAAGGTTTTAGGGTTGGTGCGACCAATTTTCGACAGATGGCGCCAGCAACGCGCGCAGAGTACAGCTAGTCTGTTATAAAATGCAAAGAAAATTTCTAACCTCTCATATCTTATGCCTTGTGTACCAAGTTCACAATTAACAAGTACAGGGAGGATGCAAGGCGGTCTGATAACAATGCACCCGCTCTGATTACACCCCTGTTCCAAGTTCTCCTAACGATTGAATACTACATACTGAAGACTAATTTCCAAGTTTATTGGAAAGTTCTAGACTGTAGGAGATTGCATACATTAAATAAAATTACGAACACCCTAAAAAGTTAGAAACTTATGTTCATGACGGAAAATGACGGATAGTTTGTTTCAAATAGGCCATAGTAGCATACTAAAAGAATGGTTCTTTGGCCTGAATCACTACAATTTGGTCTTTAAGCTCTACCGTGGCTCGAATGACACGCTATGCTGTAGGTCCAGGTTGTTTTAAACGTCTAGCGTCTAGCGTTTAAGCGGCTTTAAACTCTAACACCACTATATGAACAAAAATATTATCCTACTATCCTACTAATATTATAAACGTGAAAGTTTGTGAGGATGGATGGATGGATGGATGGATGTATGGATGTTTGTTACTCTTTCACGCAAAAACTACTGAACGGATTGAGATGAAACTTTGCAATAATATAGCTTATATATCAGAATAACACATAGGCTATAAATTATAATGATATATTGCGTATGTGGGCGAAGCCGCGGGTAAAAACTAGTAATATTATAAACGCGAAAGTTTGTGAGGATGGATGGATGGATGTATGGATGTTTGTTACTCTTTCACGCAAAAACTACTGAACGGATTGAGATGAAACTTTGCAATAATATAGCTTATACGAGTATATCAGAATTACATATATAAATTATAATGATATTGCGTCAAAAATCAAAATATCATGCGGGCGAAGCCGCGAGTAAAAACTAGTAAAAATATAAATTTTTAAATACAAGCTTTTGAGATCCTGGATATCATATAGCAGCAGAAAGCCAGCCAAGACAAGTAAAACGAGCCCAAACACGACGAGTCTATCTTGTTAGTACAGGAGTTCCTATGGCCACCTTCCGACTCCATCATCAGATCTGCTCCGGGTATCATAATATTGCATTGTCGCAATATATAGGTACATATGCGTACAAAATTTCAGCTTAATCAAAACCGGGAAGACGGTCAAGTTAAACTTGCAAGATTCCACCCGAACTTACATATTTACTTACATACCTTGCAAGTTAAATAAAAGCTTGTAAAATCAAACTTCTTGGCGGTTGTGAAGTCAGTTACAAGTTGCGCAAATCCAACCCTGTATGAAGCTTACATAACAGCTACGCAAGGATTTTTGCAGCTTGTACCTAACTTGACAGCTTGATTTGGCCTATAGTTACCTAGCCTATACAAATTTACCAACGCTCTATTTTTGTATAAAAGAGCTCTAAGCCTGAAAACGGGCTATGGAACATAAATCATGCCGTCATTTGAACCTACTCGTAGTTTAAATATTACTCCAATTCTGAGTTCTAACTCGGTATCGCTGTCTAACTGGGTGGTTGCTTCCGCAATGCTGCGGCTTTTCCTTTGTGTTCCAATTACAAAATACTACCAAAACTACCACTGAAATTTCAACTTTGAATCAGAAATTGTAAAGTTTAAAGTCTTATGGCAACATTTTGGTAGTTTAGACTAAAAATTTGAACGATTTTTGATTTTAATCTAGTTAGGATAGAGTCGCTTTTAGCTCGTGGATTAGCGTAAAGTAATTCGTTGTTTGGTTAGACATTAGGGTCGTAATTTGAACAAAAATAACAGTTGAATGATAATGTGGCGTTTACTTTGCTAATAGTGTTGTTGAGAAGATATCTTTGAAATAGTAGTTTAAGCTTGCCGCTTGAAAGTTTCGTTTAGAACGGCACTGGTATATTTTGAAAATAAACAACGTAATTTGGCCAAGAAAGCTAAAGTAAATAACCAGATACTCTTTGGTATTCAAGTTGGCTCCTTTTTTAGGGTTACGTGCCTCAAAAGAAAAAAACGGAACCCTTATAGGATCACTTTGTTGTCCGTCCGTCTGTGTGTATGTCAAGACTCCTTATCTCAGGAAAGCGTCAAGATATCGAGTTGAAATTTAAACTGTATACGTATATCTACGGTTTCTTGGAGTTGTGTGAAAGAAAAATTTCTCAGTTATGGTATAAAAAAGTTAGAGCCGTTTATGTCGTAAAAAAACGCATATTTCGCACTCACAAATATCAAAACCTACAGGGTACTTCCCGTTGACATAGAACTACGAAATTTGGCGAGAAGCATTGTCTCTGAGTACACATATAGGAATAAATCTGAAACCTGTACATTTCTAATTGAATCACAAAAAATAGGGCCTCAAAAATCATAAAATATTGGTTCAAAATTCAAAGTGAGTAAATCGTATCATGTAAGGTATCATATAAAAGAGCTTCATTAGCACATGCTATTTTGTGAAATTTTCTTTATTTGTACGGAACCCTCGGTGTGCGAGCCTGATTCGCACTTGTCCGGCATTTTTTTTGTTTTGACGATTCATAGGATTGATGATTAAAAGGTCAACTGAAGATCTGATAAATACTGTGGTTAGTATTACTCAGGGTACTACGGGTAAGAAATGATTGCAAAAATAAGCAACTAATGCAAGCAATGTTTTAGGTATATGCGACGAGTATACCTAATACTCGTACATTGCTTGCTAATCTTTTATCATTTAGGGGCGCATTCAAGTCATTTTGAACCCCCCGTAAGTACCTAAAATAACATACTAGTGATTATTTTTTGAATGATAAATTGTGCTCTACGTTCAACCGTGCAATTATTAAGCCCGAGCCAGAGTAAATTAAATAGCAGCATAAAAACCGTTCTCTCTATCAAATGCCTAAAGTGAAAAAGAAACAGAACTATGCTATTTAGCTAATATAGTTACGCTGGCGCCTCTGTAATCGGGCTTATTATCCTACTATATATCGTGCAAGAAAATTGCAATTGTTTTCATTTTACGTTGTGACGGTATCCAATATTAGCATTTTTATGCAGAATAGATCTGCATCTAATTTTTGCATTATTTAAATACCGGCTAATTCATTGACTCGCAATAAAGCGTGCCAGGGAAGGCTGTAAAACACGTGTTAAACATTTTGAGAAGCGAAACTATCCGTCATTATATTTTATTTCCTTTTTTCGAGGTTTAAAAGAAATAGCTGTTATCTGAAATATTAGATGAGACAAAGGGGACCTTTCTTAGGATCGGTAATTTTTTTTGCTAAGTTTGTATGATCATGATATGATCAATCACTTAAGACAAGTGCTTAGTTCCTTAAAAATAGCTGATTGGGAGGTAAAGTTTGAGAACGTGTTGGTATATAGAGGACGTCTACACATGTCTACATAGCTGATGATGATGATAAAATGTCTATAGGTTTAACACTCTAAATATGTGTGTGCACACATATTTTAACGGTGAGGATGAATACCGTTACAACGTAATTCAAAAATAAATGTTTGTAATTGAATTAAACCGAGTCCAATCAATATGACATCCGAAAGTAAAATAACTATAATAGATTGTACTATAATCTACTTAAATGTTATTCAGTTCGCAGCACAGTACGTCCTGCTAGCACCGGAAAGATTTAGATTATTATATGATAATTCCAATAAATATGATAATGTTCCTATAATTAAAAAATAACTATAACAGATAATACTATAATCTAAATGTTATTCAATCCGCAGCACAGTTGTATTGCAAGGTCCCCGAGCCCTCCGCCCTGCTACCATCGGGAAGATTTATGCGACCCCAGACACCGCGGCCTGAATTTCAATCCGGTCTCTGGAAACCATGATTAAATTTTTCCACATGAAATATACCACATATAATAAACCTCGGAAGTTAACGGAGTGTTTTTTCAGCTATTTAATAGACCTCTAACGGACAAAGGCCTAAAATGAAGGATCAAGCCATAATTATCCAATACTCTGGTTTTAGTGCGGGTTTTAATATTTACACACACTCTGCAAATTGAATGTTTTTTTTTTCAGCAAACGTCAGAACGTCGTTCAGATTGCTTCACAATATTTTCCTTCACTGAAAAGCCAGTTGCCTGATAGTCCGAAGATCTCATTGTTAGCGCAGCGGGATTTGTACCTACGTCCTCAAGATATAGTTAGGCTAGGTTTCTTCCACTATACCTTGTAAAAAATAGCTTGGTACGTGCTCAGAGCAAATAAAAAAATCAAGAGAGAATGTTGTGAACAAACAAGTGAAGCCAACCAAAACTACGCCTCGCCGTGTACAGAAAATTACACACACATCCAGGTAACTATGAAACTACGCCTTGGCTTGTCAGTCAAACTATGGCGGCTCAACAGCGACGCACTCACACATGTATAAAAAACCGGCTTCACTTGACTGTTCAACGACGTTCTCTCTAGATTTTTTTATTTGCTCTGAGGGTACGTGAGACATTGACATTGTTCGCACATCAAGTACTATAATTTTTACAGTCGAAATGTTCGGAACACAATGATGTACTTCATGGTCGAGATTCACGAGCATGAAGTACAACATTAAGTACCTATACATATAAAAAATAATATGGTACTTGATGTGCGTGAGTCATTACGCGTATGTCAAAGTCAATGTCTCGCGTGCCAAGCTATTTTTTACAAGGTATAGATCAACATGGCTTCAAGATAAGCAGTATATTATTATAAATGTTATTCCATCGCGTTTTGAATTTCAGTCCGCTCGCTGTATGGACACCATGACTAAATTTTTCTACATGAAATATAGTCGGTATAATAATTATTATCTTATCTTGGGTCTTATACAGGGATCTTCAGAAAGGATATAATCATTTTTTTGTACTTTTTAGCCCACTAAGTACAAAACCTTAGTCTTCCCCTTCCACTTTTTACAATAGAATGTATTAAGCCAATAGCATTTAGAACATAATTATGCCAAAAAGTCAATCGCTTGCCTCCCAATCGTGAGGTTGAGGGTTTAGATCTCGCTTCCGTGCAATTTCCTTAGAAAATGTTTATGTAGGTATGAATTTTCACTTTATTGGCTTTTTGGTGAAAAAAATATCGTCAAGCAACCTTCATCGCTGCATGCGTCTGTAGAAGAAATTCAAATAAGTATCCGTATCCACTATACTGCAATGGACTGGAGTGGTGGATAAGGTCCAATTGCCCTTCAATGATAGGCCTTTGTTTTTTTAAAGCAGTTGATTTTTTTCGCGATTTTAAGATTTGTCCCATAGTAATGGTTAATCTTCATGAAGAGTAAAGCGACATCCTACAAGATGTTCGTCGTTTCAAAAATACTCTTTTTACTATAATAAAACTCGGAAGTTTATAGCTTTTACATTTTAAAAAGTAATGTGAAAGATATTCAGAGAATCTGGAAAATGGGATGGACATTTTTAAAATTTTAATGTTATTATAACAGTTAAAATGATATGCTGCGGGATTTTGTAGAGAAAATGTTTTATATTAAAAGCTTCTGCGAATTGTGCATCGACCAAAATGTTGATGAAAAGATAAAATTTTCATCACATCAATTTTCAAAATGGAGAAGGTAAACTCGTTTAGTGGGTTGTCCAGAAGTAGTGTAGTAAGCCAATAGGAGGTGATTCAGACAATCATTATGAACAACATTTAATAAAGGACTAACTCAGAATTTGAGAAAAAAAGTCAGCTGTCTCACTAATTTTGTCGATTCCAAGTAGAATTATTGTATGGATCAGCAGATTTTTTTCTCGAATTTCTGGTTGGTCTCACATTAAAAGTTGTCCATAATGAGAGTCTGATTGACTCTCTTTCGGTTTAGTACAGGGCAAGCATAACGCTGTATAGTTTACATATAAATCTATGTTTTGAATAAATATTTAGTGTATTTCCGCTATCTTGTTGTAGGCAAATAAGTTTAAGGGCATTAAGTGCATTAAGGACATTTATATATAAAAAAATACAAATAATTACTAATATTACAATAATTGTACATTTAAAAACTTACAAAATAGATAAAATAATAATAAATAGCAGGGGCGACTTTGTGGCGAGTCGTCGGTGAGTGGCGACACCGCGAACCCTGATTCCCTGGGGCTAAATGAGACCCCTGACTCCTCTCTTGCCTTAACCGGCCGGCTTGGAGTGGAAACCGCAAGAGCTAAGAACTTAAACTCCAGGGTGGAAGTGTTAAAGGGCATAACGCCGCGAGTAGCGTCTAGTGAAAGCGCAGCACACCTATCGATACCCTACGCCGTCCACACCAATGTTGCCCCTCCGGCGCCAAATTACGGTAGCCTTTATGAGGGGCCCATTTAGTGGATGGCAAGTCACCACCCGCCTAAATATTTTGAAATGAGGCATTACTTGTACAACATCTGAAAAATCTACATTAATGTATCTGTTATATGGTGTACAATAAAGATATTATTTGTTTGTTTGTACTTGGCGGGTGCCGCACCTCATTCCATAGACCAGCTTATAATCCCTTGATAATTCATTAAAATAGCCCAAGAAGTACCTATTCCCTGTCTTTACAATAGTTTCCCTTTTTCTATCACCCAAAATGTGTATTTTTTTACTTAATGATTGTAAAAGGGCCTCTTGGTGTTGGTTTCGGCCCCATCAATGCCCTCCAAAGATCCGGGGCAACCCGTGAGTTGTAAAACAAATAAATATCACTTATTTTCACTACACTTTATTATATATTTTTTTATATAATATATATATTATCTATTTTGTAAGTTTTTAAATGTATAATTATTGTAATATTAGTAATTGTATGTACTTAATTTTTTTTTATATCAATGTCCTTAATGCACTTAATGCCCTTAAACTTATTTGCCTACAACAAAATAGCGGAAATACACTAGATATTTATTCAAAACATAGATTTGAAGATGAATTTTCGCAAAGTAACGCCTGATTCAATCAACTAGTTTACATTTTCCAAGTGCGCAAATCGTTTTGAGTCCACATTTCTCACACGCACATCAAGGGTGTGAGTGAAAGTCCTTGTCTGAGACAGTCGTTCGTCTAATACAAACTTAAGCCATGGTGGTCTAGAGGTAGTGAGTCCCGCCTTACAATCGTGAGGTCGTGAGTTCTAATTCCCGGTCCCATACCAATGAGTTCTTAGGAATTTATGTACGGAATTTCACAACACTGGCTTTCAGTGAAGGAAAACATCGTGAGGTTACCTGCATACATCCTTTGAAGAGATTCGACGGCGTATGTGAATCCACCAACCCGCACGGCCAGCGTGGTGGATATAGCCCAACCACCCTTCGTGGGTAGGCCTACGTCCTGCAGTGGACTATTAAAAAAAAGGCTGATACAGTATAGTACAAGTTTAATGGATATACTCGTAGTACTGGTACAGTACAGTACAAGTTTGATGGATATAGTATAAGCTGTAGAGTCGAACAATCAAACACTTTATGCTCGGAACTACTATTTATTGTACTTGGTTATACAAACGTCAATCTTATTCTATCGTTGGCGACAGACTGCCGGGCCTTCCATCTCGCTAAGGTGCGAGTTCTACTATAAACAATCACTTTAACAATAGGCCTTCTCCAACACTCGCTATTTTGCAATTCCAACGATATCATTTACTGTATCTGAAATAATATCTTCAATTTAATTCTAAATTCGCGAAAAGATCTAAAATCTGTTAAAATGTTTGGTTTGCCTATTTGTCGAATCAAAGAGATTATACAAATAATAACTCGCGATGCCGCCCTTCGAATTGTGGAGGAATTAATTTTGCGGGGCTCGATAATAAATCGTCGCGCGCCGTTGAGATACGATCGTTATGCTTGTTGAACTTTGTTTGACTTCTGCAGCGTTGTAGAATAAATCGCTTCGGACTTGGACGTCATATTTTGTCGATCGAAGCGAAGCGACATATTTTTTTACGAAGTCTGTGCTATGCAGTCTGTGTCTGTGCTTCCACATGATGATTTTACTTTCTTCTATCCGTATGTTGACAGTATGCCTACAGTTTACAGATAGCATTTTTTAACAAATCTCGATGAAACGGGGGAGAGTAGAGAGGAGGAGTAAGTACGTTATAAAGGAGATAAATTCGCTGTCGCGCTATTTATCAGCCAATTTCGATGATATCTGGCGAGGTCGTTTAGTATCTATATCCTAACAATATTAGCGAGTAGAAACCAACTCAACATTTCTGATTCGTACTCCCAGGGAATGGAACAGTCGTCTTACGAGTACTTTCCTGTTTCCTAAGAGACAATCTAAAGCTTTTCAAGGTCAGAGTGAATAGGTATCTTCTAGGTATGCGTGCTTCATCTTCGACCACAACGTCGCTTACCATCAGGCAAGGTGGTGGTCAAGCGCGGACTTATTCGCGATAAAAAAAATCAGTCAAGAACGAGTCGAGATTAGGCTTGTAGGAAGAGATGTACGTGCCGCGAGTTCTACTCAAATCCCGAGTAAATAGGTATATTCTAGGTAAACGTGCTACACCCTAAACCGCAAATATGCTTAACATTACTCAGTATGTAGTCAAACGCAAACCTACACGGAATAAAAAAAAAACTAAAAGTGTTTGACTTGATAGGCACCAATTCGGTTTTCATCAGTACTCGCGTCTACCAAGTAGTTGGTACCTTGGCTGCTGATTAAAATCTTATTGTTATACTCCATAAAATTTAACTTGATCTCTGCGACAGCTGTCAGAAAAATCACGCCTATGAAGTCCTGAATTTCTCAATAGTACAGACAGTACCTGTCAATGTCATACTTTATGGGCATGCCAATTAGTGATGGGCGACGAATGATCGTGACCACACAGTTTTAGATAGAGTTTTATTTAAAATATCGATAGTTTATACTAACGATATTTTAAATATTAAAACTTAATTTATCATTAATTTTATTGTATATTTTAATATCATAACATTTTTTACATATGTTATTAAATTAAACCCAATTATATGTTACATTAGCATCGATAATAGTGATAAACGTCGATAAATACTACCGTTACATTATTACGAGTATTTAATTAATATCATAACATTATTTACATGTGTACATACTTGATCTTAAGTAATAGTAAGTAAATAAAATCCTATTTCTCACCTTCAACTACTCATTCGATTTTATTACAGCATGGTTTGAAAATCGATTTTTTCCACCACTATCTCAACTCTAAAAATGTCAATGTTCTATGTCAATGTCACTGTCGCAGAGATCAAGTTAAATTTTATAAAGTATAGTTCACCGTAACGTCACGACGGTTCTCTTTTTGCACACACTATAGATGAATATGTCTAATATTTTTGAAAATCTCACTGAGAAAACATATATTTTTTTAGTCATTTAGCTTACTTATAGATAAATAAAATTGGTCGTGATTCTATGAACTATCGAATCATAGACCCAAACGGATAACATCAAATTACCTATTTGTCGAATAACGCAGAACGATTTTGCCTTTGAATTTCACAGGAATTAATTTTACAGGGCCCGATAATAAATCGCCGTTGAGATATGATCGTTACGCTTGTTGGACTTTGTTTGACTTCTGCAGTGTTGTAAAATAATAAATTGCTTGGGACGGTAAATTTATTTGTCTGGAAGTTTTTAACGTTTCCCTTGAAGGACTATCTTTATGAATACATTGTTGTTTTTAGCTAGATTTTACTGCTGGTTATTAAAATGTTGTATTTTATTATTAAAAGTTCAGTGATGCTATGAAAAGTTGATTTGGGTATAACTACTTCCTATCTTTTTTACAGCAGCCTGAATCTTGAATCTTCTATACTGCTCAAATTTAATCGACGCTATGTTCAGCTCAGTTTCAGTTTATTTGCCGACAAATGGGTGTCACAGACACACTATTGAATAGTCCAAAACAAATTACAATTACTCAACGTTTACAAATTACTCACGTTAAATCATAATTCATTTCATTTCATTTTTCTACATTCTTAAAACCAAGTTGATTTCAGTCAAATATAAACATTAAACACAATTAACAACCACATTATGCCTAAAAAAGTAAATACAAAATACAAGACTAAACACAACAAGGTGCCACTTTATGAGTGATGAAAACCTACAAAACCAAATGCCCAATTGCCCATCCACTTTGGTAGATTTTTGGTAGATTTATGATAAAATATTGAGATTTATTTTTAGGTTTGTATCTTATTAGCCTACGTATTCAAGTAGACATTGTATTTGAGAAGATTACCATAACATTTGCCAACAATTCAAGTCACTTATGTTACGTGTACATATTTGGATGTTTTTTTGATAATTAAAGTAATGTAAATGGTGTTGCCGTGTAAAATACATCTGTTATCATTGAATAAACTGAAATTTAAATTGATGTTAGTAGTTTTATTATTTTTTAAATAAGACGCCCACTGCTTGACTTCGGCCTCCCGGATAACGGGATTTCACTCTCTCCCCCTCTCTCACCCCTATTTCCATAAGAACAATTCTACGAGGTTCCGTCTTTCGCGATCGAAATTTTAAAAGTTATTGTCTACCTTGCTGGTAAACATCCTTCACTGCGTTTGCCGACCCGTGGTCTCGATTCGAGAAAAAAGGATGCCGTGACTCGACCCAACAGAACATTTTTGCAAATTTTCTTCTCTAAATGATACGCGCTTCAGAAATATAGTGCTTTTTTCTTTATGGTAGTATTTGTAAATTTGGTTCAAAATGTTTGGTTATATCTGAGTTTGCGGTCTGTTGGGCCGGGGCCCCTCGGGTCTGGGGCCCGTGGCATTATGCCAGCCCAGCCACCCTATAGTTGCGGTACTGGGTATAGCATGAAACCAAAAAATATCACGGGAGCAAAGCCGCAAACAAAAGCTTAATCGTTATCAATTAATAATTTAGTACGTAGTAAGTTTGCCATATTTATAACATTTCTTATAATTTTAAATAAGTATTGGTATTAAAATTAGAGTATTAGCTCGCGGGCTCGTCTCGTATAGCACACTGTGCTATTCGAGACGAGCCCGCATGCTAGTGTGCTATTCGAGACGAGCCCGCGTGCTAGTGTGCTATGCGAGACGAGCCCGCGTGCTAGTACTCCAATCTTGAGAAAGATCACCAAATGCGATTGAAACTATAGTAGCAGTTTTCTACTAAAATTACGCGTGAGTAACACCTGTGCTTTACTTATTTAAAATGTGCGAAAACCACACTAGTTTCTATAGATAAATTTCTTATAAGGCTCTATATTAAAGTATTGATCTAAGATATCGTTGTCTATGTACTATTATGATGAAACTGAAGGCGCGAGTACAGAGGTTCATTAAAATGTCGCAACACGCCGGAGTAGGGCTGAGTGGCCACGGCAGGACTTGCGGGTCTTCAAGAGGTTCCCATAGACTTAGCAAACTGGTAGAACAGACCACACATTTAGCTTATAATGATAGCCTCGGTGGCTCAGTGATTAGTGACCCTAACTTCTGGGTCAAAGGCGTGGGTTCAATCTCCACACAGGGCAAATATTTATGTGATGAATATAAGTGTTTGCTCTGCGTCTGGGTATCATTAAGCTACTATCTAAATAAGTATGTATTTAAAAATAATTAATAATATGTAGTATATCAGTCTCTGGCAGCTATATCACAAGCTTTGCTTAGTTTGGGGTCAGAGGCCGTGAGTAAGATGTCCCCACATATTTATTTAATAAAATAAAAAAGTTGGAATATGAAATAGTTTAGTCCATAAATATTATAATGATTGCTATAGAAAAACAAAATGTAACATACTTACCCATAATTATAATTAATTCATTTTATCAGCAGTCAACTTAAACAAAAATAAGGTTTGTATGAGATTTAGGACGCCACAAATAGACGTGATGATACAAACATTACATCAGCTCTAAGACGTCTCTCGCTGGACATTAGTCTCTTTTACGGATTACTAAAAAATATACCTGTTGAAAGCAGCTTACATGCAACGCGATCCTGTGGTCTAAATCAAGCTGCTTATCTGCTTAGTTGGCAAGTACAACGCTCTTATAAGAAAGATTTCAAATACATATTTTGTACACACTTATTAATATTGACGTCTTACAATAGTTCTCTGCGAAGAGTTCTCTCTTTTACTTTCGTTTCCAAAATCTGTTAAAAATACATTAAAATTGCCCCATTTTAAGATTCACGGCGCTACTAACGTAATCCTATTATAGAGATTTAAACATATACACATCAACCGTCTTACCACAAAAAGTTTTACGCACGCCTTAGACAAAGTTTAGTTAACAGTACAAATTGTACGGTTAAATAGTGTCTAAAGCGTGTTTACATCTTTTGTGGTAAGACGGCATATTTTGAACTCCCACCTTTTTGGTACAACAGTTAAAACAAATACAGTAGGGGTATACGCATTACTTTATTTTGTCTCTTCTATACAGGGTCAAAGTTTATCTGGCTCTATATTGGCTACGTAGAGTAGCGTCTCATTAAAGCGCAGCGAGGTGCACTCTGGCCCGTGCAGTGGCGGTAGAGGCTCTGCTTACAAACGTACTATTGCCTCTACAACCAGACCACTGTACACATTTTATGTTTAAATAAATATAATTTTACACTTAAACTATACTTATTAGAATAAGTATAAAATTTCAAACAGTGAAAACTTCCGTTCGAAGTTTTTTTTAAATAGCAACTTTAGATAGGATATTTTAGTTTAGATAGGTTTATTTAAGTTTAGATTGGTTCATTTAAATTTAGATAGGTTAGTTTTGTTTATTTTTTATGTTATTCAAGTTTTATAAATAGTAGATACGATGTCTTAAAATAGCTAAGATTATCTACCTACACTACGACTACATAGAAACCATTGGATTAATTATTATAACACTAGCTTTTACCCGCGGCTTCGCCCGCGATATAATTTAATTTATGTTTATCTTGTCAAAAAAATATGGTAACTAATACAGTAAGTGCGCCACAAAATATTAGCCCCAATTCAATGTGAAACGGTACACAAATATTGTAGCAAATAATCATTTCAAACCCCAAAAAACAGCCAATCTCAACTAATTTGTTTCGTCATCGTTATCATCCGCAGTTTTCTTTGGCCTATACCCAACAGTGGGTACTGTTGGGTATATGCCTCTCTCTTGCAGTGCCATCTGCCTCGGCTCTTTACCGGTCGTGACCAGGGTCGACCGGCGGTATTGATGTTATCGTCGAGATAGTCGACCCATCTTGCTGCCGCGCCGCACATAGCTGAGCACTCTCACCTATTCAAGTACCCTAGTTGACCAGCTTGGTCACCACCGTCTTTCTCGCTCAAGAAGCGCTGGTCGAATTGGTTGCCACGCCATTGTGAACGATGTTATACGCAGGGCTTTTGCGACCGCCAATATCGCAGCCGTACTCTAACCGAATCGGTTTGCGCGTGGTGATGGCAAAAGGCCTGACGGTATGAAGCTGGTCCCATGGAAGTGTAGACGGCCCTTAGTATGGGACGCGACTTGCGTCGATACTTTGGCGCCGTCAGCGGAGCAGCACAAACGGCGCAAATATGCTAACCTCGGCAGTGGTTACATATTTGAGCCGTTTGAAATTGAGACATTGTGCGCGTGTTGGCCGGGTGCTCATCTTGTTTTCAAAAGTCTTTCTGAGCGTCTGATGTACCCGCCGCGTGACCAAAATGCTGGTGTTTATTTGGCTCAACGTATAAGCAGCATTGCCAAGCTGGTTGGCAATGCTGCCAGCATGCTGGGCACGCTGCTAACTGGCAGTGGGCTTGAGCATTTAGAATATCTTTAGACCTTCTAGGATCTGCGGATGATCCAATTGCTTGATATGTAGTAGTAGTTTATGAAGTTTTACATTATAAGTCTGTATTTAGTGGTAGTTAATAAAGGCACTTGCTCTATAAAAAAAATCAAGTACCTTGCACCTTGTTGCCACTGTTCAAACCTAACCCGATATCAAAATACCTTATACTTATAAATGCTTCTGTTGATAAAGATAAGGTTAGAGTGTACCCGCCCATAGGTTCCCGCCTTGTCGTGGCAGGAGAACTTAGTAGCCGAGGCTTATGGGCGGCGCGGGAATCCCAGGTAGAGCCGCTTCTCTATGGGTTTTTTCTGAGACAGCTAAGAAGGCGGCGCTCGAGGTCTCCCGATTCTTTTTGGTCTTTTCCCCCTAGGCAGTTTAGAAGTTGGCACTCGTCGAGGTTGGGCTGCTTTTCTGGGGTTTTTAAATATAGCAGCTGAGAGGATGGCCGGCAAGTTGCGTGCCTCATGAGGAGTGCCGCAACTGAGCCGGGCTACATTTTTATCACTGTTCAATCCTAACCAAACCAACAGAAATTTATGTTCGTGTCAAGGTCACAACTCAGAATCAAGGTTAATAACCTTAGTGTCAAGATATTCATACTAATGCCATACTACTTTTAAAAATCAAGTCGATCTGTTTCTTCGTATATTAGCATGGATTTTCATCTCATCTTCTCTTAACTTTGGCTCTTACATAGAGTCCAAAGCCGAATTAGCCTCCAAAAAACTTGGTGTTCTCTCTAAGGTGAGACGGTATTTCACACCTGAGCAACTGCTTAGTCTTTATAAAGCGCAAGTCAGGTCTTCGTGGAATACTGCTCTCACCTTTGGGATGGCTCTGCCAAATGTCAACTGGAGGCTCTGGAGTCGATTGAGAGGCGAGCCAGGAAGCTGATTGACAACGAAGCCTTGACTAAGACGCAGCTGCAAAGTCTTGAGCATCGTCGCAAGGTAGCGTGTTTGTCGGCCTTTTACCGGATACACTTCGGAGAGTGCGCCCAGGAGTTGCACAATCTGGTCCCCCCTGCCCCTTTATTCTATCGTACGGCTAGACGGACGCGACCAAAGCGCCACCCTTTTATGGTGGACATTCCGCGCGTTAGAACCAAGCGTTTCGAATCCTCATTCCTCATACGAACAGCCAGAATGTGGAACGCTTTGCCTGGGTCTGTCTTCCCGTTAAGTACAACGTGAGTGTCTTCAAATCCCGAGTAAATAGGTATCTTCTAGGTAAGCGTGCTACAGTGTGTAGACCGCACATCTGCTTAACATCAGGCAGTGTGTAGTCAAACGCGAACCTATATGAAAACAAAAAAAAATCTGTACCATAAAGGTAGAATAAAGAAATTTGTTTAACCTCTAATGGTGGTATAATTAAAAAATATTTTTAATGTCAGACGAAATGACGGCCCAGTATTAAACGTCATTGTAATATGTAGCATGGCAAAGGAAAAACTATTTTGTCCAATTTTAATGTCAGTTGTCATTGTCAATTCATACTTTATTTCCTCTTCAAGGAGCTATAATGGTGGAAAGACAATTAGTCCCTTTGCTATGCTAAGCGAGACATTTATAAAAGTCTGCAGTCAATGTATGTCACCTGTCATCTAATTACGTTTTGTGAATCCATGTTAGGCCCAATCAACCCATTTATGAACGCGCCATCGTAAATTTAATAGCAACGTAAAAAGTGTTCTCTCTATCGAATGCCGAAAGTTAAAAAGAAACAGAAATAGTCTAATTAACTGTTATAATTACGATGGTGTCTTCAAAATTGGGCCTTTTAGCGTCGTAGTGATAGGTGACAGTTTCGCTAACGCAAGATATTGTCATATCCTACGGGAATTATGCAATTTTCGGGATAAAATGTAGCCTATGTCCTTTCTCAGGCTCTAGACTATCTGTGTACCAAATTTCATTGAGATCGGTTCATTAGTTTTGGCGTAAAAGCGCGACAGACAGACAGATAGACAGACAGACAGAGTTACTTTCGCATTTATAATATAAAATATATAATTAAATTAAATTAAATAAGTAAGGATAATATATTATCAGTATGATGATATCCAAGGACTGCTCATCGATTGATTTGACAGATATTCGATCGACAGTTGTTTATTTTGACATTCTTGCAGCGCACGCTAGAGTAGCTCGCAGATGGCAGAATTTTCCTACTTACTCAACATTTATCGTTATATTTTGGACAATTCACAAAATATCTTTATAAATTGTAGCCTATGTGTTATTCTGATGTATAAGCTATATTATTGCAAAGTTTCATCTCAATCTGTTCAGTAGTTTTTGCGTGAAAGAGTAACAAACATCCATACATCCATCCATCCATCCATCCATCCATCCATCCATCCATCCATCCATCCTCACAAACTTTCGCGTTTATAATATTAGTAGGATATCAAAAACTACCTAAAAATTGGCCCAATTTTGAATCTACGCCGCTAAAGACACAAACACAAGTTATTATTATAGCCTGAATTTGATTTCGATTTTCAGGTTAAAAAAAAATACGTTACAGCATTATTTTACTATACTTTGTCTTCTCTATTTCTTATGGAGCTCTACCCGTCTCTATATTACCCACGTAGAGTAGCGTCTCATTAAAGCGCAGCGAGGTGCACTGTGGCCCGTGGAGTGGCGGTAGAGTCTCTGCGCTTACCAACATTATTATGGTCTCTACTAGGCTCACTGCACATTTTATAAAGCAAAAAAAAAATTGTAGTGATTCTCAAAATGACGGGCTCTTACTGATTCAATTTATTCTTCTATTGAATTTTATCTAGACTTATAAGTTTTATAATTTTTCCTGTATTTTTTTTTAATATCAAATGCACTTTTTTTTTAATTGTGATGTTGAGGTATCTCGGATTTTCTTACTACTAACTACGCTGAACAACGTCTTAGTCGACTTTTCACTATACTCCACACTCTTCGTGCATACAAAAGTTTCTGAACTAGAATTTCTCTATATTTTCGCAAAAATGTTGATTTAACATCCGTCGATTTCGGATAAAGCACGTTGGAAAATGTTGAGCTATTAATTTACACCATATTTTTGGGTGAAAATTTCAATACCCACAATTCTACACTTACTCGACGAACTGAAAATTGGTGGCTATTTTTATTAGTTTTATTATGCTACACATGTACTTTACCAGCCTTTTACACGAATACCTACTTAGTTTTTATGTTACAGAGTTATTCAAAAAGGCTGTACTAAACCAAAAGAGTCACTCCTTTTCGGTCTTGTGAAACCGTCAGACAGTGAATTCTGAGCCAGTATTGACACATTTTTTTTTAATTATTGACAACTATTACGATGAGGCCAATCCAGAGTTCGAAAAAATCAACTGTCCCGTCCAAAATTGCTACTATAGATCGAAATAATGAATAAAACTACCGATTTTTTTGAGTATTCCGTGTTGCCTCTTAGTAAAAGATTTTTATCACCTTCTTTCGAGTAAATATATCTTGTATATATCGGTTCACCTACCATATTTTTTTAATTGATTCATTTGACTATATCCTAGATAGACGATAGCCACGTCTTGTTAACATATTGGCTACTAGCGATCCGCCCCGGCTTTGCACAGGTGTATTATACATAACTTTCCTCTTGAATCGCTCTATCTATTAAAAAATAAACCGGATCAAAATCCGCTGCGTAGTTATAAATATAATATAAGCATGCATAGGGACAGACAGACAGCGGGAAGCGACTTTGTTTTGTAAGTGATGAATTGGTGTTGCAAAAGGCCAATTCACTATTTTGGCAATATTCATACCTACAATGGCCTGCATGTAACCAAACTATTTTAAGTGCACATAAAAATTAAAACAGCCGTTTAGACTGCAAAATGCACCAAGTACGTCAGAAAAAATACAGATGAACATTTATATTTGTCCAATTAGCTTTCGCAAAAATATCAAACGAACCGGAGGATACATACCTTAGAAACAGAGAAAGCTGTTAACAAAGACATAGGTACTTACTTACCAAAATTACAGTTAAACCAGAAACGTCAATCTTTTTGGAAGAATATAGACGCTATTTTCTTAAGTAATCTTACAGATTCTGAGCATAATAATCTACTCAATCGACTTTACAAGTTGGCTTTTAAGCTCGAAACATACTATCGGACGCGGCTTACGGACGCGACTGACAGCCGCGACTTAGCAATGTGCACAGTCTTAAGACATCCGGTGTGCCAGATCGCTCTCGGACGTCCGAACGCTCAAGGTCGTCCGAAGGTGACGTCCGCGACTTATGTCCGATAGTGTGCACGGTTCAGTGTACTTTCATAGTCTAGGTCGCGGCTGTCAGTCGCGTCTATAAGCCGCATCCGATAGTATGTTTCGAGCTTTACTCAAGGATCAATTGTTACTGGCTCCTTAGAAATAGACAAAATTATAAACAAAACCCTATATAGCAAAATGTATTTGCTGTAGTTTTGGTAAATAGGTTAAAGGTTAACTTCCATCTTTAAAAAAAATATACCTAGCCACAATTCTCTTAAAAGCTTCTCACAAATCCTTAACAGTCTATTCAATCGAGTATAAACATAGTTGGCTTTCACCAAGGTTTCATGATAATACACTTATTATCCTCCAGCGACTTGACTTCGTAACTTATCGACAAACATTACCCCACCATGAATAATTCATAACGAGTCTTCATAAGCATTCTTATTCGGAACATTATCAAAATAAATACAATTTGATGTAACAGCCACGGATTTTTATGTATTTTTTGGTATCCAGACCTGAGCGGGGTACGACTGCAGACAAACGAGTCGTAAATAAATTATAACGATACAGATTTATTTAGTTATCAAAAATACTCAATTTCAAACACTTGCTGCGCTCCCGCTTAGTAAATAAAAATACTGTTATTGCTATTATTTCCCATCTCTAATTAAAATCTGCCAAAGATAAAGACGAATAAGTATAGGTAAATAATATATCAAGGTATTCTAAAATCAAAAACGAATTAAGAGTATAAAATGATATTATATTTGGTATAAAATTTCTAAAACGTATAAAGTAATCAGGTACGTACGTGTTAATTCTAAAATAATAACTTACCTATAGCTAAGTTGAATATAAAATGATAATTATGTAAGCAAAGTTTTATAAAATTGAATGAATATTAACATATTACACTTATTACGAAGTGGATAGTTATATTTTTGTATGAAATCGTTTTATTGGTATTTGCACACGTTTGAATATCATCTTTATTATCGTTATTTACGGTCTATAAAATAATATCTCAATTGCTTTAGCGGCTATTTTGCAGTCATTATATAACGTTAGTCACACCAGTGCGACTAATGTTTTGTATCTATACAATTAAAAAACAACAAGTATACTTTTAAAAATATCACTTCACAATATATAATAACACTTATTATATTTGGAGTAAACAGATCTTACAAAAAATTGGTATAGATTCTAAGACAATCATGAGGTTAATTCTAGGTTTTTTTAAGTTCAAATATACGGATGTTTATAGATAAGTTTCTTCTACAACACTATCCAAGAGCTGTATGTGTCGTTCTTGTTTGTAATTATCCGATGAAGCTTTTACCGACTGCTTTTCCGATCGGCGTTTGGTAGCATTGTCTTTATTTTGTTCTGCTTCCAAGTGGACATCTGCTGTAGTGATAATGCAAGTACCATAGTGTTCTGCATTTGATTCTTCTCGTTTTTCGATGTAAACATCCGCAACGGTGCCGGAAGATATTTTGTGATTCACCAACTTCTTTTCCGATTTATCTTTGGTGACATTGACTTTATTTTGTTCTTTTTCCATGTGGACGTCTGTTTTAGTAGCAATGTAAGTACCATAATGTTTAGGTTTTGGTTTCTCTTTTTCTTCTTCTTGCTTTTCTACGGAAACATCCGCAATGGTACTGAATGGTGTTTTGTGATCCTCTGTTACATAATTATCTTGTAGCTCTACGTGAATATCTGCGATTGTAATCGGCTGTATACTATTATCAGATATTAAAGAGTCTTGGCTGACACCACGCTCTATTTTAGGATTCTGTTTTTTGTTTTTATGAGCGTAATTATTTCTAATTTCTGGTCGAGGTGATATTTTGAATCTTCCACGATTAATTATCTTCGTTTGACAATCAGTTAGTTTATCACGAATGACTTCCAAATAATCGTCGGCAGTTGAATCTCCTCCTGGTTGGTCTAAGAGAAGTAAGGAAAGTCTCTGAGCTTGCTCTAAATATATCATCGCCTGGTTGATATCATCAAATTTTTCACTAGATCGAGCCATAGCGATGAAGTGCGGAATAAAAAACTTTAGTACTCCGTGCCGTCGTTCCATCCCCAATTTTTTGGGAAATTTTATCTGTAAATAAAATATTATTTTGTTATAATTTTTGATCGGGTCGCATTACATTGTTAACATTTTCTTAAGTTTTCTCTGTATGTTTTTAAGAAATGTTTTCAGTGGAAATGATTTTATCGTGCTTCACACACTAGGTGTATAGGAACTTTCTTTTTTATGATAAACATTACAAAAATTGACGCGTTCGCAGGATTCATTTCATTTTCATTGATTAAGCAATGCGCCATTTCTCGTTAATGGTAAGAAGTTCTAATAATTTCACATTAAGTGACTGACCGGTTTAAAGCAGTTCTCACAGATGGCGCTTCCAACAACGTAGTTAACTAGTTGGTTAAAATTATATACATTCTCTAATTCGACGTCTTCGCACACAAGCGTTTCTATTTTAATTTGGACAAAGCATCTGGGCCGGAATCCCAGAAGGATGCAGGTTCAAATCCTGTGAACGCGTCAATTTTTGTAATGTTTATCATAAAAAAGAAAATGTTTTCAGTGACTTTAAAATGGCCTATTAATTAATATTTTACATGTGTTTTAGCAAACAGTGTAGGTATAAGACAAAGCATATAAAATTTATGTTTTTATATTATTAGCTTTTTTATACAGTGCTGACAAATAATCATTTATTTTATGATAAAAATACAGTAGCAAAATTGCTGCCTTTGTGTGAGTTCTTAATATTATTTCGATATGAGCTATAAATTTAATATTATCTTTTACGGTCTTGATAATTTTTCATTTCATATCAACGGAGAAAGGAATTTGTACTGCAAAGTGGTCTACATATTTAGCTGATCATAGGCGATAAAAACCAGACAAGTACGAGTCAGGCGCGCACATCGAGGGTTCCGCACAAATTCTGAAGATTGCACAAAATTGGGAACTAAGTTGTTAAAACCTCAGGGCATAACTATGATTTGTGACTAATTTCATCGATAAAAAGATTTTTTTTTTAATTCTTTTGTCATACATTGAAAATTCCGAATCGTGAAAATAAGTAAAATCCTATTTCCTCTTTTTCTAGCCTCTCGGTTGGCAGTCAGCTTTTTGATTTTTTTCTTGACCAGGGAAAGCCTAAACAGTTGTTTGACAGTCTTAATGCGTGTCCATTCCCGGATGGAAAACCTATTTTAGTTTGTGCTATTGAAGTTCTTTCATAGGATACCCTACATGATACGATTAACCAACTCACTGAAATTTGGGCCCATATTTTTTGCATTTAGGCTCAATTTTTTTGTGACAAAATTAAAAACGTACAATTTTTTAGACATTTTCTTATATCTTGTACTCTAAAATAATGCTCCTTGTTAAATTTTATAGTTCCATGTCGACGGAAAGTAATCTATAGGTTTTGATTCCCTTTTGAGTGTCAAAATAAGCGGTTTTCTACGATATAAATGTTTCCTGTTGTCTGAAAGGAATCGCCAAGAGTGATGAGGCCATTTTATATTCATATTTTTTGTCATTTATGTGTAAATAGTGTTTAATTTTTGATTTGTGGTTATAAATAAAGAGTTTTATCTGTTTGTCTGTCTCTAATTTTTTTATACGATAACTGATAAGTTTGACTTTTTCACAACTGCCATCGTATTTGGCTTAAATTTCAACTCGATTTCTTTACGCGTTTCCGAGATAAAAGGTGACTCAAAAAAGCTTAAATCACGGATGGACAGACAAACGGACAAACTGACAACAAAGTGATCGTATAAGGGTTCCGTCTTTTTTCTTTTTAAGGTACGGAACCCCAAATGTAAGCATTCATATCAATCTTATATGTAGAAATGCATATACTTACACTCGTCCTGATTTTTCTCTTTGGTTTTCTAGAATATTCTTGATTGTCGCTCGCGGCTGCTGCCAAATTGGGACTTGAGCGGTTCAAAGGGTTCTTGCAAGTTAGAATTTCAAACAATTTTTGGCTATCAAAAGTGGGATAAAATCCTATACTATTATACTTTAGTTTGTCTATAGCATACAGCATATGCACCACAGGAGCTTCTATGATATCTTTCAACTTCCACTGCAATAATAAAAGCACTGACGCGGGAATGTTTTCAAATTCGTTGCAGTTGTCTATAAAGTAATTTGGCAGTCTTGCTTTACTAAACTGTTTGTAAAAGCTTTCCAAAAACGATGTCAACGATTCTCCCAAACGGTCCTCGGGCCATCTAGCAAAATTATCTTCACACTGCCAAAAAAGGTGGTTTTTAATATGACTCGAATCTATTCCAACTAGCATATCGTTATCCAAGAACGTCTTGTGCAATAACAATGTGAATAAGTAACATCTTATTTGAGAATGTGCTAATAAGCTCTCCAGATAACGTTCTGATTCTGGGAAAGTAATTTTCCATTTTAAATTTTTTTCGGGATTAATCTTTTCTTTAGGATTGGATTTTTCTTTAGGTTTCTGTCCAATAGGAACTAACAAGCATCCAAAGTCGCTCGCTCTGTTGATCATATTAGGTTCAGGCCATTTATATTTATAATTGTTTCTAGGATTTTGTACTGTTTTTCTTTCTCGAATAATCCATGGGTTAGCAGCATTTGGCCATGGAGCAGTCAGGCCTGGAATAATTTCATAACCCTTTTTCAAGAAATCTTTAAAAGAGTCACAGTAAATAGTAGCTGCATGTGTCATTGCGTTTCTAATCGAGACTTGGGAAAATCCTAGTGCCAATCCTAAGTCTTGTTTGAAGTTGACAATGAATGCATTCATAAACTTTGGAGAATCAAGGTAGTATAAACGTTCATGCCGTTCCTCATAAGCGGTATCAATAGTGGTATCGTCTTCTTCATCGCTTAAGTTATAGTCTGCATTGATTGGCATAGCATCGGCTTGTTTTTTATTTTTGTCTTTATTTTTTAAAACAACAGTCCAGCATTCATCGGATAAAACGCCAGAGCTAGATGAATAGTTAGCAAGTAGTTCAATTCTTTTCGGCACAGCAAACTCCGATGGTGCTGAGCCGCCACTTAAAATTGAGCTATAACCAGAAGATCCGGTCGCCGAGCTTTCTTCTATATAATAATTTTGATTATGATGTAAATGGCGGTCCTTGGCTTTTAAATATTTAGTTCCAGTGGTAGTAATTGGTTTAAGTATAGATTTTTTCGGTTTGGCTTCTGTTTGTTCTATAGAATTTTGAGAAAGGTACAATCTGTTTCTTAACTCATTGTGTTTAATTACTTGACCTGAGGTTGATGGTATATCGAGAATACTTGACGTCCTGACACTGTGAGTTTCAAAACTATTGACTGATTTATCCGTCTTGGGATCTAGGTTTAAAGGTGAATCTTCTGGTACAAATATTTTTTCATCTGTATCATCTAATTCACTTTCGATGTCAGAGGAAATACCATTATCGGGCGTATCTTTTACGACGTCAATTGTTGTTTTCTTATATAAATTATTTTTCAAAACTTCTAGTCTTTTTAACTTCATGAATCCTGAAACGATATTCAAATTATTGATTAAATTAAGTTTTATTTTATATTTCAGAAATAGGTGATAATAAGCATAAAACCACTAATTATACAATACCTAATTTCTTGCAATCTTCAAGTTGCAGCTTATAAAACGGAGCATCTAATGTCGAGCTGTAATTTGAAGTGTCTCCTGCTACTCTGGTTTCCACATTGTCATGTATAACATAGAGCTTAGGAGATGCCAGTGCTTCTAGTTGTCCTTGACTTCTCTGGTAGTTGACGTGCTCGCTAACACGTTCTAAAAGGCGGTCAGCAAAGATAACATGCTTGTTGTAACGGAACATAGCTTCATTAATTAAATTTTCCTCCTTGCTTGGTGTTTCTTTTACTTGTAGCACTTCTCTGAAAAAAAAAATACACGATCAATCAATCTATAGATTATTGTAGTTAACAACAACCAAAACGATATCAATAACCATGCTGATGCAAGATGCAAGATGAGCTCCCGTGGGCCGGAAGCTCATCTTGTTTTCAAAAGTCTTTCTGAGCGTCTGGTGGACGTGAGCGTGACCAAAATGTTGGTGTTTATTTGCCTCAACGTATAAGCCATTCCGCGTAGCAATGCTGCCAGCATGCTGGGCACGCTTTGGATTATCTTTAGACCTTCAAGGGTCTATGGATGATCCAATTGCTTTCTATGTAGTAGTAGTGTAGGTAGTTTTAGCATATTAAGTAGTATTGTATCTTATTGTAATTAATTAATAAACTAAGAAGACGGGACTGCTTAAATTATGTGTACAAAACATAAGGCTCCTACACCATTGTATAAAAAACTCTTTACTGCGATTCAAACTTTGGCAATCTGCTAGGTGTTAAAATTGTGAAACTTATTTTTTATTTCGGATTATTATTTAGTTTTAGTAGCCTACAGATGGTCAGGTTGCTTTTATGTATGTATATATATTAATTATCTTTGTTAAGTATATTTTTTGTTATTGGCAAAGGTACTTGCCCTTTGTTAACTATAACTTTAATAATATAGAAAGTATAGATACAAATTGTTTTGTTAACCGATTAAAATACTTTAGCACTTGTTATCATAATTAAAATCCTGAACCTACGTATGTTAATAATTTATTTTTTATCGTTTATTCGTTTAGATCGTTTGATCTCATCTATATTTTTATTTGTTCATCTAGAGTAAACAAAGAAGTGTTTATGTGCAATTATACATACATACATTTATCTGTATATGATGTACGATACCGTAAAAAAGTGAACTGCGCAAGAGCCTAATTGATTTGTTTTGTTATGGTTTTTTTAACTGAAGCATGTGTGGTCTTGTTTATATTTTACCATCGAAAACTCAAACTTTTATTAAATTCTAAGCATACATAAATAATGTGTAGTTAATTACCTATGTATTATTATATTATAATTATCGTAATAAACAGACCTAGAATGTCTAAGGCTGAATGTAGGTAGTGTTTCTAGATTCAAATTTTCAAAAATTTAATTTTCTATTGCTACTAATACTATACGAATACATTTATTTACAGACCACAAAAGATCTAAAGACAATCCAATTGGTCAAACCCACTGTCATAGATAGATGACTAAAAATATAATTAGTCCGTCAGAAAGATATTAACCAAAAAATATTAGACATATATGTTTGCTTTTGTCAATTAAACAAAAAAATGATGAAGTTTCGCGTAAGGTACGACTAGACTACTAAAGTACAGACTACGACAGAGAAGTGATGTATCGAACCCCCACAGGCCCCTGAATTCTTGAACTTTGACAAGGTTAATGTTTGTCATTTATTCTTGACTGGCAAAAGAAAATATACTTATTTTTATTATTCATAATATGGCTACATTTGGCCACCCACTTGCCTGATGGAAAGCGATGTTGTAGCCAAAGATGGAGTATGTAGACCTATCTTCTAGGTCTACATACTCCATTCTGCCTATTCATTATTGTCTTAAAGATACCCAGATTGTATTTGTCAGGAAATAGTGACGGAGGTACTCGTAAGACATTCCAATCCTTAGCGGTCCACATTATGAAGGAAGAAGCGAATCGTTTAGTACGAGCAGGTGGTATGTCGACTTGGTAGGGATGGTATTTAAGAGATTTTCGAGTTGTCGTTGAAAGGAGATGGAGGAATAAGGTCGTAGTGTTCGAGCGCACACTCGCCAAAATGGAGCCTATAGAAAATTGCCAAACACGCTACCTTACGCCTGTGTTCCAGGCTTTTTAGTTTGGACGCAACAAGCTAATTGTTGTCCCCGATTAGCCACACGGCACGTTTTTCAATCGAATCCAGATCTTCGAGTTGGTATTTAGCTGAACCATCAAAAAGGTGGCTACAGTACTCCAAACACGCTGGGACTCGAGCTTAGTATAAATTAAGAAGTTGTCCCAGAGTGAAATACCTCTTCACCTTATTGAAGATGCCCAGCGTTTTCCCAGCTAATTTAACTTTGGAATCCAGATAAGCACCGAAGTTCAGCTTGGGGAAGAGAGTAAGGCCCAAAAGCTCTAAGTGGTCAGCCATTTCCACACGCACATCCGTAAAAGTAGCAGGGGTAGAAAATTGGGATTTCTTGGCAGAGAATAAATAAGCTTGCGTTTTGTTAGCATTGAGATCAACAAGATTTTTATCGCTTTATTCTGCTGATGTAGAAAGTGTCTGTTTTACTCTCTCGATTAAGGCCCCACGCAAAGCTTCTATTTCCGACCACTGGCTTGAGGACTGGCTGTATATCTCTCCACAATTGTGCTGTCATCAGCATACCCAATAATTCCGGGTACAAGCATATCATTGATGTGCAACAGGAATAACGTGGCAGAGAGTACGGATCCCTGAGGAACGCCGGTCTTAATTTTAAAAAGATCAGATGTGCACCCATCTGTTACCACGCGAATGGATCATTTACTTAAAAAATCAGAATTCCAAATGCACAAAGCAATAATTAAGGGGGTAAACCATACGATGGGATAAACTATACTTGTCTAATAATTTTTGATAATTGAAAATTTGAATATTTTTTTTACGTAATCAATCATGCCTATTGACAGCGTGCTCAGCATGCTGACAACATTATCTCGCTGAAAGGAAATTTTTATATTGCTTATGCATATTAGAATTATCTCTCTGCTCTCTGTAGTCTGTCAATAGTTTAATTGGTTTAGTTTAGTAGTAGGTAGCTGTATTTTTATTTATTTTGTTCTAGTTAATAGAGGTTGGTTTTGAATGACCCTGAAGAACAGTTATACTTAGTTAAATTATTTAATCCTTGACATCGTGTGTGGGATATGGTATGACGTCAAATTGTTATAACAGTGTTATATTATATTTCTGTATCTTAGATAAGAACTTCCTAAATACATAGTTTTATTTTTAAATGTAAGATTAGAAAATAGTTGACGATAACATATCACTCTAATATAGTTCTAATGATAACAGGAGTACAATAAAATTAATAGTGATTTTAGGAATCATAATTATTAAGCCACTACATGTTTTAGATAAATAACTGTAATAGATAAATAAGTACCTATGCAAGTGCCCATCTTCAACATACGATTTGTCAGTTCTAAACAAGATTATTATAAAACTAACCGTTTATTTTCTTTTTGACAGCACCAATAGAACGTAACTGCGTCATGTTACGCAAAAGTTCACTTTAAAATGCGAGGTTTTAAAAATATGACAAATGCCTAAGTTTGCGCCTTGATCCCGTATAATAATCATCTTTGACAAATTGAGTCCATAAATGCATAGAACGTAAATTTTTAAAAACGTTTGTTATTTTATGTAATTTATAAAAAAAAAACACTGCACTTATGGACTCAATTTGTCAAAGATGATTATTAAACGGGTTCAAGGAGCAAACTTAGGCAGTTGTCATATTTTTAAAACCTCGCATTTAAAAGTGAACTTTTGCGTAATATGACGCAGTTACGTTCTATTGGTGCTGTCAAAAAGAAAATAAACGGTTGGATCTATTATAAGAAGCACAATACATAAATATAAATATTTCCATCATGCCCAAAAAGAATAAATTACGGAAACAGGTTCTGATTTGCAATTTACTAAGAAGAAACATGGTCATAGTAAGAAATTATCATATGTTTTTTCTCAAGAATAACTGTATCTTCATGCCAAATTTTTCTGAAATCTATACTATGTATAATTTTAGCCATGACAATACAATAAACACAGAAAAAGAAAGAAAGTAGGTACACCCGTGAGTCTACCCGTGACCACGATCGATGTAACTCGGACGAAACGTCGGGATGATGATGTATTTATTTATCTCGTAATTTTAGTGCGCGATTAGTCCAGTAGTACATAATAATAGAGGCAGTACAATTGCATATAATTATATTTATAGTATCATCTACGGATGTAAAATGTACCTACAATGACTGTACTAAACATTTCTCAACGATAATATTTTTTTCATAGAAATTGACTAAGTATATACTTAGGTATACACATGAAAACTATTATTGTAATACCTGGTATTACTTTCTGATATCACAATGGTTCCGTTGAATCCTATCAGCTGTGACGTGTTTAATCAGAATCAAAACTATGTGTAATCACTAATCCGTCGAATTAAACCCGGCTATAGCTTTTAAAAAAGTGGTAAAGAACGTTTTTAAATTAAACGGTTTCATATAGTAAAAGCAAAAAAAAAAATAACTCAAAAATAAAATCGTGGATGGGACCCTCGCCTGGCTAATTTTTTAGCTTTTAGTACTTAAAAACGTTTAATTTAAAAAAGTTACTACCAATTTTATTTTTGTTTTAAGTTTTAATTTTGTTACTACAAACTGCGTTCTACATTAAAATCCTTTTCATTTGATACCCATATTGAATGGGTTGTGTAAAAAAATGTAATCTGCCATGTTATGGCAGCGGCCATCTTGTATTACGTCAATACTGAATACGAAAAATTGTATTGTCTTCGAAACTAAAGCTGTATATCAAATACGAGTATCATATCAATCTGTCCACGGGAAGGGGGTCAAATTTCAATTACTAGATTTGACCTAAAAACGGGCAAGTAAGTTGAATAAAACCTTTTAATAATAAAAATGATTTTCTACGAGTACTCCTCTATTTGTTTATACCTAATTATGATGTTATAAGTTAAAACAAATATAAGTTAAAAGATAAGCCGTGGTGGTCAAGAGTTAGTGACACCCGCCTTACAATCGTGAGGTCGTGGGTTCGAATCCCCGGTCGCGTATCAATGAGTTCTTTAGAATTGATGTACGGAATTTCACACCACAGGCTTTTCGGTGAACGAAAACATCGTGAGGCCACCTGCATACGTCCGTAGAAGAAATTCGATGGCGTATGTGAATCCCCCAACCCGCACTGGGCCCGCGTGGTGGATATAGCCCAATCACCCTTCGTGGGTAGGCCTACGTCTTGCAGTGGACTACTAAAAAGGCTGGTACAGTACAGTACAAGTTAAAAAATATACTCCTAAAGGTGGGCATACACGGTCAGTTCAACTGATCAGTTTTTCGCGTCACTCCAATTGGGGCTCATTCAGTAAATTAAAAGGTAGAAATTGGTGGCTCCATGTAAAAACCACTACCAGAAGCTGGGCACACATGATGAAATGATCGCATCAGTTCATCAAATAATTGCAGCGGGGTCCTAATGTAGTCAACTATTGCCGATAGGTACTGCGATGGTTTGCATGTTTGTACCACTTCGATGATTGACTGAATCTTCAGTAACTCAGGTAATTACATTTTTTTATAAAAAAATATCTGAACCAAAGTTGTTTGGAATTTGATTTACTACAAACTTTAATTCACATCAACTTTTGTAGGATTGATATTTTTCGAATATGATAGTTTTTTTTTTTTTATTTCGAATAGGTTTGCGTTTGACTACACACTGCCTGATGTTAAGCAGATGTGCGGTCTAGGATGTAGCACGCTTACCTAGAAGATACCTATTTACTCGGGATTTGAAGACACGTTGTACTTTAACGGGAAGACAGACCCAGGCAAAGTGCCATTGTAAACAATATGGCACCACCGTCTTATCAAACAAAAATATCGATCCTGGAAAAAGTTGATGGGAATCAAAGTTGTAGGAAATCAAATTTCGAACAACTTTGGTTCCAATAATTTCTCATGAAAAATTGAAATCACACAAGTTATCGAAGAAACATCATGGCACCAACGGCTTATTAAAAAAATATCGATCCTGGAAAAAGTTGATGGGAATCAAAGTTATAGGAAATCAAATTTCAAACAACTTGGGTTCCGATAATTTCTCATGAAAAGTTAAAATAACACAATTTATCGAAGAAACATCATGGCATCACCGGCTTATTAAAAAATATCGATCCTAGAAAAAGTTGATAGGAATTAAAGTTGTGAAAAATCAAATTTCAAACAACTTTGGTTCCAATAATTTCTCATGACAAATTCAAACACTTAACACAAGTTATCGAAGAAATATCATGGCTCCACTGTCTTTAAATATGGAACCACCAATTCCCACCTTTTCATTAACTGAATGAGCTCCCAGTTGGAGTGACGCGAAAAACTGATCAGTTTAACTGACCGTGTGTGCTCACCTTAAGGGTGCATACAGATTAATCAACATGTTAAATAACTTTGTTTTAGTATATAACATGTTAAATAATTTATTACAACACGTTTTATATATAAATTACTGAAACATGATATAACATGTACAAACCTTACACTCAAATGGTATGTCTCAAATATTTGAACAAAAGTGTATTCAAAATGAACATTAGACCCTACGATAGTAAATAATTAAAACATCTGACAGTTCACGGACGTCATCGAAATGGCATTTTTCTGTGTGACGGACGTAGAATGTGTACTTTTGATGGACTGTATTGATTTGTTGTTAGTATAGATGTATGCAACATCCTTGGTTTTTATTTATCCTAATTTATTAATAAAGTATGTATTTGTTAATAAAGTAAAGAAAATGTAAAAAAAAATGATGAACCAAAATTACCGACTTAGCCGTTGGGGATTGGCAAGTTGAAATGGTAGTCGGCAGGGCACATAGCGCGGAGAACTGAAAACCAATGGGGTTGAAAAGTTCTCGAGTGGAGACCACGTACCGGCAAGCGCAGCGTAGAATTTCCACCCACAAGGTGGGATGACCTCATTAAGACCGCAAGATCGCGCTGGACGCAAGCCGCTTTCAACCGGTTAGAGATTCATAGGAAAGGCCTATGTCCAGCAGTCTGTAGACGTCCTAAGGCTGATTAATGGATTATAAATGCAAAGTTCATAGCTATTACTATTTTTCAGCCAGTCAAATATAGGATGGGCCGCTAGTGATTGTATAAATTTAAAGATTTACTATTGTTAATTAGTTTATCATCATTATTTTAAGTAATAGATGTAATTTGTTTTAATCTCAGAAAATAAATAATCGAAATTCTCAAAATTGATAATCTTTGATTACTTTCATCCAAAACAACACCAAAGATTGTAAAGATAGGCAGATAAGGAGTATATGCAAATAAACTTCATTATTTCGTAATTTGCATGTAATGAAGTAGCTTCTGAATTACCTATTTGTAATTTTATGACAAATCTAACAGTCATCAGATTACACTATCATTTTACGTGTAATAGATATGACGTCACTTAATCCGAATAAGGCGTATTGTACTTAACTTATTATTTTGAAAACAAAAAAAATCCGATTGAATAAAAGTAGCGTTGCTGACGCAAACCAATATTTCTTTTATTATATTAGTTATCATTGTTATATTTTTTAATTTTTCTTTATGCATAACTGCATTTTGATCACCTTTGTGTAATATACAATTTGTTTGACTACCGGTGTCGGAGCCTTAAGCGGTGACATCCATGGCAAATTTTGAATATTTTTTACTGTGGGATCAACTCTAAAACCGCAAAAAAACAGCTATTCTATACTTTTGTCGAAAGTCTATAAAAAATTGTGTGGAACAGCAGTTTTTTTCTACGTTTTCAGAGTTGGTTTCATAGTAAAAGTTGTTCAAAATATGCACTAGATGTCACCGCTTAAGGCTCCGACACCGGTAGACAAACGTTGTAATTATTTTCGTTGCTCTCCGTCACTTGTAATTTTAGTGAAGACCTATGAGTTATTTACAACTGTTACTTTAACAATTTTATCGAGTATATTGTGTTCTAAAGCTAAAACCAATTCCACACTCAAATTCAACATACCTTTCATAATTCTCAAAAAATTGGACAGAGAGAAGAATATTATTCAGCAAGAAAGCATTTGCGTCATGATCCAGCTGGTATTTCATGTGAGCTAGTAGCTCTTTGTCATATGAACTGATGTGTTTTGATGAATCAGGAGAACTTGGTTCCATTGGTGCCGAAGGTGCCGCATTTGGCTCAGGCGGTGCCGTGGGAGCATATGGGTCGAATGGTCCGGTAGGAGTCAATGGCTCGGGTGGTGCACTAGGCATAACTGCTCCAGAATTATGCCCCGCTACCACACGGTGCGGTGCAATCATAACCCCAGGTGGAACGAGTCTACCCACTCTTTTGTTTTTAGGGTCAGCATTCTTTTTGAACTCTTCTATTCGCCTCTGAGCTTCTTCTTTCCCTCGCTCGAAGGGATTGTTAGGTTTCTTTGACGGTGAATTTCCCATTTTGAAATTGCGCTCTTAGCTTTAACTTAAATTGAGACTCAGACACTAATCATCTTTGCTTAAAATATATATAACATAAATTGTGCATTTGCGAACACTATTCTACACAAATATTATTGCATTTAGTGAAAAGTAAAAGTGAGAAATTGAGTATATTAGCAAAATTGAAAAAACACTGTTCTAACACGTATCATTATGTTTCAGTATGTATCCGCACAATCACTTCGACGTACTGAATTTGTAAATTGGCTTGTATGTAATCTCTCATAGGATTATCGGGTCAATGATAAATGTAAGTCCTTCATTATCATGTTATTTGATAAGAATTGCAGTACTTAAGTATATCTACCGCAAATCGTCAGGTAGGTAAGTGGTAGCCGGTATGCGGAAATTAAAATACGAGATCCTGACACGTGTTAGATATTCCGGCCCAAAATATACTTAAAACACTTGTTTTATAATTATTTGGTGTTATAAATTTAAACAAAACATGATTTTGTGAACTAAAGATTGCCAACCAACCTAACATGGAGACCTATAAATTGATAGAGCGTACGTAAAGATAGATATCCGTAATAACACGGTTATTTTGCTTTCGTCGGTCCAAATGTTGGTTTTCGTTCATAGGTCGCATTTTTCAACAAATCTCGACGGAACTTGATATACAGGTACTATACAATATAATTCCAACAGAACTTAAAAAACATTTTTCTTTTTTTTTCTGTTTTCTTTCTTTTGTACAAGTTTATATAATATCACTAATTTTTCAGTTTTCGATAAATCAGTATTTCTTTAAAAATTTTGGACTACTCCAGAATGTCACCACTAATACCTCTTCATCCCGACGTTTCGACCGACGGTCACGGGTAGACTCAGTCTCAGTCACGATCGATGCAACTCGGTCGACACGTCGGGATGAAGAGGTATTTATTTATATCGTAATTTTAGTGCGCGATTAGTCCCGTAGTACATAATAATAGTGTGTTCAAATCGCGAAAGTTTAAAAGCAACAACACCACAGTTGTTTATGTTTGACCGGTGTTATATCTAACCTCTCGCGTGCCATAAAAACAAAGGGGAGGATGGGGAAATTGAGTTATTCATCCCGCGACATAATTCGCGGCATATTTTAACGAAAATGTCTCCCGCGAATTTTAAACTTGCAATTTGCTTCGAGGAACTGCTTTTAGATAAGACTGTGGCAAGTCTGGCACAAGGAATAAAAATGCCGTTAATAGCGTTATAAAAATACAGAATTTTCACTTTTTCCTGTTTCCCTCTCATAAATATTTTAATTAAATCTGAAATTGTTATTATAACGTTTTTTAAGAAGTCCATTCGTATTCTGGTGCATGAATCTATATGGTACATAGTAAATAGTAATAACTACCAATATGTGCAGAACGCTAGCATTTTTTAATATAAAGTAACTCGTGAAAAATAAATGGCTGATTTTATCAGGTCTTACACAAACAATATTTTTTTTGTATTTTTAGATCTTTGAAATATATACTAGCATCCATTCACAAAGTAGTATATGCATAAGAATGAGCTAAAACCCATATCATTCTTTTGATATGAAGTCATCTTTGAAAGAAAAAATAATCTTTAAATGTTTTTAGATATTATACTGTACTGACTGACTAATGACTGGTTGAAAAATTCAGCCGTTGAAGAAGAATTTAACGTTGTGCATTAGCTATAGACAATAAAAAAGTTGTATCTTTCAATAATTTTAAAAGTAAAATAATTATTACTTGAAAAACACGCTTTAGTGCCTATCTTCGGGCTTCATCAGCTGACCTTGAAACCTAATCGTGGTTCAAATTTCACCAAAAAAAAACGACTACAATCACGTTAACTAATTTAGCTGTTTTATGTAATAAAGTTATTGGCTTTCTAATTGTCTATCGTCTAAAATACGCTCTATAGAAGTTAAAGCAAATATATAAATAATTTCTGAAAGCGATAGATAGCTAAACTTTCCTCTATCATCCTCAATTTCTTTCAAAAGTCATTCAACTGTCGAATCACTCCACTGACTCACAAAAGAACAACTCAGGGCAAAATCAATAAGGCTTGCTACCTATATATTCGGGCTGGCATAGTTGGTACAATTTGTCGAACAGTAAAGCTGGCCTGAACCAGCTATTATTACGCCACAGTCGGCGGATGGGAAGTTAGGCGCAGAACGCTGCGCAGAAGGCAAAATATAGGTATGCGCGGGAGCCAGAGATACGAGACGCCGGGGCACACCCCGACAACCTCATGCCTCCCGCGCGCGCCCTACACCCGTGCTCGTAGTGAGCACGGGCGTAGGGCACGTTCGCCACTTACATTGTGCACACATTGCGCAATAATAATTAGCGAATCACGGCAATTTGTCATCTGCGGCCGACTTTTCATCCATCGACATGTGTGGCGCGGATTATACATACGTTTGGCATCGCTTGGTTTGGGTGGTTCCTTCGGGTCCAACCGATACAATTTGGTTATTATTCGGACGTCACCGGTCTCATTCACGTCGTGGCATTCATTTATATACATTCGGTTTTGCCGCCTGACTTTGGCGAGTGTGCCGGTTGCGGCCGCCCAACCTTGCGGTACACCTCAGACACTTCGCGATTCGTGATACAAAATCAGCTGTCTTATTATGAAGTAGGTATCATTATACTTTCTTCGCTAGTGGTATCGGCTTTTTCTCCCAAACATTCATGTACCTACACGTACACATATTAGTCAATTTTACCACCCGGTAGTGCAGATCGAGGCCGGCCCGAATATAAGTGTAGCAAGTCTTAACGCTTCAGGCTAAAATATTCATCAAACTATCCAAAGGGGATGCGGGGAGCATCAAACATTAATGTCATCATTCAGAGGCAGAGGATGCTGAGCCACGCTTGATGGTCGATATACCGCAGTAAAAGAAGCTGTAATGTGAATATTATACACCACTTTTGTCCATTCTACCCTCGCTAGATTGCGTTGTGGGTTTCTTAAGCGGCCGACGAATAAAAGCAGTTGTGGTCTAGTGCTAATAACACCCGCCTTGCAATTGTCAAATCTATACATACATACAAATAAATAAAATTTTAGTGTCTGTTTGTAATATTGAAATAATTTTACAAACAGACGTTTTTTACTACATGCATATGTATATATATAAATGGTACATACACCGAAATAACATTTTTTACAATATTCATCTATCTGTTTGTTCTGACTAATCTCTGAAATGGCTGGACTGATTTTGACGGGACTTTTATTGGCAGATAGCTGATATAATAAGGAGTAAATTACGCTACAGAACAAAGTTCGCCGGTTCAGCTAGTATTCAATAAACTGCCACATTATCTAAAATGTATTAAAAAGAAAAACTGTTATTTTATATAACAGAAAAACTGTTATTTTATGTAACAGTTTTTCTTATACAACTAAACAAAATTTTATTATCCAAATTTAATGCTACACATTAGACGATTTTTTTAACGATAATCTAGAAAAAATAATAATAAATTGTTCATCCAATACAAAAACTTAAAATTACCATACCCTTCATATGTTGCAATAAATGATTTGAGTTTGAGTCAGGTCATGGGTTCAAATCCCGGCCGTGCGTCAATAAGTTCTTTGGAACTTAAGAAAAAACATCATGAGGCAACCTGCATACGTAAAAAGGGCGCAGAAACTGATCCCTAAAATCCGTATTGGACCACAAAAATCTGATCCTATACATAAGGTATTAAACGCATAACCTTTTAGGGCGGGTCTAGAACATCTAGACAAACAATTTTTGTTCTAGGACCTTTTGGTTCGGCGCTCGAGGACACAAACTTGGGTTATTCATAAGGCCGGCATCACAAACAAGTCTGCAAAAAATAGTTTTGTTTATATATTGTTATAAATATAAATTGTTTTATTTATAGATTGCATCCAATGCTGCTATTTATATCGAATACTTAGCTGTACCAGCATTTTTAATAGTCCACTGCAGGACGTAGGCCTACCCACGAAGGGTGATTGGGCCATATCCACCACGCTGGCCCAGTGCGGGTTGGTGGATTCACATACGCTATCGAATTTCTTCTACGGACGTATGCAGGTTGCCTCACGATGTTTTCGTTCACCGAAAAGCCTGTGGTGTGAAATTCCGTACATAAATTCTAAAGAACTCATTGATACGCGACCGGGGATTCGAACCCACGACCTCACGATTGTAAGGCGGGTGTCACTAACTCTTGACCACGCCATCGAATTTCTTCTACGGACGTATGCAGGTTGCCTCGCGATGTTTTCCTTCACCGAAAAGCCAATGATATGAAATTCCGTACATAAGTTCCAAAGAAATTCATTGGTACGGGAACGGGATTTGAACCCACGACCTCACGATTGCAGGTCGGGTGTTACTACCACTAGACCACCACGGCTTCGAATACTTCGGCATCGAATACTTAATTATACCTAATTGTTTTTAGTTTTATGTAATTTAATGTTGCCAAGTGAATGTTGTCTAAATCACGTGTTCGACGTCATAATCCAATTTAATAATACTAGTATGTTTATGAATTAAGCTTCTTTTCTGCGACACTGGGGAAGTACACCTGCACGTCATTTATCTGTTGCGATAAAAATGTTGAGCAAAATAAATAAAGTACTTACCTACTGAGTGAATGGCGAAAACATTACTAACAACTAGGTTTCGCAAAATTAGAGTTTCCGTTGTCGTTTCAGCTACAAGAGGTCTACTGGAGGATAAAAACCTACCATAATTTTTAAATTAATAAATACACATGGTCTTTGACCCCAAACTAACTAAGCGCAAAGCTTGTGATATGGCTGCCAGAGACTGATATACTACATACACATAATTTTAAATACATACTTATATAGATAGTACCAATAACACCCAGACAGAGCAAACACCTCATTCATGACATAAATATTTGCCCTGGGTGGGGATCGAACCCACTTTCTTTGATCTAGAAGTCAGGGTCACTAGCCACTGAGCCACCGAGGCAGTCATTACAAATCTACTAGTACATTATATAGAGCACATTATAAATCTACTAGTCGGATTCAGATTGCATCCAGTGCGATTCTATGGTCTCAATGAACTCTCCGAGCCCGCCGGTACATGTATTTATCGAGAACTTTTCGACTCCATTAGTTATCAGTCCTTTGTTCTATGTGCTCTGCCCAGGGCTTTTCGGTGAAGGAAAACATCGTGAGGTAACCTGCATTATGCATTATCAGATGGGCGTTCGGACGCATATAAGCTGGAATGCGGTGTAAGACAAGGCGGCTTGTCCTCGCCAAGGCTCTTCAGCTTCTATGTGAACGATCTGATAGTTGAACTCAGCAGCATGCGTGTCGGATGTAGCGTGGGGGGCGTTAGTGTTAATAACATTAGCTACGCGGACGACATGGTGCTGCTGGCTCCAACTGTCGGCGCTCTTGAGAAAATGCTCAAAGTGTGCGAAATGTATGCTGCCTCTCACGGGCTCGTATATAATGTAAAAAAGACAGAATACATGGTCTTTAAGGCCGGCGGTAAGTGTCCTGATTACATCCCACCCATTAAATTGAATGGAGTACATCTAGAAAGGGTTTATCAATTTAAATACCTCGGACATTACCTTACCGACGACCTTAAGGACGACGTTGACATCGAGAGGGAACGGAGAGCTCTATCGGTCCGAGGCAATATGCTCGCCCGTAGATTCGCTCGTTGTACGGATGAAGTCAAGATCATGCTTTTTAAGGCGTACTGTCAGGGTCTGTACACGGGTGGTCTCTGGTTTGGGTATGTCAAGAGATCGATAGAAACTCTCCGTGTCCAATACAACAATGTTTTTAGGATGATGATGAGACTTCCTCGCTTTTGCAGCGCCTCCGAGATGTTTGCGCAGGCCCATACAGACGGCTTTCAGGCCGTTATCCGCAAAAAAGTGGCATCTTTGGTAAGGAGAGTGCGAGGAAGTCAAAACTCTATCCTGAGAACAGTGGCGGAGGACTGTCGAGCGCCATTGATGAGGGATCTCGTGCGGATAATGTGTGGGTGAGGAACCCGTAGCCGCATAGAATGCACCTCAATGTCGCTATTAATATAAGTAGTTATTTAAGGATACTGCAACAGAATTCAATACTAATATAGTCTATAAGTTTCGTTACTAACACCATGGATTGTATTATCTGAATAAAATACTTTTGAATTTGAATTTGAATTATGTCCGTAGAAGAAATTCGAAGGCTTCCATACACCAACCCGCACTGGGCCAGCGTGATCGATATGGCCCAATCATCTACCAGATAGACCTACGTCTTGCAGTGGACTATTAAAAAGGCTGATACAGTCAACTCCAAATAATATCTTTTGAGTATTTCTGCGGAAGAGAATAAGTATTTTTAATTTAGTTCAAGTTTTTTTGTTTGAAGAAAGGACAATAAAATTGTTCTGGCCCCGTTGATCCACACCTAAACTGAGACTGCGCGCCCAATAAATCGAATTAGAGTGTATATGTGCATATTTGGCGTTTTTACTAAAAGCCTTTGTTACAACGCGCTTTTTAGTTATTCATTTATTTCATATAATCAACAGCGTTACTTAATCTCTAGATACAACTATAGTAATTAAAAATAAGGCCAAAACCGATTACAGTTATTTAGTATATTTAACAAAGTAACGAGTAATTTTACGACTAATGCGACTTAGCAAAACAAACTTAGCACAGCAACAACTTAGCAAAACAAAACCTGATCCGTGTCTAATCTGTGTCGTGAGACTCCGGGTGGGCTCCCACCAGAAACTGCAGTCGGCTCTGAGTGTCTCTACGCAAAAACTAGTTTTAACTGATATCAATTTATGAGCATCTCTAGTTGTAACCATGGAATTTAGTAATAACTAGTCCTAACCAGGGAAAACGCGTATTGTCAAAGGAAAATAGTAATTTCCCACCCTTAATCCGCACCTGAACTTAGTCTTAAGCCCTAAAATCTCCCGGGGCTCATGTGCTTAAAAATATTGCATTACAGACTAACTATATAGCACTTTAGACTCTGCACTCAAGAGGATTCTGAATCGACCTATGTGTTAGCATTTTCTGTGGAATATTGAGAACAATTGCGTTCCGGGAGAAAACTATTTTCCTCCCTTAAATTGTAACAAAATATTAAGTTTATGGTGTCAATCGCTTAATTAGGAAATATTGCATGCTCGTAAGTATTATTATTTTCAGTTTTTTTTTGGTTTTTGTAAACTTTTGAGCCAAAATTTTGCGTAAAAATGACTTAGAAGATTGTAACTATATGGTAATTTAAAACACTGTAAAAACTACGACGTATAATCTTAGCGATTAAAGTGCTGATTACATGAAAAAATAAAACAAAAATCAGATAATATTTACAGCTTATTGTTTTTGTATGGCCAAGTTGGCGCCTCCTGAATGCCTTAAATTATGTAAAAAAAAGTCGTTCGATCCGACATATCCGGCATATAGCCAATCACTTTTACATTATAATTCTAATTCCAAGTAGGGGCGATAAGTCCTGCACTGACGTCCCGCATGGGGTGTTTTGTGCATTCCCCTCCAGCGTCTATCCCAGCCAGCCCAGCTCCTTAAAGTAACGGAGGCGTGGCTCTGGGCCGCTGGCATAACTGCTCCACTTGCACTTTTACATTCATAAAAATAAAATAAAAAAGGGCAATTACTTTGTTTGCCCCCCTTAATCCGCACCTAAACTGAGTCTTAAGCCCCTACAAATCTCCCGCGGACCGCGTGCCCAAAAAGATCGCATTACATTACCGTATTTCAGCGGAACGACATTAAAATGCAAAGGAAGTTCTTCGCTGATACTATCTCGACTTAATAATAAATCTCTCGGTTATTTACTTACTCTACTTGGAGGTTTTTATTTAATTACTTTGATATTTTTTTGGTTACAACTTCGCTTTCTATCAGGCGAGTTGGCCAAATGTAGATCTATTCTACAGGGTTATTTCTAATCAATTTGCAAATTTTTAGGTGCTTCGTTGACCAAAAGTTGTTAGTTTTGATGTACAGAATAAGCCCTTAGAAGGATGCTAATTGATAAGAAATAACCCTGTACTTAAAACAGTCATCATCATCATCATCCAGGCCGATGAAAAGTTATGGTTCTACTCAGTATCAGCTTTTTAATAGACCACTGCTGCTTTCGTACTTTTTAGAACTTGGGAACAATGTTCAAGCTGAGAAACGAACATTATCAATTCATTGATGATAAATAAATAAATTTTATTCACAACTTCACATAATTTACTATTTTTAGGGTTCCGTACCTCAAAAGGAAAAAACGGAACCCTTAGAAGATCACTTTGTTGTCCATCTGTCTGTGTGTATGTCAAGACCCTTTATCTCAAGAACGCGTAAAGTTAACGAACGAGTTGAAATTTAAACCATGTATGTATACTTATCTTTGAAATTTGAAATTTGGCAAGAAGCACTGTCTTAAAGTACACATATATGAATAAATCTAAAAACTTTACATTTTTAACTAAGGCACAAAAATAGGATCTAAATACAAAAAATATAGGCCCAAAATTCAAAGTGAGTAAATCGTATCATGTGGGGTATTAAATGAAAGAGCTTCATTAGCACATACTAAAACAGGTGTCCAATGAGTTATTTTCAATGTATGACGAGAAAAGTAAATTTATTTATCCTATAGATAAATAATTTCAACCTTACAATTTGTGAAGTTTTCAGGATTTGTACGGAACCCTCGGTGTGCGAGCCTGACTCGCACTTGCCCGGTTTTTTTAAAATAAAACTCCTATACGTAAAAAAGCAACTTCTGTGTTGATAGGTATGATGTTTGCGCAAAACAGGAAGGAAATTGAACTTATTAATACCATTGCACTCTGCATATTTTGCACCAGTCACGTGCTGTAATCACTTCAGTTGTTTTCATTGAAATCTACAATAAGGACCTTGGAAATATTGTGATAACGATCAATATAATTTTCTATCATGTCTGTGACCTTTGTGATAAAATCGCATTTAACAAGGTCACTTACCCCTGATAAAAATAATCATAATTGTGTCAAAAAAAGGAAGCGTTCAGGGCTATTATTAGAGATTGGCAATTTCGATATGAATACTTGGTAAAATGTATACGGGGAATTACAGATATCTGTAAATTACAGTGCGGGGAATAATAAAAACTTGTCAGTGTTTCTCAAGGCAACGCTGTGACCATAAGGCGTCCCGCAGACGGTTGCGGCCTGCGGCTGGGGCCTATTCAGCAGTCAATAGGGCCGCAGGCCGCAGATGTCTACGGGTCAGATGGGCATATTTTTGGTAGAACGCACGATGCGGGGGCTTTTTAAACGAAGTTGTTTCAGGTCAATAACTATCATACTCATAACAATAAGTTACAGGTCAATTAATAATAATTATTAAAATAATTCATCCATAAATTAATTCCTAAAACAAAATACCTAAAAATAAAAATCTTTCATCAGATAACAGTACTACTACACTATTTGCGCTGTAGCATGGTGCAGGTGACAGTTGTTTTTTTAGGGTTCCATATCCAAAGGGTAAAAACGGAACCCTGTTACTAAGACTCCGCTGTCCGTCCGTCTGTCTGTCTGTCACCAGGCAGTATCTCATGAACGGTGAAAGCTAAAACGTTGAAATTTTCTCAGATGATGTATTTCTCTTGCCGATATTACAACAAATACTAAACACACAAAAAAAAAGAAATTAAGGTTTGCTCCCATTCAACAAACGTGATTTTTTTGCTCGATATTAATAACGGCAACTGGAAGATGCATGAAATATTCATAGTATATTAAGTTGTGTATTCAAAAATAAATAATTAAAGGAAAGTATATTAAGGGGGCTTTCAAACGGTACGGAACCCCTCGTGCGCGAGTCCGGCTTACACTTAGCCGATTATTTATTTAAATTTAATTAGGGTTTAATTTGCCACGATTTTCAAATTATGACTTACTAGTTTTCACCAGCGGCTTCGCCCGCATACGCAATATATCATTATAACTATATCCTATGTGTTATTCTGATATATAAGCTATATAATTGCTAAGTTTCATCTCAATCTGTTCAGTAGTTTTTGCGTGAAAGAGTAACAAACATCCATACATCCATCCATCCATCCATCCTCACAAACTTTCACGTTTATAATATTAGTAGGATAGTAGGATTATATCAGCTGTGCCATATTTGTAATATATTAAATAATTAATAACTGTAGTAAATTAAATTTAACCCTAATTAAATTAAAAAATCAACTGTCACCATGCTACAGCCTCAGACCAAAAAAAAATCAAGACAGAACGTCGTGAGCAGACAAGTGAGGCTGGTTTTTTATACATGTGGTGAGTTCGTCGGTGTTGCGCCGTCATAGTTCGACTGACCAGCCAAGGCGTAGTTTCGTTGTACGTGTAATTATGTCTGTACACGGTGAGGCGTAGTTTTAAAGGCCTCACTCGTTTGTTTCTCAACATTCTGCCTATATTTTTTGTTTTATCTGAGGCTACAGCGCAAATAGTGTATTGTTTTAAATTTAATATTTAGAATAACCCTGTGACTTGATAAAGATAATAATATTTAAATAAATTATGTGATTTAGTACCGTCAGCTTGACATGGATAACTATTTCAGAAAGAGGTCGCTGTATCCAACATTATCAACCAGTTTTACTATGGACCAACTTTCAATTTGTGACGTAAAATGACATATCACATAAGTAATACCTTAGAGTATACATAACTAAAGTAAGTTATGTATACTCTAAGAGTAATACAGATTAAGAACTTATTGTATGAATGATACAAATCGAAAAGCTATAATATGTTTTGCAAATCACGAACTCTTCTTCAAAGGCTAAACCGAATTTAACATTTTTTGTGGGTTAAATTTACATCTTTGAAATATCTTTGTGATAAGCATTTCAAAAATTTGAAGCAAACGCAGGATTTGAACCCGCCCCTTCGGATCACTAGCCCGACGCTCTAACCAACTGAGCCAGCCCGCCTCCTACGCAAGCATCAAATCTTTGAAATCATAACATTGATTTAGCAGCGCGTCATCTCTCGTCAATCTTTAGGAGTTCTAATAACTTCTAGTTGAGTGATAACCTGTCTAATACGGGTACCACAGGTGGCGCCACCAACGCTATAAGTTGGTGTAATATAAGCACTTCAAAGATTTGATGCTTGCGTAGGAGGCGGGCTGGCTCAGTTGGTTAGAGCGTCGGGCTAGTGATCCGAAGGGGCAGGTTCAAATCCTGCGTTCGCTTCAAATTTTTGAAAGGCTTATCACAAAGATAACTCTTTGAGATAAAATCTTGTGTGGGAAGTACTCAAAATAAAATCATAACATCTTTGAAATGTTGAAATTTACACTTTTGTTTGTAAAAGACAGCAGATAGATTTCTTTAATAAATATTAAATAAGAATTTAAAAGTTATTTTATTTTTCATTTAAACAAAGCCAGGCGAACCGCTAGTGTCACAACAATCCCTTTCCCATTACAATGCAGTATTAATTAAAACTAAGTATTTATCAAGCCCTTCGCAAACAGATAATCCGAATTCTTGCTCTATTTTCCGTTCCAAATAACACAAAAGTCCGAAAGATAATTTTTCAATTAACCAAGTAAATATTTATTTATGCAGACGCCTCGGGGGCGTCGCCGCCGATCTGAATAAAATTAATTTATTTTATTAAAAGCCATCTACCCGCGGGACCGCCTAACGACTTCTGGATGGAGTTTGTCTTTTGTTCTGGAAGATTGGCTCAAGGGCTGGTTGGAACAACTTGGAACCGCACAACTCTGTGGCGTTTGGGACTTGAGACTTTTGGTACGTTTCTTAGATAGATTCTAAAGAAAGCCCAATTAGCCCAATGGACCTATTAGGAGTTTCACTCTCATCGACTCTTAACTTGGGCTCTTACATAGAGTCAAAAGCCCAATTAGCCTCCAAAAAACTTGATGTTCTCTCAAAGGTGAGACGGTATTTCACACCTGAGCAACTGCTTAGTCTTTATAAAGCACAAGTCAGGTCTTGCATGGAATACTGCTCTCACCTTTGGGATGGCTCTGCTAAATATCAACTGGAAGCTCTGGAGTCGATTGAGAGGCGAGCCAGGAGGCTGATTGACAACGACACTTTAACTAAGTCGCAGCTGCAAAGTCTTGAGCATCGTCGCAAGGTAGCGTGTTTGTCGGCCTTTTACCGGATACACTTCGGAGAGTGCGCCCAGGAGTTGCACAATCTGGTCCCACCTGCCCCTTTCTTCTATCGTACGGCTAGACAGACGCGACCAAAGCGCCACCCTTTTATGGTGGACATTCCGCGCGTTAGAACCAAGCGTTTCGAATCCTCACTCCTCATACGAACAGCCGGAATGTGGAACGCTTTGCTTTGGTCTGTCTTCCCGTTAAAGTACAACGTGGGAGTCTTCAATTCCCGAGTAAATAGGTATCTTCTAGGTAAGCGTGCTACACCCTAGACCGCACATCTGCTTAAAATCAGGCAGTGTGTAGTCAAACGCGAACCTATCCGAAATAAAAAAAAAATCTTCAGATTATAGGGTTTTTTGTCTGCATCACTTAATTACGTAAATATACATTAAATTAATTTATTTTATTACAATTAAACCCATCTACCCGCGGGACCGTCTAACGACTTCTGGATGGGGTTTATCTTTTGTTCTGAAAGATTGGCTCATGTGCTGGCAGGAACAACTTGGAACCGCACAACTCTGTGGCGTTTGGAACTTGAGACTTACTTCTTCTTGTAAGACTGAATTTAGATCGGTGTAGAAAATTAATATAGGTAGGTATAAGTCATGGGGCTTGTCTTTTGTTCTGGAAGATCAGCTCATAGTTTGGCTGGAACAACTTAAAACAAAACAACTCTTGAGAATTTGGGAATTAAGACTTATTGTATTTTATGCAAAACAGTGTAAATAGTAAAAAAATTCACGGGAAGTAACAAATTTTGAAAGAATTTTACAGTAGGTTGGTAATATTAGTTTTTCCACAACGTCTCTACGTCACTAAAAAGACAGTCTAAAACACAAGAGCTTAGAATCGTATCTTTTTGTCGAAATAGGTTATAATGCTATAAAAGTTGTTAGCAAAATTGAACTCTGTGCAGAACGATCCATTCCGCGATTATTCCCATCCGGTCCAAAATGTAAATAGAAAGCTCAGTTATATAACTCCAGTTTACCCAGTTACCCGAAACGAATTCATTTGCGCCATTACCCGGCGGAATGGCGGCTAATCTTCTAGTGTTGCTGTTTATTTGCCCATTTTACCCATTTATTTGTTGAAAGTTGGGTAAATCGGCCATAGTTTTCACACGTTTAACATGCTGGCGCTTGGCAAGTTTGTGCGGGGCTGTTTACATGTCACGATTATTTTCGTTGGTTTTTCTTTATTTTTGGTTTTCTTTGGCTGTGGGACAAGCCAAAACATAGTATTACCTAGCCCGTCAGTAAGATTATCAAAAATTATTGGATAAGTATTTTTTCTTTTGTCAATCATATAACAAATGACAAAGATAAACCTTGTCGAAGTTTGGGAGTGGGGGGTCGGGACGTCACCTCTCTTATTGAAGTCTATAAATTTGTATGGCACTTGTGACGTTACGTGTAACTGTGGCGGTATATAATTTTATCAGTGAGTAATTTCATCATTTCATTGAACAAAAAAAAAAAAACGTGTTAAATATTTTTTCATAGTCTACCTATATATGATGGACTATTTGACTTTTGACGGATTGCTCAGTGGTTAGTGACCCTAACTTCTGGATCTAAGAGGGCCCACCCAGGGCAAATATTTATGTGATGAACATAAGTGTTTGCTCTGTGTCTGGGTGTTATTTAGTTACTATCTATATAAGTACGTATTTAAAAAAATAAGTATATTATGTAGTATATTAGTCTTTTGCAGCCATATCACAAGCTTTGCTTAGTTTGGGACCAGAGGTCGTGTGTAAGATGTCCCAAAATATTAATATTTATTTATTTAATTATATTTCTTTAGTCATCCATCATGCCTATTGTACCCGTGTCAAGATCATCGACTTGGCGTTTTTCATAATGTCATCGTTGTAGAGAAACCGGACATAAACCGTGGAGAAACAATTCTTTATAGACGAGGCCACGGAGATCTAGATATAGACCTTATCTTAAACAAGCGCGAAGCGATAATAAAATACACTTTTACGAAATATTACTCAATGCAGTATTGTGTGAGCATATAATTATGATGATTTGCTATTCTTTCTGAGTAAATATTGACATGTTATACTATATATAACGGGACTGAACTCACTCATGCACTGGAGTGCATTGCGAGACGGCTCCGCGTGCTAGCACTCGCCAACTTGAGAAAGGTCGCCGAATGCGACCGAAACTATAGTCGTTACGACTATTCCCACACGTGAGTTCAGTCCCGTTATATATAGTATAAAATGTGTGAAAACCACGTTAATTTCCATAGTAAAATATTGACATGATGTGAAAATAATACAGTAGAACAAGCGATAGAGAAGCACGATTGGTCTAAGCGTTAGGCTTGTTTCAGTTGTACACCCTAAACCGAACATCTGCTTAACATCAGGCAGTGTGTAGTCAAACGCGAACCTATTCGAAATAAAAAAAAAGTTGTTGATTCGACAATGTTTTCTTATGATGTTTTTACGTATAGTTGTTGTCCGTAAACCGACTTTACCGACAACTAATTTTTCCCTAAAATATTTTCTGCTAAATTATTTCGTGCAAAATGTGCAACTGCGAGAGTGAGATAGCTGCCAAACTCGAAGTTCCCCTTAAAATCGTGTCGGACGTTATAAATAAGCGACACTAACGTCCCTTGTATTAAGGCGGAGTAATGAGGTGTAAAACCTTGTTGTTTAGTGAACTAGTTAGCGGGTTCATATTATTAAAGGATATACCGTCTTTACCCCGATTTTATACCTTAAATTTATGACGGTAAAGTTGGAAGTTCCTGTTGAGATAACAAATAATTTATGCGGAATAAAGTAAAATAATGTATATTTGTTGAGCAGACGCGTAAAAAAACGCAATAAACAATTAATTTTCGCAATAAATGGTAAAACCGACTTCAAACGTGTACAAAATTCGAATAGTTCGCTCGAATTGATGTAAACTTTTTTATATTTTTGCAGATTTTTCAAAAACGGCTCTGCCGATTTCGATCGAAATTGAAATACTTAGTAAAAATATTTTTTTTGATTTGGTCCACAATTGGCTGAAATATTTCAATGAACATACATAAAAAAATATACAGACGAACATAGAAACCCCTCCATTTTGGAAGTCGGTTAAATTTTGTATAAGTATTATCACAATGTAAAGCCACATGCAAAGTACAGTTGTACTTTATCAACCTGTATCCACTGCAGTATATAGGCCTATCCACGAAGCGTATTGGACCATATCAACCACGTTGGCCCAGTGTAGTTTTCCGAACAGTAGACCTCTCCACTGAATATAATAAAGTATAGCTCGATTTGCTTTTGACCGAGTTGATTCATAAATATTATCAAAAGCCCGGCGATAAAATATAGCGCACAACAAACTTTACCTCTTTTTGAGGGGAATAGGTATTTCCCTCCCCAATCAATAATAGCCGACGACAAAAAAAAAACCTGTGTAGCAAGTTTCGTCAAGATTTGCTAAGAAACACAACGTGAAGAGGAGAAGCAACACCGAAACTATCAAAATTAGGTTGACATTCGGAGAGTTAAAAAAAAAATTGGCACACTCGAAGTATCGAAGTAGAGGCATTTCGCGCACTCAGTCAATTAATAGGCATTTCGCTCACTCAGTCAATTAACATGCATTTCGCTCACTCAGTCAATTAATAGGCATTTTGTTCACTCAGTCAATTAATAGGTATTTCGTTCACTCAGTTAATTAATAGGCATTTCGTCAACTCAGTCAATTAATAGGCATTTCGCTCACTCAGTCAATTAATAGGCATTTCGTTCACTCAGTCAATTAAAAGGCTGTTCGCTCTCCCAGTCAATTAATAGACACTTCGCTCATTCAGTCAATTAATAGGCATTTTGCTCACTCAGATATTTAATAATGTACACATGTCTATTGAGAGAACTACAAAACTCCAGTTGAGAGGAACATAAACTGGGCGAAGTGAGGTAAGTCGTACATGTGTACTTTATCTCGGGCGCTTAGCTTAAACCGTACATTATTGCTTGACAGGAAGTGCTTAGGTTGCTTTATTAGGTACGGAAGAATAGTCCTGCTTTTGTTTATGGCTGCATTTGTGTGAGGAATTACTTTAGAAAAACGAGTATTGGATTGTTCAGTAGGAAATCATCATTGTTTAGTTGTAGGAGTCTACTGTGGCAAAAGTCTCCCCTGTTTTCAACAAGTAGGACTTATTGTTATAGGCTTGAATCCAGTGCGATATCAGGCATCTTTGTACTATACCACTCAGACCGAATAAACCTTCAAAGTGGACGAAAGCCTTCCAACACATGCCTCCCTTACCTTCCGCCCCCATTGGATATTGGTGTGTTTTCTCCAACATGGAGAATTTCACTCTCATTTTTGGGGTATTTGTGTGCCGCCCATTGCTGGACGGTATACCCACCAAAACGCCTGAGTGTTCCACCGCTGCGCCTGGTGTCGGGGCTACGGACACTCATCCGCGGCAAGTCCGTAGGTACCTGACTTATAACGACTCTAAGTATATTACGCTGTGATTGCTAGTACGCAGTCTCCATCCGATATTTTTTATCCCTATAAAGCTTATACGTATACAAAAATACTAAAACGTTTAAACTAAAATGGTTTAATATTAAAGCTAGAAATCCACATACGAAACCTTTATGTAACATCTAACGAGAAACAAAATACCTTTGGCATGAAAATAATGATATACATTTTAAAGACCCTTTAACCCTCGCAAAATACAAATCTGGCATAAAATAAAGGGCACATAAAACAGTTTATGCGAAGAAAATAATACGTTTTCCTTGGAAAAATAACAGCTGGACATGTTGCTTGACTGATCTCAACTACCTATGCTATTATTTTAGTATACTATTTTTATTCATCTGTCCGGATGTTAGTTTGAATGTTGCTTCTCGCGTTTAGGTAGCATCTTTCAAGCTACATAGTAGGCTGGACGACCAAAAATATGATTATTTAGATTATTGCAATATATTAGACATATATTTATTCTTTTCTCAATTAATTATCATTGATCAAATATTTTTTTGAAGTCTGAGGGATTTTTTTTTAATAAATGAATAGTGCTACATTTTGCCACCGACTTGCTTGATAGAAAGCGAAGTTGTAGCCGAAGACGGAGTATGTAGACCTAGAAGATACCTAGGTACTCACGATTGATTGTAAGGTATCCAAATTGCCAGGAAACAATGATGGAGGCAGGGCATTCCAATCCCCAGCACATTATGAAGGACTAGCTTCTACCCGCGGCACCGCCCGCGTGGAATTAAACATTTATGCTATCTCACAGGAACCTTTTATTTAAGTAGCCCATGTCACTTTCCGGCCCTCGAACTATATCTATGCCAAATATCAAGTCAATCCGTTGCTCCGTTGCTGAGTGAAAGAAGAACAAACTAACAAACTTTTCGGATATATAGGTACATAATATATTATCAGTATGATGATATCCAAGGACTGCTCATCGATTGATTTGACAGATATTCGATCGACAGTTGTTTATTTTGACATTCTTGCAGCGCACGCTAGAGTAGCTCGCAGATGGCAGATTTTTCCTACTTACTCAACATTTATCGTTATATTTTGGACAATTCACAAAATATCTTTATAAGTTGTAGCCTATGTGTTATTCTGATGTATAAGCTATATTATTGCAAAGTTTCATCTCAATCCGTTTAGTAGTTTTTGCGTGAAAGAGTAACAAACATCCATACATCCATCCATCCATCCTCACAAACATTCGCGTTTATAATATTAGTAGGATGAAGCGAATTGCTTAGTACGAGCAGGTACTCACTATCGTAGGTGTCGACTATGTAGGGACAGTATTTAAGCGACTTCCAGCTAGTTCTGTTGTGAAAAGGAGATGAATGAATTAGGTCGTACTCGAAGAGTTCGAGCGCACACTCGCTGAAATGTAGCCTATAGAACATTTCCAAATACCAAACACGCTACTTGTGCTACTGTGTGAGATTGTGTTTAAGGGGCAGCTAACGCCATCTATTTTATTTTCGCGTAAACACGTTTGTAGTTGTTTTTGACCCATTATGTGTATTTATAAAATTGTTGTTTCATGTAAGTTTATTGTATTGTGTGTATTTTTGTGTTATTACTTGTGCGTATACCGAGCGACAGTCGCGTGAAGTTGCGTCGTCGGTTTCATCGGAAGATCAGCGCCGGCTGTCACGATCGGCACTATGCTGAGATGGGACCGATTTGTGGCGAAAATTTAGCATATAACTACTGTTTATTTTTATTCATCTACTGTATTTTTGATGTTTGTCTTGTATTATGTGTTGTTTTCGTTGCAAATAAAGTTATGTCTATGACTACTTTACGCCTGTGTTCCAGGTTTTTCAGTTTGGAAGCGACAAGTTTACTATCTCCGATTAGCCGCACGGCACGTCGTTCAATCGAATCTAAAGCTTCGATCTGGTATTTAGCTGATCCATCAAAAATGTGGCTGCAGTACTCCAAACACGATCAGACGTGAGCTTGATAAGTTAAGAAGCTGTCCCGGAGTAAACTACTTCTTCACCTTTTTGTGGACGCCAAACTAGTTCCCAGCCATTTAGCTTTAGACTCCAGATAAGCACCGTTCAAGTTCAACGTGGAGGAGTAAGGCCCAAAATATAATATTTTTTCTTTTGCCCATATATGTCATACCTATTCTTTCTAGATAGGGAAATCAATTTAGTGGTACCATAAGATGTGCATCCACAAAGTAGACCAATTAAGACCGATCATCGCTATGGATGCAAGCCATCTAGCATTGGACTTCCTATGATTTAACTTGAAACGAACAAATGAACTTGCATGATCACTTGTGTACTTGTGTTGTCTGCAAAAAGCACACACCTATTTTTCTCCAAAAAAAAAATCAGGCACGAGTCTCAGATTATTCATCCCATAGCTTCTTCGTCCAATGATTTGTCAGAACATTGGCACAAAGGCGGCACCCAGGAAATTTTAAGAGCAATTAAAGCATTTTACGCGTTGCCAGGATCACGCAGTCTTTAAACAAGATGTTTTAGTGCCAGGTGTTCACGTTGCCACGAACTTAAATGTTTAACCTCTGTTTACAGATATTTGCTGGCAAGAATAAAAGCAGTAATGATCTCGGGAGAGAAAACTCAAAGTAATCAGTAAGTTCGATTCTCTCATGTGCTGATGAGTTCTTTGAAATTTATGTACGGATTATCATAACACTGGCTTCTTAGTGGAACACACGTAACGTTGTAGGTCCCGGTGTTAACCGTTTAGCCATGTCAGATGCCTCCAGGTGGCTTAAAACTTTCTGATACTACCCGGCCTATAGGACCATAATTACTTAGTGAAACAGATTGCGAGGAACCTGCAAATGACTGAAAGTGCAGTTCTGTGTAAGCATTTGCCTCTGAGACGAGTAAATGGTTAAAACAACCGGGGCCTCCAATTTAAAGTGTCGTCCGAGCCACGGTAGCGCTCTGTTGTAAATGCCACTTGCAGTCATCCATCCAAAGACTGACCGCGACGAATGCGAAAACTTCGGTGTTCGCTAACAAACACCTATCCAAACCTCCATCCAATATCTGAATATATAATATATATAATCTGAATATATCTTAGGTCTTCTAGCAATCTCCTTCTTTCCACTCCATCTCATTCTACTGTTTTTTATGATTTTTCTTTTAGTGTTCGAGCAGTAGCGCTCTGGAATGACCTTCCTGTGACCATCAGACGTGCACAGAGCGTTGAATCTTTCAAGGCCCAGGTTCAGCAACATTATCTCTCAAAGCTCTCTCTGATTGATATACATAATATGTATATCAATCAGATAAATAAGTGTATATCAATCAGATACAAATAAATTAATAACGAGGAGTGATAATATCACTTATTTGTAATATATTTACGTATAAGTATGTTTATTTTTATTGTATGTATTATTAGAAGTATTTATGTATGGCTATTATTATGTAGTTTATTTTAATGTTGATTAGGAATTTGTAGTAACTTTCTTTCATTTTTTTTGTTTTTACGTTTACACCGTCCTTGTTGTCTTTACGTTTCTTTGCATCCAAGAGAGGTTGTCTGGAAGAAATCGTTTTTAGCGATAAGACCGCTTTTTGTGCCTATTCTGTCTTTGTTTCTTTTGTTATGTTTTCTTGTTGGTGTCAATAAAGTGTTGTTGTATTGTATTCTATTGCGTAATAACAATGTTTTCCTTCACTGAAAAGCCATGCATTGGTATAATAAAAACTTAAACTTAAAAACAGTTCAAACAATCAGCGTTAATGATATCCTTCAGTTAAATATTTTGATGTTATCATTAGATACTTACTTCAAAGATTTACCCCCAAGTATAGGTTTGGTCAAATAGTCACTCCTTTGGTGTATTCCGGTCATCACGACATATTGGTTTCCGATATTAATTAACATTTGTGGCTATTTCCCTCCGCATGAGTAATATTTCGCAACCGGTTTTGTTTGAAACAAATTAATTGTATGTCGCACTCCAAAGGTATCGTACCAGAGAGAAAAATCATATTTTGAATCATCATCGTCATTATCAGCCGTAGCACGTCCACTGCTGGACATAAGTCTCCCCTATGGATTTCCAATAAGTCCGGTTGGAAGCGGCCAGCATCCAGCGCGTTCCTGCGATCTAAATAATATCGTCGGTTCACGTTCACCTGGTCAGTAGACGTCCTACGCTGCGCTTGCCGGTGCGTGGTCTCCATTTGAGAACTTTATTACCCCATCGGCCATCAGTTCTCCGAGCCATTTCAACTTACTAATCCGCTGGGCTATGTCGGTAACTTTGGTGCGTCTACGAATCTCCTCATTCCTGATTCGATCTCGCAGCAAGACTCCGAACATAGCCCTCTCCATAGCGCGCATATTCATATTCTCCATATTTTGAATGCGTCATTAAAAATCTTCCATCCATCAATCTGCACAGAGCCAGCGTGGTGGAGATGGCATACACCTTTCTTGGGTAGGCCTACGTCCTGCAGTGGACAACTAAAAAGGTTGGTACAGTATTTAAACATTTTCTCGGCCGAAAATCGAACCTGGGGTTTCCGAAAGGCTCAAATTAAGTACCTACTCAAATTGAATGATATTTCTTAATTAAATAGGTATATGAAATTTTTAAGTAAGTATATAATTTTTATAGAGTTCTAGAGAGCACATGTTTTACGCACAAAAACTTTCATGGAAGATAGCGAGACAACATAATATTTTTTGAAGTGAAGACTTCTTTAGCGTCGTTGTGCCGCTTCCGTTTGGGATGGGTAAAAAATTAAACTTTTACAGGATATTGATAAAAAAATCATAAGACGGAGGGAGTAAGCTTTTACTTTTGCCGGACCTCCCGGAGTGCAACTCGTTGTTTTTATTCAATGAATTTAATGTGGCAATACTAAACATAAGTATGGTTGGCAGCGTGCACAGCATGCTGGCATCATTATCATGCTAGAGCTCAATTTTTTTAAACATTTAATTATGTATTTCATAAATCTATACTATCCCAAATAGACCCCACGGTCACTGAAAATCTGTCAATCTATAATAGATTGACAGCATTATTTCATTAAGTTTCTTTCATTGGGGTTGAAACTTTACGAAACCGGGACCAAAAACATAATTATACAAAGATAATCATTACGACTGGTAGACGCAACACGTGGCTAAAATGCTGGCGTCTATATTACCATCCAACGTGGTAATGGGGCCAGCGTTTTAGGAACAGTGCCCGGTAGCAGTGGGCTTTTAGATAAGGCTTTCATCGTCATCTATATATACATATACATTTTTTTAAGTTCAAGTTTTTTTTACTAATTTTCTACGTTTGTAAATATGGTATAGTACGAGTATTTGTAAAATTATATGGTTTTGTTTATGAAATGTTATACAGGGTTATTTGGTTACTCTGTACTAAGTCGAAAGGGTGTGATTTAGACTATCATTAGGAAAAACTTTAACTATGGTGCCAACAAAAAAACTAAAGAAAAAAAAAGCTATTTCATACATTTTGTCGATTAAGAGTCGCAATTGTGTATGGAACAGCTGAATTTTTTACTCGAATTTTGTGTTGGCCCCGTAGTAAAAGTTGTTCGTAATGATGATTTGAATCACCCCCTTTTGGCTTAATACAGGGTAGCCAAATAACTCTGTATAAGTTTTGTTGCAATAAATATTTTTATCCTTAGACACCAAAAATGTAAAAATATATTATTATGTACAATCTGACAATCAAACGATATAATATCTATAAAAATAAAGAGACAGGAGAAAAATAAGCCCATACGATGTTTCATTAGAAGATATTTCTCGTACACTCTCATTTACCGATATTAAGACTTTGCCGATGAAAAGCTCTTCGAGATTTGTTTCTCCGAACATAAATATTAATAGAGCGGCAAGAAATACGGTATACGTAGAAGTATTTTCTATTTAATACTGGCTTATTAGAAGGTACTAATAGTATTATATGACTACGAATCATTCTACAACTACAGCTTATTTCAAAGAGGTTAAGAGTGTGATATTTATGGTTCCGTACCTCAAACGGAAGAAACGGAACACTTTGTTGTCAAGGATGATTTTGTTGTCCTTCTGTCCGTTCGTCCGTCTGTCCGTCTGTCAGTCTGTCCGACGCGTAAAAATATCGAGTTGAAGTTTAAACTGTATACGCATATCTATGGTGTATTGCAGTTGTGTAAAAGAAAAACTTCTCAGTTATCGTTTAAAAAAGTTAGAGCACAAAAATCATAAGCTACAGGGTACTTACCGTTGAAATAGAACTATGAAATTTGGCGAGAAGCTTTGTCTTAGAGTACACATATAGGAATAAATTTGAAAACTGTACAGTTTTATTTAAATTACAAAAAAATGGGGCCGCAAAATTCACAAATTATGGGTTCAAAATTCAAAGTGAGTAAATCGTATCATGTAAGGTATCATATAAAAAAAACTTCATTAGCACATGCTAAAACAGGTTTTTAATTATTTTAACAATGTGTAATTTTCGATTTATGACGAGAAAAGTGAAAAAAAAAACTTTTTTGTCGATGGTTATAGTATAGAGATTTTAACAACTTACTTCCTAATTTTGTAAGGTTTTCTGGATTTGTACGGGACCCTCGGTGTGCGATCCTAACTCGCACTTGTCCGGTATTTTTATTATACGGATCTACTTGCCATAGCTTCGTATAATTGTGCCATAATTATCATGTTTTCAGTCATGAGATATCTACTGTTGAACATAGGCCCTGTAGATTTCAAATAAGATAAGAAGGAAGTGGCCTGCTCCAAAGACGATCCTGATATCAATTGTTCACCTTGTAGGTAAACGTTCTACGCTGCGCTTACCGGTACTTTTAAGTATCTAGTTGATTAAAATCAATCTATATGAGTTTTTAATTTTATCGGTCGTAAGACATTCACTGCTGGACATATGTCTCCAATAAGACCGGTTGGAAGCGGCTTGCATCCAGCGCTATCCAGCAATCTTAGTTACGTTATTAGTCCACTTTTTAGGTGAATGTCCTACGCCGCACTTGCAGATACGTGGTCTCCACTCGAAAACACACGCGAAACACACTCAAGAAACACACGCGAAACCGTACTTCAAAAATCTAGGGATTCTGACGTTGCCATCTGTAATGATAATACAGATAGAGAGGCGCAACATACGTCAGAATAAACCTGGACTCGAATGAGAAGCGAGGAAAGCATCACAACTACTCCACGAGCACGGGCAACCATCTAGCTAGTGTAAAACGAACGCTGACCAAATCGGCAAAACTTACACATATCATGGGCCCTGATATATACAACAACCTGCCCGAATACGTCACTGGAGCTCCTAGCATGCCAAATTTTAAAGCACGACTGCAACGTTGGCTAATTGAGCAAGCATTCTATAGCTACGAAGAATTCTATAGACTTTTATTACATTATTTTATACTATAACTCTATAAAATTTAACTTGATCTCTGCGACAGCTGTCAGAAAAATCACGCCTATGAAGTGCTGAATTTCTTAATAGTACAGACAGTACCTGTCAATGTCATACTTTATGGGCATGCCGATTAGTGATGGGCGACGAATGATCGTGACCACAGAGTTTTAGATAGAGTTTTAATTAAAATATCGATAGTTTATACTGACGATATTTTAAGTAAAACTTAATTTTTCATTAATTTTATTGTATATTTTAAATATCATAACATTTTTTACATGTGTAATTAAATTAAACCCAATTATATGTTACATTAGAATCGATAATAGTGAAAAACGTCGATAAATACTATCGTTACATTATTATGAGTATTTAATTAATATCATAACATTATTTACATGTGTACATACTTTATCTTGAATAATAGTAAGTAAATAAAATCCAATTTTTCACCTTCAACTACTCATTCGATTTCATTACAACATTGTTTGAAAATCGATTTTTTCCACCACTATCTCAACTCTAAAAATGTCAATCTTCTATGTCAATGTCACTGTCGCAGAGATCAAGTTAAATTTTATAGAGTATAGTGAACCATGACATGTAAATCGTGTTTATGAATAAATGACTATGACTATGAAAACTTTTCGACCTCATCAGTCATCAATCCTCCTTGCTAGAGTTTGTGCAAAAAAGAAAACCGTCGTAGGTGAGGTCGCCCGTGTGCCATTTTACTAATTTTGTTACGTTGACAATACTGCTCTGTCATCGCTAGTACAACTAAAAGTGTTTGATACGTACATACTTGGTTTACATCAATTCGGTTTTCATCAGTACTCGCGTCTACCAAATAGTCGGTACCTTGGCTGCTGATTAAAATCTTATTGTTAGTTCACCGTAACGTCACGACGTTTCTCTTTTTGCACAAACTCATGTGCCTATGCAAATTTATATTAGTGCAATTTGTTATCTATTTGTACAATATCTATAGATTTCAGTGGCAGTGACTAAGGAAAGTACACTCCGTTGAGAACAAAAGAGTACATTTGCAAAGGCATGACTCGCACGTCACTGATATAGAGGGAGATAAAGTAAAAATTCAATTTAAAAATAAAGAGTTAGGTATATTGTTATTAATACTGCGCATATTTAATGGGGACTAAAAGTCTAAGCTGGTCCGCTGCAATAAGCATATTCTCTGAAATAATATAATAACATTATGGGTATGCAAATAAGTCATTGTGTAAATCCAAGTACATACAATAGTAATACATACTATACAGGGATATTTCTAATCGATTAGCATCCTTTTAAGGGGCTTATTTTGTACATCAAAACTAACAACTTTTGCTCAGCGACTTTTGTCAAAACTAAAAAAATTAAATTGGTGTTCCATAGAAAAATCTTGTTCATCCGCGACCAAATGTATGAAACAGATGTTTTTTTTGAGTTTTGACAAAAGTTGCAGAACGGAAATTGTTAATTTTGATGCACAGAATAAGCCCCTAAAAGGATGCTAATTGATTAAAAATAACCCTGTATAATATATATTATATAATAGTATATAGTAATATACCATATTATTGGTGTATTTTCAACGAAGATGTATTAACTGAGTTTATTACTACCTATTGTCCGAATTGAGATCTAAGATTATTGTATCGATCACAAAACAACATTTAGTATAATAATTTAGCTTATTGCTTATTTAATAGTCACCGTACCTCTCACACACTCGGTTGTCATTTTCTTCATTTGTTTTAGGGTCGAAAATCAACTCCTAATATTATAAACGTCGCCATCGAAGGCTCCTTCTTGCGGCGGCATCATGTGTCGTGTCGGGTCGTTCTCCTCCCTCAAATATGGTCGAGGAGAGCGATGGCTGGCACATGTGTCACACTCGTGATCGGGAGATGCTTGCGGGTCGCTGGTCTGCTCGTGGCATTCACGCAGTGCATTGACTAACTTAGGCTAATATTTCTAGTACCTACTCTTTGTACAGTAACTATAATAAAATAACTGTAAATCCTAGTTAACAAAGGGCACAGACCCTGGAGTCTGTGGTTAGTAAATTTTAATTAATAAACGTTAAAGTTTGTATCTATGGATGTTTGCTCCTCTTTCACGCAAAAAATACCGAATTGATGATACTTTGCAGTGGTTATGTTTATACATCAGAATAACACGTAGGCTACAACTTATATACATATTGCGTGAAATGAAGTTCGCCAGGTCAGCTAGTAATGTTTACACATAAGAATAACACATAGGCTATAATTTATAATCAATATCTTTATATTGCGTGAAACGAAGTTCGCCGTGTCAGCTAGTTAGTTCATAATTTTAAGTAATGACCTGTTAACACATTAAAGTTTTGTTGCCAATAAATAAACGTTGAATAGGCTATTTGACTAGTTTTTGGAAATCATTTTAAATTATTCGTTAGTACATAATAAGCACACTACATTTATATTTCCGATAGATGTACTGTATTAACAATGAAAATTAAGTGTTAAAGAATAGGTATTCAAGATCCCGCCCTTAGTATATACTCTAAGATCCCGCCAAAACGGCATTCTGTAATGGCGCTGATCTGTGACGTCACACACTGGTAAATAACATTAGTTGATACTAGAGAATACCCTAGTTTAAATCTGAAAATTGACAAAAATACTTTAAAAGCTACTTATAGATCCAATAATATTACTCCGAAAACACAAAACACAAATTACACAAACAACAGTCAATCGAGAAATTCTCGTTTACTAGCATGTGACGTCACCAGAGCTGCCACCCATCTTAGAGCGTTTTCGTCACAGATAAAATATCAAAAAAAAACGTATTTTATTGCGTGTAGTTTGCGAAAAGTATACACATTTTAGTTTAAATTAAGTGAAATATGTCTTTTTCAGCCTATTATCTGTAAGGATTACCACAGTCAATAGTATATTGTTATTGTTAATGAGTGCTGGCAATACTTAGAGAATCTTTAGCGTGGTTATACTTTGGATACCGTTAGATGTAAAGAATTACGCCCTACAGGGTTTCAATGAGCCATTCAACGCAATAAACATTTAAAATTATAAATAAACTCATCCAAGCTTTCTTCGAATCCATCACTCTGTTGCAGCACAGTGTTCCTAAAATAAGATTGTGAACACATGTACATTGTCTAAACAGAAAGCGTTATCTGCCGTAGGTAAGTCTGTGTACACCCATTTTAATGTTAGAATGACTTGCGTTACCGACAAACAAAGAGGACTAACATAAATTGTTTTTGTTGCGCTGGATGCTTTTAAAGCATAATAATATTGGGTTTAGAAAGTAAATATGGTAGATAGATAAAAGTGCAATGTTTGAATGACTTTGCTGTATTGCTCGTAGTTTGTAGTTTAGTTTGACTAGGTGTTTCTAGCGACCACTAAATTCAAATCCCAGTGTCACTTGTAGGTGCCTAAATTTTAAATATTTTTAATTGATACTTTTATTTTTTTATACTTTTTGTGTAGGCATAATGTCACTAAATTTTAGCATCTAATTTTTATTTCTGGCAACGACCTGTGTTTCTTGTAGGTAACACCCCCCTAAATAGAGGGGGAGGCTAACTATGCAACTTTCTTTATTTTTCTTTCTTCTTTTTTATGTAGGTACATACTGTATGTTATTACTATAGCTAAAGAAAAAACTGCAATTAACACGCTTTTATTAGTTTCACCTGTACATTTGCTTGCTTGCTTGTAACCAATCCCTTTGAGCTCTATTTTGCCGTACTTTGAGCGATCAGATTTTCTTTAAACTTTGCACACCTATTAAAAACCGATGACAATGCATTTAAGAAAAAAGGAATTGATGAATCCTAGGCGTGTTTTTTATTTTTTTAAACTAGGCATATTTATATTAAATTTTCAAATAACATCGACATGGGAATTTAAGAGTTAAGCAACGGATAGCACGGTCAGTTTTTGGATGGGTGACCGCAGGTGCCATTAACAACTAAGCGCTACCGTGGCTAGGATAAACCGTGAAATTGTGGGTCCCTGATGTTTTAACCGTTTAACTATGTCAGAGGCTTTCAGTTGGCTTATAAAATCTGCAACATCCATTCTATACAAACTTTTCTTTAGATTATTATTTTTTGCAAAAAATAGTATGACCGACTTCACCCGTGTACAGAATCATTACATATAGTAGTATAAAACAAAGTCGCTTCCTGCTGTCCGTCCCCATGTATGCTTATATCTTTAAAACTACGCAACGGATTTTGATGCAGTTTGTTTTAATAGATGAAGTAATTCAAGAGAAATGTTTATATGTATAATACACCTGTGCGAAGCCGGGGCGCATCGCTAGAACGCAAGTATTATGCACGGATCGATGTAACATTTTTCACATTATTGTTGATTTATCAAAAATTGCTCAGCCGATATCGATAAAATTTAAATGGAACCAATTTCGAAGTATATTCTTTCCAATAAAAATAGAATTATTGACATCGGACTACTATGAAAAAAGTTATGCGTGGTTATACATCAAAAAATATATATATACGCGTCGAATTGTATACCTCCTCTTGTGGTTCGTCGGTCAAAAATGCAAAACAACTATAATGAATTAAAATTATAAAGGTATGCATTGTAGAAGTACATTTTAATTGATTGATCCATGTTTATTTTAATCTTACAACATTTTTCAATTCAATACTTCACTTTGAATATTTAGGGTTAAAAAATATTAGATACCTGATACGTATGTCAGAATCAGTTTTGCTTCAGGCCGTTTTAAATTTGAATGTAAAGATATTCATTAACAATAACATTTGAGTTTTTGTTGTGTAAAATTTGTCCTTTATTTTAAAAAAACCGGACAAGTGCGAATCAGGCTCGCACATCGAGAATTCCGTACAAATCCAGAAAATTTCATAAAATTGGGAAGTAAGTCGTTAAAATCACTATACTATAACCATCGACAAAAAAGTTTTTTTTTCACTTTTCTCGTCATACCTACATCGAAAATTACACATTGTTAAAAAAATTAAAAACCTGTTTTAGCATGTGCATGTAATGAAGTTCATTTATATGCTACCTTACATGGTACGATTTACTCACTTAGAATTTTGAACCCATATTTTGTGAATTTTAAGGCCCTATTTTTTGTGATTAAATAAAAATGTCCAGTTTTCAGATTTATTCCTATATGTGTACTCTGAGATAATGCTTTTCGCCAAATTTCATAGTTCTATGTCATCGGGAAGTAACCTGTAGGTTTTGATTTTTGTGTGTCGAAATATGCGGTTTTTTACTACATAAACGGCTCTAACTTTTTAAACGATAACTGAGAAGTTTTTCTTTTACACAACTGCAAGAGACTATAGATATACGTATACAGTTTAAATTTCAACTCGATATCTTTACGCGTTTTTTTTTTTTTTTATTCAGCATTAAAATACACAGTTATCACAACAAATCAATGAAGTGCCGTAAAACTACAGTAAGTTTGTCACGGCACTGTTATTCTCACACACGCTGACTGTCACAAAGTGCGTGAACTAAAAATAGTATTAGGTAGGTAAATAAACTAACAGAATAAGATTTTGGATATTGACAATATGCAAATAATAACAGATCAAAAGTGTAGCATGCATCGATTCATCACATTTTCTTATCAGCCAAGTGAAGTTGTGCACAGTTTACTAGACTCGGGCGCTGCTCACGACAAAACCGGTTCTAGTAGCCGGCTCAACGCGGCAGCGACGACGTAAACATCAAAAATATACAGCAGGATGCATAAATTGTATAATGAACATCGATAAAACTCAAACTAAATATTATTGAACAAGTGTAAAGTTGTACGAAATATATATATATATACCTACATATATATTTATTTACTTAGGTTTTTTATATTACTGATAAAGTATTCTTTAAGTTTTCTTTTGTAATTGTTGCTAGTGATTTCGTCTTTTATTTCTTTCGGTATATTATTAATTAGAGTCGGAACCAGAAAACCTACTGTTCTCCTTCCATAAAAATTATGAAATCTTGGAATTTGGAGCATGTTTTGGGCAACTTTTCTGGTCGCGAAACCATGTGATATGGGTATTTGAATATCTTTGTTATTAAATTGCTCTAAAAGTAAATCCTGAGATAAAGAATCTTGACATCCACACAGACGGACAACAAAGTGAACCTATAAGGGTTACGTGTTTGGTGTTTTTTCAGTTTGAGGTACAGAACCCTAAAAATAACAAAAGTCACAAACACAACATATCATAAGGTCCAATTTACAAAACCGACTTCTAAAAATAAGAAGGTCCACGGTCTGATTACACATTGGTTTTAAAGGTATGTTTTATGGGTATAATGTGGTCTGTGGATGATCCAATTGCTTGATATGTAATAGTAGTTTTTGTAGTTTAGATTATGTAAGTCTTGTATTTATTGGTAGTTAATAAAGGCACTGCTCCTCTAAAAAAGAAGGTATAATTATTCGCAATATCATAAATTGCGGTTACTGGATAGCTGCTAGCTTTTCAGTGAAGCCTCAGGAGAATATTATCTGGTTTTTAGTTAAACACAAATCTATAAAACAAATAGTAAAAAAGTTCGATGGTTTATGTCTATCCAGTAGATGAGCCAGTGTGGATGTAGCCCCATCGTGTTTTGAGAGTAGGCCAGTGTTTAAAAAAAATACCGGTATAGTACAATATAATATGTGAATCTACCAATCCGTTACTGAGCCAGTGTAGTGCATGATTACGATGACGTAATCACCTTAGTTCGCAAGAAGGGTGTTCATAGCATTTAACTATGACTGCCTCGGTGGCTCAGTTATTAGCAACCTTGGCTCCTGAGCCAAAGAGGCGTGTGTTTGATTCCCACCCAGGGCAAGCATTTTTGAGATAAATATAGGTGTTCGCTTTGTGTCTGGATGTTATTTACTATCCTTACTTCTATTATTTGTTAGTTTATTGGTTTGTTCCTATTTCACGCAGCAAGGGATCAACGTATTGACTTGATTTTTGACCATGGACATTTAGTTAGTAGTTTGAAATACAGAAAGTGACATAGGCTACTTTTTATCCTGAAAAAATAATAGGTTCCTATGGGATAGCATAATCAAAATATCAAGCGAGCGAAGTCATGAAAATAACTAGTTTTAGTATGTATTTCAAAATATAAATAATATATATAGATAATATAATTATGTACTATCAGCACAAGTCTCTGGGGGCCATATGCTTAGTTTTCATACGCACGATGTTCTTGATGTGAAAATGAAAAAAAAAAATATGCTAAATAATTATTTATATATTAACATTGATTTCCACATTGTACAGAATTTGAATATTTATTTTTGATTTATCAAAAATGGCTAAGCCAATTTCGATGAAATTTACTATAAATCTAGTACCTACTCTTTCAAATTGATAAATATTTTTTTAAATCGTTTCGGAATTGGCAAAAATATTAATATATTTCGCGAAAAATTATAAAGCCTCTTACCTCTTACTCCTATACCTCCTCTTTTTTGGAAGTCGATAAAAATAACAGACAAACAAATACCTGATACGGGCCAGACCATTACCTAAGCTCTTAGAAATTCGACTTTTTATGTTTCGCACTAACTGTATCAGTACTTTATTTTACTCGAAGTATTTATTAAATCCCGGATCCGTCACATCCGATCGTGTCCGGATCAAAAGAGACTTCCTATAAACGGATAAACCGGACGGATAACGTAATATTCCGACGAAATTATTCATATTTTCTTAGTAACCATAACAGGCTTGTTAATTCCATTGTTTGAAAGTTTTTTTTTTTAATATGGGTTCAAACTCCAAGGCCACAATAAGGTTTAAGATCGAAATATATGGCGTACTAGGCTCACCACTATGCCATTTCAAGATATGCACTGATTATACTTGTAGTCCAAGGCAAATTTTGTGGCAACTCTAAACGAGTCTCCCAATTTTTAAATCAATAATGAATTAGTTCATTTGAAAAAGGCACATTTAAACTGTTTTTAGGGTTCCGTACCCCAAAAGGAATGCAGTATATGTTGTAATAGTTTTTTTGAGTTAAGAAGAAAATTAAAAATTACTTAAAATAGGTGTGCATACTTGTAGCTCAAAGATAGCCTTAGAAACAAAGTTTGTTTGACAAAAACGTTTGTTTAGCAATTAATTATCTAAAAACTTAACAAAAGTGTATGTTATGTTTAGTTGAGCTTTTTCAAAAATTTGTCTAATTCAATACTTAGTGACCTTGGTTCTTCTACAAACGAAGAACCAAAGTTACCGACATAGCCCAACGGATCAGCAAGTTGAAATGGCAGGGCACATAGCGCGGAGGACTGATGACCGTTGGAGTCGAAAAGTTCTCGAGTGGAGACCACGTACAGGCAAGCGCAGCGTAGGACGTCCACCCATAAGGTGGACGGATGACCTCATTAAGACCGCAGGATCGCGCTGGATGCAAGCCGCTTCCAACCGTCTTATTTGAGATCGATAGGGGAGGCCTATATCCAACAGTGGACGTCCTTTGGCTGATGGATGATAGATGGCAGATTTAGTGTAAGTCTAAATGAAATAACTAGATGGCGTTGGCTACCTTTAACGCTCACTTGCAATCTGTAATTGCGATCTTAGTTCAGTTCGTAAACACTATCATTAACATATGATGCTAAAAACAGATCCCGACAAAAAGAAGGAAGATCTCCGTGACACAGATTCCTGGATACAAAACTGAATTTGCTTGTAAGCAGTGTAACGCACGTTCGGCTACTTTATATAACAAATTAAAAAAAGAGTTAGATAATATCCTAAGATATTTTATACGATTGTAAGAAATGTATCAGCAAGTGATTAACTCCACTTAGTTATAGTGAAGTTGAAAAACTGATGCAGGATCCATAAATTTGCACACACACACGCTAACACACGCACACACACGCACACACACACACAAACGCACACACTAAGAATTTGCATAAAAATATACTTAGGAAGAGCGGGGACTCCTATTACAAGCATATTTTTGCTTAAAGGGAATCCTAAATGTACTGTAATTCTAAAAACTCGTGAACCGAATTAAATAATTTAATTTAATTAATTTAACTGTAACTGTTCCGGTTCAATTAATAATGTGTATTGTGTATGTTCATCATCGCCATCTTCGGATCATATGCGTGTCTCTACACGATAAAATACAACATAAAAAAGTTATCGAGAAACTTATTTTATGTTGTATTTTACTGAAAGTATTTATTAAATGCCGGATCCGACACGTACGGCCGTGTCCGGCTCAAACGGGACTTCCGATAACCGGATTAACAGCAGACTGGGATAACGTAATATTCGTCCGAGTATACTGGACTCGTACGCTCTGTCAATACTTATTGACCGAAAACAGAATAAAGCTCTAATACACCAGTCTCGTGGTATAAGCCGTGGTGGCTTAAAGGTAGTGACACCCGCCTTACAATCGTGAGGTCGTGGGTTCAAATCCCGGTCCCATACCAATGAGTTCTTTGGAATTTATGTACGGAATTTAACACTACTGGCTTTTCGGTGAAGGAAAACATCGTGAGGCAACCTGCATATGTCCGTAGAAGAAATTCGATGGCGTATGTGAATCCACCAACCCGCACCGGGCCAGCGTGGTGGATATGGCCCAATCGCCCTTCGTTGGTAGGCCTACGTCCTGCAGTGGACTATTAAAAAGGCTGATACAGTACAGTACAGTACAGTACACCAGTCTCGATAATTTATACAACCAAAAAAAATAATAGTAGGATGAAACCCATTAGAAAAGGAGGGGAATATTATAAAAATAAAAGGAAAAATAATTTACGGGCGATCTGAGGTCGGGAAGGGGATGAGGGGGGGGTTTTAAGGGGAAAAACGGTATTTCTCGATTTCCGGCAAAACTAAAAGTCCTATCGAAAAAAGTCAAATCGCAAAGTTGTAGGTAATAAAAAGATCTAAAACTTTTATATTGACACTTTTTTCACATAACCTCAAAATTTATGTGAAAAATCCAAAAAACCAAGTTTTTGGTTTTTTATTTTTAACTTTTACAAAAATATTTTTTTTTTAACGAAATTTGCTGAAAACTTACCTTTTTATGTCCCAAATATGCTGTAATTTATTTGATTAAAAATATTAATTTTTTTCACCTTATTTTGAATGAATATCGAAAAAACACCCTAATTTTCAACCTCATCCCCTTCCCGACCTCAGATCGCCCGTAAATTATTTTTCCTTTTATTTTTATAATATTCCCCTCCTTTTCTAATGGGTTTCATCCTACTATTATTTTTTTTCACTCTTTATTATTTTTCAAGGCTTCTACTCTGGCCTATAAGAGCTTATTGAAATGAACAAAATTGCCTGTATGACTTTATTTTCATTTTAATCGCAAAAGTAAAGTAAAGGAATTTTAAAGTAAAGTAATTTATTATCTTTGACAACAACATACAGTGGAATACAATAGAATTTTTCATATTATAAATTAGGACAACATTTACATTCAATTAAAAAAACTACAGTAGATCCACACCAAGTCCAGACAGTGGTCCCACACTAGGCTCTAGGCCCGTGTTGTGGGAACCTCACATATCGACAATCAAGACAACTTATAAGTGGATGTGCTATTAAATACATTAAGAGTTATAATTTCATTAATATTATTAGATTATACATAAAAACAGTAGCAATTTAAAAGAAAATTGACTCAGCTGTTATGGCAATAGCTTAGGTTAGGTTTAAAGATATTTTATTCTCAATTAAAGATAATTACATCACTTTCATGAGAACACAACTAAATACAAGTAATTATAAATAACAGTTCGTCGTCGCTGAGAAAACAATTTTCAAATAATACAAAATAATGTAACAGCTTTTAGAATATTTCACACACACATACCGATGGACTACAATATAAAAACAAGTGGAAAAGAAATAATACATATGAACATAACAAACATACATATTATAGGACAGATTTTATTTATAAGTTAAAACTATGAATTGTCGGCAGTAATGTACTCGGCAAGTTTATTTTTATATACGTTAAACGAAGTAGTATTTTTTATATCCGAGGGTAGGTACATTATTGTAAAGGCGCGCACCGTTAAAAGTTATCATACTTTTACCGTAGTTAGAACGGATCTTTGGCAATACAATGAAGCTACCGCGGCGAGTGCAGGGGTTAACATTTTGTTTTCGTTTAGTGAAATGTAGATTTGTGGAGTCCGTGTTAATAGTTTAGATGATTATAACTATGATTAGACCGTTAATAAGATTATCAAGTCATCCATCCATCCATCAGCCGAAAGACGTCCACTGCTGGACATAGGCCTCCCCTATGGATCTCCAATAAGACCGGTTGGAAGCGGCTTGCATCCAGCGCGATCCAGCGGTCTTAATTAGGTCATCCGTCCACCTTGTGGGTGGACGTCCTACGCTGCGCTTGCCGGTACGTGGCCTCCACTCGAGAACTTTTCGACCCCAACGGTCATCAGCCCTCCGCGCTATGTGCCCTGCCCTTTCTGATTCGATCTCGCAGAGAGACTCCGAGCATTGCCCTCTCCATAGATCGTTGGGCTACTTGGAGCTTACTAATAAGGCCCATAGTGAGAGACCATAGTGAGATATTATCAAGTAGATAGGTATTTTTTGTAAATTAAACAAAAAATGAAGAAGTTATAGCCTGTTAAAGTTCTGCGTGACGTCGTGCTCACCTATACCTATAATCATTGTCTTTTGTGAATACAGGTTTTAATGAAGATTTTTTGACCTAGTCATGCCTATTGGGTAAATATGCATGAATGAAAGTGCCTGTACACGCTACGCCACTCTACAGAACTACCATACTACATTTTTATCATTTGAGAACAAAATAAGGCTCTACGCGGACAACGACGTGGGGAAAAACACTGGCTTAACTTATATTTCACTTATATTTCGGCTTTTGCGCAGTGCTCTGCGCATAACTTCCCATCCGTCGATTTGTGTGGCGCTCAGTATACGAAAGTATGCGCTACGCTCTACAACGCTACGATAAAACTGAACAAACTGCTACAACAACTTGCTACAAAAGCTTGCTACAAATAAAGCTGCTACGACTATTCGTAGCAAGCGTCGTAGACGTTGCAGATACAAATTTATTTTGAATTTATGAGTCACTAATTTTGACAACACAAGGTGTTGCTTTTCCTACAAAATATTGACCTACTATAAAATGTATGGAACAGCTCTTTTTTCTCGCTATTCTGGTCCTACAAATATCCACTTGTTGTTGTTGATCATAACTACATATTTTTTTCGCGATCTTGGGGCTTGCCGCATAGTTAACGTTGTTCTATAGAGATAGTGTGTGATTTGTACATGAAATGTAATACCTGATGTTTATTTTCAGTATGAATACACTTTTGTACATATTTAATATCCAGCTTTGAATGTCTTACAGCTGAAAAAACGATGAATAACTTTTAAGCTTAGAGTGTAAGAAATTAAAAAGCGCGTGAGAAATTTAATATTTTCCCAGTGAAAGTTAATGCGCTATTCAAAGCTTTAATAAAGCGGAAGGAACTTCCTTTGTTATTTTGCTTATTTATTAAATGATATTAAAGGCTTCGCTTTATAATTCATCACGCCTTCACTTTTTTAATAAAATGTTGCAGGCTGGTTTATTAAAAAATGGAATTAGTTTCCTTGGGAAAGTTGTTGAGAATAGAGTCTACAAAAATATACTTTTTGATGTTGATTATAAAATGGGTACCGGTCATTTTGAAAACCTATAGGAAATGCATATATGTCCAGCAGTAGACATCTTGCGACTGATGATCGGATAATGGTACAGTTCAGTACAAAACTACAGTTTAGAAATGCATTACTAAAAATGAATCGTTAAAAGTACAAAGTGGAAATTTTCTACAGCTATTGGAGACGTAAAAAATTAATAGAATGTATTGATTTTTTTAATTCATTCATTCAATTTTGAATCATCTTTAGGTATGGTACTAAAAATTAGACTGTTTGAAAATAATGTTCAATATCATGTATTAAACTACCCAAATGCCGTTTCTGTAGAGATACCTATAGTAATAATAATACAGCTACTGAATTTAAGCCCCGAACCCTATAATTAAGATATTAAAAACAAACACCTTCACATAAGCGTGTACAGCGTGTTAAATCACCAAAAATAACATTTTAAAGAATCAATAACACTGAGCCAAAAGCATGATCGCTTGGAGCCCAACCGAACCTCGAACCTCAGTTGTCTGGGCACCACGGCCCGGGTCGGACGTCTCCCGACCTCCTGCCACCCCTAACCACGTGTACCGAACCGCGTGCTTAAAATGTGTAACTCAAAAAAAGAACAGTGATTGCAGTGCTGGTGAATGTTCCAATTTCGAAAATGGAGTGGACATGCCTGATCTTCCTGTCTCTTTTCTACGTTGCAGTCGGGAATCCAGCAAAAATGGGTCAGTGTTTAATAATTTAGCTTCGGTTAGCTTATAGTTTAGATTGGCAGGTTGACGGTGGGAACAAAGGATGAGGGGGACTTGGCGCGATTTGTTTTTGAATCGATTTGGAGGGGGAGGAATGAGGCATGAAATTGGGTGTTTGTTTTTTCAATTTAGAATTTTTGTGTCGTTGTAATTTGTTTGTTATTCCACGATACTAAGTGAAAAGGCGTTACTGAATACTTAAAGATTATTTTGGTACCAATGAAGCAGTGTGGGGGTTTATCTGTAATTGCGTGTAGGTTTTTGTAGATAATAAAATACACAAATGATTGTGAGACTTACAAAGACTGTGATGTTTTAGTAGTTTTAATCGGCTATCTACACTCGACACAATTATGTTTTATCCGCTTCATTGTCACTATGAAGTATGGGAAATCGATGCGTGTTATTGTTTTTTTTTATGTTCTTTGTAATAAAATAGATGGAAATCTATTTATGAAGTCAAAGCAAATTCAGTATTTTGTACGGATAAGTTATGACTTGTAATAAATAAAGGACTTAAGAATGTTATGTGTTCCGCGAGTGTGCGTAGCACTTGAAGGGTCTACGAAAATTAATGTAGTCTTTTTCGTACTAGTAGACTTGGACTTCAGATATCTACTGGTTGTGTCAATAAGATTCAAAACTATCAATAGTCAGTATATATACTCATATAATTACCTATTTTGACATTTTTGTGATTCTCGAACTCGAATTAGAGGCAGATTTTGTCTCTACATAATATTTAGCAATGAGATTATACAGTATCTACAATTCTACATAATGTAGGCATAGATTTTTTAAAAAAGTGACGTCCACAAGTGGTATGTTATTCAGACAAAAATCGAAGCAAGAAGAAATTTACATAATTTGAAAGCTTGATTCATAGGCTTCTCAAAAACATTTAATTTAGATTTTTTTATCCCTCCATTTTTTTTAATTGTGAAAAATAAATTGTATTAAAAACAAGAATACAGCTATGTATTTTTTCTAGTTTAGCAATAATAAAGTGCTCCTATCGTTATTTTACTTGCATTCGTAGCTGATACTTCCACATTCATATCTTAATTTGCTAAAATAAAAATTATAACCTACCAGTGTGACCAGTTAGTAGGTACAATGTGACAAATAAACACTTAAAAACTGTGTTTAATTGGTAAAAGTGCTTCTATTAAACAATTTGGAGGTTACTAAATCAGGGTTGATAGAGATAAACTACCTATTGAGCCAAATATATTTATTTATCCTAATAGATTCAAAATTAATTAAAAAACGGAGGGTTTTTTTTTGTTTTAACTGATGTAATAAACTCAGAAAAATTTGAAATTTCTCGAAATATAACGAGTGTTGTGGTTAGAGTTTTTGATAATTCATATTATACCAGCCCCCATACATTTTGTGGACATGTCCTTTAGTCTTTAAGAAACCCCATAATATAAATAATAGGCATAATCATAAATATTGAAAACAATTTTATTTATTCAAACATATGCCTCAAACTTAACTCAATTAACATTAAGTTTTATCTAAATCGTTCTGCAATATTATATGTCAATCCTGCAGTGTTTTTGTAAGACCTGATTTCGTAACAAAGGTGACGTCCACAAGTGGTATTCAGAGAAAAATTGAATCAAGATGATATATAAATCATTCGAAAGCTTGATTTGTGGGCTTCTCAAAAATATTTAATTTAGATTTTTTATGCCTCCATTTAAATTGTATGAAAAATAATAATACAACTATGTTTTTTTTTCTAGTTTAGCAATAATAGAATGCTTCTATCTTTATTTTACTTGCATTTGTAGCTGATTCATCCACATTCATCTCTTTATTTGCTAAAATTAAAAATTATAACCTACCAGCGTGACCAGTTAGTAGGTACAATGTGACAAAAAATACTTAAAAACTGTGTTTAATTGGTAAAATGCTTCTATTTAACAATTTTAAATTAGATGAAGTTAACTGAGTAAGTTACTCGCAATCTAAAAATACTACGCATTTATCCATCCATCAGCCATAAGACATACTGCTAGACAGAGGCCTCTACTACAAATCTCCAATAGGCGTCTTTGAGGGCTATCAAGGACTATAACCTGCAGATGGCCATCAGAGACCGGAACGCGGCGGTGATGGAGGCTCTGGGCCGGGAGGAGGCAAAAGAGTTGTAATAGAAGGACATGAGAGCGATCACAAGCAGAGTAGATACCACCGAGTAACACACGGAAACGTAGCCTTGGACTCTGCTGGTGATCGCTTTCACAAAATAAATCAGAATAAGTGTGCATTAAATAGAAATTAGCATTGCGTGCATGCCTTGAGCATTCATGCTCGCCATCGAAGGCTCCTTCTTGCGGCGGCGTCGTGTGTCGGGTCGTTCTCTTCCCTTAAATATGGTCGAGGAGAGTGATGGCTGATACATGCGTCATACTCGTGATCGGGTCCTGCATGCGGGTCGCCGGTTTGCTCGTGGCATTCACGCAATGCAATGAAACCACTAACTTAGACTAAGATTTAAACTAACCCCTCTCTATTGTACAGTCGCATTCTTTCAATTGGAACTAACTTAACAAAAGGCACAGACCCTGGAGTCTGTGGGCCATTAATTTAAATTAAAAAAAAAAAAAACAAAAAACTCCAATAAACTCGGTTGTAAGCAAGCTACCAAATATTACCCAGCTAGTACGTGAACCTGTGTACAAGTAGGTACAAAGTACATCAACACTACTTACGATCACAAATGCGTACTCAGAGTGTAGCACTCTGATCTCTCGATACTATACTTCTGTATCGGCGAGATACGTATGTAGGTTTACTTAGTTACTGCACACTTTGTTGTTAAAAGATCATCAAAGTCAAAGTATTTATTTGCATGATAGTGGGTATACAAAAGATCTCAAAATTATTATACAAATATATATACATCCACTAAAAACCATAAAAAGTGTGCAAAAATCAATAATTGGAAATTAAAATACATTTCAAATTGTCACTGTGAAAAGGTCTATTAAATAATTATTATTTGTATAATCTATAAATTAATGTTTACAGCCTCTATTATATGTATGGAAGCGACACGCTGTTTTATTAAGAAATTCGTCAACTTCGTAAAAGCACTCCGTCACTAACCGCTTCTTCAATTGAAAGCAAAATCTCCTGTGTGGGAGTTGGAACAACTCCTCTGGAAGCGAATTAAAGATTCAAAGCAGCCATGTGTATATAATTTTTTCTAAACGTCTCGAGCCTAGGTTGTGGTAGTTTGAGACGTACTTGAGAAGCCGACCTCTTATTTACATTGTCATAGCGCTCAAATAGAGCTGGATTGTTCATTGTTGGATTGTTCATCATCAGTATAATCAGGTTGGACATGGCTCTCCATGCAGCTCCAATAAGATCAGTTAGAATTGGTTTGCATATTAATATTGCATATTACATTTTAAGATTATTCCATTTCGTGCATGGGTTGCCTGGAAGAGATCGCTTCCAGCGACAAGGCCACCTTGAGATACACTTATAAAGCTGGAAACTTACTATCGGACGCGGCTGATGGATGCGACTGACAGCCGCGACTTAGCAGTGTCAGCGCGCCAGATTGCTCTCAGACGTCCGAACGCTCAAGCCCAAAGTGACGTCTGCGGCTTATGTCCGATCGTGTTCACGGCTCAGTGTATATTCATAATCTAGATATCTATCAGTCGCGGCTGTCAGTTGCGTCCGTAAGCCGCGTCCGATAGTATGTTTCCAGCTTAAGTTTCCATGTATTACTGTTGTCTTATATTTTACTGTGTATATTAAAGAGTTTTCGATTCTATTCTTGCATCCATCCTTCTTGCACGATTATGAGTTATGAATATTATTGAGATCGTCAGTTCAATAGCATAGTCATAAAATAGCAGTTTGATTCCTTCTTGCTGAGAATCAATTACTAAGATACTTGAAATCCCAAAAACTTACCGAGCTAGAAGGTACCTAATTTGTTTATTGTGTATACAATGTCATCTATGGCAAATTTTGAACAATTATTACAATGGGACCAACACTGAAAACGTTTTTATAGACTTTCGACAAAAAGTACGCATTTTTTGCGTTTTCAGAGTTGATCCCACAGTAAAAGTTATTCAAAATTTGCCATATATATGTCACCGCTTAAGGCTCCGACACCGGTAGACAGACACATTGTATACTCGTACATAGTACATCAGTTGTGTGACCCTACAGTCCACAATGGACGTGTGAGCCGCGACGTCCGATGAACGGCTCGGTGACAAATGCGGACGCTGCACTCTGCTCTCTCGATTAATCATTCAACACTTCTCAACCGACGAGCTGCGAGTGTAGATTTACTTAGTTACTGTACACTTTTTAGGGTTCCGTACCTCAAAAGGAAAAAAGGAACCCTCATGATCACTTTGTTGTCCGTCTGTCCGTATGTCAAGACCTTTTATTTCAAGAACGCATAAAGTTGACGAGTTGAAATTTGAACCGTTATGGTTTCTTACAGTTGTGAAAAAATGAAACTTCTCAGTTACCATAAAAAGTTAGAGCCGTTTATGTCGTAAAAACCGCATATTTTGACACTCACAAAGGAATCAAAACGTACAGGGTACTTCCAGTTAACCTAGAACTATGAAATTTGGCAAAAAGCATTGTCTTAGAGTACACATTTAGGAATTTATTATCTGAAAACTGTACATTTTTAAATAAATCACAAAAAAATAGGGCCGAAATACAAAAAAAATGTAGGTAAATTTCAAAGTGAGTAAATGTGGAGTATCATGTGGAGTATCATATATGAAAGACCTTCATTAGCTTATGCTAAAACGGGTTAACAATGTGTAATTATCGATGTATGACGTGAAAAGTTAAAAAGAATACTTTTTGATTATTTATTTATCTTAGGTATGGATTTCAACATTACATTTTTGTGAAATTTCTAGGATTTGTACGGAACCTTTGATGTGCGAGCCTGACTCGCATTTGCCCGGTTTTTTATACGTAATAGGGATACATTGGGCTACCAACTCGCTTGATGGATGGCGATATTGCAGCCGAGGATGGGGTATGAGAGTGAAGTGACAAGAGTAAATAATATTCACTCTTGCCGTAACGTATCTGTCGATATAAATGTTATTTAATTTATAGACGTCATTTTGTCCGATGAAACATGCAAATTAGGACGACAAACTATACTAAAATGTCAAATAAAAAATACAATTAAAATCATGTCTGATGTTAAGTTAAAAAAGTAACATTAAAAATTTATAAATTAATTTTATTTATCGTATTTTTTATAAACTAAGAATCAAGTCAAAGTATTATGTAGGTATAAACTAACTGATCTAACCGATGTGAGATACCACCGGTGACCACGTGTGGCATTTATAACTGAGCGCCCAGTTAAAAAGTTAAGCTCGTTCACATGCAATAAGTTAAGGGAGTAACTGTTTGTAAAAATAATATTTTTTACTATTGCATTCATAGACATAATTAGTGATTGTTGTTTTTAAACTTTCGCGATTTGAACACATTATTTTTATATTATAGTACGGGACTATTCGCGCATTAAAATTACGAGATAAATAGTTGCATCGACCGTGGTCACGGGTAGACTGAACACTACCCGTGTCTACCCGTGACTACGGTCGATGCAACTCGGCCGAAACATCGGGAAGAGGAGGTATTTATTTATCTCGTAATTTTAGTGCGCGATTAGTCCCGTAATAATTAGTGATATAAAAAAAAATTCGTATGCCATATTGGCTAATTGTTACGTTGCTAAAAATATAAAATAAGATCTTGTAAAAACAGGATCTTCAAGCCAAAGTGTAAAGCAAATCTTCGAATTGGTCCCTCGAAGGTGGAACTATTTGGCAAGGTTAATTATTCAAATGTAATCTGCTGCTTCCATTATAACAACATTTGCTAAGACGGCTGTGCAACGTAATGCCAGTGTTTGTTTTGTACATGGTTGAGCAAACGGTACAAAGATTTGTCTAGTGGTAGTGAAATAACTGTATAGTTGAAAGGTCTAAATTTTTTTATGATTTGATGAGTTGTTTTTGTTCGTTCTAGGGGCCTACCTTGACGAGTTAATCTATACAAATAAATAAAATTGGAGTGTCTGTTTGTAATATTGAAATAACCATTTTTTACTACATGAATATGAATATACAGGGTTATTTCTAATCAATTAGCATCCTTTTCTATTCTGTACATCAAAACTAACAACTTTTGTTCTACGAATTTTGTCAAAACTCAAAAAAAAATCAGCTGTTCCATACATTTTGTCGCGGGTAATCGATATTTTTCTATGGAACAACAAACATTTTTTTGACTTTTCGACAGAAGTCGTGAAACAACAGTTGTTAGTTTTGATGCACAGAAGCCTCTAAAAGGATGCTAATTGATTAGAAATAACCCTGTATATAATTATGGTACATACACCAAAATAACATTTTTTACATTTTTGTCTGTCTGTCGGTTTATTCCGGCTAATCTCTAAAATGGCTGAACCGATTTTAACGGGACTTTTATTGACAGGAAGCTCATGTATTTTGGAATAACTTAGGCTACGTTAATCGACTGTTAGCTACAACAAAGTTCACCGGGTCAGCTAGTCAATAATATAATCAATTAGGTTATTACACAATCCAATGATTTGAATTGGCTCCATAGATCTTCCCATTAATAGTAAAAATGAGTCTAAAAAGACTAACTTTTCTCCATATACATACTCAAGTATAAATAGCTAATATATAGAAGTAAATATATAATTTGCCACAATCCATAGTGATATTACGTACGGATTAGAATTGTGGGGCCGCGCCGCGGAGTACAAGAGAGCTTTCGCTGTGCAAAAACGGGCTGTGCGAGCCATTGTCGGGGTTTCGGACGACGTGTCTTATGTGGAGCTCTTTAGGGAACTGCGCGTACTGCCACTGTCGTGCAAACTAATCTATCAGGTGGCCCTTTTCACGCACAACCATTTAGAATTATTTGAGAGGAAAGGTACCTAGAATAGGTACCTTTAAATTAAATTAAAAAATAATTAATTAATTAATTTTAAATTTAAGAAGCTAGGATAGCAATGCTAAGAAAACCCACTGGTGACTCCTTCTCATAGGCTAGTGAAATCGGAGAAGTCTGTATATATTGGTGGGCCCGCTATATACAACCCAATACATAAAAGTCGGCTGAGCCGTTTCTGATAAATCAACAAACTGTACATGCACATCACATTTCACCAAATTATTCGAATTCTGTCCTCGGTGTAAGTTGGTGTTGCGATAATGGTAGGTATCTAACATTGCCGTACTGTCAGAAAAGCTCAATCACTCAACATATTGAAAGATCAGGTTAAAAACCATTACCTGCAGAAAATGTTGATTCTTAATTAATAACTGTTAATTTGTAACTGTTGTTGTTGTCAATTATGTTGTTTTATGTAAAAAGTATACTATAATTTACGTACGTATATGACAGAATAATAAACTAATACATATTTAGTTTATTATTCTGTCATAAGTTTTTTTTATCATTATTTTTTTGTATTTATTGTTTTCTTTATTTTTAAGTATTTTAAGTAATTTTTATTAGTAAGTATGTTTATGATGTATAATCTAATTTAGATTTTAATTAATGCGCACCCCGTCCATTAATTTTATACGCATTCTGTCCTCTCCATTCTAAGGTTGCCTGGCAGAGATCGCTATCAGCGATAAGGCCCCCCATTGTTACACTGTTTATGTTTCTTTGTTTCTTCTTTGTGTTTATATCTTGGTGTGCAATAAAAAATCTATCTATCTATCTACCGTGGTTCAGCAGATGTACTTGAATACACTTTGTTTAACACCAAATACTGCAAAAAAATAAGCAACATTGTATTACTTTACAACACAATTAAAGACAACCTGCTCACACGGCGACAGTCAAAAACATTTTACCCTAAATTCTCATCAACCACAAACCGAATTATCCGTTCGCAAATGCCATCAACCTACGTTCTGTGACATTCAACGAAATGTATCTCGTACGTTGCATGGAATTTCTCCATTCTCACAATTTCTTATTACGACATGATTATGGAATAACTACAGAGGGCAAATGTTTTTAGTCCATTTTCTGTTTAACTTTTTTTTGGTCAGTTTTAAAATATTGACGGTCTCACCACAAAAGTTTTACCCACGCTTTAAGCAGTGGTTAGCAGTACAAATTGTGTCGTTAAACAGTGTTTAAGGCGTGTTTAAATCTTTTGTGGCAAGGCAGTGAATATTTTGTATTATAAGTAAGTACATCTTTTTAGAATTCTGTACCCAAAGGGTAAGAACGGGACCCTATTTCTAATACTTCAGAATATTAAGTCATAATATATATTTTCTTTTCTTCCTATAAGTAATTAAAATAAAATATATTAAGGGGGGCTTCCATACGGTACGGAACTCTTCGTGCGCGAGTCCGACTCGCACTTGGCCGATTATTTATTTTTGTTAGAGAGAATTAAAGATGAAGTATTACAAATTATACCAAGTTCGGGCATTAACGATTGAACTAGGTAGTAACAAATGTTGTTTTAAACACATTATTTATCTCGTAATTTTAGTGCGCGATTAGTCCCGTAGTATATAATAATAATGAACTAGGTACGTCTGAATTTGAGACAGTAAATAATAAAAAAATAACAAACTAATAGCGTGTATAGGTAGAGCTAGATTACGTAGGATTTATTATTAAGTAAACGCTGAGTGAGTGAGTGATTTATTATTAAGTAAAGTAATAGCCGTGGTGGTTGAGAGGTAATGAGTTCTTTGGAATTTATGTACGGAATTTCACACCACTGGCTTTTCGGTGAAGGAAAAACATCGTGACGAAACCTGCATACGTCCGTAGAAGAAATTCGATGGTGTATGTGAATCCACCAACCCGCACTGGGTCAGCGTGGTGGATATGGCCCAAACACCCTTCGTGGGTAGGCCTACGTCCTGCAGTGGACTATTAAAAGGGCTGGTTCAGTTCAGTAAACTCTGAGTTCCGATTTTTTTTCACATTTTATAACTAATTTTTCTTTTTTTTTGTAAGTTATTATTTTTTAAAAGAGTTATTATGTAGGGACTTGGTCAGAATAAATGAAAGTCACGAGTCCCTTCGATACACTGCAATAAAATAATTACCGGTAAGTTAAATGTTAAGAGTAAACAAGACAAACCTCGGTCCATACAAACATCGGTAGTTGATCACACCAGTATTTGCTGTTGAATATCTAAAAATAAGATTTACATCAACTTGTCTTACAACATATATTATTCTTGCTAATAAAACTGTAAAAAAAATCTCCACTCGAACGATATAAGCTTTGGAACATTTGAATTTAAACTCAAATTTTTAGGAAACTTTGGATGCAAAAAATAACACAGCAGAACTGAACTGAGTCATCTCTTATGAAAATAACGGCCTAGTTTAGATATTCATTAGTTCAAATAACTAGTATTTAAAAAAATCAATTCAACACTATTTTCATAATTTACTACGGAGTAAACCTTATGCGAATTCGGTACGCAGACGTGTTAGGTAATAATAATTAAAGTTATTTTAAAACTAATAAAACAAAATTATGTTACAATGCACTATCAACTGTTTATCATCGAATTCGTCTCTTCTTGAGATAATACAGCTGAGATATTATTTATATCAACTACTCCAAATCTGAGTTCGTGTCGTCAACTAGTTTTCCCCTAAGAAGCTACAAGGTCAAAGACAGACAATATTATTATGTCCATAGATTATATTTTTTGTTTCATCGATTACTAAAGGGCACTACATAAGTAAGTAAGTAAGTAATATCTCAGACATCTGCCCTAGTCCCATATTCCGCGAAGTTATTATGTGTCAGAGGAAAACATAACGGTACATTACGGATCCGCCGAGAGACGCCGAGCAAATGGTTCGCTAATATTATTTAAGTCACATTCTCGTCGTGGAGCACAGTTGTTTAGATCTAATTTTAAGGCAAGTACCTCTATTGACTACAATAATATACAATACTACACATTTAAGCTAAACTACACTACATACTATAAGCCGTGGTGGCCTAGAGGTAGTGACACCTGCCTTGCAATCATGAGGTCGTGGGTTCAAATTCTGGTCCCGTACGAATGAGTTCTTGGGAATTTATGTACGGAATTTCACACTACTGGCTTTTCGGTGAAGGAAAACATCGTGAGGCAACCTGCATACTTCCGTAGAAGAAATTTGATGGCGTATGCGAATCCACCAACCCGCACTGGGCCAGCGTGGTGGATATGGCCCAATCACCCTTCGTGGGTAGGCCTACGTCCTGCAGTGGACTATTAAAAAGGCTGCTACAGTACAGTACATACTTAAACTACTACTACATTAAAAGCAATTGAATTATCCACAGACCCTTGAGGGTCTAAAGATAATCCGAATAACATTACCACGCTGAATGGCAATGCATAAATGTTGAGCCAAATAAACACCAGCATTTTGGTCAAGTGTCGCGTCCGCGACGCTTAGAAAGATTGTTGAATACAAGATGAGTTCAAAGCCCCCACGGATCTAATGTCTCTACCCCAAACAGCTCAAATATGTAACCACTGCCGAGGTTAGCATATTGCTAAGATCTGTACGGTACGATGTAACATTAGAAAAAACCTGCTTATACAACCTACCAACATACACCATCCATCCATCCATCAGCCAAAGGACGTCCACTGCTGGACATAGGCCTCCCCTATGGATCTTCAATAAGACCGGTTGGAAGCGGCTTGCATCCAGCGCGATCCTGCGATCTTAATGAGGTCATCCGTCTACCTTGTGGATGGACGTCCTACGCTGCGCTTGCCGGTAGGTGGTCTCCACTCGAGAACTTTTCGACCCTAATGGTCATCAGCCCTCCGCGCTATGTGCCCTGCCCATTGCCATTTCAACTTTCCAATCCGTTGAGCTATGTCGGTAACTTTGGTTCTTCTACGGATCTTCTCATTTCTGATTCGATCTCGCAGAGAGAACCCGAGCATAGCCCTCTCCATAGCTCGTTGGGCTACTTGGAGCTTACTGAAAAAGCCCATAGTGAGAGACCACGCTTATTTAACATGCACCATGCTCATTTATATTAAAAACTAGTCGTTTTATGATTACTTTATAATCTGTTCCCTAACGCAAAAAACAGAGCTTATTTTCTAAATTTTGTACCTATCATCAGGTTTTAGCAATAATTTTAATATTATCTTTAATCTGTAAACATGTTTGTCTATTTATCAAAGAATAGGAAAAAACAGACGTTTTTCCTGTGATCTATCCTCGATGCCATAGATCACTAATTATTGCTAACGGAATTCTAGAAAACAATAAAAAAATCATTTTTGACCAATGAACCACCGAAGGAGGTATACAATTCGACGCGTATATATTTTTTTATGTATACGCATACGCATAACTTTTTTCGTAGTAGTTCGATTTCAATTTTTTTTTTGGAAAGAATATACTTCGAGATTGGTCTCATTTAAATATTATCGAAAACGGCCGAGCCATTTCGATAAGTTGACAATATTGTGCAATTTGCTACATCGATCCGTGGGAAATATTCGCGAATTCTGTACACGGGTGAAGTCGGTCATGCTAATTTTTGCAAAAAATAATCTTGTAATGGAATGGCCTAAAACTGTAAGTATCATGAATTACTCCTTTTAAAAAGAATATATTGAAACTTGCGGAACTAAGCAACCGTATTCCATTACTTATCCAATGTACGTACGTGTATGTCACAATTCTAGTGTAAGTCTGTGTGAGTAAATTTACGATTGTGTGCGCGAACGTGTATATTTGATTTGTAGAGCCGAAATTGACGAAGTATTTCTGTGTTAAATTGATGTACTTAGGTATTTTGTTCAAAAGTAATTTTGGTAACTTTGGCGTTGTTAATGTAAAGACGTTTGGAAGTTTTGATGTTTTGTTCAGTTCTAGGATACTTATTCAATATTATGTTTCGACTTTAGAAGTAAGCTTTGACTTTAGCTTCACTTAATTCACAAGTGCCTTTTTGCCACTTCGATTAATGAACAACTGGAAAGTTTGGAGAATTGAGACAATTCAGTATTTACCGTTTAATATTTTATGAACTAACTAAAAAACTAATAAGTACGTAATGTACGTATACTCACAGATACACTAATGTTCGCTTAACATGCAAAACAAGCATATTTTCACGCCTGAAAAAAAAACTAAACCTTATTTATTTAAGTATACATTGCCTTATAATGTCTAGTTACAGTCATTATTATGAAAATGTAACGTTATACACATTATAACCCTGTTTATAGGGTGTTGCAAATTGTACATTACAAGTTTGATATTAAAATATAAATACATAATAATTTTGGAAATAGTTCTTAAATTAGATACAGATATATAGTTATTATTAAAGTCTTATATATTTGTGAGGTTGAGACTTTTTCGTCTAGATATTCGGCAACTGTGTAATAGCATTTTTTTGTGAAGAAATTTTTAAGCTTCTTTTGGAACTTTTTGTTATTTGTCTCTTCTTGCAAATCTTTCGGTAGATGATTATATATTTTTATCAGCATATATTCAGGTCCTTTTTTTACCATTTCTAGTTTGGGTTCTGGAGCTACAATTAAATGTTTTCTACGAGCGTTTGTGTTGTATTGGAATAGGTCTGGATGTTTTTTTACAAAAGTAGCTGCTTCTAATATATATAAACTTGGAAGTGTAAGTATATTTTGCTGTATGAAGTGCGGTCTACAAGTATGTCGCTGTTTTATATTCATTAAAATTAGGATACATTTTTTTTGGATTATAAACAGATCGTTTGCGTCTGTGCTGTTTACCCATATTATGATTCCGTATTTGAGCCAAGAGTAGGCATAGGCATAGTAAGCTGTTTTCGCGGATTTTAAATCTGTGTTAACTTTTAAAACTGATAGTGCATATGTGAATTGCAGTATTTTAGTTCTTATATTTTTTACGTGATTTTGCCAGTTAAGGTACGTGTCCACGGTGATGCCTAATAGTGTTGCACTCTGTGTTTCATTTATGTTCATGCTGTTTATTAATGTGGAAATATTTAGTGGTGGTTTTTGATACGGATGAAATTGTATTAGTTTTATTTTCTTTGTGTTTAATTCTAAATTATGTTTTGAAAGCCAAGATTTTACATTTGAAAACGTATTAGTGATATGAGTTAGTTCGTTGCCGTTTGGTGAGCAGTTAAAGAGAGGAACTTACCTTTGACACCAGGGCCAGCCACTCAGTCACTCACTCTATTCAAATAAGGTGCAATAATCCAAATAATTATTTTTCGCAAAAAATGGTGAAACCGCCTTCCATCGTGTACAAAATTCGATTATTTCACACACACAGACGCATTCGCAGTTGCACCCGTGATAGTTGGTATCATTTGATAACTCATTATTGTCATTGGCTGGTATGTTTGTAGTAAGTACCTATAAATATAATGATAAATTAACATACATATTTTAGGATTAACTCAGATAGATTAATAGATTAGATTTAGTGGACTTTTCATTTACAGTGTATTTCAACTAGTTTCTTAGAAAATCTTGCTTAATTCTGTAATAAAACTATTATTAGTGGAAGAGCCTGGAGCCCACAACACCGGCTACCCTAGTGTGGGCCCCAGTAAGCCCGATTACAGAGGCGCCAGCGTAAATTAAATAGCAGCGTAAAAAGCGTTCTCTCTATCGAATGCCTAAAGTGAAACAGAAATAGAACTATGCTATTTAGCTAATATAGTTACGCTGGCGCCTCTGTAATCGGGCTTAGTGTACACCTACCTACTGTTTAAATAATTATTCGGTTCCAGTAAACAATATTCTGTTCCAAGTAGGTGTAAGTTTATTAGTAAGGCGTTTTTTGATTAAATATTTTATTATTATTTCGCTACAATTGTTTACATTATTGTTGACTTTTCAAAAACGGCTCAGCTGATTTCTGTAAAATTTAAATGATTGAAAAAATGAAAAAACAATACAATTCAGTTCACAATTGGCAAAATTATCGATGAACATACCTCCTCCATTTTGGAAGTCGGTTAAAAAGGCGATTCATACTCCCATTTGCTTTCGGCTTAGTAAGTAAGCCTTTTCTGAGTAAGTCTGTAAAGGGATTAACTTTATTTATCTAAATACCAACCGAAACAAAAGACCCAAATGAACGGTAGGCGTATTGTGCTGGCTACTACGTGATGATGATAACAAGTAGCTATAAATAGGTATAAAACAGCAACTACATTCAGGAATAGATACGTGTCTATTTCAGCCATGGTTACGTTAAACGTTTTTTCCTGTACCATATCATATACGTCCAAAATTATACACAGAAGCACATATTATGCTCTCAGATTTTCCCTTCCTATTTCCTTCTAACATTCATAAGCTTGCCTATTTGTCACGGTACAGTTACAGAACAGCAAACGTGCAGAATAACAACTATTAAAACGAGATTATTTAACATTTTAGGGCGACTAAGTAAAAAAAAAGTTAAATTATAAAAAAAAGTGTTTGTTTCTATGCTATTTAAATTTTCTTGCAGTTATGGCCACGTTTCTTTGTCAAATACTATTTTCTGTCCGTGCTTGGTTGCCTGGAAGAAATCGCTTGTTTGTTAAAATCACCGAATAAAATAAGCGGGAGTTGGAATATTCAGTCTTTAAATATAAATACACTAAGCCCGATTACAGAGGCACCAACGTTAATTTAATAGCAACGTAAAAATTGTTTTCTCTATCGAATGCCTAAAGTGAAAAAGAAACAGAACTATGTTATTTAGTTATTATAATTACGATGGCGCCTCTGTAATCGCGCTTACTGTCGGATAATAAGCCTCCGCCATACTTTATCAATAAACTTCGTTAGCAATGGCGGATCATACAATAAATAATACAAGTTACATTGTATAAAATATGACCTTCTGTATGTTGGGTTTATTTTCTATCTATAAAAGTACGTAGGTTTCAAAGCGTAATGTAATTACACAACGATTGAGTTGAACAACGACCGCTCATGCAGTCAGTGCGACACAAAAAACAAAGCATCTTCTCAATGAGACAGCAAACGAGGTACATCATGCTCATTTGAAATGACACAAGATTATTTTTTGCAAAAATTAGCATGACCGACTTCACCTGTGTACAGAATTCGCGAATATTTCGCGGATCGATGTAGCATTTTTCACATTATTGTTGATTTATCAAAAATCACTCAGCTGATTTCAATGAAATTTAAATGGAACCAATTTCGAAGTATACTCTTTCCAATAAAAAAATAATTATTGAAATCGGCCAACTATGAAAAAAGTTATGCGTGGTTATACATAAAAATATATATATGTATATACGCGTCGAATTGTATATACCTCCTCCGGTGGTTCGTCGGTCAAAAATACGCCTTGCTAGTAAACAAATTACAAAACGATTGTTGCTGAAGTCAGTACGGCAAAACACGTGCCAACAACCTAGTCACCGGCGTAACATAATATCATGCTCGTTGCGCACGATACATTACGCTCCGTAACGCCTCGGTCAGTACGCATTTTCAAACGGTTTCTCTGCAGATTTCATTCTCCGCGGTACAGTCAAGGAAACAAATCAAGCGGGGTACTGTCGAGGGAACAAATCAAGCGGTACACTGTCACGCTAATATTTTTCACGCCAGAATACGCGTGACTGGAATATGACGCCGCACGTCTTGTCACGACTAAAGCCTTTCTCACATGAGGCAACAGCAATGCAATCTACATTGATTCTTAAGTATTTTCTTCTGTGGTTGTATCTCAGTTGCAAGATTGATTCGTTGTATGAGGAATGTCTCAGAGAAACAGTCATGTGCTAACGTAACAACAAGTTTTAAACTAATCGCTTCGTCTGAAACAGCTTTAATGATTTTCTCAAATAAGGCAACCAAAAAAACTCGTTTTCAACTGCAACATAACTAATTAAATAAACAAATATTTTGGGACATCTTATACATTGCCTCTGACTACAAACTAAGTAAAGCTTGTAATATGACTGCCAAAGACTGATATACTACATATACTTATTTTTAAACAGATACTTATATAGTAACTAAACAACCAAACACAGAGCAAACATTTATGTTCATCACATAAATATTTGCCCTGGGTGGGGAGCGAACCCGCGCCGCTTTGAACCAGAAGTTAGGGTCACTAACCACTGAGACACCGAGGCGGTCAAAATTGCGTTAGCACTGCCAACTTCTATGATGAGAAGTTCCCAAACGATTTCTGGTAAACAAATGTTTCAACAACTACTATGACTTATCGCCCCTACTTCAAATGAGAACTACTACGACAAAACCTGTCTGGGTGCAGATCACGTGGTCATCATTGTTACTGCAGATTCATATTTTGAAACGTATTGTTACGATATGGGTTCTTGCATAATTATCATCTGATTATACTCGTAGTCAGTTGAAACGCCGATCATTCATTTTGTACTTTATTGCACAAAATCACAATACACACGACACAACTGCTTCAAACAAACACTTCACAGTGGTTCTAATATTCACACTTCACAATTACTGGGAGTGCATTTGAATTGAACACAAGATGTTTTCGCGACAACGATAGAAACGGTAATTGATCCCGGTCTATTTATATCCGCATATATTGCAGTCTGGAATGCACCAGAGCATTCGCGACATTACTCGTATTAGCAACGCTATTGTGTTAACAAAGTAAACAAGATAAAAAGTTCTGGAAGCTGTATTGTTATCCGAATACAAAAATATTGAAAAAAAAAGAAGACAAAAAATAGACGTAAAGAAAGGTCGACACTCGTATCTAATCGTAAACAACGTGCGCACACGCATATTGCATGACAGTATTTACACAGGACAGGAAAATGAATTAATGATGATGAAATAATAACTAATATTTATGCCATGTGAAAGTAGCATCAGTCATATAATTTTAATTTCAGTAAGTCAATGTTATTGTTACAATTATTTTTCTTAAAACCCTTAATCAAAAGAACCTTCTTAAATTTTGTTTTGGAACGACTTTGGCTGAGTTTTTCTATTTTTTGTAAATTATAAGTAGGTATGCAGAAAATGCTATTGCTTATTACCTTGCTAGAGCTTTATTATTATAAATAATAAATACATGGCGTCGTGTAAGAGAGGCTTAGACCATTCTCAGGTAAATAATAAGCGGTGAGACATCATTTTGAAACCCAACGCTTCATTATTATAATTAAAACAAGAAATGAGGCAGTAAGATATAATGTCGTTACTTATTGCTTCAAACTTTTAATTATTATAGGCTCTACATATTTTTGTCTTTGGTCATTTATTTCGTAGGTTTTTAATTAGTCACAAACAGTTTATTTATTCGGTACTTAGTCGTGACAAACTTATTTAATTAGAGCGTCCATAAAAATAGGAAGTGTATAATCAATTTTTATTTTAGGTTCAAGGAAAACAGATAACAAAATAGGTTTATCTAGCTCTATATTATCCAATAAAGGTCATATGTCCCCCTGATTGCATATCCTACACTGAGTTTGCCGGTACGTGGTCTCTTCGTGTTTACTTGATAGCTTTTTGACCTCATCGGTTAGTCCTCCGTGCCATTTCAACTTGCATATCCTCTAGGCTGTGTTTTTTGCTTTTGTAAAAAATAGGGCTACATTTGGTCACCAAATGAACTGCCTCGGTGGCTCAGTGGTTAGTGAACCTTACTTCTGGAACAAAGAGGCGTGGGTTTGATCCCACCCAGGGCAAGCATTTTGTGATGAACATAAGTGTTTGCTCTATGTCTGGGTATTATTTAGGTACTATCTATATAAGTATGTATTTAAAATATATAGTATATCAGTCTCTGGCAGCCATATCACAAGCTTTGCTTAGTTTGGGGTCAGAGACTGTGTGAGAGATGTCAAAAAATAATAGCTTGATAAAAAGCAATGTTGTAGCCGAGGATGTAACCAAGCATGGAGTTGTAGAGCTGGAAGATACCTACCTATTCACTCTTGCCTTAAAGATATTTAGAATGTGCTAATCTGTATTTATAAACGAATATTATTTTTGTGAGTCCTGTCCAGAAATCGAATAGTTTGCACGAATCGATGTAAGTAAGTTCGTATAGGACGGGTGGCTAGCCCTTATTGTGTCAGAGTTTTTAAGCCGCCTGAAGGCCTCTGTAATGGCTAAACGGTTAAAACAACCGGGACCTACAATTTAATGTGTCATCCGAGCCACGGTAGAGCGCAGTTGTAAACGCCACCCGCGGTCACCCATCTGAAGACTGGCCGTGTTGAACGTTGCTTGACTTCGACTATCGCTAACGATCAGTCAAACTACGCTATGACCGCTACTACGAATGACATTCATGTACATTATTTTTGAAATATCAGAAACGTCTCGGCTGATTTCAATAAAATTTAAATGGAACCACCTCGAGTGAAGCCGTGGTGGCTTAGAGGTAGTGACACCCGCCTTACAATCGTGAGGTCGTGGGTTCAAATCCCGGTCCCGTACCAATTCTTTCCGAAAACCGAGTTCTTTGGAGTTTATGTACGGAATTTCACACCACTGGCTTTTCGGTGAAGGAAAACATCGTGAGGCAACGTGCATAGGTATGTCCGTAGAAAAAATTCGATGGCGTATGTGAATCCACCAACCCGCACCGGGCCAGCGTGGTGGATATGGCCCAATCACCCTTCGTGGGTAGGCCTACGTCCTGCAGTGCACTATTAAAAAAAGGCTGATACACTACTGGAAGAAATCGCCATGGGTGATAAGGCCGCCACTTTATAATCATATTTTTTGTCGTATATGTGTAATTAGTGTTTATTTTTCATATTGTGGTTGTAAATGAAGAGTTTTTTTCTGTCTGTATGTCTACAGTACTGTACCTCGAGTGTATAATCTTTTGAAATAAAAAAAGATTTTCCTATATCGGTTCACAATTGGCGAAAATGTCGATTAACATACACAAAAACTACTTACAGACGTACATACATAGTACCTCCTTCTTTTTGGAAGTCGGTCAAAAATAAAATCAACATTCCACATCCTCCATCTCCCCTGCCATTCATAAAAACAAATCAAACATTATCAAGAACGCCGCCGTCACGTATCGCATAGGCAGATATCGCCGTGACATAACGTGTCGCATCTATACGTTATTCCCTATTATTCTCTGCCCCGTATTCTGGTCACGCACGTCAGGGCAAAGGGGGCGCGCGAGAAATATTACAGCGTGACAGATAAACACGGCATCCTTGATTTGTTTTTTGTCACTGTCTCTTCTGTGAATGTTAGGATTGATCTATGACGGAGCGGGGGTTGACGGTGATGTACACATGGGAATGAGATTTTTTCCGAATCTATACTAGGAGATGTTTAAATAGGGTTATTTTTTATGTCTGTCTTAGAATAATTCTTTTTTTTTCTAAAAATGGCATGACTGACTCAACCGTGTACAGAATTCACGAATATTTCGCACGGATCGATGTTGCATTTTTCACATTATTGTTGATTTATCAAAAATGGCTCAACTGATTTTGATAAAATTTAAATTGAACCAATTTCAAAGTATACTCTTTCCATTAAAAAAAGAATTATCGAAATCGAACTACTACAAAAAAGTTAAGTGTGGTTATATATAAAAAAAATATACAAGCGTCGAATTACTCAATTCGACGCTTATATATATTGTTTTATATCCTCCTCCTCCGTGCTTATTTTTAAAGATATAAGCATATATAGTGTTAAACAGACAGGGAAGCGACCTTGTTTTATTTAACTATCAAATATGTAGGTAACTTTACATAGTTTTCCTACACCATTAAACGATGGCAAAAATTAACTGATCGAGTACCTAAATGTAGGTATTTGCATAGAAATTCGACCCAATTTTGTGCACTAAAGCCTGAACAATAATGTGTATTCGAGACCTACCGTACTAGTAAATCATTTGCACAATAAATAGTACATCAGATGTACTGTTTACTGCGCAAATGTCTATAGATTCTATGTGTATAGGCTATACAATAATAATGTCTTGTTGATGTGCCGCTAGATCTACTGTTCGAAGAACTACTAGTATCATAACGCAATATCTATACTCACTTAGGTGTAGGTAAATCAACCTAATCAGAAAAAAAACCGGATTTACTATAACTCATTCAAGACTCACCGATATAACGTGTTATCCTAGCCTCACGTACACTCTATAATTACTAGACATGCATACGTACACTCCATATAAATATCTGCACATGTATTCAAATATATACCAAGCTTACAATTTATCTGCACCCACCTTTTCCAATCAACAGAATGTCACTTTGACGGGACAATTTTAGCGTGTTTCATATGCATGCAGTAATTCAGCCTATATCACCAGCGTGACGCATGACGTCCCGGTCACGAGAGCGTCACAAATATTAGTGTCACTTATAAACGAAGTGTTTGATTTGTCTAGCAAGTTGTTATTCTGAGGATTTGTCTGACACCTACTCTACCAAACTGTTGCTTATTATAAATTTCCTTCAAAAGTTTTACACTGTTATATTGTAACTCATTTGTGGCAGAAACATTCACACAAAGTAACACCCAATGTAACAATGTCACCAATTTAATGTGTCGTTCTAACCTCACGTACACTCTATGACATATATACAATATGTCACGCTATAATATCTACACATATAGCAAGCTACAATTTATCTGCACCCACCTTTTCCAATCAACAGAATGTCACTTTGACGGGTCAATTTGAGCGAGTCACATATGTATGCAGTAATTCAGCCCATATCACCAGCGTGACGTTCCGGTCACGCGAGCGACACAAATATTAACGTGACAAATAAATGAAGCGTTTGATTTGTTTTTGTGACTGTACTGTGACGAAAAATGTGTGTGAATTTACCGGCTTCATTCTTGTTATTTCATATGGAGATGGAAATTGAGTGGTTTCTGTTGTATACGTTTTAGGATTAAAATAGAATTTCAACAAATAGGTATTTGTCTGTGTAAAGCAGTATTTTTTGTTAGTAGATCAATTTGAACTTGCTTTGCCAACACCTTCAATTTCTCTCTGTACCTACCTATTCTATTCCATCCATCAGCCAAATATCAAAATTTATCAAAACCAACTTTTTTTAGACCGACGAACCGGATGAGGTACTCAATTCGATGCGTATATTTTTTTATTGGAAAGAATATACTGTTTAATTGGTCCCATTCAAGTTTTATCGAAATCGGCAGAGCCATTTTTGATAAATCAACAATAATGTGAAAAATGCTACGTCGATCCGTGCTAAATGTTCGCAAATTTTGTACACGGTTGAAGTCGGTCATGCCATTTTTTGTACACCAAATAATGATACATTGAATGTGTCACGATTAAATAAATGCTTAACCGGGTTTTTAGAAATTCAATAAGCCTAATTTTAGAGGCGCCATCGTAAATTTAATAGCAACGTAAAAAGTTTTCTCTCTATCGAATGCCTAAAGTGAAAAAGAAACAGAAATAGTCTAGTTAGCTATTATAGTTACGATGGCGTCTCTAAAATTGGGCTTAATGCCTATGTACACTTTCAAATGTGCGTACCTATGAGACTGCTGTGATCGGCTGAAAACCCGACTTCTTTAATAACTGTAACCATACTTTAACAAATGGTATTCTCGCATAAAGCCAAATATTTTATTCCATTATTCAGTGTTCTTTGTAATGAACACCGAAAATGTGTTGTCGAAATGCATGTGCATCAAAATGCACAGCGCATAATTCAGCACAAGTCGGTAATTGCAGCTGGAGCGTACAGTGCACGTATCTTTGCTACGCATATGGATCTCGAGGGAATCGCGACTGCTGATTGGCTATTGAAAGCATCACAAATAGATAGAAGAGGTAGTCAATTTATTTTACTACTAGTTTTAACCCGCGGCTTCGCCCACATAATATTTTGATTTTTGACGCAATATCATTATAATTTATAGCCTATGTGTTATTCTGATATATAAGCTATATTACTGCAAAGTTTAGTAGTTTTTGCGTGAAAGAGTAACAAACATCCATACATCCATCCATCCATCCTCACAAACTTTCGCGTTTATAATGTTAGTAGGATTTATAGAATTGATTTTAATTGGGTAGAAGATTTGATAGTCGCTAGAAAAACCCGCTGTATGCAAACTACTTCCAACCGGAATAGTAGAAATCGATATAGGAGAGGTTTGTTCGGTAGTAGAAATTCTATGGTCAAATGATAATGATGATTTTATTTTTCAATAGACAGTTAAATACTTTCTCTTAATTCTTATTGTATGTCTTTAGTCTGACATCGGGAGCTCCTCACAATTACGATAAAAAATTTGATTATAAGAACTTGAGCTAAAATTCTTGCCCAAATTGATTGCTTGCTTATTTATACAATTCAACTATGAGACGAGAAATATACTCGCCCGGATAGATTGCTCATAACGAATGTATCTACAATTTTGAGCTACTGAGCTATTCATTGACTTTCAACTTTTTAACAACAACAAATTCACCACAATCAAAAAAATTGTCACCGCAGACACTAACAAAAGCTGCTCATAGTTATGGCGACAGCCTCTACTGAACATTGACGTGACTATTCTGTTATTTTTAATATTCCGATGCCATAATGGCAGCAACGTGCGCATATCTCAAGGGACGATTTGGCTCGATGATTGGCTTTCCACGTTACTCACGATTGCGCCGACATAGCAACTTGATTATGATATGATGACGCGTGATATATGGCGATGACGTCGTGATATATGATGATGACGTAGTGATTTATGGCGATGATGACTAATTTATGACTATTGCAACAAGGTTCAAGCTTTGGGCAATTAATTAGGCATTGATATAGCCTCTAAAGTAGGTAGGTACTGTATCTAATTATAAGCCATATATACATTCAAAATGTTTGCGATGTAGTTACAGGTCTATATTTGAAAGGATTTTAATGAAAATGAAGAGTTTAAATTTTCCTTAATGATGACAAAACATAAATAATAATGGTTTTAAAATACTGATTCAAACTAACAATATTAAAAAAAATGCTGGATGTAGGCTGCTTCTTACTGTGTGTTGAGATCCATAGGGTAGGCCCAATAAATTAGTCAAAAGGCAGTCAAGTTGTCCATCTGTGGACACTGGGGCTGATGTATTAAAAAAACAAACTTATACCGCCTTACCACACAAGATTTAAACTGAAAATGAATGAAAAGAATGTAAATATAAGTTTTCTTTTGTTTTATTATTAGATACCATTTAATTTCAATTTAATTGTTACTCTACGTTTTATTAAATAATAACATTACAATAAAAAATGAGGCGCCTTTTATTTTCTCATAGAGGTGATGAAAAGTAGAGTGTACCACTCGGGCGCAAAATATATTTTTGGCTCGGGCGATTTACTTTGAATCCCTCGCTACGTTCAGGATTCTACTAAAGAATCAATCAATCAGTCAATGATTCTACTCTAGAATCTCTCACTTCGCTCTGGATTCAAAAAAGCGCCCTCGCCGTAAAAATATTATTTTGCTCCCATATGATACAATCTACTATTGTAGCATAGCGTCGCTCAATGGGCACGATGACTGGATAGAAAAACTTTGTTATAATTAGTCTGTGTCTTAGATGATCAAAAAATAATGGACACGTACTTTGTCTTGGGTCAATCAAACGACAAATGACAAAGATAAACTCTGTCAAAGTTTGGGGGTGGGCGTCGTGACGTCAGCTCTCTCACAGAAGTCTATACATTTGTATGACACTTGTGACGTCACGCGGAACTTTAACGAGCTATATTTTCATCAATTTTTGTTTAACTGACGAAAGAAAAAATACGTGTCCAATATTTTTATAATACTTTTGTTATTCCATCTGACGGACTTATTATATTGTTTTAGTCATCTTGTCTTTTGTAATAGTTATCTTTGACTAAAAAAGATGGGAACATTCTGGTCACGTGTCACGTCGTGTAATAAAATGTTTGTAAAATAGTCAGACAACAAGTTACTAGCACTAGTACTACGACAAATATAGTATACGATTGGAATGTATGTAGAGCAAATATGACACCAGTGTAGTCGCCATTCAGGCTTAAACTCTCCCTCGGGAGCCGGCGCCATTGTCTCAGTGATAAATTGTTTGCGCTGTTCTCTACGTCGCCACACTGTGCTCTACCTATAACTGTATAGGAATTTTGTGGAATTGTAGAGTTCCTGATTGGGATAAATTATATTTAACTTAACAGAGTAGAACTGTGACTTGACAATGCTCCGCTCAAAATAATAATAATAATAATAAAGCTTTATTTAATTCCATACATACAATAAATAAAATACATTACTTAATTAACATTGACTAGCTAATTTATATGACAAATTAATTCAATAATTGTGCATTATTTTTTTTTTTAAATACGGTTTTTTGTCTCCTTACAATAATAATAACAAGATCAAAATACTTAAGTCTAAAACGGGTGATCGACGTACGAGTCGTAATAACGCGGTTTTAAAGAACAACAATTGTATCGGCTCGTAAAAATTTCAACGTCTGACAAAGGCCGTTGGTCCTGAAAACTGAGGGACTGTAGTGATCTATAAGTTCGCTTTGTCAACGAGCCGTGGATTTGCATCCACGGTTTTACTCGCTTGTTGATCAGAGACTTTACAACTATTTTTTTTTGTTACTTAACTTATGTGTCTTTACGTGTTGATGAGTCAATATGATCAGAAAACCTTCATACGCCCAGTGAAGAAATTCGACAACAAATTTCACAGTGACGTGGTTGATATGTACATATGTTTGTGATCTAGGACAGGAGAAAATTTGATGTGACTCGAATATGTTCAAGACATATTCGTGTCATATCAACCTGTATTCTGTCCCATGTAGAATTAACCAAATAAAAAATAAAACCGGACAAGTGCGAGTCAGACTCGCACATCGAGGGTTCCGTACAAATCCCGAAAATTTCACAAAATTGGGAAGTAATTTGTTAAAATCTCTATACTATAACATCGACAAAATATTTATTTTTTCAATTTTCTCGTCATACATCGATAATTACACATTGTTGAAATAATTAAAAACCTGTTTTAGCTTTTTCTAATGAAAATCTTACATGATACGATTTACTCATTTTGAACCCATATTTTGTGAATTTTGAGGCCCTATTTTTTTGTGATTTAAGTAAAAATGTACAGTTTTCAGATTTATTCCTATATGACTGTGTACTCTGAAACTCTGATTTTTTGGCTTCTCGTCAAATTTCATAGTTCTATGTGAACGGAAAGTACCCTGTAGGTTTTGATTTTTGTGAGTGTCGAAATATGCGGTTTTTTACGACATAAACGTCTCTAACTTTTTTAAACGATAACTGGGAAGTTTTTTTTTACACAACTGCAAGAAACTATAGATATACGTATACAGTTTAAATTTCAACTTGATATCTCAACGCGTTCCCGAGATAAATAGTCTTGACATACACGCAGACGGAAAGACGGACAACAAAGTGATCCTATAAGGGTTCCGTTTTTTCCGTTTGAGGTACGGAACCCTAAAAATTACAATGAATTAATAGTAATTAGCGGTGCTATCGCGTAACATACATAAATAAACAACATAAATTCGAATTCAGAACCTCCTTTTAGAAGGAGGTTGAAAATCCTAATATAACTTCGCTCCATTCTACGAGCGATTTCAAAGATAAATAGCGCCATGTTTGATCCAAATTACATCGCTGCGAAGTCCGAGCGTTAGTTTCACAACTTTAAATTTGATTTCAGTAAAACAGGTAGAGAAAGTTATAATCTGTAGCAAAACTCCCGTATAGCTGACTAATGCGCTGTTTCCACGAGCGGTTGTATGAGAGTAGTAATTTTTAATGATACTAATTAAATAGTTCGCACGGATCAGTTTATCATCGATGTAGTAATTATTACATCATTGTTGAGTTTTTAAAAAACGACTCATCTGTGATTTCGATAATATTTAAAATTAACGACCTCTAAAATACGATCTACCAAACAAAAAAGGAATCATCAAAATTGGTTTATAATTGGCAGAGTAATCGCGTAACATGAAACAAAAAAAAACATGAACCTCTTTTTTTTAAATCTGTTAAAAATCTTCTCAAAATGGGTACCTCGCTGTTTTAAGGTGCAGTGTAGTTACTTAAGTTTGCATGCACTAAAATTATGCTCTTGAGGTAAAATTCAGGATATTTTATTAGTTTTTCTCATATCTTTGACGAGCCCAGTTGCTCATTTTTAGTATTCAGCCTTTAAGAAAAAACAAACAGAATAATCTTGATCGTTATTTTATTTCATCTGTCATTTGGGAGTTACGATGACAAACTAAAATGTAAACAAGCTTGAGATAATGACAATGAATTTAAAAGTGTTAAACACACATAACACTTTTCAATTCATCAGCACCATCTAAACCTTGTGTGCACTTCATTTCCCTTGTGCCATTTACTGTCTTGATAATAATTACAAAACTTTAAATATGTATACACATCGGTGTTAAAACTTTTTACTCAGCCAAGGGTTAAAATTGTATGACAATCCAGACAATACGTTTTTTAGGGTTCCGTACCTCAAAGAGACCGGACCCCTTATAGGATCACTTTGTTGTCCGTCTGTCCATCTGTTCATCTGTCCGTCTGTGTTTATGTCAGTACTCTTGATCTCGGGAACGCGTAAAGATTTAAGGCCGATTCACACATACGGCGGGCGCGGGTCGGGCGCGGCGCGGGTCGGGTGTACGGCGTGTCTATTTGTACCTGTTTCAATGGACGACGTTCTGTGTGTTGTCGTCCATTGAAACAGGTACAAATAGACACGCCGTACTCCCGACCCGCACCGCGCCCGACCCGCGCCCGCCGTATGTGTGTTTTGGCCTTAGAGTTGAAATTTAAACTGTATACGTATATTTATGGTGTCTTGCAGTTGTGTAAAAGAAAAACTTCTCAGTTATCGTTTAAAAAAGTTAGAGCCGTTTACGTCGTAAAAAACACGACACTCACAAAAATCAAAACCTACAGGGTACTTCCCGTTGACATAGAACTATGAAATTTGGCGGGAAGCATTGTTCCAAAGTACACAAATAGGAATTAATTTGAAAACTGTACATTTTCATTTAATTCACAAAAATATAGGGCCTCAAAATTCACAAAATATGGGTTCAAAATTCAAAGTGAGTAAGTCGTGTCATGTAAGGTATAATGTAAAAGAACTTCAATAGCACACGCTAAAACAGGTTTTTAAATTTTTTAACAATGTGTTATTTTCGATGTATGACGAGAAAAGTGAAGAAAAAAACATTTTTGTCGATGGTTATAGTATAGAGATTTTACCAACTTAGGTACTTCCCAATTTTGTGAAAGTTTGCGAGCCGTTTTTTGTCCGGTTTTTTTTTTAATTCTTTCATGACAATATAGTCGTTACGTTAGGTGATATTGCTCGTAGACAAAACCCCTGCAGAGTAAATACCTGTAGGGAGTTGAATCCAGCTCTTATTCCAAGTCACACACTGAAACAAACCGCAGAACATGATTCTGTGACACTCAATAAATACTTTAATTACGAAACATAAAATAAGCATAATTTGGCATATAAATAAAGTATAATTTTTAAGATTAAAACGTACTATCTTTTTGCCGTAGCATGTCACACGGGCGAACCAAAATCCGTGATATATTTTGGTGAGAGAAATCCAAACAAACAGTGTTATTAAAATATAAATCTGAAATGGTTTTTTTCGGTTTGTTACTCCTTCACGCTACAACATACTAACAACGAATTGACTTGATTTTTGGTCTGGATACAGTTTCAGATCGGAAAGTGATATGGGTTACTTTTTGTCCCGGAAAATAAAAGCTTCCTGTACCTATACCACTAAAATAAAAATGTCACGCGGTTGAAATTGACGGTAAAATATATTCGTATTCTCGCAAATATTAAAACTCCTGACATTACCAAACAAAACTTCCATAAACCATATTTTATAAAGCAATATTATCTGTTTTGTTTCAATACTGGGACGATGTCTAATTGCATTTGGATAATAGGATAATTTTTAGTTGTTTTATGAAACAGTTTTCCTTTTTTTTCCTTTTTATAATTATGTCCTAATGTCTATCTATACATTCGAAATATGTAAATTTTTCAAAGAGTACCCTGAGTATTTTAACAAAACGTCTGATAAATCGCAAAAAAATAGATCACAATACAGACAAAACCTCGCCGGATCAAAGTCCAACTTAGCAATGCTTAGTTCCATTCCAGCCCACATTCTATGTAATAATTACATACTATATAACAATATTTAATTAACTGCCAAATAATCTAAAACATATGAAAAAAGGAAAACTGTCTATTGTGTGGTACCTTTTTGGAAAATTTTCGTGTAAATTAAATTAATAATAATAAATGTAACAAGGTACAAAAGCTAGTCTTATTTTCAATTGAACAAACGAGAATAAAAATCTCACTAGTTCAGTCAACTGAACTGGACAACTGAACTAGTGGGAATAGACGACCAGTGTGACCAGTTAGTAGGTACAATGTGACAAACAAACACTTAAAAATTGTATCTAATTGGTAAAAATGCTTCTATTTAACAATTTAGAGGTTACTTAATCAAGTTTGCTAGAGATAAACTACCTATTGAACCTAACATATATATTTATTCTAATTGATTAAATATTAATTTTAAAAAAATCGGACGGCTCTTTTTTGGTTTTAATTGATGTAATAGAAACAAAAAAATTTTAACTTTTTCAAAATGTAACGAGTGTTGTGGTTAGAGTTGATTATTATTATACCAGCCTCCATACATTTTGTGGACATATCTTTTGGATACATTTCAGCTGATACAGATAATATTAATTGATTTATTTAATCAATTCCCTCAATCAGGTTGTGTGGGGATACCCACATAAAATCCACAATAACAACGAAAACCGTACACAACATCCTCGATAATATCTATCTAATGGAACACCCTAATCCTCCCTACACTTTTCACTTCAAAGTCAGTTTTCAAGATTTCTATGTATAGATAGACATTAGGACATAATTATAACAAGGAAAAAAAAGGAAAACTGTTTCATAAAACAACTAAAAATTATTCTATATCTTATGAATTGAATGGTATCAATCGTTTTCACAACAGAACAAGCCGCAATTCGCATAAATACCATCCCACATAGTCGACGTACCACCTGCTCGTACTAAGCGATTTGCTTCTTCCTTCATAAAGGCTCCATCAAACACAGGCGGTACGAGCGGTAGAGCGGTACGAGCGGTAAAGGGCGGTACGGCGGTACGGCAGTACCGCGACCGGACCTGTGTGAGCCCTTCTTATAAAACCAGTACAATACAGATGCCCGCCCGTCTGCTATACCGCTCGTACCGCCTGTGTGTAATGGAGCCTTAATGCGGACCGCCATGGATTGGAATGCCAGCCTCTGTCATTGTTTCCTGATAAAATATCATGATTTTTTTATTCGTTGCATCAAATTTTGATCTGGTATTTAAATATATAGGTATGTCGTATGATATTTTCTAGTACTTGTAAGGGTAATATTTCTCTGGTTTACGATTGGCCTATTTAACAACCAGCCTGCATTTTAACCAATAAGAACTGTTTCCGCCGTAGTTTTAAAACAGCCAATCAGGAAACGAGAAATGAAACTGAAGAGATGTAAAAATATTAATCTTTAGGTGAGATCATTCTCAATTTGCGTCTCGTGGCGAAAACACATATTCTTAGTCAACATGAACTGTGATAATTATTTTAAGAAACTAATGTATATAGGTAATATTTTATGGTAACCAAATACACATAAAAATGGACTTAGTAGTTTGATTCTGTACTGTATCTGTATCAGCCTTTTTTTAATAATCCACTGCAGGACATAGGCCTACCCACGAAGGGTGATTGGGCCATATCCACCACGCTGGCCCACTGCGGGTTGGTGGATTCACATACACCATCGAATTTCTTCTACGGACATATGCAGGTTGCCTCACGATGTTTTCCTTCACCGAAAAGCCAGTGGTATGAAATTCTGTACATAAATTCCAAAGAACTCATTGGTACGGGACCGGAATTTTGATCCCACGACCTCACGATTGTAAGGCGGGTGTCACTACCTCTAAGCCACCACGGCTTAGTTTGATTCACCACATTACAATCTGGATATTTTCAAGTCAAGAGTGAATAGGTATCTTCTAGGTCTATATACTCCAACTTTGGCTACAACTTCGCTGTTCATCAGACAAGTTGGTGGCCAAATGTAGCCCTATGATGCATAAAAAAACAACATTATTATATTAGAAATGTTAGAATGCTCGTTCAAACTCAATAATCATTTGCAGTCGTCAAGTCAAAACGTCCTCAGCGGAGAGCCATCAGCGCCTGGCGCGCGTCCAGATCTCACGATAACAGGACAAGAGTGGTACAACTCTAATAATCGTTACCTCGAGTACTGTTAAGGTATTCGCACACTGAGTTGACTCAAAAAATATCGAGTTGACTAACTTTAAAACACTCGGATACCATACGATTTAACACCATTTTAACACCGAATATACTTACTAATATTATAAACGCGTAAGTTTGTGAGGATGGATGGATGGATGTATGTATGGATGTTTGTTACTCTTTCACGCAAAATCTACTGAACGGATTGAGATGAAACTTTGCAATTATATAGCTTATATATCAGAATAACACATAGGCTATAAATTATAATGATATTGCGTCAAAATCAAAATATCATGTGGGCGAAGCCGCGGGTAAAAACTAGTAATTCATAATTCATTTATTTCTTGGAAGTAGGTCGAACAATTTACATTGTGGTCTTAAATATTATAATATATAACATCTCTACATCAGTTATTAGTTAGCATGCAAGCTGGTGTATAATCCACCATAAATAAAATATTAAGTAGGTATAAGTAAACAAAATAATTATTAAAAAAAGCTGTCAGCGTCTAGCGTGTGTCCAGATCTCACGATAACAGTACAAGAGTGGTACAACTCTAATAATCGTTACCTGGAGGACTGTTAAGGCATTCACACACTATGCCGACTCAAAAAATATTAAGTTGACGCACTCTAAAGCGCTCGGACACTATACTCTTTAAAAACAAATTTACTTAAAGCAAGGTAAACCAAATACTTGTGTCTAGATCTCACGATAACAGGACAAGAGTGGTACAACTCTAATAATCGTTACCTAAAATATTAAAGCATTCGTACACTGAGCGGACTCAAAAATATCGAGTTGACTCATGAAAGCACTCGGACTCTGTATTGAGTTGATTCAAGAAATGCAAATACCAGAAAAACCGACGTAATATAAGCACTTCAAGGATTTGACGCTTGCGTAGGTGGCGGGCTGGCTCAGTTGGTTAGAGCGTCGGGCTAGTGATCCGAAGGGGCAGGTTCGAATCCTGCGTTTGCTTCAGATTTTTGAAGTGCTTATCACAAAGAAAACTCTTTGAGATAAAATCTAGTGTGGAAAGCATAAAAATCATAACATCAGTAAAACCGCTTACACTTTTACTGGCCCAACCAAACTTATCAGCAGCTATGACGTTAGCTACAAACTGCGGATAATCCAATCCTCGCGCAGCTGCAAAGAGAGCTTCAATCAAGATTTGGTTATTATCCGCAACTTGTAGCCAACATCACAGCCGCCAATAAATATGATTCGGCCTATACTACGAGCTATCTAGTCACAACTTCGTATTTATAAAATGCTCCCAAGTCAGAGTCAGGGTTGAGTGGATGTATAATGTACACTAGTCTTAAGTGTACTAAGTGGCACGAGGGTGGTACAACCCTAATAACCGTAAGTTCGAGGACTTTTAATATGAGTATGATAAGGTTGATTTCTCGAGTTTTGAGATAATGAGGTTCTGGCAACACTCGTTTTGATAATGTTTGAAATGTTTCCGTAGAAAGGTTGCGAGGAGAAGGTCGAAAGTCTCGAAGTCGTTTGATAGTGTCTTCTGATAGGGTCGGGTATCTTGGAAACTGACTTTGAAGTGAAAAGTGTAGGGAGGGTTAGGGTGTTCCATTAGATAGATATTATCGAGGATGCTGTGTACGGTTTTCGTTGTTATGGTGGACTTTATGTGGGTATCCCCACACAACTTGATTGAGGGAATTGATTTTATAAATCAAATAATATTATCTTTATCCACTTGGACGCCACCGTCACAAACCCATTTATGCATCAAACGTCACGGCCCCGCGTCAAATTTATCGCGCGCGGTTGCGTATTATCTGTCCCCCTAAAAACGTATATCAAAGAAATAATAGACAAGCTACGTTCTAATAAAAAATACCGTGACATAGCCTAATTTATTGGCAAAAGTCTATGATTCAAGTCTTACCTTAATACTTGAAAAAAATAGTAAACAGCCACATGGAGCCGCCAATGGCCGGATCGGCCATCCACGACTTTAGAGCACAATATTTCGATCACAAAACAACTAACACTGTAAATAACATACTTACACCAGTAAATAGGAAACGTCTTTAGAAACGTTTTTATATATAACACTTTATGATTCCGTTAAAATTTATCACATATTTTAGCACAAAATTGTTGCACATAATGCCGCTGGAACTAAACTAACCCCTCTCTATTGTACAGTCGCATTCTTTCAATCGCAACTTAGTTAACAAAAAAGCACAGACCCTGGAGTCTGGATCATTAATTTAAATTATAAAAAAAACCTTAGGTAATACCTAGGTACTTTTAAGATGTAGTATTAGAAGAAGTAAGGCTGTGTAATAGTTATTTTTTAAACTATTAATTTCTTATTTTACTTATGTCCATAATTTATCGTATGACTTAAAATGAAAGATTTTTAATATAAATAATATAAGTATTACCATATTTCATAGTGGTTGAAATTTCAGTTAAATAACTGTAGGTAGGTATTTTCGGTAGGTACGAGTATTTCTATTAGAAATTTCAACCACTATGAAATATGATGATACTTATATTATTAAAAATCTTTAAGAAAATATTAACAAGCTACGTAGTACATTTTACTAGTATTCCAGCACAGTGATTTAACAAAACTGTATGACTATCACAATTTTATAGATTGCTACAGAACTACGGAACCATTCCACAACACCCCTTGATAGTTTGTTTTCATAGATATTACATTTGTGGTGCCGCGACAGTGTAATTCATAAAAACCTATGATTTATAGTTTTGTTTGTTTATGCATCGATGGGTGTTTTCTTATTCTTTGATAGTGATAAATGAAGAGAAGGAGACGTATTGTCTCAAACAAAAAAATGTATCAAACATTTTTGTGATCTGTTTAGTTTGGATTGTCAAGATCTCCTCTTTCACTAAAATATTAAGCCTATTTTTTCTTAAATATAAATAGGCTTACATTTTATCTGATCTAAAGAATGATAATGTTATATTAAAAAGTATCCGTTTAAAGCGTGGGTGGATCTTTATTTCTGGATCTTTATCTCTTTGATCCAGAAGTCAGGTTCACTAACCATTGAGCCACCAAGGCTACAAAGTAGCCGAATCTCGAGAAAATAATAAAATGCTGCCTATTCCGAACAGGGCCAAGGTTTGACTTAGCCCTGTATTCCCAAGTTATCCCGTTCTTGATTAAAGATACGTCACGTGGGGGACAATTTGCGGGCGGTCCGCATTTGTTTGCGCTTTATCAAAATCCCCGGGAATGCCCGGGATTGGACCATCCGAGCCCGGGATTCCAGGATATGTGATAAATCACGACTCACACTTTGGGACAATTGATGTTGTTTACGTGTAATTTCCGCCTGCTGAAGTGACCATTTTTGTGTTATGTCGCTTTTGATGTAACGTTTTGTGACAACCATATTTCGTATTTTTTATTTTTTATTTTGATGCGCGTTTTTGATTTGTGTGGTTTTGATGTACCTAAAACTTTACGACACATCACATGATTTTTAGGGTTCCGTACCTCAAAAGGAAAAAACGGAACCCTTATAGGATCACTTTGTTGTCCGTCTGTCCGTCTGTCCGTCTGTGTGTATGTCAAGAATCTTTATCTCGGGAACGCGTAAAGATATCGAGTTGAAATTTTAAATATATACGGTAAACCTATGAACTCTTGCAGTTGTGCAAAAGAAAAACTTCTCAGTTATCGTATAAAAAAGTTAGAGCCATTTATGTCGTAATACCGCATATTTCGACACTCACAAAAATTAAAACCTACAGGGTACTTCCCGTTGACATAGAGCTATAAAATTTGGCGAAGAGCATTGTCTCAGAGTACACGTATAGGAATAAATCTGAATATTGTAAGTTTTTATTTAAATCACATAAAAAAGGACCTCAAAATTCATAAAATATAGGTTCAAAATTCAAAGTGAGTAAATCGTATCATGTAAGGTATTATATAAAAGAACTTCATTAGCACAAGCTAAAACAGGTTATTAATTATTTTAACAATGTGTTTGTACGGAACCCTCGATGTGCGAGGCTGACTCGCACTTGTCCGGTTTTTTTTCCATTGACACGACACGAGCTATGTAATAGCCTTTTGATTATATTGGTTTTGATAAATTACGACTTGTTTTTAGGACAAATAATTGATGTAAATTACGTGTGAATTTCGTCTGTCAAAGTGAGTTTTTTTTCCCGTTCAAGACCATTACAGTCTCATTAAGTATTAATTTGGTGTGCTATTTAACGTAGCTACTGCCACTATAACTTTCCTTTCTCTTAGGTATATATTTTAGTCTTTGTCTCACTTTTGCTTTACTTCACTTTACCTCATTAAGGATATTTTCAATTTCAGTAGCGTTCACAGCGTAGTTAGACACGGTGTTTGTCAGTAATAATCGAAAGTTAATTACGTTCGGTATACGGTTATGCTTCGGGTGTGTGACTGCGGTTGGCATTTCCAACTGAGCGTTACCGTGGCTTGGATTACACGTTAAATTGTTGGCACCAGATTAACCATTTAGCTATGTCAGAGGTCTTCAGGAAGCTAACAAGCTTTGATACTAGGGCTAGCCACCCGACCTATACGAACTTACTTCGTTTTGTATTACAAGTTAATATATGTCACATCGCCGTGCCGTGGTGGTCAAGAGGAAGTGACACCCGCCTTACAATCGTGAGGTCGTGGGTTCGAATCCCCGGTCCCGTACCAATGAGTTCTTTGGAATTTATGTACGGAATTTCACATCACTGGCTTTTCCGTGAAGGAAAACATCGTGAGGCAACCTGCGTATGTCCTTAGAAGAAATTCGATGGCGTATGTGAATCTATCAACCCGCACTGGGCCAGCGTGGTGGATATGGCCCAATCACCCTTCGTGGGTAGGCCTACGTCCTGCAGTGGACTATTAAAAAGGCTGGTACAGTACGTATGTTACATTATAAGGAACAAGTTATTAATATTATAAGTAGCAGCGATTACAACATAAAACCTATTAGGTACATATACGGCCTATACGAACTTAGTTACTTATTAGGTACATGGTCTTTGCGGTACTAGGGGTCTCCTAACTAGGCTAGGCCTGTATCTCGGCCTGTATTACCCATACTATTGCAGGTACAATTTATTGAGACTGCGCTATCGAAACCTTTTACCATGATTATTTCCATAAATCTCAATAAAATCGGCCGCTAAGGTAAGCCCGCCAATATTCCCGCAGTTACCGATTAACCGGCCTGCGAATGCCCAAGGGAGGTTATTACAACCACTCGAAAGGGCTCAAGCACAGAGTAGAACATGTGAATAATTCTTAAAAGGACGAAAACGTGTAAGAAACACGAAGGCGATAGTTAGAATCTAATGCAAGCAAAATAGAGCTTTTATTTACGAACCTGCAATAAGTTATGTGCCACGAAACTACATAAAAACTTGCGCTAAGACGATTTTTAGGTGATACCTTATATGAGGAACGTTGTTTCAGTGCGTTGTAGCGACTGCGTACGCTGCTTACTTACCTTGTACTACAGGCCTTAGTGTCAGTAGTACCATTGATTTGTTCTATTGAAAGTAGTATGTTGTTTTGTTATTAGGCGCACCTAAAGTAAGGCGTACCTACGTGAAAGCGCGCCAGTTTTAATAATCATGTGCTGATGAATAATAATAAAGACTTTTAAATTTATGACAATTGTACGGAACCCTAAGCCGTGGTGGTCTAGTGGTAGTGACACTCGCCTTACAATCGTGAGGCCGTGGGTTCGAATCCCGGTCCGTATCAATGAGTTATTTAGAACTTATGTACGGAATTCCACATCACTGGCTTTTCGGTGAAAGAAAACATCGTGAGGCAACCTGCATACGTCCGTAGAATAAATTCGATGGCGTATGTAAATCTACCAACCCGCACTGGGCTAGCGTGGTGGACTATTAAAAGGTTGGTACAGTAAAGTTTTCTTTTTCCATCTGAAGATGAAATGGAAAAAGGAAACGGAGAAGACAACTTAAGAGATGGGAAAACGAATTAAAGCTTACAGCGGGCCCTTACTGGAGGAGGGTTGCTAGAGATAGAGCACAATGGAAAATGTTAGAGGAGGCCTTTGCCAAAAGGCACACTGAACTAAGAGATGTCCTCTAATAGAGGAAAACAAATATACATAGGTCATAACAGACAGTAGTTCAGGATAGAGGGCTTATTGATTGATTGACAGTACAGTACAGTACGGAACCCTCAGTGTGCGAGTCTGACTTGCACTTTCCCGGTTTTATTTTGTATTTTAACGCTGATTTCAAGAGTTATCTCTTCATATCTCCCTAATCCGCAACCCTCGTGAAAGGAATCAAATTACATAGTTTTTCGGCCCCCTCGGTCCGTCTAACTGGCAGGCCCACCCGTGGGAGTAGTAACTACCGTTTAATCTGTTCAGGGAAGGTCTGATAATTGTTCATGTCAACGGGGTACATAAATTGGAATAAGTGGACTGTAGGGACCGATGGGACGATGTGCTTGTTTTGTTTTGTTTGAGAGCCATACTTATGTTAGGAGAGCATTGAGATCTATTTTTGTACGACAATACGGAGGAGGTACTCAATTCGATGCGTATATTTTTTATGTATAACCACGTATAACTTTTTAGGTAGTGTCCCGATTTCGATAGTTATTTTATTATTGGAAAGAGTATACTTTGAAATTGGTCCCATTTAAACTTTATCGAAATGGTTATTATTATATAGTACGGGACTAATCGCGCACTAAAATTACGAGATAAATAAATACCTCATCATCCCGTCAGTCTACCCGTGACCACGGTCGATGCAACCCGGCCGAAACGTCGGCAGGATGAGGTATTTATCTCGTAATTTTAGTGCGCGATTAGTCCCGTAGTATATAATAATGTGTTCAAATCGCAATAGTTTATAAACAACATATATCGGAATCGGTTGAGCCATTTTTGAAAAATTAACAATAATATGAAAAATGTTACATCGACCCGTGTGAAATATTCGCGAATTCTGTACAGTTGAAGTTGGTTATGCCATTTTTGCAAAAAATAAATGATAATATTTATTAATTGCATTCTTAAAACAAAAGGTTTTAAAATTGATAAGATATTGACAGATAAAACCAAAAATACTTGCTCGATTGAGTGGTATAATGATGTCTATGGTCTCTGTGTTGTGATACTTATGATTGTGTAATTCTTCACAATTGAATCTCAAATTCAAGCGTGGGTTTTTTTTGTGTGCGATTCACAATGTTATTAAATAAATGTTAGATTAAACCACATGATTTTTTCGTATTTAGTTTTCTACATCCATCCATACATCCATCAGCCGGACGTCACACTGTCCAGTAGTGGACGACAAGGACGTCCAATACTGGACATAGGCCTCCCCTATGGATCTCCAATAAGACCGGTTGGAAGCGGCTTGCATCCAGCGCGATCCTGCGGTCTTAATGAGGTCATCCGTCCACCTTGCGGGTAGACATCCTACGCTGCGCTTACCGGTACGTGGCCTCCACTCGAGAACTTTTTGCTAATCCGTTGGGCTATGTCGGTAACTTTGGTTCTTCTGCAGATCTCCTCATTCCTGATTCGATCCCGCAGAGAGACTCTGAGTTTTGTACATATATGGGTCTAATTTGAACTGATTTTTGCTGCTGTGTCATGGAAAGAATAACGCGTCATATGAAAATCTGAGTTAGATCAGAATTTCATCTGATGGAGCGACTTACTCACATAAAAAACTTGTAAAGAATGTTAAACGAACCAAAGTTGCAGCATGAATATTTCAACTTCATCACCTTCATAATAATGTATGTAGAACTCTTACCAATTACAAACTTCCAAGATCGGTACAACACTCGCAAACTTATATCCCAAGTTTCGTATCTCCGACCCAAAAATAACTTAAATAAGCATTTCTGCAAAAGTTTTCCGTCTTTTTTGCACTCATATCATTTTCTGTAAGGTAGAGAAGGTTGGATATATCTATTCAGGTGTAGTAATATCGCTATTTCATTCCGGGTGAACCGAAAATCGTCCCGGGATCGGATTAAATATTCATGAAATGTTACATGAGGCCACCACGGCTGTGCTCATAAGACGGGTTGGTTCAAGGCATGAGCGGAAGCCTCAGTGCCTCAAGACGAAAGTATTCGATCAGTGTGTGTTACCATTACCAATAATGATTATGGCCTGAAACGTGCTCTCTTACTATGGGCTTTCAGTCATAAGTCATTTATTGGTAAAATGTCAATTTACACGTCAACTGATATACATTCATTACAATTATGTAATCTTTGGATGTAATAGATTAACAATATAAAATTATTCAATTTCAATAATAATTAATAAATTAATTAATACAATGTCAGCAAAATTCAATCCAAAAACAAATTAACAATAAGAATACGAATGTCATAAATAAAGAAATACAAATTAAAACAAATATTGAGTTATGTTAAACGTTTATAAAATTCGTCGTACCTATAGTAAGATTGCTCGATAAGCCAATTTTTCAATTTATTTTTAAAAGAATGTAAGCTTGTTGCCGTTATTTCTATAGGTAAGTTATTATACACGGTCGGAGCCATGACGTGAGTCAGCTTAGATGACTTCTCGAGGGAGTGGAGGACTTTTCAAGTAGCCCTACGAGCTATGGAGAGGGCTATGATCGGAGTCTCTCTACGAGATCGAATCAGAAATGAGATCCGTAGAAAAACCAAAGTTACCGACATAGCCCAACGGATTGGCAAGTTGGAATGTCAGTGGGCAGGGCACATTTCGAGGAAGACCGATGGGGTCGAAAAGTTCTCGAGTGGAGACTACGTACCGGCAAGCGCACTCTAGGATATCCACCGACGAGGTGGACGGATGATCTCATAAAGACTATAGGATCGTGCTGGATGCAAGCCGCTTCCAGCCGGTCTTATTAGAGATCCGTAGGGGAAGCCTATTTTCAGCAGTAGACGTCCTTTAGCTGATGGATGAATAGATGGATGGATGAGCTGAAAAAGATTATTTTTACGCATGGTTAGAATGTAGAGCGATTTTCCTGAATGTGTATTTGCGGTAGGATACCTTAATATAACCTCCAGTGATACGATAAGCTGCCCTTATGAGCCGAAGATCGGTATCTAAAGCAAGGTGCATTTAAAAAAAAATAGTTCGTAATCTCAGACCAAATAAAAAAATAATGACAGAATGTTGTGAACGAACAAGTGAGGCCGACCAAAACTACGCCTCGCTGTGAACAGACAATTACACACATCCACGTATAAAGAAACTACGCCTTGGCTTGTCAGTCGAACTATGGCAGCGCATCACCGATGCACTTACACATGTATAAAAAACCGGCCTCATTTGCCTGTTCAACGACGTTCTCTCTTGATTTTTTATTTGCTCTGAGTTCATAATGCATAATTTTTCAAGCTATTAGATGAGTGAAAAATCAGGAATTAAAAATATTGATTTGATATTGTACCTATATCAGAGTTACGATCGTAGTGCTGTGCCACGCAGGCTTTTGAATGAGAATATTTAGTTTAAAAACGAAGAAGTTGTAGTCTAGTGGTAGTGGTGCCCGCCTTACAATCGTGAGGTCGTGGGTTCAAATCCCGGTCCCGTACTAAAGAATTCCTTGGAATTTATGTACGGAATTTTACACCACGGGCTTTTCGGTGAAGGAAAACATTGTGAGGCAACCTGCATGCGTCCGTAGAAGAAATTCGATGGCGTATGTGAATCCACCAACACGCACTGGGCCAGCGTGGTGAATTTAACCACCCTTCGAGGGTAGGCCTGCATCCTGCAGTGGACTTCTAAAAGGCTGATACAGTACAGTTTAAAAACTCGAAGTGCAGACTTGTAATGGAATTACGATACGCTTAAAAAACTAAGCACTCATTTCGTCCCTCCAAAAGTAAAAAAAATACACGTTTAATTTACACTACAACTACCACGGTGAGTTATAATTAAAATAGGCATTATTATTTATCAAGATGTAATTTAAATCTGTTCTCCAGTAGACCTCAAGAGAAGACAATTTTTGTATTAATCCCAGACTTCTTATGAATTTTGGCGCTTAATACTCAAAGGTATAATTCCGAGAACAGACGTCTGGCTGAGATTTAAATGAATTGATGGTGTAAAAATAGACCTGTTTCAGTGATGATTATACCAAAGACGGGAAATACGCAATAATGAAATATCTAAGTACATGTATAAATATCAAAAATGTATTTTAAGTATTTGGTTCCTTTTGATTCAATCTTAGTCTGCTTGAAATGTTATTTAAAATACTTTTGCGGGGATATCAAACCCAGAGAACAAATACGGTATGAGTACTGTACCAGCCTTTTTAATAGTCCACTGCAGGACGTAGGCCTACCCACGTAGGGTGATTGGGCCATATCCACCACGCTGGCCCAGTGCGGGTTGGTGGATGGTACGGATGGATAGTATGAGTAGCGGTGACCTATTTACTTGTTATATTACTCTGCACACTTTCTTCGACTTCTTAGCCATCGACTTTGCTTACCATTTATCATTTTTTCTTTCCTATGAACATATATAAACTGATAAAGGCATCGCTCCTTAGTTTGACAGCTATGATGCCACAAACAGAAGGTCAAAGACACAAGAACCTATGCAGGGTAACTAGTAAATTACACAAGGCGACTTTAACTCTTTCAGGTTTAGTGGTTAGTTTCCTAACCACATATTTAAAACATCACCATCCCCTTTTTACTACAGGACAAGTAGAAAGACGCTACCCCTACAGTGTAAATTTTCTTTCGATATGTACGAAGTATTACAACAGTATTAGCGGTTTGACTGAAAACTTTTTTTTTTTTTTTCAACATCAGACTGAAGTATATTTTCGGTTTGACTCAAAAATTTTGTATTTTCTTTTTTTTTTTTCAATATCAGAGTGACGTATTTTCTAGGTCAGCGTGCTTCATCTTCGACCATAACGTCGCTTACCATCAAACGAGTTGGTGGTCAAGTGCGGACTAATTCACAATAAAAAAAAAACAGATGAACAACTTTTACTGAGAGACCAACCCAGAAACCTCGAATCCTTTACATGATTTACTCAAGTCGCCCAGGTAGGTAACTTACTTACTAGGTGCTTCTCTTAAGTGCGTTTCTGATTCTGATTATAAGTTACCAATAATAGGGTTGTTAACAAATTTTCGGAATTGCTGTCATTTTGAAGATTGACTCTATTTTACCATTGAGAAATATTAGATTTAAAAAATGTTAGTATTTTCGATGAGAAAATATACAAAAATAGAGTTAGTATGAATTTTCCCGCTAAAACACTAACAACTGTCACGTGACTGAAATGACGTCACTGACCGCTAAACATAAGTTACTCTATGGTAAACTATATTAGAAAATGCAGAAAAGTAACAGTCTTTGACAGCTTGTTTTGTGGTTAGTGGCGTAATAAGCCAATATCGGCGTTTGAACTTACGTGACAACAGATTACAAATAGAGCATTTAAAAAGATTTTTTATAAATTTATTAACTTATATTAAATTATAAAAATGTGATTTTCCATGCGTATTCTAATATTACAAATTATCATAAAATTAACACTAAATATTACTCTGTGATTAATGTTAAAATCCCTATTTTGTGATGTGAGGCGTATATACATTTTTTTTTTATTTCGAATAGGTTCGCGTTTGACTACACACTGCCTGATGTTAAGCAGATGTGCGGTCTAGGGTGTAGCACACTTACCTAGAAGATACCTATTTACTCGGGATTTGAAGACAGCCACGTTGTACTTTAACGGGAAGACAGACCCAGGCAAATCGTTCCACTTTCCGGCTGTTCGTATGAGGAATGAGGATTCGAAACGCTTGGTTCTAAACTAACTAACTAAAACCTGGACCTTAAAGCAATATTTTTTAATTCAGGTCGAAGCTCAAAAACTGACAACTACAAACCGCTGCCTCCTTTCACATGTACCCACCACACACGCTCCATACGGCCAAGCTAACCTTGGCCTCATTTCCATATCCACCTCCTTACCTGGACCACGTGCCTTTGATCCAGATATTCATGAGCTATATTAGTGTCTTCATTGATTCACCAATTGTTTTATAGGCTTTACTGGTCGGGTTATTGCTTGTCTTAAGTGAATCCTACAAATCGACCGATTAAGATGTCTTACATGAAGCAAAATAGACAAACTGGACACAATAAGATCCGAAGAATTTTTGACCGTCGAATCGGAGGAGATACTCAATTCAATGAAATGATTTTATCGTGCTTCACACACTAGGTGTATAGAAACTTTCTTTTTGTGATAAACATTTCAAAAATTGACGCGTTCGCAGGATTTGAACTTGCATCCCTCTGGGATTCCCGCCCAAATACTTTGTTCAAATTAAGCTAGAACGCTGTCTGCGAAAACGTCGAATTATTTGAAAGTGGTTTTTCATTTTTACCAACTACTACATTGTTGGAAGCGTCGATACTCAATTCGACGCGTATATTTATTTTTATGTATAACCACGCATAACTTTTTTTATAGTAGTCCTATTTAGATAATTTTTTTGGAAAGAGTATACTTAGAAATTGTTCCCATTTAAATTTTATTGAAATCGGCTCAGCCATTTTTGATAAATAAACAATGATGTGAAAAAAGCTACATCGATCCGTGCGAAATATTCGCGAATTCTGTACACGGTTGAAGTCGGTCATGCCTTTTTTAGGCACAAATCATAATAAGTTATTTTTAGTCATCTAAGTATAGGCCGAATCATACACGTCGGTGGATGTGAAGTTAGCTACAAGCTACTCAATATCCAATCCTGACTGAAGCTCACATAAAGCTGCGCGTTGATTGGGTTTCGTGCAGCTTGTACCTAGCTAACTTCACATCCGATTTGTATGATTCGTCCTGTAACAACCAAGTTCAGTTCGGCTTCAAGCTAAAACCAGCGAGCGAAAGTCGAAATTTTGCTATTTTTGCCATTTCTGCGCTCCATTTTCATGTTTTTTCTTGAATTTATTCAAAAATAAAATTAACTTAACTAACTTTAGTTAATTAATAATTTTAATATATTTACTAAAATTTATAAGACACTGTTATTTTTAAACTTTCGCGATTTTAACACATATTTATTATATATTATAGGACTAATCGCGCACTAAAATTACGATAAATAAATACCTCCTCATCCCGACCGATCCTCGTTTCGGCCGAGTTGCATCGACATACCCGTGACCACGGTCGATGCAACTCGGCCGAAACGTCGGGATGAGGAGGTATTTATTTATCTCGTAATTTTAGTGCGCGATTAGTCCTGTAGTATATAATAATTATATGACACTGGTTTTGAAAAGTCTCGATTTTCATTCCTCATTAAAACCCATAATAATCCTCGACATTAAAATTAAGTGTCCTTAATTTCCCTCCCATTCATCCTTGAAATTTCACCCTTAATTGAAATCATAACCGGAGACACTCATTAACTCGATTTATCATTACAAAACCAACCCTTAAGCCCGACAGGACATAAAACCCTTAAGAACCCCTTTAGAGTGCAAAGAGGGTAGGTCTAAAGTGCAAAGAGGGGTTGAAGAGAGGGGTTCTCTTTATATGTTCGAGGGTTCATTAAAAAGGGACGCTTCGGAGGTCATTTGGCCTCTTAGCCCTGACCTCTTCAACTGTTTGAGGTTTGTATAACTCGCAAATAATTAGTGATGGGATTGTTTCCGGCTTATTTTGGACTTTCCGCCTAACCCGACAAAAAAATCGTTTTTCCATACATTTTGCCGCACCATGACATTTTTTTTGGTATGAAAAAGCTGTTTTAGGAATCCGTACCGCAAAAAGAAAAAGCGGAACTCTTATAGGATCACTTTGTTGTCCGTCTGTCCGTCTGTGTGTATGTCAAGACTCTGTATCTCGGGAACGCGTGAAGATACCGAGTTGAAATTTAAACAGTATATGTATATCTATGGTCTCTTGCAGTAAAAGAAAAACTTCGTTACCGTTTAAAAAAGTTAGAGCCGTTTATGTCGTAAAAAACCGCATATTTCGACACTCACAAAAATCAAAACCTACAGGGTACTTCCCGTTGACATAGAATGAAATTTGGCGAGAAGCATTGTCTCAGAGTACATATACATATAGGAATAAATCTCAAAATTCACAAAATATGGGCTAAAATTCAAAGTGAGTAAATCGTATCATGTAATGTATTATATTTTAATTATATTTACAATGTGTAATTTTCGATGTATGACAAGAAAAGTAAAAAAAAAACTTTTTTGTCGATGGTTATAGTACCTATAGAGATTTTAACAACTTACTCCCCAATTTTGTGAAATTTTCTGGATTCGTACGGAACCCTCGATGTGCGAGCCTGACTCACACTTGTCCGGTTTCTTTTTTCTTCTTGATTTTCCAAAAGTCCTAGAACAAAAGTTGTTTGTCTAAATGTACTAGACCCGCCCTTAAAAGGTTTTGCGTTTAATACCTATGACCCTGCTTTAACTCTATTTTACACAAGTACCGACAATGATTTTGAGTGATGAAAATATTTATTTAATGAATTATAGAAATGTTGATTCATTTGCATTTGAGACATTGACGTCGGTTCCTGGATTTTTTACCATAGCCAGGATTTGATTATTTGTAAATAAAAGGAAAAAAAGAAGGTAGAAATTGAATATCTCGTTACGAACAAAACCTAATAAAATTAAGAACCTTCTTAAAGTGTTAACCATCATTTTACCAGATATCAAAGCTATTTACATATTACTCAACACAAAATAATATTCATTTAATCTGACATACTGGTTTATTCATTACCCAAAATGGAGCATTCGGCAAAAACGTCGCACCTTATTTTTTTGTTTCTAAAATATAATTATTCGACAAAAACCCAACTCACCCAATCCCTATAAATAAGTCTACCTGTAGAAAGATTCACAACGTGGGCGTAAACTTGGGGTTACTCCGAGTAAATAGGGCCAGTGGTTGAAAACATTTTCCCTCATTACGCACTTTTTATTTTTTCATTCGGTATTTTGTATTCAGAATTTTTTCCCGATACTTAATAGCTCAAGGTACTGAACGGAGCTTTCATTGATAAGTAACATTCCTTGCGTTGGCAGAAAATATCGCCAGTCGAAAATATTTGTAAAATATAGATGTAGTGTTTTTCCAATGTTATGATGTGAGGTGGTATAACCACTAAGTTTACTGTACTGTACTGCACCAGCCTTTTTAATAGTCTACTGCAGGACGTAGGCCTACCCACGAAGGATGATTGGGCCTTATCCACCACGCTGGCCCAGTGCGGGTTGATGGATTCACATACGCCATAGAATTCCTTCTACGGACGCATGCAGGTTGCCTTACGATGTTTTCCTTCACCGAAAAGCCCGTGGTGTGAAATTCCGTACATAAATTCCAAGGAATTCATTGGTACGGGACCGGGATTTGAACCCACGACCTAACGATTGTAAGGCGGGTTGTCATTTCCACTAGACAACCACGGCTTGATCTCATAGTAAAATCTGTTTAAAACATTGGCTTGCTACATATAGGTATAATTTGATAATATAAGATTACAAAACTCAGCTTGTATATATATAACAGGTATATCTCCGAGAGCGAATAAACTGTGTAAGTTCATAAATCCCTGGAGTCAGATTTTAATTTGCCTGGAGAGTTCTTCAAGAAAATAAAAATCTGTGATTTTGTGATGGCTAAATGGCTAAGACAACCAGACGTGTCATCCGAGCCATTTTTAATTATAAATGCCAGTCGTGGTCACTCATCTGCAGACTGACCGTGCCGATCGATGCTTTACTTTGGTGATCGCAAAAGACACCTGGTTTGGACTTAAAATCCCTGGTTTTGACTAAAACCATCTAGATTTGACTAAGAATCACCTAAGTTTAACTAAAAGACGCTTAGTTATGATAATAAACCACCAAGTTTACACTAATAAACACCTGGCTTTACCTAAAAATACTTAGTTATGATTATAAACCACCTAGTTCTGACTAAGAAACACCTAGCTTTGACTAAGGAACACATAGCTTTAACTAAAAAACACTTTTGAACACCTAGCTTTAACTAAGAAACACTTATTTATGCATATAAACCACCTATTTTTGACTAAGAAACACCTAGCTTTGAATAATAAACAACTAAGTTTAACTAAAAAACACTTATTTTTAGTAACAAACCATCTAGCTTTAACTAAGAAACACCTAGGTAGCTTTAACTAAGAAACACCTAATTTTGACTAGTTAACACGTAGTATAAAACAGATATTTCTGACGCTCATCCTAAACAGCAAATAGAGGTTTTCTCTTCTTAAGAGAAGAAGTCAGCCCTTTTTCTGTTTATCCCATTTTGCTGTCTATTTGTGGGGTCCAAAGTTTGTCGTAAACCACGGCCGAGAGATTTAACCGTTTTTACTCAGTCATATAAAATGGTAAGTGGGTAGTAATTTTATGGGAAAACGCTGGAACCCTTCTTGGAGATTGGTGGTTTGTTCAACAAGATTTGTTCATGTTTACACTCAAGTCACCCTTAAAAATACTTGTCAGTGAGGAAGCCATATTTTGGGAATTAAAAAAATGTGTAGAGAACAGATTTTTTCAGTGTATCAAAAGGGAATAAAGTTTCACTTTACGCTCATGTGATGGTAGCAATACGACCAATCTAGTTAGACATATTTTGTTATGAGGTGGAGGTAGAGTCTGTAAATTTTAAGGCTTGCAGAGTTAGACACTAGGCTCTACATGAAACATAGAGTTCAAATTTTTGGAATGTTTCAAAATGACTTAAGTAACTTAATGCTATGCTATCCTGTTTACACTAACATATTCCATGCCCAGTCCGGATTTTAGATACCCGGTTTCGTCATCATTTACGTCGTAGTAGACTATGGGTTTAAAAATAGAACCCCTGACAACTTTATAGTTGCCCGAGCGAACTAAATGATTGAAATCTTAGTTTTGACTAAATGATTTTGCATTCTTCTGTCCGGATGTTGATTCTCCTATACAGGTAGTATTTTTCTACAAATCTTGCCGAAACTTGATACGACGTGTTTTATATAATAATGGATTTTATGTTGTGGCCTATTTTTGATTATATATATTAGTTTTATTGAAAATGTACGTGATATTTTTTTATCTTGATTGCGTGAGTGAAATGGAACCGTGGCGTATAGAATACCTTAAAGGAAATTGTGTGGGCTAGTCATTAGGCCAAAAATCGTGTGGGCTGATCATTAGGCCAACAGTTCTCGGGTGCCTCATGCATTATTCCGCTGGCCGCCGTCCAGCGATAGCGTTTGTGCATTTCATTCTTTCATCAATTCTGATGTCTCTATTTGATAACTAGGTACTTACTTTACTGTTGAAATAATCATGATAACAGTTGGTGGTAATAATGAGTACTGTGATAACATCGATAATGTTCGTCGTCTCTATCTCTGCTAAACATCAGATGTGATCAAACGAGTGCCTACCCTGTGCCAACACGTTCACATTTGCCTTTAGTCTCAATCACGAGAACACGTAGAGTTAGTGCAAAAAGAGAGCAGTCGCGGCGTTACGGTTAACAAACAATAAGATTTTAATCAACAGCCAAGGTGCCGACTACTTGGTAGACCGAGTCTACTGATGAAAACCGAATTGGCGTCTACCAAGTATCAAACACTTTTAACTTTAGTTGTACTAGCAATGACAGAGCAGTGTTGTCAACGTAACAAAATTAGTAAAATGGCACACGGGCGACCTCACCTACGACGATTTTCTTTTTGCACGAACTCTACGCTCTATGCAATTGCGGTCCGCCTGCCGTCTAGCTTTCGTAACTCGTAACACAGATCAATATGGAATAAAGAAAACACCGGACAAGTGCGAGTCAGGTTCGCACACCGAGGGTTCCGTACAAATCCAGAGAACTTCACAAAATTGAGAAGTACCTAAGTTGTTAAAATCTCTATACTATAACAATGGACAAAAAGTTTTTTTTTTTCACTTTCCTCGTCATACATAGAAAATTACACATTGTTAAAATAATAAAAAACCTGTTTTACCTAGGTACTGTTAAATTATCAATTTAGCTAAAAACAAAATTTAACTCAACGAAATAAATTGCCGCGCTTTTTTTCGCATTGCAGAATAAGGTTGCCATCCTCATTTCAATGAAAATAGAAAAAAAAATCCGCCTCTTTTTCTAATTATTTCATACAAAACCTTTTTGAGGTTTGACGTTTTTATTTTTTTATGTTCGCTGCTAAAAAACAAAAGAAAGCTAGCCGGGCAGTAATGGATTTTCATACAACATTCCTGCCCCGCTTCGGAGGGCAGTAATAAAATTCCATACTTATAACTTTTCCCGCCGCACATTTTTAAGGGAGAAATTACGAACTTTGTATCCCGTTTATGAACGAGTAATAAGACACTTTCCGAGTGGGTGTGGTATAAAGTATGTAGGTATCCCGATTTCCCACCCTTAATATCTCAATCTAGCAGAAAACTTGATCAACCGAGACCGATGGAGTAAGTCTTCACAATGAAACCTCATCAGGGGAAATACAAAACAAGTCGTTCTATCCCGCAATACTGTTCTCAATTACCCCCCGCTTGGACGAGTCAATGTCGGGACGTGACACGTCTAGTAGCTCCTCTGATAATGACTTAAAAAAAGAAAATGTGCAGTTTTAGTCATTTTAATAAAATGCATACGTATGACAGACAGTAAGTTGTTTTAATATTATTTTTAATTTGAAATTAAAGTAGTGATGGTTTAATTATTATCTTACTACAGAGACGATTTTATTCATTAAAGGTTAATTATTTGATAGATACATAAAATACCCATGAATTTTACATGTACATTGCACGCGAAGGCGCTGTTCGGTGACCAAACAGTCTAGCCGCTAGACTCTAGCGGGTAAGGTATGATTTATATTATATCGGGCCGGGGACGGTTAAATATAAGTCATTTCTAAGTCTCCATAATTTTCAATATAAAGATCTTGCCTGAAACGTACCTATTGTGGCCATGGTATGCTCCGTTATAATAGGCAGACATTTTTAAACATCACGACTTTCATGTCCCAAACATTATTCCCTCAAGTCAAGCATCCGACCCCACTGAATCAAAGCCATTGTGTCGAAAAGAAATGATCGATTGCAAGCGATGGGATTGTGCTGAAGACGGTTTCTTACTGTTTCTTTCTTGCCGATTTGATTGAGTTTACTTCCAAGACTTTGGGTGCTCTGATTGAACGAGGAAGCGATTCTGCGGGACAAGTGCCGAGATAATACTACAGATTGGATAATAGAATAGTTACCTACTAAAGAATACGGAATTCTTTCGTTCCATCATTGGTTTTATTATTTTATACTCTGGTCTGTAGCCTTCTCAAGTGGTTCTTACATGACGCAATAATTATTTAGTAACGCAACTATGTACTATCATATCACTACATAGCATAAAACAAAGTCGCTTCCCTGTCTGTCTGTCTCTATGTATGTTTATATCTTTAAAATTACGCAACGGATTTTGATGCGGTTTTTTTGATAGATAGAGTAATTCAAGAGGAAGGTTTATATGTTTAATACACTTGTGCGAAGCCAAAGCGGATCGCTTGTATTATTATAAATAGAACTAAAGTACTAGAGCAACATGGTTTCATCGTATGAGATAATTTTACAAAAATAAAATAAAATAAAAAATCGTATGGCAAATACAACCACGTAGAAGTCATGTTATTTTTGTTAACGTTATAGAGTAGCTGCGGGTTTTATTTTTATTTTTGACCGACGAATCACCGGAGGAGGTACTCAATTCATCGCGTATATTTTTTTTTCTTTTTTTTTATGTATAACCACGCATAACTTGTTTCATAGTAGTCCGATTTCAATAACTATTTTTTTTATTAGAAAGAGTATACATCGAAATTGGTTTTATTTAAATTTTATCGAAATCGGCTAAGACGTTTTCGATAAATCAACAATAATGTGAAATATGCTACATCAAACCGTGTGAAATATTCGCGAATGGGTGAAGTCGATCATGCTATTTTTTGCAAAAAATAGATTCAGATTCAGATCATTTATTGGCCATTTACAACATGTCAGTCATACAAGGCAAGTCAGTTTACAAAATTAAAATATAGAAACTATGTAATTTAAAAATTCCTAATCATAAACAATAATAATCAATAGTAAATAAAATAATAACAAAAGTCAAATTAGACATCAGCGATACGTCATAGGAAATCACAAAAATAAAATTACATTTTAGTCATACAATTTGCTTTGTAGTGGAACTTTTCTAAATGTATGGAGTTGCATGCAATTATAGAAATATAGAATCAATGTCAAATATCAAATATTATTGTATTAATTCAATTCATCGCTAAAAACTCATCCAGTTTATAAAACACACTACCTATACGTTAAAAATATTTATTTTTCCTTTTAAAACCAGAATAAGGTAGGTCAGTAATAGATTTTGGTAATTTATTGTACATAAAAATCTTATTATACACGCCTTCAATAATCTTGTCTTGTCTAAAATTGGTTCCAGGATGATAGTAGAATGCTTGTTTTAGGTTTTTTACGTTAATTCATCTAAACCTTCACGTAACTACGTAGCACTTAGTTACTTAATAGTACGAAGTGCTTTCGTTGCAATCGTTCATGCCATTATTTTGAACCTCTGTTATTTGAGCTTTCTTGGAAAATTCTTACACGAAGCGATAGTAAGAGATCTGATCAGATCTGAGGAGATTCAAGAAAACAAAATTACTGATGTAGCCCAGGCGATTGGCAGATAATGGTAGTGGTCAGGGCGCATAGCACGGCGGACGATAGATATGTCGTTGTCTGATCATCAAATTGGTCACACCGTGTATACGGCACGTCATCTAGCAATCTTACACGAACTATACAGGGTTATTTCTAATCAATTAGCATCCTTTTAAGGGCTTATTCTGTACATCAAAACTAACAACTTTTGTTCAACGACTTTCGTCAAAACTCAAAAAAAATTTTTGTTGTTCCATAGTAAAATTTAGTTCACCCGCGACAAAATGTATGGAACAGCTGAGTTTTTTTTGAGTTTTGATGAAAGTCGTAGAACAAAAGTTGTTAGTTTTGATGTACAGAATAAGCCCCCTAGAAGGATGCTAATTGATTAGAAATAACCCTGTATATCGTTGAACGTTTAACGTTTGATGATTTGGCCAGCGAGACTTGGGCATATCATGTTTCTTTCTATTACTTTTATCGAATGACATTCTGAAAGTATTCTCTTAGTAAAGAAAATAGCTACATCAGTTTTTATCAGCCTTATATTGCCTTGTACCTACCTCGTATGTCAACATTTTTTATAGCGCAATTTCCAAAAAATATGTTAAGATTTCCGACAGCTAAATTACCTAACGTGCTTATCCATAATTGTCGAGGGGAATGGACGTTTAACCCACCACGCTTGTCCAATGCGGGTTGGTGGGTGAACAGTAAGCCTTCTAGGTTAAAAGGTTTGTAGTTGCCGACGTTGACGTTCTATTAACGTTCTTCCGCCGGCACCCTAGGTTGATATACTGTCCTTATACCAACCACGCTAAAGTGGTCTCTGATGAACTCTTTGTTCATAAGCCCACTTTAGTTTAGCTGTGACTCAAAGAAAAAGCCGTGTGTTACGCCGTTGGCCACAAAAAGTTCTTCCGCCACAACACTTCTGTACATTCCAGCCCAATGTACAGCACCCACTAAAGCCTGCGCTTCAAATAAGTCGAAGCAGCCTTAAGTGAGTGTTCCTTCTCCTGCCTTTTAGTTCGCAGGAGGTAATTTGTTTCCCTCCTACCCTGAGGTGTTTGCAATATAGGTATTGCAAATACCTCAGATCATGCCCCTATCCGCCACCTGGGGACTCGTTCTAGAGGGATAGGTTTCCCAAAGAAATATTGTTTTTTGATAAGAACTGGTACACTATAGCACACAACCGTCAAATCTGGAAAGATCGGGGGAGGCCTTTGTCCAGCAATGGGACACTACAAGCTAGCAACAACAAGAACAAATTACCTAACAGTGTTAAGTTCATGGTACTAATTAGCTCGAAAGCCTGACAGCTAACAAGCTCCAACGTACAAAGTATCGAATGTAGGCCACCGATGTCGGTGCTCTGGCGGTCTGCCAGAACTCGCGGATTGGAGAACAGGTACTGCTCTATCTTACATTTCTTACATATATCGCTCGTGTTCCGGGATGAACAGTGTAGGCTAGTAGTCAATATTTATGAATAGCTACCTAAATTTATAGCTTCTCTGAGCAAATATCTACAGAGCCGTCCCTAAGTAGTAGTAAAAAAACCGGGCAAGTGCAAGTCAGGCTCGTACACCAAGGGTTTCGTACAAATCCAGAAAATTTCACGAAATTGGGAAGTAAGTTGTTAAAATAAAATCTCTGTACTATATCATCGACAAAAAAGTTTTTTTATCACTTTTTCGTCGTAGATTAAAATTACCACAGAAGAATTATACATTGTTAAAATAATTAAAAATCGGTTTTAGCAAGTGTTAATTAAACTCGTTTATATGATACGATTTACTCACTTTGAATTTTGAACCCATATTTTGTGAATCTAGGCCCTATTTTTATTGTGATTTAAATAAAAGCGTACAGTTTTTAGATTTATTCCTATATGTGTACTATGAGACAATGCTTCTCGCCAAATTTCATAGTTCTATGTCAACGGGAAGTACCCTGTAGGTTTTGATTTTTGGAGAGTCGAAATATGCAGTTTTTTACGACATAAACGGCTCTAACTTTTTTATTAGGTAACTGAGAAGTTTTTCTTCTACACAACTGCAAGAGACCATAGATATACGTATACAGTTTGATATATTTCAACTCGATATCTTTACGCGTTCCCGAGATAAAGAGTCTTGACATACACACAGACGGACAGACGGACAACAAAGTGATCCTATAAGGGTTCCGTTTCTTCCTTTTGAGGAACCCTAAAAATGAATCAGGATCAGAAATCAGAATCAGAAACTTTTATTGTCGTATCGAGCTTAATACTATAATTAAAAATAGAAAATCTGTATAATAATACATAAAATACCGCCAACAATAGGTCTCGTCATTCAATGCAAATACATAATCAACGTGTACAAAATTGAAACGAGTATAAAATATTTAAGACAATTTTAAAAATAGTGCAAAATAATTCAATAACATTGATGTCGTCATACATACCGAATTAGATATTTACATTAAATATATCGACGATATGTCACCTAATTAGTGCTTGTAACCGAGAACTGACATCGCGCGGCGTTGTAGTCGGCTTGCAATCGCCTTACGACTAACTAAAAAACCTGCCCACTACGTAGCTTGGGCAGGGTTTTGGCTCGGACACTTTTTTTGTACGATTGTGACTATAGATATTTGCTCGAAGGGAGGCTTATATCTAGCGGCGGAGGTCTTACGGTTCTGAAATAAGAAATACCTATACAAAGAGGCTTTAGTATTATCATGTCAGTCGTAAGTCGTCTATTGCTGGACATATACCTACCTCATATATTTCCAATTAGGACTGAATGTCGGAAAAGCCTCGGAAGGTATTGTTCGCTATTTTTTTCGGTGTGTGGGCATGGCTTCCTTTCTAGAACGTTTCTGTTCCATTAGATTTTGCTACCATACAGGGTTATTCAAAACTGGTGTCGAAAATAGGTGAGTCAGACCATCTTATGAACAATTTTTTCTGCGGGGACCAATCAAGAGTTCGAAAAAAAAACAGCTGTCGAAAACGAACGAAATCGACAAAATATGTGAACATATTTTGTCGATTTCGAATTACAACTTTTCGAGGAAGAGCTGTTTTTTTCTCGATTCCCGAGTTTGCCCCATATTAAAAATTATTCATAATGATTGTCTTAATGTAATTTTAGTTTAAGTTTAATACAGAGCAGGTAGTAAAAAAATAAAAGTAAAAGTAATAACAATAAAAAAATGTGTATAGTGTCTAAATTGTATAAATATATAGAATCATAAACATAAAAGTAATAAACTTAGTTATAAAATAAATTCTAAAAGCAAATATTTAAATATTAGTTAATGTATGTAGGAAGTACGGAGGGGTCCTCTACGTCATCCATATTGATTCTAGTAGGCGTGGGTATTCGGGCGAGGAGAATAAAACGTAGCACGTGTTTGAAGGTTCAATTATTATTCCACAGTGATCACGTTACAAAAATATAGCAGTGGACGTACAGTCCAATAATCGAAGGCACTAAATCAAAAGACACTCCACCAAACGCGTAGCACGTTGATTCGATGCGAATCGATCGCCGTTCCGTTAAGTAATGGCGGTCCTTTCGTGTGCGCTAGCGCTGAGTGTTGCTTCAGAGCAAACAACCGCACAACAGTGACAATTCAACGGCAACTGACACTGACATTCATACTTCATAACATTATGATAGCTGACATTGACATTGCCACCGACTTGTTTGCTCTTTACATCGAACGCGCCATCATGTATATAAAAGGTTAGTAACTCTTATCTAAACTAGATAGCGCTGGCGTCAAGTTAGCCCGCGGTATTAACTTTCTCCGTCGATGTACGAGTTGTTTTAATTTATGTTTAAATACATTGGCTGTGCGTTCCGAAGATGTTGTTATATTGCAAATCCATTTCCTGACTCGAACGATAGTCTTTACACATTGTATGTTTTTGAAAAATAATTAATAAAAAATATTTTTTTACACTACGAGGCTTACCAAGTATGATAGCCCCGTAGTGTAAAAAAATGAATAAATATTTTGAACCTACTAAGCTCAAACCAACTTTTTAACCAACAGCTAGTAAAATGATTTGACGACGTCAATTCTACCAAACCCGTGGGTATAGATAGCCAAATAAACCTGGCAACAAGGTTGTCCAAACAGAGGGTAATTACATGCCCACCAACTATTATTCCATGGCGGCCAATTAAAATAATGTTTGGATAGGATTTTAAATACAACCGAAACCTCTAGTTAGGGAGGTTAAAATCAAAGTATTGTAGTCAATGCCGTGTTTCATAGCCGTCTTGGTTTCATAAATGGTTTACGACGTGGAACAAAAAAAAATTAAATCTTTAAGCGCAAGGGATTTCTTAGAGCAATTTTTGAATTTAGATTTTTAAATAAATCTTTTCCTTATAAAATCTGCTTAGCCGGTATTTTCAAGAAAAGAGAAATAATGTTATTTTTGCTACTAGTGAAGCTCTTTTACTGTATGTTTTTATTTGTTAAGCAACCCCGATAATAGACTTGTCATCACTATCACTTCACTATCACTATCACTACATAGTATAAAACAAAGTCGCTTCCCTGTCTGTCTGTTCCTATGTCTGCTTATATCTTTAAAAGTACGTCACGGATTTTGATGTGTTTTTTTAAATTGATAGAGTGATTCAAGAGGAAGGTTTATTATGTATAATACACCTGTGCGAAGCCGCTAGTAGTTCATAATTGTTAAATGGCAAATTCTGGTAGGTATCAGTGTTTTTATATCGCCATATACAATGAATATATGGCTTCAGAATGCAAGATTGTTCAGAATACAAGTATTATTGGAAATGCAAAGGAGAGGAGTTTGTCTAGCAATAGATTCATCGAGCTTTTTCGATAACGTATTACCTTTGTTTTACTGCGGAACCCTAAAAAGGAGATGTCCTGTCCTTTTATTTTTCGGGATAAAAAGTAGCATAAATGTTACGCTCCGTCTTTTAAACTTTTTTCATACCAAAATTCAAGTCAATCCGTTGCTCCGTTGTTGAAAGAGGAAAAACCAACAAATACACTTTCTGATTTGTTTTAATATTAGTAAGGAAGTAAGGATCTAACTGTATGAGTCTTGAATTTGTTGACTTGACTACCGGGGATTTTATTTGTCCTTAGTTTTACTGTAGAACTTACGGGAACGACTCCCTACGAAACCTATTGCCCTCTGCGCATATTTTTGTGCTCCGAATCGGCAAAAAAATCTGTCTCACGTTGCTTTATAATCACACCACTCCAGCCAACATGTTTGCTCGGAAGCCTCTGGACGGGACATTAGTTAACTTGACCCTTTATTAGCGTAGGCCGAGCCAGCTGAGGAACCTTCGACCTATTTGTTCTGATATTTGTGCACGAGATCTTCTGTGAATACCATCTTGAGAATTGTCTGTTCTTGAGTAGGTTTCTTTACCAGTTGCGTTGGCGCAAATCTGTGAGAATAATATGTAGGTAAACTGATTGCAAATCGAAGAGACTATGATAAAGGCATTACTGGGCATTATTAGACTTTTATATGGGAAAACTTGTTAGTAAACTTGTAAATAGTTATTTAAGATCTTAGTACCTAATTTAATTCAAAAACAAGTTCGGTTTTGCGAGCCATGTAAAAGTTCATAACCGCTAACAGCTAGCCAACGATCGCCATGATGGACACGTCAAGGAGGACGATACATACACACATAATTTAGTTTATATGTTTGTATGTTTTCCGAATAAAATAAAATAAAATAAATAAATAAAATTAAAAGAATGAAGTATTGTATGTATGTTAATCAGAATTCATATTCGAATCAGAAATGAGGAAATCTATCGAAGACTAAAGATACCAGTATACCAGGTGACTGGTAAACATTTAGCAACCTTTTAGGGGCTTATTCTGTACATCAAAACTAACAAAAGTCGCAGAACAAAAGTTTGTCTGCGACATTTGTCAAAATTTAAAAAAAAATCAGCTGTTCCATACATTTAGTCGCGGCTGAATGATATTTTTCTATGGAACACCAATTTTTTTTCGAGTTTTGACAAAGCCACCGAACAAAAGTTGTTAGTTTTGATGTACAGAATAAGCGCCTAAAAGGTTGCTAAATGTTTATCAGTCACCCTGTATATCAGAGAATTATTATTTTGAAAATGCTGTCAGTAGAACACATTTTTGTGCAGATTTGATAGCAGATGGGGTCGCGAAATTATTACATGGCATTCATAAATACTTATGCTACGCCAAGCGCAGCATAGAACGTGTGTACCCACAAGGTGGATACTTCTATGTTTGATTGGAGGACATAAGATCTGAACCCTTAGTCCAGGTTTTGCGTAGTTTACTTAAACTTTCGCTTTCACGTGTGGCTCCATACATTTTGGTTAGTTTCGTTTCCGCCAGGGGCGCTGTACAATAATGTATAGAAACAACTGTAGTTTCAATTTACATACAAACCTGTACTAACTCTTCTGGTTAAAACTGGCCATACTATTGCCCTAGATGCAATCCCTTTACAACTAGTCTTATTGAAAAAGTCTATGGTCTAACAGTAGACGGCAAGCGACTGACTTAATGATGATTGTTTCATTAGCCTACAAACAAAAAAAAATGTTAGAATAAGTAGATATAAAATAAGTATATTAAACACTAGTTTTTACCCGCGGCTTCGCCCGCATGATATTTTGATTTTTGACACAATATCATTATAATTTATGGCGTATGTGTTATTTTGATCTATAAGCTAGGTATATTAGTGCAAATTTTCATCTATTGAGATGAGATCCGTTTAGTAGTTTTTGCGTGAAAGAGTAACAAACATCCATACATCCATCCTCACAAACTTTCGCGTTTATAATATTAGTAGGATGTGTTATTCTGATATATAAGCTATATTATTGCAAAGTTTCATCTCAATCCGTTCAGTAGTTTTTTGCGTGAAAGAGTAACAAACATCCATCCATCCTTACAAACTTTCGCGTTTATAATATTAGTAGGATAAGATATTCGAGTGTATTAGTTTCACATAATATATATTTTTTTAAATAAAATGCTGACATTAGGTAATTAGTTAACCTTGCCATTTGCAGAAAAGATTAGCTCATTTACCAAAAGCAGAAAACAAAGTGTAAAAACAAATTTTCGCGTTAGCACTGAAAAGAACCCACCGTTTATCTAAATACGAACATTCTTGTGAACAAATTAACTGGGAGAGAAAAAAAACAGGTTTGTTTATGGTCATAGCACACTTATACAAGCGGGCAATATGATTTAGGCATGTTTTGGTTTTTTTTTTTTTTTTTAATATAATGACAATACTACACTACTACTACATAGAAAGCAATTGGATCATCCACAGACCCTTGAAGGTCTAAAGATAATCCAAGTGCTCAAGCCCACTGCCAGTTGGCAGCGTGCCCAGCATGCTGGCAGCATTGCCACGCTGAATGGCAATGCTTATACGTTGAGCCAAATAAACACCAGCATTTTGGTCACGCGTCGCGTCCACCAGACGCTCAGAAAGACTTTTGAAAACAAGATGAGCTCCCGGCCCCCACGGACCCAAAGTCTCAACTCAGTCTCGTGTTTTGGTTACATCGTTTGCAATTTGATTTTATTACGTACCTAGTATCTAAACTAGGTAGATACTACTTAGATACTGTAAGTGCTGGTTGCTCAAATTAGACAAAAACCTATTAGGTACATTGAAACACTAACTTAGGTGATTTTAACTGCTCTATTTGAAAATAAGATGCTTTAGTAAATCTGAAATTCATTAAAATTATTGCATTTTTCGTCCGACGAAACGGAGGGGTAGGTACTCAATTTGACACGTAGGTATATTTTTTTACGTGCATAACTTTTTACGTAGTAGGTAGACCGATTTCAATAGTTAAATTTTTAATTGAAAAGAGTATACTTCGAAATTGGTCCCATTTAAATTCTATTGAAATTGGCTGAGCCATTTTTGATAAATCAACAATAATGTGAAATTGATACATCGATCCGTGCGTAATATTCGCGAATTTTGTACATGGTTGAAGCCGTTCATGCTATTTTTTGCAAAAAATAAATATTACACTCAGATATGACTTTTCAAATTATATATTTTTCGATAGAATAAGCGCACCAATGTCGGATCTAATGAAACATTTGAATAACTAATCTCATTAAATAAACAGCCATTATAATTACCCAACTAAATGTAGGAGAACATGTGTAACGTGGACCTTTAAACTGAAAGAAAAATGCGCCGAGGTGTGTTCAACTAACGATGTTACGAATGAACGCGTAACTGAATGAACGGGTGAATGATTGAACGAGTGAACAAATAGGCCACAAGCGGTTACGTCAACGGTTGACAGTGAGTGATTCGTGCGTTGATCACATGAAAAGGGTTAGTACAAAAAGTATTGTCCGAACTTTTTAGAAATTAGGTTTCGTGGAGTTATTTTTTCATTTTCAATTTTGTACGTGTAGGAGTTAAATTGTCGAAAATGTTGCAAGTAAGTGTACTAAGCGCCACACAAGTCGGCGGATGAGAAGTTAGCTACAGATGACACTTCGCCGTGATTCGTTAATTATTGCGCATAAGTGCATAATGCCGACGCCGCGTAACGTAGTGTTGAGCACGGGCGTAGAGAGCGCGCGGGAAGCATGAGGTTGGCGGGTGGGTGTTCCCCGGCAGCTCGTCTCTGGCTCCCGCGTATACCTTTAATTCGGCTTTTGTGCAGTATTTCATTTACCTAAAAGTTACCTTTATCACACCGTTTCACAGCTTTTTGCGTACTTAGCTTTTACTTAGCTTTTGGGATCGAGCTGCCTTCGTCCGTGGGTAGGAACCCTTCTATTTTTTTGTCCCCCACACGTGGTCCTGGGTGGTGCTAACCAGGCAGCAACCATACTGGTGGTAGGCTATAGCCGCGGCGAGAGACCACCCACCAGACTAAGCCGCGCCGCCAAGCGACTCTCTCGAGCTCGTGTTCCGGCGCGTAGTCTAGTGACGCCATTCTGGGAGTCGGGTCGGAACAGTAGCGTCCTCTGGGGGTTCGAATACGGTGCACACTTTGATTTCCGCATCGGCCGACTAGTCGAGGAGGGCAGCGGGATCCGAGGCACGGTTTGTCGCTGGCCGACCGCAGATAGTAGGGGGCCCAAGTAGTGAGCTAGCCACTCACGAAAGGCTGCCCCGCCATCTGTCGAAAAATCCCAGGGATGCGCCATCGTGCCGGTTGGCGACCGGACGAGAGGGCCCGATGGACATCCTTGGGGGGGCTCGGGCGTCCCCGCGGTCTCCAGGCTAGTCTACCGTGGATGTGTGTGGTTTTTGTGTTGTACCACTGAATCTGCAGAGTGACGTCTCGTTCCACTTCCGACTTTCTACCTACTTTACTCCGCCATTAACCATGAGAAACACTAGAAAAAAAAGAACGTGTACACAGCGGCAGCACTCCCTCTCACATAAAGTGCACCTGTGCAATATTCGGGGCCTGCACTCCAATCTCACGCCTGTCCATCATCATCTCGAGACAGATCGTCCCCACCTATTGTTTCTCACGGAGACGCAGATTGCTGGTCCATCCGACGTGTCGTATCTTTCCTACCCAGGGTACTCCCTGGAGCACCGTTTCAAACCACGTGCGGGTGTATGCGTGTACGCCCGGGATGACATTTGCTTTCTGCGCCTTCGTAGGTTTGAAGACCCTTCATTTTCTGTGCTCTTGGCTTTGGCGGACACTGGCGTAGAGAAAATTATCTACGCCTGTGTATACCGATCACATAGCGGAGACCAGGAGACGACCAGACTCACCGAATACCTTAGTGAGGCGGCGGATGCTGCTCAGCTCAGCTACCCTTCGGCCCAATTAGTGATCCTGGGGGATTTTAATGGCCACCATAAAGAGTGGCTTCACCCATACCTGGACACAAACCATGCTGGGCTTGAGACGCGCAAGCTTGCCTTGACACTTGATCTCACCCAGCTGGTTCAAGGCGCCACACGGGTACCTGATGTTGACTCGCACACGGCCTACTGCTTGGACCTTCTGCTGACTACCGATCCAGACCGTTATTCAGTGGCGATCTCCCCACCGTTAGGTACATCTGACCACTGTCTGGTGAAATCTGTATCCGTCTACTCCCCATCAGACCCCAGTCCCAAAGGGTCACGGCGCGTGTGGCGGTACAAGTCAGCAGATTGGGATGAGATGCGGTGTTTTTTTGCTTCTTATCCTTGGCAGCCTGTTTGTTTTTTTCTTCCGATGATCCTTCTGCGTGCGCGGATGCCGTGACAGATGTGCTTCGTACCGCCATGGAATACTTCATCCCATTTTCGGACGTGCCTCTGTCTAGCAAGGCTCGGCCCTGGTTTGGGCCTGAATGTGGACGCGCCGAAGCGCAAAAGCATCAGGCATACCTGGCTTGGGTCGATGCTCGAAACCGTAAGTTGAGGGACGTTCGTCTGAGGAAGAAGGCATACAATAGGGCTGCTAAGTCCTGCAAAAAGGTTATGCGGAGGGCTCGCTTTGACCACATTAGTCGAATAGGAAACAAGCCTGCTTCTTACCCTGCGGGTAGTAAGGCATTCTGGTCCCTAGCTAAATCGGTTGAAGCGAACTTCTGCCGCCCCTCACTGCCTCCGTTGCTGAAACCCAATGGTTCACTGGCCCATACCGCGGTGGAGAAAGCAAATTTATTTGCATCTCAATTTGCTGAGTCTTCGCGTCTAGACCCCGGTAGTGCGAGACCTCCAACTTTGCCAAACTGTGACACTGTAATGAGTGAAATACACATCCGGCAAAAGGAGGTCCTCAAAGTTCTCCGCAGTCTAGATGTGAACAAAGCCAGTGGCCCTGATGGTATTCCGGCCATTGTATTGAGGACTTGTGCGCCTGAGCTGTCGCCTGTGCTGACTCGCCTCTTTCGCCTATCTCTGAAGACAGGTCAAGTGCCCAAATCTTGGAAGCTTGCTAACGTGCAACCTGTACCCAAGAAGGGCAGCCGTGCCGACCCTGCCAACTACAGACCAATTTCGATCACGTCTATACTCTGTAAGAGTGTGGAACGCGTTCTTAATAACAGACTCCTGGCCTACCTGGAAGCGAATGACTTACTCAGTGACCGCCAGTACGGCTTTCGCCGAAACCGGTCTACTGGGGACCTTCTAGCGTACGCCACACACATCTGGAGTGAGGTCATGGAGAAGCACGGGGAGGCGTTGGCTGTCTCTTTGGACATTTCCAAGGCTTTTGATAGGGTCTGGCACGAGAGCCTTATTGGCAAGCTTCCATCTTACGGCCTGCCTGCTGATTTCTGCACATGGATATCAGATTTCTTGAGGAATCGGTCGATACGAGTTGTCGTTGATGGCTGCTCGTCAGACCAAATGGCTATCAATGCCGGTGTTCCTCAGGGGTCTGTGCTCTCTGCGACACTCTTCCTACTGCATATCAACGATCTGCTTAAGCCCGGGATCTTTGGGTACGCAGATGACAGTACAGTCGTGGAGAGCTACACATCCGATGCAAGAACCAGCAGGCCACAGATCGAGTTATACAGAGAGGCTATGGTTGAACGGCTCAACTTGAGTCTGCAGGCGGTATCCGACTGGGGTGATGCTAACCTGGTCAAGTTTAATGCCACAAAGACTCAGGGCTGTCTGTTTTCGGCCAAAAAGAGACCCTTTCAATTGTCTCCCGCTTTCCGTGATGTCTCTGTTCCGGTAACTGACAGCTTGGAACTATTAGGCGTTTCACTCTCATCTTCTCTTAACTTTGGCTCTTACATAGAGTCCAAAGCCCAATTAGCCTCCAAAAAACTTGGTGTTCTCTCTAAGGTGAGACGGTATTTCACACCTGAGCAACTGCTTTGTCTTTATAAAGCACAAGTCAGGTCTTGCATGGAATACTGCTCTCACCTTTGGGATGGCTCTGCCAAATATCAACTGGAGGCTCTGGAGTCGATTGAGAGGCGAGCCAAGAGGCTGATTGACAACGACACCTTGACTAAGACGCAGCTGCAAAGTCTTGAGCATCGTCGCAAGGTAGCGTGTTTGTCGGTCTTTTACCGGATACACTTCGGAGAGTGCGCCCAGGAGTTGCACAATCTGGTCCCCCCTGCCCCTTTTTTCTATCGTACGGCTAGACGGACGCGACCAAAGCGCCACCCTTTTATGGTGGACATTCCGCGCGTTAGAACCAAGCGTTTCGAATCCTCATTCCTCATACGAACAGCCGGAATGTGGAATGCTTTGCCTGGGTCTGTCTTTCCGTTAAAGTACAACGTGAGTGTCTTCAAATCCCGAGTAAATAGGTATCTTCTAGGTAAGCGTGCTACACCATAGACCGCACATCTGCTTAACATCAGGCAGTGTGTAGTCAAACGCAAACCTATTCGAAATAAAAAAAAAAAAAAAAAAAAAACTTAGGTTAGTTATAAAAAGCTGGAGCATACGCTTGTTGGAGCTAAAAGTCAGGCTGTATCAAAAAACTGGAAATCATAACCCTCCCTTTTGTTTCAGGTAAAAATGATGCAGAATGAACAATTCCTAAAGAATTTGGGCACGTAATTCTCAAATATGTTTATTATATACCTTTAGTGTTTTTCTTTGAGCGTAATTTATGAATGTGTAAGCTGCAGGGGTGATTTAGCGGGCATTTCATTTAAAGTGTCGTGGCGTGACCACTTTGCCCAGTAAGTTGGCAGTTAATTTCACTGTTATTTATTAAAACCCGTATGAAAGTTAATTAACTTTTAATATGGAGTAATTTTTTTACTATGTTAGTTCATAGTAAAAAAATTATTTTTTTATTTATTGAAGAATTTTTAATAATATGGGGTGTTTTTTAAACGAGAACGAAAACAGATATCATTGTACTCATTCGTTACCGTCAATTTTTACTACGGAGCGAACTAAAATAGATAAAAAACAACTGTCTGACGTACTAAGCTCTGCTTGTTATCACGTGGTCTTCGTTCGAGGCCCCATCAACCATCAGTTTTCCGTATTAAGTACCCGCCCACTGTAACTTCAGTTTAGTATTTTTTAGGGTTCCGTACCCAAACGGTAAAAAATGGGCCCCCACACTAAGACTTCGCTGTCCGTCTGTCCGTCCGTCCGTATGTCTATCACCAGGTAGACCACCAATATTTAAGGGGGCCACCAATATTTAATACAAAAACCTGAATTTTTAGCCGTTTTTCGCTCGATATTAATAACGGTGGTAAGTAGATTCTTGAAATATTCACACAGTAGGTATGTTGTGAAATATCTACCTTAAAAATAAATGTTAAATTTAAATCAAATTATTATTTAAGGGGGCTCCCATACAAGAAACGTGATTTCTTGCTCGATATTAATACAGAATACCTATAATATTTTATACTGTTATATTTTCCCTTGAAAAATAAATAGTTTAAATACAATATATTAAGGAGGGCTGCCATACCGTACGAAACCCTTCGCACGCGAGTTCGACTCGCACTTGGCCGATTATTTGGGCTATGTCAGTAACTTAGTTAAGTTCGACTTCACAGAAAGACTCTGAGCACAGCCCACTACTCGTCATCATCATCATCATCAGCCTGTGTCGATCCACTCCTGGGTATAGACCTCCTCTCTTATGTGCCATTATTCCCTGTACTGTATCAGCCTTTTTAATAGTCCACTGCAGGAAGTAGGCCTACCCATGAAAGGTACTTGGGCCATATCCACCACGCTTGCCCAGTGCGGGTTGGTGGATTCAGATACGCCATCAAAGTTCTTCTACGGACGCATTCAGGTTGCCTCACGATGTTTTTCATCATCGAAAAGCCAGTGGTGTTAAATTCCGTTCATAAATTCTAAAGAACTCATTGATACGGGTTCGGGATTTGAACCCACGACCTCACGATTGTAAGGCGGGTGTCACTACCTCTAGGCCACCACGGCTTATTCATTATTCCCTATCTTGGGCCAATCTCATCCACGCCTGACCATCAATGGGTCTGATGTCATCGACCCGTCGGGCTAGTGGTCTGTCTATAGAGCGCTTATCTGCTATTGGGAGCCACTCAGTCAGGGATCTACTCCACCGAGCATCACCACGCCTAGCCACGTGTCCTGCCCAGCGCCACTTGAGTCTCTTAATACAGTTTCCAACAACTGTGACTTTCGTCCTTCGTGGCTACCTAGCAGTAAAACTCTCCGTTCAAATGTAAATTAAACGTGTAGGTATGAAACAAGAATTCAAACTATCTACATGTACGAAACAAAAACCTACCAACTGCAACATTCCAGAATCAAAACCAAACTAAAAAATAATACACATTCTAATACTAACTAATAAAAAGAAAATAGAGCCACAGATCTGATTATAATATTGGCAAAAATTCAACTCATACAGGAAAAGTTAGGATAGAAAACTTTCCATTGTTATGCACAAGTTTTGTGAACCGAAACTACTTACCTACTAGTTGTACTAACAGAACAGAAAATCTATTAAAGTTAGGTGCTTTCATTTTACAATTTCCTACAGTTACAGAACAAAGAGGTCGTTGAAATTCAGTAAGATTATTTTACAACAGCTTGTTTTTCTTTTAATGAAAGCAATGAGAAGTGAGTAAATGTACTTTTATTAAAACATAATAATACTCAATCAGGTACCTGTGCTGTACTGTATCAGCCTTATAATAGTCCACTGCAGGACGTAGGCCTACCCCTAAAGGGTGATTGGGCCATATCCACCACACTGGCCCAGTGCGGGTTGATGGATTCACATACGCCATTGAAATTCTTCTCCGGACATATGCAGGTTGCCTCACGATGTTTTCCTTCAGTGAAAAGCCAGTGGTGTGAAATTCTTGGTACGGGACCGGGATTTGAACCCACGACCTCACGATTGTAAGGCGGGTGTCATTACCTCTGGACCACCGCGGCTTGTGCAACCTATTTACTCTAAAACGTTACGTAAGTGCTCGCCATGGTCTCAGATCATCTCAAATTTCTGCAAAGCTATAGTTATTAGCTTTAATTAATTAAACTCATCTTAATCAGTATTCTGTCTTATTTTCTTCCAGTTTTTTTAAATCAGTAGAGAATACTCTACTGATCTTACTGATAGCTTGCACATAAGTCCTGAAAAAAAATAGTTTGATTATTGTAAGGAAATCAAAAGATAAGTTAGTTATTGAAAACAATAGCTCATAATAAAGTTGTCGTTATGTTTAGTACTTATAATTTAAATTTAGTTGAAGTCCAAATTAAACTACATTCATCCACTTTCATTGTTTCGTTGTCATTCTCAATGAAAATGAAAAACGAACATGTTGCTGAAAGTCCAAAAAATATTGAATTTTGATCAGATTATGAGAGAAAACTAGATCAATCCCAAGGAAAGGTGACGTCCACTAGTGGTATATTATTCAAAGAAAAATCGAGCCAAGTTCATAATTATATACATCATTTGAAAGCTTGATATATGGGCTTCTCAAAAATAATTAATTTTGTTTTTTTTTTTATCCCTAATATAAATAATGGTATAATGTGAAAAACAAATTGTATGTAAAATAATAATACATCTTTGTATTTTTTCTAGTTTAGCAATAATAATATAATATAAAGTGCTTTTATCGTTATTTTACTTGCATTCGTAGCTGATGCTTCCACATTCATCTCTTAATTTGCTAAAATTCAAAATTATAACCTACCAGTGTGACCAGTTAGTAGGTACAATGTGACAAAAAACACTTAAAAACTGGATCTAATTGGTAATAATGCTTCCATTTAACAATAATGGGGGTTACTTAACCAGGTTTGCTAGAGATAAACTACCTATTGAGCCAAATATATATATTTATACTAATAGATTCAAAATTAATTTAAAAAAAACGGAGGACTCTTTTTTGGTTTTAACTGATGTAATAGACTCAGAAAAATATGAACTTTCACGAAATGTAACGAGTGTTGTGGTTAGAATTTTTGATTATTATTATACCATCCTCCATACATTTTGTGGACATGTCCTTTACTTAAAATACGAAAAATTTAAACAATGAAACAATTCTCTATGCTAAATCTGTACAGACAAAACCACAAAATAGAAAAACTCTTTTCTGTGGATAAAACGATGTTTTGTACAGTGTTCTCATAACCAAAAGTTGTACAATTGAATATATTCCAACCGATTTTATTCGTTAGGATATTGTGTACTTCCATACTTGTTTTTGTTAGTGCCACAGAAAAAGTTTTGAGTGAATTCCCCGTAAAAGTTTTCCAATCAGAATTTATATGAAAGTAAACATTAGTTTAATCTATGTGGCTGTTTGTTTGCGAAAGTCAAAGCGTACTTTTGATAGGGTTTCGGAAATTCTTCATGAATTTTTATGACTGAGTACATATTGTTATTACAACGTTATATGTTTTTACTTTCACACTGGTGTGTGTTTGTTTCTATTAATTTCCTGGTTTTTATTTAAATTAAAGCCATAACATTTTTGTAAATCACCACTACTACTACTTACTTACTAACATGTAATAAACAACTTTAAATTTTACTTTGAAAATTTGCGTAGGCTCGTAAAATTGACGACTGTTGAGTAAAAAAAACTACGACAAATGATTAAATAATTATTTTTTGCAAAAAATTGCATGACCGACTTCACCCGTGTACAGCATCATTACATAGTATAAAACAAAGTCGCTTCCCGCTGTCTGTCCCCAGGTATGCTTATATCTTTAAAACTACGCAACGGATTTTGATGCAGTTTGTTTTAATAGATAGAGTAATTCGAGAGAAATGTTTATATGTATAATACACCTGTGCGAAGCCGGGGCGCATTGCTAGAACGCAAATATTATGCACGGATCAATGTAGCATTTATCACATTATTGTTGATTTATCAAAAATGGCTCAGCCGATTTCAAAAAAAATTCATCATCATCATCATTTCAGCCATAGGACGTCCACTGCTGGACATAGGCCTCCCCTAATGATTTCCAATAAGACCGGTTGATAGCGGTTTGCATCCAGCGCGATCCTGCGGTCTTAATAAGGTCATCCGTCCACCTTGTGGGTGGACGTCCTACGCTGCGCTTGCCGGTACGTGGTCTCCACTCGAGAACTTTTCGACCCCATCGGTCATCAGTTCTCCGCGCTATGAGCCCTGCCCATTGCCACTTCAACTTGCCAATCCGCTGGGCTATGTCGGTAACCTTGGTTCTCCTACGGATCTCCTCATTCCTGATTCGATCTCGCAGAGAAACTCCAAGCATAGCCCTCTCCATGGCTCGTTGGGCTACTTGGAGCTTACTAATAAGGCCCATAGTGAGAGACCACGTTTCTGTGCCATAAGTCATCACTGGCAACACACACTGGTCGAAAACTTTCGACTTGAGGCACTGAGGTATGTCGGACGAGAAGACGTTACGCAATTTTCCAAACGCTGCCCAACCGAGTTGGATTCGGCGATTGGCCTTTTTCTTGAAGTCGGACCTACCTAACTGGACTACTTGTCCTAGGTAGACGTACGAGTCAACGACTTCAAGAACCGAGTTCCCAACTGAAATAGGGGTGGGTACAACATGAGAATTACACATGACCTTTGTCTTATCCATGTTCATTTTAAGACCCACCTGTTGAGAGACTCGATTAAGGCCTTCGAGCATCGTGCTGAGTTCTTCCATCGACTTTGCCATGACCACGATATCGTCGGCAAATCGAAGGTGAGTGATGTATTCGCCATTGATGTTGATGCCGAGTCCTTTCCATTCCAGGAGCTTAAAGGCGTTCTCCAGAGTAGTAGTAAACAGTTTCGGAGATATTACGTCTCCCTGTCTTACGCCTCTCTTCAAAGGGATCGCCTTGGAGCTCTCTTCCTGTACTCGAACCGACATAGTGGCGTTATTATACAAACACTTCAGCACTTCAATGTACCGATGGTCAATACGGCATCGTTGAAGAGACTCAAGCACAGCCCATGTTTCAACCGAATCAAAGGCTTTCTCATAGTCCACAAACGCCAAGCAAAGTGGCAGGTTATACTCCTCGGTCTTCTGTATAACCTGCCGCAGCGTATGTATGTGGTCCATGGTGCCAAAGCCCTTCCGGAAACCGGCTTGTTCGGCAGGCTGGAAGTCATCAAGCCTGCGTTCGAGACGATTCGTAATGACCCTTGAAAACAACTTATAAATATGGTTCAGAAGCGAGATGGGTCTGTAGTTTTTCAATAAGGTGTTGTCACCTTTTTTGAAGAACAACACCACCACGCTCCTGTTCCACGCTTCTGGCGTAATGCCCTCGAGGACGACGGTGTTAAATAGCTTCTGAAGGACTTTTAGTACCGGCGTTCCACCCGCTTTCAGAAGCTCTGAAGTGATTCCGTCGTCACCCGGCGCCTTATTGTTCTTGAGTTGGTTCAGGGCCATCCTAATCTCGTATAGGCTAATGTCCGGGATGTCTTCGGTGAAGTGTCGGGTTAGCTTGGCTCTTGGGTCTTTGGCCGCGCTGTTTACAGGCTTTGCTACCGATGCGTATAGCTGTCCGTAAAACCTTTCGATCTCCTGTAATACCTCTGCCTTGGTTGACGCTATACTGCCATCTTCTCTCTTCAGCTTTGTCAACTGGCTTTGCCCAATAGAAAAATGCCTCGCGAACACTTTGGAGCCTTGGTTCCGCTCTATTGTCTCTTTAACATGTTTAGTATTAAAGAGACGAATGTCGCACCGCACCGATTTTGAAATCTGTCTATTGAGCCGCCTGTATGACTTTGCGTCATCGGAAGACTGCAGTCTTAGCAAGCGTCGTTCGGCCATTAGATTCAGAGTATGATCGGAGAATTTCTTAGGTTTATCTGAACGGCGGGGTCTAAAGAACTTAGAACCCACCGTTTGGACAGTTTCTACGAGCCCGTTATTGATCTCGTCCACCGACGCAAAGTTCTCCAGGCAAGCAAAGCGATTTGAGAGCTCGAGCTGAAAGTTCTCGGGGTTTTGTATGTGGGCACGAGTAGGTCGGAGCGTAGACTTCATCAGGCGGGACCTTTCGAGCTTAACGTTGATATTCAGTTTGCCTCGCACGATTCTGTGATCACTGCCGGTTTTTACCTTGTGGATCACGGAGACGTCGTTGAATATCCGTTTCTCGCTAGTCATGATGAAGTCTATCTCATTTCTCGTGGTACCGTCGGGACTCATCCAGGTCCATTTCCTGCGAGGTGGCTTCCGGAAGAAAGAGTTCATCATGAAGAGTTCTTTTTTCTCCAGAAAGTCTGCCAGCATGTGGCCCCTGGGGTTCCGTTGCCCACATCCAAATTGCCCCACTCTCAACTCATCATTGCTTTTCTTGCCCAACTTTGCGTTGAAGTCTCCCATAACAACCGTGAAGCGGGTCTTAGACGTATGTATGGCCCGACTTACGTCCTCATACATAGCCTCCACTTCATCATCTGGGTGTGACGAGGTCGGTGCGTAAACCTGGATGACCTTCAACGAATATCGTTTGGATATTCTGAGTATCACGTATACAACCCTGCTCGACACACTTTTGATGGTAATGATGTTGTTAACGAGAGACTTGTGAACGAGAAAGCCGACACCACCTTGGGACCGTTGGTCACCTTCCCGGTAGTACAGTAGGTTGCCGGATTTCAGGGTTATCGTGTCCTCGCCCTCTCTACGGACCTCAGATAACCCCATAATATCCCATCACAACCTACCCAACTCTTCTTCCAGTTCCGCAATCTTCTCATCAGTCCTCATAGTGCGCACGTTATATGTTGCCAGGGCCAGTCGTCGTCGGTTGGGGTGGCAGCCGGATCTCTGCCGGGGATTCTTAGCACCCCTTGCTCCGCCGTTACCGTGGTCGCTGCCGGAACCAGGACTAGCGGAGCTGCCGGGGACTGGGGGCCTGGTTTCATTTTGTGCAATCATAAGGGGGATTTGCCCATAATTGCCGCGCTGGGCAAGCGTGTTGGCAATCGCAGGGCGTAGCTCTCGCGACGGGGATGCTGCTGCCCATCCCCGCCCTGTTGCACTTGAGCTACGCTGTTCTGGATGGGTATACCGCCAACTGTCGGTTCCGTAGTACCTCAGTCGGCTCTTACGACACCTGGTACAAGAGGAGGGTGCTATTCTACTCTGCCGGCACCCCACGGCGTACTCTGCCGGCACCCCACAAAAAAAATCAAATGGGACCAATTTCGAGGTATACTTTTTCCAATAAAAAAAGAATTATTGAAATCGGACTACTACGAAAAAAGTTATGCGTGGTTATACAAAAAATATATATATATAAATATATACGCGTCGAATTGTATACCTACTCCGGTGGTTCGTCGGTCAAAAAAAACTATAAAATTTGACGGTTAATATTATGATTACTACATGTATTTATTAATTATTATACATTTTAGCAAAAACAATCCCGGAAAAATAATTTAAACTTCAGCCAAAACGATATTGCGTAAGAGCAAAATATTTCGATCCACTATTAATGAATTTTGAAATTATTTATATGCTTTCAAACAAGTGAACCACATCAAAATATATGTTACTAGTTTTTACCCGCGGCTTCGCCCGCATACGCAATATATCATTATAATTTATAGCCTATGTGTTATTCTGATATATAAGCTATATTATTGCAAAGTTTCATCTCAATCCGTTCAGTAGTTTTTGCGTGAAAGAGTAACAAACATCCATACATCCATCCATCCATCCTCATAAACTTTCGCGTTTATAATATTAGTAGGATAATTATTTATGTTTAAAAGCTACACCGCGATAGATATTATTCATAGTCATTTATAACACCACTGTTACAAGCCAATTATGTAAAATCACAATAAAATAAAATAAATGAGTACATTTCTCCATAGATATATTAAGACATAGAGTTACAAATGTGTTTTTTTAATAACTGAAAGAAATTTAGATATATATTAAATACACAATTTTGCAAACTTATACTTACGGAAATTTAAGAAAACTATCGCATTTGAGATGGATTTTCGAAAATTTGCTTTTTTACTAAAATAACGTAGTATTTTTTACATTTCGTAGCAATTAGATCTTGAACTTGTACGTGATGGAGGAAAATACACTTGATATACCTTTTGGACATTTCTTTTAGCTAACGAATTTAGGGCTCTCGGACAAAGTAACCATCATTATTATATACTACGGGACTAATCGCGCACTAAAATTACGAGAAAAATAAATACCTCCTCATCCCGACGTTTCGGCCGAGTTCAGTCTACCCGTGACCACGGTCGATGCAATATATAAATATTTAATTATTTCGTAATTTTTGTGCGCGATTAGTCCCGTATAGGAATGATAATAAAGTGACCATCGACCAATCTGGTCAAATTTTGGCATGAAATCGTGTTATGCTATTCATGAGATGTATTTAATAGCATTCCTAATTCAAATTTCAGCTGAAATTTTGTATTATCATCATTATTAATATCTATCAGCCATCTTTCCGATAGTGCTATACTAGATTCTTAAAAGATGAAAGTGGTGATAAATGTACCTATAAAAAAAATGAAACAAAACAATTATACTTTCTATTTATACCAAACAGTTATAGTTATTGAAATGTTTCTTAAGTTTTGTTGTAATAAAATTAACAGTGATTAATAAAAAAGGTAGTAAAAATTTTACCAATCAATATTAAATATGGTAGAAAACCCTGACAACATTACTCGACTAATTTTGGTACACCAATACACGCTCTGACTTCTATGATAGGCCCGCGGTTTTGGCGCCAAATTACACAAAAGTGAGAACTCAGATACGTCTTATGAGTTACTTATCTGTTAACGAATTTCAAGAAGTAGGAGTAGTAGAAACCTTAAAAGATATAGCCAATAGGTAATATTATTCTGGTCTATTATAGTAAGCCACGCGTGTACTCTAGTCAAGTACATAAGATAGATAGATAAACTCTTTATTGCACACCAAGAAATAAACAAAAAGAAGAAACAAAGATAATGGACAGGACAGCGAGCGTATAAATAATGGACGGGGTGCGCATTAATTAAAAATATAATTGATATTGTACAACATAAACATACATGCTAATTGATATAAATACTTAAAATACCTAAAAATAAAGAAAATAATATATAAAAAAAATTATAAAAGAAACCTATGACAAATAATAAATTAATACATAATAAATTACAATATACTATTTACCTAAAACAATATAAATAACAACAACAATTGTTACATAGTTAAAGAATTGACAATTTCTGAATGTATTGATTTTTAACCTGTACATAAGGGGCTTTACCCCCTTTGTACTTGAGTCAGGCTGGGCGGGGGCTTAACTATCAGTAGTCAGGAGAAAATTTACATCCGTTAAAATAGTTTCAAAGATATTGCAACACTCAAGATCAAGTATTTCAAATAGTAAGCCAACTTCGAGTTCGAGCTGATTCCAACTTTATAATAACTTTGTTAAGAAGCTGCAAACTTGATCCTAGTTTTTAATTATGCAATTTTTGAGTTTTAAGCTGCTCAAAGCTAGTTGTTTTGGAAGTTTCAGTTAAAATTGTTAATTTTAATATTTTCGAGCTCTAGTGTCGACAAGCCGGTGGTAATTTTGTTTACGGCTGGTTTTATATTTCGGGTCAGTTATTTTACTTATTTGGGGAGGTTAATATTATTTTATACTTTGAAATATTAACCAATGTTGCTATATTTACGCGATACTAACAGCGTAATCATATTTTGGGTCAGTTATTTTACTTGTTTGGACAGATTAATAGGTATTATTTCAATAGTATTTTGAAATATTAACCAACTAATGTTGTTAGAGTTACGCTATATTAACAGCGTCATCGTCATCATCATCATCAGCAGCCCATGAGAACCTACTGCTGGGCATAAGCTGCTGACCAGGATTCCCTTGGTCTATGGAATTTACCTTTGTTGCGTGCCAACTGCATCCATTTGCAGTAAGAACAGCAGATTTGACGGCGTACTAATATATGTACTTAATTGCTTATATTTTTTAATCAGCTGATTCATATAGGTATTTTGTCGAAGGTCGATGAACTTCTTTTCAATGGAACAACAATTTTTGAAGTAAAAACTTCTTTAGCGGCGTTGTGAACTTTTTCGGATGGTTTAAAAAATGTTAAACTTACGTCAGGACACGTGACTTTATCGAAAATTCGTAAGACAGCGCAGGGCGCTCGTGCGAGTGTGCGTGTGTGATATTGCATTTCACGACATAAATGATAGTACTTTATATGTTCAAGTTTTCACTACTGTCGGCACTCCCGGAGTGCAACCCGTTGTTTTTTTTAATCTATTTTTGGATTGATAAAATGGATTTGCTCCATTTGATTGTAAAAATTGGGCCTATCAATAAATAGATACTGATAATAAGTTAAAATACTATTCTACTTTAAGCAATTAAAACTAGTATTAAAAAAGTTTAGGTGCACTAAACATATTTTATTTTTATATTATTCTGTGCAATTTGTTTTCATTTAAATTTACTGATCGTTTTTATTAATTGATACTGACATTTATTTTCTTGTCATATGTTAAACTTTTATATATTTTTAGTACATTTTATATTTTTTAACATTGACATCATTAGTTTATATTATCAGTTTTGGATTATATTTTATGGTTTTTTTGCCAGACTGCTAAAATGTATATAATTATGATTTTCTTTTGATTGTAAATTTGACGTACCTAATGTAACACACGTAGTTAATTAAAGTTAAAATAAGGTCAATAAAGTATTCTATTCTATTCATATGAAATTAATTGCATTTTTAAAATATGTGATGTTTTTTTTTATATATCTGGCTTAAAGTACTTTATGTTAAACACTTACTTTTAATTATAAAATGTTTGAGTATTCAACTCTCTTCAAGTTGGCTCAAATTCTCTCTTGGCTAAAATTATTAATTTTAATATTTCCGAGCTGGAGTGTCGCAAAGTGCAGTTCAGTTGTTTAAATTACAAGTGGTTGGTTGCTGGTTCCGCGTCAGTTATTTTGCGTTTAATCCGACTGACTATGAAGGTAATGTTTTGGGATATATTTCTGTTTTTAGGGTTTCGTGCCCACGGGGTAAACACGGGACCCCATTATTAAGACGCTTCGAATTTATTCAAGGTCATTCTGGTACTTTGAGACCTCCTGTGCCTTGAAACTCAAAATCCACTCCTCTTCCCATACCAATCTTTCCTATATGAAATCTTTCTCAGTACAATCTGTCCTGCTTTGGAATGAGCTGCCTGTAGTTATCAGGCAGGCTAAGTCTCTCCATATATTCAATAACCTAGTTTTCAAACACTTTCTTTCATTATGTTAAATAACAACTATACATGATATGTATGGTATATAAATATGTATTGTATTTATTATATATTTATGTAATTGTTTATGTATGTATATTTATCTTATTGAAGATGTAGTATATTATTATACTTAATATGTAATTATTGTATTTTAGTTTGTAAGTAATTATTTTTTTCTTTCCACGTTTTACTTTTATTATACACCACCAACCACATATTTGTACTCTTGATTTTCTGTCCATCCAAAGGTAGCCTGGAAGAAATCGCTTAAGGCGATAAGGCCGCCGTTGTACCACCTAATTTTAAGCAAATTTATACTTTGTTATTTAAGCTGTTTTTCTGGTGTACAATAAAGTTATATTGTATTGTATTGTAAGACTCCGTTGTCCGTCCGTCTGTCCGTCTGTCTGACACCGGGCTGTATCTCATAAACCATGACAGCTAGAGAGTTTACATTTTCGCAGATGATGTATTTCTGTTGCCGTTATAACATAACACTAAAATCAGAATAAAAACAACAAAAAACCCAAACAACAAACGTGATTTTTTGCCGTTTTTTGCTCGATATGAAAAACTGCAACGGCAAAGTAGACGCTTGAAATGTGGCTAAGCATGATCCCATCCGGTACGAAACCTTTCTTGGGCGAGTTTAACTCGCACTTGGCCGGTTTTTAATAATATATGTCATGACGTAAGCGATATATTTTGAGGAAACATACAACATACCTACACATGAATAAAAGTGGAAGTGTATACCCTCATCATTGTTATTATGATTTCTATCAAAAAACTACATTTCCTGGCTTACTCTATTAATTTCCAAAAAACGGTTGGAAGCAGCCTGCACCCAGTTCGTTTGCTGCTGCATATTTTCAATCCAAATGAATACAAATGAGTTTTTTTAGGTGTAGGTTAACCATATTTATTACGTTAACTAGCTGACCCGGCCACGCGCTTCTGTGGCTAAATAAATTAAAATTGCGACTATAATTTGAGATTTAAACTATCCTATCTCTCAAGTTGGATCGAACTGCACATGGTGTGCGAATTTTATTATAATCAGTTAAGTGGTTTAGGAGTCCATTGAAGACAAACATTGTGACACGAGATTTATATATATTAAGAAGATATACGTTGCGTTAATCATCTTATTTGTCATCATCACTATCATTATCACCTGTTAACGCTGCTAGGTATAGACCTTCGGTATCTTGTGTTGTTTAGTTGAAATACTACAAGAATATTTATTATTTTCTATTCAGAGTCGAACTCCTTGGTATTAGCTATTTCACAAATTTTATACGACACATCGTGTACTGACAAGAATGACATTTCAAGCACGCTATATTTTATAAACGTTTACACCTGCAATATAGTAGACTGTAGAGTATAAAATGTAGTCACGAGTAGGGCGACGGTAGAGCGGTGGCACTCGACTCTACGGTCGCAAACAATGCGCTCCGTAGAGCAACCGAGAAACTGTAGACTGTGTGGGGCACAAGTTATAAGGAATTGAAACCATTTGAATTTTAACAATTTTAGAATTGAAATTTGATGTTTATGAAATTATAAATTCCACCAAGCTGACCCATGTCATGGCAACTATGATCTATAATAAACTTCCCCGAAATGTCATGGAAGCATCTAATTTGACCATATACAAGGCAAGACTAAAGCGGTGGCTTATCAGTCAGGCGTTCTATATAGAAAAACAATTAATGACGCTAAAAGTAACCACATACTGTTAGTATGAAGCTCTATAATTATTTAATTCAGTTAATATTATTTATATTTTCTGAAATTGTTGTAATGATTCGTATAATATGATGTATTCAATTTTATTTTTAATTAGAATGAACATAAATAAGATTTATTTGAGAATTTATTTTGCATTAAAATGATTAAATTATTATTTGATGATTGATGTAATTAAATGACGTGTACTAAAATGTATCAATAAATGAGTATGAGTATGTCAAATTTAATGAATTCAAAATTTAAAGCAGGTCTTTAATCCTGCAGGGATATTGGATACGGACAATAATAGGCATGATGACAGAGTAAATAAAAAGAGTTAGATTATCAAAAAATATTGGATACGTATTATTTCTTTTGTCAATAAAACAACTAATGACAAAGATTAACTTTGTCAAAATTTAGGAGTAGGGGTCGTGACGTCACGTCTCTCACAGAAGTCTATACATTTGCATGGCACTTGTGACGTCACGCGGAACTTTGACGGGCTATATCTTCATCAATTTTTGTTTAATTGACCAAAGAAAAAATACGTGTCTAGTATTTTTTGATAGTCTATCTGGCGGACTAATTATATTTTTTTAGTCAACATGCCTAGGTATTTTAGCTATATCGTAATCGTGCCTCTCCATTGCTTGTTCCGCGCTCTCGCTGGAACGCTCGGCTCAGGCGGAACGTGTCAATGAATCATGCTTTTTCATGCCGGCGTTCATCGATTTGTATGACAAAAAAATGTAATATTGCTGCCAGAGACGTATATCAATATGCTTGTGACATTTGTAAGCAGTTTTATTAAAATGCCAATCATCTAAGTGTACAGAATATTTTGATAACGGTAGATGTAATTAATATTTTCTGTAATAGTCAGTATTAAGACTAAATTTTACCAAGAAAGCAACTGAAATCATCTCGACTACATCTGGTTTTAATTATTTCACACATTATCAAATTACTATTCTTTTTTCAAAATTCAACTGTGCAACCGTTTTTTTCTGCTTAAGAGATATTATACCTACTAAAGATACACATGTAGGTATTGTATAGTCTGTCCCATAACCGTTGAGAACTAGGGTCGCGACGACTTTTGACGAATATAATTACCTAAAAAAACCACTCTATTATGGTAGTTTTTAAAAAATAATAATACACTAATAATGCGTATTAAAAAATGGTAATAATTATGCTATTATTTTTATGACTTGTGCCAAATTATTCAATAGAATTCAACTGGTCCATTCTCAGCGGTTATGGAATGGACTATAGGTATACTTCAAGCTCATAACAATATTATAATTTCTTTGTTGTATCACAGGCTAAATTACCACAGAGTCTAAAAAAAACTTTCCGCTACATTCTATCACTTGTACCTATAAGCATAATCGCTACATTGTTCAATGAAAATGTACATAAAATTATTGCGAGCTCGCTAGGTGCACCTGAATGTAGCTAAATTATGTTGCAACTGCTCGCCTTTTGGTAACTAGTTTGTGTACTCGCGGATATGCATTAATTTAATTGAATACTTAAACTTTGAGGTTGCCTGAACTTTGTTTACGATATTTATACGTGCCTAGCTGTCAATACACGTATATGAGTATAGGGTTCCACATGATTGTTAGTACTAATTAATTAGTAATTACTAATTAGTATGGTGGGGTATCTTGTGATGAAGAAGCTTTTTAGGGTTCTGTACCTCAAAAGGAAAAAACGGAACCCTTATAGGATCACTTTGTTGTCCGTCTGTTCGTCTGTGTGTATGTCAAGACTCTTTATCTCGAGAACGTGTAAAGATATCGAGTTGAAATTTAAACTGTATACCTACGTATATCGGTGAACTCTTGCTACCGCATATTTCGACACTCACAAAAATCAAAACCTACAGGGTACTTCCCGTTGACATGGAACTATGAAATTTGGCGAGAAGCGTTGTCTTAGAGTACACATATAGGAATAAATCTGAAAACTGTACATTTTTATTTACATCACAAAAAATAGGGCCTCAAAATTCACAAAATATGGGCTCAAAATTCAAAGTGAGTAAATCGTATCATGTAAGGTGTCATATAAAAGAACTTCATTAGCACATGCTAAAACAGGTTTTTAATTATTTTAACCATGTGTTTGTACGGAACCCTCGATGTGCGAGCCTGACTAACACTTGTCCGGTTTTTTATCTTATCCAATTTTTTGTTGTAAAAGTGCCTTTATTAACTACAATATCATACAATACTACTTTATATGCTAAAACTACCTACACTACAACTACATGTAAAAAAGTGAAAACATGGAGAATTTTTGACCCAGTCGGCCATCACACTACACCCTGCCCACTGCAATTGCCATAGAAGGTCCACTGCTGGTCATAGGCATCCTCCATAGACATCTAATAAGAACGGTTGAAACCGGCTTGCTCCTAGCGTTTTCGTGATGTAAACTTTATTCCCTTCGCTTGCCAGTTCTTATGTAGTCTCCACTCGCGAATGTTCATTCCTGTTTTACTATCCTTCGTCCTGTGGACCCAGCCTACTGCCATTGTCTATGTTCAACAATAAACTTTTTTAATTAACAATCTGCTCAAAAGTTTGTATTTTTAAAAAAGTTATATTTTTATAATACATTTATTCCTATTAAAGGTGACGCCCACAAGTGGTATATTATTCAGAGAAAAATCGAACCAAGATGATATATACATCATTTGAAAGTTTGTTTTATGGGCTTCCCAAAAATATTTAATTTAGATTTTTTCACCCCTCCATTTTTTTAAAATGCGAATAATAAATTGTATGAAAAATAACAATACAGCTTATTACTTTTTCTAGTTTAGCCATGATAAAGTGTTTCTATCGTTATTTTACTTGCATTCGTAGCTGATTCTTCCACATTCATTGCTTAATTTGCTAATATTAAAAATTATAACCTACCAGTGTGACCAGTTAGTGGATACAATGTGACAAACAAACACTTTAAAAGTGTGTTTAATTGGCAAAAATGCTTTTATTTAACAATTTGGAAGTTATTTAATCAGGGTTGATAGAGATAAACTACTTATTGAGCCAAATATATTTATTTATTTTAATAAATTCAAAATTAATTTTAAAAAAATCGGAGGGCTCTTTTTGGTTTTTAACAGTTGTAATAGACTCAGAAAAATATGAACTTTATCGAAATGTAACGAGTGTTGTGATTAGAATTTTTGATTATTATTAAACCAGCCTCCACACATTTTGTGGACATGTCTTTTATTTAAAAACAGCTTTTATTGCTAAATTCGGCTTCAATGGAACTATTTATCAAATATTCATATTCGATACATCTACAGAGTCATTAGGAATAAACGCAAAACATTTTTAGGCCGGGTCTAGTTCATCTAGATAAACAACTTTTGTACTACGACATTTGAAAATTCGCAAAAAGAAATTCGCTTCTCCATACATTTTGCCGCGCGTTGACGAATTTTTTGCATGAAAAAGCTGTTATTTTCTTCGTGATTTTCCAAAAGTCCTAGAACAAAAGTTGTTTGTCTAGATGTACTAGACCCGCCCATAAAAAGTTTTGCGATTAATACCTATGACCCTGTATAATACATTGATCAGAGGAATGCTATCGACCTGCCCTATTGTAACTAGAGTTACCGCTCGAGGCTGGGTTCACACGCCGGCTCGTCTAATGACTTCATCCGTAGGGATGTCGCCATCAGGGCTATCATGCCGCTTCCTGTATTGGAACCGGCACGCCTGCTTATCGAATTTCGTCCTATTTAACTGGTGGATTGTTTGGCTCTTATTGACCGACGAACCACCGGAGGAGATATACAATTGTATATATATATATATGTCGGGGTCTGAGAGTGATTGTCTCAATCACCCGACATCGTTATTTGTGGGTCATTCATTGGTACAGCTCGCCGGCGGTCTCCAGTTTTCCATCTCACCAAAATAAACACTCTGTACTACTGCAACGGGTGGTTTTATTGACCTAGGATCACTTCGTAATCAATTTAACAAGAATTATCGAGGATGGAAACCGATTTCAAAGTCAATGGATTTGCACAGGTGTAATCCGCCTCGCGCTCGGAATGGCATGACGTTTCTCCGTCATCTGTCAAAAGTCATTTCATTCCGACACAAGCATGCAGTGTTGCCACGTGCGACCCCATTCGGGTGATACCCACTTTAAAATCATCACTATTGCTTTCAACTAAAACCAGTTATGCTGTCTCACTCCGTCATATATATATTATGTGTGGTTATACATAACTTTTTTTATAGTAGTCCGATTTCAATAATTCTTTTTTTATTGGAAAAAGTATACTTTTAAATTGGTCCCATTTAAATTTTATGGAAATCGGCTGATCCATTTTTGATAAATCAACAATAATGTGAAAAATGCTACATCGATCCGTGCGAAATATTCGCGAATTCTGTACACGGGTGAAGTAGGTCATGCTAATTTTTGCAAAAAATAATCTTGTGTGAGAAGATTTGCAATATCTCTATGTGTATAGAATGTGTGACGTCATATTGGCTCATTCTAAAGAGGACCTCCGTAGGGACGTCGCTATCAGATGTTACCACGGCGTTTCCTGTATTGGTATCATCGGCATCAGATTTTGAACTAATATTACTCTCTTCATTTTGAACTGACTACAAAATGATCATTGACAACTTTGCCCACTAAGTGTTTGTTTATAAAGATTGGTTTGTCAAGATAGTTTGGCCATCTATGCCGTAGAGTGACGTCATATTGGTACGGTCTAATGACTTCATCCGTAGGGATGTCGCCATCACGCCGCTTCCTGTATTAGAGCCAGAACGCCTGTTTATCGAATTTTGATATATATAACAGTCGGCTGTTGGATTGTTTGCTCTTTTGTAGGTTTGCAATTGTGTAGGTCATCGTTAATCACTCTATGTGTATTTGTAGCGATATTCGACGTCTTATTGGCACGTTCTAATAAGTACTTTCGAAGGGACGTCAGTATTAGAGGCTATCACAGTACTTTTTGTACCAGAACAGGTACGCTACCTATTAAATTTTGAGCTACTAATACTTCCAATTTTGTAGGCAAGGTGGCTATTTACAAGCTTGTCAGTCATTAAGATATATAATATAGATAAAATTTAGTTTTTCGGAATCGTTTGTTTCTCTATAGAGTAACTCGTTCTAATGAGTAATTCCATAAGGACATCACCATTTAGAGGCTATCTAAAACCGGCACATTGCCTATCGAATGGTTTATTATCGAATACTTTTGTACTATCAATACTTTCAGAATATAGAAGACATAACAATATTTTACAACTTTTTTTTTATTCCGTATAGGTTTGTGTTTGACTCTATACTGCTTGATGCCCTTTTCTTGACATGCACACTTACCTATTTACTTGGGATTTGAAAACACCCACGTTGTACTTTAGCGGGAAGACAGACAGCCCCAAGCAAAGCGTTCCACACTTTGGCTGTTCGTATGAGGTACGAGTATGAGGATTCAAAACGCTTGGTTCTAACGCGCGGAATGTCTTCCATATAATTCTTTATGTTTTTTTTTAATATTTCGTCTATTAATTAATAATAATAATAATAAATACTTTATTGTACACCAAACAAAAACAAATACAAACATTCTTAGGACTAAGTAAATTTACAGGGTACAAGGGCGACCTTATCGCTCATAGCGATTTCTTCCAGGTAACCCATATATTAATTCATATATTCTAGGTAATTCATAATCATTACAAAAAAATTTCATTACACATACAAAATGTGATTCTTTTTTGCAATAAATATTATGACCGACTTCACCCGTATTTCGCACAGATCGATGTAGCATTTTTCACATTATTGTTGATTTATCAAAAATAACTCAGCCGATATCAATAAAATTTAAATGGGACCAATTTCGAAGTATATATATTTCGAAGTATTTCCAATAAAAAAATAATTATTAAAATCGGACAACAACGAAAAAAGTTATGCGTAGACATAAAAAAATATACACGTTGAATTGAGTACCTCCGGTTGGTTCGTCGGCCAAAAAAGGTGGCACTTTGGTCGCATCTATCTAGCCGTACGATAGAAGAAAGAGGCAGGTGGGACCAGTTTTGTGCAACTCCTAGGCGCACTCTCCGAAGTGTGTCCGAGTGCCGATACAACTTTGCTGAGTGTTCGTTTATAAAGGATACGAGATCGTATCCTTTATAAACGAACACTTTAAACGATAGTTTGTTCCTTTAGTGCTGTGTGACGTCATATTGACACAATGGTGTCGGTCTAATGATTCATTCTGTAGAAATGCCTCTATCAGAGGCTATAACGCCGCTATCTGTATCTAAGCTGCCACGCTTGCCTATCGAATATTCAGCAATACTTTCAAAATTTGTCACGATATCTTACAACTTTGCCGAGTGTTTGTATGTAAAGGTTACGAGATAGATTGTCTCTATAGTGCTGTGACGTGATATTGGCACGGTCTAATGATGACTTCCGTAGGGATGTCGCTATGAAGACCCATCAGGATGCTTCCTGTGTTGGAGCCGGCGCGACCGCTTATCAGATTTCAACCTATCTATGCTGTCAGCTGGTGTCGAGATTTTATTTTTAAATAGGTTTTGATGATGTAGAAAAATTGCGAAATAAATATACGTTTCTCATTTAATTTTTCATAAAGTTCGTTTTTGCTGTTCTTGGTAAACAATCAGAATCAAAAAGGTCAAAATGATGAGTAAGCACTGTTACAAAAATAAATAACGTAAAAATCAACTTAGTTAAAGCATTTCATCAGCAATTTGACCACCAACTGGCAACACTATTAATATTTACCAATTCCCAGTACAATTAATTAATACAAAGCAATAAGGACTATATTGACTTCTATTAACTTAACCCATCTACTTCTTCAGCCAATAACCGCATTGTAATCTGCACAAATCGAACGTGTCTGCTTATGACAGATCCATTCCTCACATGACTTTACTATATAAATTAGCCGCATTATATTAGCTGTATAAACACAACACTCATTCTCTGACCTCTTGACTTATTAGCAAATTTTTACCAAACGAAATGAAACCTTGTGGTAACAACAAGAGAGCGTGTATTTCTTCACTTACTTTTGTTAGAGGTCTCAAGAGAAGTAATATTTTTGTTATTGGGAATAAAGTCTTGTGAGTCGAGTAATAAGGTAGGTATTTGTTTGAGTGTAGCTGGTAGAGGTCCCAAGTGAGTAATCTTGGACTTCGTCCGCCTTTTGCAGATGGCGATCGATTAATCTTCCCATCGGAGTTATTAGGTACCCCGTACTTGGAGTCAGTTAACAAGATTGGTTAGTTAACGCCTAACTGAAGTGTTGAATAATTAATTTTAGTTAGGTTAGGTTACTCTAGGCAATAGGTAAACCTTTGCTACGAATGCCTAAAATGTACTTTTCTTCACAAATGTACAACTGTGCATACGTAGGTACGACACATATTCTACAGTTAAAACCCGTTTTTAAATAAAATGCGTTTTCCTAGCTAGAAGTAGTTATTACTAAATGTCTTTATTACAAATAGAGTTAACTAATGCAGAAAATAGAAAATCCGTTAGAACGAGTTCTGGCGCAGCGACTGCAATTTCTGGCGGTAGTCCACTTAGTCTCAAGACACAAATCCGACACGAATCATTTGGGTTTTAACTGATGCATATCAAAAACACGCGTTGTAGCGAAGGCATTTCGTATTAATACTCGTAACTAGTTCTAACTGGGGAAATCGCGAACTATCTATAAACGATTTATAACTGTAACACATACTTACCTACTTCATTGATATGTATATGCCATTGCAAATAATAATACTAATAAATATTTGGGGACATCTTACACACGGCCTTTGACCTCAACTAAGCAAAGCTTGTGATATGGCTGTCAGAAACTGATGTACTACATATACTTATTTTTAAATACATATTTATATAGATATTACTGTTAGACAACCTAAGCCTTAGTACCTAGAATTAAGGTCGGTTAGAGTCTGCAAGTTGGAACACAATTCTTGTTGTATTTGTGTATGCACTCTTCGTTTCATAAACCAAAAAATAGTATTTAATAGCATGTTTGTAATCGAAAAAGATGTTGAAATTAATTTTATAAAAAATAACTAGCAATGAAAAATAAAATATTTTGTTGCAGGTAAGAAATTCGTTTTGGTCAAGCTGCCAACTTCTAAACTCAAAGAACAAACTGACTCTACAATGTACGATTCGACATCAATAGTTCTAAATGACTAATCAGCCACAGAAGTTCGGGAGGTAAGTAACTGTAACTTTCTATACTGTACAATAAATGGTGACGGTTGCCATGGCAACTCAAATGCTACTCAGCGACTGTTGAAACAGGGTTGAAACTGACTTGAATGGGGGTTGATTTATTAATGTTCGAAATTCGAAATTTCGAATCGTGCCAGTGGAAATGGATATTGCAAATGATGAAGAAGAAAAGCACAATTTCCTGGAGAAATTCCAACGAATGAAGGGTAAGAATTTGCGGGTAGGTTCTGGTGAAAACGTTATTATAATCTTTGAGTACCTACCTACATATATAATAATATGTACTGTACTGTACCAGCCTTTTCAATAGTTCACTGCAGGACGTAGGCCTACCCACATAGGGTGATTGGGCCATATCCAACTCGCTGGTCTAGTGGGGGTTGGTGGATTCACAAACGCCATCGAATTTCTTCTACGGGCGTAAGCAGATGTTAGACTTGGAGCTCACTAATAAAGCCCATAGTGAGAGACCACGTTTCTGTGCCCTAAGTCATCACTGGCAACACACTGATCAAAAACTTTCGACTTGAGGCACTGAGGTATGTCGGTCGAGAAGATGTTATGCAATTTTTTGGAACGCTTTCCAGCTTTAGATTTGGCGATTGGCCTCTTTCTTAAAGTCGGACCTACCTAACTGGACTACTTGTCCTAGGTAGACGTACGAGTACGAGTCAATGACATCAAGAACCGAGTTTCCAACTGAAACAGGGGTGGGTACAACATACGTTACGAAGATCCTTAATCTACAGCAAAAAGAAATCCTTTCCATATTTATTAAACCTGCACGAACTTTCATAAATAAAAAGAAAATAAATGTAAATTACGCGCGCAGCAAAAACCCCATAACTCCCGTACGGAAATCCGCAGAGATCAGCAAATAAAATATAGAAACCTTATTTATACGGAACCCGATGTTCGAGTTATGAGTTCGTACCAAGGAATAATATATTTTATTTGTAACTGTAATGCACTCGGGAAAATTGACTTACCCTGTATACGGCGGGCGGAGTAGAAATTTAAAATGTAAAGGAACTGGTTACTGAAATAAATAAGTATCTTATTAAAATAAATATGATTATCTTTATTGTACTGGTCATAGTGTTGTTTAGCCAATTGTTACTTAGCGATCACCAAAGTTAAGCAACGCAGAATGAGTGACCGTGGATGGTATTTACAACTGAACGCTGCTGCAGATCGGATGACACGTCAAAGTTCTTTAATTCCTAAATGGATGCCAATATTTAAATCTACATCCCCAAAAACCTAGAAAACGACACCCATGACAACTTTTTGCAAAAACTGACGTCCGACATCTATAATTCCAAAATGGATGCCAATATTGAAATCTACACCCCAAAAACCTAGAAAACGACACTCATGACAACTTTTTGCAAAAACTGACGTCCGACATCTATAATTCCAAAATGGATGCCAATTTTGAAATCTACACTCCCAAAAACATGTCAGGCGTCTTGAGCTTAAAAACTGACACGAAAAGGCTAGTAACCCGGCCCTGTACGAAGTTATTTTTTTACTGAAATAATTAATATTCTTACTTATTAAAACAAATGTTGTTTTAGATAAACTTAGTTAACTTTTTACTAAATTTGCAGTAGCATTTCTAGCCTCTTGACGGTTAAGTATAGCAGATATTTAATTTTGGAAAATAGTTTGACTGTGTATGTGCTATTTTTGACCGATCAACCACCGGAAGAGGTATACAATTTGACACGTATATATATTATTTTTTTATGTACCACGCATTACTTTTTTCATAGTTGTCCGATTCCAATAATTATTTTTTTATTCTAGTTCTAGCGATGCGCTCCGGCTTCGCACAGGTGTATTAAAGTTATAAACATTTTTCTTGAATTACTCTATCTATTAAAATAAACTGCATCAAAATCCAATGCGTAGTTTTATAGATATAAGCATACATGGAGACAGACAGCGGAAAGCGTATTATTTATACTATGTAATGATTCTGTACACGGGTGAAGTCGGTCATGCTATTTTTTGCAAAAAATAATTATAATAACTCTAAAGTTAAGGAATAATCAGTAGAGTCAGTCTAAGGATAGGTCAAATTTAAAATAGGTACGAAGAAATTATGTCCATCCATCTATCAGCCATAGAATGTCAACCACTGGGCATAGGCCTCCTTTATGGATATCCATTAAGACCGGTTGAAACCGGCTTTCAACCAGCGCTATCCATATGAAAATAGATTTTTCATAATGAAAATAAACAAGTGGTGTATCCATCGTTTCATATTAACCTAGTTTATACTGAATGTTATGCTTTTCCATAAATTTCAAAAGCTTATTAATTTATTAAAATAGCCTTGCCCAGACTTGCCTTGTGGATTTGTATCGATTTACTTTCTTAGCATATTATTTTATTAGTGGAATGACGATGTGTTCCAATTCTCATGATATTTCATTTTATTTAGTTCTGTTTAAATAGGTACCGGGTTTTATTATATCACTAGTGACCCGCCCCGGCTTTGTACAGGTGTATTATACATAATAAACCTTCCTCTTGAATCACTATCTATTTAAAAAACCGCATCAAAATCCGTTGCGTAGTTTTAAAAGTATAAAGGGACAGACAGCGGGAAGCGACTTTGTTTTATACTATTTAGTGATAATGACTATTCAGAATTACATTCAATTCACTTTTTGATCAAAAGCCGGGGCGCATCGCTAGATCCCAAATATTACGCACGGAACGATGTAGCATTTTTCACATTATTATTGATTTATCAAAAATGGCTCAGCCGATTTCGATGAAATTTAAATCGAACCAATTTCAGAGTATATTCTTTCCAATAAAAAAAGAATTACGTATATACGCGTCGAATTGTATACCTCCTCCGGTTGTTCGTCGGTCAAAAATAACTAACATATTTCCATAGCGCGCTTTTTCATCGATTTTAAAAAGAACCTTTTCCATTTTCCATATAATGACCCTTTCCTTAACCCTATATAGCTAACCTCCGTCGAATCGACGGGCATGGCGAAGTAAAATCACTGTCTCTTTTTAACGATGCGTGTGAGTATTTTGTCTCTTCTAGCCAACTCAGTTCCCGGCGAGGTCGTGCCAGCTGTAAACACATTCTGCTGGTAAGTGTTGTGGTTTTTGAGATACTTGAGATTTGCCCGTCGTTTCGACGGATGGTTAACTTTACTGTCATTTTTTTGTTTGAGTATACGTGTATATTTTTATCATTTTTTCGGTTTCTTTTAGGTCATTATAATGTCTGCGTTATAATTATGATGATGCTAGGTATATTGAATGCACTACACGAGCTTAACTCTGAAAACCTTGATGATGAGGCTTCTGCCAGCGAGACTGAGGGCTTTGTGGCGGAAGATAATAAAAATTATAAACCACCTGATTCCGAAGACAATTTCGTTTACCTGACATATTGTTTTTGACTGTGGAAGATGCTGTTTCAAGAGACTCCGAGACTTCTCCTCCAGAAACATCACAAAGCAGTATTATTCAACTGCCTCAAAGGAGCATACGAGGTAAAAATCGTCATGCTTGGGCTACAAAGGGACGCACTTCTTTATTGACAACTGGACAAAAAGTAGTTCCACGCAAAGACTTCATGAAGAAACTATACTTTCAACTTGTAGAACCCTGACTAACGGAGACATTGCAAAAAATATCGATGCCTACGCACGTGAAAGATAAAATCAGGACCATTATTTCAGCGCATTCGCCTACTGAGCAGACCCAGCAGGTCGTCATGCTCCTCTTTAGGACTTAGAACATGAAGAAGATTCGTCAACTTCTTCAAGAGGAGAAAATTGTAAAAGAAAAACTTGCGGGAAGTAATATTACAAAAAAAAAACGAATGACAAGAAGTGTTTACACCAGAAGTAAGGTAGCAATTTGCGGTGAACATAAAGTAGATTTTTTGTGCCACAGGTACAAAAAAAAATAGGCTGTTCATGAAATAAAAGTTTTATGTGCCATATAATGTCAAAAAAATGTATATTTGTCTATTTTTATGGATGATTTTGCATGTTACAGTTCATTATAAGAAAAATTGTGATTTTTTTAGAGATCTCAGGAAAGTTCCTGTTGTTTTGAAATAAAAAAATAAAATCCAATTTTGTGAATAGTATTTTGTTTGAAACCTTTTCAACTAACAATAACTTAAAATAAAAATTGTATAAACATCACAGATTCTGAAAAAAATATGTTTTACATTTACCCGTCGTTTCGACGGATGGTTAGCTTAAACAGGTTACGTCCGAAGGTTAGCTATCTAGGGTTAAGGAAATGTAAGTGGATAAAGACATACATAAAAAGAAAACTATATACGTGTCGAATTGTATACCTCCTCCGATTGTTCGTCTGTCAAAAATAACTAGTCTGGTATTTATTTATTTATTTCATTTCCTCATCATACTTACAGCAACGCTTGAAGAGTCGTTGGGTATTTTACACTTTTCATTTAGTACAGAAATATTATATGTACATGTCAAAATAATCTAAATAAATGTATTGTGTATGGTATTATTGCTATGGCAAACACATTTTCCATAGCGCGCTTTTTCGACGCTTTTAAAAATAACCTTTTCCCATTTCCATACAATGGCCCTTTCCTTAAGGAAATGTAAGTGGATAAAGAACTAGTAACGAGCTGCGGGACCGTTTATTGGAAATTGCCTCATTTAATATTGAATTTTCAACCTACTTTATACATGTTGTATTTATAGCGTTAGCTCAAAACTCTTTAATTATGAGACCTTTTTTAGATCGATTTTTAACCGATTTCAAAAAAGAAGGCTTTCATTTTGGCCGTATATTTTTTATGTATGTTACGCGATTAGTCGGTCAATTATTAACCCACTAGGAGATTTTTTTTTGTGTTTAGTAGATTCTACTTGAGATCTTGACTTGATCCGTCTTTGTCGTCTATACGTTTTCTTTCATCCAAGACAGGTGGTCTGGAAGAAATCTCTTTTAGCAATAAGACCGCCTTTTGTGCTTTTTCTGTCTTTGTTATGTTTTTTATTTGTAAGAAGTAAGAAGCTCTAATTATTTCACATTAAGTGACTGACTGGTTTAAGTAGGTCTCACAGATGGCGCTTCCAACAATGTAGTAGTTGGTAAAAATTATAAAAACGTTCACTAATTCGCGCCTTCGTAGACAGCGTTTCTAGCTTGACTGGACAAAGCATCTGGGCCGGAATCCCAGAGAGATGCAGGTTCAAATCCTGCGAACGCGACAATTTTTGTAATATTTATCACAAAAAGAAAGTTTCTATAAACCTAGTGCGTGAAGCACAATAAAAATCATTTCATGTCCTTATCGATTAAAATTGGCAATGAATTGAAATGACGCATAAATATGTAAAACATATATCCATGAAATAACAAGAAAAAATGCCAAGTCGATGGAAATAACCTATTTTCATTCTCCATACAACGGTCGGCTTTCCCAATGGAAATGTAAATGCATAACGAACTAGTTAACGAGCTATGGGACCACCGCTTATAGGAAATTGCCTCATTTAAAATTGAATTTTGTATCTATCGGGTTTTCCCTAGAGTTTCGGAATTTATCGCCCGGCTTCATAATTACAGCTCTCGATTGTAAGTCGACTTATTGGAAGTCTGCAGGGAAGGCCTATGTCCAGCTGTTAACTTCTAATAAAATCAATTGAAATGTATTTTCTATGTGTATTTTCGTATGTAGATAACAGACGGGTGTGTAGCGTAAAACATATGATTATACTCACAGGTTGGACGATGCCGCAGGTTAGAACTGGATGCAAACCGTTTACTACTTACCACCAGTTTTATTGATAATATAATCTATAGGAAAATTCTGTCTTAAATTGCAGTGACACGACGTGGTCTCCACTTGAAAAGTTTTGTCCTCGTCGACTAAAACTGGTACTGATAGCAGCCTATTAATGGCAAAGTAATTAAAACAGAAGGCCAATCGCGCTAATTTAAACAGCTGCATTCCATCTGTAATTCAGTTAAAGTTCGGTTGCAATTGTAGTCAAGTTTCGATTCAACTTCAAGGAATTAGGTATTGCGCTAAACATCATACACTAACCGTTCATTTGACACCGGTTACGTTCCAACTCTGATCGAGTTGCGTTTCAGTCAGATAGTCAGAATCATTAGTGCGATACGAAAATAGACAAAAAGTTGAAGTTCGGTTAAAGTTCAATTGTAGTTCAGCTATATTTTTTTAGTGCGATTGGCCTGCAGGTGAAACGATTACCTATATATATATATATATACCTATTAAAAATAAAAAAATGCTAGTCCATTTATTTGGTTAGTTGTAAAATTATGTAAGCAAACGAAAACGAAAGATTTTCAATGTTAACAAACGAAAAATACTAATCACCTAGATGCTTCATCATACGCCCACTTTTTGTCATTATATATTTTGTGGTAGGTAGTTAGTATTGAATTTGAGACGCCCACATATTTTAAATACCTACGTGCTTTATTTCACGCCGAATTCTATACTGCCAGTTGCCGCTGACTGAGTAAAATATATTATAAAAAGTTGTGTCTACAACTGCGCTACATCAAGTAAACTTAGATAGGATCTAAGGTCTGATATTACAAACATGGTGTCGTTTTAGAAAAAGCTAAAGCTGAATGCGAACCAGTCTGCGGCCGCAAAAATTGCACACGGCGCAGTTTTCAATCTATACTATATTATTTCTAATCAATTAACATCCTTCTAGGGGCTTATTCTGTACATCAAAACTAACAACTTTTGTTCTACGACATTCGTCAAAAGTCAAAAAAATTTTTGTTGTTCCATAGAAAAATTTAGTTCACCCGCAACAAAATGTATGGAACAGCTGATTTTTTTTTTAGGTTTGACCAAACTCGTAGAACAAAAGTTGTTAGTTTTGATGAACAGAATAAGCCCCTAAAAGGGTGCTAATTGATTAGAAGTAACCCTGTATATATGGAATCGTATGTAATGCAATTATAACATTACATGTAGGACTTATTTTTTAACTAGTCGGTACATTTGTAGTAGGTAAGTAACGTCACGCGGGACTTTAGCGGGCTATATCTTCTTCTGTACCGTACTGAACTGTACCAGCCTTTTTTAATAGTCCACTGCAGGACATAGGCTTACCCACGAAGGGTCATTGGGTCATATCCACCACGCTGGCCCAGTGCGGGTTGGTCACATACGCCATCGAATTTCTTCTACGGACGTATACAGGTTGCCTCTCGATGTTTCTTTTTTCGCGACGAGGGTAGTCGCCGTCAACACGCTTTATTTTTGTGCTCTTATTAAAATTTAAAAATAAATAATTTTTCGGATATTAGAGCCAATTTTACATGAGTAATTAAAAAAAAAACAACTAAGGTACCTGTTTGGGAGTGTAACTTTCCTTTTATTCACAGTGATATCACTTATTTTTGTCACTTTTTGTCTTGGTCAACTTTGTCTGTGCACTGCAAAATGGAAGCAATTCAAGAATCCCAGGAAAAATTGCAGGCCATGTTCTTACATAAGATGAATGCCTTTCAAGAACAATTGCAGCAGTCTTCATCACTTCCTGTCACACCTTCTCCTTTGCTGACTGAAGATTTCTCATCCTTCCGGACATACATCCTATTAGCTATGAAGACGCTTCAGGATCAAATTAGTCTTGTAGCACGCCAGGTTGATAACCAAGAAACAAGAGCCCGCCGTAAAATAGTGCTTATCCATGGAGTTCCTGAGATGAAGGACGAGGACACGACAGCCTGTGTAGTAAGTGTGGTGAATAAACAATTGAAGATTGCAGAATTCTCTGCTGTCGATGTGAAAAGGTGTCATCGTATGGGTCGTGCTTCTGATCCCAAGAGACCAAGACCAATCTTGTTAAAACTGTGCAATATTTCGGTGCGGCAGAAGTTGTGGAGCGCTAAAACAGCACTAAAGGGCAGCGGTGTCACAGTTTCAGAGTTCCTCACTAAGCAAAGACATAACGCTTTTATGGCAGCCCGCGAGCGTTTTGGCATAAACAATTGCTGGACTCGGGACGGCTTTGTGTTCATTCTGGGGCCCGACAACGTACGACGTCGCATTAGCAGTCTTGCCGAGTTGAATGACATCGAGGCCTCAGCTCCTGCAAAGACCAAGAAGGCTGACACCGGCGTCGAGAAGAGAGCCCCGAGGGCTGCTCGCAAGGCATCCGCGAGACAGTAGCTGGGAAATCTTCATACTTCTTCAATTATGTCTGTGTATGACTGCATTGCAATTGCTTATATCGCAAGATACTTTTCTTCTATTGTTCATGTTTTACAGGGCCCAGAACACGTATTAATGCTTGGATCTAATGGATTGTCTAGTTAATATTTTCTTTATTGTATACTCTTCTAAATTACTTGTTCACTTATTTGTTTATTTGGTTTATATTTTTTACTTTGTTTGTTTTCATTGGTTCAAAATGTGTTACCAGTATCCACTAGACAAGTTTTCTCAAAAATGTTAGGTGGAACTTATTATGATCATTGTAAACTGGTTTGACAACTCAGTTAATATTAAAGCCACAATTAAGGTGTTTTTGCGATAATTGATCACAATTTTTACGTATTTTTTTTTACATTCATATGTCAGCTAATCGGTTTAATAATTTTCAATCATATGTTTTCAAAATATACACACGGCGTTAAAATGTAGAACTTGGCAACACTAGCAGTGAAAAGTGTTCTCTGTTGAACTGTCAGTCAAAATATGCAAATGTCAAACGTAGTTGTTTTTTTTTTGTATGTGGCTTCATACCAAATCATTTAGCTTGACTAAAGTTTTGTTTCTCTCTATTCTCTGTGCCCGACTGACTATTTGTTTCAATTTATTTTATGTTTGTAAAACTTTAAGTTTATTTATATCTTTTTTTAAAAGTAGTGACGTTTTATACCACTTGGAATTTATTTGTGTGGTAGATTTGTTATTCCCACAGAGCTAGTGGTTTGGCCTATTAGTGTAAGTATTTTTTGCATGTAGTCTGTTCATTTCTGTAACTATATATATTTTTTTTCTGTTTTCTTTTTGGCCATTTTCGTTAGGATAAAATATTACTGTGTCAATTTTCTTTAAAAAACTATTTTTCTGTTACACAACCGGCAGGTAACCTTAGGATTGAGTAGATGCCTGCTCGTTAATTTTTGGTTATTTTTGGTTATTATTGTTTTATAATTTTTAATTATTATTTGTTTTTATTTGTATTAATTTTTAACAATTTTTTTTTTAATATATATATATATATATATTGTATCTGTTACTTATATATTTATTATAATCTAGCTTACCATTTAATTAAATATATGATTAATATATTTGGCGACAATGACATCAAGAGCGATGATGAATTTCTATCAGCATCTTCCTCTGAGTCTATAAACAGTAGTAATGAAAGTTTTAATAGTCTATTGCCTTTGTCAGACTTTTTAGATTCCAGTTTTTCCGATGTCCCTAAAAACTTTAACGTTGTTCACATAAACGCTCAGAGCATTCCGTCTTGTTATCCTGATATGCTGGCGTCTCTAAATCAAAAGAACATTCATGCTATATTAGTCTCCGAGACTTGGCTTCGCTCTTGTCTGCCTTCAACATCTTACTCTCTTCCTGGCTTTATCCTCATAAGAAATGATCGCAGCTCTCGCAGTGGTGGTGGTGTGGCTATTTACTTAAGAGCTAATATTCCATACACTGTAGTAGATATGTCGTCACAGCCACCCCCTGTTAACGGCGGCGAGCATCTTTTTATTGAGATTCTTCTCTCACATACTAAAGTTCTTCTCGGAGTCTACTACTGTCCTTCCAAAAATATTAGCTACTTTTCCTCTTTGGAATCTCTTTTAAACAAACTAGTTCCTTCTTATAATCATTCCATAATTATGGGAGATTTCAATACTTGCCTTCTTAAACAAGATCATCGCTCTTCTTCTTTGGAATCTGTCGCCAAATCTTTCAACTTGCAAATTTTCCCCCTCAACGCTACACATCATTTTCCAAATTGTACTCCTTCTTTGCTTGATTTAATGTTAGTATCTTCCCCTAATAACATAGCTAAGCACGGTCAATACCCTGCTGACAACTTTTCCTACCACGACTTGGTCTTTTTATCCTATAAAATTCGTCCCCCCAAACAAAAAGCCCAAATTCTTCTGCAACGCAACTTTGGTGGTATGGACAGGGGGGCTCTTCTTGCAGACGCACAACGAATTGACTGGAAGCCTGTTTTAGAAGCTGAGCTAGTGGATGACAAAATCGCTTATTTTAATAACTTGATCACTCAACTTTATGATGTTCACGCTCCGTTACGTACCATTAAAATTAAGCATCAACCTGCACCATGGCTCACGGATGAAATAAAATCTTTGATGCATAAGAAAGCAGTTGCTAAATCTAAATACAAGTTGCATCCAACCGACTGCAATCATGCTAAGTATGTCCAGGCCCGTAATCGCTGCAATAGGATGTGTAGAGATGCTTTCAGACGCCACGTTCATGCCTCTGTTGATGATGAGAATCCAGGTAAAGTCTGGAAGTTTCTTAGGTCATTGGGAGTCGGCAAATCATCTCGTCAATCTAGTCCGAGCAATATCGACATTGATGCTCTTAACCAACACTTTGCTTCTGCTTATACTATATCTGATGCTGATAAAAACAAAACTATCAATTTTCTTTCTGCCATTCCTACTCCTGACTTCTTCCCGTTTAATTTTAATCGTTTCACTGAATGTGATGTTAAAAAGAGTGTAGTGTCGATTTCTTCCAATGCAGTTGGCGGTGACAGCATAAGTCGGAACATGCTCATGCCCATTCTGGACGCTATTCTTCCCATCCTCTGCCACATATTTAACTACTCCATTTCATCTGGGGTTTTCCCTACCATCTGGAAAGATGCACAAATTTTGCCTCTGCCTAAAAAACCCAGTCCTAAATCTTTTTCTGAGTATCGACCTATTTCTATCCTTCCTTTCCTTTCTAAAGTTCTCGAACGTCTTGTCCATAAACAACTATCTGAGTTCCTTAACCGAGAAAATCTCCTAAATCCTCTACAATCCGGATTTCGTCCTGGGCATAGCACTGTGTCTGCTCTTATCAAGATCACTGACGACATACGGTTGGGTATGGATGGCGGTATGCTTACTGTTCTAGCTTTGTTAGATTTCAGTAATGCGTTCAATACCGTCGATTTCGACATTCTATTGGCTACACTACGCTCTATTAACATATCTCCACCGGTGTTCGATTGGTTTCACAGTTATCTGTTTGGCCGTCGGCAGCGCATTCGTCTCGGAGAATCTTTTTCTTCCTGGTGTAATGCTGATGCCGGCGTTCCTCAAGGTGGCGTGCTATCTCCCTTACTGTTTGCTATTTTTATAAACGCTATTTCTCAACACCTTTCATCTTCCTACCATCTTTATGCAGACGACCTCCAAATTTATTCACAAGCCCGGCTCAGTGAGCTGGATTCTGCCATAGCTGTTGTTAACACTGACCTGCGTCGCATTCTAGAATGGAGTAACTCCTATGGTCTTAAAGTTAACCCTACAAAATCACAGGCCATAATAATCGGTAGCTCATACATGATATCTAAAATTGATTGGGATAGAATTCCGAAGGTCGTTTTTGGAGGAACCACAGTACCCTACTGTGACACGGTAAAAAATCTTGGCGTGATTCTAGACCGCACCTTAAGTTGGGACTCTCACCTCAGGTCGATTAGTTGCAAGTTGTTTGCGTCTGGGGGATCCCTTAGACGTCTTAGGAACTTCCTACCCACTGCCACCAAAGTTGCACTTGCACAGTCTCTACTACTCCCTATTCTTGATTACGCTGACGCCTGCTATATTGATCTTACGGAAGACCAACTTGACAAACTAGAGCGCCTCCAAAATTACTGTATCAGATTTATCTTTGGGTTACGTAAATATGATCATGTATCTGAATTTCGCACAAAGCTCAAGTGGCTTCCTATTCGCCTTCGTCGGAATGCTCACATGCTCTCCCTTCTTTATAATATTCTATTTAACCCTTCTACCCCTACCTATCTTAAAGAGCGTTTTACCTATTGGCATACATCCCACTCCATCCCCCTTCGGTCCAAAGAAAACCTAACTCTGATGACTCCTTCCGCTCGAACTACCTTTTATGGCAAATCCTTTTCATTCCAAGCAGTCCAATTATGGAATCCTCTACCCATTTCCATTAAACGGGCCCCGTCCATAACTGTTTTCAAAGAGGAAGTTAAAAAATTATATCTGTCGCAATCCTTAATTCGTTCTTAGTTTTTTGGGTGGTTTATTAATTTGTTTGCTTATTATTATTTTCGTTTACTTATACATTGTTTATATATGTGTATGTTAGAAGTTATAAGTATTTATTAGTTTATTTAACTGTATTATTTATATATGTATTAGTATCTATAACATTTGTATGTATGTCTATTGTATAATTCTTTTATTATTTATATTATTTTGTTTTACTTTTAAAGTGTCCTCTAAATTAGCACACCTCGTCGTATTTTCTTTTGTACCTATCTCTCTCCATCCTAAGGTTGCCTGGAAGAAATCACTTTCAGTGATAAGGCCGCCGGTTGCTTCACATGTTTTAGCATCTATTTTTACTCTATTTTCTGTTTTATGTGTGTGTGAATCAATAAAGAGTTTATCTATCTATCTATCTATCTATCTATGTTTTCCTTCACCGAAAAGCCAGTTGTGTTAAATTCCGTACATAAATTCCGAAGAATTCATTGGTACAGGACCGGGATTCGAACCCACGACTTACGATTGTAAGGCGGGTGTCACTACCACTAGACCACCACGGCTTAATCTTCATCATTTTTTGTTAAATTTACAAAATAAAAAACACGTGTCTTATAGTTTTTAATATTATTTTACGGACAAATTGTAATATTTTTTCACTACTCAATAAGGAAGTTTCCCGTTTTCTAGTTTTATTTTTATTAAATAACACTAAGTCTGCAATAAATTATGGTGTTTTTATTTTTCAATTATCTTCAAAAATGACAGAGTTATGAATTTTTAAACATGACCGCACGAAATCAAAACACCTCGCGACGGATTTACGCGTGTGACGTCATCCGGCTCCAGAGCCGCGCCGTGGGTTAGGCGGGAGTAAGGCGTAAATCCGTCGCGAGGTTTTTTGATTTCGTGCGGTCATGTTTAGACATCCATAACTCCGTCATTTATTAAAATATTCGAGTAATTTTTTCACTGTATCTAATGTAATTCTAACGTCTTTACATTTGTAAATAATTATTTTTAGTTTTTATGATAAAGGAAACTTCCTTCTGTCCATCTAATTGGTGGACGTCCTACGCTGCCCTTGCCAGTATGTGCACTCCGTTTGAGAAAAAAGGGGGCTTTTACCATCAACATACGTAGCAAAATTGCTAAGTCAATGTATTACGGTACATACGATCTATATATTACGAAATAAAATGTAACCTGTTTTGCACCATGTGAACCGTATTTCCGTCAAATGTTGCAAGCGTATGACTTTTCCGGTGCAGATTTGCTACTGTACTGGTGAGCATTCAGCTTTAGCCGTTATAATTATGTAAGTTTTTATATGACAAAACAAAAACATTTAATAATAAATTAATATTTTAGTAAATATCATACGACTTTTTCAGTGCATTTTGAGTATAATAATAATAAATGTTCAGTTCAAAAGTTAAATGTTCAGGGTAATAGTTGACCCAAAGGCTCCTACTCGTAAACTAGTTAAAAACTGTATTTTAGGAGCCGATGGCTTCTCCTTAAAATATATACAATACATTTGTTAATATTATGCCATTAATAGATCAAAGTAAAGAATTTACTACATGATACATATTTTTAAAATTTTAACTTATTTAAAATAACGAACACTTTAAACAACCTATTCAACGTGTGTGTGTGTTGGGTGTGTGTGTGTTGTGTGTGTGTGTGTGTGTGTGTGTGTGTGCGTCTGCGTCTCATATATTGTGCAATTATATCTATATGTTAATCACTAATCAGGTTTAATCACTCAGTATAATTAAAAAAAATGTAATTTTGAAAATTTTGAGTAAGTAATGAAATAATTTGTGTATAAAGACATTGAGCGCAAAAAAACTTACCTATCCTAAAAAAGTCTTAAAAATTCTTAAGCTGAAAGTAAATAAGTATACCTACCCATATAAGCGTATTGCACATGAATATTATATTAAACCACTTGCGGAATACACCGAGTGTCGAGCCAAAATTGAAAATAATGAAATTCAAAAATGTCATGCAAAAAGAGTTGGCAGAAAGTCAAGCCTGAAAATTCCACACCCTAAAAACTTTGCTGCGAACCCTCAAAACAAAAACCAGAAAAAACTTAACGCGAGTAGCCAGTTGAGGATTTATTAATTAAAAAAAAAATATTTACAAAAAAAAGGATTTTTTCAGAGTCACCATCCTAAACGTACTCGAAAAATTGTATATAAATCTAATTTAAAAAAAATTAATTGCGTTATTTACCGTAGTTGAAATGCCTGCGCATCTGCACAGAGTCACAACATAGACTCACAACAACTGTAAGCAACAAGAAAAATATATAGCGATAGAAGCTACGTCGTCTTATTCTTGTCCTGTTAACGTTCAAGTGGCTAAAACTTTTTTAGTCTATAAAATAAATTGAATGTAAAACTGTTATTCAGCCTTCTATATCTATGACAGAAACTATTGCACTTTCTTAAATCCATGGTTGTCGCAAAGCCCTTATTCGGCACCCAGATGTAATATAAAAGATTTAGTTCGAATAATATTCATGGGTTGGCCGGCGAGGTACATTAACTGCTAAGTTTCTATCTCAGGGTTGCCAGTTATGAAACCTTTTAGGCAACTTTCGAAAAGAAAGACATACTTAAATTGAATCATATTGATTAAAATAAATGTGAATGAAATGGAGCATGGTACGTTAAAATAAAAATAGTAGAATGAGTTTAAATAAAACAATATTCTGCATATTAAAACAATGCATTATAATGTTAGAGGACGCGTTCTCTACTATCGATTTTTCCATGAAGGAAAAGATCGTGCAGAAATCTGTATACGCCTTTAAAAGATATTCAATGGCGTACATGAACCCAGCAACCCTCGAAAATATATGCGTTAACGATGTTAATAAATTGCAGGGTGGATTTGTGGCAAGCGGTCGTTGAGTATCAACACTGAAAACTCCTATTTCTTGGGGCTAAATGAGAACCCTGACCCTTAACCGGCCGGTTAGGAGTAGAAACAGCAAGAACTAAGTACCTATGTTCCAGGATGAAAGTGTTAAAGGGTATAAATGGTGCCGCTAGTATCTCTCAGCATCTCAGCTTTTCCAATGTTAATATGTCTATAAATAATGATAGCTATTATGTGGGGCTCATTTAGTGGATAACAAGTTACCATCCGATTAAATATTTTGACATCAGGTATTATACAGGCTTATTGCAGAATGCCGCTACTCGATCCATAGTCCAACTCAAAATCATGTAATAAATAATTCATTCTAATAGCCCAGGATTGTACAAACTTTAAATATTTAATTACTGACAGTTTATATTACATATTACATTGTGTTTTATAAGATTTTATTTTTGTAAAAGGGCCTCTTTGTCTGGGAACTACGGTGGTGTGCCCACTAATGCATTTAAAAGCGCCGGATCGAAAGTGCCCATGAATTGTAAAACTATTAGAATAAAAGCAAAAAGCTAATATTTTTAACTTAATACGTCGTACCCAACATGCATAAAGGTTTTATAATATTAGTAAAATTTAAATACTTAACTAGAAATTAAACGTTCATAATTTTTATAATATATTATTCTTCGCTCAAAGAATTACAAAATCACCAAGAGCGTTCCCAATCCGTTTCAACGTCGACTAATTAACCCCTGAGTGCCCTGAAGTCTGTCACTAGTAGTGTCAACCCTAACAGGCAACGGGTGAAATTGCTTTAATAAAACTCGAAAATAAATCTTTTTTCGAGCCGCGGTAGGGGTGCCGCGCGATATTAAATGTTAGATGGTCTCGTTTCGAGAGTTCATAACGACTGAAGTGTGCGTTGGTTCATAAGGGCTTTTATACATTTAGAGGGATAGTTTTGTTCACTATTTTATTTTGACAAAAATGTATTTTAAATCGCTTGATATTTTTAAAAATGTCAATAAGGATACATTTTTTTATTTAAAAAGTACCAGTCATATCTTGATTTTTAAATGGGTACATAATTATATTCAGCACCAGTATTCTGACACGGTATGGTATCTATCAGTATAATGGTCTTCCGCCTTAATTCTACGAGATTTGGAGTTCGGTATACACTCGGTACACCAACAGTCGCAGACGCGCCGTAGTGACGAACGAACTGTAAGCGTGTAATTTACCTACCAGGCGAGCAGCCCTAGCGCGCTTTACGTACTGCGTGGTAACGCGGGTTTAGAAAAAACCTTCCTAAATACCAGTAGTAGTAATCTGACTGGTCAGATTTTGGTCTTAATATCAACGGAGAGCAGCTAACACACTTGCGTTTCGCAGACGATATTGTCATCCTATCAGAAAACCACGAAGAACTACAGCACATGTTGACAACTCTAGATGAAGAGAGCAGAAAAATAGGTCTTTTCTAAAACAAAAATAATGACTAACGCAATGAAGATACCTATCACGCTAGATTTCGCTAATGTAGAGTATGTCGACGAATACGTGTACCTCGGACAATTAATATCTTTCGTAGACGCTACCGCCAAGGAGATAGATCGGAGAATAGCCACCTCATGGAAAAAATACTGAGCTATCAAGGACGTTTTTAAGAGTCAGATGCCAATTCACCTCAAAAAACGACTGATGGATAACAAATTCCGTCATTGCTCTACGGATGCCAAACATGGGCTCTAACAAAAAAGCTCGTCAACAAGGTTAGCACTTTCCAAAGAGCAGCAGAGCGCTCGATGCTGGATCTCAAACTTAAAGACAAAGTAAGGAACGCAGAAATCAGGAGAGAAACTAGAGTCTTAGACGCAGTATCGATGCTCTGTAGGCTTAAATGGAAATGGGCTGGTCACGCCGCCCGAGCAACAGACGGAAGATGGAGTGAACGGATTATCCACTGGCACCCGAGAGACAGCGCACGGGACAGAGGACGACCCCGGAGAAGATGGTGCGACGACATCGTAGAGGTTGCGGGAGCGACCTGGACGCGAGCAGCACAAAACCGCGAGAAATGGCACAGCATGGAGGAGGCCTTTACCCAGACATGGGTGCCCCAAAAATTATAATTTTATTTAGTGTACATAAACTGTTGTTTTAAACTCAATAATACTTTTATTAATCTTGTACTATTTAAGGGAAATAGAGGCTATTTTATTTTATTTTTAAATACTAAATACATACGACTTGCAAACCTCCTTCTATTTTGAAGTCGGTTAGAAACGTCATAGTTTGGAGCAGATAGTGAAGTTTTGTCAATTAAACTTTTTTTTCCAAGCCGCGGTAGGGGTGCCGCGATATTAAATGTTAGATGGTCTCGTTTCAAGAGTTCATAACGACTGAAGGGTGCGTCGTTTTATAAAAGCTTTCAACCGGTATATTTATTCATGCTTTTAAAAGTGGAAAGGCTATTTATATTGCTTTTGATGCAACTGCATTTTCTGTTACCTACGTGACAAGAAGGTTTCTTGTCGCATAATAAATATGTGCGGTTTTAAAAACATTCTACCAAATAACATTAACAACAATGAAATTGTAAATATAAGTTTAGTAATTAGTAGTATGTTAAGTATGAGTAGTTAGTAACCGAGGCATAACATGTGACATTTATTTTGACAGAAAAGAGTTTCTTTGTTGATACCATAGTCAAACGCAAATCTATCACGAAAAAAGTAATTTACAAGCAGTAATTAGCATAATAGTGTACTAAGTATGTAATCCGTAAAACTTGTTAACGAATATATTTTGCTATGTATGTTTGTAAGATTGCCCGTCACACACGTAGCTATAATATAAAATATAGCAAAATATTTTTCTAAACAAATATTCAAGTGAGCAGCTATAATATATATTTCCATGACGTCACCAACTTACACACCGTAATTTATATTATCGCATATTTATATTATTAGGCCAGGCCGACCATCAATGAAATGAAGCAAAATATATATTTTGGCATCGTCTCCGTGTACCATAATGTATGTTATAGTACTGTACTGTATCAGCCTTATAATAGTCCAATGCAGGACGTAAGCCTACTCACGAAGGGTGATTGGGCCATATCCACCACGCTGGCCTAGTGCGGGTCGATGGATTCACAATACGCCATTGAAATTATTCTCCGGACATATGCAGGTTGCCTCACGATGTTTTCCTTCACCGAAAAGCCAGTGGTGTGTACTATGTACACACGTAGCCATAATAATATATTTATAATTATATATAATTATATTATAGTATGGCATGTTAATATATTATTATGGCTACGTGTGTGACTGGCTTTCGAATTATTCGTAGCACAAACGTAGCTCTCGTAGCGTCTGAGCGCTACGATAATGTAGAATATTCGTAGCACACGTAGAGTTGCATTACTTCGTTTAGAGTATAAAATCCTATTATATGATTTGTACGTTTTTATTTGTATTTTATAATATAGTTATTAGATTCCATTAATATATTATATCCCATTTGAGTTCTCTGACAAGTTTTTTGTTAGATCTAACGAAACACAAAAGTCGTGTGTTGGAAAATTCTGAAAATCATGACGTCACCCCAATAAGTGATCTGAATGGAGCTTCAAATAAAGCCAAGGACAGACCCTTTGTTACTGTCTAATTTGGGGATAATGAAAAAAGGTCCGAAAATTCGGCGATCGGATAAAAATTGGTTAAAACGGCCCCGTTTTGCCTAATTTGATTAAAAGCTGTGATTGATGTGAATCTAGAAGTGAATAGAAGATCATTGGTATAGGTTGTTGGGAAGCCGCGGAGGCCTAAGAGTAGACCGCTCGATTTGGAGACATGAAGTTGTAAATTATATTCCTAAATTATATTATTATAGGAATTTTTGATCTTTGAAATCAAAAATATCTTTACAAATGGACAGGAGTGTAAAAATGTTTTTATTTCATTTACTTAAATCATTATAACACATAAGTAATAAATATTACAACTTTACACATAAGTAATAGATATTACAACTTTTATTATTTCTATTAACGTCAATCAATTATAATTTATATAAGGCAACTTTATAAGAGGTGTAATGAAACGCTTGTCGCTTGTCTAGAAGGAATTTCAGAAGTATTTCAAACATGGCGCAAACTATAAAGTCCCGGAAAAACTCTCGAGAAAATGTATGTAACAGCCGATTACTTAGTAATTTCGTAGTTGGTTCCGTAGTAAAAATTGTTGTTAGTGATGAGCAATTGAACATAATAATGGTAAGTCGACCTATTCCCGTTAAGGGTGTGTAGATTACTTTGTTTCTGACTAATTTGACTATGAAATACACTATCCTAAATTTAAAAAAATAACATATAATTATTTGAAATTGGTATTTATAATATCTCCGATTTTCGGCTATCAGCTCAGATATTTTGAAACGTGTAAGTCGTGTTATTATTTTTATTTGATTTTTACATGTAAAATACTGTTTTACGACCTCACTATCCAATATTGTCCATAAAATTAAAGTTTTATAAAAAGGATTTGAATACAAATATCTCAAAAACTGTGAGATTTAGGACGCTCCGTATCAGAAGGTCTATCAAGGAAAATGACGTAGTTTACAGAACGTCGGCATGTGTTTCATAGTCAAATCAGTCAGAAACGTAGAAAACTACACACGCTTAACGGGAATAGGTCGACTTAGCCTGTAGCCCTGTATAATTGTACTATACGAGTGTATGTTACTGAACTCCTACTAAACGGCTAGACCGATTTGAATGATTTTTGTATACGTTTGCGTGGTGCCTTGGATTAAAATTTCTTTGTTAATTCCAACATCAAGTTAAAGGATAGTTTTGATTCACAAATCAGCCCGGCAGATGGCGTAGCAGTAGATCCGCTAGTCACTATACATAGTATAAAACAAAGTCGCTGTCGCTGTCTATCCGTCCCTATGTATGCTTCAAAACCACGCAACGGATTATGAAGCGCTTTTTTTAAATAGATAGAGTGATTCAAGAGAAAGGTTTAAATGTATAATACATGCATAATATTATAGAGAAACACTGATAAATTTACAGGTTTATAATGTGATGTCGTAAATGAACACATTTTTTGCGCTTACATTGCAAACGCTGACTGAACCCCACGAGATAAATCAAAATATGTACTACGGTATTGTTGGGTATTGTACACCTTAAAAAGGTCAACAAAAAAGTTCGCATTGTTATGTCTCTATCTCTTAAGGATAACCCACAATAACCTTTTTTATCCTTTACATTTTACGGGAAAAAATGGCATATATAGGAAATTATATTTTAAGCAATATAGAATTAATCCTTATCCAATTAAATACCATAAATAGATTGTGCATTCATTATAGATCAATATGGCTCTGTACAGCATGTAATTTAAATTAATATTTCCGAAGATATTACAGATTTAAAATGCAGGGACATAGCGGTGCGGCGGCAGTACCGGCCCGGCCGGCGGGGCGATCTCTCTAGCGAGGAAAATAATCCTTACTAATATTATAAATGCGAAAGTAACTTTGTCTGTCTGTCTGTCGCGCTTTCACGCCAAAACTATTAAACCGATTTCAATGAATTTGGTACACAGATAGTCTAGAGCCTAAGAAAGGACATAGGCTACTTTTTATCCCTAAAAATATTCGTGATTCCCGCAGGATAGGAGAAAATGTTTCTCACCTACCTACGGAGTAACGGATTGACTTGATTTTTGCCACAGACGTGGTTCCTGTAGGATAGGACAAAAACTGTTCTCAGCAACGGATCAACGGATTGACTTGATTTTTGACATAAACATAGTTTTAGAGACGAATAGTAACATAGCCTACTTTTTATCCCGAAAAAATCGTGGTTCCTGTAGGATAGAACATTGGTTTCTGCTGTAAATTACAAAACAAGCCCGATTACAGAGGCGCAGCAACAAAGCAACGGATTGATTTGGTTTCTGCTGTAAATGGCAAAACAAGCCCGATTACAGAGGCGCCAGCGTGAATTTAATAGCAACGTAAGAACCGTTCTTTCTATATCGGATGCCTAAAGTGAAAAATGAACAGAACTATGATATTTAGCTAATATAATTACGATGGCACCTTTTTAATCGGGCTTAATGTGACGTTGACAATTCTGCGGAAGGTAGGGAAGGTGGGAACACTTAAAATAAAGTACTGTTCAATCAGTCAGGAGTTTTCATTAATATTTTTAAACGGAAGAGCTTGGCGCCACATGGCCTGGCCCGATAAGGCAGGGTATAATGCATTAGGTACAACTACAGGAGAGGTACTGTGAACTCTTCATTCGCCTTAACTTTTTGCCAATAGGTGTGACGTCATTGCGGGATTTTAGCAGGCTATCACTACATAATATATTGTAAAGCAAAGTCGCTATTTCTGTGTATCTGTCTGCCCGTCTGTCTGTTCAATTATGATGTGTAATCTTCCAAACTACACAAGTACACAACTGAATCGAACGCAGTTTTCACCGTCTCTTAGTGTTTCAACGAGAAGGTAAGGTATAACAATCGTACCTGGGCGAAGCCGGGACGGGCAGCTAGTATCCTATAAAAACGCTTGCTTTTCGAAAGGCAACCGCTGGTGTAGCTTAAACCAGATATTTTACCTAAACTATACCGATACCATTTGTTTTCAAATATTGGATAATATTCTCCGTGCATGTGGGGAAATATTTGATAAAGTATATTAAAAATCAATAACTTGGCATCATTCCAGGAACGGAGCGAAATAACCGTTTACCTCCCAGGCGGTCGTGAGTTCCGCTTTTCGAAATCATTTTGCAATATATTACTTACTGCACCACGTGGTTTCACCCGCTGTAGTGTTTTATCGATGAAAATATTCAAATTGTTCACATTTTAATTCAATGGTTTCCTTTTTTTAACCGCCTCCGAAAAAGGAGGAGATACTATATTCATATTTTACTTTATTTACTATGTTTTTGTTTTATGTTGTTTAACCAATAAAATTGTGAACTGGTTTAGAAAATTCTTCTTTTTTGTTTGGTCGATCTTATCCCAAAAGTGGTACCATTTTAATTTTACCGATATCGACAAAACCTTTTTTGAAAAATTAATGTAAAAATACTACAAAGTTTTAAACAAAGTATTCGAATTCTGTTCACGATTGAAGTCGGTTGTACCATTATGTCGAAAAATATTTTTTTAATGATTCAATACAACCACGTGAAATAATCGATGAGCTTCAAATAGTAATATTTAGCAAATTACAAATAGTAATAAATAGCGATAACAATTAAATTGTATCAATGTCAAGTAATATATTTTTCTTAGCGAAATCTGTGCTATTAGAGTTCAAAGCAACAATTATTGTACATGTTTTACAGAGCTTGTAGATTCAATTACTTTACGGTTTAGGAATTCCTTGTTACTATAGAACGTCTGCTCAACAAGTCGACGTTTTGAAGGACGTGAGACTAGGTGCCTCGGAATTTTGTTGCACACGATCGGTCCCATGACGTGAGTGAGTTTGTCTGAGTATCTAAGATCCTATGAAAAAAATAAAACGATGACCACAATCACATCATTGTCTATTTAATAGTTAACACAATTGATGTCTACGAAACAAACGTGCTTGTAATAAAATAATAATATGTTGTATACAATAGCCGTGGTGGTCAAGAGGTCGTGCGTTCAAATCCCCGGTCCCGTACCAATGAGTTCTTAGGAATTTATGTACGGAATTTCACACCACTGGCTTTTCGGTGAAGGAAAACATCGTGAGGCAACCTGCATACGTCCGTAGAAGAAATTCGATGGCGTATGTGAATCCACCAACCCGCACTGGGCCAGCGTGGTGGATATGGCCCAATCACCCTTCGTGGGTAGGCCTATGTCGTGTAGTAGACTATTAAAAAGCCTGGTACATGTTGTATATAGTCACAGGTCCATAGGTATTAAACGCAAAACCTTTTATGGGCGGGCCTAGTACATTTAGACAAACAACTTTTCTACTATGACTATTGAAAATTTGCTTCGCCATAATTTTTTTCGCGCTGACGCACTTTTTGTATGAAAAAGTTGATTTGTTTCTTCGTGATTTTTCCAAAAATCCTAGAACAAAAGTTGATTGTCTAGATGTACTAGACGCGCCCTTAAAAGGTTTTGCATTTAATAACTATGACCCTGTATAGTTATTTCCAGCAACAAAAAACTACAAATTCATAACAATCCTCAAATATTAAATATGAAATAAAACAAAACTCAAAACTAAAACATTACAAAGGGTAATACCATTTCGTTTTCCTTTAAGTTATTTCAGTTTAAAATTGAGTTACACAACTTCTGGCACAAAGCTGAAACTTCCAGTATTTTGCATTGTCTTTTCTTCTTCTATATTCAGAATTTTCTAAGTATATTCTTCGCGCGTCAGTCCGATATGCTCCCCCGTGTGTTTCCAACTGCGCTTTGAGAGCACAAAGTTCTTTTGAAGAAAGTTAGACTTCATAATACGAGTATGAAAGTGCGGCGAAGGTAGATGGAGTTGGATAAACTATTTTTAACGCCATTTGATAGGGTTCAATTTATTGTTAATGTTATTTAGGATAAAGTATCATTTTTCCGTTTACAATTAATTGGATACCTTGGTTATTGTTAATTAAGGAGAAACTTACATCATTAATATTTTCTTAGGTATACCTACTGTATGTGTAGTTAAAGTGTTTTATGTCTCTTACGTAAAAACTAAAATTAATTTTACATTTATTTATTAAATATGAGGTGTAATATGTTTACTTAAGAAAAAGATATCACTTATCAAATTATTTGTATTAATTTTCTAAATACATATTTTCTTTGTCTTTGTAGCCAAAATAGAAAGAAAATCTTCATACCTATACAAACTATACCTATACTGGCTAAACAAGATTGTAGTTGTTCTTTTGCCAGCCCCGTCTTCATAAGTTTATTGAATTAACTCAATTTCTTTGTTCTCTAAGCAAACGTATACAAAGTAATATAAAAACTATTCTACTACTATAAGACTTCTACAAGACTAGCTAACACTCATTAATGTAATTGCAGTGCGTTATCTCATTTTCTTTATTACAGAATTCATGAGAACATTACAGCTGTCTCCACATGTGCCTTTCTAGAGCGTTTTATACGAAACCAGCCCTTTTACCCCTGATGGGAAGGCTGATAATCGCGTGTAGAAGTTAATCTAATCAGCTGATTGCCTCGTAGTGAGTTCTGTGCACTGAAACTTTGATGTAAGATTGGATGTTATTTGTGTTTATGGGAACTTGAGTTATTTATTACATTGTGCCGGTTGTGTTTGACTATTTTCAACCGATTTCTAATAAAGTATACATTTTCAAGTACATAGTCTTAATTTTTACAAAACGGCAAACAAATTGCTTGATACAACTTGCTAGTGTCTACTTGTGTATGTTTTGATGTTTATAACTCAATCAAGTAAAAAAAACTTTCTCATGGTGCGGCCACACTCTCCACGAGGTGACACGAGCACCGCTTCTGTAGCTAACTTCACATCGCCGACTTGTATACGATGTGAAGTTAGCTACAGCTGCGTTGCTCGTGTCGCCTCGTGGAGAGTGTGGCGGCACCATTTTAAGAAATTCAATACCGTAGGTACGTGAATCTAACAACCAGAGCTTGAAAATCCGGTTTGAAATCGGTACTATACCTAAAATATAATCCCACACAACCCGACTGCACCCCAAAGCGGTCGAGCATCTTTGGAAGATTACCATTTCGTAAAAAAACCTAATATAGGTACATGATAATTTTATTTTTCAGTTACTTTCTAATTGAGTTTAATTTTAAGGGGTTGAACGGAATAAACCGGTTTAGAACAATTATTTCCACCCATGTGCCCCTTCTTCACGCCTTCAACGGGCTACGTGACGCGAGGGCAAGGAGCATGTTAGCGCACGCACCGCGACGCGGGATTTTAAATAAACCAGTTAAGGTGACGCATTGACGAACTATTGTTTCTCAAAAATCGAGTACGTCCCTTCACTCGGACAAATTTAAAGCGGTCGCGCTCGAGAGGATCGCGCCAGGGCGACGGGCGGCAGTGAGTTTTTAATTAATTACTCATAATGTACACATTAAAAAAAATAACGTCTGGGTCTTTAAAATAGAAAAATGATCTGGCTATTTTATTCGTAAAAAATAATGGGGTGTTGTCACTGATAATTCTGAGCATCAGAATTATTAAACTTTTTTTTGGTGAGAAATTTGTAAGTTTTTTTTCCTATTCATAAATTTTTTCAAGATTTTCTCTTATCTATGATATTTTTTAAATTTGAATCAATATCATTCATCCTCCCACATCGCGCATTCAAAAGTACTAGTTTTCGTGTTTGTAGGTCCGATGCCTTGTCTTAATAAAGGTTATTAAAACACTCATTTTACGGTTACACTACGAACAAAAAAGTAAGAGAAACCGTTTTTTACCGTTTTAATTCTAGTTATCCATATATTAAAAAAAAAAACTACTTTTACAGGGTTATTTGCTTTCCCTGTACTAAATCGAAAGGTGGTGATTTAGACCATTATTACGTACAGCTTTTACTACGGATCCAACAAAAATTTGAGAAAAATATCAGCTGTTTCATACATTTTTTCGATTCCAAGTTGCTATTTTGTATGAATATTATTATGATTTTTTTCTCGAATGTTGGGTTGGCCTCAAAGTAAAAGTTGTTGTAAGAATGGTCTGAATCACCCCGTTTTGGCTTAGTAAAGGACAAGCAAATAACCCTGTAGAGAGAGTTCTAGATTATACCACTTCAATGCTTTTCAAACTAATCGGCTCATGACATTAAAAGAGCTTTACGCTGCAATTTCCTTTCATTACGAAGCATCTTTGTAAATAAGGAATTTGCAGAGCGGTTTGTACAGGAACTCAAGGCAAGCAGCTTACAGGGAAGTTAGCATTTCATTTCTATAGAACAGCAATACCTTCATATTCATCTACATTCGTGATATGAAGTTATAATAAATAGGGTTTAAGCGAAGAATGCCCAATTCTGATAATGCCCAAGTAGTCCAAGAATGCCCAATTCTACGACTGCCCAATTTTAAGAATGCCTAATTTTCAAAATGGCAAAATATATGATGGCAGGAATTTTTAAATAAATAACGTACATTTTCTTTATACAGGGTGACCGGTAGCTAACGGCAACAACCTCTTAAGGGGCAAGTTTAATTCACAAAGAAGAATGACTTTTACTATGGGACAAGCCAAGTTCGCGAAAAAGTTTAACTATTTTTGACCGATTTCTAATAAAGTATACATTTTCGTAATGGTGGTCAAGTACATAATCTTAATTTTTATAAATAGACAAACAAATTGCTTGATACAACTTGCTAACTAAATGTGTATGTTTTGATGTTTGAAACTCGATCCAGTAAAAAAACTTTCTTTTGGTGCGACCACACTCTCCATCCCCATAGAAAGAGTCAATTGAGAATCAGCTGATTTTTGTTTGCGGATTCTGGATTGGTTGGTGCAATAGTAGGAGTTGTTCGCTTTGATGTACTAAACTCACCTTGGATAGGATCGTCATTCATAGAATTAGGCATTCAGAGAATTGGGCATTCATAGAATTGGGCATTCATAGAACTAATTCAATGGCAATTCTGCGCCTCGAGTTTGTGCAAAGAAGTGCCTAGAGAAAGAACCGTAGCGGCGTTACGGTGAAATAACAAAAATATTTTAATCAGCAGTCAAAGTACCGACTACTTGGTAGACGCGAGTACTGATGAAAACCGATTTGTTGTCTACCAAGTATCAAACAGTTTTTGTTGATCTAGCAATGACAGAGCAGTGTTGTCAATGTAACAAGATCATTAAAAATGGCACACGGGCGACCTCACTTACGACTTTTCCTTTTTTTCACAAACTCTTAACTATAAATATTACGGTTTTGGTTGGTTTGGTGTTTGTTTTCAAAGTTGGAGGTCCCGGGTTTAATCCCCGACCGAACTAATGTCAAAAAGACGAATCGGTCCTAACCTTAGAATCAATAAAAAATCACACACGGAACACGTATGAATTGTACCATTTATTTCTAATATTATTCTGTACTCGTTTTTACCCGCGGCTTTGCCCGCATGCTATTTTGATTTTTGTGCTATACCATGGGAACCCTTTATCTGGGATAAAAAGTAGACTATGTCACGTTCCGTCTTTCAAACCTGAGGCCCTACCTTACCACCCTTAATAAAGGAAGTAAAGAATCTAAAAAAATAAAACAAAAAACGATTTGGCGGTTGTTCGATTCGACAGTTGATTTGATATTTCTTGAAGCGCACTCTAGAATAGCTTCTCAGAGTTCTCAGATCTTACTTAACACTTATCGTTATATTATGAAAAATGTACGCAATATCATTATAATTTATAGTATATGTGTTATTCTGATATATAAGCTATATTATTGCAAAGTTTCATCTCAATCCGTTCAGTAGTTTTTTGCGTGAAAGAGTAACAAACATTAATCCATCCATCCATCCTCACAAACTCACAAACCTTCGCGTTTATAATATTAAGTAGGATTCAATAGCATAAACTCGAAAATTACTTTTCAAGTAACAAATCTAAAAAAAAAACGAATAAAACCGACGAATCCACAAACCAATCTCTCATTCAGGTATGAAACCTCGGAAACAATAAAACAAGAGATTCTCACCTAGAAAGCGCAATCCCACTTCTGAATTGCAATTTTCTCCCTAGCCCCCTCTTAATCCCTAGATAAAGGGGCATTCTCCTAACAAATTCAATTTGCCCCGCATTCGTTAAGAGTCCGCTCAGCTTATTATCAATGGAGCTCGCCACAGAATAAATATAGCAGGACTACTTAGGACGAGTTCACCCTAGAGACGTAGTAAGATTAATTTGGACTTCGTCCATCAAATTAAAAAAAGGCATGGTAGTCTAGTGGTAGTGACAGTGCCTTACAATCGTGAGGTCGTGGGTTCAAATCCCGGTCCCGTAGAAACGGCTTATTTGGAATTCATGTACGGAATTTTCACATCACTGGCTTTTCGGTGGAGGAAATCATCGTGAGGCAACCTGCATTTGTCCGTAGGAGAAATTCGATGGTGAATGTGAACCCTCCAACTCACACTGGGCCAGAGTGGTGGATATGGCCCAACCATGTGGGCAGGCCAACGTCCTGCAGTGGAGTATGAAAAAGATTGATAGGACAACAGACAAAGCATCTGGGCCGAAATCCGGAATCCCAGAGAGATGCAGGTTCAAATCCTGCGAACGCATGAATTTTTGAAATGTTTATCACAAAAAGAAAGTTTCTATACACCTAGTGTGTGAAGCACGATAAAAATCATTTCATTGATTAAGCAATGCGTCATTTCTCGTTAATGGTAAGAAGTTCTAGTAATTTCACATTGAGTGACTAATTGGTTTAAAGCAGTTCTCACAGATGGCGCAATGTAGTAGTTGGTAAAAATGATAAAACACTTTCACTAATTCGACGCTTTCGCAGACAGTTCTAGCTTAATTGGATAAAGCATCTGGGCCGGAATCCCAGAGAGATCAAATCCTGCGAACGTGTCAATTTTTAAAATGTTTATCACAAAAAAAAGCTCAGATACACAGAGACCAAAGACTGATTTAGTGTTTCAAACAAAGTAGAGTTGAGTTTTTAGATAAACGGTAAAAAGAACTGGTAAGGTTACGTATACCTGGAAATTATTCAACGTTCTCAAAGATGTAAAAATTCTCTTTCTGCATTTGGCTAGAGCGTGATAGGCTTGAGTCTTGTCGTAAAACCACACGTGAAACTATAGGTAATATGATAGTTTAATTCGTTGACATGGCTAACAATGTTTTTTCTCAAGTTTTCTTAACTATAACAAAGTCCAGAACAACTACTAAAGTACATAAAAAACAATTGTTTTTGTTATTTTATTGTACTTTGAAGATGAAATCCACTTCTCAATTGCAACTTTTCCCCCAAATTTCCTTTTTATAAATAAACCCCTAGCTATATTATTCTTTATTTAGACATCTACTTAAGTCTGAGCCCTCTATATTAAGTCTCGCCGCAGAGGAACCCTTCACAATAATGGCGTCCGCGTCGCGTATATAAAAGCTGAGCTATCTCTAATATAAAATGACCTTTTATTTCAAAGTTCATAAAAAGTTAAGTTGAAACTTAGGCCCCGAGGAGATGTGCGGTTATGTCGCACTAAGCTAGAGAATCAGCATCATATCAGCAGTAAGATTAGATCTAGGTTATTACTTCTGAACATAGGCCTTCTCTGTAGTTTTCCAAAATGATCGGTTGGAAGCGGCTTGTATCCAGTGCACTCGTTTGTTGTATTCGGAACTTCGAACAAATATCTATAGAGCCACAGTCAGTTGTGTCACCTAATAAGTGCTTGTAACCGAGCTCTTTGGCATCGTGCGGCGTTGGAGTTGGCTTGCAATCATCTTACGACTATACTAAATAAAACACCGGTTTTTACTCACGTATGATATCGCGGCCGGGCTGCTGGGAACCCGACTCTGTTTCGGAGTAACCAGTACTCCTTCGTCAGGGAATTGCGCTTCCGTCGACTGGCGCACACGTACTGACGACTAACTAAAAGCCTGCCCACTAAGTAGCCAAGTAGCTTGGGCAAGGTTTTGGTTCGGACACTTTTTTGCATGATACTTGTTGGAATATTCAGAATATCAAATCGTGAATTATGATTAAGTATGATGGCGGAGGACCGAAACAAGTAGCAAAGTAAGAGAGAAGCCTATACCCAGCAGATAGAAAGGATTAAAAAACTGTATAATGGATGATGATGACAATTCACGCTCCGTAATCCGTAAATTCATCGCAGAAATACACCAATCAATGAAACACATCTTTGATTAATGAAAAACTTGACTGTTTTCTTGAGAAACAAATATGACAAATACAGTTAATTCTAGGGCTGCAACGCTGCGCTTAGTTTAGATTAAGTGATTGGGCTTAATTTTTGAAGAACGTGTGCTCAGAAAGTAACGGAAATTTTAAAATTTCGCTGGTTTGGAGAGTCTTATATTGTCTTTTTTTTTATTATGTATATAAATGTGCCCGTGAAGTACGATACAATTTTCAGCTGTATTCATTGCTTAATTTGTCTGTAGCAGCCGCTAAGGTTAAATATTGTGTTTTTATGAGCTTGGCGATTTTCGTTTGAACGTGCGTCACATTCAAACAATTTCGATGCTTCGAAAATTGAATGTGTGAATGTGTGCTAGGATTATATTTCGTATTAAGTCGTAACAGAGCTTAGCCATAGTGAGATTATACCTCAGGCCCAACAGAGTTACAGAGCGAGGTGAGTGCGGTAAAGTTGGTCTCGCAGCGAAATGCTCTTTTCCTCCACTTTTCGCCAGTTTATTCCTACTTTTTGGTAGTTTTCTCGGAGGATGGATTGTGTGTGGAACTAAGCGTGGATAGTATGTTTTATTTTCTTTTATGATACTGTGTTACGAAATCATAAATAGTTGTACTGGCATAACCTACCCACAAAGGGCGCTAGCCTAATGGGGGTTAGTTGATTCAGATACACCCCAATTTCCTAACTTACGTACTATGCCGACTTTTTCTCGATATTTTCTACGCGACGAAATGCCCGTAGTGTGAAAATCTGTACGTAAATTCTAAACAATCTATTAGTACGGGACAGAGATTAGAACCCACGACTTCACAGTTGTAAAGCAAACATCAACACAAGCAATCTTTAAACCTTCATGTGTCTGTGGATGATCCAATCACTTTTTATGAAGTAGTATTTTATGTTGTTTAGCCTAGTATGCAATTATAATAAAAACATATTAATAGATAGAAAGTTGAGTTCAATAAAGTTCATTTTGCCCTGAGAACACGGCTCCTTCTAACAAAACTACGAACAGAACTACGCTTGTAATAATGCAGCGTTGTACTTAGTAATACTTACTCTTTGGCATAAAACTTTCGGTAAGATAAAAGAAAGTACATTACACAAGTTCACTTACAACTTTACTTACATATCACTTGTTGTTTTGGATAAAGCTTAGGGGTGTCGGGGTGCTATTTTTATTTTTATACAACATTGTTATATAACACCAAGGACGTAATCTGACTTTATTTAGGTTCAACTATTAATTTGAGTGTTGTTTCGGAAAATACACCGATTCTCAGAGGTGTATGTAATTATGTACATTATAGACGTATGCTTTACTCCTCAAGATGTTCTGTACATTACACACTCTGAAAAACGACACTTTGTATAACGTGTTTACGAAATGTCAAGGAGATATGTAATTTTAAGTACATTATTTTGAATAATGTTTACCATGGGACGAACCCAGAGCCCCAGAGACCCAGAAAGAGCGAATTAAAGTAGGTCAATTAATCATTATTATAAACGATCCTTTGATTAATAAAATTGTTGAATAAGGTTTGTTTGTATATGGTATAGTGTTGGTAGAACTACCTACTAGTTTTACAAATACCTATGTTATCAATGAACTGTGAAGCCCTGTTACTGTCACTTTTAGAGCCAAATAATTAAAGGCATCATTTTCTATTTGCCGTACCAATGAATTATTGAAAAATTGTCGATTTTTCACACCATGGACTCTTTCGTGAAGGAAAACATCACAAAGAAACCAATATATATAGGTAGATTAAATTAGATAATTAGCGTTTATTTACAAAACTCAAGTGGACCCCCTTGTGCCTTGTGAATATTGATTATTGGCCCATATCAAAGAAGATATAATAATACTACGTACCCATATTGAGCAGTGAGGCGTAGGACGTCCACCCTCAAAGACGTCCAACGCTGCACTAACCGTTACGTGTCATACTGATTGTATTGAATACTTATTATCTCAAATGTTCAGCAATAAGTTGCTGATTTAAGCATTCGTTTTTGCCCGCTTTTTGTCGCCCACTTAGTATTTCCGTACGCCATTTTTAAATTTATTGGCACCTTTGATTGAATTAATTTAGCGCTCAGTTAAATACTACCCACAAAGCCGGTACAATACCAACCCTAGCCGAATATTCCCAGTGCAGCTAGTAAGTACATAGTTGGGAAATATTACGAGCGTGTTTTCCAATTTTTCGATATCAGATAGTTTAGGAAGTATTTTCTATTCCGCTGGTAGTCAGGAACATAGTTAGTAGTTATACTCGTCTAAGTTTCGTAAACTTAAACTTGTTTTGAAAGAAATATAGAAACTATTGACTTTCTATTTCCGTCGCGTTCTTAAATCGTAAACTAGTTCCTTAAGGACGACGACGACTACGACCAATGCAACTTGGTCGAAACGTCGGGAGAAAAAGAAAAAGAGGTGTTTAATTAATATATATCATGTTTTATTGCGCGATAATTTCCGTATTACTAAAGTAGTATAGTTCCTTAAGACGAGGCATCGGGCCGAGAAACACGAAAACAAAACGAAATGTACTTTTGAATGCGCGATGTGAGAGGACAAATAATACTTATTAAAATAAAAAAAAAATCATAGATAAGGGAAAATCTTAAATAATTTAATGAACCGGACATAATTTTGAAAAATAGCTGTCTTTATTAGTAAAAAAAAATACAAATTTCTCACCAAAAAAAGTTTAATAATTCAAATGTATAACATTTATAAAAAAGTTTTTGTAGAATGTACTTAAATCGGTAGATACATCAACAATGACAGAATCACACTAATTGTACTAGTTCTTTATAATGATTACCATAGTCTCGTCACTATAATTACTACCTTAGTATAAAGCCGGCAGACGAACCAAAGTTACCGACATAGCCCAGCGGATTATCAAATTAAAGTGGCAATGGGCAGGACACATTGTTCGAAGAACAGATGGCTGATGGGGCCGGAAAGTTCTCGAATGGAGACCACGGACCAGCAAGCGCAGCGTAGGACGTCCACCGACTAGGTGGACTGACGACATAATAAAAATCGCAGGAACGCGCTGGATGCAGGCCGCTTTCAACCGGCCTTATTGGAAATCCATGGGGGAGGCCTACCAGCAGTGGACATCTTACGGCTGATAGATAGATAAATATAGATAGATAAAGCCGGAAACATACTATCGGACGCGGCTGACGGACGCGACTGACGGCCGTACTTAGCAATGTACACAGTCTTATAACATCCGGTGTGCTAGATAGCTCTCGGACGTCTGAACACTCAAGGTCGTCCGAAGGTGACGTCCGCGACTAATGTCCGATAGTGTGCACGGCTCAGTGTACTTTTATAGTCTAGGTCGCGGCTGTCAGTCGCGTCCGTAAGCCGCGTCCGATAGTATGTTACGAGCTTTAGTCTCCTTTTGAAATGGAATGGAATAGGTCAAAAAGAAAGTATCGAAATAAGGCTGACGCTAAAAAGTTATGGCAATTTAAAATAGCAAAAAAGCCGTCTGAATGAAAAATTTAAAATAAAGCATTCGTTATTCAAATAGCAAATTGTTATATTAATATTGATATCTTTAAGTAAAGAGTGCATCTTCTATTCTTCTATACTCCATCTTCGGCTGCAATATTACTTTCCATCAGGAGAGTTGGCAGCCATATGTAACCCTATTAAGTATAAAAAATAATATGAAATGTAATATTACTGTAAACACAGACTAATTGCAATAACCCACCCCATCAATCAGGGTAAAACTCATTATTTTAACCACTCGTCCGTACAATATATCTAACCATAACACATCTACTCATTCATCGCAGCACAAACTAACCGCAACGAATTGCGACCGCGGATGAGTGACTGTGCGCTGACCACTTGCTAACTCGACTACATGACACAGTACAAACAAAACAGAATGTTAGACAAACACTAGACACAAAAATTCTTCGACATCATTATCTACTTAAATCTTCTTATCCATAGCAATCAGTACTTTGACAACTTGTCACACAAAGTACCCATCGAATAGTAAGTTTACTGTCCTTGACTCTCTAATGAATATTTCTAAGTTCTAATCAATATTAATTATGACTCATTAATCGTTAAAACAGAAGCTCAGAGCGGCATATTTTAGGGGGCGGCAAATTTCGGACCAATTCTACCTATTATTATTCATATATTCATTTATTTTCTTAAATCTAAGTTTTTTTACAATATTTATACCTATAAAAGAACAAAATACTATAAAAAAACCTAAACCTAGAGTGCCGCCGGCAGCGGGGCGGGGCTCAAGCTACCGGTAGTTGGGCCTACAGAGAGAGGAACCTTCTGACAATGCGCGCCGTGTCCAGAACGACCGCCTTCTGTATCTGACCCTTGACCCAACCGTCTAGCGAGAGCCTTTTAAGGTGGTGGTCGAGACTCTTCGCTATTAAGCCGTTTACCGAAACGACTATCGGGACAATGATCGAAGAGTCCACATCCCACATGGCGGTAACCTCGTGAGCCAAGTCAAGGTACTTGCTGAGTTTGTCCTTCTCGGCCTTCACGAGGTTCTCGTCATGTGGGATGGTGACGTCGACGAGCACTGCCCGGCGCTGGGACCGGTCGACCACCACGATATCAGGTCTATTGGCGACAATAGTCCTGTCCGTGATGATAGAGCGGTCCCAGTAGAGCAACGCACGACCATTTTCGAGAACTGGCGCCGGTGCGTACTTGTAGTACGGCACCTCAGACTCGACAAGGCCATATCGAAGAGCAAGTTGCTGATGGATAATCCTGGCTACTTGGTTATGCCTGTGCAAGTACTCGCCGTTGGCAAGATGAGAACAACCGGAAGTAATATGCCTGAGTGACTCTCCGGGACGGTGGCATGCCCGACAAATGTCGACCGTACCATCCTTCAGGATATACTTCCGGTAGTTGTTCGTCAAGACAACTTCGTCCGCAATTGCACAGGCAAAACCTTCGGTTTCCCCAAAAAGGTCACCGAAGCGCAGCCAGGCCACCGAAGCGAGCAGGTCCACATCAGGTCCTGTTAGAGCCCGATAGAACCGCCCGTGCAGCTCCTTGCTCTTCCATACCGCCTTGCGATCGTCGGTGCTGAGCACCGATGGCCTGCGCTATTTCTCGTTCGCCAGAGAGAGCGGGGTGAGGCTTCTGTCAACTGCCACCACATCGCGATGCATCCCACGCCCGCTGTTTTGGAAATAATCCCGTAGACTGTATACTTCGCGGTTGTGGAGGTCCTTGGCATTTAAAAAGCCTCGGCCACCACACTTCCGCGGAATGTACAGTCTCATGACAGACGAGCGCGGGTGTAGTATGCGATGCAAAGTGAGCAGTCGACGGACCCTCCTATCCAGGGCGTCCAGCTCAGTCTGAGTCCACCTCAGTATGCCAAAGGAGTACATCAGCAGCGGCATCACCCAACCGTTGAAGGCGCGCACCTTGTTGCCGCCGGACAAAAGACTATTAAGTACTTTTATCAGGCGACAAAAAAGCGCTCCTTCACCGATTTCTTGATGTCCACTGCCGATATACCCAACGACTCTGACATACCGAGGTACTTGTAGGTCTCGGCTTCGGAGAGAGACCTGATAGTCATCGTTTCAGAAAGTTGTAGATTCGGAGAATCCACAACTTTCCCTCGCTGTACATGCATGACCGCACACTTATCTACAACGAACTCCATCCTGATGGCACTGCTAAAAACTTCAGTGGTTTTCAGCAGCTCCACCAGGTCTTGGTATTTCGGTGCAAACAGCTTGAGATCATCCATGTACAGCAGGTGAGAGATAACTTCACCCTGTCTGCGAAGCCGATAGCCTAGCCCTGAATTCCTCAGCAAAGTGCTGAGAGGATTCAGGGCCAGGCAGAACCACAAAGGACTCAGACTGTCACCCTGGAATATTCCTCGCTCAATCCTTATCAAGTCTTGCGGGCCAGCAGAGCCGTCTCCACCGCCTGGTTGACGAAGGACTGTGGCCCATTGCCCCATGCATGACACTAAGAAAGATTTTAGAGTTGTATCGATTTTATACAACTCTAAAATCCTCCCGAGCCACGAATGAGGCACTGAGTCATAGGCCTTCTTATAGTCAATCCAGGCGGCAGAGAGGGCTCCCTTGTCCGCCGGACTTGCTGGCTTATGGTCATGTCTACGAGGAGGAGCTCCTTAGTACCACGGGACCCAACCCTACATCCGTTCTGAGCGTAAGCCAAAACGTTTTGCGCAGCGACGTGCGCGTTAATTTTGATGCTCAGAATGGATGTAAGGAGCTTGTAGATGGTAGGCAAGCAGGTGATGGGTCGATAGTTCTTTGCTTCCGTGGTACTACCAGACTTATGGAGCAGGAAGGTGACACCGGTGGTGAAAAAGCTAGGCAGAGAACCAACCTCAAGGGCTTCCTGGAATTGCGTGGCTAAGCGGTCATGCGAGCATCGAAACCATTTTATCCAAAAGTTATGCAGCCCGTCTGGCCCAGGACTTTTCCAGTTCTGAGCCGTACGGATTGCACAACTAACGTCTACGGGATCTATAAAAATAGATCTCATTGGTTCGATAGCCTCGCATTCCCGTTCAACCACACGCATCCAGTCATCCTCCGTGTGCTCGACGGGCACCGACCAGATGCCGCGCCAGAAGTCATTCATGGCGCTAGCATCCGGCAACTGCCTATCGCTCACACGTTGGTCGGTTCTCTCCCAGCCTCGGTACACTTTCCTTTGGTCACTTTGGAAGAGGCGATTTAGCCAATATCGGTCCACACGCTCTCTGTAGGACGACGAATGCGGTTTGCCCACGCATAGACTTTCTGTTTCAGATAGTCTATGCGTTCCGTGACACTGGCTAAATAGTGCTGAGGTCTGATACCAGTCCCGGCAAAGGCCTGTGTCACGAAACGCATGACTCGGGGGCGGTTGTTCCCCCGGCTGAAACAGATTAGCTTTGCTATGAGAGTCCTGAACGAATCGATACGCCGCTGGATCCGCATTTGCCACGCGGGCACACCCCCGGCGGGTCGCGGTGCACGGTTAGGGTCCGGAAACTTAACACGTGCAACGCGACACGCCGCGATGGCGCCGCAGTACAAAATCGAGTGTGTATCGACTAAGCCTTCGCTAGCCCGTAAATACGGGACTAGCCAAGGGTTCAAGGCTCCCATAAGCGCCAAGTTACGCCTATGTGTGGGAAAACGTGGCAGTCGTGGCCTAGAGTCGGGTGCGAACCGATATTGGGAAATCGCGTCCTCCAAAGCCCTCCTCAGTTGCTCACTCACCTGGCTAGATACGCTCATACTCGCGTCATCTGCCTCGTCGACCGCAGGATCAGCCGGTGGAATCGGAAGTGTCGCCGCCGACATCGGCACTAAAGCCATTGTCGGGGCTGACGACGCGACTCGTACGGGCGGGTCTCGCGTCGAGGAAGCAGTGGGGCGAGCAGGCAGCGCCTCCAGGTGGAGCCGATCAATTACGGACTGATCCAGCAGTTTGCACCGGTGGATAGCCCGCACTTGATCCGATAGCCGTTGGGCAGTCACGGTCACGGTCGGTTCAAGGGCCTGAAACAAAGGCAGCATTCTGGCACAGTACGCTGTCATGTTGGTTCCCCCCTCTGTAGCCCCAAAGTACGCGCGCATGCAATTCTCATTATTGGTTTGAGTCCATCGCATGCGACGCACTATGCCACCGGTAGCGGGAGCGGATGGCGGGGCGGGATGCCCAACAGGCTCCAAGCGTGCCGGCAGCGGTGGACGGCCTCGTCGTCGCGCTGGTGGTCGTGGCGGCGGCGGCGTCCGTGGCCCGCTCGAGTCGCTGGAAGTTCCGGTTATTTCACGTGTCGTGTGAAACGCCTCCGATGATGAACTTGATGATGATGATTGACAGCGACTCGGAGCAGGCGGGGGTAGTGGGCGTGCGCTATTAGTCTCCGCTCTTGTTTTTGCCCTCGTCTTCATTATTTTCACATATTTTCTTCAGTATTTTCGTGTTTCCTTCAGATTTTTCATTTTGACATAACTTGTCAAAATGTTGGCCTTTGCGAAAAGTTTCATGTTTGAGGCTGTTAGTAGGTTTTTGATGGTTTTTTATTATTATTATTATTATTATATACTACGGGACTAATCGCGCACTAAAATTACGAGATAAATAAATACCTCCTCAGCCCGACGTCAGTCTACCCATGACCACGGTCGATGCAACTCGGCCGAAACGTCGGGATGAGGAGGTATTTATTTATCTCGTAATTTGTGCGCGATTAGTCCCGTAGTATATAATAATAATGTGTTCAAATAGCGAAAGTTTGAAAATAACAATTCTACCTAAATATTGTTATACAATATAGAACATAATACCTAATATGATACGTTTTACCGCTTATAGAATCAGTCTGAAATATTTGTTACTACCGTTAGCGTGTCGCATATTAGAGCGGCAGATTGTCCCCTACAATCTGCCGCTCTAATATCAACAAAATGTCAACAGCCTACTGGCGGCGAATGAATTAATTATCATAGTATGAATACAACAATAAGTTTAGGTACACTTTTAAAGAACACAATCTCAAAAGTTTGTAAGTACCTAAAAACTTTTTAACATTTATAACCAATATTGAACAAAGCTCATTCTCAGTTACCTACCACAGACCGACTGCAACGAAGACTGATGATCTACTATATACACTAACCACCAACTAATTCTACTACATGACGTAGTTTAAACACAACAGCGGGCTTAAAAACCCTTAGAGATTGTGCAAAAAGAGAAGCGTTGTAGGTGAGGTCGCGCGTGTGCTATTTCACAAATGTTGTTAGTTACATCGACAACACTGCTCTGTCATTGCTAGTACAACGGTTTTTATCAGTAATCGCGTCTACCAAGTATAGTCGGTACCTTGGCTGCTGATTAAACTAGTGTTGTTATTTCACTGTAACGCCACACACGACGGTTCTTTTCTTGCACAAACTCTAGCATAATTATATGTTATTTTATAGATCTGCATTAGATCATTGCCATTACAGAAGGACCACAACATATTACGAGCCTATGAGTGAATCTGACCAGTTGCTAAATCGAAAATATGCCACAGTATAAACAATGAAGAAGGTTTACTATAATTTTAAACATATCTATCATAATTATGTCAGTAGATATTAATTTATTCTCATACAGTGACCTCAACGAATTGCGCCCGGATAAATATCAACTACTCGTTAACTGGACAAGTATATATCGGCGCGTCCGCCAGACTGGCCCAACAATCTTCTTCATCCATTGAGGGATCGTTATAAATAAATAGGCAGCGAGTTATCAGAATTAATTGTATTCTCCTTGGATAACTTAAGTAATTACAGTCACACGTTTTACATCTCAATTATTTCAACCTCTAATCTATTCCCGCCGTTTTCTACGTTTTTTTCTCAATATTAAACAAATGACAATCATATTCCATCTCGACTGTCAACCGACCATCAATATTGCTATGGCGCCTTTTTATAGTGACGTGCGGTAGGCGAGCAAAGAGTTCCGTCGGCCGCCGAGAGAAACCTCTTTATAATAAATATTTGCAAGGAGTTCCGCTCGCCCATTGCACGTGCTGTTTACAGTGCTCTGGCGCCGTCACGGCCATGCTGACATGAGCTCGTCCTCGAGCGTAATTCTAAAAAAACAGCAACGTTCGTTCATCCTGACTATGTATTGGGATCTACAAATTTTACTAGGTTGATACCTACATTTTTTTCATTTTGATCTGGGCTGGTCACTCTTAGACCCTGCAGATATTTTCACATTATTCACCTTTCAGTATGAAAACTGGACCGGTTTATGCTAGGCCGGAATTCAATCCCTTTAGCTAACTTAGCTATACCGGAGTTGATTCCCTTTAGCTCACTTTGCTAGACCGGAATTGATTCCCTTTAGCTCACTTTGCTAGACCGGAATTGATTCCCTTTAGCTCACTTTGCTAGACCGGAATTGATTCCCTTTAGCTCACTTTGCTAGACCGGAATTGATTCCCTTTAGCTATTATTGCTAGACCGGAATTCATTCCCTTTAGCTCACTTTGCTAGACCGGAATCGATTCCCTTTAGCTATTATTGCTAGACCGGAATTCATTCCCTTTAGCTAATTGTGCTAGACCGAAGTTGACTCCCTTTAGCTAATTGTGCTAGACCGGAGTTGACTCCCTTTAGCTAATTGTGCTAGACCGGAGTTGACTCCCTTTAGCTGATTGTGCTAGACCGGATAGTAGAGCTATCCCTTTAGCTAAGACATTGTATCATTTTTTTTCCTCTTTTTTTTTAGTTGTCTTTGGGTGTGTTTACAGTGGCATTTGTGGTAATAACTACAGAGTGTGGGAGATCTTGCCTCTTCAGAGCTAGTACGAGATCGACGAGATCTATTAACACCCTTTATTTCTGCGCTCAAAGTTCTCTGATTTACAGACGATATGTCACTATTAGAAGATTCATTAGCGCTGATCTCCGACATAGTGTTGTTATTACTCACAGACATGGTATCGCTATTCGTAAACAATTGAACATAGTATGTAAATTTTTTCGATAGCTATATCTATAGTACTGTGGTCAGCTTCATGAAGAGAAGTGTTGCCGTCAATATCCGCCGTCACGCCATCATTCGGAATATCTAGTAAAACTTGAGAACCCGGTGGTACTTCATACAAATTTTCATGTAAGTTCTATTAGAACCATTTATTTACTTCAACTCATATCTCTTGTTCTCCAATTAATCAATAAGAACATAACGGTATTATTTTTCTGTCGCTATTACTGCTTAACTTGCAGTAAGATCTAAGTGCATCGTATGGCAAAGTATTGCTGCTTCCGGAATCAGATGTAGACGTACGTAACTGTCGAGTAACTGATGGGCCATTTGATGATATAAATAATTATGTCACAGGAATCCAAGATAATATAATTTTATTTCAGCGTGATCGTGGCTTATGAGAGATCAAATCAGGGATCGGGGTTAGATGGGTAACCGTTTAGCGTTAGTGTTTAGTAACATTGCTTGGTTGTATTTTTTCAGCATAGTATGCCTTGTCTTATATCATACGTATGTGAGATTTCTAAAAGCAATTCGTTAGATCGAAATTTAGCTATGTGATCTGAAATTTCGGAACCACGGTGCTGCTGTACCGATAGCCACCCTTTCTCTAGTTGTGAAAAGTCCACGATTTTGGAAATGGTGGCTTAAGATTCTTTTTGATTTGCAATTGTTTCACGTGGATCTGAAAAAGAGTAACGAAACAGAAAATTAGCATGAGACATATTAGCCCTCATTATAAATTATATCAAAATTATATAACTGTAAAATTGCCCAAAATCTTTGTACCCTAGGAGTTAATTCTTTCTTAGCGTGTGATATCCGTAGGGCGTTGCAATCCACGATCTCTGAAAATTTTGGACTAATATTGTTTACTTTTCCTGATGACGTTAACATCTAATAGTTCCTGAACTTTATCATTGACTATGTTTAGTTCAGTAGGAGATAATCTATAGGGCCTCCCCGCTAAGCAAGTAAATGTTGAAATAACATTTCTGAAAGATACACCTACGTGCTTGTAACTTACAAATATAAGGTTGCAACGTTCACACAAGCTTACATCGAGCTTGAATCGAAGCCCTAATGGCCACGCCGTAGGTAAAACCTGTAACTTGCCCAAAGCTGATCACAAAAACTTTTTATAACTTTAATACGTGAAGTTGCAGTAACATTGTACATAAAACATATCTGAAAGTTAACTTTCCGCAAGTATAACGTTTAACATTTCTACAACTTTAAATTTGAAAGGTAATAGTAACTTGTCTCAACTATCTTGCTTATAAAGGTTACACTCGAAACTTGCCACGTGGCTTGCATTTATTCAGTTACATTTATAGGTTTTCGGTAAGTTTGAATTAATCCTTTCTTAAAATCAGGACCTAAAACTTGCACGTAACTTGCATTTATCTAGTTTTTGCAGAAGTATAATAAACTATTGATATTATACCTGCTTCAATACACAATATTCAATAAATTCAATACATGATACATTTTTCTATCCGCAGTAAGGACTGTTTTAATCAGTTTTTACAAATAGGGATACTAATTTCTGCAAACACAACGCCACCACGATGCAGAATATCAATGTGTGACGCTAACGCCATCAATTTTTTTTAATGTTAATTAAGTCACATTCGACTGCTTTCAAAAATTAAGTTCTAGCAACATTAAAAGGGGATAGGTAAATAACCAGAACAATCCGTAATGTTGTGGGAAAGTTGAAAAATAATTATAATAAAAGACGTATTGTCACGATATTACAGTATAACATTTCAGTAACTTTCATTTGTAAGGTACAGGCAATGCCAAACAGTGAAGTTAGTAAAATTATATTGCTGCAAAGTATTATTTGTAACGTCTCAGTAACATTTTTTGCAACAATGTTTATTTAGATATGTTTGGGAGGCTATATCCCTGCAAAGTTAAAATGTAAGCTTTCATGCGAAATATAACAGTAACATAATTAAATAACTTGTCCCTGCAACATGATTTTTGAAATCTACAAATGTGCCATATACAAGCTTACTATCCTTTGCTCAGTCTTGGTTGTGTCTTCGAGAATAATTTTAAGTTCACTAGTTTAAATAACGGTCATAGGCAAGATTGTACAAAGGAGTTAGAGTACTTCAAAGAATAGTAAGCGTTCTCTATCCTTACCTACCAAATATGTATCTGTTATCTACCATGTTTTTATCGAAAAGTTCTGATTTCGAGCAAGAGTTGTAGGTTTATGTTTTGATAAATGCTACTTTGATATCATTTATCTAGACAGACACGCCGGTTTTCAAAATGTCACGTCCTAACCAAACATTCTCGCTGAGGTTTTCATCCGGAAAACTGTGCTAAAAGAGTGTAATGTAAGATTTTGTACTCTAGTTTAGGGAATTTAATTTATAGGACAGAGGTTAGGTTAGTGCCACCCACACCTTCTTTAATGCCGTGTTTATGAAACTGTCCACGTTTCAGTAACATACTATGGGTCTATTTTATCAAACTATATTCGGATCCTGAATCAAGTATAAAATGTTACATTAATGTTACTTATCTGCATTACAATGAGAAGCTAGGGAACACACGTTGACGTGCCGGCATGCCGCTCGGCCAGCACGGGCACTCGGTAGAGCATCTTCTTTCTTCCGGTTGCGCATGAGACACGCAGAGGCAGTGTGACTAGTGTCGTTGCAGATGTAGCAGGCCCTTTGAGAGAGAGTGAGACTGCAATTGACTGCACAATTTTCCGAAAGTTTAAGACGAAGGTTTCCACTGACGGAGTTTGTCACGGCACTCGGTCTCACGATGTCCTACTTGGCCACCAAAGTGGTCGTTTCCACGAAACGGCATAGCTCGGAAACGATTTAGATCCGTCTCATCCACATGGTCTTCATTCGTTTGCCTTAAGGTAAATCCACGGAGTGTGCGAAAAAGATGGTGTTTAGTGGTGATGACGACTGAATTTAGCTCTCGACGGGTTCGGTCATCGCAGTTTGACAATATCGAAATTGCGAATCTGGTCATTACCACTTCCTGCATATTGGCGTTCCAGACGTCAATTTCTTCTCTCTAAGATGCCAAAGCCGCATTCCTGTCTCTGCTGGGCTTTCTTTGTCATCCAATTTAAATTATATTACAATGTCAAAATGGTCCTGTATTGTCATTGGATTGGAGAATCTCCTTTATAGAGAACTATTTTAGGAGATTTTATCTGGTTGATACTTGCAAATGCACAATAATGCTACCCCAAAACATAAAAAAAGCGAAAAGGCAAAGTCAAATCAACCTCTTTCAGCATATTATCTTTGATAAGTAATTAGTTCACTAAGTAGGCATCAATTCTCCATATCTGTATCTGGTTCATCGGGGTCAAATTCCGTAAGGATATTTAGCATCTTTACTTGCGGTTGGTGTTCTCGGCAAATTTTCTGGAAAGTGGCTTCCATGTCCGCAAACGTTCATGATTGCGCTTCCATAAAAATATTTGCCGAACTTGCATATTCCAGTGGAGGTGGATCCACCACTTCTGATATCGGCGCGTCCGCCAGACTGGCCCGACAATCTTCTTCATCCATTGAGGGATCGTTATAAATAAATAGGCAGCGAGTTATCAGAATTAATTGTATTCTCCTTGGATAACTTAAGTAATTACAGTCACACGTTTTACATCTCAATTATTTCAACCTCTAATCTATTCCCGCCGTTTTCTACGTTTTTTTCTCAATATTAAACAAATGACAATCATATTCCATCTCGACTGTCAACCGACCATCAATATTGCTATGGCGCCTTTTTACAGTGACGTGCGGTAGGCGAGCAAAGAGTTCCGTCGGCCGCCGAGAGAAACCTCTTTATAATAAATATTTGCAAGGAGTTCCGCTCGCCCATTGCACGTGCTGTTTACAGTGCTCTGGCGCCGTCATATACATAAACAAAAACAGTAAGTGAACTAAAAACTATCGTGACGTCCACCAAACTTATAAATTTATCTTTGTTGTAGTATTCTTCAGTCAAGTCTTTCTGAGCGTCTGGTGGATGCGACGCGTGACCAAATTGCTGGTGTTTATTTGGCTCAACGTCACGCATTGCCATTCATTGAATTATCTTTAGACCTTTAGATTAGGGTCTGTGGATGATCCAATTGATTTTTATATAGTAGTAGTGTATGTTGTTTTAGCATATATAGTAGTATTCTTTTATATATCTGGCGTTGACATTATTTAGTGTAATCAAATTTTGAAACATAATATTTACCATCGTTATCAAATTTAAATTCCGTAAATGCTACTACACAAGAATCAAATTAAAAATGTTTCTACTACCTTATCTCATGTTTTCTCGAACCACTGCTAAACACTTTACATTAATCTTTTAAACGTATACAGATAAATAAATACATAAACACAAAACTGTAAAGCTAGCTCACAACCATTGATTTATCCAGGAACAAGGTGTTTCAATTACTTATGATTATACCTGTTTTGAAAGCCGTGGTGGCCTAGAGGTAGTGAGACCCGCCTTGCAATCGTGAGGTCGTGGGTTCAAATCCCGGTCCCGTACCAATGAGTTCTTTGGAATTTATGTATGAAATTTCACACCACTGGCTTTTTGGTGAGTTTTCCTTCACCAAAAAGCCAGTGGTGTGCATTTCATCGTGAGGCAACCTGCATACTCGTACGTCCCTAGAAGAAAGATGGCGTATGCGAATCCACCAACCCGCACTGGGCCAGCGTGGTCGATATGGCCCAATCACCCGTCGTGGGTAGGCCTAAGTCCTGCAGTGGACTGATAAAAGGCTGATACAGTACATACCTTTAACGTATATACCATTAACTGATTAATTTTATAGATACACAGGCTCACATGGCGTTACTTACGCATGCAAAAACGTCGCTCGCTTCCATAGTCAGACGTATAATCACACATAAATAATATATCTAAGACCTCATTATTTGATAAGGGTCAATCGCCTAGCTCTAGTGGTAATGATACCTGTCTTACAATCCTTAGGTCATGGGTTCAAATCCCGGTCCTATACAAATGAATGTGTACCTACTGAATTTCACACCCCTGGCTTTTCGGTGAAGGAAAACGTCATGTGGCAACTTGCATGCGTCCGTAGAAGAAGTCCCATGATATGTGTGAATTCACTAACCCGCACGCGGCCGGTGTGATGGATATGGCCCAATCATCCTTGGTGCTTGGCTTACGTCGTGCAGTGGACTATTAAAATGCTGGTACAGTACAACACGACATACCGCACTGTTTCGTTTGATTTACGTACCAGCAGATGCAATACTATCGGTACCACGTTCCAAACTGATGACCGCAAAACCGCGCAATTTAAACCCGCCCTGTTTCATGTTAATGATAAAATATTTGATATCTCGACCCGAACAGTACAGGCTATAAATAAACATAATTGAAATAACCACGACAGTAATTATTTATTGAATGTATAAATATATTTTTGGTCATAATTTTAATATATTTACCTGGCACCATATAGCATAGTTGGCCTTTTAATCATCATCATCATCATCATCATTTCAGCCATAGGACGTCCACTGCTGGACATAGGCCTCCCCTAATGATTTCCAATAAGACCGGTTGATAGCGGTTTGCATCCAGCGCGATCCTGCGGTCCTAATAAGGTCATCCGTCTACCTTGTGGGTGGACGTCCTACTCTGCGCTTGCCGGTACGTGGTCTCCACTCGAGAACTTTTGACCCCATCGGTCATCAGTTCTCCGCGCTATGTGCCTTGCCCATTGCCACTTCAACTTGCCAATCCGCTGGGCTATGTCGGTAACCTTGGTTCTTCTACGGATCTCCTCATTCCTGATTCGATCTCGCAGAGAAACTTCGAGCATAGCCCTCTCCATGGCTCGTTCGGCTACTTGGAGCTTACTGATAAGGCCCATAGTGAGAGACCACGTTTCTGTGCCATAAGTCATCACTGGCAACACACACTGGTCGAAAACTTTCAACTTGAGGCACTAAGGTATGTCGGACGAGAAGACGTTACGCAATTTTCCAAACGCTGCCCAACCGAGTTGGATTCGGCGATTGGCCTCTTTCTTGAAGTCGGACCTGCCTAACTGGACTACTTGTCCTAGGTAGACGTACGAGTCAACGACTTCAAGAACCGAGTTCCCAACTGAAATAGGGGTGGGTACAACATGAGAATTACACATGACCTTTGGCCTTTTAATGACCCATTGAAATAGGCCTTACAGCAGTATAAGCCTTATCTACCACGCTACTGGTCCAGTGCCATACGTAGAACATAATTATAGATTAATTTAAATCCATCAACATAATTAAGTACTCGAACCTATCCAAAAGGAGTCGACACGCCTAAGCAGCTAAGTCTGCTAAGTCAGTGGGGGGTGAAGAAACACACACAAACCAAAATATAAGCAAGTTTACACGCACACAAATGTAATTAACTAACACTTGCTGAAAATTAACGCAACACAAGCGCAACCAGACCGATATATTTATATAAAGAGCATGACCGCCGGTCGCGTACTTTTGGCAGAGGGGTACGCTTTGCAGTGTCGACTCCTTTTGGTTAGGTACTTAATGATCAACATCATCACTTTTGGAGATAGGCCTCCTTTTGTTTATGCTATTAATTGCATTAATTCGTGACTACGTAAAAATATCCACCTCTATCAAATAGGCCTGTTCATATTTCTATGTAACGGATATTTTTAAACGAAATTTTACAAAAAGATTGTTTTTTGGTTTATATTGATGTGATTACAATTAGCTTAGCTAAAATTTAACGATGTTTTTTAATATGTTTCAGTTATATTAAATTAAACCAGATAAAACTACAACAAAATACTTCGAATAAGATCCACGCGATGCAACAACAAAATTCAAAGAATATCTTCAAAATAATTTCAACTCTATCAAACTGATCTCATCACATCAAAGTAATCTCTATTACAAACTATCTTTAAGTAAATCTATTAACAAAATAGTGAAAAGCGAACTTGTAAGCTGTACACGAATTAAGGCAGTCATGAAAGACATATCGGGCCACCAATCTTCATTGAAACTTTAGCGGGAGTTTTCCACCCCAGGGACGTAATGTGGGGGGACTTCTGAGGAGAGCATATTGCTTAGAGACGTAGCGTGTTTATACATTTAGCGCATTTCGAATTTAAGCACATGTCGTCCAGTAATTGATAATAAAAAAAAATGCGAATATGTAAGCTGTATACAAATTAAGGCGGTCATGAAGGACATATTGGGCCACCAATCTTCATTGAAACTTTAGCCAGATTCTACCCTAGGGACGTAATATGGGGTCTTTTGAGAATAGTATTTGACTTAGAGATGCAGCGCCTGTACACGTTCAGTGCGTCTTCTGCGACAAACTCAAACTTCAAAACTCAAAATAAAATCAGCTGTTCCATACATATTGTCACGGGCGGAGATATTTTTCTATGAAACACCATTTTTTTTGAGTTTTGACAATAGTTGCTGAACTAAAGTTGTTAGTTTTGATGTACAGAATAAGCCCCTAAAACGATGCCAATTGATTAAAAATAACCCTGTATACAATAATACGTTACTTTAAATCCGCGAATCAATAATACATTGTACGTAATGAGACACCTTGTTTGTACTTTTATTAGGATAATGTTAAATCAATAAAGTAATTTCATTAAGAAATTGGCAAATGCATATTATGTATTGTGTACGACGCCGGTGTACATTTTGAAAAATGTCAATGTCACTCTGACACAGCGGTCTATTAATTTTAAGCACGGGTAACACCGATTCTTTCTTTCTCTTCGTCTCGACATTTTGTGAAGTACGGATGCAATTTTTTTGTAATACGTATTGTAAAATCGTTAATGAACTAGTAAATTCAGTGAAAAGGAAGTTTTTTATTCAACATCAGGACGTATTACTCAAGAAGCTAATAGATATTATTATTAGTTCTAAAGGCGCATCTCCATGTAAGTATCTCTTGGGAAAATATATGTTTATACAGGGTGGCAAGAAAAGCGATGGGTACTTATTGTATCGAAGTTTCGGTTTTGAAGACTACGAAAGCTTTCCGCAAATGATTAGTATACAAATCGGGACTTAACTATTATCTCTCAAGAGCAGAGTTAATTTTGCATAAAATCCGGCTTTGCTATGTGCCCGAGAAACAAAAATCTTAGCCAAAAAGCCTCTGAAGAAAATCGTGGGCGTAAAGATTGATTTATTTAAACATATTTTTATGTTTAAATGAAAATGAATGTTTGATGAAATGCATTTAAACTCAAAATGCGATCAATACATATTTTCTTTCAATAATAAGTTTCTAAAACAAACAGATTATTTTAAACTGAAACAATTTTCACATGATTTTTGCAACAAAAAACAAAACAACAACAAACCTTAACTTAGAGCATGTTATGCGCATCTTACACACCTTGCACACGATCTCTGATCACAAACCATATTATTATATCTTCATTGGTTTTATTGGTTGCGTTGCTTTGTTCTTTAAAAAAGTTTCGATACAAAAAAGATCGTGTTTAATAGTAGGTACAAATAAATTAATGTTCTTACCTATGAAACCTCATTATTTTAGTCTATGGCCGATTGCCATGGCGCACGCATAGGAAAACTAGTTATTTTTTTCCCGCCATTTCGAAACATTTTTCACAACTCGTTTTCACTGTTGAAAATATTATTATATCTTCTTTGCCCAAACTAAGCAAAGTAACTATAAAAAAGTGACGTCAATCAGTCGTTCTAAACCTACTAAAATATAAAACCTGAAGTTCCTCTGTTTTTTTACTAAAGCCAAAGCCCAAGTTCCAAAGCCGCGACCGCGAAATTCGTATAATTTTACAGGAGTCAAACAAAAACTTTGGAAAAGACACTGTTATTGTATTATCTATCAGCCGTAGGGCTTCCATTGCTGGACATAGGCCTCTCCAATGAAGCGGCCTGCATCCAGCGCTTTCCTGTGATCTCTATTATGTCGTCAGTTTACCTAGTCGGTGGACGTCCTACGCTGCGCTTGCTGATCCGTGGTTTCCATTCGAGAACTTTACGGCCCCACGGGCGATCCGTTCTTCGAACTAAGTGGCCTGTCCAATGCCACTTTAATTTGCTAATCCGCTGGGCTATGTCGGTAACTTTACTTCCTCTATACTCCACATTAGTACTTGTACTATTATAATTTTGATTGTTAAAAACACATTATTATAATAAATAGTCACTCTATCTTTAAGCAAGTACAGTGGCTTCTCCAAAGTTTTTTTTTGTCTGCTGTAAAATTATACGAATGTAGCGTTCAGTAGCGCTGGTAGCGTAGTTTGATTAGGTGGTTGTCAGCAATCACTGAAGTTAAGTAAGTCACTGAAGGCAGTGTTTTGATGGGTGACCGCAGGTCGCATTATCTACTGGGCGCTACCGTGTCCAGTATGACACGTTAAATTTGAAGTCCCGGTTGTTAAAGCTATTTAGCCATGTCAGACGCCTTCAAGTGGCTTAAAAAATCTGACGCTAGGGCTAGACACCCGGTTTATTCGAATTTACTTACCTTGTGTTCACCCCAATATAGAACCAAGTCAATACCTTTTATATTCCACTCCCTTGAGGCACAACTTCCCACCGCAAATATCCCAAAGCCAGAACTAAAACTGAACAAAAACGCAGAACTTTTCGTTTGAGTTTTATCAACAGTGAAGCACAAACTATAAGCCCGCAGAGAGGCAACTGCAACAAGTGTCATTAGTAAAAGAAAAACAGAAGCTCGACCGGAATCTAGTTTATGGTTCAAATTCTGAATGCGTCGTTATGTATAAGACTTATGAATTAACTTAGGATCGTTCTTATGAGGACGCCTGTTAATGCCACTAGTTTTTAAGTTTTTTCTCTCATATGTTATTTGTCTGGTATGACAGCAATCATCATCTGTCTATATACAGGGTTATTTCTAATCAATTAGCATCCTTTTAGGGGCTTATTCTGTACATCAAAACTAACAACTTTTGTTCTACGATTTTTGTCAAAACTAAAAAAAATCAGCTGTTTCATGGATACCAATTTTTTTTTGAGTTTTGACAAAAGTCGTAGAACAAAAGTTGTTAGTTTTGATGTACAGAATAAGTCCCTAAAAGGATGCTAATTGATTAGAAATAACCCTGTATATATAATAATTTAGAGAAGAGAGAATAGAAAATAGTAAAGTCTTTGGATGATTCAATAAGAAGGGTCGGCTGCATGCTCTTTCATCTTCGAAATATGAACAAATGCTTAGTTTCTTCGCCATTTTGCTGAGCACTAATGTGTTAATGTTTCAAGAGTAGTTCAAAATTAAAGTCTGCCTCGGTGGCTCAGTGGTTAGTGACCCTAACTTCCGAGTCAAAGAGGCGTGGGTTCGATCACCACCCAGGTCAAATATTTGTGTGATGAACATAAGTGTTTGCTCTGTGTCTGGGTGTTATTTAGTTACTATCTATATAAGTATGTATTTAAAAATAAGTATATGTAGTATATCAGGGGTCAGAGACCGTGTGTAAGATGTCCCAAAATATTTATTTATTTATAAAAAAAAAATTATTTATAATTTTGAAGTTTAAACGTATTGTGCTATTTATTTTTATTCGTTTATTTCGTTTAGAGAAATGGTTTTAAAATATAAAATTACATTTATATGAATTGAAGTTATGTTATTTCAAAAATAAATAATTTTCATACGAATTTCTAAAAAAAAACTACACCTAACTTAGAGCACGTTACGTGAACGTTTTCATAGATAATCAATTTGCTGGAACGTTTTTTGACAGCTTCCTTGAATTAAAAATACGTATAAGATTCACATAGGTTAGTCCGGTTCTGTCCTTGGCGGCCGAATCAGGGTGCAGAGCTTTAGTAACTTGTCATTTGGATTAATCTCTCTGTACGTTATTTTATCTGTAACCGTCGGCTTAACGAGCTAAATGTATTAGTGAGATAGTGGGAAAGAGATGGATGGGAGGCTTGGAGATTTATTTCGAAAGCTGGAAGTCAGATTGTTCCTTATCCAGCAGGCGAATACTTCGTAGGCCTAAACACAGATTAGATAATAGTTATTTAATTCGATTTGTGGGTGATTGCAATTTCCTTAACAATCATCATAATCATCAGGCATAAGACGTCTACTGCTGGACATAAGCCTCGCCTATGGATTTCCAATAAGCCCCGTTGGAAGCAACCTGCATCGTGCGCGTTCCTGCGGTCTTAATAATATCGTCGGTTCATCTAGTCGGTGGACGTCCTACGCTGCGCTTGCCGGTGCGTAGTCTCCATTCAAGAACTTTACTGTCGATTATGACTGACTGATCTGACTAGAATTTTACTCTCTGATAATTTTATGAATATATTTTAAGTGTTTTATTTTTTATTATAAATTTGCAAAAATGTAAAACTAAAACAAAATTTGTCTAGTTGTAATATCTCTTGCTACACATCATCATCTGTACGATAATAAGCTTCGCTCTAGGGAAGGCTATCCATCAAAACACAGGTGTGAACTCACCTAGTTTGCATGGCTATGGCTACACTATCCATGTTTGTACAAAGTTTTGAAATAAATTGATAAATAAAAATCTTTAACAATACTCTAAGATGATGTTGTGGTCGTTGATATGACCAACTTACCAACTCAGAAACGAAAAAAGTTACCATCAATGTCTTTTTCGTACATTGTGGCATTTCCATCTGAACGCTATCATTAGCGCTCAGTTGGAAATGCCACCTGCGCCCACTCATTCAAAAACTAGCCTTGCCGAACGTTACTAACTTTGGTAATCGTAAACAAACATCAAACTACGCCATGAACGCCACAAACGATAAAAAAAGTAAATAGATACATAGCAATTGAATATAACCTTCTTTTAAAAAATCTAATAAATATATCTGATGCTATATTCTATTCTAGCTCGTTTTTGCTATTTTTCAAACTATAATCACGTCAAAAGTAAGCGGTAAGTAGATACGAAAAAATACTAATAAATTCTAAAACAATACGACCTAAAGAAAACGAAACGAAATGAAACTTATTATTTATTCAAAATAAGTTTTACAGACCATTTATTTATCCAAGGTCGTTTACAAATTCGTCTGAAGAGGATTTATTCAATAGACGAGCAATGGAATATTTTAAACTAAAACTAAAGAAAAACAGTTCTTCGTTTGTTTCTCCTAACTTATAATTTAAATGTAAAAGAGAAAATTATTTGATATTTTATCTTACTTTATCACAAGTTAAAGTAATTTAAAACAAAGTCTAGGCCATAAACATGGTGCTTAAAATAAACTTAGTTAATACTACCACTGTAGCGTGCATAACTTAGTAAATACCATAGAGATCTAGGGATGCTTATTTTTGACCAAGCACGTGAGACACTTGTAATAATAGTTATTATGTTGTTTTTACATACACAATGTAACCGGGAGGACTTTGAGAGATGCTCATCATTAAGGACAACTTTTACTATAACACCAATACCATTTATTAATATAATATGTATACATGAAAAACTTGTAACTAAAAAAACCTTTCAGAACAAAATGACGGCTTTTTTGTTTTCAGAAAGATAATTATAATTTGAAGCATTTTAAAGTCGTGATGAATGCGTAACTTCTGTTCTATTTCATCTCCAATCACAACATCACTTACCATCTGGCAAATTGGGGATCAAGCGCAGACTTATGTAGGTATATGCGATAAAAAAACCGGACAAGTGCAAGTCAGGCTCGCACACCGAGGGTTCCGTAAAAATCCAGAAAATTTCACAAAATTGGGAAGAACGTTGTTAAAATACCTATACTCATCATCATCATCGAAAAAAGTTTTTTTTCTAATATAACTGAGAAGTTTTTCCTTTACACAACTGTAAAAGATCATACTCGTAGATATACGTATACAGTTTAAATTTCAACTCGATATCTTTACGTGTTTCCGAGATAAAGAGTATGTCAAACACACAGACGGACAGACGGACAACAATGTGATCCTATAAGGGTTCCGTTTTTTTTCCTTTTGAGGTACGGAACACTAAAAACATAGCATCCCGCTAGAGTCAAGCGCGAAATAAATCCAACCATCACCACAACTCGATGAGACGAGACTCGAGACGACATGACCTATCTCGCAATATCTGTTGTCAGAACTTTAGCATAGGCCTAAGTTTAGAGTGGCTGGGTGTGGAGCACCTGATGTCTTATATTAGATGCCTGGAGGTGACAGCCAGTCTTAAATTTTCGATTAAAATTTAAGGCCCTTCTTAAATAGAGACGCCTCTATGGAGAAATTCGATATAAAATAAATGGCTGTTTTAAAGTTTTAGATGATGGGGATTTTAGTTAGTTTATTTTGTGCTACATGCTTTTAAAATGAATTTATTATAAGCTGAAATTATGAGTTAGGTGTGTTCGTACTTGTTGAGAGGTCCTTAATATTTGCCATTTAAATTTAATTTGGTTTTTATATTTTAGTTAAGTTTGCATGCTAGAGTTTTATTAATTAAATATGTTAAGAACCGTAAGAAGAAGATATAGCCGTCTAGTGGATAGCCGTGGTGGTCTAGAGGAAGTGACACCCGCCTTACAATAGTGAGGTCGTGGATTCAAATCCTGGTTCCGTACCAATGAGTTCTTTGGAATTTATGTACGGAATTACACACCACTTTTGGCGAAGGAAAAACATCGTGAGGCTAGTTGCATAATATGTCCATTGAAAAAAATTAATGGCGTATGTGAATTCACCACTACGCTGGGCCAGCGTGGTGGATATGGCCTAATCACCCTTCGTGGGTAGGCCTACGTCCTGCAGTGGACTGTTAAAAAGGCTGATACAGTACAGTACATGTATATTCACCAACCCGCACTGGGCTAGCGTGGTGGATATGTCCCAATCACCCTTCGTAGGTAGGCCTACGTCTTACAGTGGACTATTAAAAAGACTGATGCAGCAAAGTACAGGTTACGAACAAATATGTTAAAGTTTTCAGTGAGTAAAATAAAAACGCATTTTTAGTTTTATTCTATTTATTATGTACGTAGAAGCCGTGATGGTCTAGTGGTGGTAACACCCGACCTGCAATCGTGAGGTCGAGGGTTCAAATCCCGATCCCGTATCAATGAGTTCCTTTGGAACGTATGTACGGAATTTCACATCATTGGCTTTTCGGTGAAGGAAAACATCGTGAGGCAACCTGCATACGTCCGTAGAAGAAATTCGATGGGGTATTTGAATCCACCAACCCGCACTGGGCCAGCATGGTGGATATGGCCCAATTACCCTTCATGGGTAGGCCTACGTCCTGCAGTGGACTATTAAAAAGGCTGGTACAGTACAGTACAGTACGTACTGGTAGTAAATAGTTTTCATAACAGCAGATCTTGCATATAGATAGACTCGCTCTCGACCGATTTGGTTTATACTTGCAAGTCTTGTTAGGATTTAGATATTAAAGAAATATTATCGAAATTGGCTGATAAATAGCGCGTCAGTAAATTGCCCCTCTTTTTGTAGGAAATACCACCTCTATCAAAATCGCCGACGACTAAAAATTCTATTAAATAATTATTATTCGTAAAAAATGGCATGACCGACTACAACCGTGTACAGAATTCGCGAATATTTCGCTCGGATCGATGTAGCATTATTCACATTATTGTTGATTTATCAAAAATGGCTCAGCCGATTTCGATAAAATTTAAATAGAACCAATGTCAAAGTATATTCTTTCCAATTAAAAAAAATATTGAAATCGGACGACTATGTAAAAAGTTATGCGTGGTTACACATTTCCAAAAAAAAAAAAACTAATTATACGCGTCGAATTGAGTACCCCCTCCGTTTCGTCGGTCAATTAAAGAACCTGTGATCCAAGTTTCGTTTAGATTCGTTGAAAAATGCGACTTGTAGACGAAAACCAACGTCTAGACAGATGAAAGCAAAATCACCGTGCTAAAACGGAGATGTTCGCTTTCGCTCGATCAAAAAGTTGGCAGGGTGGTGGATATGACCCAATCGCCTTAGTGCGTAATTGTTTATACCTATTTAAGCAGTAGAATACTAAAAATCTGGTATAGTGCGTGCCACCATAGATGAGACTTGACGAGCGACAATGGTGGGGGATCTTGCGCAGGTACAGTCGCTTACAAACAAATTATCCAGTATTTGTATACTATTAAACGTTTTATAAACGTTTTTTTATTTATTTGCAAATCTATTATCCAGAATTTGTATATTTATTACAAACCAAAGTGGTTTCTCAAGTCTCAACTTTGGTGGCACATAGTATATGTGGTCGTCACGGACGATTTACTGTATTTTACCGGGTGGCATTTTCTAACTGAGCGCTGCCGTAGCTCGGATGACACGTTAAATTGTAGGTCCCGGTTGTTTTAACCGTTTAGCCATGTCAGAGGCCTTCAGGCGGCCTAAATACTCTGATACCAGGGCTAGCCTCCCGGCCTACATGAACTTACTTACTAAGTAAGTAAGTAAGTTCGTATAGGCCGGGTAGCTAGCTTCCTACTTACTTACTTACTATTATCAATATATTATTAGACATAATCTAATGAATTAATCAATCTATTATAAGACGGTCGTTTGAATTTTAGCGCCAAATATTTAAATTATAAACTAGTTCAAAGTGGCGCTAGTGATAAGTAACTTTGCTTTGTCGTTCCTGTCGACGTACATTCATAAAACAATTTAAATTACAATCTCATTTAAAAAAAATAATAATTAAACCTATAGAACTTTGAAGTGGTAAATAACTTATGAATAAAACATTAATATTAATTTATTTTAGGTGAAACTTGTGTGAAAATAATAATTACATAAGCTAATGACAAGACAAGGGCTTCATCATCGCCAAAATATTGCGTAAGTTGAAACGTAAGCTGATTGTAAAACTTAATTTAAAAAAAAAAGAGGAATGTCAGATTATTGTTTTGAGCTTGGAAAATAACTTCTTAATTTTGGTTGTAATCGTTCCATTTTTAGTATTTAATCAATAAATTGTAATTAATGGTTTCTATTTGTATTATTTAGGTTCCTGTCGCCGAAATATACAAACCGTACAAAAACATAAAAAAAAAACAATTCTAATTTATAACTGCTAAATAAATTTCAGGCGGAGCAAATGTTTCGTTTTTTGCATTTAACTTGCGCGAAGAAAATAAATCCACAAGAGCTGAACTGGTCTGAGAGACTCCATAAATCGTTTTGGCTGGTAAAGTATTACTATAATTTATTCCTTTTGTTAGAATGGTCGATAGTTTTGGCGAAACTTTGGAGAATAAAATAAAATTCAGTTACTTAGTCGCCGGAAAACGGTTTATTACCAGTGTTAATAGAGGGGCTGCTTTACAACGTGTTTTTTAATAACCTGTATGTACCCTTAGTATTATGTGTAAGGGTAAGTAATGTACACTAATAGATAATTTTGTACCCTTACTTATGACCCAAAATTATTATGAACTAAAATGGGTACAGATAAAGTAACATGTTGTTTATAGCATGTAATACTGTTTTTCAAAATGTCAACGTATAAAAATAGGTATAGTCAAGATTTCGGGAGCGTCGCGGTGGTGTTTTTGATTAACACTATCAATAAAAAGTACGACTGATTTTGAAGTAATTCACTTTATATTATCTAATCTAATCCTGACCTAAAAGACTGAGTTGGAAGTCTGTTCCCGACCGTGAGCCGTGGTGGATTAGAGGTAGTGACACCCGCCTTACAATCGTGAGGTCGTGGGTTCATATCCCGGTCCCGTACCAATGAGTTCTTTGGAATTTATGTACGGAATCTAACATCACAGGCTTTTCGGTGAAGGAAAACATCGTGAGGCAACCTGCATATGTCCGTAGAAGAAATTCGATGGCGTATGTGAATCCACCAACCCACACCGGGCCAGCGTGGTGGATATGACCCAATCACCCTTCGTGGGTAGGCCTACGTCCTGCAGTGGAGTATTAAAAAAAGGTTGATACACAACTAAACCCTGTTATTCCGCATCGTAGGACATAGAAGAACTCTTCTCGAAATGGGCGTACCAAAACATCTCGTACACCTTCTAAGACGTCTATATGAAGAAGGTACTGCATCAGTACGTACAGATAACGTTCTATCTGGCAACTTTCATACTAGTGCTGGGGTCCGTCAAGGGTGCATAATATCACCTCTCTTGTTCAATATATACACTGAAATCATAATGCGCATCACCCTGGAAGATTGGACGGATGGGGTCACTGTTGGTGGCTATAGAATTGCGAACTTGCGGTATGCAGATGATACCACACTTTTTGCTACTAGTGCACGCCATATGGAAGAGCTGCTTCTTAAAATGGAACAAGTGAGCCTTGCATTCGGGTTAAAGATCAATCGCAGTAAAACCAAGGTGATGATTGTGAACCGAACGAATGACAACTTGTCGGAAGTAACTCGGATTGCAAATTGTGAAGTAGTCCAATCGTATACATATCTTGGAGCTTCGATCTCCTGCCAGGGCGGTTGTATTGACGAGATCAAAAGGCGTATGGCGATCACTAGAACCGCCATGGATAAAATGAAGAAAATATGGAGGAACAGGAACATCACCAAAACCACGAAGATCAGACTCGTGCAAACACTAATTTTACCCATATTTTTGTACGCCTCTGAGACGTGGACGTTACGAGAAATCGAAAAGAAGAAAGTAGATGCGCTAGAGATGTGGTGCTGGAGAAGAATGCTTGGGGTATCGTGGACTGAATTTCGTACCAATGTCTCGATACTACAAGAACTCGGCATCAAGCAGCGTCTATCATCCGTAGTACAGTCTCGAATACTCGCTTACTTCGGACACGTATCACGGCGAGGTAGTCAGTCCATAGAGCGTCTTGTCGTCCAGGGCAAAGTTGAGGGCACAAGACCACGCGGAAGGTCGTCCATGAGATGGACCGATCAGATCAAGTCTGCTGTGGGCGGGCCCGTGCAAGAATGTGCCAGATTGACGTCCAATAGAGAGAGATGGCGAGACATCGTGCGCATTACATCTGCCCATACCAACAATAATACTGCGTGATGACCACGACCGTTCTGTCAAGAGCGCAACGATCAAGAAGAAGACACAACTAAGGATATTTAGATTATTGGTTGAGAATACTTAAGCACAATCAAGCTGAAATATAAAGAGACACAATAGACATCTAAATATTAAATATTTGCTCAAAACCATACTAGCGTTATTCTAATTAATGCAAAACAGTGTACAGCGCCAGCGAATGCAATATTTCACTCTCATTCAGTGAAAAACAATCCACTAAAGTGCTACAGAACAAAACCAAACAATTTGACGCATTCCTTTTTCAGGGTTCGCATTTCAAAAAACAATACAAAGCGAGCTCGTGTGAAAGCAACTTTAGTGGCAGCCCTGTACAGGCTAGGTTCTTGTAAAGGTTAGTGCGCACTAGAGGTGATTCATTCGATGAAACGATAGTGAGTATAAGGAAAATAAATTGTAAGTGAATTCAAATATCCCTAGCAATGAGGTAACGCAGCCAGTCTGATGGGGACATTTGGGTGCGGGATGGCTCGCGACGGACCGCATCGTAGGACATAGAATAAGTCGACTTTGGTTACGACACGTAATAATCATGTTAGTATTAAAGGAGATGTCCACAAAATGTATGGAGGCTGGTATAATAATAATCAAAAATTCGAACCACAACACTCGTTACATTTCGAGAAAGTTCATATTTTCCTGAGTCTATTACTACTGTTAAAAGCAAAAAAGAGCCCTCCGATTTTTTTAAAATTAATTTTGAATTTATTAGGATAAATAAATATATTTGGCTCAATAGGTAGTTTATTTCTATCAACCCTGATTAAGTAACCTTTAAATAGTTAAATAAAAGCATTTTTACCCATTAGACACACTTTTTAAGTGTTTTTTTGTCACATTGTACCTACTAACTGGTCACACTGGTAGGTTATAATTTTTAATTTTAGCAAATTAAGATATGAATATGGAAGAATCAGCTACGAATGCAAGTAAAATAACGATAAGAACACTTTATTATTTCTAAACTAGAAAAAATAATAAGCTGTATTGTTATTTTTCATACAATTTATTCTTCGCATTTAAAAAAAAATGGAGGGGTGAAATAATCTAAATTTAATATTTTTGGGAAGCCCATAAAACAAGCTTTCAAATGATGTATATATCATCTTGGTTCGATTTTTTTCTGAATAATATACCACTTGTGGACGTCACCTTTGACCTAATTGTCTGAGTGAATTCTACTAATATAATAAACTAGAAAGTTTGTGAGTATTTATGGATGCTTGTCTTGTAAGCAAAAACTACTGAACGGAATGAGATGAAATTTTTCAATAATAATGCTCATACATCAGAATGTTTTATGTAGTATTATTATAATTTTTTTTTCTTGTTATATAATTCATTACATCAGAATAACACATATGCAATAATTTATAAAGATATTGCGTTAAACGAAGTTCGCCGGGTCAGCTAATAAGTTCATAAAGCTAGGGTACCTATTCCTGGTGTTAGATTTTTCAAGCCACTTGAAAAGTAGGTATGACACATTTCAATGTCATTCGTAAATTTATATTCTTCATATGTGAAGGTGTTGAGCTAGTCCTTATGTAAGAGCATTTTCTTTTGAAGAGTCTTTGGACAAAATTTCTCTACTTGAATTTTTACCACTCTTAACGTGGTATATAGACAAATTGTCCTTTCGAAAATTTCCCCACTTACAGAAAAATGACGCATTTAATTGACATTTAATGCTGGTGTTTATTTGGCTCAATGCATAAGCATTTCCATTCAGCGTAACAATGCAGCCAGCATGCTGGGCACGCTGCCAACTGGCAGTGTCCTTAAGCATTTGGATTATCTTTAGACCTTCGAAGGTCTGTGGATGAGCCAATCGCTTTTTATGTAGTAGTAGTGTAGGTAGTTTTAGCATATAAAGTAGTTTTGTATTTTCCTCTTTTTTTAATTTGACATTGAAAATTGACATTTAAAGTGAATATAATGGGGTTTGCCCTTTGCCATGTAAAGGGTGCTGCTGCTGATAAAATGTCCAAATGTAACCTTAAATCTCTAGCATCAGAACCACTAAGCTTATTCGAATTCACTAACGAGTAGTTCCCCTGTATTGTGCACCGAGCTCTAATCCAACCACGACGGGCTCCAAACTTCACTTTTCATTTTTTGTCCGACACTAAGCCCGGCACAGATGTTGGACCCAACTTTAAATCTGGCCTGAAATATGTGCAAGTATAAAATAGTGTTTTGCAAAACAACAGTTTCGAAGTTCCCGCGTATTACAAGATTTATGGTCCGATAAAGCGTGGGAATTTATTGAGTTTGGAGCTTAATTTGAAACGGTTTAATTTACTATACAAATGAAACAATACATACACGTATAAGCAAAAATTTACTGCTGTGTGTATTGACAAGTGAGTTATTAATACGTATTTTTCATGTCTGTGTCTTATTTAAAACTATTGAAATATAACATTTTTTGCAAAACGGATCGGCAGGCTTCCATTCAGAGCGATCATCTGTGTTTTTGACCGTGAACCACCGGAGGAGGTATACAATTCGACGCGTACTTATGTATTTTTTTATGTATAACGATGCATAACTTTTTTCAAAGTGGTCCGATTTCAATATTTCTTTTTTTATTTGAAAGAATATACTTCGAAATTGGATCCATTTAAATTTTATCAAAATCAGCTAAGCCGTTTTTGATAAATCGACAAAAATGTGAAAAATGCTACATCGATCTGTGCGAAATATTCGCGAATTCTGTACACGGGTGAAGTCGGTCATAATTTTTGCAAAAAAAATCTTGTATACCTAACACACTTTTAAACTTATTATTTTTGTAAATAATGACAATACTACACTACTACTACATAGAAAGCAATTGGATCATCCACAGACCCTTGAAGGTCTAAAGATAATCCAAGTGCTCAAGCCCACTGCCAGTTGGAAAAACTTTTAAACTGAATCTTCATAAGTCTATATTTCGATTCGCTGTTGGCAGATTTCGTTCATATATGTAAATCTTGCTAGGATTTAGATGTTAATCAATACTGTCCTATATTATCAAAATCATTGAAAATTACGCGTAAAAGAGAAACAACATCAAAACTAACAAACATCCAAACAGTCGAAAGAAAATATCTAATGCCACAATTGAAGCAGGGACACTCCTCTCGCTCGAAAAACTATATAGGGATACATTATACATACTTACAGGGTTATCTGCTTGCCCAGTACTCCGGGTACGTCGGGGTTGGCCTCATAGTAGAATTGTTCATAACGATGGTCTGAATCACTTCCTTTCGGCTTAGTACATCAATTCGGGATAACCCTGTATTATTATCACTATTAGGCTTGGTTACATCAGTCTTTAGTCTGTGAAGCTGACTTAAACAGTGACTGCGAAATGTGTTGCACCAGTATTTATTTGGAGTCGTTAAAGTTATGAATGAAATGAAATGATCTCAGCATTAATGCTGAGATGAGCCCTTTTCGACATTTCTGTCATTTAACTCCTGTATTGTTTTACAATTTTGGTTTTATAATGTTTAATCTCTGTGTATTTTATGTCGAATAAATATTATTTCATAGTTAAAGTTATCAGGGTTACATGTCAAATGAGATCTTATTTACTTTAGATGCCTTATTTGACGCTTCTGACGGATGAAATTCACGTTAGCAATAGGATTAATCAGTGAAGTTAGGGCGGTTACGGTTACAGTTAAAGTTATGAAGTCATCTTAGAAATTATCAAATGGTGCACACTTATTTTCCCTAACCGTTACTTTAGCATGTTTGTTATTGCTAAAGTAACATGGTGCAAACAAGCCTTAGTATATAGACATTATTCTACCCGACAGAATCAGTGCAACAATATATTATCTTATTATAGTAATAGTAGCTAATTCCTGGTTTTTAGCAAGTTTTAAAATGATTAGAGAATTGAACCTTCTTACTGGAGGTAGAGGGTTCAAATTACCACAAAAGACAAAAGACCAAGTGGAACCTAATTTTAACTATTTTAACCTTCCAATTGGTAATTTTTACGTATGCGACCCGCATTGCGTTTTTTTTATTTTATTATTTTATGAATTTTAAGCTGTAAGTGTAATGTAGTTTTTATTTGAGTAACATTTAGCAATACTTCTATTACTTGTCATTCTTCTGTGGTTCGAATAGCCCAGCTGGATAACACTGTATATCACTATTAGTATACACAATATTTTACCCGACAGAATCAGTGCAACAATATGATAGCTCATTCCTTCTTATCGCGACAGTCGCTGCTAGAAGAGAGTTATGGCTTCACACCACATGACTAACGCAAGCTATCTGGGTGAGCTATTCGAAGTCTGTCACTTTAACAGCGTACTATGTTCTCAACTGCTTTAATTTTGTAGTACATGTTATACAGGGCTATTCAGGACGGGTGAACTAAACAGAATAGAGGTGATACATACCATCATTTTGAATAATTTTTACCAATAGTCCACCCCGACATTAAAATAACAGCAATTTTACGAATTGCATTGATTAACAGTTTTGTATAGGATTGTTGATTTATAGCTTTTTTTAATCAGCAAGAGGATTAGCTAGTTATAGTGGTTTAGGGTATAAAACGCGGTAAACTGAGGACCAATAGACGAACTTCTCAAACGAAGACCACAAACTGGCAAGTCTTACGTAGGATGTCTACAGATTAAGTGGACAGAGGGACTGATAAAAACCGCAAGATCACTAAATAAACGCGAATTTTGTATCTACTGATGTTATATATGATTGTCCATTATATTATTGAACATAGGCGTCATTGGAAAAAGCATAGTTTTATCAACTGGAATCCAGTTCAAGACGTTCCAACAAGATGTGTCACAAAAATAAAATAATAAAATCACACTACGAAACCCCGCAAATTGAAAACCTACGTAGTCTAAAATAACAAACAAAAGGAAACTGCTCAAAAAGTTACACCCCAGGTCACGTGCGAATTCTTTAACAAAGCCCATTATACTTCATACCCAACGTTCACTGCTTATATTTAAGCGTTGCGCCACAGTGTAACAACATCACAGTATACATATTCCAATACACAGTTTTCCATATTTTTTAATTTCTTGACAAAATTCTGGTCTATCAATAGGCATGACATGACGACTGGGTAAAAAAAATCATTATTATAATTCGTTTATTAAATTATTTTAAAAATATTAGACATTTATTTTTCTTTTGTCAATAAAAAAATAAATAAAATAGATCGTTCGTTCGTTCGTTTCAGCCATGACGTCCACTGCTGGACATAGGCCTTCCCTAAAGATCTCCAGATAGACCAGTTGGTAGCCGCTTGCATCCAGCGCGATCCTGTGGTCTTAATGAGGTCGTCCGTCCACCTTGTGGGTGGACGTCCTACGCTGCGCTTGCCGGTACGTGGTCTCCACTAGAGAACTTTTGTACCCCATCGGTCATCAGTCTTCCGAGCTATGTGCCCTGCCCATAGCCATTTCAACTTGCCAATCCGCTGGGCTATGTCGGTAACTTTGGTTCTTCTACGGATCTCCTCATATCACCCTTATTTCAGTTGGGAACTCGGTTCTTGAAGTCGTTGACTCGTACGTCTACCTAGGACAAGTAGTTCAGTTAGGTAGGTCCGACTTCAAGAAAGAGGCCAAACGCCGAATCCAACTCGGCTGGGCAGCGTTTGGAAAATTGCGTAACGTCTTCTCGTCCGACATACCTCAGTGCCTCAAGCCGAAAGTTTTCGACCAGTGTGTGTTGCCAGGAATTTTAATTTGGTATTTCTTCGTCAATTTTTTTTTAATTGACAAAAGAAAAATACTTACTTTAAGACCAAGGAGCATATTAACCATTGGAGAAAGTACGCCGGGCGGTCTCTCTCACGAACGATAGGCGCTTTAGATCACAAGCGACGGAATGTTCGTCAATGAACAAGTCACGCGCTCCCGTTTTAAATACGTAAAAAAATGCCGAATTGTACTGTAAAACGGTGTGGAAAGTGTTCCAAATCTTCAACTTACAATAAAAATGGGATATATTTTCACAGGTAAGTGATTTTCTACTCAAATTTATCAATTTTACAATTTTGCCAAACATTATTTCAAAATTCAATAAGTCAACCGCACCCGTTGATGTCTTTCATGTTGTCTCTTTCTAATACACTGTAACGTTCGTTAGCATTCCGTCTCGTTTGTTCTGATAGTGTTGTCCGTAGCATCGCATCGATGTATATCGACAACATTAAAGTCATAATATAAGCATTTAAGTAAATACATAATTATTTGATAATACGAAAGTGTTCTCAATTTCAAGAATAAGTAAGTCGGTTTGACATTTTATTTAAGAGTACTTGTTATTTGAAATAATTTTCTCTGTTGATTGTGTAAGTTTTGTAAGTAGGCAAATAGACACATTTTATTTCCATATTCATCTAGGAACCCTTATAATTTCGTCATGTCTGTCTGTCTGTCCGTCTGTATGTCACGCCCAGATAACAATTTCAGTTTTTCACCTATTCATATGAAATCAAAAATCAAATCTTTTCTTTTTAGACTCCCTTCCCATATAAGTGAAAGTGGGCACAAAACAATTTTTGTGTGATATGTAGGGTGGGGGTATCGTTAGACAGGACTAAAGATGTTTTAAAATAAAATATCCTAAATGTTTGTTTGTATTGTGTAAGACATACACAAAACTTATTCATTTCAAAAATCAGTAAATAAAACAATTCTCGGTTTGTCCGTCTGCCTGTCTGTCATATTTAAAATATTTATTTATATGAAGGAATATACAAGATCATGTAATAACTACAAATGGTACCTAAATAAAGTTCGTATGATAACAAAAAAATAAGTTTTTAAATAATAAATAATTTACCAACAGCAAGTCTTTTCAATTATTTATATGTACGACGACGTACCTAAATTTTAGCAGATTGCTTTATTTTTACAGTACTGTATTGATAAAGCCTGAAAAAAAACTGATGACCAATCAATAAAAATGTACCTATGTATGTAATAACTAATAAAATATATCTAATAATGTTTATTTTAAAATTGCACCCGTTACGTACGCAGTGCTTACCAATCCTTAGAAAACTGATAAGTCAAAAATATCGATATCGATATTTGGCTAGTAACATTTTTACTGTTGTCATTGCGTCATTTTGCCGTGAGCCAATTACAGCCAGCGGAGCTTACCTCTCCATCCGCTTAAAATCGGTGACCTATTGTTTCAACGAAAACAGGGCCCACGCGCTCTCCAGTCTCCTCCATGTTTAAGACTAGGGACGAAATTCACATAAATTTTCAAAATGCAGATTTTTCGATGATGTTTTTCTTAGCCATGTGATGCTGGGCGATTTAGTAAAATTAGAACTCGCTAATCGCCTATTAGATCAGTTAAAGTGGCAGTGGGCAGGGCACATAGTTCGAAGAACGGATGTCCGACAGAGCCTTATAGTTCTCGGATGGAGACGCAAGCGCAGCGACGTCCACTAGGTAGATTGACGATGTAATAAAGATCGTAGGAACATGCTAAATGCAGGCCGCTCCCATCTAGCCTTATTGGGAATTAATTGAGGAGGCCTGTGTCCAGCAGTGGACCTCCTACGGCTGATGGATAGATGGATAGAATGAAAAAAAAATTGTATCTCACACTTCGAGCAAATATCTACAGAGCCACAGTCTCTTAGTGAAAATAATAAAAAAATGTCCGAGCGCCGTCATTCATATCTACTTAAAAATATAAACATTAAATAATTCAATGTCCAATGTTCTTGAATTTCGACGTTATGTCACCTAATTAGTAATTGTAATTGAGCACTTTGGCATCGCGTGGCGTTGTAGTCGGCTTGCAATCACCTTACAACTAACTAAAAAGCCTGCCCACTATGTAGCTTGGGCAAGGTTTTGCCTCGGACACTTTTTATGCACGATTGCGACTCTATAGATATTTGCTCGATGATCTCACACCTATCTTTCTATCTAGACAGCTGTGTTGGACAACTGTATGAACTTATTGACTGTGGACTCAGCATTCTTTGTTCGGTTCCCGTGTCTGCGGACCGTTTTCCTTCAAGTCTTACATTTTCTAGACACGTAGGGGGCGTTTGCAACATGTTACGCCAGATTACGACGTGGTTTTTACTTCTTAGTTTTATTTTTGTTGCATTTGGAAATGGGTGTTTGCTGCAGTTGGTTTAATGTTTGAAACGTCGGTTTTGTATGAAAGTTTAGAAGTATAATTTTTTGATGGGGCTTGTTTGAACTGTGAGCGAAAAAGTGTGTTATGCCGTCAGTCAGTACAAACACCTTATTCAGAATCACTATCTATAGATAGTGATTCTGAATAAGGTGTTTTTGTTATCAAGCGTGCTAGAGAGAAAGGGCGGTTTCAGGTTAGAATCTTATACGCGCGTATAAGCTCGTTTTTGGAAGCGTGTAAGTGCGTCTTTTGGCACACACGCAACTCGTACGAGCATTGTCTGCAACATTAGTTCTTAAGTTTAAGCTGGTAAAACTAGAGATTTATATCTCATCTTTTCTTATCTGTGACAAGTACTTGACGATTTGTATTGAATTGTGAATTTGATATGTAATTATAATTGTAATTTGATATAAAATAAATGACCGAGATTACTTCACATTGTATAAAAAAACAAGTGTTTATTTAACTTTTTTGTATGTTGTCCACAGATTCAAAACGAGACCATTGCAACAAAACAGTAGAGATCTACGAGGACGTCTCGTCCCCGCCAGTCACGCCTGAGAACTTCGGCAGACCGCTTACTTGCACGTATAGGTGAAGTATTCCAATTGTTTTATAAAACCGTACTCCTTAACTGATATACATCGAAAACGGTACAACGGATAAACTTGATTTGTGGCATAATAGTAGACTGTATCATATGGGAGCAAAATAGTATTTTTACGGCGGGGGTGCTTTTTTGAATCCAGAGCGAACTGAGGGATTCTTTAGTAAGTAGAATCCTGAACGTAGCGAGGGATTCAAAGTACGTCGCCCGAGCCAAAAATATACCTATTTTGCGCCCGAGTGGTACACTCTATTTTTCATCACCTCTATGAGAAAATAAAAAGCGCCTCATATTTTACTATAATATTATTATTAAATAAAACGTAGAATAACAACTAAATCGAAATTAAATGGTATCTAATAAAACTTATTTTTACATTCTTTTCATTCATTTTCTTGGCGCTGAACACTAACATTACAAATACTTCCAAATTCAAAAAGTGCGCGGCAAAGATCATTCCGCCGCACTTATTTGTTCCAAATTCAAAAAGTGCGCGGAAAGACAATTCCGTCGCACTTATAAAGTTCTTTATAAAAAACACCTCCTTTGCACGCACTTAAAGGCGAACCAAGTAATCCTTTTCGAATAGATGTGATGAAAAATAGTTTAAAGTTTGGTGTGCCTACTTTTTATCCCCAAAAAATAAAAATGTTTGCACACTGGGATTTCTGTAAAATTTAAATGGCGATTCGGTTCATAATTGGCGAAATTATCGATGAACATACACAAAAAAATATATACAGACGAACATAGAACCTCCTCGGAGTTAAAAAACATATGGACCTCAACGAAACTTTTGCGCTGGAAAATATTCGTTGCTGGCTGACTTTAATTATTATTCGATGTGTTCCCAGGTTTCGAGCATTCCGGGGTTCACCAAAAGACTGGATTTTAAGGATACGATTCAAGAAGTTCAAGGTCGGCACGCTCATAAACGGGACCACGTGTCATAAAGGATATCTACAAGTAAGAAATCAGTTCTATTTCTCTTTTTTTTTGCTGTGCAGGAATATGGTTTATCAGAAATATTTTTATTTATTTATTTTATATCGTTCAATACGGCTTACAAGTAAAAAAACTAAGCAAAGAAAAAGGCTCTAGTCGCTCAAAATTACTCCCTGCCCGCTTGGGCAGGTTTGGGTTGACCTTGAGTTTTATTTTTTTTCAACTATTTTTTTAGTACCTATTTATAGTCAGTCAGTCATACCGGCCTGGTTTCACGCTTCTTAATTATTCGTCTTTGAAGTCATATACTTGCAGTAGTTATAGATAGTCCAAGTCTAAGACACAGTCAAGTACCTACTAGTAATGGTTCAGTAAAGCAGTGGAGCTTTTACTAGAAGCGTCTATGGAGTTAGTCATCCGGTGTAGTCACTTGAATGAAACGACAAAGAAAATTGTGAAACACAATCACAAATATGTTACGAGTATATCCTCCTTTGCGACGCATTGTCGGGTAACGTACAGATCAATTAAAAAACTCTTTCTTTTGGAAATTGATCGACACTAACTTAGTACTGCTGGGGCTCTATAATTGAATCAATAGAATGGCTGATCGTATGCGTAAATTATCACGAGACCGAGTAAGAGCAGGACCGAAAATTGAAAATTTATACTTGTTTGATGTAGCCGTGGTGGTCTAGAGGTAGTGACACCCGCCTTACAATCGTGAGGTCGTGGGTTCAAATCCCCGGTCCCGTACCAATGAGTTCTTTGGAATTTATGTACGAAATTTCACACCACTGGCTTTTCGGTGAAGGTAAACATTGTGAGGCAACCTACGTCCGTAGAAGAAATTCGATGGCGTATGTGAATCCACCAATCCGCACTAGGCCAGCGTGGTGGATATGGCCTAAACACCCTTCGTGGGTAGGCCTACGTCCTGCAGTGGAATATTAAAAAGGCTGGTACAGTACAGTACAGTACAGTTGAACGGGAGAGCATATTATGCGATTCTCTACGTTAGAAATAAGAATAACAATATTTAGTTTCAATAATAATTACTACATTACATATTATAACCTTAACGCTAAACATAATCAAATGTTGAAATGATTTTAACTACCGAAAATTGGTCTCTTGACCTACATAAACGCGGATTTACTTTCCCGAAATACGGAGTACAAGTGCAAAACTCAGCAAACAAAAAGGCTCCAGCCGCCCAACTACTTCCCGCTCAAACTGCGGGTTTTGTTTTTATTCGCGCACTTCCGGTCGCCCGGCGCGGCCACTTCCGCTTCCGGCGTAGCGAAAAACGAAACCGCGTTGATGTATTATAATGCATATTGTTTTATGGGAATGTAGCGAGTCTTGAAAGTGGGTAAAAGTTGGAAGAATTTTTATTTTTCATTTTATGTTGAACATAGCGTATGCAAATACAGCTAAACTTATTTTAAAGTCTATACTTCAAAAGTACTTAGGTACTTAAAAAAATAGAAATCTTCGTATCGTAAAAACAAAATTTGAGAATTTTGTCTTTTGCCATGGTATCCAAACAAATTTTCGGTGTCACTTTGAATAGACTGTTGCGGTAATTTACCATAAGCATAAGAATACCTTTCATTGGACTGAACCAATCTGCCAATGACTATGATTACAAATAGATATATTGTAAAAATTTTTGAAAGATAATATTTGTAACTAAATCTAGTTGGAAATTTCATCAAGTAGGTACGTAAATAATACAATGCACAAGAAAATGTCTAGTTGAAGTAGCAGTGGACAGGATACGTAATACGGAGGACTGACTAAAGGAAGAATCGTAAATTGGAGACCACGTGCTGGGAAGCGTAGCATGGAACGTCAACCCTCAAAGTGAACGGATAACTTAATGATGGCCGCAGGATCGCACTGGATGGAAGTCGCTAACAACTGGTCTTATTGGAGATCTATAGAGGAGGCTTATGTCCAGCAGTGTATCTACTTCGTATGCCTGTAACAACGACGACGACGAATTGAAATTCTTTTTTCATGAATTTGATCGAAAACATACAAGATTATAAGCCTACAAAAACTTTCTAACACGCGGACTCAAATCTTTCATAACGAAGAAATAGTAGCAACATTGCCTATTACCCAAAGACAAGTTGAAGGCTTGAACCCGAATAGATTGGCTTATTAAAACCTCATCACGTCGGAAACTCGTTCTATCCATAATCAGATCCAAATAGCCAGTTTGGTAACAAACTCCGATGATCCGGTATTTCCGGACACTTGTTTATGGGTGACGATACGACCGACGACACGATATTTCGTTTGAGTGATGAGAAGTGTTACCTTGTAATCGGCGACGTGTAAAAATTGACGTTGAATAGAGCAAATGGTAAAACATGTGCCTCGTAGTGTTTTTGTTTCCGATATATTTATCATAAAGAATCAAGTAATTTAAAAACCGCGTATCCTATCAGTGCAACCGGGAGTAAATTCGTGTATTACATAGTGAGCGCTCCCTCGCGAGTCAGTACGGGAACACAATTTACGGAGCTCAAAACGAGCAACTAACATATTTTTTAGGACACTATCCCTTGATTTTCTTGTGCATTGTATTATTTACGTACTTGATGAAATTTCCAACTAGATTTAGTTACAAATATTATCTTTCAAAAATTTTTACAATATATTTATTTGTAATCATAGTCATTGGCAGATTGGTTCAGTCCAATGAAAGGTGGAGACCTTTGCGGTAATTTACCATAAGCATAAGGAGTTATGCTTATGGTAAATTACCGCAACAGTCTATTCAAAGTGCCACCGAAAATTTGTTTGGATACCATGGCAAAAGACAAAATTCTCAAATTTTGTTTTTACGATACGAAGATTTCTATTTTTTTAAGTACCTAAGTACTTTTGAAGTATAGACTTTAAAATAAGTTTAGCTGTATTTGCATACGCTATGATCAACGTAAAATGAAAAATAAAAATACTTCCAACTATTACCCACTTTCAAGACCCGCTACATTCCTATAAAACAATATGCATCATAATACATCAACGCGGTTTCGTTTTTCGTTACGCCGGAAGCGGAAGTGGCCGCGCCGGGCGACCGGAAGTGCGCGAATAAAAACAAAACCCGCAGTTTGAGCGGGAAGTAGTTGGGCGGCTGGAGCCTTTTTGTTCGCTGAGTTTTGCACTTGTACTCCGTATTTCGGGAAAATAAAATCCGCGTTTATGTAGGTCAAGAGACCAATTTTCGGTAGTTAGAATCATATCATCATACGATTATGTTTAGCGTTAAGGTTATAATTATGTAATGTAGTAATTATTATTGAAACAAAATATTGTTATTTTTATTTCTAACGTAGAGATTCGCATAATATGCTCTCCCGTTCAACTGTACTGTACTGTACTGTACCAGCCTTTTTAATATTCCACTGCAGGACGTAGGCCTACCCACGAAGGGTGTTTAGGCCATATCCACCACGCTGGCCTAGTGCGGATTGGTGGATTCACATACGCCATCGAATTTCTTCTACGGACGTAGGTTGCCTCACAATGTTTTCCTTCACCGAAAAGCCAGTGGTGTGAAATTTCGTACATAAATTCCAAAGAACTCATTGGTACGGGACCGGGGATTTGAACCCACGACCTCACGATTGTAAGGCGGGTGTCACTACCTCTAGACCACCACCATGTATCGTTCATAACCAGCTTGATGGTATACGCTAGGTACCATCAAGCTGGTTATGAACGATACATTTACAAAAAAATAGAATAGAGTACCGTTATGTATATACCTTCTCGTAATCACTGTAATAGTAAAATGATCCGGTAATTATTCAACCATTGCATTTAGTTTTATAAACATCAAATTCAATTATGCCTATACAAAATTAACGAGTTGGGCACATAAAACGTTTAAAAACAAAGAAAAAATATTTCTCGTCTGACATATCACTAATCGTATCGTTGATCTCAGTCGTCGCTTGTAAGCAGTCAATCCGGTATTTCCGGTAATTACTCAGCTGAATTGGATCCGAAGTTAGCGAGTTCTTTCCGTCAGTTGTTCTCAAAAATTAATTAGTGGAATTGGGAAAGCGCGAGTCAATTACGAAGTTTGAGAGGTTAACGGGGTGATGCTGAGACGTGCAACTTATAAATGAGTTATTTCTTATCAGGTCGGTTCATTCATGAATTGAGTCTTACGTGGGGAGATAACGTCATCTAGGCTGTGTGACTATATTTTTTTTCTCAATAAAATGTACAAGTACCTACAGATTTTAACGTAGGTAGTTTCAGAAAATGTATGTTGCAGTTCTTAAACATATTTTTTTATAATATTTATAAACCTTGGTTTACTGGATTTACAGGGATATCCAGAACTGTTGAAATAAGCCGAAAGGAAACTCACACCATAATTATCAACAAGTTTCACTATGGGCCCAACTCCGAAATAAAAAAAATTGTTTCATGCATTTTGTCGATTCCGAGTTGCAATTCTGCATGGAACAGCTGATTTGTATTCTCGGATTACGGGTTGGCCCCATAAGTTGGAAATATTATATATGAAACAGTACCTATATTAAGCCCGATTACAGAGGCGCCCTCATCTAAAAAGCATAGTTCTGTTTCTTTGTCACTTAAGGCATTAGATAGAGAGAACGCTTTTTGCGTTGCTATTAAATTTACGCTGGCGCCTCTGTACTCTGGCTTATTATCTCATTATATACTAATATTTATATAAGATAGTATTAGTACATATAACCAAAAAAACACTAAATAGTCTTTGAATGTGGGTGTAAAAACTATTAAGCAACTTCTACTGGGAATAGAAACCCATATTGTTACAATAGAGCTAAAATAGAGATTTTGAAAAATGAAACAGTATCTTCATGAACATTAAGTAATGATGAATCCTTTTACGTGTACTTTTTTGTCATCAGATAGTAGACGGGAATGCGAAGACCGACGTATCAAACAGAAAGGAGCCAGGCCTCTTCTGCGGAGAAATCGAGCAGCCACAGACTTTCATCTCGGAAACCAACTTCGTGAAGATCGTCTTCCACGCCGACAACTTCACTGACCAGACCTACTTTAGTTTTGATTCAAGGTAAGAATCAACGGATGGCCGATGGGCCGTAAAGTTCTCGAATGGAGACCACGGACCAGCAAGCGCAGCGTAGGATGTCCACCGACCGAATAAAGATCGCAGGAACGCGCTAGGTTCAGGCCGCTTCCAACCGGCCTTATTGGAAATCCATGTGGGAGGCCTATGTCCAGCAGTGGACGTACGATAGATAAGATCATGCATATTAATACTCACTAATTATATTATAAATCCGAATTTTTATTTTGTTGGTTTATTGGTGTGTTCCTCCTTCACGAAGCAACGGATTGACTTGATTTTTGGCATGGATATAGCTTGAAAGACGGGAAGTGACAATGGCTACTTTTTATCCCGAAAAAATAAAAGTTTTCAATGGAAAAAGCACAGAAATTAAAATACCACACGGCCGAAGTCTTAGGCAAAACTAGTTCAGTTATTTATGATTTTGTTAAAAATAAAACTTACTCTTATTTTCAATTATATTAACGTACAAGAAAACATGAAATATTTTTTCTTATGCAGGTCAATAAAGCAATTCTTATTATGGATTTGTTTTTTACAGCTGTGCTAAAGTTGATTATGATTTTGAATAGTTTTAATGATAAGTATGCTAAATAAGGTTATGCTATCATTTTCGTTGCAGAGCTGAACAACAGTTTGAAGTATACTTGCGCTATGGACAGCATCCAGAGCTATATCCTAACAGAAGAGGAGAAGTTGTTGCAGGGTGAGTGTATCTTAACTCTATCCCCTATTCTGTATCAGCCTTTTGGCATCCCACTACTGAACATAGGCTTACTTATGAAAATCGATTCGATCATATCCGCCATTTTGTCTAGATTTCCACCATCACTGCCTTCCAGCGCGATCTTGCGGTCTTATACTATTAAAGTCTAATGTTTACATTTTTTACCGAATTCCAAAAAGCAAAGGGCCTATGTACTTCTGTATGTATTTTTATTGTGTATATTTATCGATATTTTTGCCAATTGTGAAATGATTTAAAATTTTTTTTTAGTTCGAAATGATATAGGTGGTCCCATTTAACATTGATTTGAACAAATTATGGGGGCCGTTCAAGTATTAGGTACGTAAGAAAGATAGGGGGGTGAGGGGTCTATCCTTTGATTATTTTTGATGATATGGGGAGTGGTATATGGTGATTACGTCAGCAATAGTTTATTATTCCCTGCTCATGAATCAATAAAAAAGCTAAAATGCATACAGGTAGAGATACCAATGTTTACGTAAGAATAGGAGGGGGGGTTTAACACGATTACATGTATATTATATGACTTTGTACATAACAACCAGGTTATGCATACAAAATCCCTTATCTATTATTTGGTGCCGTACAAATATAATACCAATATGTTACCAAATGCCTACAGGCCTGAATAAATTACGAGCCCATAGTAAACTAATCAAACAGCCGGAGAATCGATACAATAGCCCCGGGCGCTGTTACCGGGGTTTATGGCGATATTCCACAATGACTGGTTTTATAGGCGTTTGATTTATATATTCGATGATATATGGGCTAATTTTATATTTAAACTGGAATAAGCATACTTATACATTTATGTTTTTGATGGAATACTTACTAACCAAATGGTCTGTGGGTGAACTCCTCTGAGCTTGGCGATAGATTATTTATTTATTTGTTTATAGTCGAGCAGTGTATACTGATGTGCCTATATCAAGCAGAGCCGAATAAAATTAGTATTTATCTGTCAAAGATTTTTTTCCTTCCTTATTCAAAGGTCCAGTTTTTATAGCTCTTGCTGAGATTACATACTCAGGCAACCTATTCCAGTTGTAGACAACTCTATTACATAGGATTTGGTGTGCAATGTTGGTTTGTGATGGTGTAGGCATGGCGTCTGCTGTCGTGCATATTTTCGTTCAAGGTGTACATGTCGTGAATATGCAGAAGATTATAGAAGCCATTGAGAATCTTGAAGGTCTCAATCAGGTCTCCACGCAATAGTCGTTCTTCGAGGGTCGTGAGATGAAGAGCTTTTAACCTATTTTCATAGGTTTTGCGGTTTATTTGTGAATAGAATTTTTTAACTTTAGGTATAGCCACATTGCCATTACCCGTGTTTTCTACAGGATATGTGTTTTTACTAGGTACTACGATAATGTAGCGCATACAGCGTAGTTAGACGAGGTGTCTTTTGGCAATCACCGTATTTGTGCAACTTTCGGCATGGACAATCTTCTTCGTTTGTGACCGTGGATAGCATTTACAAATGAGCGCTGCTTCAGATGACACTTTGAATTGTGGGTTGTATACCAGTTATAGTTTTAAGGGTGTCATTAGTCAAAAACATTTATTTCCGTAGGAACACATATGGCAACACTTGGACACGTCGATGTAAACAGTATAGACTAGTAAAAAACAATCACGCAAACAGAAATAATAAATAAAATCAGCGGCTGTAGAAGGTATGCCAGCCTTCTTTAATAGTCCACTGCAGGACGTAGGTTTACTCATAAAGGGCCATAATTCACCATGCTGGCTTAGTGCTTGCTGGTGGATTCACATACGCCATCGAATTCCTTCTACGGACATATGCAGGTTGCCTGACGATGTTTTTCTTCATCGAATAGTTAGTGATGTGAAATTCTGTCCATAAGTTCCAAAGAAACTCATTGGCACGAGATCGCGATATGATCTTCACGATTGTAGAGCGGATGTTACTACTACTAGGTGGTCTTTTGTGAAAATTGAAAAAATTGAGTATCGATCTATTATTAAATTTTTGTTTTTGAAAGGCAATACGCCTACGCAAATCAAAGATGAGTTAGACTCTGTGTATGGGGACTCTGCACCATCATTTACCATAGTGAAATTTTAGGCAGTTCAATTTAAACGTGGCCTTAAGAGCTTGGGAGACGATGAACGTTCGGGACGTCCAAAAACTGCAACTGCTGACGATAACATTGCTAAATTTCACCAAATGGTGTTCGGCGACCGCCAAATTAAAGTGAAAGAGATAGCAGAGTTTATGAAAATCTCCAAAAAATGTGTTTGTCACATATTAAATCAAGATTTAGACATGAGAAAGCTGTCCGCGCGTTGGGTGCCGCATTTCCTCACGTTAGACCAAAAACGAGTTCAAATGAACATTTCCAACGTTCTGTTGGTGCAGTTTAGGCGCAATCAATCCGAGTTTGGGAGAAGTGCGTAGAGTTACAAGGAGACTATGTAGAAAAATAAATAAAAAAATCTTGTATCATTGTTAGGTCGTAAACTTTTCAGACCACTCACGTATTAGACTACCTTTGAGATACTTACACTTTAACTAAATGCCTACAGTTCTTCACAGTATTGTTGTTTTATGTATTCTAAGGAGATATATTCGAGCCATATTTCTCGTTCCCATATGTAAATATCTTAGCAAAGCAATAAACAAATCAGTCGCTCACATGACAATCGATACAAATAGCCCCGGGCTGTAAACCCGTACGTTACACAATGAAACTCCCGCCTTAAGGTGAGTATAGACTGCAACATTTTCTTGTAACAGAGAAACGAGTTGATCTATGATAAATGTTCTAATGTATCGATAATATTATGTTCTAATGTATCGATAATATTATGTTCTAGTGTAGCATTCGCTTTTCCTTTCGCGAACCAGAGGTCGAGCACGCTCGCCGTTTTGTTGACCGACGAACCACCGGAGGAGGTATACAATACGACGCGTATATATTTATTTTTATGTATAACCACGCATAACTATTTTTGTAGTAGTCCAATTTCAATAATTCTTTTTTATTGAAAAAAGTATACTTCGAAATTGGTCCCATTTAAAAATTGGCTGAACCATATTTGATAAATCAACAATAATGTGAAAAATGCTACATCGATCCGTGCATAATATTTGCGTTCTAGCGATGTGTTCCGGCTTCGCACAGGTGTATTATACATAATAAACTATAAACATTTATCTTGAATTACTCTATCTATTAAAACAAATTACATCTAAATCCGTTGCGTAATTTTAAAGATATAAGCATACATAGTATAAAACAAAGCGACTTTGTTTTATACTATGTAATGATTCTGTACACAAGTGAAGTCGGTCATGCTATTTTTTGCAAAACATAGTTATTATTACAGCAAATTTTTCAAACCATCGAGCGTATTGGTGTAACATTTCGTAGAGCGTTTGCACAAGCGTCGGCGATGCGCGGGTAGCGCCGAGCATTCGCAGGAACGTTACATTACATGGAAATCCATTGTACACTGAGCTATTACTTGTATTATGCCATCCGTAATAACGTTACAGTACGTACAAATACTCGAGAAAATGTTGTGTATACTCACCTTTACAATGCAAATAAAACTTTGAACAAGTAGGTACGTCATATGGGAATTGATTCTATAGCAACGTTGCGTTATATGTTAATGGAACTCGCTCTCTAGGCTTACTGCAAAATCCTTATAAAAATATATATATATATATATATATAGTTACGATGACACTGCGACATTGAGCTTGCCAAAAATCACGTCGATCCGTTGTTGCGTAAAAGAGTAAAAAATAAACCAACATACACACATGGGGATCTATAGTAAGGATGGCTGAACGAAGATACTATGACACAATTTGTTCGTACTCGTACTTAAAGATGATGATGTTTGTTAGTTCGTTGCAGTCATAGAACGTTCACTACTCGACATAATGACGTCTCCCCTATAAAACTCCAAAAATATCAGTTACAAGTATGGTTTGCTTCCAGCACGATCATTATTGTGGTGGTTGAATATTTAGGTGGGTACTTTCACTTTGCCCCACCAAACTGCCACCATTAATACTACCATGATACTCTAAACATGATAATTATGATTTTTATTTAGAGTGCTTTCCTAACTAAATTTTACCTAAAAGACTTAAAGCATTTCAAAAATCTGAAGCGAACGAAGGATTTGAACCTTTCTCTTCGGATCACTAGCTCGACCCTCTACCAAATTTTTGAAGTGTTTATCATTACCACCATCTTAAAACGTTTATCCTGAGTTCGCTTCAGATTCTTGAAATGCTTATCACAAAGGTAACTCTTTGATACTCTAAACATGTCAAAATAATAAAAAAATGTTAGCGTTCCACTTTCGAAGCCAATATTATATTATTCTAGTATTTTAACTGAGTATGTATAAATGTATACTCAGTTAGAAATACTTATCATAAAAATATAATCTTAAAAAGGTCTGAAATAGAAATCAGTTCTCTAGAGAACGTAAGTAATTTTAATTCAAACAACGAGATAGAAATACTTATTTTCAAACTAAATGAAATAACTTTCAAGGGAATTTTATTTCAATTCGCTAACAAATAGGTTTTTGTCTCTAGAGTGATCATGTTATTTTAATATTGCAAACAATAATAGTAAGGTTTTATTGAAAAACAAATAAAGCTAGATATTTTTTATGTTATTATCTAAACTAAACAAGGTGTTGAGCAAACGTGCACGGATTTTCAGATTAAAGAAAATATTATATAAATCAATGTGTGTTGTACTCGTATATATCCCTACTTTTATGTAGCTTCAAATTCCCCCATAAATTGTAACTTGTTCCATGCATAGAAAAACAGAAATTGAATGCAAAATGCCGGAGGCGTAGGGACATGCCCTTTGAATCGAGTTTATTAAGGACATGAACGAAACGAATTTCGTACCATCTGAGAATTTATTTTGCAATTACTTTTACATAATTATGAGAAAACGCTCCTAAATAAATATGAAATACGGATGTTATTAGAATTTATAAGCCGCCTTTGACGTGCTTAAACGGTTAGAACACATTACGTTACAATGTATTTTATTACACATAAAGTTGTAGGCCTTATTTTAAACTTTAAGGTTTGTATTTATGCCAGTAACTTAACCATTTAATTTCGGCTAATTTTTACAAGCTTTTATATACTCGTATGTTGCAATGGTTATACTTATGTATACAATGTATGTATGTATATAACTTCCCGTGTGTACTTCCCGGTTTACGATTGAGCTGAAATTTTGCATGCATATGAATATCGCGTGACAATTTAATATGGTACCATGGAACTGATCTGATGATGGAGTCGGAAGGTGGTCATAGGAACTCCTGTACTAAATAAGATAGATCCGTCGTGTTTGTGCTCATTTTACTTGTTTTGGCTAGCACTCGGCTGCTTTATGATATTCAGGATCTCGAAAACTTTTATTGAAAAAAATATAATAAAATAATGCGCGTGCGCTTGGCATGAAATTAATTAAATGGATGGCGTTTGGTCTTAAAGTTCTCTAGTGGAGTTCACGTACGATATAATCAAAATAGCAGTAACGCTTCCAACCGAGGTTAATGGAAATTTATAGGGAAGGCCTATGTCCAGGTGGATGCCCTACGACTGATGAATAGATGGATGACCTGGAATGACGTTTTAATACCTCGCCCAGGTAATGTCATTTAATTTGAGACTTTAACTAACATCATTGCTTTAACTTATCTATATTAATAATTTCGTCAAGGGGTACGGTAGACTCGATTGAAACTTTATCTGAATGATAAAACATAAAAAAATAATGATTTCGAGTCGACAACATATATCCGGAAAATTCGGATTATCGAGTATTTTAATAAATTATAACGGTGCTGACAAACAAAAACACGGTGTCCATATTGACACCGGATGACGGATGACATAACTTGAGAAGTGTTGCCAACACCACAAATAAAGAATCTGCTAAAATGGTGTTAAAATTGTGACAAAATAATGCTAAAAATTGTGATAACATTTTTCAATATGAAATGAAACATAACATAATTATAAAATTATTATTAAATAACAAAATATGTGTTTTAATCGACTATGACCTATTATTATGTTTTCAGATAAAATCTAAGTATCTTGGTCTTCATCGACCACTAATGAGCTTGAAGACGAGGTTGAGTCATTGCTCAGACTGTATAACTCCCCTTGGTACCTACAGAGCGTAGTGCGTTCTCTGGAACTGCGTAAGACTAGCAGCATTTCCTTGCCCTTTTTAAGTCGAATCTTATAAGTATAAAATAGCATTTAAAGTTTTTACCGACAAACAATTGCGTAGCTTTTTTTTTAATACATTCATTTGACTAAAAGAAACCCGTTCAATTTTGTCATTTGAAAGTGGTAGCGTTAAAAACGATATTGCTGACATAAATCTGCAATTCTGCATGTAATTTTAATGGTAAAAAAACTTATTGTACAATTATTTTACATGCTAAAAATATGACGTATGTTAAATTGCAAATAAATATGCTAAACAAGATGAAAATATGCTAAATTTAGCATAAAAATGCTAAATTGGCATCACTGATGAGTCTGACTGAGCAGTGAAGTATTTTATGTTTTGGCGTCGCATTGTGGTGCATTTGCCAGTGTCAACTATTAAGTTTTAATAATTTTTGATAATATTGGATCAAAATAGTCAATGTCGTAGTCACGTTAAGGTTTGAACCTTTGGTTAGTACCACAGATATCTAATATACTAGGTTAATACCTAACCGAAGGTTAGGTACCTACTTAATGTTTTCAATGATCCGAAACATAAAATAGGACAGGAGTGTAGGCTATTAATTTTGTGTATGTAGTAATCAGACTCCACTGGAGAAGCAAAGGAAACAGGCTATATAAAGTACATCATAATATATCACCAACCGGCCTTATTGGAAATCTATGAGCCTTAAGTCTAGCTGATAGATAGATAATCATAGAAAAAATAATACTTGCCATACCTAATCTTTAAAGTTGACGTTGCCTTTCTTTTCGTTTTATCAGAATGTATAGATACATTTTCAGTACTTATTCATTTAGTTTTGAGCAATTAATTTGGGATATTGTTTACACCCATCATTCCGAAATTACCTATTTTTTAAAATGTATGTCTTTCATAATTGTTTTGCTTGACCTTCATCATTTTGTTATCAGCCTAATCTCCTTGCCATAGATGAAGGATAAGTTTTCGCTCAGAGCGAAGCAATCCTTCCTTCATCTATGCTCCTTGCATTTGGTAATCATTGTCATGATTGTAAAAAATTGATGCAGCGAAGAGCTCTTTGTAAAGATGGTGATCAAGTAAAATTATGATGAGTGTGTGTGTATTATAAGTCATATTTCACCCGAGCGAAGCCGGGTTGTCATCTAGTTTTATATTATTAAACTACTTACTTTGATTGCCTCGGTGGCTCAGTGGTTAGTGACCCTGACTCCTGGGTCATAGAGGCGTGGGTTCGATTCCCACCCAGAGCAAATAATTATGTGAAATCATCGGTCTTTGCTCTGTGTCTAGGTGTTATTTAGCTATTATATATAGGTATGTATTAAGGCCTCAAAATTCACAAAATATAGGTTCACAATTCAAAGACACTTAAAAGATATTTAGTAATAAATTCCAAACAATTAAACATACTATAATTAGTCAAACTTAAAATTAAAAACTAAACTCATGCGATCATACCTGGTGCAAAGGAGCCCAAAATGCTGGCCGCATTGCCCCGCTGTATGGCGATGGCCATCCTTTGCACCAAATACGAGCCAGAGCGGGAGTCATTGGTTTTCTCCCTGAGGTATGTATTTGAAAATATATGTAGGTATCTAGTATATCAGTCTTTAGCAGTCATATCACAAGCTTTGTTTAGTTTGGGGTCAGAGACCGTGTGTAAGATGTTCTAATATTTATTTACTCTATCGATTTATACATTTAACTAACGAAACTTCAACACTGTCTTTCTTTACATCTCCACCATACTTTGGTGGAGCTTCCCTTTATGTCAATTGAAAATTCCGCGTCAGCGAAATCGAAGGGCATTAGTACCACCCCAGCCCCGTTGACTTACCAAATCACCCTAACAATTCCCCTTTGACTTTGTACCCCATATTTAAATTACCGAGTAAATTGCAAGGCAGACTCCGAGCGCACGTGATGAAACTCCTAACAGATCGCCGGAACAACTACATTGTCTGACTTTGGAACAGAGAATCAATAGAGACGGGGATTTTTCCTTAATACAAAAATTGTTAAAAGTAACTACATATAGGCCGGATAGCTAGCCCTGGTGTCAGAGTTTTTAGGCCGCCTAACCGGGGCCTACCACTTAACGTGTCATCCGAGCCACGGTAGCGCTCAGTTGGAAAATGCCACCCGCGGTCACCCATCCAAATACTGACAGTGAGAAACGTTGCTTAATTTCGGTGATCGCTGACAAACGCCTTGTCAACTACGCTACTAGCGCTACAAAAATTGTTTAATTGTTAATTGGTCTATGTTTTCTCTATAATATGATTTTTGTCATATTTTGAAGCTATAACAGAATACGGCTAAAACTCACGTTATAATTATACGGTCGATCCGCAAGGAATCCGACCAGCCCCTTTACCGCCTAAGCAATAGCAATCGTTTATGACTTCATTTTAGTCATTTGGCACCGCCTATGTGACGTTAGCCATCAATTGCTTTGCGCGAATTGCGAAAGCAATCGTTGAATGAACAACTTTGATGGCTAACGTCACATAGGCGGTGCCAAATGACTAAAATGAAGTCATAAACGATTGCTATTACGATTGCTATTGCTTAGGCGGTAGGGGGGCTGTTTCCGCGCCAGTCGACGGGGGTGCGCGTATTCCCTGAGAATGGAGTTCTAAATACTCCGAAACTGGTCGGATTCCTTGCGGATCGACCGTATAATTATAACGTGAGTTTTAGCCGTATTCTGTTATAGTTATGATTAATACTCACGGTAGTTTTAATGAAGTGATATTTTGAAGCGGTTATAATTAAAACAAAATCGTACACCATGTTTAAATTACTAAATATTGCAAAGCAGACTTTTAAAATATTTTTGAATATTGAAGCGTACAAAATGATGAGACTCTCAAAAAATCGCCGAGACAACTTACTGTCTGACTGTCGGAATGGAGAATCAATGGAGTTGATAGATTTTTCTTGACATAAATGAAATGAAAGCATTTATTATCACAATAGTACATTAAAAAAATAAGTAAGTTCGTATAGGCCGGGTGGCTAGCCCTGGTGTCAGAGTTTTTAGGCCGCCTGAAGGCCTCTGACATGGCTAATAGTACATTGAAAACAATTAATTAAAATAATATGCTCATCAATGTTCCTAATAATGGACTCGTCTAACAAAAGATCGCAACATAAATAAATGATTATAAGAACAAATTCGATATCATAGTAATTCAATAAAATAAAAATTGACTAAAAATTATGTTTATAAATCAAAATCCTGTCTCAGTCAGAAAGCGACAATACTCTGAAATGTAGGTGTGAAAGATATTATGATCTACCCACAAGTGTTCTACTGCACATAGAATCTTCGATAATATGATTTGTTGTGGGGTCATACCTAAGCAATAATGTTAATTTAAAAGCTATGACTAAAGTTAAAATTATAAATCCGCTGTATAGGGGCTTCGTTAATCCTACTAATATTATAAACGCGAAAGTTTGTGAGGATGGATGGATAGATGGATGGATGGATGGATGGATGGATGAATGGATGGATGTTTGTTACTCTTTCACGCAAAAACTACTGAACGGATTGAGATGAAACTTTGCAATAATATAGCTTAAATATCAGAATAACACATAGGCTATAAATTATAATGATATTGCGTCAAAAATCAAAATATCATGCGGGCGAAGCCGCGGGTAAAAACTAGTAAACAATATAAATACTCGTACGTCAAACATAAAAACTAAATTTAAAATCTTGTTCATGTTACGTCAATAATATTAAAATAATAAAATAAAAAATGAAATTAGTTAAATGTTGCCATTGTTTTTGGTGAAAGGCGTTTAATTTGCACATCGGACTCTACTAAAATATTTAATAGGAGTAATTGAAGATGGTTTGTGTCTTATTCGATCCTACTGTCATTTTATTCGAAAGGTCTGACTTCTTTTTCAACTAAATAAAATAATTTTTACGCTGCACTTGAAGTGCAAAGTCTCCATTTTCAGCCCTGCGCGCCAAATTCCCTAAAATCAGACGAAACTGAACTTAGACTTATCAGTCTTCCCGCCTTCAAAAATATCAAAACATCACACGCTTCTTCGTCATAAACCATAACTGAATGTTTTTTGACAGCTCTAGCTAGGTATATCTCAGATACCTAGGTTCATCTAAGGTTCAAAATCCAGTTTGATTTCATCTCATGTAGCTGAATTAGTGGCTATATTTGCCAAATTTCGTAAAGTATACGACTACACAAAATAAACTGTAAATTAAAGGAGCTATGTACATTGTTCTTCGTTATTTTCTTTAAAAAAATTAAGGATTTGTGTCTAAATTCAATGCAGCATGGCTCTTGCTTCTGGCTGATCTATTTGTCATGGTTGGCCGAAGAGTTGGAAATTTTTCATTAAGCGCGGGATATCTTTTGTGAGCTCTCTCTTTGTCATTACTTTGTCGAGCGGTGAAAGGAATTCCGAAATTTTACATTTTCAGTTGTATTTTTGCGGATTCTAAAAGCTTTTTGTACTTTGATTTTGTATTCTTGTCTAATTAAAGGAGTTGTGGTTAGATTTTGTAGCTTAATATTTTTGTTAGAATATTTACTTACTTATTCTTGTTCGTTTCATAAACACACACACACATACACAAGCTCACAGATAATCTAGAACGTCAAGATATTTTGTGCATGTTTAATAGTTTAAAAACAATGTAAACAAACAAAACTTAAATTATTTTAAATTATAAATGCAACATAACACATGTTTTAGTAAAATAATTATGCCTTAAGTTGCACTTTTCTAATTTTTATTACTCATTAATTTAAGAATTAGTCAAATTAATTAATTAGTTTAATTATTTATTAAGTTTGTACTTTTTATTACAATACAGGCCCAAGAAACAGGCTTTGTCTAGTTTGGGGCCCGTTAGCACTACATTGTAATAGTAGATTCTTTAATGTTACCTAAATTAATAAATTTGATTTGATTTGAAAAACAGTCCTTGCCCAAGATCGAGATAAAGTCAGGGTCAAGTCCATTTCTGGCAGCAATAACGCAGTGGAGATTTTACTAAAACCGTCTATGGTAGCAAAATGTAAGCATACTTTTCAACCGATTTAAAAAAAAAGTGGTCTTCAATTCGTCTGTATGTTTTTGTTGTATGTATGTTACGCGGTTATTCCTTTTATCATGAACCGATTTTGATGATTTTTTTTTTGGTTCGGTTTTTCATACTTCAGAGGAGGTTTCGTTACAATTCTATCAAAATCGGCTAAGCCACTTTGAAACAACAAACATTAAAGTGAAAATATGCGAACTATTCGAATTCTATACATAGTTGAAGTTATATTTAGGTTGTGCTAAAAGCCGTGGTGGTCTAGTGGTAGTAACACCCGACCTGCAATCGTGAGGTCGTGTGTTCAAATCCCGATCCCGTACCAATGAGTTTCTTTGGAACTTATGTACGGAATTTCACATCATTGGCTTTTCGGTGAAGGAAAACATCGTGAGGCAACCTGCATACGTCCGTAGAAGAAATTCGATGGCGTATGTGAATTTACCAACCCGCACAGGGCCAGCGTGGTGGATATGGCCCAATCACCCTTCGTGGGTAGGCCTACGTCCTGCAGTGGACTATTAAAAAGGCTGGTACGGTACAGTGCCATTTTTGGCGAAAAATAATTGTCCTCACATGATAAAACTTGCCCACAGTTGTGTATGTAATTCAGAACCACAAGAAATTAAATTCTACTACACTAATTTAAACCGACAGAAACACAACTATAAAAAGTGATTGAAAGCAACGCTATGATTTTTTCTGCGTTCCCGTCAAAATAATATTGGAATATTTTTTTAAATTCATTTGTGGTCATTCCAACTTTTAATGTAAAAACTAATTAGGTAGCTTAGCGCAACATAAAGCCCGATTTCAGAGGCGCCATCGTAATTATAATAGCTAAATAACATAGTTCTGTTTCTTTTTCACTTTAGGCATTCGATAGAGAGAACGCTTTTTACATTGCTACTGGTGCCTCTGTAATCGGGCTTATAATTTAAATATAAGTCTAAGTTAGTACTCGTAGTTCCAGTGTATTGCGTGAAAGCTATGAGAAAACTAACGATCCGCAAGCAGCACCTGATCACGAGTCTGACACTCAATGCAATAGATACCTGTGTAAAAACTTGAAGCCTTGCATAGTTTTTCGTTTGACTTCTCTTTTTCGTCAACTCACAAATTTTACAAGGAACGTTTACCACGCAGCAGTCTATCAGTGGGAATAGCCGAATGGTCGCCAGTTACTCTGATCCGAAAGCTTGATTACCGCCGTATATCACCTCTAGCTATAATAGGTGGCCGCGGGACTTTGGACTAGGGCTGGGGTAGCAGTTAACAAATTAAATAATCGATTAATAATCGAGTGATCATTTTACGGTCCCTTTCTTTTCTTAATTAAACCGTAACAAAATATTACAATTTTACAATCGAAGACGTTAATAAATCGAATACTTCGAACAATTTATCCATTCACTACCACTATTTGCGGCTATTCAATGCGTTTTACGGACCAGCAAGCGTAGCGTAGGACGTCCACCAACCAGGTGGACTGACGATATAATAAAGATGGCAGGAACGCGCTAGATGCAGGCCGCTACCAACCGGCCTTATTGGAAATCCATGGGGGAAGCCTATGTCCAGCAGTGGACATCCTACGGCTGTGATCCAGAATATTAAATAAATCGCGTTCCATTTACATAGACAGAACGCGATTTATTTGTAATAATATATATATTTTTTTAATTTTATAAGCCTGTTATTTTTCAAGATTTATTTATTATTCTGGACTCTAGTCACAGAGCGGCCAAAGTAGGCTGTTTGGTGCTAAATGATTAGTATCATAATTAGTATCAGCAATCAAAGCGGCAACATATGCGTGCATCATCTTTGCGAATATCATAGCGACAGGCAGTTGTCAATTCACTGCGTACATAATACCTACTTATCCGATTACAATTCTAATGATTCGAACAACCCCCCCTCCCATATTTTCAACTATTTTACGCGATCTGTCCGTCATTCTGCCAGTCCAGTATGCGACCACGAAAAACGAAAAGGACCTACTCTTTCCGCCGTGTGAAAAAGTGACAACTACATACTTTACGATAACGCTGTCTCGTTATTACACGTCAAAAGAAATTTTACGTGGAGCGCATCCTACCCCGGCAGGTCACGTAGCGGCCAAAGTGGACCATTTAGTGCTAAGTAAAGGATTTTACAAAGAAGATATCATCTCATCTTCATCATCACAGCGTCTCTCACTGACTGATGACATTTGCGTTAAAAATATTTAACTTATTTGATTACAATTCGAATGATTCGAACAAATCACCCCCTCACTAGCACTATTTGCGACTATTTCACGCGATTTATACGTCATTCTGGTCACGTAGCGGCCAAAGTGGACCATTTGGTGCTGAATGATTCTACGTTTGCGACTCGGGATAAGCCTGTTAAGTAATTGAGGCCAGACTTGATTTATTCGAAGTGATGAGTAGTCGGTGTATTGAGACGTCGATTTATTGGCTGACGGTCTTATGGGTCTTATGAATGTTGCCACTTTATTACTAGCTTAAATCCAATCGATTGGTGTCTCATTTCTGATTCGATAAAAACTTCGAGCAGAAGAGAGAGCAGGGAGGAATGAACGTCTTTTATGAAATAGCTGTTTTGCAAAATATAGGGACAGTCAGAGATGTTTATGTTACACATTATGAACATTTTTCATTGTGAGATTTTACATCGGTTAACTCTTTTATGCTATCCTGAACACTGCCATTTATTATCTTGTCATTGACAAGGAGACGGAAGAATGTTGACCGATATAAAATTCCACAGAAAAAAAACATCATAATGTCAAAGATCTCCATGTCCCTACATTTTTCAAAACAATACCTTCTAACCTCCTCATTTCTTATTTTGATATTGTAGAGAGACTGCGAGAATAGCCCTATAGGTAATCTTGTTAGTCTACTTTGAGCTTGCTCAGTAGGCCCGTAATGATAACTGTGAGGGACACATGTGTACCGAAAAAAATACTATACACAGATAAATAAACTCTTTATTGATTCACACACACACAGTTTTTACAATATACACAGATAAAGCCGTTTAAATATTTATGTAACAACTGGGCGGCCTTATCACTAAGAGTTACTTCACCGAAAAGCCCGTGGTGTGAAATTCCGTCCATAAATTCCAAGATATTCATTGGTATGGGACCGGGATTTGAACCCACGACCTCACGATTTTAAGGCGGGTGTCATTACCACTAGAGCACCACGGCTTCATTATTATATTTTATACTAGCTTTTGCCCGCGTCTCCGCCCGCGTGGTACATTTTATTTTTTCGGGATAAAAAGTAGCGTATGTCACTTTCCGGCTCTTGAACTATATTCATGCTAAAAATCAAGTCTATCCATTGCTCCGTTGCTGTGTGAAAGAGGAACAAACCAACAAACTTTTCTAATTTATAATATTAGTATGATTCATTCTGATATTTATTGACTTTTGTGTATAGTATCCCAAAGGAACCTTTTATTTTTCTGCGATAAAAAGTATCCTTTGCCACTTTCTGACCGTTGAACTATATCCATATTCCATGCCAAAAACCAGGTTAATCAGTTGCTAAGTAAATGAGAAACAAACCAACAAACATACTTTCAAATGTATAAAACTAGTCCTACTAATATAGTTAGTAAACTAGTAGCTTCAAGGTTTTCTCATCGAATTCTTCTTTCCCAGGTCGTACTGCGAGCGGGTATTCAGAGACTGCAGACTTCAGACTTGCTACGTGCAGTCAGCCGCATACCCTGGTGTCTACCCGAGAAATCTGCACTGCAGGTTGGTGCCTCATTTTGCGAATTAACTTCGATAATATGTTACATTTATTACTTATTACAATACCTGGAACACTGAACGGAGCTTATTTTGTAGATATTCTTAGATGTTTTCACGATTGGCTCAGTAATTTGCTGGGAAAATCGCCCGACTTTTAACTGGAAACATTGCGATATGATTAGCCATATCACTAAGTGCCGGCGGCGGCGTTTCAAGAAATGACAAGCCATATCGTGATTCGGCCAAACCACCGACCAGTCAACGATATACTAAACTATAACTTTATATCGGTAGCGCTCGGGTGTGATCACGATCCGGTCACCCATCTAAAGACTAACTGTGCCAAACGTTGCTTAACTTCGGTAACCACTAAAGAATATCTAGTCACAGTAAGCTATAAGCCCTACATGGACTATAAACTTAATACTCAATTCACGTAGTCCTTGCCGTAATCGAGCATAAGAGTCAACTGTCAATGTTTATGACTTCTTTCATTTTTTATACACAAATAAGTCCGCACTTGACCACTAACTCGCCAAATGGTAAACGATCTCAGACATCTGCATACTAAAAATACCGGTAACAAACAGGTCATTGACGTGCAGCAAAAATATAGATGCGGAAAGTACAGAACCTTGAGGTACCCCGGCATTAATAACCAATCGGCTAGACGAATGGCCATCAATTACCAACTTGTATCGATCGGTCCCTCAAAAAGCCAGCAATCCACGAGTAGGCATAGGCGAGCACAACCCATACGAAGAAAGCTTGTTCAGAAGACTGTCGTGCTTAACGCTATCGACTATAATATAGTTGAAAACTTTCGCATTACTCAAACGAAGTACCTAAGTATTATAATATTATTCCTATAGCTGCATTGAACAAAGATGACATTTTGACTACGAGCTTAAACCAACAGGAGTGGGGAATGGAGATCGCTTTGCACAGTTAACTGATATTCTTATTCTTATTTCGACATGGAAGCGATAAATCCTGCACTGACGTCCCGTTGTTTTGTGCATTAACACCGCCAGCATCTACCCATCCCAGCAGTCCCTTAAAATATAAAAAAAAACGTAGCTCTAGGCCGCTGGCGTAACTGCTCCAGTGGCTTGGATGGATAGTTTAGACATCCGCTGTTGGACATTGGCTTTTGGCTTTTCCTATAGATTTCCGATAAGACCATTCGAAAGCTTGCATCCAACACAATCCTGAGTTCTTGAAGATCTTCTCTCCACTTTGTGGATGGACGTCCTATATTATGTGGTATTTACTCGGGAACTTTTCGACCCCTTCGATCACCAGTTCTCCGTGCTATGTGTATAACTTATTTCATGTAATCGAAAACTTTCAAATTACTCAAACAGAATTCATATTATCCATCTAGCTGCATTGAACAAAGACGACAAACAGTTTGACTACGAGCCTAAACCAACAGGAGTGGGGAATGGAGATCGCTTTGAACAGTTGACTTTACTGGATAGTTTAGGCATTAATGGCTTTTGTACGGTCGGATCCTGCGGGGAATTTCAATATGATTTGAATAAGGAGGAGATAAACGGATCGCAGAGACTACTCCTTAAATATGTGTGTTACAGCTTGTGGGTTAAGAACTAGAGTATCGTAAAGGCAAAGTGACAACTTTACAGGAGAGCCAAAAACAACTCAAATTTACCTACCGTTATCTTATAGCTCTTCTGTAGCAAAATCTGTAGTCGTTAGATATCTGAGTTTTACTAACAATAATGCATTATTTATCGGTTACATATTAGTGTAACTTGTTGGGCAATCTTTATATTTAAATAAAAAATATTTAACGGTACTTTACACTTATTTGGCACGAAAAAAACGTAGGCTTTACAGTCGAATCTTCTGCGAGAAAACCGTATGACAAGATACAATATTTGAGCGATAACATTCAAAACATCTTCAGTGTTTTATTTTTGCAAAATAAGTCAAAGTTATTGTATACGTTAAGAAAAACTTTAGTTTGGCAGTAAACAAAAATATATTATTTTTTTTGGGTTCCGTACCTCAAACAAAAAAAACGGAACCCTTATAGGATCACTTTGTTGTCCGTTTGTCCGTCTGTGTGTATGTCAAGACTCCTTATCTCGGGAACGCGTAAAGATATCGAGTTGAAATTTAAACTATATACGTATATCTATGGTATCTTGCAGTTGTGTAAAAGAAAAACTGCTCAGTTATCGTTTAAAAAAGTTAGAACCGTTTATGTCGAAAAAAATCGCAAATTTCGACACTTACAAAAATCAAAACCTACAGGGTACTTCCCGTTGACATAGAACTATGAAATTTGACGAAAAGCATTGTCTCAGAGTACACATATAGGAATAAATCTAAAAATTGTACATTTTTATATAAATAAAAAAAAATAGGGACTCAAAATTGACAAAATATGGGTTCAAAATTCAAAGTGAGTAAATCGTATCATGTACTATAGATATTTCCCAATTTTGTGAAATTTTCTGGGTTTGCACGGAACCTTCGACGTGCAAGCCTGACTTGCACTTGCCCGGTTTTTTTTTTGATATATGTATTATTTTTACTAAGCAATCTACACACTACATAGCTCCAGTTTTTTGAAACATAAAAATAGGGGATTAAAATAGCGAATGGTTAATTTTTTTTTATTATTGACCTTACGCTTTCCTGGTTCTTAACCCACGAGCTGTAGAGAGACGAAAAATTAAAACCACGTCATCGCAAGAAATAAATAATTATGTTTATTTCCATCTTATTTAAAAAACTGTTAATTCCCAGTGAAATAGTTTAGAAAGTGAAATCAGCATATTATGTACAAATAATTGTTTTTTTTCATATCTAACTAATATTTACACTTGTTTGCATATTTACTCAGTATCTCCTCTGAGGTCCAAGTCTCGCGGGTGGCGGCGCGCACGTTTTTACATAGAGTTAACTATATATAGACCGATCACATTATTTTTTTGATTTTTGTATGGAAGAAAATAAATATGAATTTTTAGTAGTCATAGAACAAAATATGTTTGTTTTGATGTACTGAATATGCCCTTAAAAGGATGCTAATTACCAGAAACCCTGTACAAGCCAAATTATTATTAACTGGTATTGGGAAGTCAAAAATCTCTCTTATTAATTAATAATTTGTGTGCCTAAATAACCTAATCTATATATATAAAAAAAAGTCGTGTTAGTTACACTATTTATAACTCAAGAATGGCTGAACCGACTCGGCTGTAAATTGGTGGGGAGGTAGCTTAGAGTTCTATAAGAATTATAACCGTGACGAAACAAATTAGTTTGACTGTTTCTTGGGTTTGAAATGATTATTTGCTACAATATTTGTGTACTGTTTCACATTGAATTGGTGCTAATATTTTGTGGCGTACTTACTATTACTTACTTCGTATCTGCCGATTTTAGACCATTACTGTCTTTACAAAAGTGAGATAGCTCAACCAGATCTACATTTTGTTTGACAGCTGTCGAACTTAAAAGTAGTTTATCTCCGTAACTGTCAACTTTTAATCAATGTTATCTTCACGAAAGTGAGATAGCTCAATCAGATCTACATTTTGTATGACAGCCATTAAACTTAAAATATCTTAATGTAGGTATCTCCGTAAGGTTAGCTGCCTACATTCATTAACTTTCGCGGTACGAAGTTCGCCGGGTCGGCTAGTATACTTATACTTGGTAGCACGGGCAATGAAGGACAAAACACTACTTAGATTTAAAACGTTGTTGTTGTATAATTATGCTATAAATATAATTAATAGATAAATATTTCTTTCATTGATAGAATATTACTTTAGTCAGAAGTGTAAAGTGCAGAACGTATTGAACTTGACAGTTTGTTTATGTTTAAATTAGATAAAAATAGTATTATTTCATTAACTAAAGCGAATGACCTGTTGTTTATTATTTTTAAACTGTGCTAATAGAAATGTTATGTCTTTATAAAAAGTTCACTGGTTTTCAACAAAGGAGACAACATAGTAAGTCATAACCTTTGAGCAAATATATATATAGAGGCAATCTTGCTAGAAAAGCGTCCGAGCCAAAGCCTTGCCAAAAAGTCGTAAGGCGATTGCAAGCCGACTACTACGCCGCGCGTTGCTAAAGTGCTCGGTTATAAGCACTAATTAAGTGACATAACGTCGAGATTTAATAAAACGGGTTATTACAAATTATTTAATGTAAATATCTAAATCGGTATACGTATGATGGCGCTCAGATGGCACTTAGGGACTGTGGTTCTGTAGATATTTGCTGAAGGTCATAACCTATACAGCTGGTGAAGTGGTGATGATGTTGAAAATGACGCGGACGTATGGCAAATTTGAAAGTAAATCAATGTCTCGAAGAAAGTCGATAAATCAGATCAGAAAATGTTTGTAACTAATAGTTACTTATTGCTTTTTAAATTGAAACAAGTTAATTACTAAAACGAGAATTCTTACAATATTTTATTGCTAAGTATTTGCTATATTTGCTTTTCTATTATTTCTATTACATCGTCCTTCTATAAGTAACATCACAAATTTTCCACTTTATATTCACAAATACATTCTTCACACACATTTTTGTCTGTAATATTTACGGCAGTTTTATTTTAATAATATTTACATTTGTTAGGGCTCGTACACATAAACATGATACGACGTCGCAACGTGCTATGATGCGACATCGTTTCTCGAAGCAACGTCGTCGACGTCGTGCAAGCAACACCACATCGCAACAATAAGGAAGAAGCAACAAATAAATAATAAACATATACACAAATTATGACACTGGATACATCAATTTCTTTCAATTATGAATAATAATATGAAGAGTCATTTTATGAAGAAACAAGTTTTTACCCGCGGCTTCGCCCGCGTGATATTTTGATTTTTGACGCAATATCATTATAAATTATAGCCTATGTGTTATTCTGATATATAAGCTATATTATTGCAAAGTTTCATCTCAATCCGTTCAGAAGTTTTTGCGTGAAAGAGTAACAAACATCCATCCATCCATCCTCACAAACTTTCGCGTTTATAATATTAGTAGGATATAACGATGTGGTTCCCACAATATGATGTCGCATCGTAGCACGATACGATGTCGTATCGTGTTTATGTGTACGAACGAGCCCTTAGGTTTATTTGTATGTATTTTATCATTATATTTTTTACGTCACCACGATTTTGACCCATCCAAAAATTTATCAATGTCTGCCTGCGGAATTTTAGATCTACCAGGACCAGTTTCTTTTAAATCATAAGCAAGTCCTAACTTTTCCCATATTTTCACCATAAAAGTAGCAAGATTGAGGATGTCCCAAGGCTCGGCTGATCGGTAGTCGCTGGGATACATGTGATGATAGTTGTGGCCACCCTCACCAAGAGTCAGGAGAGATATGAAGATGTTTTGTGTAGCCAGTATATTCCTGTAAAAGAATGCTAATGTTACACAATGAGTCTTCTGAATCATTTTTTTGGTGACTTATGAAAAAATCATATTTATAAGCTTCCATACAAAACTATTTTTATTTGTCCTTATAATTACAAAGTTATAGGTACGTTTTTAAAAATTGATTGTTAACCGAGTATTGAAGTTTCGCTGACAATACTCAAACGAGGGTGTGACGTCAACCTTCAAAAAGAAGAGGGCTTATAGTTTGATAATAATAATAGTATACCGTGGCAATAGGCTATTTGACTAGTTTTTGGAAATCGTTTTTTAATTATTTGTTAGTACATAATAAGCACACTACATTTATATATCCGAGAGATCTACTGTATTAACAGTGAAAATCAAGTGTTAAAGAATAGATATTTAAGATCCCGCCAAAACGACATTCTGTAATGGCGCTGGTCTGTGACGTCACACACTAGTAAATAACGTTAGTTAATACTAGTGAATACGCTAGTTTACATCTGAAAATTGACAAAAAATACTTTAAAAGTAACTTATAGATCCAATAATATTGCTCCGAAAACACAAAACACAAATTACACAAACAACAGTCAATTGACAAATTCTCGTTTACTAGCATGTGACGCCACCAGAGTTGCCACCCGACTTAGAGCGTTTTCGTCACAGATAAAATATCAAAAAAATATTGTATTTAATTTCGTGTAATTTGCGAAAAGTATACATATTTTAGTTTACATAAAGTGAAATATGTCTTTTTCAGGCTATTATCTGTAAGGATTACCACAATCAATAGTATATTTTCAATGTTGTCAAATAGCCTATTTGTGGCGTCGTACTAAAGTTAAAGATGTAAGCATTGTTAGCATATTCAACACCAGGCTAAAGGAGAGATGAACTGAGGGGTTAGTCCAGGTTAACACGTACCTACATTGAAACTACAGCTGTTTCCGTATGGCTCCATACATTTCTGTACAACGCCCCTGGCGGAAACGAGGAAGAACTAACCAAAATGTCTGGAGCCAGTTTAAGTAAACTACACAAAACCTGGACTAAGCGTTCAGAATACTTGGTGACACAACAAGTGAAGTGAACCAAGGCAGTGATGGATACTCACGGATTATAAGGCCTAGTTCCAAATGAATGTAACACGCTATTGACGGTGTTTTCTACATGCATCACTGCCAGGAACCTGATGTAGCACTGCCACGCTACAGCACATTGCCACGTCTCTCCCCATAGCAGCATTCCAGCAACAGTTGGTAGAAGGAAACAGAATATGGCACGCAGCAATATGGAATATCTGGAATTAGCCAGTGCATTCTTGTATCAAATACTAAACTGTGTAAACCAGATGGAATTTTACAAGCTAAGCTTTGCTTCACGTAGGTATAGATGCTACAACAGTCTACCATTAAGATTGTTCTGTACATAATGCAAGAAATAAATAAATACTTAATACCATTTTTAGGGTTTCGTACCTCGAAAGGAAAAAACGGAACCCTTATAGAATCACTTTGTTGTCCGTCTGTCCGTCTGTTTATATGTCAAGACTCTTTATCTCGTGAACGCGTAGAGATATATATATTTTTTTATTTAAAATTAGTTCGTGTTTGACTACTAGATATCGAGTTGAAATTTAATCTATATACGTAGGTATATCTATAGTCTCTTGCTGATGTATAAGAGAAAAACTTCTCAGTTATCGTATAAAATAGTTTGTCGTAAAAAACCGCATATTTCGACACTCACAAAAATGAAAACCTACAGGGTACTTCCCGTTGACATAGAACTATGAAATTTGGCGAGAAGCATTGTCTTAGAGTACACATATAGGAATAAATCTGAAAGCTGTACATTTTTATTTAAATCACTAAAATTCACAAGTACAAACGTCGGGAAAAGGAGGTATTTATTTATCTCGTGATTTTAGTGCGCGATTAGTCCCGTAGTATATAATAATTATGTGTTCAAATCGCGAAAGTTTAAGAACAGCATTTTTTTTTATTATCATAGTATAAATATTTTAACAACTTACTTCCCAATTTGTGAAATTTTCTGGATTTGTACGGAACCCTCGGTGTGCGAGCCTGACTCGCACTTGTCCGGTTTTTTTTTTAATAACTGTGGTCCACCTTGTAGGTGGAGATCCTACGCTCTGTTTGCCGATACGTGGTCTTCATTAGAAAACTTTTCGATCACGTCGATTATCCGATTTGATATTCTATTATGCTCACATTGGTTCTTCTACTAATTTCCATTCAATCGATCTCGAAGAGAGACTCCGAGCATTTTCCTTTCCATAGCTCGTTGGGCTACTTGGAGCTTAATACTTAAGTAAAAGAAGATTTTTTTGTAAAATACTAGAAGATTATACCAGAAGACGTTATTACTCGAGAACATTTAGTACTTACAACATCTGTACCTTAACTACACTTTCTCATATTTTTATTTATTTATTTATTTATATATATAGTAGTAGTTAAATAAATAAATATTTTGGGACATCTTACACACGGCGTCTGACCCCAAACTAAGCAAAGCTTGTGATATGGCTGCCAGAGACTGATATGCCTACTACATATACTTATTTTTAAATACATACTTAAATAATAACTAAATAACACCCAGACACAGAGCAAACACTTTTGTTCATCACATAAATATTTGCCCTGGTTGGGGATCGAACCCACGCCTCATTGATCCAGATGTTAGGGTCACTAACCACTGAGCCACGGAGGCAGTCATTCCAGGTTGATAGGTTGTCCAGTACTATAAAAATGCTGCTACACTGCTATATAAATTGAAGAACAAATAGTTGAAAGGGCCGTGAAGTTGTTGAATGTGGACCACGGACCAGCAAGAGCAGCGTATGACGTCCACCAACTGGACTTACGATATAGTTAAGATAGCAGGAACGCGCGGGATGCAGGCTGCTCCCAACTAGCCTTATTGAAAATCCTCATAGCAGGCCTATATGTCCAGAAGTGGACGTCTTCTGTTTGATGGATGGATGGTGCAAGATGACTCACTTTCGTTCAAAAGCCGCTACAGGATCTTGCTCTATATCGCTCATGTCGAGCTGGCGTTCTTTCTCCTGGTTCTGGCTAGTTTTCTCCAACATCGCCCAGCCGATGTGAGCGAAAAAGAATCCCCTTTTTATGTTGTGAGGGTCGGCTTCGGTTTCGCTATACTTATGATGAGCTCGGTGCAAGAGGCACCATTCGTAGATTGACATCTAAAAAAAAATATTTTTTGTATAACTATAGTCTCATTGATCCTGAATTTTTGCCGTGATAACGCCTCATAAATCGATGAACGCTGGCTGCACGCACGAAAATGTGTCACGTTCCGCCTTGGGTAAGCGTGCAAGCGAGAGCGCAGAACAAGCTTTAGAGTGGTACGAGCCGAAAAAGCGCTTGGCTTGTTTCAGTTATTGCTTCAACAATGTTTTCTTATGACGTTATCACAATACATTTTTCAGGACAGACAACCAATTTGTTAATGGATAAAAAGATTAAAAAGTTAGCCTCTTACAAATAGTGACCTTCAAACTATAATCATGCTTGAAATCAAATCGATCCGTTAATCTGTTGCTACATAAAATAATAACAAACAAACCAATGAACCGACATATACACTTTCTGATTTATAATATTAGTAAGGATTATAAATCCAGTCCAGGTTGACAGGACAGGAATTAATAATTAACCTTCCTATACCTTCGCGGTGCGCATTGGTCTGTGAGACCGACGAAATATTCTTTCGCATTTATTTATATTTGAACAATGTACCGAGTTTGAGCTTTTTGATAGCTGCCTCGTTTGTAGCTAGCTTTACTTCAGTGCGCTGAACGAGCTTGTGCAAGTACGGCGTGTATCAGTCACAGATACATCATATCTCTGGCATCATATCATAGGCTCAGTGATTGCCGGCATCGGCACTGACACGGACACTAGCAAGTGGGGATGCGTTCATAGAGAATATATTATGAAATAATATTTTTACTGTACCGGAATTGTGGCTTGGCTGATATGTGTGAATCGTTCTTTAATATTTTCTTACTAACCTGTCCAGCTGAAGTAAAGCTCAACATCAAATAAATTTTCAACGGCAGTGTTGCCTTGTAACTCCTGTGACACCAATGTCGATGCACGCCTACGATTATTCCCAGGCCCGAATTCACGTGCATAACTAAAGCTAAAACCAAAACACGATATAGACAACAAAACTTATCTACAATACCTAATTATTTATTGCAGCAATTGTCTTAGTACAAAAAAAATAAAAAAACAAAAAATTTAGTAGTAATAACTTCTTACACACGGTCTCCGACTAAGCAATGCTCTTGATATGGCTGCCAGAGACTGATACACTACATACACATATTTTAAATACATACTTATATTGATAGTACCTAAATAACATTCAAATAACATCCAGGCTCAGTGGTTAGTGACCCTGACTTCTGGGTCAAAGAGGCGTGGGTACGATTTCCACCCAGGGCATGCACAGAGTATTGGACACAGAACCAAATGCTTGCCCTGGGTGGGAATAGGATCTTCGCCTCTTTGACCCAAAAGTCAGGGTCACTAAACACTGATCAACCAAGGCAGTCGAAAAAAATATAGTAAAACTAGTTTTTTCCCGCGGCTTCAACCGCGTGATATTTTGATTTTAGTGCTGTCCCATTTTCGCTATGCTATTTTTCCGGGAAAAAAGTAGCAGTTATTACTCTCCAACCTTTAAACTACATCTATGCCAAGAATCAAGGTTGGTCTAACAACATTTTTGCAGCGAGGTGAAAGAGTAACAAACCAACAGTCGATATGCTGTTGGATTTATAATATTGTAAGGATTATTCATTAATAGCTTTCTGAATACCTAGTAGACTTAGCAAATGTAAATATGTACCTGTAGTGTAAGTATAACGAGAATACTACGATATTACACATTTTATACGTACTTATTATAGCATTTTTGAAATCATCTGTTCTCTTTGCACAATTTGCATTGGAAAATAAAATTATATCAATTACAGTACTTTCGCTGCACATCTATTGTTAACTCAAGAAAAAAAAAAGGTTGCACTCCGGGAGTGCAGCAGAAGTGAAAACTCATGAGTACTACCATTTATGTGGTAAAATCACTGACCTCCATATATATGTATATGTTACGGTAAATCTGATTAATTGAAAATTATTAATATTTTTACAAAATTATTAATAATAACCACATGTTTTGGTAAATGTGAATAAACGATCGAAATTTATTACTTTTAGTAGTAATTATCAATAATTCACGACAATATTTCTAATAAAGTGCTAGAAGCGAACCGCCTTGATATATTAGGTGTGAAACAAAAATAGGTTAGGTTAGAACATGACAAACAACGCAAAAGTGATATGTGATTAATTTATCACTTTAACCTCGACTTTCGGTAATTATTAATAATAATATACAATTAATCTTCAATTATTCACTCTTACCGTAACATATATATTATTATGGAGATCAGTGGGTAAAATACAATATCACACAAGTACACTCGTGCAAGCGCTCTGCGCCGCCTAAACGAAACAGCATGAGCTGGCTCGCATTTTCATCGAGGTAGAAAGAGAGGAGAATAATAATTCCTCTTCTACGTCGCGCCGGCCGGTCTATTCTCCCTCCGTCTTACGAATTTTTGATTTGCGGGGCAATTCTGTTAACCAATCTCTTTGCTGAAGTGATACGTTCTTGAACGTCTCTCGTTTTTCTGACAGGTCTGACAGCTCAAAACTGTCAAAAAAAAACGAGAGAGGTTTTAGAACGTATCACCTCAGCAACGAGATCGGTTAACAGAATCGCCCAGCAGGTCACGTATCCGGACGCGTTTCTCAACCCAAAAAGTACACAACGCCGCTAATGAACTTTTAACTTCAAAAATGCCATGCCCAAATAGAGACGTTTCATTATTATTACACAGGATTATTGCTATGAATTTACTGAACAGTTTAGCTATTATTCATTTAGCTAAACTTTAGTAGTTGCCACCTAAAGTTTAGCTTAAATTACTTTTTTACATAACGTTTCATTTAGCTAATATTAACCAAGCATTTAGCAGTCCTTCGGTAGCTAAACAGTTGTGTAAAATTTTACGTGAAATTCGGTAAATAACTTATAACTATTTTTCTCAGTGTAATCAATTAGCATCTTTTTAGGGGCTTATTCTGTACATCAAAACTAACAACTTTGGTTCTGCGACTTTTGTCAAAACTAAAAAAAAATCAGCTGTTCCATACATTTTGTCGCAAGCGAACGATATTTTTCTATGTAAGATTTTATTTTTTATAGTTTTGACAAAAGTCGCCTTACAAATGTTGTTAGTTTTGATGTACATGAAAAGCCCCTAAAAGGAAGTTAATTGATTAGAAATAACTCTTTATACTACGAGACTATAATAATCGCACACTAAAATTACGATGTAAATAAATACCTTAAATTATAAGATAATAAATAAGTCCCGTATAATGATGATAATGTGTTCAAATCGCGGAAGAGGCGTTTCGTTTACTTCGCTCGCTCGATCAATAACTACACATCTATTATATAAAAGGCTTCCCTGAGTGACTGACTGACAGACAGCCTACAGCCCAAACCGCTTAAGATATGAGCTTGAAATTTAGAATATAGGTACATTGAACTACGTAATGGAGCACTAAGGACGAAAATTTTGAACTTTCGACCTCTAAGGGGGTAAAACGGGCCCTTTTCGTTTGTATGTAACTTTTTATTCCCTGTGCCGATTGATTTGAAACTTTGTATACATGCTTTTCAAACAAAATAAAAGTTAAGTTTTTTCCTGTTTTTCCGAATTTTCCTCATCTAAGGGGTCAAACAAGGTCCCAAAGTTGGTGAAAAAAGCGTCAATTACATCGAACCAGCTGAACGGTTATGGTTGAAAATTGGTATGAAGGAGGCACACAGCATGTTTTAATACAGGAACTAATAAAATCCAGGAAAATCTATAAGGTTCCTTAGGGATACGCAAAATTAATAAGTTTAGGCTATAGCCCAAACCACTGAAGATATGAGCTTGAAATTTGGAATATACGTACATCGTACGACATAATGAAGCACTAAGGATGAAAAACGTACCCAACTCTAACTTACGGGGTAAAATGGGCCCTTTTTGTTTGCATGTAACTTCTTATTCCCTGTACCAATTGACATGAAACTTTGTATAGATGCTTTTGAGACTAAATAAAAAATATGGCTGTACTTGTTTTTCTGAATTTTCCTTAAAAAAATCCTTAGGGGTCAGATACGTCCCAAAACTTCAATGCGCTTTTTTAAATAATGTAGTATTTAGAATAGGATTATGATCATGATAGTTTATCTTTAAATGGGGCAAAATGGGCCCCAAAAGCTTACGATTTTTTTTTATTTTGTGAGCCAATAGTCTTAAGCTTAGCGCACATATAGATCAATATACTTAGGTATTTTACTATGGGATCAACCCTGACAAGCGAAAATTACCTACATTTTCCATACATTTTGTCGCGGGTCGATGAACTTTTTGTGTTGAACAGCTGATTTTATTCACGTGCTTTTGGGGTTGGTACCATTGTAAAAGTTAATCAAATTATGAGTATAATAGCATCCTAGAACATGCCTGACTAGAATTACGACTTGTGTGCCATTTTTTCATTTGCCTGGAAAATTAAATATCTAATATCTAATAACTATGAAACATGTCGAATACCTGTACCGGCCTTAATTAATAGTGCACTACTGAAAATAGGTACCTACTACGGATAGGACTACGGATAATATAAACAGGTGGGTCCTAAGATGAACATGGACAAGACGAAAGTCATGTGTAATTCCCATGTTTTACCTACACCCGATTTCTGTTGGAAACTCGGTTCTTGAAGTCGTTGACTCGTATGTCTACCTAGGACAAGTAGTCTAGGTCCAGGTCCAGTAGGTCCGACTTCAACAAAGAGGCCAATCGCTGAATTCAAGTAGCCCAACGAGCTATGGAGAGGGCTATGCTTGGAGTCTCTCTGCGAGATCGAATCATTAATGAGGAGATCCGTAGAAGAACCAAAGTTACCGACATAGCCCAACGGATTGGCAAGTTGAAATGGCAATGGGCAGGGCACATAGCGCGGAGGGCTGATGACCGTTGGGGTCGAAAAGTTCTCGAGTGGAGACCATGTACCGGCAAGTGCAGCGTAGGACGTCCACCCACAAGGTGGACGGATGACCTCATTAAGACCGCAGGATCGCGCTGGATGTAAGCAGCTTCCAACCGGTCTTATTGGAGATCCATAGGGGAGACCTATGTCCAGCAGTGGACGTCCTGCTGCTGATGGATGACTGAAAATAGGCCTATCCGCGAAGGGTAATTGGGCCATATCCATCACGCCGGCCGAGCACGGGTTGCTGAATTCTCATACGACATTGATTTTTTCTACGTTCGTACAGGTTGCCTCAATCTTTTCCAGCAATGAAAAGTGAAATTTCTTACATAGTTACTCATACAATTATTATTATTGGCTCCCTCGGTGGCTCAGTGGTTGACCCTGACTCCTGGGTCAAAAAGGCGTGGGTTCGATTCCCAGGGCAAATATTTATGTGATGTGAGTTTGCTCTGTGTCTGGGTGTTATTAAAATATTTTTATTTATTTATTTATTTAACACTTTCTTGCACACTGTTTGTACAAAAGGAGGACTTAACGCTAAACAGCATTATCTGCCAGTCAACCTACATGTATATGTAGTATATCAGTCTCTGCCAGCCAAATCACAAACTTTGCTTTGGGATCAGAGACCGTGTGTGAGATGTCCCCCAATATTTATTTTATATATTTATTTATTATTGAGTTAATTTCAGAAATTCGGCAACTTATCATCCAAAAATTCACGTACTCTGTAATAAGCTTTAGATACAAGTAAATTAAATAATCAAATACTGAGACAATTCTGGCTAAGCCGTAGGCATTATTTTGCAAGTAATACAATAATAGGCTCAGTTATGAAGACGCCATAGTAAATATAATAACAACATAAAAAGTGTTCTCTCTATCGAATGCTTAAAGTGAAAATGAAACAGATATAATTATGATAATTAGCTATTATAATTACGATGGCGCATTCATAATCGAGCCTAATGCGGGCTTAACCACGAGCTACTAGGTATTATTTTAAGTAAGTGCCAAGAAAACGCGGGGCAAACTGTGGGTTTTTATCATTTTAAGCAGTTACGAAAATAACGCGGGCCAGACCGTGGGCTATTATCATTACAAGTAATACAAAAACGCAGGCTAACGGCATGCTATTATAATTTTAAGGATTTATTAAGACAACACGGGCCGGACCGCGAACTATTAGATATTATTATAAGCAAATGCCAAGATAACGCGGGTTGAACCGCGGGCTGTTATTTTAATTAAGTAAGTATTATAACAACGTGGGCCAAACTGTGGGTTATTATCATTGTAAGTAATACGACAATGCAGGCCAAACGGCAAGCTTTTATTATTTTAAGCAAGTATTAAGACATCGCAGTCCATGCTGCGTGCTATAAATAACCATCTTAAGCAAATACTAACAATACGCGGGCCAAACCGTGACCTAATATCATTATAGGCAAATACTGTTACAATTTTGATCAAACCGTGGGCATTATCCTTGCAAGTAATTTTAAGCAAGTATTAAGACAACGCGGGCCAAATCGCGGACTATAAGATATAATTATAAGCATGTACAAAGACAACGTAGATCAAACCGCGGGCTATTTTCATTTTAAGTAAGTACCTATGTACGAGTACTAAGACAACGCGGGCGAAGCCGTGGGTTTTAAGCTAGTTTACATTATATACGCGTAAGTAACAAAAACAATATGACTTACCAAATAATACAGTTTGCCATTTAGCGGGAAAACTATACAAATAAATCCAACACACTGCTGAAATATGAAGAACACCAAGTAAAAGTACCATTTCCCATTTTATGTCTGTTTGAAATCCCAGTTTCTTTTCATATTTTTTCAATAACTTCAAAACTTTTAGACGAGCTGTCAGCCCCATTGTTATTAGTAAAATACTACTTATATTTGAATTATCGGTGTGTTATATACCCAGAGAATTATAGGAAATAATTATATACAGGGTGTAGAGCTGACGGCATTATTAATTTGCCCCAAGTGATCATAAAAGCGATAACACAACGGGTTGCACTCCAGGGCTGCGGCAGAAGTGAAAACTTGAACAAATAAAGTCCTATAATTTTTGTGGTAAATAACAATATCACACACACACTTTTGCGCAAGCGCCCTGCGCCGATTAAACGAAATAGCATGAGCTGGCATACATTTTCGCCACGCGACTTAAAAAGATGGGAGATACTTCCTCTCTACGCCATCATCATCATTATCAACCGTAGGACGGTCACTTCTGGATGTAAGCCTTTCCTATGAATTTTGAATTTTCAATAAGTCCGGTTGAAAGCGGCTTTACGCCGCGCCGTGCCTAGACCGTCGGCACGGCGCGGCGTAAAGCCGCTTTCAACGGTGCCGACGGTCTATTCTCCCTCCATCTTACGAATTTTTCAAGTCACGTCTCTTGACGTGAGGTTAACATTTTTTACCCATTCCAAAAAGAGCTACCAACCATTCCAACGCCGCTAAAGAACTGTTTATTGCAAAAAACCTTCAATTTAAAAAAAAAGCATGTTAGAAATGTCCAAAATTAACAAACAAACTTGATTATGTATAAAGTAAGTAATTAAGCATCCTATTGTAAGAACTTATTTATGCTATTTTGACATTAGAATGATGCGAGTCGAAACAATGGCAATGACTCCTTACTCTGTTTAAATACATATTTCTCCAAAATTATGTTTTAGAAAATTGTGCATAGGTATCTAAACAAATAGATTTATTTTTTATTGAATTTAAAATATGTTGAAGGCTTCTAAACATAACGTTAAATGTTTAATTTAATTTAAAGTCGGCGTCAGCTCTCCACCCTGTATATTTTTATATTGCGAAAAATGTCGTATTTAGTTATTATTGTAATCAGTGTGCACAACATATTAGTGCATTTTGATCTTGACCTCTGTAATTATTTTGATGTTTATTTCGTGATAAAATGTTATCTTTGGGAGGATTGACTGATTAACGGCTTTTCGACCGGCCAGACCTGTCTTTTTTACAAGGTAAGGAGTCAGACTTTATTTGCTCTGAGGCATATAAGCATTTCATTACTAATTAAAATACAGCACTCAAGTACTACTCCGTAGTACTTGAGTGCTGTATCTTAAGTATATTCTCGAATTTCGACTGAATTCAGCGATCTTTTTAAGTGTTGCTTTTAAACTTTCGCGATTTTAACATATTATTATATACTACGGGACTAATCGCGCACTAAAATTACAAGTTAAATAAATACCTCATTATCCCGACGTTTTGACCGATTTGCATCGATCATGGTCTTGAGTAGCTACCCAGGTAGGTATTTATTTATCTCATAATTTTAGTGCGCGATTAGTCCCGTAGTATATTATAATAATATTATTATGTGTTCAAATCACGACAGTTTGAAAACGGTAAAAAAATATAGAAAAGGAGAGTTTAAATCATGGTCGATGCAACTCGGTCTATGGGTATTTATCTCGTAATTTTAGTGCGCGATTAATCCTGTATAAATTATTGATCTTTTTAAAGACCTGAAGAAGTAACGTCACTTCTACGTGAAAATGATAGCATTTTTTTCGTAGAAGTATAGACATATATAACTATATACGAGTATGTCCAATCTTTTTTTTAACTTAACTAACGGACTAGAATCAGTATTTTTGATTAACCTTATAACTATGTGTGTTACATTAGGTACGTCAAATTTACAATCAAAAGAAAATTATAATTATAAATCTGAGCAGTCTGACAAAAATAATAAAAACTATAATGAAAATATAATCCAAAACTATAACGAATAATATAAAATAATAATGTCAATGTTAAAAATTATAAAATTTACTAAAAAAATATTTAAAAGTTTATAACGTATGAGAAGAAAATAAATGTCAGTGTCAATTAGTTACAAAAATGATCAGTTAATTTAAATGAAAACAAATTGCATAGAATAAAATAAAAATGTCCAGTACATAATAATCAAGTTAAAAAAGTCAAATTTCATCAATTATCTATTAATATTAAATTGAAACTGAATTGAAATTGTTTATTTCCAAAAACTTATGAACTATGTACATATTGGTTATAAAATACACAAGTAAATATATCTTAAATTAACCCACGAAATATTATGTGCGCTGCAGCCCACACTAGGGTGACCTGTGTCGTGGGCTGCAGGCTCTTTTACTTAAGCCAGCTTATGATTACTAAGATTATTTTGTGAGTGAACGTGAAAGTGGGTGAGTGAGTGAGAGAATGAGTAGATTTTAACACGTGTGCGTGTGTGTGTATGTATATTGTGATAAGAATATATATTAAGAGGATATATGGATACATGAATATTACAAGTAACTTCATTTTTTTATATTCTTTATTCTACTCAATATCAGTGTTCTTTTCACACAAGAATGAAGATTCGCTTAGATGCATGCTCATAAATTCATTGATGAAATGAAAAGGATTGATCTCAAAAAATTGCTTTTAATTTTAAAATCATTTACATGTAGTTTAGTTATATATAATTACAATAATGATTTTTTTTAACTAAGTCATCATGCCTATTAGGTACTTACTATTCAGTTTTGTAGTACTTCTCAAGGTTACGAGTGCAATGAACACTTGTACAGTAGGTACATTGGTCTAAATTGATAAGTGGTCATGACGCATACAAAGGTGATTAACAAGACCGCTTCTCGTCGTCGTCATTTGGTTTTCCAGCAGTAGGACGTTCACTGCTGGACATAGGCCTCCCCTATGGATCTCCAATAAGACTGAGGCTCTATTTTACAACTTTAAGCGCCTGGAAACGTATACGAAACATTCACAAATAGTATGGAAGAATCTCTACGTTTTCTATGGAAGTTGCGGCTTGCATTAGGGCGATCTTGTGGAATTAATGAGGTCATCCGTCCACCTTGAGGTTGATGTCCTACGCTATGCTTATCGGTATATGATCTCCACTTTTATACCGCATCTGTTATTAATCCTCTGTGCAATGTGCCCTGCCCACTGTTATTTAAACTTGCCAATCTGCGAATCACTTTGATTTTTATTCCGATACGATGTGGAATTTAAAAAAGCTTTATTTATTGTAAGTTTATCTGTGTAGAATGAGATTGGAATTTACCTAACTTGAAGACTTTCGCTTTACATCGTCAGTTCCAAAAACTGCAACGTCCAAAAGTGCAACGTATGGGCCTTTTGACCCATAAGTATGCACATAGGAACGCGTATATTTTCTCATGACTTTTGACACCTTTGTTTCTATTCTTACATCTCTTTGTTTCTAATCTTATCTTTGTTTCTTTGTTTATAATTCTACTGTACGCGTCACTAAACTCCTTCTAAACGGCTCGACTGATTTGAATGGTTTTTTTTGTATGTGTTTGGGTGGCGCCTTCGATTTGGCATTGTTTCTGTTTTAAAATTGATGGGTGGCGCCCTAGATGATTTAGACTTTAGATTAACAAAAATCAGCCCGGCAGTGAAACTAAGCTCGCCGGGTCAGCTAATTTTTGTATATATTTTATAGTTTTACAATTTATGACTAAAATATTTAAAGTATAAATGTAAAAATGAACTATAAAACATAATTGATCATTAGTAACTTTGACTTATAATACTTATGGTAAAATTTAAATAATAACTATCAAATACCTACTCTGAAAATATATATACAGCAGGGGAATAGGTGGGGTAGGACGAATAAAAAAAAATACTGGAACGATTTAAATAATATTTTTATTACAAAACTATAGCTTTTGCCCGTGACTTCGATGTCAAGCAAAATAACTGTTATGCAATCAAATAATTAATTATTAAAATGAATAGCGTCAAAGTTAGTCGCATTAAAAGACGGAGCATTTTTGTGAAAAGTTGAAAAGTCATACCAGCTCATTGAAGCCGTGGTGGTCTAGAGGTAGTGACACCCGCCTTACAATCGTAAGTTCGTGGGTTCAAATCCCGGTCCCGTGACTATGAGTTATATGTAATTTATGTACGGAATTTCACACCACTGGCTTTTCGGTGAAGGAAAACATCGTGGGGCAACCTGCATACATCCGTAGAAAAAAATCGATGGCGTATGCGAATCCATCAACCCGCGCTGAGCCAGCATGGTCGACATAGCCGAATTACTCTTCGTGGGTAAGCCTACGTTCTGCCGAGAACTATTAAAAAGGCTGATAGAGTACCAGCACATTTTACTTAGTATTTTTATTCCTCGAAATCTAATGTTCGTTCAGTGAATGAATGATGAGAGTTTACAAATGAAAACAAAAGTATTCATAAATTATTTATAAGCGTAAAAGTTTGGTTATTTTATTGAGGTATTATAGGATCACTTTGTTGTCCGTCGCTCCGTCTGTCCGTCTGTGTGTATGTCAAGACTCTTTATCTCGGGAATGCGTAAAGATATTGAGTTGAAATTTAAACAATATACGTATATTTATGGTCGCTTGCAGTCGTGTAAAAGAAAATCTTCTCAGTTATCGTTTAAAAAGGTTAGAGTCGTTTATGTCGTAAAAGAACATATTTCGACACTTACAAAAATGAAAACCTACAGGGTACTAACCGTTGACATAGAACTATGAAATTTGGCGAGAAGCATTGTCTCAGAGTACACATAATTATATAAAGGAATAAATCTCAAAACTGTACATTTTTATTTATATCCCAAAAAATAGGGCCTCAAACTTCACAAAATATGGGTTCAAAATTCAAAGTGTGTAAATCGTATCATGTAAGGTATCATACAAAAGAACTTGATTAGCACATGCTAAAACAGGTTTTTAATTATTTTAACAATGTGTAATTTTCGATGTATGACGAGAAAAGTGAAAAAGAAAACTTTTTTTGTCGATGGTTATAGTATAGAGATTTTAACAACTTACTTCCCAATTTCGTGAATTTTTCTGGATTTGTACGGAACCCTCGATATGCGAGTCTGACTCGCACTTGTCCGGTTTTTTTATCTGCACAGGATTTTGCTGTACAAAATGGCTTTTATATTATAGTTACAAAAACATTCAGAGGTGTATGTATTTTATTGTCATTACGAACTTCTTTTATTCCCATACATCCTGGTGAACGTTCCTGGATGTATACCTTAGTTCTTTTCTGGTGAATTTTAATGAACATTTCGTCGTACGGAATGACGTCACGCAGTTTTATGAATGCTACCCAGACGCTTTGGATTCGGCAATTGACCTTTCCTTGAAGTTCATGCACAAAACAACACTTTATACATGGTTATTAGTAATCAAATAGCATCCTTTTAAGGGCATATTCTGTATATCAAAACAAAAAACTTTTGTTCTACGACTTTTCCCAAATATCAACAAATTTCCCAAAACATTTCAAAAGTGAACTCAGCCTATTTATGTACGTACAAATAATTGTTTTTTACTACATAATCACCTTCAGTTTTCTTTATATCCCACTGCTGGGTATAAACCTTTATTATATGGAAGAAAAAAAAAAAAGAAAAAAACGTATTCGTAGAACAGAAGATGTTTTTTGATGTACAGATTATGCTATATAAAAATGCTTATTGATTATCAGTAAGTAGTAACACTGTACAGAGATTTTTAGTCTTCCGAATTTTTCTCGTTTATCTTTTGCTTCATTAACTGCCGAGGACCTGACTCCTTCAGGTCAAATGCTATCCCCAGCTTTGCCCACAGCCTTATGATAAATGTAGAAATATTAAGAAAGTCCAGAGGCTCCGCAGATCTATAGTCACTAGGATATGTGTGGTGGTAGTTGTGACAACCCTCGCCAACGGTCATGAAAGACATGAAGATGTTTTGTGTAGGCATGATATACCTGAAAAATGACAAATAGTGTGTTTTTTTTTTGTTAAATTACTAGGAATTCCTGCCAGGTTAGGATGCACGCAATATTTCTTTCGACGTATCAGAACGAGACAGAGTTATGGCAAAGTATATTATTATATCTGTCACTATTTCACTCCTCGAAAAGAGTTTCATTTCGTGGCTGTTCGTGGGCGCATGCTTGGCCTACTGGCATCGCTCAGGTGAAATTGAATTACACTTAGGAAACGAATTAAGACACCTTAAAAAATAAAAAAACCGCAGCACACGAGACGCGTTAAATATATAAAACCATCTAGCAAAAAGAACGTGTCGTGTTAGTTTATTGATGGATTTTTACACATTTCAAAATCAGATTTTTTAAGTACAAAACCTTAAAACAAAAAAATATTACATTTTATTCTACTTTTGTACCTAAGTTATTCAAAACGTTAGGTTAAAATATTCAAGATATGTACGTCAAATAAGATACAAAAATAGTGCTCTGGTAATTTGATGTTAAACATGAAAATCACAACATGTAAATTTCCAAAAACTATGACGCATTTGAGTACCTATCATAAAAATATGTTTATATCAATTGTATCATAATGAATAATATTTACCTTTATTTACACATAATTATATTTATTTAAAAGGTTATTGGTAATCAATTAGCATCCTTTTAATGCATATTCTGTACATAAAAAGAAACAACTTTTACTCTACAACTTTTCCCAAATCTCAACAAATTTCCCAAAAGAATATCACTCGTCCTGCAGAAACTTCCGAACAATTATTATTATCATTTATAATTATATATTATATTATATATTATTATTTTTAATATACGAGTATACAACTGTTTGAAGCAGGGGCGGATCGCTAGTATTTTGCATAAAAATGGCCGTTAATGTTATCTACCTAAACATTATCTCTAAAACACAATTTGCCAAAACTTACTTGTTATAAGGTCTGGTTCCAAACAAATGCAAAAAACTGTTCACAGACATCTCGAGATGCAATATTATCAGGTATCTGATGAAGCATTGCCACGCTACAGCGCACTGCCAGGTTTCGCCCCATAGTAGAACTCCAGTGACAGTTGGTAGAATGAAGCAAAATATGATACTCAGTGGTAAGGAGTACCTAAAAGAATAATAAGTGTCATCAACAGCATTTCAGCTATAGATTGTCATGTGGTTTATATATGCTGTTGTTGTTTTATTGTTGTATTTTGCTGCGAAATTCAAATTTTGTCGGGTTTTTTGCAATTTGTTTTAAAATTCTTTGCTTTTATTTATCTGGTCGCCTTTTTTCAGTACTAATAATAAATAGTAGTTGGCGTCAGTGTCAGAGTAAAATTAGGCAGTCATTCATTAAGGATTAAAGTGAGTTTGATTTTCTTTTAGTTACAGACTTACAAAGCCCAATTTTAGAGGCGGCATCGTAACTATATAGGTAATAGCTAACTAGACTATTTTGGTCCCTTTTTCACTTTAGGCATTTGATAGAGGGAACGCTTTTTACGTTGCTATTAAATTTACGATGGCGCCTCTAAAATTGAGCTTACAGTACAGTTACTGACGTAAAATGACTAAACTGAAGTGGCCTATTAAAAGGCCAGTGTATAGTATCGTTATTAAATTGGATTTTTAATAGCACTCTTCTTAAACAGGTAAGTCTGCCTACGATGGGCGACTGCGCCATAAATCTATTAAAAAATGAAAAACAAATGGCCACTATCTACAGTTGTACAGTAAATATAGGTCCAGTTTAACATACTTGCGTTCGAACATAGCGACGGGATCCTTCTCAATATCGCTCATATCTATCTGGCGGCCCTTTTCTAGAACTAGATTGTATTTTTTCATCATCAACCAACCAATATGAGCGTAGAAAAAACCTCGATGTATGTTGTAAGGATCGACGTCAGTGTCAGAGTAATAAGTCACTCACTTATTACAGGTAAAAGTTAGTTATTTTTATAGGTTCAGTACCTACAGTCACCCTTTAGGGTAAGCCTACGTCCTGCAGTGGACTATTAAAAAAAGGCTGGTAGAAGTGTCGGAGTAAAATTAGTCAGTCACTTATTACGGGTAAAAGTGAGATTTTCTTCTTACAGTCCAGATATTGACGTAAACGGACTAAACTGTAGTGGCCTATTAAAAGGCCAGTAGAGTATAGTTATTACATTGGCCTTTTATTAGCACACTTCTGAAAATAGGTAGGTCTACCTGCGAAGGGTGACTGTGCCCTAAATCAGCTATTTAAAAAAAAAACATTTTTTTGCTATTTACATTAGATGGCCGGCCATCCACAGTTGTACAGCAAATATAGGTTCAGTTTAACATACTTGCGTTCGAACATAGCGACGGAATCCTTCTCAATATCGCTCATATCTATCTGGCGGCCTTTTTCCAGGACTAGATTGTTTTTTTTCATCATCAACCAACCGATATGAGCGTAAAAGAACCCTCGTCGTATGTTGTGAGGGTCTGCGTCGGTGTCGCTGTACTTGTGATGGACGCGGTGGTCGCGCACCCAGCTATAGATTGAGTTCTGAAACATAATATTCATAGAGCTATTACAACCAGAGCCATAATGGAGTCGATCGAGAAAATCCAAGGATATATTGTTTGAATATGGCATGAGTTAGAAAGAGACATGACAAATATCTCGATTCGGTGGTTGAAACGTCAAATCCTAATAGTTCGACAGTTTTGACAGCAGCCTGGAAGACGCTGTTACTCCGCCAATAAGCATGATGGCAAAAAAAATTGGCCCCTAAGATAGATTAAAAAAAAAATTTATTCTACTGCTTTTAAAACTTTGTATTTTTTTCATACAAATAATAAAAAAAGTTGAAATTGTCAAAACATAACTAAATATATGTAAGAAGACTTGGAAATCAGAGGAAATACTATGTATTATACACTATTGGTGGGATGACCCTGCGTTGGGATCTTGGACTTTATACGAACCTGTCCAGCTGATGCAAAGCACAGCATTAGATAAATCTTGAGCGGAAGCGTCGCCTTATAGCTTTTGTGCGTCCAATATCTATGAACACCTTGCGCAAGTCCAGATCCTGATATGACGTACATTACCCATGCTAAAACGGCAATGAATGCATAGAAAAATATTAAAAACCATTTTATTTATAGTGCTTTCCACACTAGGATAAATAAAGAACTCACGTTATAATTATACGGTCGATCCGCAAGGAATCCGACCAGTTTCGGAGTATTTAGTACTCCATCCTCAGGGAATACGTTAGTATTCTGTTATAGTTATGATGAATACTCACGGTAGTTTTGAAATTATTTCCTGATTGTAACGAAAATTAAATAACTTATCGAGTGTTTTACTCTAAGGTCTTATTTATACTCGGTAGGACTTTTTTTACTTTTCAGTTAGAGTGTGTGCAAAAAAAGAACTGCCGTGGTCGTGGAGCAGTCAAGGTACCGACTTTACTTGATTAACGCGACTATTGATGAAAACCGAATAAGTGTCTACCAAGTATCAAACATATTTAATTTTACTAGCAATGAGAGAGTAGTGCTGTCAACGTTACAAACTTAGTAAAATGACACACAGGCGACTTCACCTACGACGCTTCACTTTTTGCACAAACTCTATATAAATGGGTGTTCGTATTTTTTATTCTTAGCAATTTATTTACTTTACGTTGCGTAACTTAAATGAAGTGCAATATCAAAAGTTAGCATAAAACTACTTACCGAATACCAGAGTTTGCCATTTCGCTGGAAATGCATATAGATAAGTCCAATATACTGCTAAAGCGTGATAAGCACTAATTGACATTATCATCGACCATTTGATATCAGTTTGAAAACCCATTTGCTATTCAAACTTTCTTAACAAGTCTGAGATATCCATAATTTTCAGCATGTTTGTTACAAAACGCTACCAGAATTGAAATAAATTGAAGCTGCTTTAAACTAATTATACAGGGTCACAGGTATTGAACGCAAAAACTTTTAAAGGCGGGTAGACAAACAACATTTTTGTACCACGACTTTCTAAAATACGCAAAAAAAATCGCTTTATCATACATTTTGCCGCGCGTTGACGAACTTTTTGTGTGAAAACGCTGATTTTTTCTTCGTGATTTTCCTAAAGTCTTAGAAAAGTTGTTTGTCTAGATGTACTATACACGCCCTTAAAAGGTTTTGCGTTTAATACCAATAACCCTGTATAATTATTCTTACGCAGATTTTATTTTTATTTTATGTAGTAGAGTGTATGCTACAAAGTAAGGACCGAAATTAATTTATGATAGGTGGGGTGATCGCAAATTTTATTTAAACAGCTATTATAATAATATGTAAATTATAGAGACTGATTATAATTTATTCTCATATTGATACTTGTGTTTTCCATGTTTTTGCCGGTGACTTTGCTTGGATATAGTAATAACTATTTTTCGCAAAAAGTGGCAAAGCTTGCATTTCGCTCGAATAGACGTTTACAATTTTTCCATTGTTGTTGATTTTCCAAAAAAGGTTCAGCCGATTTCGATAAAATTTCAATGGGACCAACTCGGACCCTTTCGATAAAAAAAAATGATTTGGTTCACAATTGGCGAAAGTATCGATGAACATAGGTACACAAAAAGAAATACATACCTACAGTCGAACATAGAACCACCTACATTTTGGAAGTCGGTTAAAAATTAAAATTGACCTGGTTGCCTGGAAGAAATCGCTTAAAGCGATAAGGCCGCCAATTAGAGACCTATTGTTTTGTTTTGTTCTTATAATCTGTTTTTATGTAATGTGGTTGTCTAATAAAGTGTTGTTGTTTGTTGTTTTGTTTGTTAAAATAAGTGGCAACGTTCGACTTTGGATGGGTGACCAAAGTCACAAAAAATAAGTAAGCTGTTTCACATAAAAGGTTAACTTAGTACATTCATTCTTGACAAACTTTATGCAGGAATTGTTTTTTTATTTTTTTTGATTTCGCAGTTGGTAACGTAAAAGTTTTTAGGATGCAATAACACCTGAAAGTCCCTAAATTTAAAAAATAACACCTGTTACAAACATTCTCACTTTTAATCTTATGATTGACTACTAATTTAATTTATATAACTTTAATCTAATTTTGAAATTTACTTCAAACATTATCACCATGTCGGTTATAAATATTCACAAAATTATTGAAATTGGCAGGAATTTGGGGCTAAATTTACTTTTCACCATATTAATCTATGTAATATATAAATATTCTATTACATAAAAAAATAATCGGTATTTCCTTGGTCATGGCATCACGTATGTACGGCTGGATCTATTCCGCTAATTCCTTTTTCGTTTTGTTTGTTATTTACAATGATAAAAAAAATTGAGGAATTGCGTGAATAATAAAAAAACGTCAATTGAATTTGCTTATAAAAAATGTTCCTACTATTTATTATTATTATTATATACTACGGGACTAATCGCGCACTAAAATTACGAGATAAATAAATACCTCAACATCCCGACGTTTAGGCCGAGTTGCATCAACCGTGGTCACGGGTAGACTGAGGTATTTGTTTATCTTGTAATATAAGTGCGCGATTAGTCCCGTAGTATAAAATAATAGTATGTTCAAATCGCGAATCGCTAAACGCCATCGAAATTAGAATCGTCCGAATTAGTGAGATTCACTATCACATTTATATGGGTTACACACACACATACACACACCCCCCCCCACACACACATACACCCCCCCCACACACACATACACCCCCCCCCCCCCACACACATACACCCCCCCACACACATACACCCCCCCCCCCACACACACACACACACACACACACACACACACACACACACACACACACACACACACACACACACACACACAAACTTTCACGTAAACAGATTAGTCGCTTGCGATGTTTGATTGTATTGTTAGTAGTGAATATTAACTAGTTTATTATATTATTTTATATTATATTTATATATTATATTATTATTGGTATAAATGTATTGTAATCATTTATATAAGGAGAAGCCATTGGCTCCATCATACAGTGTATACTAGTTCGGAGCCAATGGATTCAAAACAATAATTGTCAAAAATATTTCTGAAACAATAAATTATTCTTATTCTTAAGAACTTCACAATTATCTACCTACCTAGTTCAAAATATTAATAGTTATTTTTCGCAAAAAACAGCATTACCGACTTCAACCGTGTACAGAATTCGCGAATAGTACGCACGGATCGATGTAGCAATTTCACATTATTGTTGATTTATCGAAAATGGCTCAGCCGATTTCGACAAAGTTTAAATGGGACCAACTTCAAAGTATTTTCTTTTCAATAAAAAAAAATATTGAAATCGGAGTATTATATAAAAAGTTATGCGCTATACATAAAAATCAAAAATATACGCGTCGAATTGAGTACCTCCTCCGCCGTTTCGCCGGACAAAAACAATTTTAATAATACAACTGAAAAACGAGAACGAGATAATAGAATACTTGTTTAGTTTCAATCCTGCCCCTGGTTGGGCTTTAATCGAACAATCGTATTTTACGATCGGTACAATAGTAACAATCGTAAATTTTCGAAATAAAACGAAACATAATAAAACAATTTTTACCGACTTCCAAAAAGGAGGAGGTACTTACTTTCGTCTGTAGGTATGTCTTTTTTTCGTGTATGTACATCGATACATACGGCAACTGAGAACCGAATTAAAAAAAATCTTTAGTTCGAAATAGTATATTTCCAATGTGACCCCATTAAAAGTTTATCGAAATCGGCTGAGCCGTTTTTGATAAATCAACAAAAATATACATGGATGTCACATCGATTCGTCCAAATTATTCGAATTTTGTACATGGTGGAAGTCGGTGTTGCGATTTATTGCGATAAATAATGATTCATTAGAATATAAGACACTAGTTTTTACCTGCGGCTTCGCCCGCATACGCAATATATCATTATAATTTATAGCATATATGTTATTCTGATATATAAGCTATATTATTGCAAAGTTTCATCTCAATCCGTTCAGTAGTTTTTGCGTGAAAGAGTAACAAACATCCATACATCCATCCTCACAAACTTTCGCGTTCTTAATATTAGTAGGATTATATTAAATTCTGAAGTCTGTTTGGTAGTTAGTCTTATACGCAGCAACAAAAGAACTTCGACTTGACTTTTTGCTTATAGCTTAAAGGTCGCAGTCTGTTTTAAACTAAGTACTTATTATCCCGGAAAAATATAATAAAAATAAAATATAATTGGATAAAATTCGGTATGAAGGTAGCTTAGATCTTGGATTAACACATATGCTACTTTTTATTTCGGACTAACGTGGGTAACACCGGGCGGGAGTAGCTAGTTGTGAATAAATTGTATTTTTGTTGTTTAATTTAAGTATCACTATCACTACATAGTATAAAACAAAGTCGCTTACCTGTCTGTCTGACCCTATGTATGCTTATCAATCAATCAATCAAAAAGTTTTATTGACATAAATAAAGTACATGAAAATTATTGAAGCCGCTGATTCCCGAACTAGCCATGGGCTGTACTACGGGAACCAGCGTCTTCTCCTATAATAACGACAAATTATGTCAACTTATGTTACTTATCTGTACTATTAAAACTGAACTACTAATCTATTCAATGGATTTTTTCCGTAATTACAGCTAAATATAACATAAATACAAAATACTAAACATTGACTATATCCAAAATATATATACCCATCTTTAGCTATGTTATTACAATAATTATTATTCAATTTTTATGTATTAAAAAAGGGATTTAAATATACAAGGTTTAACTAACATTACATATCCCTATTTTATTTTACCAACTTTACAGTATTCTACATAACCACATTGGTAACCAAAACTAAAATTTGCAATAGGTCAAATGCACAGATATTAATATATAATTCATAAAAAAGGCATTCAAAATGATATTATATATATGATAAATATAGGTATATATATAACTACACAACGGATTTTGATGCGGATTTTTTAATAGATAGAGTGATTCAAGAGGAAGGTTTATTATGTATGATACGTACCTTTGCAAAGCCGGGCTGGGTGGCTATTTTTGAATAATTCGTAATTTAATTGTGACATTTGACATGACAAACAGTGTGCTTACTAAAGCACACTGTTTGTCATCTTAATTCGCACACCATGACGATCAAATTGAAACTTCACCATCAAACGCTTGTTTATTATTATGTTTAATGCAAATAAACGTATCATTATCTTTGGCAGGTACCACCTGAACACTCGACTACCGTACATCAAACTCTACATTGAAAACGAAGAATTCAATATCGACGGCCAGCGCTGCGAGAACATCATGACTTGTCCCATGAGGCCCATTACTTCCGGTTAGTCAAACATTATCCGCCTTACCACAAAAGATTTAAACACGCCTTAAACACTGTTTTACGGCACAATTTGTACTGCTAACCATTGCTTAAAGCGTGCGTAAAACTTTTGTGGTTAGACCGTATATTTTCTTTGAGGAAAAACGTCTATAAGATCAGGATACCAAACGCCTAATCAATAAGACCCGCCCAAAGCCTTCCTATACCTACACAAATAACACCAGTGGCCAGTTGCACTGTGCGCCCTGCAACAGGTCTTTCAAAAACAAATTCGGTTTTGCGAGCTAACATTCTAGCCAGGGGTCGCCACACGTCGAGGAAGACTATTATTATAGTTTCAAAATAATTTTTGGATAAATAGTCGCTATTTGATGGGGAATGAGTTTTTCCAGATTTGCCTCCTTTTCTCACTTCATTCGTCCCAATAGGCTAGACAACAAAAAAAAATAGCCCGAAAAATAGATTATTAAAAAAACATTGTATCTTTTGTGAACTAAACAAAAATTGATCAAGATATATATAGCTCGATAAACATCTGCGTAACGTCGTAACGTCACGACAAGATTACAAAAGTACCTGATAGACTTTTGACAAATAAGTGACGTCACGAGCCCCAACTCCCGAACATTGACAAGTTTTATCTTTGTCATTTATTGTTTGATTGACAAAAAGAAAAAATGCGTGTCCAAAATTTTTGATAATGTAACTACCGGACTAGTAATAATAATGATTTTTGGTCGCATGCCTATTTGCATTTGTGCACAAAAGGAAGTGTCGTAGGTGAAGTTGCCCGTGTGCTATTTAACTAATTTTGTTACGTTGTCAACACTGCTCTGTCATTGCTAGTACAACTAAAAGTGTTTGGTATTTGGTAGACACGAATTCGGTTTTCATCAGTACTATACTCTATAAAATTTAACTTGATCTCTGCGACAGCTGTCAGAAAAATCACGCCTAATTCCCTGCCAAGTCATACCAAGTCACGCCAAGTCCTGAATTTCTTAATAGTACAGACAGTACCTGTCAATGTCATACTTTATGGGCATGCCGATTAGTGATGGGCGACAAATGATCATGACCACAGAGTTTTAGATAGAGTTTTATTTAAAAAATCGATAGTTTATACTAACGATATTTTAAATAAAACTTAATTTATGATTAATTTTATTATATTTTAATATCACACCATTTTTACATGTGTAATTAAATTAAACCCAATTATATGTTACATTAGCATCGATAATAGTGAAAAAAGTCGATAAATACTATCGTTACATTATTATGAGTATTTAATTAATATCATAACATTATTTACATGTGTACATACTTGATGTTAAATAATAGTAAGTAAATAAAATCTAATTTCTCACCTTCAACTACACATTCAATTTCATTACAACATTGTTTAAAAATCGATTTTTTCCACCACTATCTCAATTTAAAAATGTCAATCTTCTATGTCAATGTCACTGTCGCAGAGATCAAGTTAAATTTTTTAGAGTATAGCGTCTACCAATTATAGTCGGTACCTTGGCTGCTGATTAAAATCTTATGGTTGGTTCACCGTAACACCACGACGGTTTTCTTTTTTCACATACTCGAGTACTTATAACTGAGTTCTGTATGGTCTTGAAATATGGTCAAAAAATCGGAAAGAAATTTCTAACATAATGACGAGTACAATCTGAATATCTATAAGCCGTAAGTCGTCCACTGCTTGACATAGGCCTGCCCCATGGATTTCCAATAAGGCCAGTTGAAAACTACGGGTAGAATAATATTCTAGAATATCCCTGCCGTCTAGAGATACGCCCTGTACTAGTATAAATTCAAATTTTCTACAAGGCAAGTAGCGCGAAGGTCGCTTGTTCGATATGTTGACTCAATCCAATTTAGCTAAAAGGGTCAATTGAACCCTGGAGGGTCCGAGAACCTGCATGGACAATCAGTCTATCTACCTACTACATTTAAGGGGGGTAGAGTTTTTCAAGTAATGTCATAACTTTCAGAAATTTGGACTATAGAAACAAGCGTGGTTTTAGCACATCAAATACAGGTAGGTATTACGCATTCTTGAGTGCAGATAGTACCTAATTCCAACTATAATTGTGCCATGCGAAACGAGCTCGCGTGCTAGTACATAAATCTTTCATTTTTTTGCAAAAAATTGGCATAACCGACTTCAATCGTAAACAAAATTCAAATTCGAGTTTGCTTGAATTGCTATATGGAGTATTTCCATTACTGTTGATTTTTCAAAAACGGCTCAAATTTCGATATAATTTTAAAGGAGATGATATGATGATACTTCCGAGGTGGTCACCTCGGAAGTATACCCTTTGAAATAAAAAAAAATGATTCAGTTCACAATTGGCGCAATAACGATGAACATATCTACACAAAAAATGCATACGTAAGGACATAGAACCTCCTCCTTTTTGGAAGTCAGGTAAAAATGCGGTTGAAACTATGGTAGGAATTACTATCTACTTACTCATAGCAAATAAAAAAAAACTATTTGGTCTGAGTCTACTTATAGATGCGTGATTAATACCTGCGCTATATATTCATTGGAAAACAAGTCGCTAAATGCAGGACAACAATTTATATATATAATTTTAATTATGTTTTATCATGAAACTCTCTGTCTCCATCGAATCTTTGAACGATGGGTTTTGGGAGAAAAATTTCTCATGAGGAGTTTGTTGGTTTGCTGGTTCAGTCCAATCAAGAACATCGTACCCTTCCGCACACTTGAGGTGCATCCGAGGCAAACAGGCCGGAATATAATTTATAAACGCCTTATAATCATTTTCTTTCCACTTAATAAGGTGCTTCTCCCGACACCCCCCTGACTTATCAAAGTTTTTCCAATTCATTATATCTATTAACTTCCTTACTTCTTTTCTGTGCATTAGCTTTTTAGTTAAAATTCCAACTTCATAAGCAGGGGACGGGAATCTATCCTTCACCCCCACTATGTAAATGGCATCTCTATTTTTATAGATAGGTGTAATGATGTATCGGTATCTATAGAACCTTCGTGGCCAGTGGCCAACTTGCCAGCAGAGAGGCTGGTTAACCGCTGCCTCCCAGTCCATTTCTCTTTCCATTATTTCTTTCTTGATCGGATCTTTCTCGTTGGCTTCAGTTCTTCTTTTTATCGTGTATTCGTTGATCGGTGCCATGGTTCTGATTTCTGTTACGCCTGCTTGGTTGAGTCCTAGAATACGGACCATGGGTACTAGGCGTATTGTAAGGTTTACGTTGGATACGATGCACTCGGCTTGCTCTCGGACTGCCGTGGCAGTTATATTGACACAAGACTTGTACGGAGGCGGTACATACGTACTAGCTGCTGCAGCAAGAATCCATTCCCCTCCATCAGCTAGAAGCGTTGTCAATAAAGGCACATATTCTTCCTCTTTCTTTGGGTTTTTTTGCGCACAAATTGAGTAGGTACAATATAAAATACATATGTATTTTAATGGTATATATCTCATCTTCTTATACGATCGTCAATAATAATTCGAGAAGGATATGGGATAAGATTTAATTCTAAATTTTAAGTCCTTTTTTCTGAAACAAGTTTTCTTATTGAAGTTTATTTAAAAAACGCTCAGGAAAATTGTATTATTTTTCACAGTTGCTCCAATAGTGAATATTTTTCAGAATAGGCATGATAGCTGGGTAAAAAGAAAACAATAAAAACAACAAATGACAAAGATAAACCTTGTCAAAGTTTGTGAGGCAGTTTGTGGGAGTGGGGGTCGTGAAGTCGCTTCTCTTACAGAAGTCTTTACATTTGTATGGCACTTGTGACGTCACTCGGAACTTTGACAGGCTACATCTTCATCAATGTTTGTTTAACAGACCATAGAAAAAATACGTGTCTAACATTTTTTTATGGTCTATCCGACGGACTTATTATATTTTTTGTCATCTTGCCTATTATATTGATTGAACATGTACAGCCTTGAAATTCAATGAATTTGTTCAATATATACCTTGCATACTTGGTACTTTCGTTTTTTTTTCTTTGTTGCCTGGTCCCTGAGTAAAAACGTTATAAAATAACAATAAATTTTGATTTAATGTGAAACAACCTTACGACACCTAGATTTTGTAGGCAGCATTTTACTCTCGATAAATATAAAATCTATTACAAATTTATTTTAGCACCGCTCGCAACAATAACATGAGTTGAATAACTATCAATATAGTTTTATGATAATAAAATATTGAATGTGGTAGCGAATACTACTAGAAAATATAGTTAAAATTAATTGTGTCCCAAGGTAGACACAGTTTTGTCTCGAGGCACAGACATGTAACGTACCGTCGGACTAAAACCTCCATTTTATTTGCCCTTTAATAAAAAATAATCTAGCAATAATAAAACACTCAAAAATAACTCAATCGTCAGCGATGAAATGTCCTACGAAATAAAATATTTTGAATTTAAACATCTTTATAATGTTTAGAGATAATAATTATGTGGACTCAAAATTGAAGTAATTTATAATGTCTCTAGGTACATTACATGACCCTACCTGCATAGAAAATTATCTTTGAACAAATAGTTGTAGGTACATTATGTGGGGACATATCTGAGGGTCATATAGTGTACCTTGGGACGCTTGTATCTAAGGACATTTGCTTTATCATCACTAAAGCATCCAGAAAATAGTCCAATCGTTAGCCATGAAAAGTATGTCTTACCAAACAAAGTAACTGCCATTTAGCGAGATGCCAGACGGGCGGTGCAGCCGCGTCGTCGCGGCGACACCGCGGCGCCCAGTGTTGCCTTAGACACTGATGACATCTAGACAGTTAGCGGAAAAAAATGTTTTAGAGATAACCGTTCAACCTTACGCTAAAGATAAGTAAAATCGCTCATATACATTCTGATTTTGTGTGAGCCAACCGCGAAATCGGATCGTGTGGAGCGTCAGCGGTTCAACTTTTCCTCGCTAACTCTTTCTAATATTATAAATCGGAGAGTGTATTTTTTGATTTTCGTTTGATCACAGATATACTAGAGGAATAATGTGGTCGATCGATAAAATCTGAAAGAGATGCATTGATTTAATTTATTGATGCGTTAAAAAGTGACATGAAAATTATCTCATAACCCCATCGAGTATGGCCTCGTGTGATTTGTTACGACGAGTGTCACAGTAACAGCTGTCAAACTTCAACGTGATTTATCTCGGTTATTTTTCGATTCTAGACTACTGCTGTCTTCACATAAGTGTTAGAGCTCAATGAGATCTAAATATTCATAGAATACTCGAATACTCTAGATTTAATGTCTAAATCGCTACCGGCAACACTGGTCGCCGCGGTGCCAACGCGGCAACGCCCGTGTGGCATGTCCGTTATTACTCGTAAAAAAATTATGTGCAGAGACATGTTAACACAAAGTCATCATCCACCGGGCTCTACCGCTAACTGCGCGGCTATTCTAGAGCCAAGGGGCCTCGAACGCAGCGTTGGTAAAAGACCCGATGGGATGACCCTGATTCCTTGGAAGATGGGACGGCCTTCAGTATGAGACGCCACGTGTGTTGACCCTCTCGCTCCGTCCCATCTTCCTAGAACTCTGAATAGGGCTGGCGCTGCGGCTGAATATGCAGAAGGCCTCAAAAGGAACAAATATGCGAGCATTGACAGTGGATACAAATTTGAACCTTTTGGGGTCGAAACTTTAGGACCGTGGGGACCGGGAGCAAAAAACATTTACAAAGATCTTTCATCACGACTGGTCGACGCAACACGTGACCAAAATGCTGGCCATTATTTTTCCCAAAGGATCAGTATTGCTATCCAACGTGGCAATGGGGCCAGCATTTTGGGAACTGTGCCCGCTGGTAGTGGGCTTTTAGATTAGGGTTTTCATCGTCATCTATACACATTCATTTTTTTAGTTCAAGTGGTTTTTGAATTTTGTTTAGGTTTGTACATTTAGCGTAGTAGTTGTAATATATAGTTAAGTTTTTGAAATGTGATTTAAGTTTTGTGTAAATAAATTCTAGTACTAGTAACACAAAGTTGAAGTAATTTAAAATGTTCCTAGATACATTACGTCAGGGTCGTAATGTACCTAGGAACATCGTTTCGTAGGGTCATGTAGACCCTCCCTACATAACCGGACAAGTTCGAGTTAGGCTCGCACATCGAGGGTTCCGTACAAACACGTTGTTAAAATAATTAAAAACCTCTTTTAGCATGTGCTAATGAAGTTCTTTTATATGATACCTTACATGAAACGATTTGAATTTTGAACCCATATTTTGTGAATTTTGAGGACCTATTTTTTGTGATTTGAATAAAAAATGTACAGTTTTCAGATTTATTCCTATATGTGTACTCTAAGACAATGCTTCTCGCTAAATTTCATAGCTCTATGTCAACGGGAAGTACCCTGTAGGTTTTGATTTTTGTGAGTGCCAAATATGCGGCTTTTTACGACATAAACGGCTCTAATTTTTTCAACGATAACTGAGAAGTTTTTCTTGTACACAACTGCAAGAACTCTTCGATATACGTATACAGTTTAAATTTCAACTCGGTATCTTTATACGTTCCCGAAATAAAGAGTCTTGACATACACACAGACGGACAGACGGGCAACAAAGTGATCTTATAAGGGTACCGTTTTTTTTCCGTTAGAGGTACGGAACCCTAAAAATGATGATGACCTATATTTATATTATTTATGATATCATTAGATAGTTGACTACCTAGTAGGTAGTTATACAATGTTTGCGTTTGTAGGGTTCCATACCCAAAGGGTAAAAACGGGACCCGCCATTACTACGACTGATGTCAGTCTGTCTGTCTGTCACCAGGATGTATCTCATGAAACGTGTTAGTGCAAAAACTTCAAAAAAATGCCAAGTCGATGTTTAAAAGTTGTTTTTAGGGTTCCGTACCTCAAACGGAAAAAATGGAACCCTTATAGGATCACTTTGTTGTCCGTCTGTGTGTATGTCAAGACTCTTTATCTCGGGAACGCGTAAAGATATCGAGTTGAAATTTAAACTGTATACGTATTTCTGTGGTCACTTGCAGTTGTGTAAAAAAAACTTCTCAGTTATCATTTAAAAAAGTTAGAGCCGTTTATGTGGTAAAAAACCGCATATTTCGACACTCACAAAAACCAAAACCTACAGGGTACTAGGACATAGAACTATGAAATTTGGCGAGAAGCATTGTCTCAGAGTATACATATAAGAATACATCTGAAAACTGTACGTTTTTATTTAAATCACAAAATATTTGTTCAAAATTCCAATTTTGTGAAATTTTCTGGGTTTGTACGGAACCCTATATGTGCGAGCCTGACTAGCACATATAGGGTCCCGTACAATATTTACATTTGTAGGGTTCCATACCCAAAGGGTAAAAACGGGACCCGCTATTACTAAGACTGATGTCCGTCTGTCTGTCACCAGGATGTATCTCATGAAACGTCAAAAAATGCCAAGTCGATGTTTGAAAGTTGTTTTTTTTATCTAGTTCAATAAATTATATTCTAATCCATATAATTGATACTAGTTTTCATTAATTTGACACTTTAATAATAAACTTGTCGATCTACATAGTTATTTGATAAGTATTTTTAAATTACAGTTTCAAACCTAAAATTAAGGAAAAACAGCTGTCCCATCCAAAAAGCTTGCCAAAAAGGGCACATTTTCATTAAAGAAAAACAATGATGAACGCTCGACCCGCTGAGCTTCTTTTATTATTTTTACATAATTCCTGGAAGGAAGGTGGTGGAATTTATTGGCATAATAAATAACGAGTATCCAATAATGGGCACGGTCTGAACTTTCAGGGCGATATTAAATTCTCGAAGGTCTTCTCTGCCACGCGTGTCGTTGTTTCAATTCCTAGCAAAATATTATGAAGGTTTTGTTATGTAGGACCATCAATCCTACTAATATTATAAACGCGAAAGTTTGTGAGGATGGATGGATGGATGGATGGATGGATGGATGGATGGATGGATGGATGGATGGATAGATGGATGGATGGATGGATGGATGGATGAATGGATGGATGGATGGATGGATGGATGGATGGATGGATGTTTGTTACTCTTTCACGCAAATACTACTGAACGGATTGAGATGAAACTTTGCAATAACATAGCTTATATATCAGAATAACACAAAGGCTATAAATTATATTGATATTGCGTCAAAAATCAATATATCATGCGGGCGAAGCCGCGGGTAAAAACTAGTATAAAATATAAGAGAAAAATGCCAAGTCAATGATAATTACATAGATTGTTTTAATAACAATAATAACACAGCTAAATAAGTTAGACAAAATTAAAATAAAGTCTTAATAATTAGCTTTTATATGACTGCCTCGATGGCTCAGTGGTTAGTGACCCTGACTTCCGGACCAAAGAGGCGTGGGTTCGACCCCCACGCAGGGCAAACATTTATGTGATGAACATAGGTGTTTGCTTTGTGTCTGGGTGTTATTTAGGTACTATCTATATAAGTATCTATTTAGAAATATGTATTATGTAGTATATCAGTATCTGGCAGCCATATCATAAGCTTTCCTTAGTTTGGGGTCGGAGACCGTGTGTAAGATGTCCCCTAATATTTATTTATTTATTTTATTCGCGGCTTCGCTAGCGCGATAATTTGTTTTTGGTGCTAATTTACAATCTTTCGTGTATCCGGTATGAATAGTGGCCTATGTCACTCTCCGTTCGTTGCTACGCTCCTGTGAAATAGTAACAAAACAATAATCATACTTTCGGACTTATAAAACATTAGTAATGATTTATGTTCATAATATTCATTGTTTTAAAAACGTTTTGTAGTAACCAGATGATAGTTGTTTGAATCAGGCGTTACTTTGCGGAAATTCATCTTCAAATCTATGTTTTGAATATATATTTAGTGTATTTCCGATATCTTGTCGTAGGCAAATAAGTTTAAGGGCATTAAGAGCATTAAGGACATTTATATATAAAAAAAAATTACAAACAATTACTAATATTACAATAATAATATATTTAAAAACTAAATTTTACAAAATAGATGAAATAATAATAAATATCACTTATTTTCACTACACTCTATTATATATTTTTAAAATACTATATTAATATTCCGTTAACAACAAAAATAAATATTATAAAAATATTTTAAAAACTAATATGACAAAATATTGAAAACACTTCACTATTAAAAAACAAACACCCTTATTCTCACTGCATTACACTCTGTTCGACACGTGTTTCGCCTCTCAACTTATTTGCCTACAACAAAATAGCGGAAATACACTAAATATTTATTCAAAACATAGATTTGTAACCGGATGAAATGGCGCTAGTAATGCCATTTAAAACGCAATATAGTTTATAGTGTTTAATTGTTTATACCAACAAAGAGATTTGAAACATAAAGGAGTTGGTAAACTTTTTATATGGGAGGTGGTCCTTGAAAACCGGCAGCGATGCGAGCTGTATTAATGTACTAAACATATTTAAGAATATTATTTCACGCAGAAACATATTTTTGTGTATCGCCGTTTTATTATAATATCTCTTTTTAATTTCACTAAGTAGAAAATATTTAGACTGAACTGGTAATACTAAGAGGAGATGCCTGGCAGCCCCGTCCAAAACGCAATAGAGATGGGCGATTTCAAATATAAAGACTATCGATTCTTACGATCGATAGTTTTGTATTATTATGCGGAAAGAGACAGTGTTGTAGTAATAATTACTAGGTACACTTGAATTTGTACACGTGTGTGGAGAAGTAAACTACATCGGTGAAACGTTATTAGATTTATCTACTGTCTTAAAGAACAACATAGCTCGTTCAATATTTGTTTCATAGATTATATTTTGTAAGACACTTTTGACACACATTATTATTAGTAAAAACTTCCCATCGATCCATCAGCTATAAAACGTCCACTGTTGGATATAGGCCTTCCATTATAGATCTCGAACAAGATCGGTTTGTAGCGGCTTGCATCCAGCGTGATGTTGTGGCCTTAATGAGGTCATCGATCAACTTGCCAATTCGCTGGGCTATGTCGGTTAACTTATAAGCTAATCGATGTTCTACGTTCCTATTTCATTTTATTTATATAGGTACGTGATTTTACTTTTACGTCATAAATAAATAAATAAAACAAACAATATCAAGAATTCATTAACCGCACTGGCATTAGTTACGTTTGCGATAATTTAAGTTACAATATCGATACATCGATGTTTGACGATACAGCACTAAGGGCACTAACGTGAACAGTGATTTCAAACACAGACTACTATAGATACTACGTAGTCTACGTATCAGACAGGAATCTTCAAACAACCAATAGCGGGCTGGTATTTTAGAGTTTGACATTTATTTATTTTTTTAAAACATGGCGACCAGCCCTCTATTGGTTGTTCAATATTGACAATGTCATTTCCTTTTGCTGTTTCATAATGTCACTGTCAGTTTTTTTTTTCAATTTAGGCTTAATGCAGTTATTTTGCGGAGCACATAGTTCATCTTTCTAATTTTTTTAGAACCCATTTAAAAATTAAATGGCGATGAAAAAAATTCTAAAAAATATGTGTTTAAAAAGATAATTATATAAGCTTTCTATTGGTATATATTTTGTTTCTGCAAGATTTCAAAAACCGCATCTTTTCCATATCCTTTCAAAAAAATAGATTCTTACTCAACACTCACTGTAACTCATTTAAAACGATAATCATATATATAAAATTTCCATGTCACAATGTTAGTTACCGTACTCATCCGAAACGGCTTTACCGATTTTTACCAAATTTTATATGCGTATTCAGTAGCTCTGAGAATCGGCTACTATCTATTTTCCATACCCTTAAGTGATAAGGGTTGTTCACCCTTAATTTTTTTTAATTTTTGGACGAAATTTTTTGTTTTTATTTTTTTATAATGTGGCATTAAAAATACATACAACCCATTACTTTTTTATCACCAACCCCTATTTTTTTATAGTCATTTTAGTAATATTATCATTTTTCATCCCGCTCGATAACTGATCAATTATAGTGTTTTTAACTGTACTTCGATTAAAAATCTATTTTTTTTAAATGCCTTTAATTGGCCTGAGATTACATCTTTGCTATTACCTGGCCAAAATGTAATACATCGTCATGACATTACAGCACGTGTATTCAGACAAAAGTTGAAGTCTCTAATAAGTTTAATTACTAAATTACATGTAGGTATTCGGTTCCACACGTTGCTGGCTGTATTCAGTTGAGTGGCAACAGCAAGGATTACCTCATGCGCACATTTTGGTTTGGTTAATCGACAAAATCCGTCCTGAAGAAATCGATAGTATAATTTCTGCGGAAATTCCAGATCCGTCTACTGATATTGTTACAGCAAACATGATCCATGGTCCATGCGGTACTCTGCATCGTTCATCGCCTTGCATGGCAGATGGAAAATGTACTAAAAATTTCCCTAAATATACTTCCCGTCATTCCACGTTCAACATACGCTGCCTGATGAGATCAACGCTTGCTTAAAATCATCTCCATTGTGGCGTAATGTTGAAAAAGTACAGCTGAAAGCAAATATGCGCGTTCAAATGCTTCAAGATCCATCCGCTGAAACATTCTCAAAACAACTCTTAGATATCGGTGATGGAAAACTTGCTACAGATGAAACTGGACACCTACGTAAAATTACCGACCGATTTCTGCACAATCGCTGATTCGCAAGATACTCTCATTGTACAAATTTTTCCCGATGTACACACACAGTACATAAATCATGAGTGGCTTGTAGAAAGAGCTATTTTAGCAGCAAAAAATGCAGACGTTGACAATTTAAATTTGAAGATACAACCAGTTGTTGTTGCCAGGGAACTTAGGATATCAGAATAACACATAGGCTAAATTATAATGATATTGCGTCCAAAATCAAAATATCATGCGGGCGAAGCCGCGGGTAAAAACTAGTTACAAACAGTGTAATCTTCTTTATTGCGCAGTTCCAAGCTTTTCTCAAATGCGATGTATTGTATCCTACAATTTTTTTTTATTTTACATTCTGAATAAGTACGTTAATACCCGATAAAAATGAACTTCTACAATTTAAGATCAAAGTTTGGTTCCATCACCTCACTCTCATAATTTACGTAAATTATTGAGAAGACGTCAGGAATTTTACTTCTACCAACTCTTTGATGTAAACGGCGAAGTTCAAGTCATTTCATGTGACTTATACAAACGATTACTCCCAAATATTCGGGGAAAAGTCCCTGTCAAAGCGTCAAAGTACCAACGTCGAAAAGAATTTATTTTGCGAACAACCCAAAACATTACGTAATATCTCGAAGGCGAAATATCTCAAAATATTGGGTTATTTTCTCCGCGTACATTATTAAAATGCTGTCTACTCAATTTAATATGTCGCGTCACAACTCTTATGCCTGTTCGTGAAGTGGAAATAACTGTTTTATATCATCCAAATAATCATTTCCACGTGTATAATTTAACCATTTATGTTTTACTTAAACGACTGTTTTTAACTGTACATATGAAGATGTAAACTAAGATAAAAAATTGATTGTAAATTCCATCCGTAATCACCCATCTGGACCTTAATTGTATCTGCCGTTGTTTAGCTTTGGTGATTGGAAAGAAGCACATATTCAAACTAAGCTATGAGCGCAAAATTTTTGAATTGAACCAGTGTTTGTAGAGAGCTCGTTTTAACTGCCCACATAATTTATCCTACTAATATTATAAACGCGAAATTTTGTGACGATGGATTTTGGATGGATGGATGTTTGTTACTCTTTCACGCAAAAACTACTGAACGGATTGAGATGAAACTTTGCAATAATATAGCTTATATATCAGAATAACACATAGGCTATAAAATATAATGATATATTGCGTATTCGGGCGAAGCCGCGGGTAAAAACTAGTTAGCAATAATATTATATTTTAGGTACTAAAATACCTAAAATTAAATTGCTGTTGGCCGCCTAAACCTAGTGTCAGAGTTCTTCAGTCGCCAGAAGGGGCTTACGATACATTAACGGCTAAAACAACCGGTCTTATATACTGTACTGTTGTATCAGCCTTTTAATAGGACGTAGGCCTACCCATGAAGGGTGATTGGCCATATCCATCACGCTGGCCTAGTGCGCGTTGGTGATGGATTCACACATGGAATATCTTCTAGCGTCAGGTTGTCTCACGATCCTGTCCTTCACCGAAAATCCAGCGGTGTTAAATTTCGTACACAAATTCCAAAGAAATCATTGGTACGGGATCGAGATATGCACCCACGACCTCACGATTGTTTGGCGGGCATCACTACCTCTAGACCACCACGGCTACTATATAAATTCTATTTTACAAGCATTTCTGTTTTCCAGGTTCTGAAAACTGCCCATACGACTACATCAAGATCTACGACGGCAAAGACGAGTCGGCATCAGTAATCGGCACCTTCTGCGGCATGGGAAAGTTTCCCTACTCCATCATCGGCACTTCCCAAGACCTTTTCGTGGAGTTCGTCAGCTCTCCTGCTGGTAAGAAAAGCTATAAAGATCCCTTCGTCTCTCTTTCAAAGCAATACAAGCCGGAAGTCGCATAAATATATGCCTACCATCCCTACATAAATAGGCAGTCGACATACCAACTGCTTGTAGAGGTCGTGCATAAAGAGAAGCGTCGTAGAGTTCGCCCGTGTGCCATTTTACTATTCTCTATAAAATTTAACTTGATCTCTGCGACAGTGACATTGACATAGAATATTGACATTTTTAGAGTTGAGTAAGTGGTGGAAAAAATCGATTTTCAAACAATGTTGTAATGAAATCGAATGAGTAGTTGAAGGTGAGAAATTGGATTTTATTTACTTACTATTATTTAAGATCAAGTGTGTACACATGTAAATAATGTTATTAATTAAATACTCATAATAATGTAACGATAGTATTTATCGACGTTTTTTACTATTATCGATGCTAATGTAACAAATTATTCGGTTTAATTTAATTACACGTGTAAAAATGTTATTAAATTAAAATATAAAATAAAATTAATGAAAAATTAAGTTTTATTTAAAATATCGTTAGTGTAAACTATCGATATTTAAATAAAACTCTATCTAAAACTCTGTGGTCACGATCATTCGTCGCCCATCACTAATCGGCATGCCTATAAAGTATGACATTGACAGGTACTGTCTGTACTATTAAGACATTCAGGACTTCAAAGGCGTGATTTTTGTGACAGCTGTCGCAGAGATCAAGTTAAATTTTATAGAGTATAATTTTGTTACGTTGGCAACACTGCTCTGTCATTGTAAGTTCAATTAAAAGTGTTTGATACTTGGTAGATGCCAATTCGGTTTTACAAAGTATAGTTGGTACCTTAGCTGCTGATTAAAATCTTACCGTCTAACCACAAAAGTTTTACGCACGCTTTAGGCAATGTTTAAGAGTACAAATTGCACCGTTAAACAGTATTTAAGGCGTGTTTAAATCTTTTGTGGTAAGGCGGTTATTGTATCATACTCTACTAAGCGATTAGCCTCTTCCTTTGAAATGCACACCTCCAGGGACTAGAATGCCCTAGCTTCGTTGTTGTTTCCTCGCAATTGCAATCTGGATATCTTTAAGGCAAGAGTAAATTTGGTAATTCAGTATGATTATCTTCTAGGTCTTAGTATTCCGTTCTCAGTTACAACATTGTCTTCTATTAGGTGAACTGATGGCCAAATGTAGCCCTGTACCAGTCTTTTTAATAGTCCACTGCAGGACGTAGGCCTACCCACAAGGGGTGATTGGGCCATATCCACCACGCTGGCCTAGTGCGGTTCGGATTTATATACGCCATCGAATTTCTTCTACGGACGTATGCAGGTTGCTTCACGATGTTTTTTTTCACCGAAAAGCCAGTGGTGTAAAATTCCATACATAAATTCCAAGGAATTCATTGGTACGGGAATTGAACTCACGACCTCACGATTGTAAGGCTAGTGCCATTACCACTAGACCATCCATCCATCCATCAATCCATCAGCCAATAGACGTCCACTGCTGGACATAGGCCTCCCCTATGGATCTCCAATAAGACCGGTTGATAGCGGCTTGCATCCAGCGCGATCCTGCGGCCTTAATGAGGTCATCTGTCCACCTTCTGGGTGGACGTCCTACGCTGCGCTTGCCGGTACGTGGTCTCCACTCGAGAACTTTTCGACTCCACCGGTCATCAGTCCTCCGCGCTATGTGCCCTGCCTATTGCCATTTCAACTTGCTAATCCGTTGGGCTATGTCGGTAACTTTGGTTCTTCTACGGATCTCCTCATTTCTGATTCGATCACGCAGAGAGACTCCGAGCATAGCCCTCTCCATAGCTCGTTGGGCTACTTGGAGCTTACTAATAAGGCCCATAGTGAGAGACCACGTTTCTGTGCCATAAGTCATCACTGGCAACACACACTGGTCGAAAACTTTCGACTTGAGGCACTGAGGTATGTCGGACGAGAAGACACTACGCAATTTTCCGAACGCTGCCCAGCCCAGCTGGATTCGGCGATTGGCCTCTTTGTTGAAGTCGGACCTACCTAACTGGACTACTTGTCCCAGGTAGACGTACGAGTCAACGACTTCAAGAACCGAGTTTCCAACATAAATCGGGGTGGGTAAAACATGGGAATTACACATGACTTTCGTCTTGTCCATGTTCATCTTAAGACCCACCTGTTGAGAAACCCGATTGAGGCCTTCGAGCATCGTGCTGAGCTCTTCCATCGATTTTGCCATGACTACTATATCGTCGGCAAACCGAAGGTGAGTGAGGTATTCGCCATTGATATTGATGCCGAATCTTTTCCATTCCAGGAGCTTGAAGGCGTTCTCCAAAGTAGTCGTAAACAGTTTCGGAGAAATTACGTCTCCCTGTCTTACGCCTCTTTTTAAAGGGATCGCCTTGGAGCTCTCTGCCTGTACTCGGACTGACATAGTGGCGTTATTATACAAGCACTTCAACACTTCGATGTACCGATAGTCAATACGGCATCGTTGGAGAGACTCGAGCACAGCCCATGTCTCGACCGAATCAAAGGCTTTTTCATAGTCCACAAACGCTAAGCAAAGTGGCAGATTATACTCTTCGGTCTTCTGTATAACCTGCCGCAGCGTATGAATGTGGTCCATGGTGCTAAAGCCTTTTCGGAAACCGGCTTGTTCGCAAGGCTGAAAGTCATCAAGCCTGCGCTCGAGACGGTTCGTAATGACCCTTGAAAACAGCTTATAAACATGGCTCAGAAGTGAGATGGGTCTGTAGTTCTTCAATAAGGTGTTGTCACCTTTCTTGAAAAACAACACCACCACGCTTCCGCTCCATGCTTCTGGCGTGATGCCCTCGAGGACGACGGTGTTGAAAAGCTTCTGGAGGACTTTAAGTACCGGTGTTCCACCCGCTCTCAGCAGCTCTGATGTGATACCGTCGTCACCCGGCGCCTTGTTGTTCTTAAGCTGATTCAGGGCCATTCTAATCTCGTATTCTAATGGCCGTGGGGTGCCGGCAGAGTAGAATAGCACCCCCCTCTAGTACCAGGTGTCGTAAGAGCCGACTGAGGTACAGCGGAACCGACTAATGGCGGTATAACCATTCAAATAAAAACGTAGCTAAAATGGCACAGGGCAGGGATGGGGAGCAGCATCTCTGTCGCGAAGCTACGTTTTCTGCGATCGCCACCACGCTTGCCCAGCGCGGCGATTATGGGCAAATACCCCCAATATATGGCAGAAACAAATAGATCAGGCCCCCAGTCCCCAGCAGCTCCGCTAGCCCGGGGCTACGGTAGCGGCCCCGGTAACGGCGGAGAAGGGGGTGCTAAGAATCCCTGGCAGACGCCCGGCTACCACTCCCGCAAACGACGACTGGCCCTGGTAACACACAACGTGCGCACAATGAGGACTGACGAGAGGATTGCTGAGCTGGAAGAAGAGTTGAGTAGGTTGCGTTGGGATATTGTGGGGTTGTCTGAAGTCCGTAGAGAGGGGGAGGACACGATAACTCTGAAATCCGGCAACCTGCTCTACTACCGGGAAGGTGACCAGCGGTCCCAAGGTGGTGTCGGTTTTCTCGTTCATAAGTCCCTCGTAAACAACGTTATCACCATCGAAAGTGTGTCGAGCAGGGTTGTATATCTAATACTCAGAATATCCAAGAGGTATTCGCTGAAGGTCATTCAGGTATACGCACCGACCTCGTCACACCCAGATGACGAAGTGGAGACTATGTATGAAGACGTAAGTCAGGCCATACATACGTCTAAGACCCACTTTACTGTTGTTATGGGGGACTTCAACGCAAAGTTGGGCAAAAGAAGCGATGATGAGCTGAGAGTGGGGCAATTTGGATATGGACAACGGAACCCCAGGGGCCAGAGGCTGGCTGACTTTCTGGAGAGAGAGGAACTCTTCATGATGAACTCTTTCTTCCAGAAGCCGCCTCACAGGAAGTGGACCTGGATGAGCCCCAATGGTTCCACCAAAAATGAGATAGACTTCATCATGACCACTGAGAAACGGATATTTAATTATGTCTCCGTGATCCACAGAGTGAAAACCGGTAGTGATCACAAAATCGTAAGAGGCACATTGGATATTAACGTTAAACTCGAAAGGTCACGCCTGATGAAGTCTACGCTCCGGCCTACTCGTGCCCATATCCAGAACCCCGAGAGCTTTCAGCTCGAGCTTTCAAATCGCTTTGCTTGCCTGGATAACTTTGCGTCGGTGGACGAGATTAACAACGGGCTCGTAGAAACTGTCCAGACGGTGGGTACTAAATTCTTTAGACCCCGTCGTACAAAGAGACCTCAAAAATTTTCCGATCAAACTCTAAATCTTATGGCCGAACGACGCTTACAGAGACTGCAGTCTTCCGATGATGCAAAGTCATATAGGCAGCTCAATAGACAAATTTCAAAATCCGTGCGGCGCGACATTCGTCTCTTTAATACTAAACATATTAAAGAGACAATAGAGCAGAACAAAGGCTCCAAAGTGTTCGCGAGGAATTCGTCTATTGGGCAAAGCCAGTTGACAAAGCTGAAGAGAGAAGATGGCAGTGTAGCGTCGACCAAGGCAGAGGTATTAGAGGAGATCGAAAGGTTCTATGGACAGCTATACGCTTCGGTCGCTAAGCCTTTTAGTAGCGCGGCCAAAGGATCCAAGAGCCAAGCTGACTCGACACTTCACCGAAGATATCCCGGACATCAGCCTGTACCACTAGACCACCATGGTTAAAATGTAGCTTAATTATGTATATCAAAGTTTGATCTCACAAAATTCTATCCATTCATATCCTTCTATTACTGATATTTTAAAACCAAAAGAGCGTTTGTTGGTTTGTTTGTCACTCTTTTACGCATAAACAAAGGAAAAAAAATAAGAAAGGACGTGTAATAAGTTGAATTATTTTTTCATTGAAAATAATATTACTAGAAATAAAGAATTTCCCTTCCTATAGCAACTGTCTGGATCGAAGCTGCCTATTATAAAGTTTGCTAAAAATCCCCCTCAAGGATCTCAATCGCGTTTTGCTGAAATAAAAATCAGCTTGGCACCTGTAAATAATGCTTGTTATAGCTCCCAGAGGATAAATTGGGAGGGGTACCGGAAAAATATACTTAGGGCACGCTCCGATGCCGATTTGCTACCTCCGCCAAAATCCCAAATTGTGTTGAGTTGCTTTGAAAACTCGGTAGCTTGTTATCTCGAGTTTGAGAACGGGAACTGGGGAATTCAGAGGTGGAAAAATTGAAAAACTTGTTAATATAAATATATAGGATATTTCTTTCCGTATGGTATAGGTGTTTATACGACCATACGTAGGTATGTCTATATTGACACAGGAAATGAGCTCTGTAAAGTTGTAGGAAGCTGACATGACGTGATTATACTAGGGTAACTAGGGCCATCAAGCAAGTATTTATAGAGTCACAATCGTGCAAAAAGTGTCCGAACCAAAACCTTGCCCAAGCTAGGTGGGCAGGCTTTTTAATTAGTCGTAAGGGGATTGCAGGCTTACTACTACAACGCCGCGCAATGCCAGTGATCGGTTACAAGCACTATTCATTAAGTGATATAACGTCAAGATTCGAAATAATGAGTCATTTTCAATTATTTAATGTATATATCTAAGTAGGTAAGTATAACGAAGCTCGCACGACGTGTTCTAGGCTTTTTTTTAATGGTGCCCCTTTTCCAGCTGGTCGTAGTAGCTTGGATGGATCACGGAGGCTTCTCAGCGTTATCGCCCCTTCCATGGGCTATCGCATATCTCGGGTGATGTGATCGATTTACACAGTTAGAGGAGTACCTATTCCTCTAACTGTGTAAATCGATTACATAACGAACACACTGCAACACAAAGGACTGGACTGTGAAATATCTCTATTGTGTAATCCTAATAATGTTTCTGAAACCACCGAGTAAATTTTTTTAGTACAATAATAAAACCGGACAAGTGCGAGTCAGGCTCGCACATCGAGGGTTCCGTACAAACATATTGTTAAAATAATTAAAAATCTGTTTTAGCATGTGCTAATGAAGTTATTTTATATGATACCTGACATGATACGATTTACTCACTTTGAATTTTGAACTGATATTTTGTGAATTTCGAGGCCCTATTTTTATGTGATTTAAATAAAAATGTACAGTTTTCAGACTTATTCCTCTATGTGTACTCTAAGACAATGCTCTTCGCCAAATTTCATACTTTCATGTCAACTGGAAGTACCCTGTAGGTTTTGATTTTTGTGAGCTTTGAAATATGCGTTTTTTTTTTACGACATAAACGGCTCTAACTTTTTTATACGGTAATTGAGAAGCTTTTCTTTTACACAACTGCAAGAACTCATAGGTTTGCGTATATAGTTTAAATTTCAACTCAATATCTTTACGCGTTCCCGAGATAAAGAGTCTTGACATACACACAGACGGACAGACGGACAGACAGACAACCAAGTGATCTTATAAGGGTTCCGGTTTTTCTTTTTGAGGTACGGAACCCTAAAAACTTGTCCAAAAGAAGTGGGTAATAGCGCGCGGGCTCGTCCTATAGATATTAATTAGGGACAGGTATTAAAAAAAATGACAATATATTTTGTCCTAGGTCCTCTCCTAAACACTGGTTTTCACTTCAACGTGGGAAACTGGCCGGGACACGTGGAAGCCCCTGGTTCCAGGGTGGGGACTTGCGACTGGCTCCTCACTGCTGAATCCCTGAAGAAGTCCGGAGACACTGAGGGTATCTTCCTATCAGTGGCGCACTGGTACCCTCCGCATACATCCTGCACTTATCTGATGCAGGGGCTGCCGGGACAGGTCGTGAGGCTTTATTTTCCAAGGTAAGGATGACTGTTTGATCAAAGTTAGGATGGAATTGCTATTTTAAATATAAACATTTAGATCTCATATAAGCTCTTGTCTAGTTTTGCCGAAAGAGCATCCCTCTACACAGTTACGTATTACCATATTCTTGAAGAAATTTTACACTTATCTGGTGCAAGGATTGTCTGGACCATTAAGTACCTAACTAAAAGGAGTCGACACGCCTAAGCACCGAAGTCTGCCAAGTCAGTGGGGGGTGAAGAAACGCACACAAACCAAAATATAAGGAAGTTTACACGCACACAAATATAATTAACTAACACTAGCTGAAAATTAACGTAACACAAGCGCAACCAGACCGATATATTTATATAAAGAGCATGAGCGCCGGTCGCGTGCTTTTGGCAGAGGGGTACGCTTTGCAGAGTTGACTCCTTTTGGTTAGGTACTTAATGGTCCGGACTGATTGGGACACTTTTCTGGTTACAAAATTAAGCGAGTTTATTATGAGTTACTTTTTAATCGCATAAGAAAATCTGAAATAGGTACTTTATTTCATTTAATTTCATTAAGACGAGGCATCGGGTCGAGAGACACGAAAACGAGTACTTTTGAATGCCTAATGTGAGAGGACGAATGATATTGATTCAAATTTAAAAAATATCATGGATATGAGAAAATTTTTAAATATTTAATGAACCGGACAAAATTTTGTAGTGTAACCGACTTTATTAAAAACAAAAAATTACAAATTTCTCACCAAAAATAAGTTTAATAATTCGAATGCTCCGAATTATCAGCGATAATTCTTTTCCCATTACTTTTTACGAATAAAATAGCCAGACCACTATTCTATTAAATAGACCGAGAAGTTATTTTTTAATGTGTCCATTATGAGTAAATAATTAAAAACTCACTGCCGCCCGCCGTTCTGGCGCGATCCCGTCGAGCGCGACCGCGTAAAATTTGTCCGAGTGAAGGGAGAATTTTCGAAACAATAGTTTATCAATGCGTCACCTTAATTTCGTAATATTAATATAATTAGAATTAGCTTGCAAGGCACAAAGTTAATAATCGTACAAATTAGGCCAACATTTTATTTGATAAGTACCTACCTGAAAAAGCTTTCTTCTTTTGTAACATCACACTGGTTACAAATCGTAGTTACAATGGCAATATTTTAGTTTGTAACTGGCTAACGAAAAAAAAAATTTTTGTAGTCTGTTACAAACGCAAACAAACTATTTTTTACCAGCTTCCGAATCAACCGCATCGAGTCGCCAATCGTGCCATGGACGGGCGACTGCGGGGAATCCCTGACTCTCTACGACGCGCCGCGCCCGGACGACGCCAAGATCATCAAGACCTTCTGCGATACATTCAGCAGACCGATGGAGAAACACGACTTCGTCTCCACTGGCAACGCCATGTTCGTTCGGTTTGAGAGTAAGACAGGAAGCTATAGCGGGTACGTGAAAAACGAGATAGCTATTATTTTATCAGGCAATAGGAACCAACTTTGTTTCTACTGACAATGCTCGTAAGATCTGAAATCAAGACAAGAAACTACAATGGGTACATATTATGTAGGTATTGTAGGTATCAAAACTAAACAAAAATATATTCAGCTGGCCGTGGTTCAGCTGCTACTAAGCCCATTGACCGATTAAGTAGCTTGAGTTCGTGTTAACAGGTAACGCTATTTGCGTGGTTTGAAAGCAAGACAGGACTACACATTTTGTTGTTTAGTATTTCTAACTTCAGTAACTTCAGTGATACGGGTAATTAGCAAGTTCACAGGTAACGATATTGTGCAGCAGCTACCTATAGAAAATTGGTCGTGCCACGGGAGAGAGAAACTTACTATAGCATTACTAGAAAGAAAAAAAGAAAGAAATACCGTTTATTTCGTGACTACTACTAGTAGTGGCAAGCAGTGGAGAAGAGATACGGGGGATATACGCTTAAACAATCGTCATTTCGTAATTTAAATACAAAGTAAATAACGAAAGTTGAAGGGACATATTCAGCAAGTAATCGGTACCTACGTTAAACTGAAAATTGATGGAGAAACACAGTTTAAGAGACCACATTTCTTGATTTCTTCACTTTCACATTTGTTAAAGTTTTAGTTGAAGCGATTCATGTAAATTCATAACAATATGTATTTACATGAATCGCTTCGAGGAGTGAATAGTACATTTTTCATGTATTTTTTCAACACAGTATATTATACCTATTAAGGACAATACCTCGCTCTCAGGTAACGTAAGCGCCTATTTTTTTACTGACTCTTTTTCTCTCAACAGGTCATCTCTCTACTACTGGGCACACTATGACTTCTTCAACAATACGCGTTTCGGAGAGCCTGTTCCAGGCACAGCTTGCGACGAAGTTATAGCTTCTTGGAAGCAAAGAGCTGGACGGCTCAGGTCTCCCCTCAATACCCTGGTGTATAAGCAGGCACCTCCGGGAGAAGATGTGCACTGCTTGTATAGATTTGTAACGGATAAGAGGATCTATGCAAGAGTTATTTTGACGATCCTGAGTGTCAATTTCAAGGTGAGATTTAATCGAGATTTTATTTTTCTTCTTCTTATATAATAAAAATGAATCTCGGTTGTTAGTCTCGCTAAATCTCGAGAACGTCTGAACCGATTGGGATAATTTTGATCTTGAAATATACGGGGATTCTAAGGGAAGGTTTAATAAAACGGCGTGAAAATATAAAAAATGTAGCGAGTAATATAATAAAAATATGAATTTAATTTTCCTATACAAAATGTTCCTGCATGTAAAAATTGTCATTGGCAGTTGACAGATGGTGAGTGAAGTTCACCGGGTCAGCTAGTTAATTATAAAAAAATAATTTGAAACGCTACAACGCGGTCACATTAACTCGACGCAACGCTGGAATTTTTAAGCAATTTTTACTCGATCTTAATAAACAGGTAGAAACTTATCTTTTATAGAAGATGGTTCGGAACCTTTAGTGCGGGAGTCCGACTCGCACTTGGCCGGTTTTTTTGCACACCGTACTTGAGCGCCAAAATAACGTCACATGGTCAAGCGTCTAGTTAATGTGACCGCGTTGTACCTACTAATTTTATTACCTTAGAACTATATCGAACACATATATATAGAGCACATATACATATATAGAAAAATGCCAAGTCGATGATAGAACAGATTTACAAAACAAAAAATAATAATGACTTAGATTTTTTTGAAAGGTTTATTAGTTTTAGATTAACCAGGCCAATACTAGCTATGACCAGAATCGTTTGTGTTTTTTATTGATTATTTATTTTATTGATAAACTCCACTAACACTGTGCACACCAACACAACACACGAAAGAATAGAATAAGAAGGAACCAAGTGACACAGCGATTACAGGCGAACACCTGCTTTGAGTATATACATCAACGCAAAAAAAAGAATATAAATGATTAATGCACTGTAACAATATTAAATATTTTTTTGAAAAATTGAAAGAATAAAAATTTTAATTCAAATATAACAAACAAAATTGAAGTTACCTAATTGTTACAATTTTTTTTGTTTGTTTTATTGTTGCTATAGATTCATTTAATCATTTTCGATAGTATAATTTTTGGTCAAATTTAACATTTAATCAGGTGTTACATGACATCGCTAAGTCATAATGGTTTAATTCTCTCGAATAAACAAATATTCATTATCTTCACCAACAATAACATTAATGTATGACTCAATTCAAACACATGTTTCTTCAAATAAATACTTATGACCACTTTATAATCACACAGCACGAACTCTACATGAAGGCAAATAACAACTTAAATTTTATTATGCTAATATTTTACATGTATTACACAATCGTCATACAATAATATCTCTGAAAACAGCGGCTTACATTTCATTGTTTAATTCTGCGCTACTAAAACAATTTAACCGTATTACTAACGGAATATGGCCCATAATAGCATACATTTCCATCGGTTAACTCGCTCTGTGAAATTAAATCACATTTGAAACATTAGTTCCTAATGGTCCAGTAAGGGAATTTAATTATGGAAATTAGGCGGCCAAATTATAGACCCAAGCGAATTAATAAAGACAATGTACTGTACTGTACCAGCCTTTTAATAGTCCACTGCAGGACGCAGGCCTACCCCCGAAGGGTGATTGGGCCATATCCACCACGCTGGCCCAGTGCGGGTTGGTGGATTCACATATGCCATCGAATTTCTTCTACGGACGTATGTAGGTTGCCTCACGATGTTTTCCTTCACCGAAAAGCCAGTGGTGTGAAATTCCGCACATAAATTCCAAAGAAATCATTGGTACGGGACCGGGGATTCGAACCCACGACCTCACGATTGTAAGGCGGGGGTCACTACCTCTAGACCACCACGGCTTATAAAGATAATAAAGACAATGCTATTCTATATTACTGTAAAGCACTGAACCTGATAACGTAACTTCGACGATAAAGTAACTTCATTTTTAACCGATTTCCAAAAAGGAGGAGGCTCTATGTTCGTCTGTATGTTATTTTTTTTGTATTTTCGCCACTTGTGAACCGAATCGAAAAATTCTTTTTAGTTCGAAAGGGTTCTCCCAAGGGACCACCATTTATTCTAATGAAACCAGCTGAGCCACTTTTCAAAAATCTAATTTTTTTTATTTTTTAAAAAGAATTTTTGAAAAATCCACGATTATGTAAAAATTGTTTACATCAATTCGTGCGAACTATTAGAATTTTTGTTTTGTTTTTGTTCTTCTCACAACAAACATTACCTATTTTTAAGCTGTCGTTATTGCCTACTTGTGTCTTTGAAATTTATTTTACGACGTTAAAGAAATAAGGTCACGTACGCACTATGTGAAAATCGTTACGGTCCACTTAAAAGTAGGTAGTGCGTATAGGGTCTTACTGTACCGTAATAAGGATTTGACACACTGGATGCGGTTTGCTGTCAGCGGTCAGGTCAAACTGAACGCAGTCCACTTTATGTGTGAACAACGTCGGTCGGCTGTACGGTCAGTTAACCGGGCGATGCGGGCAAACAGCGGCCGCCCTTACCGCTTCCCGCTGTCCGACCTTGCGTTCCTTCCGCGTAGCCGGACGGTCAGATTGCATATCTATAAATAATATACAGAGACCGTTTACTGTTCATACATAATGCGGGCTGCGTTCAATTTGACCTGACCGCTGACCGCAGAACGCATCCAGTGTACCAAATCCTTTAGCCTCTGTGTATAAAATAAGTACTCATTTGTAAGGGGCCAGAAATTGAACCAACCGTACGATTTGTCGTCGGCGTTTCAGCCATTAGACGTCCACTGCTGAACATAGGCTTCTTTGATAAATTTCTAATAAAGTCGGTATAATTGTCTTTTATCCAACGCAATCCTGCAATTTTACTACTAGACGAGATTCTATATGTAATGAAAAAAAAAACAATTATTTATTAACAAAATAGAGAACACGAAATTAATATTAATAAGTAAAATTAATTTCTTCAAACTCGCAATAATGTAATAATGTATTGTGTCGTTTTCTCGTAAATAATATTGTGTAATTCTAGTATGCTCTTGCTGACAACGTGTTATTTTAGTTTGTAATCACGTAACAAACTGTTGGGGCTAGAATATAATTAAACTGAAATACACTAAAGCTTCATGGCGCAAGTTTAATAAACGTAATTTTCATAATACAACCTAATAACGCAGCGCGTTTGTACAGTAAATTGGATATTATCACAGATTTCCCAGATTATAAATTTCCACGAATATAATAATTATAGTTTTGATAGAATTCTATAACTTGACTTCTTTGTTATAGGAACACCCGTACACTCCAGTGTCCTGTCAAAACTGCTATGAAGATCGGGCCGATAAGCTAATCATCTGGGAGCCCATTCCTGGCAAGGCCGCCAACAGTTCAATCTCCACCGTAAGCACTACTCCTCTACCATTACACCTGGCAGTTCAAAAAGCAGTTGGATCATGTATCTGCGCGAAACACGCAAATACAGTCTCTAGAGCAAGACCATATAGAGTTGTGTCTTCTGGTGAAACTCTAAATCTCCAATTGATAGTTGACAATGCTCATGCAGCTGCTTCGTATTTCAAAAATCCATCCCCACTTTTTGAAGCTCGCTATGAATTTGTTCACGGCCCATTATGTGGTCCAGCTATTTTGGCAGCAGCTACTTCAGACGGAGAGATTGTTTATCCCCATTTAGAAGCACTAGGCTACACGGAACCTCCCAAAAGAATACAGTGTATTTGGGATCTAGAGATTGAAGAGAAGAAAGATATTTTCTTGAGGTTTGAGAGCGTTAAGTTTGCTTCGCGACATTGTGAGGATGGAAATATTCAGATTTACCTTCCAGGAAGGGTGGAACCTTACCTTTCTATTTGCGGAGGCAATGTATCCGAGACGGAAAAACTGCCAATTTTCTCGGCGGGAGAACTCGGTTTTGAGTCTTTGGACGATCCATTAGTGATCGAAAAAGAAAAGACCAGATCTATAAGGATAGTTTTCATCGGCAGCGCGTCTCCTGCAAGAGCTGCTTTCAAGATTATCTGGACGGGACTTTACCATTTGCCTAGAAACGTCGATGGCTCGCTGATGACTTCTCGTTTGACTGATAGCTCAAAATCTTCGGAAAATAATCAAGGGTGCGATTTCATCTGCCCCGGAGATGAAGGCTTGTGCATACCAGCTCGATTGATTTGCAATGGAGTAGTAAACTGTCCAAACGTGACAACAGGTGAAAGAAAGTTCTGGACTGTGGAAGAAAAACGTCAAAAAGAGGCGTATTCTGAGGATAGTTTGAGAAGGTTGGGATATTTGGATGCTTTGGGAGGGATACCGTTAGGACAGTTGAATGATGAGGCGCCAGAACTTTGTGCGGGGAAGCGGAATGCTGGGAGTGGGGATTGGATGGGTCCAGCTTTAGGAGCTGGGCTGGCGATTTCTCTCGCTCTTTGCGCCCTGGGAGCGGCCTGGAAGCTGTGCTGCCGCAAGCGGTCTCCAGATGAGGAGTCCTTGGATTACTGACATGCGGCCCGCGGTGCGCCGCACGCACCGCCTGGGCTACATTCCAGATCCACTTCCAGGGACCTCCCCATGGATTGGACGTTGCATTGACAGACGCTATATTGAGCGCCACCCTCTCTAGCACTATCGAGAATAGACAAGTTTCATTGCAATTCTTTAAAATACTAGCTATATAATTAATGCTATTACTAGTTTTATATTTATCTATTAAAGTTGCTCATTTAAATCAGGTGTTACTTGTCTTGCTTAAAGTGAATCTCTGAATATGTTATTATTATTAGAGGCGGTGATCTTAAAACATCCGTTTTAAAGTATTTATCTAGTAAATGAAAGCGCTCAATTTATTTACAATGACTGTATTAACGACAATATTATTTAAAAACTTATCTGTTTTTAATTACATAGTTCGGCTGATTAAAAATGTTGCTCCAGTGATATTTAATTTAAGTATTGTAACCGCTAACCCCTAAAAGCAAAATTTCTTTATGAGATTGATAAAAAAATTTAACCTCTCAATTTCGTTGTGATAAATTTGTGTTATTTCCAGTAACAGTAAGTTGCAAAAAAATTACATAAAGCTCTAACTTGACGTTCATTTCAGGCACGGTTTGAAAAAGAGACTGGTTTTGAAGCCAAATTATTTACAGGCATTTTTTTTACTGTTGTGGGAAAAATACTTCAATTTTGTATCCACCGAAATTGCTCATACGGTTTTTATTGTATTTTTAACCAGACATAAGTTAAAATGTCAGAACAAATGACTCACAATTTTAATTCCTATTGTGGCGACTAGATATCTAAATTCATTTTGAGGGTGATTACTTATAGCGCTCAATTTACTTGTAATTATTGTATATACCCTAAACCTAATAAAGGATGCTTCACACGAACGATCATAGGTTAGGACAAGGTGATAGTAGCCATACAATTTAAGTCATTATCAATAGAACTTAGGCGTACATTTTGTATAACCTAGTAACTATTCGTAAGTGCTTATGCCGCGGCTACACGTTGGACTTCACTTCACGTCGAGTCTTTGTTCCAATATGATACAAACAATATTAAACCCAGTTCATTTTCATTATATTATTATGAGGCGTAGGATGTCCACTGCTGGACATAGCCCTTCTCCATAGGTTTCCAATAAGACCGGGTCAAAGTGGCTTGCATCCAGTGCTTTTCTGCGGTCGGAAGACCTAATTATGACGTCAAATCTTTGTCGCTGGATGTTCTACTCTACGCTTGACGATACGTAGTCTCCATTCAAGAACTTGACGGTTTCATCCGCTATCAGAGCCCTTAGTCCAAGTTTTGCGTAGTTTACTTAAACTTTCGCGTTCGCGTGTGGCTCCATACATTTTGATTAGTTCTTCCTCGTTTTCGCCAGGGGCGCTGTCCAAAAATGTATAGAGCCATACGGAAACAGCTGTAGTTTCAATTTACGTGTAAACCTGGACTAACCCCTCAGATCTGCATGCTAAGTGCCGTACTCAATGTCACCTCAACTTCTAATCAACTAGGGTGTGTTTTTTGAACTAAGAACGCCCTAGGAACGTATACGGAGCTTTGACAGTGACAGTTCGAAAATCATTTGCCATTATTTGTTTTGATAGTTTTCTTTTTAATTCGGGTTCCATTTTACAATGTCTCCCTTTGCAGTATGGTTTCTTTTGAAATTGACATGTCCAGTAAAGAATTGCGTAAAATGAACAATTTTAAATAAATGTCGAGAAAAGAAGTCATCCGTGAAGATAGTACATGTCCGAGGCCTCAGAGCAAATAAAACAATCAAGAGGGAACGTCGTTGAACAGTCAAGTAAAGCCGGTTTTTTTATACATGTGTGAGTGCGTCACTGCTGCGCCGCCATAGTTCGACTGACAAGCCAAGGCGTAGTTTCCTTGTACGTTGATGTGTCTTTACACGGTGAGCCGTAGTTTTGGTCGGCCTCACTTGTTTGTTCACAACATTCTCTCTTGATTTTTTTATTTGCTCTGAGGTCCGAGGCGTTCAAAGTTCAAAAAACAATCCCCTGGGGAATATTTTTCAGTAACCGTGTATATTTTAGATTGTATTCAAAATCTCATCTACACAATGGTGTATTGGCTCAATTATATTGGTGCAAATATGACCAACGTGTGGCCACGGCATCAGAACCGGAAATGTTCAAAAGTTTCCAACACTTCTGAATAGGACTTGAAAAGGTAAACCTTTCAAGATATCGGAAAAGTAAAACAAGAGTATTGGAAGTTGTTAAGCGCTGCGACTTTTCAAGTTGAAACTCCTTAATAATACTTACAGTGTCAAGTTTCTATCGTTAAACGTTGGCCTGTTAAAAAAAGCAATCTAAGTTTTCCTTTGTAACGGGCACTTGAAACTTGTACTTTATGAAACTTGGCACAGTTTTTCTCATGATGAAGTTAAGCAATTTGACTGACTGCCAAACTATTGAATATTAACAGAATAAGCTATGTGTACTTATCTGAGTTCAACCTTTATTCTCAACTGGAGATGAGATGCGTTGCATGAGGAGTGTCTAATAGAAAAAATCTACAAATAAGTAGGTACGTAATATGATCAATAGGCTCGTTTACTAAAAATAAATATAATTAGTCCGTCAAATAGTCAAAAAATAGTAGACACATATTTTTTCTTTTGTCAATTTAACAAAAATTGATAAAGATATAGCCCGTTAAAGTTTCGCGTGACGTCACTGACCGCTATGACGTGTACAAGCTAGTGCCGTCACGAGCCCCCACTCTCAAACTTTGACAAGGTTTATCTTAGTCACTAATTGTTTGATTGACAAAAGAAAAAATACGTGCCCAAATTACAAAATTAGCATTATTAGCAAATTACCTAACTGACGGACTTATTATAATAATGTTTTTCATACCCAGTAAACATCCCATTATCGTTAACACATTTCATCTTTAGTACAAACGTGCTGCGTCTGCAAGTGATCTATGCATTTTATTGCTCGAGCCTCAGACCAAATAAAAAATCAAGACATTATGTTGGGAAACAAACAAGCCGGAAAAACTACGCCTTGCCGTGTACAGACACAATTACATACATACACGTACAACAAAACTACGCCTTGGCTCGGCTGTTGAACTATGGCGGCGCAACACCGTCGCATTCACCACTTGTATCAAAAACTGGCCTCACTGCTAGCCAATCGCACTAAAAAAATACAGCTGAACTACAATTGAACTTCAACCGAACTTCTACTTTTTGTCTATTTTCGTATCGCACTAATGATTCTGACTGAAGTTGAAACGCAACTCGATCAGAGTTGGAACGTAACCGGTGTCAAATTAACTGTTGGAGTATGATGTTTAGCGCAATACCTAATTCCTAGAAGCTGAATCGAAACTTAACTACAATTGCAACCAAACTTTAACTGAATTACAGATGGAACGCAGCTGTTTAAAATTAACGCGATTGGCCTGCTGGTCTGTTCACGACGACGTTCTCTCTTGATGTTTTATATGGTCTCAGGCTCGAGCGTACGTAATTACTCGAATAGAAATATGTAGTTCACGTTACAGTTGCAGCCGGCAACTTGCAGTCAACACTCAATGCTTCTAGCTGCCTGTGTAAGGCCGGTTTTAGGTTTTTCTGCTATAAGGTTATTCGCATAAGGCATAATGTGCGTGTGTTATATTATTATACCTATATTTTGTCTATTCTAAGTTGCCAGTGAAAGTTGTTCATAATCCCTTTTTGGCTTAGTATACCCTATACGAATAACCTATGTAACCAAATTTTTTGGAATGTCGGAATTTAAGTCAAGATATACTCATATTTCTGACTTTTGAACTTACCAAATATCGTGTGCACATAGCTTCAAATACACAAAGACATGTAAATAAATAACTTAGATTTTAAGTGATATTATTATGTAGATTACAGAAAATTTCTGTAAAATAAAACTCATTGCGGAAATGTTTGTTAATAAATAGTTTTACTATAAGCAAGAAAAACGCACGAGTTAGCTAATTATGATAATTAGTTTAGTTTGCAATAATCATAATTATTTTTTGACATTTTAGGTTAGTTTTAGACTGACAGTTTAAGGTACACGCGCATCTCACTGTATTTGTACGACCAAAACCTGACTAAATCTGAGTAATTTACGTTTCTGATTTTTGAGAATGATAAAGATTGTAACTTAGTATCAAATGTGCTCAAAATTAATGATTTTTAGGCTTGAAATAATAATATACTGGATACTGGAATAAGCTATCAAATTAAGAGGACTGCTCAGTACCAACTTTGTTCCTTTACGACCAGCATTGTAACTTGTTAAAATTAGCAATTAAATTTGTTAGCTTATTATTTAACCAATGAAACGTTGTTAAATATAAATATATTTTGTACAAATTAATTTATCTTTTATTTAACTCCATTTAACATTAGTAATATTAATTTGTTTCATAGAAAAGCCAGCGAGACGAAATTTTAGTATTTAAAATAGCGGGTTAAGTGGGTATAGGCATGTTCATAATCATATTCATTTATTCATACAGTTTAGTACACATATAAAATAGTAATATAATAGTAATATTATTGGTCGACTTATCTATTATACATGAATAAAAAAGTCTATTCAATAAAACATAATATAGACTTATTTAAAGTTTGCTTATAAGTTACTACAATATTGTTTTTAGTTATTTTAAAATAGTCATATGTAGATGAGATAAGCCAGAGACAGTAAAATGGCAATGGTATAAATGGAGAGGCCTTTTTCAGCTGTGAGTTGATACAGGCGTGCGATGATGACGACGCTGAGAGTCTCTACGGTATCGAATCAGGAATGACAAAATTTGTAGACGAACCAAAGTTGCCGATATAAGTCAGCGGATTAGCAATGCACAACAACCCTAGCTATCAGAATTTCTAACAGAAGCCCAATAAATCTAAAACAACAGCAGAAGTTAAAACTTTCGAGCCATTTTTCACAATTTAAGCGGCTTCCGGATATCATATTTCTTTATTTATTTATATCCGTGCTTTTCAAACTGGTGAAAATATGGCGCACCTGCTACAGAACATATTTTGTTTACGTGAGTTTCATGCAACTGCATTGATAGCGTCGTCAATATGATCGGAAAAATTGTAATGTTCGGCAGAGAAAAGCTTGCTTTTTAATCGACTTCCAAAAAAGAAGGAGGTTTTATGTTCGTCTGTATTTTTTTATGTGTATTATCATCGATATATTCGACAATTGTGAACCGAATAAAAAACTATTTAAGTTCGAAAGGGTACACTCCCAAAGTGGTCCCATTTATATTTTATCGATATTGGCTGAGCCGTTTTTGAAAAATTTTCAATGATGTAAAAATTTTATATTATGTACATCAAGCAAACTATTCGAATATTATAAACAATGGAAGTCAGTTTTGCCTTTTTTTGCAAAATAATTATAGTTAACAGCATCATCGTATCAACCACAAGGGAACCCTATTCCCAATTAACTTCGGCCTCTTCTATAGACTTCCTTTCAATGAGACAGCTTGGGACGCTTAGGTCTTGCAAGTAGCACGTTCTTGCGGTTTCGTCAGTAGACGTCCTCTGCTCTACTTGCTAAGCTTATTTGTAACCAAAGATTTATCAAAACAATTATGGATGAAGTAGCTACTTCTTCTTCTTCTACTTAGTTTTGGCGTCGCATTATTGTGCATTTGCCAGTGTCAAGTATTAAATTTTAATAATTTTTGATAATATTTTATCAAAATAGTCACTGTCATAGTCTCGTCATAGTCCAATAAAGTCGCGGTCAAGTCCAATCATAGTCCAAGTCATACCTCAGTAAAGCAGTGGAGACTTTACTAGAGGCGTCTATGGAGTTTTGGTAACAACACGGAAGAACATGATACGTCACATTATATCACTTGCCCACACTCATGCACGTAAATCAGCTCATAATCAACGAAATACCACCATTTTTCACTAATTATCACTGATGAAAACACAAGTTTAACAAAATAATACAATGAGGCGACATGATTTTTCCGCGTTCCCGCCAAAACTCGAAGTAGCTACTTATATGTTAAAGTCCATCAGTGAAGCTCAGAACAAATGAAAAATCAAGACAGAATGTTGTGAACAAAAAAGTGAGGCCGGTAAAACAAGGAAACTAAGCCTTGGCTGGTCAGTCGAACTGGCGGCGCAACACCAACGCACTCACCACATGTATAAAAAACCGGCCTCACTTGTCGGTTCACGATGTTCTGTCTTGTTTTTTTTTTATTTAGTCTTAGCAGTGAAGTCAGCCGGCTGACACAATGATGATTCTATTTTCTTGTGATTTTGATTGCTCGAGCGTAAGCGAAGATCTCCGTCGTAGACACCGCGATTTTGCTTTTATCTGTCCAGCTAGTCAAGCATGCGACCACAAATAGCCACGAAAAGAACTCATTTCGACGTGTGAAAAAGTGACATATACTTTGCCATAACCTTGAATATTTTTGTCTATGCCATAACGAAATAATTCGTGGCGCGCTAATATAATACTAGCACTAGCCCGACTGATGTTGGTACTTGGTAGGTATTCGTCTACAGGTCGTATTTTTCAACGGATCTCGACAAATCTTGATAAAAAGGTAACCAAAAAAAAATGTTAGTATATGGATGTTAAGACAATAAATATAAAAATAACTAACATGAAAATTCTGTAAAAATACCTGTAGATATACAGCGTTATTTTCAATCAAGTCGCATCCTTTTAGGGGCTTTTTCTGTACATAAAAACTAACAACTTTTGTTCAACGACTTTTGTCAAATCTCAAAAAAAAAGTTGTTCCAAAGAAAAATATTGTTCACACTCGACAAAATGTATGGAACAGCTAATTCTTTTTTGAGTTTGACAAAAGTCGCAGAACAAAAATTATTAGTTTATTTTTTTAGTATTTAGATTATTTTATGTCGACGGCAACGACAGACTGGGTGTGAGTAAAGCTCGAAACATACTATCGGACGCGACTGACAACCGCGACGGATAGGTATCTAGACTATGAGAGTACACTGAGCCGTGCACGCTATCGGACATAAGTCGCGGACGTCACCTTCGGGCGATCTTGAGCGTTCAGACGTCCGAGAGCGATCTGGCACACCGGATGTTTTAAGACTGTGCACATTGCTAAGTCGCGACTGTCAGTCGCGTCCGTAAGCCGCGTCCGATAGTATGTTTCCGGTTTTAGTCTTACGTATACGTACGTGTAAGTAGTTCAGACATCCGAAAACAATCCGAACTTGTTGGGATTTTAAAACTCATTCGTACAATTTAACATAGGAAATGGATGTACTTCTCTTTTCATACGTACATAACCATGAAACAGTGTGTGGTCATGATATAACTCTTCCATGATATAACAAAAATTCATCAAAATCGTGTCTTTTTAAATATATTTCACGCACCCATTCGGTTCTACGATAGTGACGACGCCACCGCAGTTTTCGAGATTTAAGAGAATTGTCGTGAAGATGCAGATTATATTCATCACGCTCCAACAAAAGCAGACTTCACAAATTCGATATCACTAGAACAATGTTCGTTTGACTAATATAAGAACAACTGAAATCAGTCTTCAGTATCCAACTTTAAGATCACAATATCAGAGTACCATTACAATGTTTTCTATAAAAATCTCGAATCAGTCTTCACCCACTATATCCTCCCAAGAGAGCCCCTTTTTCTTTGTTGCCCTTGTCGAGTATCGTTTTCTCCCGGATTGCCAGTTAGACCTTGCTTAATTTTAACTAATTTTATATGAAACATTACCTAATAAAAACGTATACAGTGTGCGCACTCAATTCGTATGACCACGATCGTACGTATACATAGGCTTATGAAGATATAGTTAAAGATATGTTTCGCGAGATATACTGCTTGGAGAACTACTAGTTAAAGAAGTAAGCACTGTAAAAGTATCAGATACTTTTATTAAACCTACCTTGAAATCCCTAGAAGAGTGCCTAACTTGTATTAGGTCAAGTAGAATTGATCAAGTAGGTCGGACTGATTCAAAAACCATCAAAAAGCATCTGATAATAAAGCATCATCTTCCATTCAGGATTAAAACAAGACTAATAACACAGAAAACGTCGGGAGCGGGAAGGTTGAAAAGATGCTGTAGAAACCAAAGCACAATGGCGTCTTATTCGAGACCACAGATCTCGGGAGATACGCCTTAATGCCTCCATTGGAAGAGATGAGAACTTAATAGGTTTTTTATTTATTTCGTATAGGTTTGCGTTTGACTACACACTGCCTGATGTTAAGCAGATATGCGGTCTAGGGTGTTACACGCTTACCTACTCGTAGATAATACCTATCAAGTATAAACTTACCTGCTACCACCACGTGTAACGCTAATAGAGTTTGTCCTTCCGCACGGAAGAAGTGAAACTTCGTAATGTGTAAATGAAAATAGGAAGGGGAAGAAATTGATTTTTAGTGAAATCATATTAAAATGTGCTTAGCAAAACATAAAATAACGACGAATAATGTCGTTGAGAAGTGTGACAAGGAGAAATACACATATAGAAGGTATACGAGTTATGGCCACTGACACGATTGTGGCTATTTGGCATCAAAATTATTGCATAAAATGATATTTATAAACGAAGTATCACAATAAAAATAACATTATAAATATGAATCCCATAGTTTAAAAATTTCATTAAAAATATTGTTTTCATATTAAATTGTTTACTGCCTCGGTGGCTCAGTGGTTAGTGACCCTAACTTTTGGATCAAAGAGGCGTGGGTTCGGTCCCCACCCAAAGCAAATATTTATGTGATGAACAAAAGTGTTTGCTCTGTGTTTGGGTGTTATTTAGTTACTATCTATATAAGTATGTATTTAAAAATATGTTTACGTAGTATATCAGTCTCTGGCAGCCATATCACAAGCTTTGCTTAGTTTGGGGTCAGAGGCCGTGTGTGTAAGATGTCCCAAAATAATTATTTATTATTTATTTATTTAATTATTTGTGAAAAAATATTTATTATTGAAATTCAAAGTGGCCACAATTGAGACTAAGATGGCCACAACCGTTGCATCTAGCCTAACTCCAAAAATAACTGCAAAGCAATAGTTTTTGTCTCAGGCGCCTTGTAAGCAAAGCATATCTATAGATATCTGAGTTTAAGACTTTTGTTTGAAATGTAGGCTTTTCTAGCAACACCCCGTATAGAAATGTGAAACCTTTCTTTAAAAAATTTCAGGTTTATTTTGAGGATGATTTGAGCGAACATGAAGTACTTTGTATGGGCCGAATCATACATGTCGGCGGATATGAAGTTAGCTAGTTAACTACACAATATCGAAACAACGCGCAGCTTTATTTGAGCTTCAGTCTAGATTGAATATTGCACAGCTTGTAGCTAATTCCACATCCGCCGATTTGTATTGTAGGTCTTTGTAATTCAGCCTACGAGTATAACAGCAATTTTACAGCAGAACAAAATTTAAATGATGTTAAGAATAAATAGGGTTACAGGCTAAGTCGACCTATTCCCGTTAAGCGTGTGTAGTTTACTACGTTTCTGACTGATTTGACTATGAAATACCATATCCTAAATCCACAGAACAGCGAACTACTATCTCACAGTTTTCGAGATATTTGAATTCAAATACTTTTTATAAAAGATTAATTTTACGGACAATATTGGGTAGTGAGGTCATAAAATATTATTTTACATGTAAAAATGAAATAAAAATAATAATACGACTTACACGTTTCAAAATATCTGAGCTGATAGCCTAAAGTTGGGAATTTCATAAATACCAATTTCAAATATCAGTTTTTTTTATAATTTAGGATAGTTTAGTTCATAGTCAAATTAGTCACAAACAAAGTAAAGTACACACCCTTAACGGGAATAGGTCGACTGACCCTGTATAGAGGAAGATATTAAGAACATATAAGATTGTTATTCAACAAACATTTTTTACTAGAAAGAAGGAACAATGAGATAACAAATTGGGAAGTACTTTGTTAAAATGTTCTTTTGTGATAAACATTTCAAAAATTGACGCGTTCGCAGGATTTGAACCTGCATCCTCTGGGACTCCGGCCCAGATGCTTTGTCCAATTAAGCTAAAACGCTCTCTGCGAAGGCGCCAAATTAGTGAGTGTTTATCATTTTTACCAACTACTACATTGTTGGAAGCGCCATTTGTGAGAACTGCTTTAAACCAGTCAGTCACTTAATGTGAAATTATTAGAACTTCTTACCATTGACGAGAAATGTCGCATTGCTTAGTCAATGAAATTATTTTACTAGTGTGTGAAGCACGATAAAAATAATTTCAGTTTTATTATTTAACAGAACTATAATAATATAATAATATGCAGATAAACTGACAGACGAGCTGATTGGTTTTCATAAATAAGGATGATGACTGGATAAATAAATCATTAATATAAATTAGTCCGTTAGTTACCTAGATTATCAAAAAATATTGGACACGTATATTTTAATTTGTCTTACAAACATTAAATGACAAAAATAAACCTTGTCAAAGTTCGGAAGTCGGGTTTGGGAGATCATTGTTACGTCACTTCACGAGAAAAGTGCTAAAATTTTCATGTGGAAGGTACGTTACAATCTTCATCAAATTTTGAGTCAAGATCGTCGCGCCAACGCTTCTTGGGCCTTCCCTGGCTGCGTCGTCCATCAGGCACCCACTCCGTGACGATCCTGGCCCATCGATCGGGGTGCATCTGCGACACATGTCCCGCCCAGTCCCACTTTAGTTTGGCAGCTTTTTGGCCGACATCAACTACTCCTGTCATAGAGCGCAGTGTGCTGTTGTGGACTCTAACAGTTATTTTGATACCAAGCACACTGCGTTCCATTGCTCTTTGGCACACCCCAAGTTTGGACCTTTGTGTGTGTTTGTCTTTCGGCCAGTGACCAAGACTGGGCACCATAGGTTAGGACGGGCAAGATACACACGTCGATTAATTTGCGTTTTAGTGATATAGGCAAAGTGCCTTTCATGTATTCCTTCATAGACCAGTAGCTTTTCCAAGCATTTTCGACGCGACGTTTAATTTCCTTGTCTTGTTTAATTAGATAAAAAACATCATGTCTGATATTTTTCGATAGTTAATCTGACGGACTAATTACATATACTTTTTTAGTCTCTAGCCTATTGTCGTATGTTCACCTCATGGTTGGATTAATAAGATGTCTGCTCACGACACTTCAATTTAATTTTTAACTTCAAGTAATATCTTTTCATTTATTATTACAATTTTCATATCATAACTTTGATTTAAAATTCGAACGCCGTATACAAAAGCAATTCGATTTCAACTTGAAATTCGAACCCGCATTCAAAATTTAAACAATATTTTATACGCTTGTCATGGCTAGAATAGAGAATAACTTTTTAAATTTCGATTGTCAGCTGCTTTGAGACACTTAATAAAATAATGTTTATTTCGTTCAAAGAGATTCGAATTACAATTGACATTCCAAAAACAGCAATAAATAAAAATTGGCAAACTTTAAAGAAGAACATAATATTAATAACGATATACAATTTAGAGTTCATTGTCGTAGTTTATTTTATTTTTAAATATAATAATATGATATAACTTGGTAGTATTTATTTTGAAAAATGATTCATTTGAAAAAAGAATAAGTCCGTTATCGGTTTCAACCTAAAACTGATTTAAGAGTTCTATAAGCCCAATTTTAGAGGCGCCATCGTAACTATAACAGCTAATCAGACTATTTCTGTTTCTTTTTCACTTTAGGCATTTGATAAAGAGAAAACTTTTTACGTTGCTTTATATAATTATAATTGCTCTAAAATTGGGCTTTATGTCACCAAAAAAGCGTTACGTAATTCATAATTACTATAATAATAGGCCCAATTATAAAGGCGCCATCGTAAATTTCATAGCAACGTAAGAGGTGTTCTTTCTATCGAATGCCTTAGGTAAAAAAAGGAAATATTCTAAATAGCTATTATAGTTACGATGGCGCCTCCCTAATTGGATCTAATATCTAACTGTTTACTACGACACACTCTATTTAACTACTGGTTTAGACCAGTAATTAATGTCGTAACTGGTAATCAGAAGGGTGAAATTTTGTAATAATCAGATAAGACATTTTGAGACAAGCTTTCATAGGCGTGATTTTAAATACCTAAATAATATTTGAAATAATGATTTTTCGAAAAAAATAGTACGACCGACTTCAACCGTGTACAGAATTCGCGAAAAGTAGTTGGTTTATCAAAAATGGCTTAGCCAATTTTCGCAGTATACTCTTTCTAATAAATATAATTATCATGAAATATGATGAGTACTATGTAAAAAGTGATGCGTTACAGATTAAAAAAAATAAACGCGTCGAATTGAGTACCTCCTCCGTTACGTCGATCAAGAGGTCTCATCTGGTTATCAATTGGGTGATGATTAATTTTCCACGTCTCCTCTACTATAATACGGACTCTGACTATCTCACAGAGATACGAGAGGGATAATGTGATCGATTGAGAAAATCTGAAAGAGATGCATCGATTTAATATGGCACGAGTTAGAAAGAGACATGAAAAATATCTTGATAGAGTGCGTTTCACGAAAGAAGTCCACCAGATTCGTCGCCACAATCGCATGGCCGAAACGTTAAAAATAGTTTTACTTATTTCTTGGGACTCCTGTCGTGATGCGGACTCTAGTTTTACTCATACAGAAATACTACAGCATTTTTCTTGAAAGAATACTCTCAGATCTACGTCAAGGCGATCTGTTAAAATAGTTTAACGTTTTGCCTCGGGACTTGTTTCGTGAAACGCACTCTAGGTGGATCACGCTGAATTTTCATGAAGAAAGCGTCAAATTCCAATAAATGTTTGACAGTTTTGACTGGAACTTCTGCAAGATTTTCGATGCAATTTGACACAGAGATACCAGAGGAATAATGTGGACGATCGAGAAAATCTGAAAGAGATGCATCGAATTAATATGGCACGAGTTAGAAAGAGACATGAAACACATCTCGATTCGGTAGCTGTTGTCGAATTTTTAGACAAGGAACGTCTAAGTACTTATTTGACAGTTTCGAAGATTTTCCATGCGTTTTTGTGGTTAAGAATTGCCTCAAGAGACAACGGAATTATCTATCTGTTATTTTAAGATATCTGTGATTTTTAAGATAGAGAATTGCCTAAGTGACAACAGCACTATCAATCTGAAATTATTAGATATCTGTGGACTATCTATACGACGCAATTGTCATTACGCCGTACTGCAGTCTTTTGAAATTGCGAAAGGCTTTCATTTTCGTGCCACGTTTGATTAAAAACCCGTTTTAATTAATGCCAATCCTGCCAACTTAATTAAGCTCTGACTTAATAAACTTTATATACTAGCTTCCGCTTAGCAATTAACACATCGAGTGCCCTATTAAGCAAAAGTTTCGTTCAGAACAAAAACAATAAAACTCGGTTCCACGTTCAAAGTCTGAAACTTAATTAAAGCTGGCGAAGTTGGTAAGGCCAGTGAGTTAAGTTATTCGACTAGTGCTTAATTTTTTTTTCGTTGATCGTTTTGAGTTTAACCTCAAAATGGTGGGTAAGCAGAGATAAGCAGCCCTAAATCTGAAAACTTTGAATATTGAAGCCTGATGGCCGTCAGTGATCGGTGATGAAGGCTCTGGGTCGGCAGAAGGCGACAAAATTGCCATAGAACGTGTTAAATTTTAATAAGTAATGTTTTTTAAATTAGCAAATAAGCCCCAAGCATTCATGCTCGCCATTGAGGGCTCCTTCTTAGGCCGGCGTCGTGTGTCTGGTCGTTCTTTTCCCTCAAATATAGTCCAAGAGAGTGTGATAGCTGGCACATGCGTCAAACCCGTGATTGGATACTGCTTGAGGGTCGCCGGTTTGCTTGTGGCATTCACGTAACTAACTTAGGGTAAGATTTTAATTATTTACTAACTCTGTACAGTCCAATCAATACCTATTTAGGTATTTTTATATAACAAAAGGCGCAGACCCTTGAGTATGTTGTTATATGGTAAACTTTTGGTTAAAAAAATACCTTGGAATTATTTATGACTAGTTTTTACCCGCGGCTTCGCCCGCATGATATTTTGATTTTTGTGCTATCCCCATGGGAACCCTTTATTATCCAGGATAAAAAGTAGACTATGTCACTTTCCGTCTTTCAAACCCGAGACCCTACCTTACCACACTTAATAAAGGAGGTGGAAAAAAAAAAAAAAACGATTTGATGGTTGTTCGATTCGACAGTTGTTTTAGCATAATGTTTCCTACTTACTTAACACTTATCGCTATATTATGGAACATTTCCGCAATATCATTATAATTTATAACCTATGTGCTATTCCGAAATATAAGCTATTTTATTGCAAAGTTTCATCTTAATCCGTTCTGTAGTTTTTGTATGAAAGAGTAACAAACATCCATCCAACCATCCATCCATCCATCCTCACAAACTTTCGCGTTTATGATATTAGTAGGAAGTAGGATGTACGCAGAGAATGGCATGCTATGCTCTCCAGTTCGCACAAACATAGATAGAATGCTAACATTCGTAATGTAATCGTATGACTACACATAAGTACTTATGTTCAGCTTTGCTAATGATCAATTATAGGGGCCCAGAAATTAACGGACCTCATCACCGGAAAAATCACTAAGTGACTGACATCGCCCCGCGGATTGGCAAGTTGAATGGCAGTGAATATGACACATAATGCGGACAATAGACGACATGTGGCGTTGAAAAAGTTCTCGAGTGGAAACCACCGGTAAGTGCAGCGGAAGACAAAAAATGAACACTCATAAGGTGTACGTTTCACTTTTCGCTTGGTTGATCTGAGTAGGACCACAAGGCCGCGTTATACATATTATTATGCAAGCCGCTTCCAATAGGTCTTATTGGGAGATCTATAGAGCAAGCCTATGTCCAATGCCCAGCAGTGGATATCTTATGGCTAAAACGATGACGACAACTATTGGTAAATATTAACCTTTGTATTCAATAAAATGATAAAATTATGGTGGTATTATTACTATTATTCATATTATAACGCGGTAGGATCGCGCACGTTGTACACGAAGTAACTATGATGTAATCTGTGTTGTTTACGTGATTATGGTTTTGGGGTCCTCTATTGTCTTCGTTTTTTTGGTGTTTTGATCACTTTATATGGTCTCTCTAGAATCTTACACTTATTTTCTTTATCAACCACAATGGCAATGAATATTCTAGAGATTTCTAGGGAACATTTATACAGATTTAAATTGAGCGTTAGACTCAGTTACCGTTTTATTGTGGTTGCGAAGACATCCCGTGTTCAAGTGCAGTACCGTACCAGTGATTGTGAACTGACTAATTTGTGTGAATATCAGGACCAGTGTGAATTGTATGTGCGAACCAATTGTGTCGTGTGTGTTGTGATTTTGTGCAATAAAGTGCAAAGTGAATAATCGGCATTTTAACTGATTATCCAAGAACCCATCTAGTAACAATATTAGCAGTTATAAGTATTATGTCTGCTACCTACCCCAACGACAGATGTACAATAAAATCCATAATAAGAACAGCACTGCCCAGATTTGCCCGCTACTTCCCGAGTAATATTAGGAAAACGACAGAATCGCTAAGCCGGTGAAAATTCTTCACATCACTGGTCGAAAACTTTTGACTTAGTTGATAAAAATGCCAGTTCCAGGTAACATCATTGAAAATTGCACTGAATTGAAGTAGCAATGAGTAAGGCCCCTTAACACGTAGATTCGTAAAGCTAGAAATAGGATAAGAAAAACTAATAGGACCGTAAATAGCTCAAGTCTTCGAACAAGAGTTTTTAATAGCTACTTTTTTTAATACTAGCTATTTTCAGAAGTTAAAATATCTTGCTTAAATTCAATACAAAATACTCCCTAAAAGTGAGCTTCACTATCACAAATACAAGATAAGGCGTAACGAATTTATGGCTCGAGATTGTGACTATGAATATTCAAGCCAAGAAACACCTGTGCGGATATCCAGCTTTGCGATTCAACGTTTACAACGTGTACGCTATGTACTGCTTTTGGCAGTACGTTAAATTTATACTGTACTAGCAACCCGCCCCGGCTTTGCACAGGTGTGAGTTTTGGCGGGAACGCGGAAAAATCATGTCGCCTCATTGTATTATTTTGTTAAACTTGTGTTTTTATCAGTGATAATTAGTGAAAAATGGTGGTATTTCGTTGATTATGAGCTGATTTACGTGCATGAGTGTAGGCAAGTGATATAATGTGACGTATCATGTTGTTCCGTGTTGTTACCAAAACTCCATAGACGCCTCTAGTAAAGTCTCCACTGCTTTACTGAGGTATGAATTGGACTATGATTGGATTTGACAGCGACTTAATTGGACTATGACGAGACTACGACTGTGACTATTTTGATAAAATATGTTTGTAAATTGTTTATTATTTAAGACTTCGACTGAAGGACTCTGTATCCATGGTCATGAACAAATTAAAAAAAAAAAAATTGCACAGGTGTATTATAGATATAAACATTTCTCTTGAATTATTCTTTCTATTAAAAAAACCGCATCAATATCCGTTGCGTAGTTTTAAAGATATAAGCATACACAGGGACAGATATCGGGAAGCGACATTGTTTTATACTATGTAGTGATAGTGATTGACAGATTGTGTGAATTATGGGGCTTGGAAACATAATAAGCCCGATTACAGAGGCGCCAGCGTAACTATATTAGCTAAATAGCATAGTTCTGTTTCTTTTTCACTTTAGGCATTCGATAGAGAGAACGCTTTTTACGCTGCTATTTAATTTACGCTGGCGCCTCTGTAAGTAGGCTTATTATACCTTCTCAAAATTTGCATGTACCTAATAAGTAGGTAGTAGGTACCGTAGGAAATTTATGCTATGCGGAGGTCATCAATTATAGATTTTACACCACTGGTGAAGGAAAACATTGTGAGGCAACACGTCCATAGAATAAATTCGATGGCGTATGTCAATTCACCAATCCGCACTGGGCCAGCGGGAAGGTGATGACCCAATCACTCTTCGTGGGTAAGCCTACATCCTGCAAAGGACTATTAAAAAGGCAGTATAGAGTCATTAGTAAAACCAGATTTTGAAAGCAAGGTTATTACCCTTTTTGGGTGTTATTGAAGGTTAGGTAAGATGACAGTCATACAACATTAAACAATTTTTGGTTGGGGTAGTTTTTGTGTAGATTCTATTTAAAGAAGTATTTTACCGTATATACTGTAGAAGACAATGGGTTTTGAGGGATAAAACATAAATATTTGCATAGACAGAGTTTACAGATTGTGTCAATGCTATTTTTGTGCTAAAAGTAATACAGGAGACCATGGCAAAGACCAAAACTGTGTGAAAATTCTGTGAGTTTTTTTTTTTCGATATCGACTTTAATAGTAATCCTTTTTTGCTTCACTGTATCCGCCATTTTATAGTCCACTGCTAATGCCTTTCGTGGGTAAACCTATGTTCAATCGGTACAATCCTTATTTTATTAATTTCTTAGTATATAAAGATAATTCACTGCGTAGTAGTGTAAGGTAGACGTTTATTCGCACGTTTACGACCGGACTTGGATGTTTAGAGTGTTTTTTACGAGCGCCGGAAATTACTGGATACAATTGGCTCGAGTTTTGAGCGATCTAGTATCATAGTTAGATATTCTCTATCTATATAAATATGATTATAAAAATAATGACCGAAACGAAGCAAAGATCTATGCTTCCATACGACAATTTTGCTTTCGTCACCTCTGATGTTGATGTTTGTCAACGCGTCGTATTTTTTGATAAATTTTGACGAAAGGTGCTACCCCTCAAGCGGCAAGCTACGATTTGAAGCCCAAATTCGGCAGGGCGTCCGGGAGGGTTGGGGAGAATTGTTGTGAGTGATTTTTGTCGTTCAACTGATTTCGACAATATTTGTCAAGATTGTTTATCACAAGATTTGCGAGTACGAACCAAATCGGTATAGCGAGTCCTATGGCACAGAAACGTGGTCTCTCACTATGGGCCTTATTAGTAAGCTCCAAGTAGCCCAACGAGCTATGGAGAGGGCTATGATCTGAGTCTTTCTGCGAGATTGAATCAGGAATGAGGAGATCCGTAGAAGAACTAAAGTTACCGACAAAGCCCAGCGGATTGGCATGTTGAAATGGCAATGGGCAGTGCACATAGCACGGAGGACTGCTGACCGATGGGGTCGAAAAGTTCTCGAGTGAAAACCACGTACCGGCAAGCTCAGTGTAGGACGTCCACCCACAAGGTGGACGAATGACCTCATTAAGACCGCAGGCTCGCGCTGGATGCAAGCCGCTACAAACCGGTCTTATAGGAGATCTTAAGGGGAGGCCTATGTCCAGCAGTGGACGTCCTATGGCTGAAACGACGACGAACGAACGAAGCTTTGGCAGCATTCTACCGCACTGGTAGCCATTACCAATGAATCTCCGGTTGTCTTCCATTCACGGCACGGGGTTGGATATATTGGAGCGTTAATGTAGCCTTGTAGCATACATTCTTACTGGAGCGGAGCGCCGGTGTTTCACACCACTAGCTTTTCGATGAAAGAAAACATCGTGAGAAATTCTGCAATCTGCATACGTAACTACGTCAGTTGTCATTTTTGCGACGTTTGTTACGTTAAGTATGAGACTGGACAGGACGAACGTTGTTTGACTTTGGTGATCGCTAAGAAACAAACTTTGTCATACTACGCTATGAGAGCTACATCTTTTGAGGTACAAGTAATGACGAGTTTAAAGGTAACCTTTGATCGTATCTTAACATATTAAGTTGAATTGCACAAGTGATGAAGTGATCTACATCCTAGCTTTTGCTCGCGGTTCCACCCGCGTGATAATTTGACTTTTGTGTAATCTTATAGGTGCGTTTTAATTTGCCATGATAAAAAGTCACTTTACAAGTTTTTACTACTCGTACCTAGGTACTTATATCAATGCCAGTCATGTCATACCGTTGCACTGTTGCTGAGTGAGACAGTAACCCAACAAACACACTTTTTAATATGAGTAAGGATAGAATAGTCGCTTCCGCCTGCCTTTCAGACCACGCTCCACTACTGGGTCATTATAACATTGCAGAATCGGCAACATTAAATTTGAAGTCGCAGTAAATCCGCTGATTGTTTCTTGTGTTTCGCCACAGACTTCGAATATAGACTGGGAAATTTAAAAATTTCCTCAAATAATTTTCTAAAATTCCCTTACTCTTTCTACCGGATCTACTTGAAAAAAGATCTATCTCAAACATAAAACTAGTAGGTATAATATTATTATATAAATACCTCATCATCCCGACGTTTCGGCCGAGTTGCATCGACCGTGGTCACGGGTCGACCGTGGTCACGGGTAGACCACCGTCGACCCGTGACCACGGTCGATGCAACTCGGCCGAAACATCGGGATGATGAGGTATTTATTTATCTCGTAATTTTAGTGCGCGATTAGTCTCGTAGTATATCATAATATGTGTTCAAATCGCGAAAGTTTAAAAACAACAATAGTAAGTATAAGTAAGTAGATTCGTAAAGGCTGGGTAGCCAGCCCTGGTGTCAAAGTTTTAGGCCGCCAGAAGGCCTCTGACAAGGCTTCTAACTAGTAATGGTACTAGCGAAGTACATACGTGATTTGTACCAACAAATCAATGGTACTCCTGACGTGCAATCGTAAGTTCTTTTAGGCTATAGCTAGCCAAAGTTTTTAAGCCGTTCGAAGACCTCTAATGTGACTTAATGGTTAAACCAGCCGATACCTACATCCTACAATACAACGTGTCATTCAAGTCACGACAACGCTCAGTTGGAAATGGCATCGAGATGCTTGCGGTCTATTTGGACTGAATCTTATTTTGTACTGGCAGGAAACGCTACAAAAAAGTAAAACTAAACATAGGCGTTATAAAAATGTTCACTACGTATTGGAATAGGGTATTTGACTATACTCTATAAAATATAGCTTGATCTCTGCGACAGCTTACAGAAAAATCACGCCAATGAAGTCCTGAATTTCTAAATAGTACAGACAGTACCTGTCAATGTCATACTTTATGGGCAAGCCGATTAGTGATGGGCGACGAATGATCGTGACCAGAGTTTTAAATAGAGCTTTATTTAAAATATCGATAGTTTATACTAACGATATTTTAAATGAAACTTAATTTATCATTAATTGAATTGTATATTTTAATATCATAACATTATTGACATGTGTACACGTTTGTAATTAAACTAAACCCAATTATATGTTACATTAGCATCAATAATAGTGAAAAACGTCGATAAATAATATCGTACCAATATTATATTTTATTTCATTAATATCATAACATTATTTACATGTGTACATACTTGACTTAAATAACAGTAAGTAAATAAAATCCAATTTCTCAACTACAATTACTCATTCGATTTCATTACAACATTGTTTGATAATCGATTTTTCCACCACCATCCCAACTCTACAAATGTCAATCTTCTATGCCAATGTCACTGTCGCAGAGATCAAGCTATCTTTTATGCAGTATAGTATTGAATTAATTAATAGTATGTATTAAGATAAGTGAATTCTGCAATTAATTATGATTCGTAAACTGAAAAAATAACTAAAATTGGCTTTTCCAGTTCAAAGATAATAAGCTTGTAAAGATTTTGGTAGGGATTAAGAGGGGATGCTTATCCCTTTCCCACAAAGCATACCTAACACAGTATGTCAGAATTGTCAAGATTAATGTATGGTATATATTAAGAAAATGAGAAATTTGAAAATTAGCTAAGAAATAAAAATTCGAATTAAACAAAACCTCAGATAAAGTCCGAGGAAACTACGAATAAAAAAAAAAAAAAAAAACACTGTATGGCGAATGTATGACACTCACGGGCGGTGACGTCATATTCTGCTATAGTGCGCTCTTTGTCTAGCAAGAAAATAAAATGCTTGTAACTTTTTAGGGTTCCGTACCTCAAACGGAAAAAACGGAACCCTTATAGGATCACTTTATTGTCCGTCTGTCCATCTGTCCGTCTGTGTGTATGTCAAGACTCTATATCTCGGGAACGCGTAAAGATATCGAGTTAAACATTTAAATAGTATACGTATATCTATGATCTCTTGCAGTTGTGTAAAAGAAAAACTTCTCAGTTATCGTTTGAAAAAGTTAGAGCCGTTTATTTCGTAAGAAACCGCAAATTTCGCACTCACAAAAATCAAAACCTACAGGATACTTCCCGTCGACATAGAACTATTAAATTTGGCGAGAAGCATTGTCTCAGAGTACTCATATAGGAATAAATCTGAAAACTGAACATTTTTATTTTAATCACAAAAAATAGGGCCTCAAAATTCACAAAATATGGGTTCAAAATTCAAAGTGAGTAAATCGTATGATGTAAGTTATCATATAAAAGAACTTCATTAGCACATGCTACAACAGGTTTTTATTTATTTTAACAACGTGTTTCTACGGAACCCTCGATGTGCGAGCCTGACTCGTCTTGTCCAGGTTTTTATTTGTAAGTTGATTTTATTTTTGTTTTCGTTAATCGGCTCTGTTTATGGTTAGCTATTACAAGAGGACATCAAAAAAAATTGTCAACTAACCCTATTGTTGACTCTACCTAGTGAGACGAGAATAGGACGTAGTCTACCCGCGGTGTCTGTGAAATTTTACCTTAACGCTGAGCTGGTAAGATAATGAAGCATCTATATTAGTAAAAAGTTACGATTTTCGTTGTTGTTGTTTTCGGAAAATAACAGCGTCAATTAAGTCTAACGTCCGAGTTCATCTTAGTTTTCATTTTATTTTATGTGAAAACACAGCAAACTGAGAAATACCTAATACAGTAGATTAAAGCGACGTAATTTTGCCTTAATTCCATATTAACCTAGGTACCTATTTTCTAATCGTTATAAACACAACATTTACTATGATCAGCTATAAAATTTCACAAATAGGTAGGTACTTACAGCTTAATTTATATAGTAATTGCTTTCTTACTTTTTTTAAGAAGACAAACATAAGCATGTAACCATGGATTTTTACCTAAGACTTTTCAATTAAATTACTACAAGAAGTCTCTTATTTAAGCGAGTAATTTACAAAGCAGGCATTGTTTTTTGGTGAAAAAAAAAATATTGTGATCCGTGTAAAAAAAAACTGGACAAGTGCGAGTGAGGCTCGCACACTGAGGGTTCCATACAAATCCAGAAAATTTCACATAATCGGGAAGTAAGTTGTTAAAATCTATACTATGTATAACCATCGACAAAAAAGTTTTTTTTTTACTTTCTTCGTCATACATCGAAAATTACATATTCTTAAAATAATTACAAACCTGTTTTAGCATGTGCTAATGAAGTTCTTTTATATGACACCTTACATGATACGATTTACTCACTTTGAATTTTGAACCCATATTTTGTGAATTTTGAGGCCCTATTTTTTGTGATTTAAATAAAAAGCATAGTTTTCATATTTATTCCCATATGTGTACTCTGAGACAATCATGCTTCTCGCCAACTTGATATCTTTACGCGTTCCCGAGATAAGCAGTCTTGACATATACACAGACAGACAAACGGACAACAAAGTGATCCTATAAGGGTTCCTTTTTTTCCATTTGAGGTACAGAACCCTAAAAATAATAGCATAAGAGAATCCATCAACCGGTCCAGCACTGGTCCAGGGAAGTGAACATAGTACAACCATCCATTGTGGCGGGTTTGGATCAATCGTACTTATATCGTGGTTAAAACTCTCAGCTTAACAGTGGACTATTATAGAAGGCGCTACAGTACAGTAAAAGAGCAATACGGAGCGTGCAATTCAGACTCGAAACTCCAAAAAACTAAAAGCAATCCAAACAGAATAGGGACCGATCGATTGACCATTAAAAAGCGAGAATTAGGCGCAGTTAGGTGCGCGACAATAAAAACAGAACGAGCTGCCATGAATAGGAATTGGTATAATTGGGCTCTACCGGGGAATTTTGAATGTGGAGAGCTGTAAGACTAAATTTAGCTCACGTATTGTCTATACGCTTGCTCTCGTGGCGCGAATAACTACTGCCACAAAGCCGAAATGCAGGAAAACCGAAGCGAAGCCGAGCATCAGCATGCGTAGGTCTTAGAATAATGACAAGTAATGACGACAAACTACGTTATAGCTGTCATATTCATATCTATTTTTACAGAATACGCAATACTGAGTAGGACAATTAAAACGCATTGTGTGTCGGCATACATCAACATCATAAGTTAGACTGTCAAAATGGTTGTGATTTGGTCCACTGTCTCTTCGATATGATCGGAAATTTGAACCCCCTAGTTTCAGCAGAAAATTTCTGATCATTTTACCATCCTACTTTTTACCTTTTTGAATTTGGATACCCGATTTAGCTTAATACTAATAGTTTGTAACCCTTGAAGGGGACCATAGATTTACGTATATAGTTTAAATTTCAACTCGATATCTTTACGCGTTTCCGAGATAAAGAGTCTTGACATACCCACAGACGGACAGACGGACAACAAAGTGATCCTATAAGGGTTCCGTTTTTTTCCGTTTGAGGTACGGAACCCTAAAAAAAAAGAAACTGTTCGAAAAAAATCTATTCACTTAATAGGAAAATTATTTTGTGAAATCAAACAAACACATTATTGCATAAGACCTACAAAAAAGTAAGAAATCAATATAATTTTACCCGTACCTAATCAAAATAAGCCGTGGTGGTCAAGAGGTAGTGACACCCGCCTCAGAATCGTGAGGTCGTGGGTTCGAATCCCCGGTCCCGCACCAATGCGTTCTTTGGACTTTATGTACGGAATTTCATACCACTGGCTTTTCGGTGAAGGAAAACATCGTGAGGCAACCTGCATACGTCCGTGGAAGAAATTCGATGGCGTATGTGAATCCACCAACCCGCACTGGGCCAGCGTGGTGAATATGGCCCAATCACCTTGCGTGGGTAGGCCTACGTCCTGCAGTGGACTATTAAAAAGGCTGGTACAGTACAGTACAGTACAATGAAAATATGTTAGCAAAATTAATTGCTAGCTCTCCATGTTTTAGCTGCAAAATCGAAGGCACAGGTTTTTGTTTCAGCTGGACCCATTTGCATAGGATTAACTATTTTGAAGCTAAAATACGTGAGAGGTGCTATCTCGAGACTTTTTAGCGAAATTTTATTTGGGTTGTATGTAGAATATATATTGTTATTGCAATTCCCAATTGGAAACTGTTTAAGTTCCAATTTATTTGTATTTTTGTACGGATTATCAGTCTAACGAGTTTTAATTTGGAATTTGTAGGTCGGTACACATATTCCATCCGATTTTTTTGATATTCTATCCGCATGAAAGAAATGACTGTAACCATAATAAAGATTATGATGGTTAGAAATCAGACCAAATAAAAAAAAACCGGACAAGTGCAAGTCAGGCTCGCACATCGAGGGTTCCGTACAAATCCAGAAAATTTCACAAACGTGGGAAGTAAGTTGTTAAAATCTCTATACTATAACAATCGACAAAAAGGATTTATTTTTTCATTTTTCTCGTCATACATCGATAATTACACATTGTTAAGATAATTTAAAACCTCTTTTAGTATGTGCTAATGAAATTCTTTTACATGATACCTTACATGATACGATTTACTCACTTTGAATTTTGAACCCATATTTTGTGAATTTTGAGGCCCCATTTTTTTGGGATTTAAATAAAAATGTTTTCAGATTTATTTCCATATGTGTACGAGAAGCATTGTCTCAGAATGCTTCTTGCCAAATTTCATAGCTCTATGTCAACGGGAAGTACCCTGTAAGTTTTGATTTTTGTGAGTGTCGAAATATGCGGGTTTTTACGACATAAACGGCTCTAACTTTTTTAAACGATAACTGAGAAGTTTTTCTTTTACACAACTGAAAGAAACTATAGATATACGTATACAGTTTAAATTTTAACTCGATAACTTTACGCGTTCCCGAGATAAGGGTAAGAGAGTCTTGACATACACACAGACGGACAGACGGACAACAAAGAGACAACAGAGTGAGTGGTCCGTTTTTTCCGTTTGAGGTATGGAACCCTAAAAATGAGAACAGTACGTCGTGAACAGACAAGTGAGGCCGGTATTTTATTCATGTGGTGAGTGCGTCGGTGTTGCACTGCCATAGTTCGACTGACAAGCCAAGGCGTAGTTTAGTTGTAGGTATTTGTGTGTGTAACTATGTCTGTACACAACGAGGCGTAGTTTTGCTGGCCTCAATTGTTTGTTTCTCAACATTCGGTTTTTATTTGGTCAAAGGATTAGAAAAGTATATGCTTTAAAACTTATGTAATATTGTTGCTAGACATTTTGTAAGCATGAGTAATGTTATATTATACCAGAGCATACTTATTTTAGTCAATATCAGATTAAGCATAAAATCGCTAAAGCGAACGCAAACATCTCCGAAACGAGTGTTGCCGTCCGCAATCAACAATGTATTAGCCCGTTCCGGTATGCTGGCAACTTTGTGCGTGATTTACGGTCCAATAAATAATAAGTATCCAATACGGGCAGCACTGGCACGTTAGCGAACTTTATGTTTAACACTGTTCGCAACTACGCTGAGTTTTCACTCGGTTTCAGAAACGCTCGTTCGGCAACTCGAGAATTTGCTAATCGTTTGTCAGTTAACTGAAAATTTTAGACGACATAATGATAAAATAAAACAAATTAGTGTAGAGCTTGTCGCTTTTTTTTTTTCTAACATAAAAAATCAAGACCGAATGTTGAGAAACAAACAATCGAGGCCGACAAAACTACGCCTCGTCGCGTACATTTCAGAGTGTATTTAGAATAAAGTTTTTAAAAATGCAGAAATTTGGTACTGCATTCATAATTTTTACCAACTTCCAAAATGGAAGAGGTTTTATGTTCTTCGTTGTGTATTTTTTGTGTATGTCCAGCGCTATTTTCGCCAGTTATGAACCGATTTAAAAAACAAAATTAGTTCAAAAGTATACTTGCGAGGTGGTCCCAAAATTTTATCGAAATCGGCTGAGCCGTTTTTTATAAATCAACAAAAATGTACATGGATGTCACATCGATTCGTGCAAATTACCTCGAAATTCGAATTTTGTATACGGTGGTGTACAGAATTGGAATAATTCGAACATAGTCGGTGTTACGATTTTTTGCGAAAAAGAATTATTTAGCTTTAACATGATGGATTCAAGCTTCTTCGTAGATTGCCATAACATCAGTTTGCATGAATCGAATTGCATTCCACCTGCTGTATGCCACATACTCATAACCTACGCTGTATAAAAAGCAAGTATTTCATCAAGGAAAAATGCCAAGTCGATGAAATATTTGCAGTTTCCTTTTCGGATCGATAGAAATAACTTTTTAGATTCCATATTATGATAAGTGTACGGTTGCTATAACTCAGGTTTCAATATTCACTCCTACTCTCACTCGGTCTAATCTTGTGTACCTACAAGTAATAGAAACAGTACTAAAATAGCAAGATAGTACATCTCTTTGTCTCATTTTAAATATGATATAAGGTGTTAGATAAAGATGCACATACACCCGAAATTACGTAATTTCGAAGGCTTTCACAAACTAGCATTGAGCTATCTCGGGTGTCCAAATTCAAAAAGGTAAAAAAAAAGTAGGAAGGTAAAATGATCAGAGATTTGAACCATCTTACTGATACTAGAGGGTTCAAATTTTCGAAAAAGACAATTGACCTAATCTAACCAAATTTTAACCATTTTGACATTCTAGCTGGTGATTTTGACGTATGCGACAGACGTGTTTTTTTTGTTCCACTCACTGTTGTATATAACCAGATATAAATAAGACAGCTGTAACGTAGTTTTTATTTGAGTAAAATTTAACAATACTTCTATTACCTGTAATTTTTCTAAGGTCGCACGCAATAAAGCATCATCAAAGTGACAGCAGAGTGAGCATTGAAAAATTTGTTTCTATAATTTTAAAAATAGTTTATTGAATACTCAGAATTCAGTAGGTACCTATTTCCTAACAAAATAAAACCGGTAAAACCTACTCGTGGAAATAAGCAAACGATGCCAAAAAACCTCTCTCTAAATCGATCGGCAACAAATCTCTCCAAACAGGACAGTCGGGGAGCAGGTGTGCTGTCATAACGCTGTACAAAGAACATTATCCACGTTTAAGGCCTTCCAGACTACGACACATATTATAGGTGTTAGCTGATGGGCATAGTGCTCCGACAGCGTCACTAAGATTCTAGTAGGACACTCAGATGATACACCATTGGACAATCATACGGATATCCAATATCTCGGCAGTCATTATAAAACTTAAAGTACTTACAAGGATTGCTCCAAACTACTGGCTTATCGAAGTAGTATCACACTCACCCATACACCACCGATCACTATCACAAACTAGCACTCCAGCCCGTCGCCCAAACCATCTCTCTGTCTACCCTCATTCTATCTATGCACCGTCGCAATACCGAAGTTTGTTGCGACATGTGTAGGTACCCTCTTTAATAAGCGTAGCTAACATAGGTGAGATAGAAACTGAAGTCGGTCATTCATTTGACTTTGTAGGTCTCGTGTAAAGTGTAAAGCGTGATTTCCTAATCAGTTTAATACAGTCAGGTGAATAGGTTCCTCAAAGATCTGGGGATATTATTGCATGGAACAGGAAGAACGCATTCACTAGAATCTAAAAGAGATGAAATAAAGGCATCGGGTCAATGGGACCATCACATGAGGGCAGATTATGGCTGGTGTTTAAAAATAGATTTTCTGTTTATCGAAACTAGCGCACTCTGGTTTTCGCACATGTAAATTAGGGTATAGCAGAGACAAACCGTAACTCAACGTCGGTAGAGAAAGCTGCAGCGTATTTACCGTACATAAATGAGTGACGGATAGTATTGGAAACTTATTACGCCGGAGATACAGCATTAAGACAATCTTCCGTCCTCCTGGACAATTTAGACAGTTGCTACGCTCTCCTAAGGATATAGTACGGTAGAGTGACCCCGGTGAATATATGATCCTATGCGATTGCGGTAAATGTTATGTCGGTGAAACTAGAAGAAACGTATCTACAAAGAGGAAGATCTTCAGTGCGCGCGACACGCGACGCGGCGACGCCACGCGGTGCGAGACGAGCCCGCGTGCTAGTACTCCAACCTTCAAAAAGATTGCCAAATGCGATTGAAGAAACTATAGTAGCGAATATCTACTAAAATTACACGTGAGTAACAGCTTTAACTAAGATAGATTTTCTCCTTAGAAAATATAGCAAGGAAGCTACCAAAATGCGTTTGTCTGAATATTGAAACAAAATTTGTGATTTTTTTTCTTTTCTTCTACTCTAATATATATTGATTAAGTAAAAAAACATTGATCTATTAAGTAAAAAAATATTTAAGTATTTCAAGTACCTACTTGTTATGTTTTTCTCATTTGTACTGACTATAAAAAATAAAAATGAACACTTTAAAAAAAAATAGAGCTAATCTTTCAATACCATCCATAGTTTCGTGAATGGTAGGCATAGAACTACTCTAAACCACTTCTACGTCCAGGGCAACAAAACCACTGTAGACCATTAGAATTAATATGATTTTATCGTGACGTAGTATGAAAATCCCTCACTTATGAGTGATGGAAGGCCGTCGACCGACGGTGACTAATCACTGACACCGCGCATTTTTAAAGGGGGACAGATTTTTTGATAGGGGGTCGGATATTGACGTACGGCTCAATATTCGGCGTTTTATATTCAAAATGTTTGTGTAATAACTCTTTTTAAAACTTTTATGCGGGTCACATCGCGATTCAATTCTAAATTAATTCGGTGTTCGTGAATGTTTCGCCGTTGTTTTAATAGGTACCTATACTCGTACCTACTCATGGTGGTATTTACGAATGTTATACAATACAGTGTAAAATACCTATAATATTTTATACTGCGCCAGCGAAGACAGAAGTTATTTAGATATGTGAATTTCATCGTTATGTTTCTCAAAATAAAGAAATAATTAGTTAATAGACGAATACGGACCCATTCGAATCGTTGTATTTTTAGACTTTAGATAATTACAGTGTCACTATGTTAGTACCTACCCCTTTGTAAGCTAAGTGTTCGATTATTGTTAATTTTAACTTTCCTGTATACAATATAGGTACTTACATGCCTTGAATGATAATCCAGTTGTAAAATTTAGCTACTAAGTCTGAATAATAGACATAATTTAATGGACATAATTTTGTTTGTTACTAAAACAAAACACACAAAACACCGCATAAAAATACAAAAACATTTAAGAACATGTATTTAGTATACATGATGTTTTTTATTTGTGTTATGCATTATGTTACGTCTTTGCCACAAATTGGTCCCAATTTGATTGTTATATTATGCTATGTGTATCAAAAAAATAATATATTTGGGCATATAGGACAAATACAAGAACACAAATAGCGATGTGGGGACTATCATATTTCTTAAATGGTTAAAGTAGGTACCTATGTCAGAATACTTCTCTTTTGCCATTTACTTTCTTTGCCCTGATGCAATAGAGCCTATTACATCAAGGCGACAGCCTTCCGACTTACACAAAATTACTATATTCCACTATAGAGATCTACTGCAGTCTACTTATGAACTTATCCTCAAAGAAAGTTTGTAATATAAGTACTTTTAATGGAAAATGAGTTACAATTTGAACAAATAAAAAAGTAGTATCAAAAGGCTAGTAAAGCTTACTATATACATAAGGTATCAAATTACAATGCGTAGTTTAACCCATTACCGTCATGCCATGCGCTCGTTAGGATACTGTCAAGGGGTGTCGAGTTTTAATGTCATTCCCTTTCTGATGATTGAACGTACTGTAATGGTTCGGGCTGCTACAGACAAACTTATAGTCAACGCAGCATAGAGTAAGCAGATGTACGCGGAGTGCTATGCGAGACGAGCCCGTGTGCTAGTACTCCAACCTTGAGAAAGATGGTTTAGTCGCAAAATGACAAAAGCGCGATATGACAACCGGGGCGCAAATTGTACAAAGAGCAAAATGTTCAGAGAGCATTACGTCCGAGGTGCACAATGACTAGGAAGAAAAAATGTGCAAAGCGTAAAAGGTAGACTTATAATTATATTCAGCAATGAATTATAAAAGGTCAATACAATGGAGTGTTAGGACACCTATGTGGTATGTTACATTTTGGTAAAATAATTGGTTGGTGAATTTACGTGTTAATGTCATATAATCGCTTCATTGATTAAGCATTTTATTAAACTTTTTATATTGATGAATTACTTGTACCGCGCTCTCGCTTTCACGCTCGGCTCAGACGGAACGTGACAATGATTCATGCTTTTTCATGTGTTTACCCGGCATTTATTAATTTAAAAGACGTTACACGTCAAAAACAATGTTTCACACGATATAGGTAGGTTTCTGGCCGTTTTTATTCTGAGCAACTCTACTAAAGAGTATTCTAACCAATTTAAAAACCATTTGACAACCCCACTAACAATAACATAAGTTTTACAAATAAAAGCCCATGGCTACAATTTCGTTTTTGAGACTCGTACATGTTTAATTTTTAAAGGATTTGTCAATCAATATTTTTTCATTGGCGCTTTTCATTTGGTCGTAGTAAAATGTAGGTACAGATATGTGTGATATCAGGGTTTTTCTCCGGATAGTGTCGAATTCTTGTGAAATTCCCATCGACTTGGCATTTTTTCAAATTCCAATTCATATTTTGTCAGTTTTGACAGCTTAAGGTTAGATTTTCATACATTTTTGTGGTTGAGAATGGCCTCAAGTGACTACAGCGCTATCGCTCTGGTATCTCTGTGCTGACGAATTATTTCTACTGTATTTTTACACTCACGAGGTGGACTATGGTATGGTATAGCCGTGGTGGTCAAGAGGTAGGACGCGGCTGACGGACGCGACTGACAGCCGCGACTTAGCAATGTGCACAGTCTTAAAACATCCGGTGTGCCAGATCGCTCTCGGACGTCCGAACGCTCAAGGTCGTCCGAAGGTGACGTCCGCGACTTATGTCTGATAGTGTGAACGGCTCAGTGTACTTTCATAGTCTAGATCGCGGCTGTCAGTCGCATCTGTAAGCCGCGTCCGATAGTATGTTTCTGGCTTTACAATCGTGAGGTCGTGGATTCGAATCCCCGGTTTCGTACCAATGAGTTCTATGGAATTTATGTACGGAATTTCACATCAATGGCTTTTTGGTGAAGGAAAACATCGTGAGGCAACCTGCGTACGTCCTTTGAAGAAATTCGATGGCGTATGTGAATCCACCAACCTGCACTGGGCCAGCTTGCTGGATATGGCCCAATCACCCTTCGTGGGTATGCCTACGTCCTGCAGTGGACTATTAAAAAGGCTGGTACAGTACAGTACAGTACAGAGGTGGACTGAATAGATGTCCAACGCATTAATACTCCAAGCAAGTCGCAATAGGTCCTATTTCAATGGTGATATGATGGTAGGTAAGTAAGTTCATATAGGCCAGCTGACTAGCTCTAGTGGCAGAGTTCAAAGCCGCCTAAAGGCCTCTGACATGGCTTAACGGTTAAAACGTCCAACACCTTCAATTTAACGTGTCACTCGAGCCACGGTAGCGCTCAGTTAAAAAATACTACCCGCGGTCACCCATATCGTGCTTTCGCACGGTCAGCCCGTAGCTTAACTTCGGTGATCGCTGACAAACACCTAGTCAAAGTACGCTATGAGCGCTATAAGATTTTTAGGTAATATCTTTATTCAGCATCAATAATACATTGTAGAAAATCTTAAACGTTTCATCTTAAACTTATTTAAACAAATTTCTTTTAAACTATTTTAAACAATTTTCTTAACATTATAATACCAGTAGTAATTATTATTATACACTATGGGACTAATCACGCACTAAAATTAGGAGATAAATAAATATATCCTCATCCCGACGTTTCGGCCGAGTTGCACCGTGTCGGGCGGGTAGACACCCATGACCACGGTCAATGCAACTCGAAACGTCGGGATGAGGAGGTAGTTATTTATCTCGTAATTTTAGTGCGCTATTAGTCCCCTAGTATATAGTAATAATGTGTTCAAATCGCGAAAGTTTAAAAACAACAGTAGTAATTATATAAGTAAGTAACAGTTATGTCCTAGACCCTGCACTAGGCTGTGCCTGTGTTGCAGGATTTAGTCTCTTTCACTTATTTATTCGTTTTAATCAGGACTTTCATTGCAAGGCTAAAGCATACGAGTATCATATATAAAGCTATTGCTAGAATTTTATAGGTACCCTAGACCCTGCGTTAGGCTCCACCTGTGTTGCAGGATCTACTTAATCTCTTTCGCTTTTAAATACTATTTACATTATATAAATATATCACATTATAGGAAGTATAAAGATACCTAAGTATAGAAAATACAGAACTCTAAGAACATCCTGAGCCGACAGTAAATCCGTTAAACTATACAAATAGCCACGTAATTAAAATGAATTCGGGAGCGTTTTGTTAATCCTGCTTGTATGCCACAGTGTAGGTAGTTCCAATGGGAAAACATTGGCCCCATATTCAGCCGACCGCGCGACGTAAAGGTGTGGTAATGTGTTTATCAGCCTATGTATGTATGTTCCTTTGAAGCGCTATACAGACCAAACGGCTGGGCCAATTTTTATGATTCAATTTAATATTCACGTCAATCGATTCCTCTCAGTCTTAGAGTGTCACTAAAGACATGACGTCTCACTTTGTTCGGAGAGCGCATCTACGCTCGATACGGTCTTATTTTTTTTTTGTTTCGGCAAGTATTAAACATACTTATCAAATCAATCATGGTGATTTCATTCCACAATTATGATAGAAACTTATTACTCATTTACAATTTAGTATAAATGAGTACTATGAGTTATCCTGAAATCCTGAGTCTGTATTTGCAATCAAATGCACTAAGTTTGGTTATTAGTTGAAGTCTAATTAATGTTCATAGTTGATAGTTTATTAATTTATCTATATATCCACGTTTCACAAAAAATTAAACTTGTTTTGAAAGATAATTATGATTACAAAACATTTAATTGTTTTCTATGATTTTCGGATCGTATTCACCACACATGAACACTATCATCAAAATGTTAAAAACAAAACCCATGTCGATGGTTCCAATACATAAGTATACAGGGTGTTAGGTATAACAGCGTTGTCCTTTTAACCCTTAATTTGATACTGTTAAGCATACTCAACTGTTTGAATGAAAAAAAAATTACAAGTTATTTGTGCGTTCTATGGTTTTCTTTGGAATCGTTAATGTTTTCTTACGTTATCTATTTTAGAGGAATTTTTATTTTAACCGTGTATCAACACTATTTTTGACATTAGAGCGTCAAGATGGCGAGCAAACGGAAAGCTCTTTGAATTATTCAGGTAAAAATATTTTTTAAATAGTTAAATGTGCATAAAATGTGAAAGTAACAGTTTAAATCGGATGATGTGTGTAAAAACTTTGTCTCTATTTATTTTTCAAGCACTCAACCCACCAAGGAAGGATACGGTAGGCCTCTGAGAAAAGTGTTAAGCCCACTCAACAAAGTTTGATGATAGGTAAGTTCTGTGTGTTGAGTATTCTCAACATAGTTGCATGTTGTGGGTTTTGCTTTTTCTTTTTTTTATGCATTTAGTAACTTTTACATTTACAGAATTCAAGATCAAGTCGAATACTTGCCTCGATTCCGCCGGAAAATGCGGGATCTGATGTTAGTGGGGCGACAAGTTCCGAAAATGAAGATGAAAAGAGAATTATGGGCATTAATCGACGTCGAATTTCAACGTCCTCTAAAGCACTTTCAATTGACTCATGATCATCAAATTAATATTTACTCTTCTGATGACGATATCGGTAATTCTTGTCCCACAACTATGCCATATTCACAACGGAATGTTGACAAACGACAACAACAACTGTGACTTATTCCCTGAAGAACATTTTTCTAAAATTTGTGAATATACAAACACGTATTCTGTCCATGAATCCGGTTATTAGAGGCGGGATAATTCCAAAAAAGAGTTGAAGAAACTGTTTAAATTATTTAGACTGTTAAAATTATTTAGACTGGACTTTTTTAAAGCCTTGATAAAGAAAGGACGGAATGTTGACGCAAGCTGTGTAAAAGACCTGAAAAATAAGGACAAAATTAAGAAACCTACACGGTGTTGTCCTATAGATGACGTCAGATTTGACCATTCCAATCGACCAATGGACCATTTCCCAGACCATGGAACAGAATATGGTCGATGCACATACTGCAAAAAGGGTTTTACTACGATGTACTGCCTGAAATGTAATGTGAGACTTAGTTTTGTCAAAGGAACTAACATTCATTTCAATTATCACCACAAAACTGATTAAATTTTGTACCTATATCATTCAATAAATAAATAAATATGACACTGAGTCTGTTTTGATTTTAAGCTTTCCTTTGCTTTAATGCATCTTGTTGAGCCGGCTTAACATAATTAACAATAAGTCAATCTTGCAATATCCGATTTTGTTGAGTATAATTAACATTGTTTTTTCAGGAAATCTTTCAGGGAATATTTTTTCATAATTTTTCTTTATTATTTAGGGGGGCATTAAACAGATCTATTAAAAAAAAATCCTCTTTTATAATGATTTTTTGTTTGCCAAATTAAGGGTTAATGGGTTGTTCAATATCATTTATAGATGCCTAAAACGATGTAAAAAAAGGGTAAATTTTCTCAATAATTTTGGAAAAATATCCCACGAATTTTAAAACGATGGCGCGCGCAACAATTGAAGCGCTACGTAGGTAAATAATAGTTATCTACGGAGCGATTCCATACCATGTTGGACGCGACGCACGGGTTACCGTAATTTAATGCTGTATTTGGATAAAATGAATCTTAGAAAAACTAAGCAGGCGTTATCGGAAATTTACAAAAACTCTTTAATTAATTCAAAAATTGATATAATTTTCCACCATTTTTTCTGATGACGCTGTTAAGACACCCTGTATTTGACTGTGCCCTTGCTTTGTGATGTGAAATATGTGTAAAGTTATCCTTGTGCTTTATTTGCGCTGTCAGTATTTGGATGGGTGACCGCGGATGGCATTTTTCAACTGAGCGCTACCGTGGCTCGGATGACACGTTAAATTGTAGGTCCCGGTTGTTTTAACCGTTCAGCCATGTCAGAGGTCTTCAGGCGGCCTGACTCTGACACCAGAGCTAGCCACCCGACCTATACGAACTTACTTTTACTTGAAATTCGAGCAAAAGATCCGAAAAAGAGCTGTTTCATACATTTTTCCGGTTTTGAGTTACAATTTAGTACGGGGTAAGTACTGTACTGTTCTGTACCAGCCTTTTAATAGTCCACTGCAGGACGTAGGCCTACCCACGGAGGGTGATTGGGCCATATCCACCACACTGGCCTAGTGCGGGTTGGTGGATTCACATACGCCATCGAATTTCTTCTACGGACGCATGCAGGTTGCCACACAATGTTTTCCTTCACCGAAAAGCCAGTGGTGTTAAATTCCGTACATAAATTCCAAAGAACTCATTGGTACGGGACCGGGATTTGAACCCACGACTTCACGATTGTAAGGCGGGTGTCACTAACTCTAGGTCACCACGGCTTATGGATAAGTAACTGTTTTTTTCCCAAATCCCTGATTGACTTTACTTAAAGTAAAAGTATAATCGTGGTCTGAATTACCCCTTATCCGTTTGGTAGATACGCTATGAGAATAATCTTGTCTGACTACCCCTTGCCTTTTGCTGTTAATAAAATGTGTAAAGTTTTCCTTCTGCTAAATTTGCGCTGTCCATACAGGGTGTGCTCACATGGTGTTGTTATTTTCGGCTTGTTCTGCCGGATTAGCGATAAGCTTCACTAATTGGAGCCAGCCAGATTTGGCAACAAGAAGAAGTTATGTGATTGGCGTTCTGAAAATATTTGCGCTAACATTTTACTCTGTATAAATGAAGCGTATTGGATGTAAGTCTTTTAAGCTATATTTATTGTAAATAAATAATAAAGGATTTGTTCCGTTACCGGTATTAAAATAAATAAAAATTCTAACCAGATCAATGATTGCTGTTTTATAAAGAGCATTCAAAATGTAATTATTATCTGATAAAAACATATTTTTAAAGCCTTGCAATATTTAGAAAATCGATAATATATATTTGGGGTATGTAACGTGAAACGGAACGGATATCTCGTAAAGAAACACGCTAATCTGAAAAAACTCAAAGCCAATTAAAAAAAAAGTATAATAGAAATGTCAATGTCAAAGGAAATTGAATATTAATTTGATTTTCGATCAGTGTTGCCACCTTAGCCCTTTTGGAGCTAGATCTAGCACTGTTTACTGTAGGTGAACCCCTTGTATTTGTATTAATTTGTTTATTCATTAGTGTAATGATTTAGCCCGGAAAGGGCTATCTAGCGCTTATTTGCCCTATTTATTTTCGTAGAAAATATTATTTTGAATTTCCAAATAAAAAAAAATGCAGGGCTATATATTATTTTTTATTAGTCCATGGAGCTTTCAAATTTAAGTACATTCCTAGAAAAATTAAATGATCTTGGTTAGAATTTTAATACCAAGTTCCTTGTAAATCAGGTACAACTCCTTTTAGGGGACATCTTACACACGGCCTCTGACCCCAAACTAAGCAAAGCTTGTGATATGGCCGCCAGAGCCTGATATACTACACATACATTTTTAAGTACATACTTATATAGATAGTAACTAAATAACACCCAGACACAGAGCACCCAGACACCCTGGGTGGGGATCGAACCCTCGCCTCTTTGACCAAGAAGTTAGGGTCACTAACCACTGAGCCACCGAGAAAATAAATTTGAATTTGTGGATGGGAAACTTCAAATATTAGGTAACTAATATGTTTTTATCTGTAAATAGTAGCTGTAATATATTTTTTAGTATACGGAACGTTATTTAACTTTTGTTGTAATACTAATTATTTTCCGCAAAAAATCGCAACATCGACTTCCACCGTGTACAGAATTCGAATTATATGTACACATATATGCACGAATCGATGTGACATCGATGTACATTTTTGTTGATATATCAAAAATGGTTGAACCGATTTTGATAAGTATAACTTTAATGGAGTAACTACCACGGAAGTACACCCTTCGAACTAAAAAAAAAATTTTTAAAATCTGTTCACGATTAGCGAAAATATCGATGATCATTTACAAAAAAAAATACATACAGACGATCATGGTACCTCCTCCTTTTGTGCAAGTCGATATAAATATTTGTTTTATAAATGGTAGTTGAAATAAAATAAATACCAACTTTAAATTATACCTACATGGGACCAGAGTCATTTATAAGCTGTTTACGATAATATTTGTCAAAAATGTTTAGTAAAAATCTTAACAATATTTTCGAGTAAGCACCAAATCGGTCAAAAGCGAGTCGAGATAGGTATAAGCTTATGAAGATTCCGTTAAAAAGTCGAGTCGCGAGGTCTATTGTTCGTAGAACTACTTCTATATAACGCAAATAGTTAACGCAATTCTCAAATGTATTTAGTAGTTTACATCAAACATTCAATATCGTAGAAGATCTACAGTTTCCCGTAGTAAGCGATAAAACGGTAAAGCGTAGAGCTACGCCTACAAAATGTTTGTACTGATCGTAAACTCAAGCATAAGCTGCGCAGTACTAACTTACCTAAATCATCATTAACCAAGTAAGTATCCAAACAAATTACAACTTATTGTTTACGGCTTTCGCGTAAAATTCCTTGTTAATGGCCAAATAAACTTTAATAAGGTCTCGGGGGACCCATTTACTGAAAGGAACTTCGCTACTGAAGTCCAGTCCGAAATTAGATTAGGTACTTTACAAAGAAGCGTTTTTGCTTAGAAAGGGCGATTTTTAAGTAAGTTAGCCACTTTATAGTAATGTTATAGTGAGCAGTATTTAATGTTTACTCATACTCATTTATTGATACATTTTAGTACACGTCATTTAAAACATCAAATTTTTAATAATTTTAATACAAAATAAAATCTGAAATAATTCAAAATTATGTTCGTTCTATATAAAAATAAAATTAAATACATCAAGTTATACGTATCATTACAACAATTGCAGAAAATAAAAATAATATTAACTGAATTAATTAAATAATTATAAAGCTTCATACTAGCAGTATGTGGTTACTTTTAGCGTCATGAATTCTTTTTCTATATCATAGAACGCCTGACTGATAAACCACCGTTTAAGTCTTGCCTTGTATGAGTATATGGTCAAATTAGGTTTAGTTTAGGTTATATGTGTTAAAGAAATGTTTTATTTTGGTTTATTCGTTTATTCAATCAATTCCAATGGCTACACAATATGAACGCAAGAGTTTGTTTTCTGTAGGTATTGATTGAATGGACGATCGAATGGTTTTCTCTTATCGGTCAGTAGTGCGTTCATTCGAGATTGACTTGTTTTTACTTCAATTTTGTATACTAACCTTCAATCTTTGTCGAGACAGCGCCTGCGCCGCATGTGCGCACTTACAACTGATAAAAAGGCAATGGCGGACAACAACGTCGATCTATAGATTCTAATCCGTCTGAATCCGCGAAATAATAATAAAAAAAACGCTTATTATACAAAAGCTTATATACTATATCTACAACAGTAAAAGATGGAATAAATTGCTAAAATTAGTCTATTTCATGTTACAGCAGTAATCAGAAAAAAGACAAGTTGTCGTCAAGTCAGGATAGAAAGAAGAGATGTGGGTCTTATCAAACTTAATGATCAGTATGAAATTTAGAGAGACGATAATTTAATTATTATTAACACATTCCTATAATATTATAATGCTTATACTAGTGCCACTCGGGCGTTCCGTTGTAATTAATTTAATTATTAATTATGTACCTATATAAAATGACTGATAGCTCAAAATCGTAATTCAGCAATGGCTGAAAGAATTTGACTAAAATAAGACAGAATCTATGTTGGAAAGTTTTTATTTTTAGACATATTTTTTTCAAAATTGCATAACGTATTTAATATATTGAGTGATTAAACCTGATTAGGGATTAACATAAAGATATATATGAGACGCAAACGCAAACACATCCATACACATACACACACACACCCATGTTGAATAGGTGGTTTAAAGTGTTCGTTATTTTAAATAAGTTAAAATTGTAAAAATATGTATCATGTAGTAAATTTTTTAGTTTGATCTACTAATGGTATAATATTAACAAATGTATTGTATATATTTTAAGGAGAAGCCATCGGCTCCTAAAATACAGTTTTTAACTAGTTTAGGAGCCTTTGGGTCAACTATTACCCTGAACATTGTTATTTTATGTCCAATTAAACGATATATTTATTATTTATATCTATGCTACTTTGAGGCTAAAAGAGATTTTACTTCATTACTTAATATTTGACAAGGTAAAAATGCAGAGCCGCTCAGGGTTTTTACTAGTATTTTGGCATTTTGACTAGTTATTTATTATAGTCATATAGTAATTTATTCATAACACCATTCGTAACAAGTCAATAAGTAAACATTAGATTAGGGCACTATACAATATAGCACGAAAAAAAATAAAAAATAAGAGAACTTGACAATTACTAAATTAGTCACAAAATCTTAAAACAATTCAGGTAATTTCAAAAAGTCATTTACGTCATAAAATAGTTGCTCATGTAGCCAACATTTTAATTTATCCCTAAACGACCCAGCGGAAGGTGCATCTCGAACTTCTACGGGTATTCGGTTGTATATAGCGGGCCCACCAAAATATACAGACCTCTCCGATTTCGCCAGCCTATGAGAAGGAGTCACCAGTTGACTTTTTCTAGCATTGCTTCTTAAATTTAACCTAGAATAGGTACCTTTCCTCTCAAATTATTAGCTTATTAGCGATCACCGAAGCAACGTTCGGCGCGGTCAGTCTTCAGATGCTCGACCATGGGTGGCATTTACAGTTGACCGCTGATGTGGCTTGGTTGACACGTCAAATTGTAGGTCTCGATTGTTTTAGCCGTTGACATGACGAGTCAGAGAGCTTTAGGCGGCTTAAAACTCTGACACCAAGGCTAGACACCCGGCTTTCACTATAAAAGTACTTAACCCTGTAATCAATTATTTGTAATAAGTAAAGCACTTTATTAAGACGAGGCATCGGGCCGAGAAACACGAAAACGAGTACTTTTGAATGCGCGATGTGAGAGGACGAATGATATTGATTCAAATTTAAAAAATATCATAGACAAGGAAAATCGTGTAAAATTAAATGAACCGGACAACATTTTAAAAAGTGACCTGCTTTATTAAAAAAAAACTTACAAATTTCTCACAAAAAAAGTTTAATAATTCGAATGCTCAGAATTATCAGCGACAACACCCCATTATTTTTACGAATAAAATAGCCAAATCACTTTTCTATTAAACAGACTGAGAAGGTTATTTTTTTTTAATGTGTACATTATGAGTATTTAATTAAAAGCTCACTGGCGCCCGCCGCTCTGGCGCGATCCTGTCGAGCGCGACCGCGTCATATTTGTCCGAGTGAAGGGGCGCGATACTCGATTTTTGAGAAACAATAGTTCGTCAATGCGTCACCTTAAACGCCAAGTTCTTATTATATCAAAAAAAATTTCGTCCTATAAAGAAAATCAAAAAATTCCAAAGAAAAATGCCCGTTTCAGTTTCGCTAATAAATGTTTGACCGTGTTTTAGTAAATTGGCAAATGGCAAACAGGTCGGGATCAAAGTATACCCAGAATCTATTTCCATTCAAATAATTGAGTTCACAAAACAACTTGAAACAAACTTTCCTCGAAATTCCTTTTACAGCTGACCTTGTTATAGGTATTTATCTTCATTTCAGGATTAAATTATATATTTTTTCGAAGAAACACGTGTAATAACGATACCTTTATTAATTCCAAATGATTCTGAGAACGTTTTTAAAGGTTTTGGAGAGCAAATTGAATACTTGGAACTGTAATAACTATACTTATTTTTTTTGTAATATTGAAACTGACACACATTGAACACGATTTCAAAAGAGATTTTTTTTACAATTTGACTGGCAGACACGCCAAACGTTTAATTTTCCACTGAAAAACAAAGGGCCACTCTTACATCTTGGAGTATAAAAATAGCCTTATCAGACGTGCCAACCAGCCTTTTTTAATAGTACACTGCAGGACGTAGGCCTACCCACGAAGAGTGATTGGGCCATATCCACCACGCTGGCCCCGTGCGGGTTGGTGGATTCACATACGCCATCGAATTTCTTCTACGGACGTATGCAGGTTGCCTCACGATGTTTTCCTTCACCGAAAAGCCAATGATGTGAAATTCCCTACATAAGTTCCAAAGAAACCAATTGGTACGGGATCGGGATTTGAACCCACGACCTCACGATTGCAGGTCGGGTGTTACTACCACTAGACCACCACGACTTCGTCACGGTACGTCTGTACCAGCCTTAAAAAAGGCTGATACAGACATGCCAAAATAAATATTCCCAAAAAACTCAGTTCAAGTAAGAAGTATTTACACTCATAAGTATTTGGTTTGAGCCCAAAAAATGACATAAAATTCGATCAAGCCGTATCGGAGGTGTTTGATATCAAACACAAAACTCTAATGAAATCGCATTTTTATTAAAGTCCTAACCAAAAAAGAAAAAAAAAACCACATGTCAAAATCATCTTTTGTACCTTACCTTTGAAAAGTTTCTAAGCAAACCTTAATTTCTTAGGGAAACCTCGTTTCAAAGCCACACCAAATAAAGAAGCACGGCCACGTTTCTAAACGATGCAGTGCAGTCGTCCTACGGAAAACGAACACTGAATAGACAATTTGCAAAGAAACAACTCCTTGGTTTACTTTGCCTAGATTCGTCTTGTATAGTTTTATTTTTAAGCTTTCACGATTTGAACATATACATTATTATTTTTTTATTTTACTACGAGACAAATTGCGCACTGAAAATAGGAATTACTTCACAATCCCAACTTTTCGACTGAGTTGCAATGATCGTGGGCAAGCGCATTATCATCGTTGTCACATATTCATTTCAGCCTGCCTGCCTGTCATATCTTATTATCATATTAATTTTTTTTTTAATATATTGATTAATTAATTAAATTTATTAATTTTATTGACATCGTAAATTGTATTTGATTTCTAACAGCGTTGTTACCAATTAATGACTTGAAGTTTCATTGCTAGGACCTATCTGCACATTTGCTTGCGTCTTCTAGCACAGCCCAGTCATCTTACGAGGTGCTCGACTCATAATTTGCAATATTATGACCTGTTTTTCTGAACAATTGCTTCCTGTATATTTAGCACATTTTACCTGTAGCGCTCGTAGCGTAGTTTGACTAGGTGTTTGTCAGCGATCACCGAAATTAAGCAACGTTCCGCACGGTCAGTATTTGGATGGGTGACCGCGGGTGGCATTTTCCAACTGAGCGCTGCCGTGGCTCGGATGACACGTTAAATTGTAGGTCCCGGTTGTTTTAACCGTTTAGCCATGTCAGAGGCCTTCAGGCGGCCTAAAAACTCTGACACCAGGGCTAGCCACCCGGCCTATACGAACTTACTTACTTTACCTAGTCCTCATATAAGGTACCATAATGTGGGCACAACTAAAATATTTTTTATTATTTTACGTTAAGAGCTATTTCTTTGCATGTTTGCTGCTCTACTTCTAGCACTTACTATATATTTGTCATACCAAAGCATAGCTATACTACAGTATTTACTAAAATTTAGCACTTTATTCATTTTTATTTTATTTAAACTCTTCATTTCTAATGTTAGGAGCTGTTTCTCTGCACATTTACTGCTCGTCTCCTAGCACATCCTACCCAGTCGTCATACGAGGTACCGCAGTGTGTGCCCAACTCATAATTTGCATCGTTGAGCCTCAATGCAAGGCTCTGAGCCGACGCGCTGCTAGTCTTGTAGGGAGTGTGGGACAAGACACAAGCGATATAATATATTCACATTTATTATTTTACAAAACAATGGTTTGGTTATTTAAATGCCCAAGAGCACTAAAACAAACCAAATCAAAATAAAAGCTAGATAATATCTTTTTCATTTATAGATTTTAAGTGGCAAATTTATACTCTTGAGTTGTTTTCGTCCTCTTGGGCATATATAGGTAGAGATTTGATAATATTTTTAACTATGCTTTTTCTAGACCTATCTTGGATAAGTTCCCTTTGATTGCGATTAAATTTCTTTCCATGATAATAAAGTATTTGGTGACCGATCATTTGGATAGAAAACATTTGTCAGCTGGCTCATTTATCAAATTGTGGCCTTTTTATTTTTTGTAGCGATAACCAGAGAAACCTCTGGCTTGATACTCCAACCAGTAATTACGATCTGTGGAAAGGATTTGGATTCTTCCAAATCCTTTTCAGAGACCGTAATTACTCCCTAAACTCTCATAATTCGTAAGTTACAGATACATTTATAGTAGTTCAAATCAAAAAGTTGCAGTACGGCACAATCGATTGGTTTGCTAGTTGAACAGCGTCGATAAGCCATCGAGCCAAAATCATCAAACTTTAAAACCTAATTTTAAAAGTAGTCGCCGAACAACGGCTTAAGTTCGCTATTAGCTTTTATATTAGACCACACCACAGCACATTCGTGAGAGTACTTGAAACACAATGCGGCCGCGGCGGCGACGGCCCTAAGGACGCAGTCGGAACATTTTTGTTCTAGAAGTTCAAAGCTGTTGCTGTCTTCTTATGTCTTCATTATTACTGTATATAGCTTGCTTGGAAAAGGTGTAGTACTGAAACCACATGTTAGGTAATTCATTTGCTCATAATGGTTTTGCCATGAAAAGAAACCCTGGGATCGCAAGAAATGTAATGAGCTATTTAATTAATACATTTTATCGGAAGGAGGTGTTATGTGGGAGTCCCCGCCGACTGGTCGATGTACACTGCAGTGTTCCACCACAGCGCTAGGTGTCGGCTCTACAAGCACATTTTCGCACTCTTCCGCGGCATCCGACAGCGCCAGCCCAAGTCAGGCTCCACCTTCCGCTTCCGCTAGCGCGGAGTAGCTAGTAGCTAGAGCTTTCGCTCTACCCCACGCTACCAACAACCAATGTATCGGAACAACAGACACAAAAGACACACGCATACACCCACACAAACACACGTGTAGCACTGCAAACCTTGACTCTCATGAGATCTCGTGTATTATACGCACACACGCACACACACACACACACACACACACACACACACACACACACACACACACACACACACACACACACACACACACACACACACACACACACAAACACTCATACATACATTTGTATCTTCTTAAAATTAAAATTGTTTGGTTCATGCTGAAAAAGACAATAACTGTGTTTTTGGTTTCATTTTACTGTTTATATGTACCCACTAATAGGGGAAGACACTGACTGCTGCAACACAGCTAACGCTAAAGCAGCAGGCAGGGTTTCTATATTTTAACTATGTTACGAGTATTATGAACAATAAAATTATTTTGTATTTTTTTGTATTTGTATTAAAAGCTAACGATTGAGTAGAACGAACGTCGTGACTTCTCCGAATCAAAAGTTTTTCTAAATTGAAATCTTGATACGCAGTAAAATTATCTCAAAATGGCGGCACTTCATCCTCCTCTCCGGGCAATGTACGACAGACCTTACACAGCGTAATAAAAATGTATTTGTTTAGCTATCCAATGGTGTTATTGAATTTAGGATACAGATGATAGATAAGAAGCTGCAACACCAAACTGTATCCCCCGATTTTGTCTTCATATGTTTTTTTTGCCTTGCCTCCCTTATATTGCAATTTTTATTCACATCAAAATTGTTAAAATTCCATTCATGGTTGATAAGAAAAATAATTATGTTAAATAAATTTCCTTATTACGTTGGGGATAATCGACTTCAACAAAAAAAAAGAAAAAAAAAGCACCAGTCACATTGTCATCCTCCACTCAAGACCAGGGGCCTTATTGAGTAAGCGCTCTGACGTTCGGCTTCGCTTTTCCTCCCACTCGCTCCCGTGGGGTGAGTAACAAGCGCGAGCAGAAGAAAAAGCAAAGCCAAACGTCAAAGAGCTTGCACAATAAGGTCTTAGACCAGCAACTGGGTATCAGACAGCACCCAAAAGATACTTTACCATCAGCAACAATCAATCAGTTTACCAACAGGCTTGGTTTATTTATTTACTAGCTGACTCGACAAACTTCGTTTCACGCAATATCATTATAAGTTATAGCTTATGAGTTATTCTAATGTGAAAGCATTATTATTGCAAAGTTACATCTCAATCTGTTCAGTAGTTTTTACATGAAAGTGGAACAAACATCCATACATACTTACAAACTTTCGCGCTTATAATATTAGTAGGATAGGCTATTTTTAGGGTTCCGTACCTCAAAAGGAAAAAAACGGAACCCTTATAGGATCACTTTGTTGTCCGTCTGTCCGTCTGTGTGTATGTCAAGACTCTTTATCTCGGGAACACGTAAAGATATCGAGTTGAAATTTAAACTATATACGTAAACCTATGAATTCTTGCAATTGTGTAAAAGAAAAACTTCTCAGTTACCGTATAAAAAAGTTAGAGCCGTTTAAGTCGAAAAAAACGCATATTTCAACGCTCACAAAAATCTAAAGCTACCGGGTACTTCCCGTTGACATAGAACTATGAAATTTGGCGAAAAGCATTGTCTCAGAGTACACATATAGGAATAAATCTGAAAAACTGTACATTTTAATTTATATCACATAAAAATGGGGCCTCGAAATCCACAAAATATGGGTTCAAAATTCAAAGTGAGTAAATCGTATCATGTATGGTATCATATAAAATAACTTCATTAGCACATGTTAAAACAGGTTTTTAATTATTTTAACAATATGTTTGTACGGAACCCTCGATGTGCGAGCGGCTCAGGCGCACAATGTCCCTTTCTCAAAATGTCTACCGCTCAAAAAATGTCCCTTTCGCACAATGTCCCTTTCGCAAAGTGTCTCTTTCTCAAAATGTCCCTTTCGCAAAATGTCCCTTTCGCACAATGTCCCTTTCGAAAAATGTCCCTTTCTCACAATGTCCCTTTCGAAAAATGTCCCTTTCTCACAATGTCCCTTTCGAAAAATGTCCCTTTCGCAGAATGTCCCTTGGAGCCTCAGTGACTCTGTTTGACGTGTTGTCAGTGCATATGCATGTGATGAAGAAATAATATAAATATAGTTTAAAAAATATTAAAAACACGCTTAGGAGCGATTCCTTCTTTTTTTTTAAAATAAATGCTTTGTCATCCCTTTTGATAGTTGTGCAAAGTTTGAAGAAAATCTGATAGATCAAAGTAGGTCAAAATCGAGCGCACTCAAAGGGGTTGGCACACACACACACACACACACACACACACACATATACACACTATTACTCATATTCTTAGGGTTATATTTTCTCGCAGGATGTGTGGGAAGTAGAGTATGCACCACTAGAACCAAGTTTGTCTTCGTCTTGGGCAACTTGAACCCTTCGCGTCACTCAGATCTCTAAATATTCAACTTAAAAAACACCCTCGCTGCGCTCGAGAGTTAACTAAAGTAGTAAATTAGTTTTTATTATTTTTATTTGTAATTTGTTTACAAGTGTAGTTTAGTAGTTTTTATAGACGTAAGTCTGGACACTAAACATTTTCATATCATAGTCTTGACTAGACCTAACCTAGACTACACTTATCTTCGAAAGGTATTATTATTAACCTTCTCAGAAGAGCAGATTTCCTCACGATGTTTTCCTGCATCGAATAGCAAGTCACTTTAGGCACAAAAAGTTGAATTCTCATAATGATGTATTCCAAAAAAGTATAATTTCCCATAATTTATATGCAGAGGTGCACATAACATATAACTCTTTATTGTACACACAAATATAAAAAGAACAATATTACAAAAGTGAAATTCTAAAGTTAGCATAACACTAGGCGGCCTTATTGCTGGAATCGAACTCTTCCAGGCCATACACACATACACACACACACACACACACACAGACATGCACATATGAAATCTTTTGGCTGATTTTTTATTCAAGATTACAAAAAATGTTATTGTTTTGTAATACCTGCTTTACAAATAACAAACAATACAAAAAAAATAACATTGATAAATATATACAGTTATGAATTATTATTACATAATTAACGTAAACAATATGCATAAAAACATCTAAAAATTATCTTCGTCAACATAAAATGCTGTATAAAATAATAAAGAAAAGTAATAGTAGAAACTCAGTAAAACCAAACCGTTTTTCATAACAAAAATATTTTTAAAATTACTTAATCATGTGCACAAACATCCAAGTACTCGTACTTATACGTTTATTGGGCCGTACAAAAATAGAGATAATCATATCAAACTTAAATTTATATTTACATATTCAGGTGGACTAACAATTTTTTATTGTTTAACAATACCTGCTTTACAATAAAAAAAAAAATAGAAATTTAAATAAGTGCAATAAAAGATAAAAAAAAACCATTGGTTACCGATAACTTTACTTTTTCTAATTACCAAAATATTGTATTTCAAAATACATAAATAAATATGTGGATGAACAAACAACTAAAAAAATGTTACCTTATACTACTACATATATTATTATTATAACGCGTGCGTGCGTGCGTGCGTGCGTGTGTGCGTGCGTGCATGCGTGCGTGCGTGTGTGCGTGCGTGCATGCGTGCGTGCGTGCATGCGTGCGTGCGTGCGTGCGTGTGTGTGTGTGTGTGTGTGTGTGTGTGTGTGTGTGTGTGTGTGTGTGTGTCAACCCCTATGATTGAGCTCGATTTTGATCTACTTTGAGCTATCAGATTTTTTTCAAACTTTGCACAACTATCAAATACCGATGACAATGCATTTTTAAAAAAAATGGCTTTTAAGCGTGTTTATTATAAAATTTTTTAGCTATATTTATATTATTTCTTCATCACATGCATATGCACTGACAACACGTCAAACAGAGTCACTGAGGCTCCAAGGGACATTCTGCGAAAGGGACATTTTTCGAAAGGGACATTGTGAGAAAGGGACATTTTTCGAAAGGGACATTGTGAGAAAGGGACATTTTTCGAAAGGGACATTGTGCGAAAGGGACATTTTGCGAAAGGGACATTGTGCGAAAGGGACATTTTTTGAGCGGTAGACATTTTGAGAAAGGGACATTGTGCGCCTGAGCCGTGCGAGCTTAACTCACACTTGTCCGGTTTTTTATTCATAATAGGACTACATATGGCCACCACCTCGCCTGATAGAAAGCGATGTTGTAGCCGAAGATGGAGAATGTAGTCTTAGAAGATACCTATTCACTCTCGTATTAAAGATAATATCCAGATTGTATTTGTCAGGAAATAGCGATGGAGGTAAGGCATTCCTATCTCTAGCGGTCCGCATACAAAAGTTGTCTAGTAGTGTACCTATGCTTAGCAACTAAAATGATGATGCTGAAATAATAAACATCTTGGAAAATACAAAACGCAACTTTAAAAGCTCCAAATAAAAAGAACAAGCGCTGTTATATTTTTTAAACAAACATTTTTTCGCAACCTTCAACGACTAAATAAGCAGACTTCATTACGTTCACAGGTACACTTTATCCACGAGATTAAATGGAGCAACACAAAAAACGAGGAATAACACGACTTCAGTGAAGCGGCGGTCATACCTGCACGAATGTGTCGACTGTGGGGTTAGTACAAATTTACATTTTTGTACAGCGCCCCTGGCGTAGCGCGCCGTAACGAGGAAGAATTTACAAAATTATATGCACACGGAAACGCGTAAGTATAAGTAAACTATGCAAAATCTGTAAAAGTACATGTGGAACAACGCAAAACAAACGAAAAATAACACAACTTCGGTGAAGCAATATGGTGAGATGAGGTAGCGTCAGTATTAAATACCTATTATTTATTATTTACAAAATAATATGATTCCGTCTCTACGATCTTTATGTAATAACGCAAATGGATTAAATAATAATACTAACGATAGTGCTAAAGATAGTTTTTAAAGGTTTTTTTTTAAGTATGTATCATTATTACATACCAATAACGTCATTTTATAGTCTGATTATTTCTCTACCGACGATGTCAACTAGTCAGTAAGAAGTCAATAAAACTACACAAAGTTCCAACTTAAAGCTGTGTTTCTACTAGGTTGGTTGGTTCGTTGTATGGATTTCCATGTGACTGCATCCGTCTTTTAACCGACTTTAATAAAGGAGGACGTAACTCTGTCTTTTGCTTTAGTGAACAGATTAGTAGCCATCATAAAAAATACTAATAGTTTATCTATAAACATAGTGTATGTTGGTACTATGTAATCGGGTCTTTAGCAACTTCCAAAAAAGAGGAGATAATATGTTCGTCTGTATGTTTTTGTAGGTTCACAGATATATTCGTCAATCGTGAACGGATTGAAATAATTCTTTTTCATTTTCAAATTTAATTGAAATCGGCCGACCCGTTTTTGATAAATCAATAAAAAATTATATGGATGTCACATCGATTCATGCAAATTATTTGCCAGCTAAAAACGAGGCATCTCTATAAATCATTTATCCTACATACAGTTGAAGTCGGTGGTGCTATTATTTTTGGTGTAAAATAATTAAAATTTTATCTCGTAAAAATAATTTTGTCTGCAACGTACTCAACAATCCCGACACAGTGGACGCGTAGTTCAATATAGCGTATCTGGTTATTTAGTAAAGAATTAATAGAAAATTTATTAGTATAGTATTTGTGAAATTTCTTAACAAACCGTCTTAAACAACTTATTAGGCTAGTTGATGACTAGAAAAAATATAGTATAAATTATCTTGCAGAACGAACTTTTTAAGTTGACATACTTAAAATTATATTTTATTAGAGTAAAATATAGAGCTAGTGAACAATCTCACATTTTTATAAGACCATTCGTCATGCAGTCATTTTAAATGCTTATGTATGACCAAAACTTAAATACTGTTTTTTGGTGGATTAAACCGGAATGCAAACTAGGTTGTATGAGAATTTACCGCAATTTCATGCTTACTTACTTACAACTTAGTCAACGCTGACTTAATTATGAAAAAATAAGGGTAGGCACACTAAGGAGATAATTTGTGTCTTACGCTATAAAAATGGGATTAAATCCTGTCCTTGCGATCTGATGATAGTTTTATATCAACATCAGAGGTGTAAGCTCCTCTTACACCTCTGATGTATGAAGTTTCATCAAGAATTTATCGATTTAAGTATAATTAATTATTATCTGCTCAATTAATTTAGCTAAATTACTAAATACTCCACCAAAGCGGGGTGCAGGATTTTATATTTCATCCGTTCATCCATCAGACATATGATATCCAGTGCTAGACATATTTTCCCTTATTTATCATCACTACGAGTACATAGAGTAAAACAAAGTCGCTTCCCGCTGTCTGCGCCTATGTATGCTTACTTGTTTTAAAACTATGCAACGGATTTTGATGAAGTTTTTTTAATAAATAGAATGAATCAAGAGAAAGGTTTTTCTATGTATAATTCTCTTATTTATTCAATTTCAACAATCAAAAACTTACAGTCTAAAACCAAAACGTTTTTGAGCTTAAAAATAACTTAAACATATCTAAATACTTAAGAAAAATTACAAATTTCAGGCAAGAAAAGAATTCAATTTTGAATTATTTCACTAATTTTTGAAAAAAACTAATCGGTATTTGGTTGGCGAGCAATTAGTTCGTTGAGGAGTGTGAGTGCATGGTGTGTAGGCGCGTACCGCGCGGTGTCGGTGCGACACTCGGCTGCGAGTGGCGCCAGCAGCGACGGCAGCCGCGCGCGGACCTCTACGTCCGGGACAAACAACCCGAACCGGTATAATGTCGTGAGGTTGTCTATTCTACCGTTTATAAGTAGATAGTAACGATCAGCGCACATTTCCGTCTCAGCTCAAGGGTGTTCTAACCTACCATCACACTAACAAATAGAGAAGGATATGACCATGTTGGGTAGTAGCCATATATTTTCTTGTAGAGAAGACATGCAAATTTTCTTTGAAGTCGCTCAATCAAAAGGACATATTTTTTCCGTGAGGGTCCTTGTGCGCAGCCGGGGCGGGTTGCTAGTCTTCAATAAATCTGATTGCACCTGGTGGCAAACGGTTGCACTCAGCATGATCTTGTGGTATTATTAAGGTCACCTGTTCATTTATATTGATTGATATACTTTTTACTTACCTACCAATTTAATTAAAACCAATTTTCCGAGAAAATTAATAGAAGTTATTTTTCGCGGCTCATACATAACTCTTAAACTAGTGCTGCCTGCAAGAACTTTCATAAGTTGATAAGTTTAAGTTGGTACTTATGTAAGTAACTTTAAGTTCAAACTTATCGATAAAAATTACCCCACTAATGGGCTTATTTGGCGAACAAACTCCCCGGGGAGGTTGAAATTTCACCCCCAATAATCTTTTACAGTCCACCGAGTTACCTGGGGGTAATCTTCTTAATAACTTGCATAAAAGTGGGGGATTTAGCCGACGTTTCTCGGGACTTAGCGGAACTTAGGGAATTTGTGATATCTGGGTCAGACAATGTCGAGCTTTTGTGGATACGAGTAGGTACTTATGATAATAGTCTGATAGACTATGTGCAAAAGAGAACCGTTGTGGCGTACGGTGAACTAATAATAAGAATTTAATGAGCAGCCAAGGTACCGACTATACTTGGTAGATGCGAGTACTGATTAAAACTGAATTGGTAATGGTATCTGCCAAGTGTCAAATACTTTTTGACCGACGAACCACCGGAGGTATACAATTCGACGCGTATATATATTTTTTATTATGAATAAACACGCATAACTTTTTTGTAGTCGTCCAATTTCAATAATTCGTTTTTTGTTGGAAAGAAATTTTATCGAAATCGGCTGAGCCATTTTTGATAAATCAACAATAATGTGAAAAATGTTACATCGATCCGTGCATAATATTTGCGTTTTAGCGATGCGCCCCGGCTTCGCACAGGTGTATTATACATTTAAAATCCGTTGCGTAGTTTTAAATATATAAGCATACATGGGGACAGACAGCGGAAAGCGACTTTGTTTTATACTATGTAATGATTTTGTACACGGGCGAAGTCGTTCCTGCTAATTTTTTCAAAAAATAATTATAGTTGTAGGTACTAACAATGACAGAGTAGTGTTGTCAATAGCAGACAAACGTTCCGTAGGCAGACCACCAGCCCGACAGGTCGACGATGTCAGATTCGTCACGGGACACTCGTGGATGTGATCAGCCCGAGACAGGGAAAACTGGCACAAGGGAAAGGAGGCCTATAGTCTATACCCAGCAGTGGGTCGATACACTGATGATGACACGGGCGACCTCACCTACGACGCTTCTCTTTTTGTACAATTTCTACCTAAGAAATAATGATCAAAATAATTATATGTCGCCAAAAATGTCACAACCGACTTCAGTCATTGCAATCTATATCAATATATAGTATAAAACAAAGTCACTTCGCGCTGTCTGTCCCTTTGTATGCTTAAATCTTTAAAACTACGGGAACTACGAAAAACGGATTTTGATGCGGTTTTTTCAAGAGGAAGGTTTATATGTATAATACAGCTGTGCGAAGCCAGGGCGGGTCGCTAGTATACTATAAAATTCGAATAGACAGTTGACTCAAATCGTTGCATAACTTATACACAATCGTTGCATAACTTATATAAAATAAATGGGTTCCAACCCACGGATGAAGGCAACTCGGTCCCAAAAATTCCCATCTGCATCTGCGGATCAAAAGTGGAACCGGACGGCCATCACGGGCTGACGTGCACTCGTAGTGCCGGACGAAGACCACGACACCACGCGATCAATAGTTTGCTGCAGCGTGCCCTTGTGTCAGCCGAGATTCCAAGCGTACTGGAGCCCCCCGGTTTGTCTCAGTCAGACGGCAAGAGACCTGACGTTCTTACGTTGATTCCATGGCAGAAAGGACGCTGCCTCATGTGGGACGGACTTAAAATACAGTACATAATATTCAACAAAATGTATGGAACAGCCGATTTTTTTTTGAGTTTTGACGAAAGTCGTAGAACAAAAGTTGTTAGTTTTGATGTACAGAATAAGCCCCTAGAAGGATGCTAATTGATTAGAAATAACCCTAAATTTTAAATTTATTGCTGATTTTTAACTAACAACTTAACCGAAGACCATCAAGTGGACCGACGTTATTACTAAGACCGCAGTAACGCGCTGGATGCAGGCCACTTCTAACCGGGCTTATTGGAAATCCATAGGAGAGACTTATGTCCAGCAGTGTACATTCTACGGCTGATAATAATGATGATGATTTAGATAACCCTATAATTACATGAATAGCACCTCATATCGATTGGCTTGCCTCATTACGGTTGTTTATTATCCTATTTCGACAACCACTGATGTGGCAGGTTTACGACATGACCACTTACCAGGAGCGGTTATTGATGTGTTTAGTTTAACTAATCTTTATTACCTGTACACAGAGTCCCCAGGGAGATAATGTGGTCGATCGATAACATTTGAATGAGATGCGCTGCCTTTATTTAACTAATGCCATTTTTGAATGACATAAATGTTATTATCGACATTGAATAATTATTATTTTTCGGAAAAATAGCATGACCGACTTCAACCGGGTGCAAAATTCGCGAATGTTTCGCACGTATCGATGTAGCATCTTTCATATTATTGTTGATTTATCAAAAATGGCTTAGCCGATTTCGATAAAATTTAAATGGGACTAATTTCGAAGTATACCCTTTCCAATAAAAAAAAATGTTGAAATTTAGTCACTATGTAAAAAGTTATGCGTGGTTATCATTAAGTACCTAACCAAAAGGAGTTGACACTGCAAAGCGTACCCCTCTTAAGCGCAACCAGACCGATATACAAATATAGCGGTCTGGTTGACGAAGGACTGTGGTCCATTGCCCCATGCATGACACTAAGAAAGATTTTAGAGTTGTATCGATTTTATACAACTCTAAAATCCTCTCGAGCCACGAATGAGGCACTGAGTCATAGGCCTTCTTATAGTCAATCCAGGCGGCAGAGAGGGCCCCCTTGTTCTGCCGGACTTGCTGGCTTATGGTCATGTCTATGAGGAGGAGCTCCTTAGTACCACGGGACCCAACCCTACATCCATTCTCAGCGTGAATGCCAAAACGTTTTGCGCAGCGACGTGCGCGTTAATTTTAATGCTCAGAATGGATGTAAGGAGCTTGTAGATGGTAGGCAAGCAGGTGATGGGTCGATAGTTCTTTGTTTCTGTGGTACTACCGGACTTATGGAGCAGGAAGGTGACACCGGTGGTGAAAAAGCTAGGCAGAGAACCAACCTAGGGCTTTCTGGAATTGCGTGGCTAAGCGGTCATGCGAGCATCGAAACCATTTTATCCAAAAATTGTGCAGCCCGTCTGGCCCAGGACTTTTCCAGTTCTGAGCCGTACGGATTGCACAACTAACGTCTACGGGATCTATAATAATAGATCCCATAGGTTCGATAGTCTCGCATTCCCGTTCAACCACACGCATCCAGTCACCCTCCGTGTGCTCGACGGGCACCGACCAGATGCCGCGCCAGAAGTCATTCATGGCTTTAGCATCCGGCAACTGCCCCTCGCTCACACGTTGGTCGGTTCTCTCCCAGCCTCGGTACACTTTCCTTTGGTCACTTTGGAAGTGGCGATTTAGCCAATATCGGCCCACACGCTCTCTGTAGCGACGAATGCGGTTTGCCCACGCATAGACTTTCTGTTTCAGATAGTCTATGCGTTCCGTGACACTGGCTAAATAGTGCTGGGTTCTGATACCAGTCCCGACAAAGGCCTGTGTCACGAAACGCATGACTCGGGGGCGGATGTTCCCCCGGCTGAAACAGATTAGCTATGCTATGAGAGTCCTGAACGAATCGATACGCCGCTGGATCCGCATTTGCCACGCGGGCACACCCCCGGCGGGTCGCGGTGCACGGTTAGTGTCCGGAAACTTAACACGTGCAACGCGACACGCCGCGATGGCGCCGCAGTACAAGATCGAGTGGGTATCAACTAAGCCTTCGCTTGCCCGTAAATACGGGACTAGCAAGGGGTTCAGGGCTCCCATAAGCGCCAAGTTACGCCTATGGGTCCCACCCATAAACGTGAATATAATAATACTAGCGAGTCGCCCCGGCTTTGCACAGGTAATACATATAAACCACCTTCTTGAATTACTTTATCTATTAAAAAAACCTGTTCAAAAACAAAATCCGTTGGGTGGTTTTAAGATTATTAGGGACAGACAGACAGGGAAGCGACTTTGTTTATCCTATCTAGTGATCATTTCGAGCTAGCCATTCGTTTTAAAAAATCAAATGAATACTTTTAGGTACATAAACGATTCAATACCTACAGAAAAAAAAATGAAATAATGCAAAATACCATAGAAAAATCCAAGAAACTTGTACTTTCTAAACCTATATAATGGCTTACCTGAATAATCATTTAATCAATTGATATTTTTTGTATGTTTCAAATTCACTTCATATGGCTTACCTGAATACTTATCAATTGATATTATTTATATGTTTCAAATTCACTTCATTATCATGAAATTGTCTCCAATTTGAGTAATTAATGAATTCTCAAAAGTATTAAGTGAGTTTCAAAAATAGACGGCTTAATAAGTTCGGAGCGGCGTTGCCCTCCAAATTAAGTTAATACCGATTTTGTTCGTGCTCTTAGGACATGGAACGGCTTGATTGAAAAAGTTCTTTTTTGGAGTTCCGCGTTTGTAACGACGGATCGATGGAAGTTCCAAAGTATGTTTTTTTTTTGACGCGATAAACTGATTCTAATAAAAAAAATCTTATAAATCGATGAACGCCGGCTGCACGCACGAAAAAGTGTCACGTTCCGCCTGAGCCGAGCAAGGGAGAGCGCGGAACAAGCGATAGAGAGGCAAAAAAAAACGCAAAAAAATACAGAAAGAAAACAAAAAAAATACATATATTAGAAAAAAAAATCGCTACAAAAAATAAAACATGCAAAAAAAAAAACTTGTTAACATCTATTATTTCACCCCACGAAAATTGCATACACGTCTGTAAAATGTTGTATATTGTAAATTTGCATCAATGATGATGTAATCATGTTTGTTGCAAACGTCTCCGACTTGTGTTGGAGAAGACTGAGGAACACACAAAAAAAAAGATAGAGAGGCACGGCTTAAGCGTTTGGTTGGTTTAAGTTGTTGATTCAACAATGTTTTCTTAAGACGATATCATTTAAAATTATCGTCTAATAACTTTACAGACAACCAATTTTGTATTTATTTAATATAGGTTGGCGTTCGACTATATCTTGCCTAAAGTTAAGCAAATAAGTGGTCTAGGGTGTAGCAGCTTACCTAGAAGACACCTATTTACCTACTCAACATTGAAATACATAAATAAGTAAATATTAGGGGACATCTTACACACGGTCTCTGACCCCAATCTAAGCAAAGCTTCTGATAAGGTGGCCAGAGACCTAATATAGACTACAATTATAGATATTTTAAGTACATACTTATGTATATTTAATATACAACAGACACAGAGCAAACACCTATGTTCATCACAAAAATGCTTGCTCTGTGTGGGAATCGAACCCACGCCTCATTGGCTCAGGAGTCAGGGTCACCAACCACTGGTCCATGGAGGCCATCGAGCTACTTTAGTGGAAATACAGACTCAGGTAAATAGTTCCACATTATGGTTGTTCCTACGAGAAGTTAGGATTGGAAACCCTTGGTAAATGTACGCTTGAGAAAGTATATTTTATGTTATTTTTAAACTTTCGCGATTTGAACACATTATTATTTTATACTACGGGACTAATCGCGCACTAAAATTACGAGATAAATAAATACCTCCTCATCCCGACGTTTCGGCCGAGTTGCATCGACCGTGTCGTGTGATCAGTCTACCCGTGACCACGGTCGATGCAACTCGGCCGAAACGTCGGGATGAGGAGGTATTTATTTATCTCGTAATTTTAGTGCGCGATTAGTCCCGTAGTATAAAATAATAAAGTATATTTTAGGCCATGGGATACTCCAAATAAAGTCGTCTGAGATCTTTTATCTGCATGTAGACAGATTTTACAGGATGTTCAATTAACTAGTTTTTTCATTTAGATGTCTTTTTATGAGTAGGAAATGTTTCTTTCTTATTTTACCTTGGGTCTAGGGCGTGACTGTTACAGACTTTGTTTGGAACATAGCATTTATCTGCAACCATCACCAATTTCTAAAAATAACAGATTGACAACACTGTTTTCACTTGAGGCACTTTTTAACCGTAAAGCTCGAAACATACTATCGGACGCGGCTGACGGACGCGACTGACAGTCCGCGACTTAGCAATGTGCACAGTTTTAAGACATCCGGTGTGCCAGATCGCTCTCGGACGTCCGAACGCTCAAGGTCGTCCGAAGGTGACGTCCGCGACTTATGTCCGATAGTGTGCACGGCTCAGTGTACTTTCATAGTCTAGGTCGCGGCTGTCAGTCGCGTCCGTAAGCCGCGTCCGACATATGTTTCCGGCATAACTCTATGGTAAATATTTCCCAGAAGTTGTCACTGTCAAATTTATGTATTTGAATTTTACAAGAATTTGAAATTCCCGGGAGAAAAATCCGGCAATCGACACTGAATCGAGGTATTTTTCATGCCTTTTTCTAACTCATGTCAAATTAAATCAACGATCTCTTTCAGATTTTCTCGATCGACCAGCGACCACATTATACCTCTGGTATCTCTGTGACTTACGCCAATTTTATCAAAAACTATAAAAATAGCCATTAAAAAATACAATCAAAAAGATAACTTACTGCCCCAAAAACCAAACGCACCCCAGCGAATTATTCTAAATTCAAACCCTTTGCACACGAATCCGTCTCACACTTGACCCAGTCTTTTTTCTTTTTCATATATTTTTTCGTCTGAAAGCTGGCTTAGGGGACCCCCGAAACAATCAATTAGGGAAGTTTGAACCTCCTTGAATTGTAAATGTGAGACTTTCCCGCCTCTTTGTTTATTTCACTTTTTTTTACTTTTTACGGCCTTTGCTTTGTTTCAATATAATTGTGATGTTCCTATGTTTTTATTTTATTCCGTTGTAATTGTGTTCTCTGTGGGTTTTGTGTAGGTATGTTTTTTTTATTAGCGTCTTTGTTTTTTTATTTGTGGACGGAAGCTCAAAAGTCTTGTTTTATTTTTCGTGAATTGTTTGTATCTGTCAAATTTTGTTTTAGGAGTTTGACAAAAATTGTGAGATGAATATTACTTGTCGCCAATTAAATATAGCTACATTTTAAGGTCATCATCCATCAGCCACATGACGTACACTACTGGTCATAGGCCTCCCTAAGGTCTTAACCTGATGGAAGTAAATTGCATCCAGCGTAATCCTGCGTCTGTCCACCTCGTAGGTGGACGTCTTACTCTGCGCTTGCTGGTACATGGTCTCCACTCGAGAGCCTTACGACCCCATCGCGCGGTCATCAGTCTTCCGAGCTACGTGTTCTGTTCACTGCCATTTTAACTTGCCAATCCGTTGAGCTATGTCGGTAACTTCAGTTCTTCTGCGGATCTCCTCATTCGGATTCGATCTCGCAGGGAAACTCCGAGTAAAGCCCTCTTCATAGCTCGTTGAGCGACTTGGAGCTTACTAATAAGGCCTGTATTGAGAGACCACGTTTCTATGCCATAAGATGTCACTGGCAACACATACTGGTCGAAAACTTTCGATTTGAAGCACTGAGGTATGAGGTATGAGTTATTGCATAGATTTTGCCATAACTACGATATCGTCGGCAAACCGAAGGTGAGTGATGTATTCGCCATTGAAATTGATGTGGAATCCTTTCCATTCCAGGAGCTTAAAGGCGTTCTCCAAAGTAGCAGTAAAAAGTTTCGGAGTCTACGTCTTCCTGTCTTAGACCTCATTTTAAAAGGATCGCCTTGGAGTTCTCTTCAAGTACTCGGACCAACATAGTAGCGTTGTTATACAAACACTTCAACACTTCGATACACCTATAGTCAATGCGGCATCGCTGAAACAACTCGAACATAGCCCACGTCTCGACCGAATCAAAGGCTTAAAGGCACGTAAATTGGAAAGCACACATTAAAAAACTTAAGAACAAATTAAGTAGATTCACTTACGCTCTTAAAGAACTGAGACTTGCTACAGATTTACCGACAGTAAAAGTGCTTATCACGCATTTGCGTCCTCGTGGCTCCAATATGAAATTATTCTAAGGTAGTGTAAACCAAAATTCCATAAACCATACTTTATAAAACTTGAAATTCAGTCCCTGGTAATTAATTAATTGAATTAATTAATTTATCTATTTGAAATATGCAAATTTGTCAAAAAGCACCCTGACTATTTTAACAAAGCGTCTGATAAATCGCACAAAATTAGATCACAATATAGACATAAACTCGTGGAACCAAAGTCTAACTTAGCAATGCACAGTTCTAGCACAAATTCTTTAAAAATATTCAATAAATTACCAAATAATCTAAAAGATATCGAAAGAGAAAATTGTTTCATAAAACAACTAAAAATAATGTTTTTATCGAAATGATATTATATTACATATATTTTAAGTACTATATTACACATTATTACTATACACTATTACGAGGAGTAGCGTAGTCGTATCGTAGGAGGCACCGCTCCGTGTACGGACTTGTTTGAACACAACTTCAACTCTTCAACTCTGTATTAACATTATTACGTTCGTATTGCTCTCGTACTGCGCGCGTATTACGATACGCTTACGATACGACTACGCCTTCGCCTCGTGTGCGAAGGGCCTAATGAGTAGTAATGAGAGACAACATTTACGCTACGAAACCCATGTCCCCAAGTTTTCTTTTGATGCCCATTTATTTCATTACCTACTAAAATCTTCAAACATTTTTTCCATCAAATCCTAAATTAAATTAGATTCTTCGAGCATTTCTGTCCAAAACTGTACATCTAATTAATTTCAAACTTGTCTGCTCTTATTAGAATAAGTGCTTAGGCAATTAACTAATGAATAAGTTTAATGAAAGACGATATAAACGTTTAAATGGCCGTCTCGCTATTCGGTTGTATAATTAAAATACTGGTAAGTGCTTATAATTAACGACTGATGCCTTTTAGCTAATTGCTCCAGACTGGACTGTTTTGCGCAGTCTAAGTAATATCTAAGTAAGTACTTAACTATGAAATTATTTCAAAATTATTTTTGTAAATAAAATTTGGTACGCATTTTTTTTCGTTTACTAACAGGATTAACAAACGATCAGAAGCTTTATAATTTAATAATTGAGCCATGTATTTACTGAGCAACAATGTTTCAGATACACTGTTTCAGAAACATCTCGTAGATGTTTCCAGGAATAGCATCGAAACATACCAATAAACACGTAATGTTTGTAGAAACTAAATAATTGTCTCTGAAACAATATGATTTAAAAAGCTATTTGTTTCTGAAACAGAGTTTATTATCAATAGTTGCTCAGAGAATGGCTCTAGAACGTCTAAAAGTATGCGTAAATGGTCACGAGCTGAGTGGGAGCGGGAGCGAACGTTGAATGTCTGTGCTAGTGCGAGCAGGTGGGCAATGGTATGGCCTGCGATCTTTTTCGAATGTTAGAAACAATTATAACATTTCAAACCTTTGAACAAACCCGCAGCAATACGCTGCATGCAACCGTTACTAACCTGTCTTGTTAAAACTTCCTTGTAAAATATTTTATAACATAATAACATATTTCACTTGAAATTAATTTTTCAAGGATATATTATAATAAACGTTTCCTTGAAAACTAGTATTTCCATCTCGAAAATTAGTCTTATTCAAAAGGTGTCTATGTAACGAGATCGAAATAGCTCTCTTACATAAGTAAATAAATAAGAAAAGGATAAAACTGCCAAGACGATGGTGACGGATCATATTATTATGCAATGCTCATTTCATGATCATATTTGTCACGTACTACCTATGGCCATAGTAATAAGTGCCTGCCTACCCCTGTATCAGTTTGTCAAGTTTTTCAGAGCTCGATAGAGCTAGAATTATTTTTTTAAGGTTCCGTACCTCAAAAGAAAAAACAGAACCCTTAGAGGATCACTTTGTTGTCAGTCTGTGTGTATGTGAAAACTCTTTATCTCGGGAACGCTTAAAGAAATCGAGTTGAAATTTAAACTGTATCCGTATATCTATGGTCTCTTGCAGTTGTGTAAAAGAAAAACTTCTCAGTTATAGTTTAAAAAAGTTAGAGCCGTTTATGTCGTAAAAACGCATATTTTGACACTCACATAAATCAAATCCCAATAGGGTACTTTACGTTGACACAGAACTATTAAATTTGGCGTGAAGCATTGTCTCAGAGTACACATATAGGAATAAATCTGAAAACTGTACATTTTCATTTAAATCACAAAAAAATTGGGCTTAGATTCACAAAATATGGGTTAAAAATTCCATGTGAGTAAGGTATCATGTAAGTTATCATATAAAAGAGCTTCATTAGTACATGCTAAAACAGGTTTTTTTTAACAACTTACTTACCAATTTCGCGAAATTTTCTGGATTTGTGCGGAACCCTCGGTGTGCGAGCCTGACTCGCACTTGTCCGGTTTTTTTTAATATTTTCACAGTGTCCCTAGATATCGATTGGGCCTAGTTTTGTTTCCATACGAAACTGCTGTTTACTTACTCGTAACTGAAATAATAAAAATACCCGACAAATTCGAACTAAGAATACTGGTCAGAGCTACTCAGAATTTTCAACAAAGTGTATCAGTTAAAATCTACGTAAATAATATTTTTTCCAAAAAAAGTGGTAAAACCGCCTTCCATCGTGTACAAAATTCGAAAAATTCACTCGAACTGTTTACATTATTGTTGATTTATCAAAAACAGTTCAGCCGAATTCTGTAAAATTTAAATGAGACCTATTACCCTTTCGAACTAAAAATATTTTTTCGATTCGGTTCACAATTAACGAAATTATCGATAAACATCACAAAAAATATACATACAGACGAACATAGAATCTATTTTTTTGGAAGTCGGTTAAAAAAAATACCTACCCGATAAAAACGCCAGTACAATAAATTACATGAACTCGCTGTCTATAATAAGAAACAGCAAGTAAATAACTATGAATAAACAGTACTAAATCATTCAAAGACAACTGAAAACCCTCTTTCTTGTATTTTTATAAAACGAAGGTCTTTAAATGTTTTGCGCAGCAAAAACAGTTCTTTAGAGTTTGCACAGAACTATTTGTTATTAGACAGGGACAAAAGCAAAGAGTTCTTTTAAAACTGAGAAGTAGAAAACATGGAACGGTTTGAGCTTAATTGAATTTTTTGTTTCGTTTAAAAATAAGCTTTGTGTTTCATTAGAAACTAAAGGCAACTTTCTTAAAAATGCAGTGGTTTTATACAAACTATAAATGAAAATGTATCTAAAATGATGAAAAATATGTCATAATATTACATAACATGAGTTGCCTGGAAGAAATCACTTCCAGCGATAAGGCCGCCTTCTGTTACATTTGCTTATGTATATTTCTGGATTACTATTCGTTTTTTTTGTTTACAATAAAGTGATTTCCATCCTATCCTATCCTTTTTTTTTTTTTTTTTTTACCAGGGGAAATCCTTTATGGATACCACCGCACCTCGTGTGCAGGCGGGTGGTTATGTGGGAGTCCCGCCACTGGTCGGTATACCCACCAAAACCCCTGGGTGTTCCTCCACTGCGCCTGGTGTCGGGGCTACGGGCACGCTTCCGCACTCTTCCGCGGCACCCGACAGCGCTGGCCTTACTGAGGCCCCACCTCGGAGCTTGCGCTCCCTCCAGATTGACGACGTGCCGAACACCAGACACATCGTCATCCACCACCTGGGATCAACCAGTGGGCGTCGGACAGCACCCGTATCCGACAGCCCTGGTCCCGATGCAACGGGTCAATTAAAGTGGCCCCGCGCCTGCCACTACGGCTGCAGAGGATAGGGAGAGCGGCCATCGCGATACCGACACGCCTCTTCCCCTGCAGCCCCACCGCCTCCGCCAACACGTTGGCAGCACCCGTTAGGGCCGCTGGCAGGATGGATAGGCAGCGGCTTCCTCGCCGCCCGTCCATCCCGCCGCCGCCCCCGCCTCGATGGGCTCGGCCGCGGTATCGCGACGAGCGCGACACCGCAGTCCACCTCAGTCGGCAAGCCGACCTACTGGCCAGCCTCCAAATGGGTTTGGGGAAAAAACCCAGAGAGGCGGCCCCACCTCGGGTTCCTCTTCGTTCACCAGGTTGGAGCAGACCTGGCTACTAAGCCCCCCCGCCACGACAAGGCGGGAACCCACTCGGGGGGGATCCTATCCTATCCTATCCTATCCTAACCTATCCTATCCTATCCTATCCTACCCTATTCTATTCTATTCTATTCTATTCTATTCTATTCTATTCTACATAGTAGGTAGTCGAAAGACGTGCTCTGCTATCAATACCATGAACCGATTTAGGCGTAGAATGCCCAAGTAGGCCGGGAATGCCCAATTATCACAATGGCTAATTCTAAAAATGCCTGATTGTCATCCTGGCAAAATAAATTTAATTAGGAATTTTAACTAATAATCGTACATTTTCTAAATACACGGAGAATGGTACCTAACGCGCGGTAACAAACTCGCAAAGGCATGTTTAGTACATAAAGAAGAATAACTTTTAACATGGTACCAACCAAGGCCAAATTAACGAGAGTATACTGTACTGTATTAGTCCACTGCAGGACGTAGGCCTATTCACAAAGGGTGATCGGGCCATAACCACCAACTGGCCCAGTGCGAGTTGGTGGATTCACATACGCCATCGAATTTTTTCTACGGACATATACAGGTTGTCTCACGATGTTTTCCTGCAAAAATCCGTAATCCGTGTGAAATTCCGTACATAAATTCCTAGGAAATCATTGGTGCGGGACCGGGGTTTGAACCAATGACCTCACGATTGTAAGGTGGGTGTCATTACCACTAGACCACCGCGGTTTAGTTAATAAACCTATATTTTACATTAATCCCGTTTCGTGCCGAAATTCCATCTAATATTTTTAAATTATTGTCAACATATTTTACAGCAGAAGTCTACGCTCTGCTACTCGTACCATAGATAAACAATTCAATTCAAATACTTTAAAACAATGTGCACACCTGATTAATATTCTCGGAGCTTTCACTCGGTCCTGATTGTCCAGTCGGATTGTAGAATCAATTGCAGCGGAGCAAGTCCAGTTCGTTAGGTCGGGTAATGAAATCGGATCCGGCACGTGAGCGCCGGACGTATTGGTTGATTGTTTTTGTTCATCTGTCTGCGGTGCACCGACAACTGGCAGAGAGTATTAAAATATCTTTAGCTGATACTAAGGGCTTAGAGAGATATGCTTTTTATAGTTTGTTACCGATATTGTAAAGTTAGATTGTAGAATCAATTGCAGCGGAGAAAGTCCAATTCATTAGATCGGGTAATGAAATCGGATCCGTATTAGTTCATTGTGTTTGTTTACTCTGCGGTGTACCGACAACTGTATAGCTTATTAATTAAAATCCCTTTGATTGAGATTCTACGTAGTAATATTATATTCTTAATTTCATAATAAAATAGCATTAGATATACTTAATCCAAAACTATTGGATTATCCACAGACCTTTGAAGGTCTAAAGATAATCCAAATTTTCAAGACCTGATCAGCGTAGCAATGCTACTAGCATGACGACAATGCTGAATGACAATGCATATACGTTGAGCCAAACAACACCATCATTTTGGTCACGCGTCGCATCCACCAGACGCTGAAATGATTACATTCTTTTATCTAAGGTATATACTACATGGGTGTTTAAAACCATATCAAATATTAACAAGGGAAAATAAATATGCCGTTTTATTTAATCTACATTTCAATTAAACTTATTTTTGTCATATAAGCAAAGCGTAGTTGCTAGAATCACGCGATTGAAGAATAACCTTTTACTAAGACTACGATAGTGGGGATGCGTACACGCCTCTTCTCGCTACTTCTGGAAATATTTTCTTGGGGTCGAAAGCGGAGCAGGTCAGCTGGTGAATAGCGCATGCTTGCTTAGCGCCTCCACGTTGACGGGTAGAACTTGGACAGAGGTTTCACGTCGACTGTGTGCTCCATGTACCACTGCTGGAATGGATCTGGCTTACGCTTCTGGTTCCTAAGAGCGTCTGGACAAGCAGAAGAAAATATGGTCACCAAATCTGTTCAGCAACAAGTTGGGAGCGATCTTAGTTTTTGAATGATGATTCATTAACACTAATGTTTCAATTTCTTCTGTGGCGCATGCAGGTTGCCTCACGATATTTTCCTTCACCAAAGAGCCAGTAGTGTGAAAGTCCCTTCAAAGAACATTGGCACGGGATCGGTTTTAGACGCACTACCTCACGAATGAGGTAGGTGAGTGTTACTACGACTAGATCACCACGGCACCCACGTTTTAGTACACTTCAAATTCAAAAATTCAAATTCAAAAGTCTTTATTCGTATAAATTGTGGTGACAGGATCTTATTTTTAGCAACGACACAATTAGCCAATATTGCATACGAAAATTTGTTTACATCACTAATTATAATAATGACTCTAAAAGCAATAGGCCTACTACTGACAGAAAACTATTCTGCCTAGCATCGACGCCTACAGTAGGTAACTAAAATATAGATAAATAAATATTTGGGGACATCTTACACACGGGCTTTGACCCCAAATTAAGTAAAGCTTGTGATATGGCTGCCACAGACTGATATACTACATATATACATTTTTTTAAATACATACATAAATAGATAGTAACTCAATAACACCCAGACACAGAGCAAACACCTATGTTCATCACATAAATACTTGCCCTGGGTGGGGATCGAACCCACGCTTCTTTGACCCAGAAGTTAGGGTAACCAACCACTGAGTCACCGAGGCAGTCAGATATGACTATAGCGTAGGTATAGAACAGGGTTTGAGCAACCAAGGCAGTCAAATATGACCATAGCGTAGTTATAGAGCAGGGTTTCTGAAACTTTAGATATAAGATAATTCACTAGAATAATATTTACAATATTTACAGACAACTTTAAAAAACCGGACAAGTGCAAATCAGGCTCGCACATCGAGGGTTCCGTACAATCATATTGTTAAAATAATTAAAAACCTGTTTTAGCATGTGCTAATGAAGTTCTTTTATATGATACCTTACATGACACGATTTACTCACCTTGAATTTTGAACCCATATTTTGTGAATTTTGAGGGCCTATTTTTTGTGATTTAAATAAAAATGTACAGTTTTCAGATTTATTTCTATATGTATACTCTGAGACAGTGCTTCTCGCCAAATTTCAAAGTTCTATGTCAATGGGAAGTACCCTGTAGGTTTTGACTTTTGTGAGTGTCGAAATATGTGATTTTTTACGACATAAACGGCTCTAACTTTTTATGCGATAACTGAGAAGTTTTTCTTTTACACAACTGCAAAAAATCATAGATATACGAATACAGTTTAAATTTCAACTCGATATCTTTACGCGTTCCCGAGATAAAGAGTCTTGACATACACACAGACGGACAGACGGACAACAAAGTGATCCTATAAGGGTTCCGTTTTTTCCGTTTGAGGTACGGAACCCTAAAAACATCCCGAAAATTTAGTTGAAGGCTTAGCTATCTTAATCGCAACAGTAAAAGTTTGAAACTTTGTAGAAGTGCTTGCAGAAAATAACATTTAAAACCCGGTTTATGCAGTTATAAAGCTCATTTTGATTAAAACTATGCACGCATAATAATATGACATGTAAATATCTCAATGCTGTCATAGTTATTATACTAGATTAGAAGATTTCGAAGTACTTTTATTGAAATGAAACATTCTTGTTAAAAATTAAACATATTGTATTTATTTATTTGCACCCAGTTTCGCACTTCAAACTGTTATGACCACTGTCGCCACTGTCACTACTGTCGCTACTCTCGCAATTGCTACTATTGTCGCAACTATTGCAACTGTCGCAACTGCTACAACTGTTGTTATTATCGCCACCGCTGTCACTGCCGCAGCCATCCTTGCCTTCGTAACTACTCTTGCTGATATGCTTGCAACCATGACCATCCTTGCCACCATGACCTCCCTTGCCTGCGGGGCCACTTTTGCAATGGTGGCCTCCCTTGCCTCCGGGGCCACTTTTGCAATGGTGGCCACCCTTGCTATCGTAGCCATCTTTACCACCGTTTCCACCACCGCCACCACCAACACCAGCCCTGTCATTTTTAACCCCTTTTCTACCGTAACCATTTTTTCTACCTTTGCCGCTGCGGCTGAGGCCACCTTTGCCGCCCTTGCCATCGAATCCACGACCACCAACTTTACCGCCTATGCTGCCACCACCGTAGCCACCCATGCCGCCTTTGCCACCGCCACCGTAGCCACCCATGCCGCCTTTGCCGCCGCCACCGTAGCCACCCACGCCGCTTTTGCCGCCGTCACCGTGGCCACCCATGCCGCCTTTGCCGCCACCACCGTAGCCACCCATGCCGCCTTTGCCACCACCACCGTAGCCACCCATGCCGCTATTGCCACCATACCCACGACCACCAATAGCACCATTACCGCTTCTGCCGCCGCCACCGTAGCCACCGAAGACACCCCCACCACCACCTCCACCCTTGCCGCCTTTGCCGCTACCACCGTAGCCACCCATGCCGCCGCCACCGTAGCCACCTATGCCGCCTTTGCCGCCGCCACCGTAGCCACCCATGCCACCATTGCCACCATACCCACGACCACCCTTACCGCCTCTGCCGCCGCCACCGTAGCCACCGTAGCCACCCCCACCACCACCCTTGCCGTCTTTGCCGCCACCACCGTAGCCACCCCCATCACCACCTCCACCCTTGCCGCCTTTGCCGCCACCACCGTAGCCACCCATGCCTCCATAGCTACCGTAGCCACCGTAGCCATTTCCGTAACCTTAACGTAATGACGATAAAGTTGAAACGGCTATTTATCCATATTAGGTACGTACGTATTTTAAGATAACAATGTTTTTCCAAAAATGTAACATCCGATTTCAAAAAAATACACTATATTCCATAATCACAGTAGAAAAGATTCTTATTTGATATAAAATTATAAAGATACATTTTTATCTCAGTTTTGATAATTTTACTTCATCGGAAATAGTATAAAATGCCGTTGTCCTCGATATTATATTTGTGTGAATACATTAAAAGTTGTTTGATATTTTGTTTGATTTATTTGTTCATATAGGTAAATATTTTTAGTCACACTTACCTCGACGAGTGTTTATCTTTCGTAAAATAATAGGAAATTTTGGCTGCTTCAATGCCTTCCTTGCTCTCCACGCAGGGATTCTATAATCATTGAATTAAATTAATTGGCTCCATCCATCATAGGCCTCCCCTAAAGATCTTCAATAAGACCGGTTGTTAGCGGGTTGCATTCAGCGCAATCCTGCGATCCTAATTAGGTCATCCGTCCACCATGGGTGGACGTCCTACGCTGCGCTTGCCGGTACGTGGTCTCTACTCGAGACTTTTTCGACCCCATCGGTCAGCAGTCCTCCGTGCAATGTGTCCTGTCCACTGTCATATCTTGACTGGATAGTAATACTAGATAGCAAGGCTACTTTAGTTCTTCTACGGATCTCTTCATTCCTAATTAAATTTTAATTAATTGGTTAACTTAAGCATGGAACAATGGAAGCCGACATAGATTTTACAAATTTAGTTTTGAATACTGGTTTGTCTGCTTGCCCTGTAGTTTTTAAACCGACAGGAGGCGATTTAGACTATCACTAAGAATCAACTACTTTTATTATAGGGTTAACCCGGAATTCGAGAAATCAAATAAGTTGTTTTATACATTTTGTCGATTCCAACCTGCGGTTTTGTAATCTATTTTTTTTCTAATTCTAGATGGAACTTTTTTTTTTATTAGGTCACCCCCACTCTACAAAGCAAAAATACTCCAAAATATATTCAAAATTTTGGCATGGCCTGTCTGCCTGCATGGCAACGCCTGATCCAATTAACTAGATTCTATTTTATCAAAACATACTAACATGTTGAACAACACTTCTGTTCCAGGTTTCATCAATCTTTCAGTTCTAATTTCATCGAATAAACCACTCTTTTCATCTTTCACCGACTGATGTTTTGAATCGAATACGTCCGAAGGAGACACAAATATCACTAAAGGCTTCTTTTTTCTCTTTTCAACATTAAAATCTTTCTCTATTTTAGATAATTCTGTAACACCTCGTTTCAATTTCGTTTGTTTATTGTCCATCTTTTGTTTTTCGAACAGCAGTTTACTGAGTTTTGATACTAAAGTTGCTTCCTCACTTTCTAAGTTGAATTGGAGCTTGACAGGTTTGACGAGGAGTTCTTTGGTTCGTTGGTTGTCGCGAATTTTGAGTACATCGATGTTAATTTTTTTACGAATATTATAGGCGTTGGACAGTGAAATTGCTACGACTGTAATGGAAAGATTTTAGTATTAGAGTTTATAATATTTCTGCTGTAAATTAGGCATAATGAATTTGCAAAATAAATATTACTATGGTTTGTCCATTCATCATTTTTTTGTTTAATTGAGAAAAGAAAAAGTATATACGTATCTACCTAATATATTTTAATAAAATCAAACTTGTGGACCAATAATATTTTACATATTTTAGTCATTCAACCATTTTTTAGGTTCAATGTGAAGCTGTTACGTTCTAAATACTTTTTGAATATACAATTTATTTTAATACTTACTAGCAAAACTTATCAGGACGACCCCTTTCATTTTCCACATGAAACGTTAACTTTAAAGAAAACATTCCGTCATAGAATTGGATTTTCCCATATTTTATGTGATTTTTACGATTCCAACTCAGCATTATGTCTATCGTGTAGAAAATTGCTTAATTATAAGTAGCAAAATCCATTTGTTTTACCGTTTTCTGAATTAACAATATTACTATTACGTATTTTATTGGGTTGTACATAACTTTTGTGGGGTATTTATACCTGTGAGTTTTAATCTTGCATCAATTCAGAGTATATTAATTAGGACGTACATCAGTTCTAGATAACCCTGAGCATGGATGTATGATCAATACCCGTGTTAGCCAAAAAATGTATTATTATTATTATTTTTAAATATAGTCTCCTTTCAGCTGGATGCACTTGGTCCAGCCATATTCTAACTTCAAGCCATCCAAAAATAAGATATCTGGAACTCCGCAAAATAGCACTCTGTTTCGGCGATGATGTCTTCGTCTTTCGATGAGAATCACCTTCCACCAAGCCATTTTCTTAAATTTGAAAACAAAAAGAAATCGCATGGAGCCAAATCTGGCGAATAAGGTGGGTGGGGCAGCAATTTATGTCGTAATTCAGCCAGTGTGTGAGCTGTATGCTGAGTGTGAGTTTTGTCGTAAACATGACGCGCTCTTCGGTGAGCGCGTAAGCATGTAATTTGTATAAAGAAATGTACAGCGCCACTAGTGGCGCGTTTTTGAAACACAACAAGTTCATACAAATTACATGCTCACGCGCTCGCCGAAGAGCGCGTCATATTTACGACAAAACTCACACTCAGCATACTGGTGCGTCGTCGTGGTGAAAAAGGACTTAAGGCAAATAATTACGACTAGATGACTTTCAGCATCTGTCAAAACTAAACGGCTCGATAATTCTGTTAAAAAATTATTATTATATACTACGGGACTAATCGCGCACTAAAATTACGAAATAAATAAATACCTCATAATCCCGACGTTTTACTCTCGTAATTTTAGTGCGCGATTAGTCCCGTACTATATAATAATAATGTGTTCAAATCAACATCTGTTAAAAAAATTGATAGTTATCATTGTAAAGATGAGGCTACATGATGGCAAATAAATGTTTAGGCTGTGGTGCCCTCAATCGGCAAATACGGGTACTTATCATACAGGTATAATTAAATACGGTTCAAACTTGAAATAATGCCAAAAATGTTATTTTTTCGTAATTTTATGGGTGACTAGTTTTTACACACGGCTTCGCCCGCATGATATTTTGATTTTTGACACAATATCATTATAATTTATAGCCTATGTGTTATTCTGATATATAAGCTATATCATTGCAAAGTTTCATCTCAATCCGTTCTGTAGTTTTTGCGTGAAAGAGTAACAAACATCCATCCATCCATCCATCCTCACAAACTTTCGCGTTTATAATATAAGTAGTAGTAGATTCAGGTGGGAGTTTTGGCAGAAACGCGGAAAAATCATGTCGCCACGTAGGTATTTCTATTTTGTTCAACTTGTTTATTTATCAGTTATAATTAGTGAAAAATTGTGGTATTTAATAATGGGCTGATATAATGTGACGCATCATGTTGTTCCGTGTTGTTAGCAAAACTCCATAGATGACTTTTTTATATTCTGCAAAAGGTAAAGTTTCCACTGTATTTACAGAGGTATGACCTGGACTTGGCCGCGACTTTATTGGACTATGACGTGACTACAACAGTGACTATTTTGATAAAATATTATTATAAATTATCAAAACTAAACTATGAAGTATTAACTTGACAATGGCAAATGCACAACACTGTGACGCCAAAACATAAAAGAAGAAGAAGAAGGCTGTCTCGTTTTGCACGTCATAGTTTTAATTTGTTTTTGTCTTTGTAGTTTCTTTGTTAACAATAAGTTGATTATATGTTGAAAGCGCACTTAAAAACACTACTGGAGCCGCAATTGCAACAACGTTTGTTGCGGTTCGTAGGCGCGACTTTGCATACGAGATAAAATGTATACCTATCAAGGTCAATAAAGATGAAAGTTCAAAAATTCTAACCTACCAACTGCGGCGCGCCTAGATGCGTGTTTATCTTTCACGCTCAGAGCAAATAAAAAAATCAAGAGAGAATGTTGTGAACAAACAAGTGAAGCCAACCAAAACTACGCCTCGCCGTGTACAGACAATTACCTTCCTTGCCTTCTCAGCAAGGAAAGTAAAAATATTAACTTCTTACAAAAAACGATTAGCCTTTTTCAAAATTCAAACTTTGGTAGACCGTCGAAAAAAATTGGATTTATTTTTCATTCACAAATTACTGCACAATAGCGTTAATAATCCGATTCTTCTAGCCAAATTTAAATTCAGAGTTCCATTTAGGTACCCGCGCAAACCCATAACTCCTTTCGCTCCTATCTTCCGTAGAACCGTGTTAGGCGCAAACTCTCCAGTTCCCAGAATAAGTAGGCTCGTTAACGAATATCAACATAATCATAATTTGGATATACAACGTGTAACAGAACGGTTCAACAATACTTAAACCACGCATCTGTACTGTACCAGCCTTTTTAATAGTCCACTGCAGGACGTAGGCCTACCCACGAAGGGTGATTGGGCCATATCCACCACGCTGGCCCAGTGCGGGTTGGTGGATTCACATACGCCATCGAATTTCTTCGACGGACGTATGCAGGTTGCCTCACGATGTTTTCCTTCACCGAAAAGCCAATGATGTGAAATTCCGTACATAAGTTCCAAAGAAACTCATTGGTACGGGCACGGGATTTGAACCCACGACCTCACGATTGCAGGTCGGGTGTTACTACCACTAGACCACCACGGCTTAAACCACGCATGCTCAGACATATTTAAAACTTACCCCATAAGGTCTCACAATCCTCAGTATGTTAGATTACGAGATAAACCAAGTTAAAGTTTTGCGTAAAACAACCTGATGTCAACCCTAAACTTATCAGCTGACGGACTAATAATAAGTGTAAATAAAGACTAATAAGTGTACAGAAATATTTTATTTTTGCCTACAAAATCGTGGACGGGCTTTTACACACAAACATTGTAAGTAGGTACGTGGTCATAGGTACAAGTTACAAGGTCATAGATTGATTTACCTAACTCATCTAAACTCCCTAGACTAGAACATGTAGTAAGTACTACCTGTTGCATAAAATGATTACATCGTCTATGTAACAACCTTTCTGATGAAGCAGGACTGTAAAAAAAGATTCACAAAGATATTTTTTTGTCACTCATACCTATTTGCATGTAGTCGTGTGACATCAGTCATTGGCCGTGATATTTTAAGTGGCGTAAAACCTGAGAATAGGTCTTAGCACTCGGCATATTCTACCAGCTCCAAGTCATGTCAAAATAAAAAATACGTACCTATTTACCTACATTACAAGATAAATTTATTTGTTGTTAGCTTAGCTTTAAAAAATACATCAAATATTCTGGACACGACACGAAAATACCTAGATGTTATTTTAACTGTAAAAAGAGCGAGACGAAAGCCAAAGTAATATGAAAGTTCAGAATGTTTTATACCTAGCTTTTGCTAGGTTCTCTCCCAGATACATACATTAAAATTATTATTTAATGTCATTAAAAAAAGCCGTGGTGGTCAAGAGGTAGTAACAGCCGCCTTACGATCGTGAGGTCGTGGGTTCAAATCCCCGGTCCCGTACCAATGAGTTCTTTGGAATTTATGTACGGAATTTCACACCTCTGGCTTTGCTGTGAAGGAAAACATCGTGAGGCAACCTGCATACGGCCGTAGTAGAAATTCGATGGCGTATGTGAATCCACCAACCCGCACTGGGCCAGCGTGGTGAATATGGCCCAATCACCCTTCGTGGGTAGGCATACGTCCTGCAGTGGACTATTTGAAAAAAAGGCTGGTACAGTCAAATACTACATTCAAAATAGAAATCACGCGTAACAATAGTTTCCAAACCAAAGTTAGAGCATTTCAACTACGCATCTGTATTTTTATCTTTATGATCGGCGATAGTCCACGTGGACTGGCGGCGTTTGCACACACGAGCACACACGAGCCGACAAAGAGCATAAACAAACATCGCCAGCAAATCACGAATCAGCCGCCACTATGGCGGCTCTTTTAGCAAAATTAGCTCCGCCCCCCAAAAATATGTTTTTCACAATATGGGTTCCGTACAATATTTTGTTCTACTATTTTTTTATTATGGTAAAATGTTGTCTGAAGCTTTGTTATTTAATTTCTACTACATCCATCCACCCATTTATCAGACATAGGACGTCCACTGCTGGACATAGGCCTCGCTAGCTCGCTCCGCTCGCGCTTTCTCGAAATGATTTCTTTTCTTTTGCTTATTTATAATATCGAATCAATTTTGAAATAACGTAAAAAAATATGTTTATAATAACTTCAGTCCACCCGAACTTTACGGTATCATCGGCCATCTATCCATCCAACAGCCGAAAGACTCCACTGCGGGACATAGGCCTCCCTTTGGATTTCCAATAAGGCCAGTTGGAAGCGGCCTGTATCTAGCGCGTTCCTCCGATCTTTATTATATCGTTAGTCCACCTGGTCAGTGGACATCCTACGCTGCGCTTGCTGGTTCGTGGTCTCCATTCGAGAACTTTACGGCCCCATCGGCCATCCGTTCTTCGAACTATGTGCGCATCAAAAAAAAAACTTTCACTAAAAACGAAATTCAAAATATGAACACTGAACCCTAAAATTTTGATTCAGTTTTTAGTCAGTCGCCCTCTGACCTTGCGGAAATGAAGACGTCTATCAACTCTTTCTACCATCGCGATGTCTCGGAAGTCTAGGATACCTAATAATATTATACAAATGGCAACTACGGTGCCGCGCACGAGCTGACATTTTGAAGAGTGTTCATCATCGTCGCTTACCGACGCGGGTGAGGCGGCGGCGGCGGCGCGGCGCACGAATTTGGCGTTCTTTTCTAACTTACGGACTTCTTAGACGGATGTGTACGTCTGCTCAGTACCTACTGGGAACTTTCACGAAGGATGACCCGGTGCTCGAGTTGGTTCAAATCTCGAGACGCGCAGTCTGCAGCATTTTGAAGATAGCCCAAGGACCAGCACGCATCGGGCAGAAGCGGCGTTCTACATTAACCAGGTGGAGGTCTGGAGGACATTTAATAGCGCCCGCGCATTATGCGCGCCGCGTCAGCGACCACCTTAACGTGCGGTTTCCAGGACGGTGAATAAGACCCAGGGGCGTGGTGTGCTGGCCACCAAGGTCTCCGGACTTAACGTGATTAGACTTTTTGTGGTGGTACATTAAAAATATTGTTTATTCTGTGCTGTGCGACTCCAGTCCAGGAGAGATGATCCCTCGTATCGTACACGGAATTTTGAGGTGGTGAACGTGAGAAAATCTATGGCTCGTCGTGCCTACGTACTCGGTTGTGCTGCGAGCGAGGAGGTCAGGATTTCGAGCCTTTCCTTCGACTTTTATTAAGTTTTTGTGGACGCCACTGTGTGTGTTAACTGTATAGGTAGGTACCTAGTTGTTATTTGTAGTAGGCAAATAAAAATAGTGAATTTAAAATATCTATCAATTTGTTTTTTTTTGTTTCACTTCTGAGTGCCCATAGGATCTAATTACCTAGGTAAGTAATTTTATATGCCAAAGATAGGGTAAGTACCCACAAGTACCTAGGCTGCGCCACACAAGTTGGCGGATATGAAGCCAACAGCTACAAGCTGCACAATATCCCATCCTGACAGAAGCTCACATAAAGCCGCACGTTGATTGGCTTTTAGCTAACTTCACATCGTCGGCCAACTTGTGTGGCGCGGCCTATAACATTTGTTTACTTTCAAGAGTGTCAAGAAACCTTACAATTAGGGTAAGTAAATAGGTATTTGTCAAAAATAGGATACCTAAATTGGTTATCTACTCTGAAAATTCCTAGGTACTTACATATTTAAGTTACGCATTAAAATAAAACATTGAGTAGGTAATTATGGAACTAGATACCTACAAGTAGGCCACGAATTTTTAGCTGTTTTTAAACGTGAATTAGGTCTCGACTAGGTCTAGGGACTATGTCTAAGAATCTGTAGGTAAGTAGCTTCCTTCAACAGCATTACGTAGCCTAACTAGCATTTCCTTGTAGATTTTGAACCTAAAACTAAAAAATTTTTTTGTTGGCGTGCGGCGCGGGCGACTTCATCAAACCTTTCGAGGCGAGGCCGCGCCCGGTCACCGACCTCACTGCTTTAGGGTTGTCCAAAATAATTTGAAAAAATTATTTTTTAGTTTTGTATGGAAAAAATAAGATGACTTTAGAAGTCTAAAATTCATACAGGTGATTCGTGACTGGATATACATACATGCCGTTCAGTATTGTTGAACCGTTCTGTTACACGTTGTATAATTATGGAGACAATTTGTCTAAATTTAAAATCAATTTGAATTCCATTCAGGCCGAAATGGCCAAATAGAAACTGTTAATTTAATTTATTTTTTGGATTAGTTTAGTCTAGTAAATTATCTGAAGATTATGAAATACTAGTACAATCTTATTTTTACTAATATTCTTTATTGTTATGTAAAGTTAAATGCATGCTGTGCTTCCTTAAAAAAATAGCACATTAAGTTATATTATATTGTAAGTGTTTGTAACATATGTAATAATGTAGTTATTAATGTGAAGCCTTAATAAATAAATAAACGTAGAATAGAACCACTAAAAAAAAATTACACACACATCCAGGTAACTATGAAACTACGCCTTGGCTTGTCCGTCAAACTATCGCGGCGCAACAGCGACGCACTCACACATGTATAAAAAACCGGCTTCACTTGACTTTTCAACGACGTTCTCTCTGGATTTTTTATTTGCTCTGAGCTTTCACGCAGGCGGTTAAAAAAATAAAACAACGCATTTTGGAACAGACAGTTATTTAATAATGATCATCGCCGTAGTCAATCACGTAGGGTCTTTGGCCGTGGCGCGGAGGAACAGTCCTATCTGTAATCAAAATATCAACATACTAAGCCCGATTACAGAGGCGCCAGCGTAACTATATTAGCTAAATAGCATAGTTCTGTTTCTTTTTTACTTTAGGTATTCGAAAGAGAGAACGCTTTTTACGTTGTTAATTAATTTACGCTGGCGCCTCTGTAATCGGGCTTATTATTATGCACTCTACGTTTGTTCTTTTGTTTTGTTTTTTGTTTTGTTGATCCATTTGTTCAGTTAGGTAGGTCGGAGTTCAAGATGGTTCGACGATATAGTCGATATCGCGGGTCAATCCAGCCAGGCTAGGATGCGCACGAAGTAATATTTCTTTTGAAGTGTCAGAACGACACAGCGTAATAGCATGCTATTACGCTATTAAGTATAGTAGGAACGACACAGCGTAATAGCATGCTATTACGCTGTGTCGTTCCTACTATACTTACTGTCAGAACGACACAGCGTAATAGCATTCTATTATGCTGTGTCGTTCTGACAGTAAGTATATATCTAGGTATTACTTTTTCACACGTCGAAAAGAGTTCTTTTCGTGGCTTTTTGTGGTCGCATGCTGGACTAGCTGGCCACGATTGGCACAGAACCGAGGCAGGTGGCACAGTATGAGATAAGCCGATACCAGCAGTGGAATAAAAAAGGCTGTGGACGATGATGAATTAAAGAAAATTCACGATTGCCCCTTTTGGAGTTTGCCGTTTCTTTTTAAATAGCCGTGTCCAATGCTAAAGTGCCGCGTGAAATGGATATAATTTTAAATAAGTTTTTAAAAAAATAGTCGTCGGTAAAGTAAAATATACCTACCTTACGTCCGAGCCTTCCGAAAGACAAAAATAGAGCTCCAGATACCTACCTCTCAAAAAAAGTTGAACGATCGACCAATGGACGACATGCTAGATTTTTTAGGCGAGATGGCGCCTAACCCAATCTTTTGTGTACAGTCACTCACCCTTGATTCCGAAACCATTCCTTAAAAATAATGGCGACTTTGGCTGCTTCGATGCTTTTCTTGCTTTTTTCGCAGATATTCTGGAATCATGAAGCTCATTTATTTATATATCACTAATCTATTTGAAAAAAGCACTACGAAATTCAGAAAAAGGAGAAGGAATAACCTGAACACCATAACTTTTGATTAAAAAGAAAATACATATAGTATAATAGTTCTAATATGTTATTTTTTGAGACCTGTAATAATATTAGAAATACTAAATAATGAATTAGGGAGTAGCCCTTTGAAAAAGTATTTTTATTTTGATATAACATCAATGCATGTTACATCAAAATAAAAATACTTTTTCAAAGGGCTTCTACCTAATTCATTATCTACAACAAAATACAATAAAATAATATAAGTACTTAAGGCAATTGTGAATTGACAACATACAAAAACAATAAGCTGTTATCTACCAATAAATATTATCTGATTTAGGTGACTGGTGAAAAGAGTTTTCTCCCAGAACGAAAATTTCATGTTCTACAGGAAACGCGTTCGATACAGAATCCTCATCATCGACAGATACTTACATGTTGAAGACAACCTCTGACCCTGGTTTCAGTAAACTTTCAGTCCTAGTTTCATCCAGAAAATTACTCATCAAATCTTCCTCCGACCGCTGCCTTGGATCTAGTACGTCCAAATATTCGGGAGACACTAAAAGTACTACAGTCTGTTTCTTTTTCTTGCCAGCTTTTGAATCCTTCTGTGTTTTAAACTTTTTCATAACATCATTTTGTTTATTGTAACCTTTTTGTTTCTTGAATGATTGTAAGAGGTTACTAAATTTCGATGCTAGGGATTCTTCTTTGCTCTCCAAGTCGTATTGGAGCTTGACAGGCTCCACATGGAGATTTTTGGTTTGAGGGTTTTCGCGAATTTCGTAGATTTCGACGTTTGGCTTTTTACGGATATTATAGGCGTTGGAGACGGCGATGACTACTAGGACTGTAATGAAATTTCAAATTTTTAACCAGGGTTTTCAAAAAAATGTTGTTTTTTCATTTGTCTTACATGATCTTACATAAGATAAATCAGAGTAGAAAAAAATACCTACCTGAAGTACTTCACTTACAAAATGGCCGCTTATATTTACCTACCAATGCCAGGGTTTTTAACCTCACCTATGCTTAACGATGTTTGATGAATGAAGCAAAAAAATGTTGTTTTTAAACTTTCGCGATTTGAACACATAATTATTTTATACTACGGGACTAATCGCGCACTAAAATTACGAGATAAATAAATACCTCCTCATCCCGACGTTTCGGCTGAGTTGCATCGACCGTGGTCACGTCGGTGAACGTCGGGATGAGGAGGTATTTATTTATCTCGTAATTTTAGTGCGCGATTAATCCCGTAGTATAAAATAATTATGAAGCAAAAAAAAGCAATCAAAAAGAAAAGCAAAAGCAATGTGGAAAAGCATACATAACTACATCGTCTGCCATTTTAAAATAATAGAGAATTATTATCAGCCAAATGAGAAGTGAGATCATGATTTTGAACAACTATTACTACGGAGCATACTTGAAATTGAAAAAAAAAAACATAGCTTTTGGTCATTTTAACGATTCTGAATTTTTTGGGCGACTTTGTATGGGACAGCTTTTTTCTCGAATCCTGGGTTGGCTCCATAACCAAAGTAAACATTACCACAAAAGTTACTTTACGAGATTTTGGAGTTAGAAAAAGTAGAAAAACATTAGCTTATGTAATTTTGGGAGAATTTTCTTAATTTGACCATGAAACATGAGTAAGTAAAATGTATATCTAATTAATATAGCCTAGAGTTTGTGCAAAAAGAAAAGCGTTTTAGGTGCGGTATAGCCGGTGTGCTATTTTACTAATTTTGTAACGTTGACAACACTGCTCTGTCATTGCTGGTACAACTACAAGTGTTTGATACTTGGAAGACACCAATTGGGTTTTCATCAGTAGACTCGCTTCTACCAAGTAGTCGGTACCTTGGCTGCTGATTAAAATCTTATTCTTAGTTCACCGTAAAGCCATTACGGTTTTCTTTTTGCACATACTCCAACATATAGTGAAATCAATCTAAGACCAATAGAGCTTTTAATGGAATGAATTTATAAACTTACAACCAAAAAATGCTAGAACTACCCCCTTCATTTTCCACACACGAAGTACCCACTTAACAGGAAAACATTACAACATAAAATATTGAATTTCCCTCTGTTTTATGTTATTTTTACGATTCTTACCCCGCATTTATCTATCGTATAGAAAATTGCTAAATCATAAATTGCAAAATCCATTTGTTTTATCGTTTTCTGAATATAATATTACCTTTAGGTATTTTTATTTCGTTTTTACTCCCGTAACTTTTGTTTTATTATGGCACTTATTATTTTAGTACGAAAAACACTTGACTTTGATGAAATATATCCTTCGAATTTCAACTTTACACTACACAAACAGTTCGTAGAGATTTTTTAATCTCACACTGCACACCCCTCCACAAACACTTTCTATAAGTAAGGTTCGTGCGATTTTATCTACTTGAGCTTGAAACAAGGATGATATTTGATCTTATTAATTACTTCTAAGCATAAAAGCAAGCCTTGTACTGATTGATACATCAGACATAAGTAGAATTATTAATATTTATTTTTCGAGATGAAACTATCACGTATCGTAGTAGGTTGTGAAGTTATAGATTGAAATGTGTAGTGTATGTACCTATGTTTATGTTTCATAATTTAATAAATAATATTCAGGTAAAAATTATGTTACTAATAAGTAAGTAAACATGACGTGACATTTTATCTAAAGCTAGATGAGTACTTAGTTAGGGAAACCTGAAAAATATAGAAATAAAAAAGTAGAACAAATTAGAAATGAACGAATAAATATACATAAATCAACATGGTGAGTCGTCTAACTAAATATTTTCATAAAAGGGAACCTTTGCAAAATCTGTAGATGATAACAGTTCTTATTTTGCTAGTAGTTCGCCATCAGGCAATACCTAAAATTCATGCAGTCCTAATCCTCTACCAACGAGTTTTCATTCACATTCGAGTTATTTCATTAAAAATAAAAATATTTTGGGACATCTTACACACGGCCTCTGACCCCAAACTAAGCAAAGCTTGTGATATGGCTGCCAGAGACTGATATACTACACATACATATTTTTAAATACATACTTATATAGATAGTAACTAAATAACACCCAGACACAGAGCAAACACTTATATTCATCACATAAATATTTGCCCTGGGTGGGGATCGAACCCACGCCTCTTTGATCCAGAAGTTAGTGTCACTAACCACTGAGCCACCGAGGCAGTCAAATTATTATTTTGATTGCTTCGGTGGCTCAGTGTTTAGTGAACCTGACTTTTGGATCACAAAGGCGTGGGTTCGATCCCCACCCTGGGCAAGCATTTATGTGACGATCATAGGTATTTACTCTGTGACGGGGTGTTATTTAGGTATTATTTATTATTCATATGTCGAGGCAATAGAATACAACATCGGTATCCCCTGCCTGTAGTAGGAGCCTACTAAAAGGGGATCCCTGGGCTCGTGTGTGGTCAAAGTTGGGGCTCTGCCCATCCACACAAGCGGGTCCGAGGAAGACGGCAGCGTGTGTGGCAACGCTGTCGTACAGGACCGTACGTAGGACCGTGGTAGTAGAACCAGGCTTGTGCCTGGTTCTACTACCAGGCGAGTAGACACACGTGTGAAGTGCCGGGAGCACCGGTGCGTTCCTTTTGAAGATCCCGGAAGAAAGAAAGCAAGGTGGTTTTAGTGGGTACAATCCCACAAAACCTCACTGCACCCCAAAGCGGTTGGGCATCTTTGCAAGAATAAGAATCATTTATTGCAATACTATGTACTCGTACAAAGATGTTACTTAATTATTATTATACTTAGATTAGTGTCAATAGTAGCTCTTAACGGGCGTGCAATGTTTAGTTAGTACAGTTACAGTTTTTTTTTTAAAATAATCGAATTAATTTACAGATGTGGATCATAAGTAATTATTAACAATACAAAAAATAAGTAAAAATGTATCATTATTATCATTGAAATACTCTTTTATATTATGAAATCCTTTGGAAAGTAAAAGGGATGAAGAATAGAAGATTACAAAGATTTCCCGAAAAAAAAAGTATTATTTATATAACTATGTATTTAAAATATCTATAATTATGTAGTATATGAGTCCCTTTCAGCCATATTACATTACAAGCTTTGCTTAGTTTGGGGTCAGATACCGTGTGTAAGATGTCCCAAAATATTTATTTATTTGTTAGAGCATGGTGGGTACACTTTTAACAAATATACAAGATACAAATTAAATAAGCAGTTACTACATGTCCTTGCAGTTTGGCGTATAAATCACTACATATTTTAAGTAAAGTTGCTATTTCTGGGTCTGTCTATATATTGTCTTATACCTTCCAAACTGATTGCAATGCGGTTCATATTATCATTTAAAGTATTTTTTTCCAAATAGTGTATAGCTATAATTCATTCAAAACCAAACGAAGCTGCAACGGGCAGCTAGAACTTGATTGAAAGAAAAAAGATCTTTTTAATTTATTTACGGATACATATTCATACCAAAGGCCTTCCGGTGAAGAAAAACATGGCGAGGAAATTTACCCTTAATCTACTTCCCTTTCTTCAAAATATTTGTAACAGCTCCCAAATTTCACCAGCAGCCCTTACATTTTAAACTCAATTCCCAATAATTTATACGGCAATAAAAGTCGCGAGTCGCACTTGAGAGACAAACAAATATCTCGATAAATTAAACTCGGAGATAAAATGAAAATATCGAGTGAAATATCGAATGACTCGAGTTTTGTTGAAAGCGTTTTCGTGTAAATACGAATGGTTGTGGAGTGGGGCAAACACTTGTGACTGGGATGAGTGTGTTGCGACTTTATTTATGGAGTAAAGCAATAGGGGGTTGCCATTAACATTATATTACTTAGCAATCGGGAAAATCGACAAACAAACTCTACTGCGGTGATCTCCTATCGTCGATAGCACCTACGATCTACAGGGTTATTAGCACGCAGTAAACTAATCTCATAGGGGATGATTCAAATCGTTGCCTGTTATGAATAACATTCCCTATAGAGCCGATCCGATATTCTAGAAAAAAAACATTTCATGGGTGTGGTTGATTTCAGTTGCGATTTTATCAACGGCTCTTACATATCCATACCAGTGTAACTGCAAAAAACCAAATTTTCCAGGAGAGCCATTTAAACATTTTTAAAACTTGAAATCGACATTTTTTTTCTCAAATAGACTAGAGTAATGAAACTTGGTAAACTGTTTCATAATAGGATTTTATTTATTTAGAAGAAAAAATTTGCTCTGATACTCTTCAGTTTTGGTGTTATCACACATAAAACTAAGTAAAGTTGTGTATTCAAAAGTAAAACTGTTTATATACAACATACTTAAAATTTAACTTACAACGTACAAACATGTAAACGCCTAGATACACATAATCAATTACGAAAATCTCGAAGTATAAGTAAGTATCTGTGTAGTACACACTTTTACGCCTGAACTTCAAAAAACAAAACAACAGCAATATAAAAAACAGTTACCTGTTCTAGAGTATCGATATTTGTTACGAGCACCTTTTTAAACTCTGAAATAAATTTTGACCTGATCAAAAATTCGTAAGACGGCGCAGGGTGCTTGCGCGAGTGTGCGGGTGTGATATTGTATTTTACCACATAAATTATAGTACTTTATACGTTCAAATTATCACTGCTGCTGGCGGTCCCGCCCCCCTACCGCCTAAGCAATAGCAATCGTAATAGCAATCGTTTATGACTTCATTTTAGTCATTTGGCACCGCCTATGTGACGTTAGCCATCAATTGCTTTGCGCGGATTGCGAAAGCAATCGTTGAATGAACAACTTTGATGGCTAACGTCACATAGGCGGTGCCAAATGACTAAAATGAAGTCATAAACGATTGCTATTACGATTGCTATAGCTTTAGGCGGTAGGGGGGTCAGCAGGAGTGCAACCCATTGCTTTTTTCTTTCCATCAATCGTCCACTTCTAATCAATCTTATCAACAATCTTTATCCAGCAGCGGACGTCTCCTACAGCTAATAAGATGATGATTTTTATCCATTTTGACGGGTGTATCCTCAGCTTAAATCTGATAAAACAGTGTGTTAATTTTCTGGCGCGTGGTTTAACTTGTTATTAATTGTAGAGCTACTAATTATTCCCCAACTAAGATAAACAATCTGTTATTTCTATTCATAACATACCATATTCGAGCTCGTTAGGGTCTAACTTTTATCCTGATTACTTAGTTGTGTATCGAGACTAGAATTGCTGTATTGTACTGGCAGTATGGACTATTAACATTCATAGAGTTTGAACAAAAAGAAAAACCCACGTGGCGTTAGGCAGTAAAGTTCTCGGAGAGCAGCTAGCGCAGCGTAGAACGTCCACCGACTAGGTGGACTGACGATAAAACTTCGGTAAAACACACATAAATTGAACCAACATCTACCTGACGTTTTATATGTTAATCTACCTTTGAATAGTCTGCATATTTATCTTTTATTTATTTATATAAATCACATCGGTGCTGAGACCTTTCTTGCCTATTGAGTACACAAAGTACCTATCTGTTCACTGTCGTAGTAAACTACACCACACATGGAAGTTTATTTGCCCACCTTAGTTCTTAGTAGGTATCTAATTCAGTTACATTAATTGCTGTAAATACCTATTCCTGCCTGTATAAAATATTGTTAATTCGGTACTATGACGTTTCGTGAGTCCGTATTTTTGTAAAGAAGAAAAATAGTTTAGCCTAATAGTTTTGTAGAATAATAAGTTGTGTTCACACCTGCTATTTAATCTAGCACTAATCTAGTTTGTATTTTCTCTCATAAGTGAATTTTATGTAATTATTTGAGAAAATAAATATCTTAAACCATAAGATCGCATGAACGCGCTGGATGCAGTCCATTTCCAACCGGCCTTATTGGAAATCCATAGGGGAGGCCTATGTCCAGCAATGGGCGTGTTACGGCTGATGAACGGTGAACCAACGATAAGATTTTAATCAGCAGCCACGGTGCTGACTACTTGGTAGACGCGAGTCTGCTGATCAAAACCGAATAGGCTATTTGACAACATTGATAATAGCCTGAAAAATACATATTTCACTATATTTAAACTAAAATACGTCTAATTTTTGCAAATCGCACGAAATAAAATACGATATTTTTTGATGTTTTATCTGTGACGTGAACGCTCTAAGAAGGGTGGCAAATTTGGTGACATCACGTGCTTGTAAACAAAAATTTCTCGATAGACTGTTGTTTGTAATTTGTGTTTTGTGTTTTTGAAGTAATAGTATTGGAACTGTAAGTTACTTTTAAAGTATTTTTTGTCAATTTTTAGATGTGAACTAGCGTATTACTAGTATTAACTAACGTTATTTACTAGTGTGTGACATCACAAACCAGCACCATTACAGAATCTCGTTTTGGCGGGACATTGAATATCTATTCTTTGACACTTGATTTTTATTGTTAACTAGACCACTCTTGGCTCTTATCACTCATATAAGTTTCAATGACTGTAAGGCTATGATCATTTCACATCGGCTTGGCACTTTTTCTTTGATGCTATTTCAGAACTGAAATATTTATGTTTTGTTTCTTCTTTTTTTGTTTAATTATAATATTGATGTTTTTTTAATTAGTTTCATGCCGAATATAACTGAGTTTGTAATCATCTAATATACTGATATAGTCATTTAATATAATCGATAGCTGAATCGCTCAGCGTTAGGTATATACATTGATAGTCACTATTGGCATCGTATTTTCTAAACTTTTGCACAATATTAAATGTTTTGTTCTATTTGAGTTGTTCTAGGAGATATTTGAGTTTTGTTTATGTTCTTTATTTAATATTAATCCTAGGAGAAATTATACTTTAATGCAAAGTAATAGAATTGTATAGTTAGATAGTTTCAAATCAAAATGTAGAAATTATATGTAATGCGATGTATGACTTTGGAAATTAAAAGGGTATGAGTTAGTCTATAAGTACCCCATTGAAAATAAAATGTAATCAAGGAGGTGCCCAAACCTCATATTTCCAAGACAGTTTACTGCTACACTGGAAAACAAGCTAAAGCTATATTAAACTAAATGAACACTAATAATCTACAATTTTTATTGCACAAAACCTTAGAGCTAGAGTTCGAGAGGGCAAAGGTTATTTTTTTCTTAGTAAAAATCAATAAAGCATCTTATTTATTAATCCATACTGCACGAACAATACGGAGCTAAAATTAAACAAATATTTCTATGGCCCAATGCAAACAGTACCTACAACTTTGGGCCAATGCGGTTGGAATACTAATACAGGCATCATAGAGGTCGGTAGAGAGGGTTTCTTACTCTAACAAGTGAGACTTACAGAAATGCGTACGATGCGCACATTGCAGAATGTACTGCTGTGATTAAAATTAAACGAAACGTCTTTATTCCAGATACCAGCCAAGCTAGTATACGTACCCCGAAATAATTCTTTCGACCTGTCAGAACGTCTTTTTTCACACGTTGACAAAACTCAATTCGTTAGGCTAGCAAGACCTATAGAATTAGTAAGCCGAATCAGTGTCTACCAAGTATCAAACACTTTTAGCTGTTGTAATAGCCATGACAGAGCAGTGTTGTGACGAAACAAAATTAGTAAAATGGCACACGACGTTTCTTTTTCTGCGCAAACTCTATCACTTATCACTTTTAAAACGAGTCCTCATGACCTATCTTTCGAGATCTATGACGGGCACATATTGCCCAGGATAAGCTTTTAAGCTAAGTAAATTTATGTGTGGGAAACTAGGTATGGGATTAAAATTTATGCTTGAGAAAGCATTGGTAAATATTTTCTGGGCTGTTTATTACTGTTGAATGTATTTAGGTTAATGGTGTAGTCGGTGTAGCCCGTAGAAGCAACTTTTAAATGTTTATTGATGTGTTTATGAAAATTCAAATACAAAGTGATTATAAAACGGTGTATAGAACTGAAAAAGGGTAATTTAGACCATTGTGAATAACTTTTACCGTAGGATCTACCCGAAATTCAAGAGATTCTGTTTTATACATTTTGTCGATAGAAAGTTGTAATTTTGTATCGGACAGTTTATTTTACTTTTCGAATTTCGGATTGGCTCCTTAGTAAGTTACCTATAATGGTAGTCTGAATGACTCTCTTCTGGCTCATTAGACTTTTTGTATTAACACCGTATTATTGGATAAGGTGAAGTGGATATAGTTTGACCAAACAATGATAGGTACTTATAACGAGAACCTGCAGAAATGAAGTCACGCATTTTATAGTATAGATTATTTTTTCAAAGTATTGTAGCCGTGTATCTTTAATACACCATTTGCATGTTTCTTCTTGTTTGTCTATTTCATCTAAAAACGTTTTTAGTGAGATTTTTTCACGATCAAAGTGAGGCTTGACGAACAGTAAATAAAATCCAGCATCATTAATTTCCTAATAAATCCTGATGTCAACATTGAAATAGAAGGATAAAATATAACAAAATGAACATAAATTACAGCCAAATAAAACATAATTCTTATAATCCAGTCTACGAAATTAGCTACCCAAATGTACCTGAGATATCAAAGCGGCTGAAGTCTAACGATCAATCTTCCCTGATCAGGCACACGCGGTATAGATGTATAATGAGCACCGATACAGATAACGAGGCGCCGCCGTCTGCCTGACGAGGCTGCGCAACCAGCTGATCTGACGAGCTCGAGAGATCTTGGTTTTTGGGGCCACTAAGCACGCTTTATTGATATTTTTTATTAAAAAATATATGTCAGTGCACCAAATTTGTCTTTAATTTAATTTAAAACCTGTTTTAGAATGTGCTAATGTAGTTCTTTTATATGATACCTTACATGATACGATTTACTCACTTTGAATTTTGAACCCATATTTTGAGACCCTATTTTTTGTGATTTAAACAAAAATTTACAGTTTTCAGATTTATTCCTATATGTGTGTGTACTCTGAGACAATGTTCCTCGCCAAATTTCATAGTTCTATGTACGGAAAGTACCCTGCAGGTTTTGATTTTTGTGAGTGTCGAAATATGCGATTTTTTACGACAGTTTATGTCGTAAAAAATCGCATATTTGGCTCTAACTTTTTTGAACGATAATTGAGAAGTTTTTCTTTTACACGACTGCAACAAACCATAGATATACCTACGTATACAGTTTAAATTTCAACTCGATATCATTACGCGTCCCGAGATAAAGAGTCTTGACATACACACAGACGAACAGACGGACAACAAAGTGATCCTATAAGGGTTCCGTTTTTTCCTTTTGAGGTACGGAACCCTAAAAACATTAAATTGGAAAGTACAATTTTGACGGTTATTGCAGAAACGATACTTATGTTGCTGAGTCCTGAAGTATTCATCTCTTTTATAACAAAATTAAATGCTTTACTGATGGAAAGCAATAAATGGCGCCTGTAGACATGTGAATAGCATAAGCATTGGCGTTACGTTGCCTACATTAGAAAATACTATACTGTACATCCTGAGTCTGAAGTAGGAACCACTGCTGTGATCAAGTTACACCAGCTAGTATTAAGAAACACTTTTTGAATAGATACATCGTTGTTTAGACTTTACGTAACATAATCGTAGCGTAAATTGCTCCTGTACTTTGTAAATCTTGGAGCATCCAAAGAGCTAGTGGAAGTAGTCACACAAAACCTGGCTCCACGGCATTGTCAGAAATTTTGCAGAAATGTTCTCTTCGTAAAAAGCGGATTGTCTTAATTTTTCTTCCCTCAAATGTCATGGCCCCACAATCCCGTCAATCATCCGCTCCTAATCCGGTTATCCGGCCGCCTCACAGTATCTACACGTGTCCCGTTATCTTAACGCTTAACGGAATAACGACGTTAACGATCCATTGCGTCCCGGAAGTCGAGTCGGCTTCAGCTTGTCGGATCACGACTTAGTGCGGCGGTAATTGTTTTAATAACACTGGCTATTAATAAAATAACGATCCATTGCGTCCCGGAAGTAGAGTCGGCTTCAGCTTGTCGGATCACGACTTAGTGCGGCGGTAATTGTTTTAATAACACTGGCTATTAATAAAATTAGTTTGCCACAACTGAGACCTTCAGGCGTCTAAGGACTGAACTCTGAGCTAGCGATCGCTCTATTAACTCATTGTCATAATTTTAGCCACAGCTACCCCTATAGTCTATCTTTATTTCCTTACCGTTTATTCCTTGTTGTGTTTGTTGGTTTATTGATTTGTTCCTGTTTTACGCAGCAACGGAGCAACGGATTGACTTGATTTTTGGTATTGAAAGACGAAAAGTGACATAAGCTACTTTTTATCCCGGAAAAATAAAAGGAATTCCCATGGGATAGCACAAAAATCAATATATTACGTGGGTGGAGCTGTGAGCAAAAGCTAGTCCTCAAAACCACTGTCTGAAAGCTGCCTGCTTCCACCGCGATCCGGTCTTAATGAGGTCACATGTTTACCTTGTGTGTAGTCCTAAGCTGCGCTTGCCAATACTTGGTCTCCACTTGAAAACCGTTCATCTACAAGGTGGACAGATGACCTCGTCAAGATCGCAGGTTTGCATTGGATGCGAGCTGCTTCCAACCGGTCTTATTGGAGATCTATAGCGGAGCTATGTCCAGGAACGGACGTCCAACGGCTGAAACGATGACAACGAGTAGAACCTCTGCTTTTGATACAGGGTATCCTGCGCTCGAATCTCAGCCAGGAAGAAATTTTCTTTTTTTTAACCTGTATTGTCACACGACTGGGCAAAGCTTTCCCCCAATCACTTCCATTCTTTTCTGTTTTGTGCTACCTTCGTCCAATCCTACACAACTAAATTCGAGGCAGAAACTTATGTGAAGTATTTAAATATCTATTAGGTTTCGGCATTAGATGTCTTTTATTCGTTTTCGGAGTTTTCGTTCCGGAGAACTTTTCGACCTCATCGGTTATCAATCCTCCGCGCTATGCGCCCTGCCCATTGCCGCTTCAACCTGCCAATCTGCTGGGCTATGTCAGTAACCTTGCTCCTTTTAGGGATCTTCTCATTTCTGTTTCAATCTCGCAGAGAAACTCCAAGCGTAGCCTTCTCCATGGCTCGTTGGGCTACTTGGAGCTTACTAATAAGGCCCCTCGTTGATTTTGATTTTTGATGTATTTTATTACTTGTGAGAAATGAAGCATCGCCTACAAAAGCACACCCTAGTACTATAAATGTGAAAAGCTATAAAAATACTTAGTTTTAAAAACGGCTTCTGAAGTGTCCACCATTATAGCAAGTAAGACACGCCAAGTAAATTATTCAATGCGTTGAAAGCGTTCCGATGTCGCTGTCTGCCGTAAGCCAAGTTTAGTTTGTAATTGTCGCTGTAACAGACAATAGAAGAATGTTGGGATGTTTTAAAATAATATTGCGACGGTATTGTAGCATCAATATTTAAGTAGACTAGACTGGCATTGTAGGTAGCGTATCGCAGAATGACTAATGGTAAAAAGTAACTATGGTCAACAGTGATTATGTAACATGAACTCTGATTAACTGATTGTGTTTGACTACTTTACTTTTTTACGAAAATGTACTCATTATGACCCTATTCTTATTCTTTTTCTTATTCGGTGTGGGGGCGATAAGTTCTGCACTGTGTGTGATGTGTGTTATGTGCATTTCCCCCTCCAGCGTCTACCTGAGCCAGCCCAGTTCCTGAAAGCGTGAGCGTGGCTCTATGCCGCTGACATATGACCCTATTATTAAAATCCATCTGTAGAGAGACTCAGTTGAGGTCTTCGAGTATCGATCTGAACTTCACCGCACTTTGCCATGACTACCATGTCGTCGAAAAACCGAAGTTGTTGATGCCGAATCTTTTCCGTTCCATCAGTTTGAAGACGTTATTTAAAGTGGCATTAAACAATTTCGGAGATATTATATCTCCCAGCTTTTGTGAAACGGCTTGTCTTCGAACTCTATTTAAAGCCAACATAGTGGCGTTATTGTACAAACACTTCAACACTTTGATATATCGATAGTCAATTGACACAGCATCGCTACAGCATAGCCCGTTTCGATTGACTCAAAGGCTTGCTCATAGTTCACAAACGCTAAGCAAAGTGGCATGTTATATAATAATATACTCGTCGGTTTTCTGAAAAGAAGAAGTTAAAAAATGAACTGTACCGGCCTTTTGAATAGTCCATGGCAGGACATAAGACTACCCACAAAGGGTGATTGGACCATATCAACCACGCTGGCCTAGTGCGGGTTGGTAGATTCACATACGTCATCGAATTTCTTCTACATATGTATGCAGGTTGCCTCACGATGTTTTTCTTCACAGAAAAGCCCGTGATAATAAAATGTATGCTCGGTCAACTTATGTCCCTATATTTTTGACCGGATTCAAGCAAGCTTACTCCTATAATATGATTTTTTAAAATTGAATATTTGCTTATTTAATAACTTATAACAACAAAATAAAATCACTGCTACATAAAAATCAATTAGATCCAAAAACTCTTGTAGGTCAAAAGACAATTCAAATGCTCAAGCGCACTGCCAGTTAGCAGCGTGCCTAGCATGCTGGCAGCATATACGTAGTATCTATAGTAGTCTGTGATTGCCACGCTGAATGGCAATGCTTATAAATATAGAGCCAAAAAACATCAGCATTTTTGGTCACGCGTCGCGTCCACCAGACGTTCAGATATCAATAAACCACAGATGAAAGAAACTGAACACTAGTAGTACTCCTGACAGAAGACCTTGCGGCACATCTTTTAATGAATTTTCATAAGCCTCTCGACATGTTATTTTCCAATTTGGTCCATAAGTACTCGCAAATCTTGTTAGGACTTTTAGATACTTCTAATATTATTTTTTCTTATATTCTACTAGTGTTCAGTTTCTTTCATCTGTGGTTTATTGATGACAGAAAGTTTTCAAAAATCGTAAGCATCTTATTTTCAAAAGTCTTTTAAAAGCCAACATAGAAATAGCATAACAAATCTTGTTAGGAGTTTTGGATACTTCTAATTTGCGAGTACAAGATTGCCTAGTAAGGCAATCTTGCTAAATATTATCAAATCGGTTAATCAGTAGCGCGACAGAAAGTTCACCTCATTTTTGAGGGAAATATGTAGATTAGTAGGTACTATTTCTCTCAAAAAGGGGTCAGAAAAATTGCCGACAGTAAAAATCCTTAAATATATACAACATGTATACTAGAGGTGACGCCCACAAATGATATATTATTCAGAGAAAAATCGAACCAAGATGGTACGAGTATATACATCATTTGAAAGATTGATTTATGGGCTTCTAAAAAATATTTAATTTAGATTTTTTATCCCTCCATTTTTTTAAATATATTTAAAATTTTAAATAAATTGTATGAAAAATAATAATCCACCTTTTTTTTCTAGTTTAGCAATAATAAAGTGTTTTTATCGTTATTTTACTTGCATTCGTAGCTGATTCTTCCACACTTTAATAAAAATAAAAATATGAACTTTCTCGTAATGTAACAAGTGTTGTGGTTATAATTTATGATTATTATTATACCAGTCTCCATACATTTTGTGGACATGTCCTTTGTCAAAATTCGTTTAAGCAACCGGACAGAAGAAAGCAAAATCGTCGAGTTGAAACAAAGACTTCTCAAAACTTCGTTTGCTCCGTCAATAATACAACACTCATAATTTGAACAAATCTCAGTACTGCGCTGGCTGTAGTAACCTACAATTATTTTTCATAGAGGCTCCCTTCCGAGGGTGACGCTCTTCAGAACTGACAGTCACCGCCCCTAGTCACAGCGAGAGTGGATTAAAAAGGGGGTGGCACAGCGAGTGTTTCCTCAGATAATGTAGTCTTTACTTAAACTGAAATTTACATTTAATTGATGTACAAGTACTTAACGGATTTTGACGACGTTGAATTAAGAAGGTCTTCTAATTATTATTAGTTATTTTCCGAACATTGGACATATCTCGTCACGTTATAATTTTTTTAATATCGGTTTGGTTCAAACTCGAAAATCTTATCAGGAAGTCGAAATCAAAAACGTTAAATTAAAAAGGAGACCTCTCTCACTTCGTTCACTGCGGTCAATAAAGTACTTTTATATCTCTCATGTTCGGTAAGTAGGTTCTTATTACCTCCAAATGGGGCTTGTAGCGCTTTAGGGTAATAATGTAGCTAGAAAAGCCCTAGGGCGGTAAGTTACCTTACATCTTATAGGTCGAATTCAATTTGCATTCAGCCCAATGACCAAAGAGGTCGCTTTGCTATTTAGCCTTGTCTTCGTGTGAGTGTTATACTCTCACGTACGTTGACTATTATAGTCATCAATTTTAAATATCGAACGGCGAAATTCTATTTCAATAAAATGTTTTATTCTTGTAATGCTGGTTTTTTTCTACTTACTTCACAATCGAGATGTAAAGCAGAATAGTTAGCTCGGGTGTAAGTGTAACCCTCGAAATATAAGCGCCCTCGCTGCGCTCGTGCGCCTAAATATCTCGGGCTGCAATTGATGCCTTACAGTCCTTGGCTACTAAACTACTATTAATTTCCGGTAAATAACAACCTTCCACTTTCTACCATACAGCAATTTAATTCGAAAAACCTGCGAAAAAACGTGTACCCATAATTCATATGCTATATGCTGAGATTATTATACAATTTTTACAATGAGACCAACTGCAAAATTGCCGTACTATGAATAGCCATCAAGAAACCCCGTATCACAATATCTAAATAAAACTTTGTTTTGAATAAAAATATAGATATTTCTGCTCAATTGTTATTAAATTTTAGCGCAATAACCAGCACTCTAGAATTTTAAGAGTTCTATGCGTTCATTCCGATAAAAAAATATTATTAAAATCGGCCTACTATGAAAAAAGTTAGGCGTGGTTATACATTAAAAAAAAAAAACAAAATACGCGTCTAATTGAGTACCTCCTCCGGTTGATTCGTCGGTTAAAAATAGATCAATACCCAAAACCTCAATTTTTGCTACACGACCCACGTGGAAACTAAAAGATTCCATGTGTATCACAGAATGATGAGTCAGCTCAAACCTAGACCCATGAGTGGAGTCGATGACACTCCCCGACTTACGAACTTGGAAACCTGCATATCATGCCGTCTTCTTTTTATAACAGGAGCTAGTGGAAGTTTTTATCACTCACCAAATTTTAAAAATTTGTTTATAATATAAATCTAACTGGAATTTTCAATCAGAGAAAATAACACAAATAATGTCGTTACTTTCAATTTACTTCAAAATGGAAGCGGTTCTCATTTCCTTAGTATGATTTTTCTCTTCCGATGTTATCTTATATTATAATGTCCTTATTAAACTTTCACGATTTGAACACATTATTATTATGTACCACGGGACTAATCGCGCACTGAAATTACGAGATAAATAAATACCTCTTCATCCCGACGTTTCGACCGAGTTTCATCGATCGTGGTCACGGATAGACTGGAATGTGAAACAGCTGGTAACGCCAATTCCATCACGATCGATGAAACTCGGTCGAAACGTCAAGATGATGAGGTATTTATTTATCTCGTAAGCTTAGTGTGCGATTAGTCCCGTAGTACATACCTAATAATAATTATAATGTCCGTTGTTTGTGGAACGGTTTACAAGTTTCTTTATACAATCTATAGAAGAACATCAAGAATTTGTCATGGAGAAGTGGAAAAGATTAAATTTTCTTTAGTTTAGTACTTTTAAAGCCAGTCTTAAAAATTAATGAAAATTGGGGCACCTACAGAATTCGAATGGCAAAATCGAAATCTAGAGAAATATATTGTAGTTATTTATACGTTTCAAACAGACACTGATTTTGTTAACAAAAGTTTATATATATTTAGATATTAAGACGTAGTTTAATGCGCCATGATTACGTGTTGACTGTGAAATTAAAACGTAGTCGTGTAAATTTCAAACCAAAAAAAACTCCATCGCAGCACTCGTAATAAAAATTTCCAGCTGCTTCTAAGCTACCATATACTTCAGCGAGGGTAGCAGATTTGAATATATTTGGTGTTTGATAATGCAAAAGCTCCCGTGAAGACGCAAAGTGATCCTTTTAAGGCCAAGTTATGACTTAGACGGAACTTGGCTAAAAAGCTTATCATATTTAGAGGTGACCTCCAAAAGGTTTTAGAGGTTTCACGTAGCCTTATCACTTTTTGTAGACTTTGCATGTTTAATCTCGACGTTTTCCGTTTTTTTATTTTTATTTTGCGGTCTTTATTATTTCAGGCATAATATATATATATAATTATACTGATACCTGCCTACCTACGTATTATTTCAGGCATAACCGACTGCTAGACATATGTCTGCTCTATAGACTTCCAAAAGAGCTAATCGCTAGTGGCCTGAATGAAGAGTCGAACAGTACCTTTATTCACCTTATTAGTAGACCTCTTACGCTTGCAGATCTTTTAGTCTTCATTCGAGAACTTCACGACCCCATCAACTATCACTTCGGCGCGCTTTGTGCCCCAACCACTGCCATTTCAACTTTCTGATCAGTTGGAGTAAAATAATAAATAATAACGTGAAGATTAGCAGTAATCTATTCAAAAACGCAGTTTTAAGTAAGACAAGTATTATAATATATTATATTATTGTTACGAGTTGGTTCTTGGATAATAATCAGTTAAAGGGCCGATTATTCGCTTTGCATTTTATTGCTCACAATCACTTCACAAAATCACAAAACACGCGACACAACTGGTTTGCACAAAACACTTCTCACTGGCACTGACAAATTAGTCAAGGGAGCCATAGAAAACACGATAACTGAGTCAGTATTATAATATATTATATTAATGTTACGAGTTGGTTCTTGGATAATCAGTTAAAGGGCCGATTATTCGCTTTGCATTTTATTGCTCACAATCACTTCACAAAATCACAAAACACGCGACACAACTGGTTTGCACAAAACACTTCTCACTGGCACTGACAAACTAGTCAAGGGAGCCATAGAAAACACGATAACTGAGTCAAATAAAAACCAATCTATTTATTTATATCTAAAAAAAAGTTGCCCAGAAATCTCTAGAATCATCGATACCATAGTGACTGACAAAGTAAAAAAGTGAAAGTTCTAGAAATCCCTAGTGTTCTTCAATACAACAAAAAAACAATAATAAACTAACACAAACCATGGTGAACAAAGCCATAGCCACAGCTTATGTCATAGCTACAGAGCCCGTGTAGAAGTAAACAAGGAGTATCAAACCTACACGTAAACAATGTGCGCGTGCGTACCGCCTGACAATAACAACGGAATGAATGTAGGAAGGCATTAATATTTTTACTATAACACTTAAACAATTCAGTGGTCTAAGCTATTGTGTCTGTGGCTTTAGACAAGGATGTTTAATTTTGATGGACTGCTGAAACAGTGGATGTAGTTCGTGAATTGTTAAATGTTTTCAAAACTAAGGACATTATGATCTCGTAATTTGATTTCACAAAACTATTTTAAATTATTGGCATCACATTTTTATGCATTTTACAATTGCACTTATTGGTTACTTTCGAGTAGATGGTATGAAAAGAATATTTTTTACTGTACGTATTTGCTGTGTGCATGGAACTAATCTAGCAATTATTTTTTTCCCATCTTGAAGAAATTAAAAACAAAGTGTAAAGATAAATTTCACACGCATCATTGATTTTATGACAAGATACAGTACGAACAAAATATTGCATTTTTGCATAAAAATAATTTATAATTAATAATTTGCGTATAAAAAAAATACGATTTTTTTGTGACTAAGTATAGATAGTCATCTTGACAAAGTATGGTAGATAATTACAAATCCTCACTAATATTATCAATGAAAAAATTTGTAAAGGAGTCAAAGTTACCGATACAGAATAAACTCCAAGTAGCCCAACGAGCTATGCTCGAAATCTTTCTGCGAAATTGAATTAAAAATGAGGAGGTCCGTAGGAAAACCAAGGTTATAGAGCCCAGTGGATCGGCAAGTTGAAGTTGAGGCAGTGGGCTGGGCTCATAGCACGGATAACTAAAAAGTTCTCGACTGATTACCACGTGCCGGCAAGCGTTAAGTGTGACGTCTAGTCGTCTACCCACAAGGTGGACGGACGAACTCATGAAGACCTCAGAATCGAGATGGATGCAAGCCGCTACCAACCGGTATTTATGGAAATCAATAGGGGAGGCCTATGTCCAGCAGAGAATTTCCTCAGGATGGCTGAAACGACGACGAATGTTATAAATCCAAAACCGTGCGCTAAGCTCGAAACATACTATCTGACGCGGCTTACGGCCGCGACCTAGACTATGAAAGTACACCGAGCCGTGCACACTATCGGACATAAGTCGCGGACGTCACCTTCGGACGACCTCGAGCGTTCGGACGTCCGAGAGCGATCTGGCACACCGGATGTCTTAAGACTGTGCACATTGCTAAGTCGCGGCTGTCAGTCGCGTCCGAAAGTCGCGTCCGATAGTATGTTTCGAGCTTAAGTTTATTGGTTTGTTGGATACCGATGACGTGTTCTAATGTGCCGACACCAGTATGCTGAGTGTGAGTTTTGTCGTAAACATGACGCGCTCTTCTGCGAACGCGTAAGCATGTAATTTGTATAAACTTGTTGTGTTGCCAAAACGCGCCGCTAGTAGCGCTGTACGTTTCTTCATACAAATTACATGCTTACGCGCTCGCCGAAGAGCGCGTCATGTTTACGACAAAACTCACAGTCAGCATACAGGGTCAAATGTTCCGCACGGTTAGTATTTGGATGGGTGATCACGGGTGGCATTCTCCAACTGAGCGCTACCATCGCTCAGAAGACACGTCACTTACCGGTCGTTTTAACCGTTTAGCAATGTCAGAAGCCTTGCCGTAGCCTAAAAACTTTGACATTAAGGCTATTAGCGGGTGGCCCTTTGCTAACTTAAGAGTACATACCTAATAGGCGTAACGAACTTACTTATCAGATAATTATTTTTGCAAAAAATAGCCGTGTACAGAATCATTACATAGAATAAAACAAAGTCGCTTTCCGCTGTCTGCCCCCATGTATGCTTATATCTTTAAAACTACGCAACGAATTTTGATGCTGTTTATTTTAATAGATAGAATAATTCAAGAGAACTGTTTATATGTATAATACATCTGTGCGAAGCCGAGGCGCATTGCTAGAACGCAAATATTATGCACGGATCGATGTAACATTTATTCACATTATTGTTGATTTATCAAAAACGGCTCAGCCAATTTCGATAAAATAATAAAATTAAAGTATATTCTTTCCAATAAAAAAATAATTATTGAAATCGGGCTAAAAAATATACGCGTCGAATTGTACTCGTATACCTCCTCCGGTGGTTCGTCGGTCAAAAAATAAAGTAATAAGATTAAAATAATTATTATTATAATTAGTCCGTCAGTTAGTTTGCAAAAATATTTGACACGTATTTTTTATTTTGTAAATCAATGAAAAAATGTGAAAATAAAGCGAGTCAAAGCTTGGGAGTGGGGGTTCGTGATGTTACTTTATCGTGAAAAGTCTACCATAGTATGACGTCACATGGAACTTAACGGGCTATATCTGCATTTTTTAGGTAATCGAGAAAAAAATACGTGTCTACTACGGTTTAATAATCTTAGTACCGGAATAATTATTATTTTTAGGGTTCCGTACTTCAAACGGAAAAAATGAAACCCTTATAGGATCACTTTGTTGTCCGTCTGTCCGTCTGTGTGTATGTCAAGACTCTTTATCTCGGGAACGCGTAAATATATCGAGTTGAAATTTAAACTGTGTACGTATTATCTATGGTTTCTTGCAGTTTTGTAAAAGAAAAACTTCTCAGTTATCGTTTCGTTAGCTGTTTATGTCGTAAAAAACCCCATATTTCGACACTCACAAAAATCAAAACCTACAGGGTACTTCCCTTTGACAAAGAACTATGAAATTTGGCGAGAAGCATTGTCTCAGAGTAAACATATAGAAATAAATTTGAAAACTGTACATTTTTATTTACAACCCAAAAAAATAGGGCTTCAAAATTCACAAAATATGGGTTCAAAATTCAAAGTGATTAAATCGTATCATGTAAGATATCATATTAAAAAGAACGTGATTAGGACTTGCTAAAACAGATTTTTAATTATTTCAACAATGTATTTTCGATGTGTGATGTGAAAAGTGGAAAAAAAAGTATTTTTTGTCGATGGTTCACAAATGATCGATCTGTTATATTATAGAGATTTAAACAACTTCCCAATTTTGTGAAATTTTCTGAATTTGTACGGAACCCTGGATGTACGAGCCTGACTCACACTTGTCTTGTTTTTTTTTGTCGTCTAACCTATTCAATGATGATATACTGAAACTTGTAAATGTGTGACAGCGATAGCTGTGTTATGACTAGAAGGGTGTTAATATAATATTTACGTTACATTCACTCTGTATAAGCCTTGCCTACTAGGTAATTGTCTATCATAGTCATAGTAATGAGATAGCCATTGTACCATTAGTTTCGCAGTTTTCTCCATTCACGATGAACCTATTTTGGATTCCAGTTTTTGTTTTAATCATTGTAAAAGGAGAACATTATTGTAATGCTGAAAATGATGTAGAAAAATTTTTCAGAGGAATTTCCACAGATATTAAAGTAAGTAATCAGTTGATTACATAAAATTCAAGTGAGTAAAGTACATATAACGTGGTCACATTAACTCGATGCATCGCATTAATTTTTAAGCAATTTTTACTCGATTTTAATAAACAGGTAGATACTTATCTTTTATAGACGATGGTTTAGAACTTTTCATGCGGGAGTTCGACTCGCACTTAGCCGGTTTTTTGCACACCGTATTTGAGCGCCAAAATAACGTCACATGGTCAAGCGTCTAGTTAATGTAACCGCATTGTACTTATCTATTGAAAAACACAAGGGTCATCATTTTTAGCTTATTGTATACCTACCTAATATAAAACAGTTTTTCCATGCCAATTTAACTTAAGGTATTTATTTTAATTTACTAAACTTATTTTACTTACAGCATGTATTTTATGGAATATTTTGTCCCTATAAAACCTAATTACTTTATAATATTTCTTAACCAGATCCCGCTGCTCCGTAACAGACGTGTATGTAGTTTTCACATTTATAATTATTTTAAAAGCATACGGATTTAATTCTACTAGGCTTATTAGTTGTATCGTCGTCGTTTCAGCCATAGGGTGTTCGACATAGGCTTCCCCTATAGACCTCCAATAAGACTGGTTGGGAGCGGCTTGCGTCCAGCGCGATACTGCTGTTTTGATGAGGTCATTCTCTGGAGCGGACACCACTAGTTATAGGTGTCACACAAGTCAGCGGATGAGAAGTTAGCCGCAGATGACATTTCGCCGTGATTGCGCATGTATGCCCAATTCCTACGCAAGTGGCGAAGTAGTGAGCACGGGCGTTCTGTGCCTAACCTCCCATCCGCCAACTTGTGTGGCGCGGATTATACCAGCAAGCGTAAGGTAGAACGTCTACCCACTAGGTGGATGCATGACCTCATTGAGACCGCAGGTTCGCGTTGGACGTAGGCTGCTGACAATATTTTTATTTTTATAATAAAGCAAATCTAGAGAGATTGGGAGGGGGGAGATATTTCCCTAATTGCCTAGAGGTAGGATAAAAAATTGGCTACGACGTTTTCCCTGGCCTACTAAATATTCACAAAAAATAACATAAAAATAGTTTTAGCCGCACCGAAAGAGTTCTCTCGGAGAGTTTCGAACACTATAGTACGAGATTTTGATAAGTATTGTGTAATGTTATTACCATTGATTAAATTTAAATTTATTCCTCTCCTATATTTTTTCTTTGTTACTAAGGTTAATCGCTAGAGTCAGCGCTCGAATTTTAATTCTTTTTGAGTTTTGCAATTTATTTCTGAAATATTCAGCTGAGATCTACAAAAACTATTTTTGCGGCAATAAATAGCTTTTATCCAATTATTACAAGTTGTTTCACACTCGTCCATACACCACCGATCACTATCACAGACTGACACTCCAGCCCGTCGCACAAACCATCTCTCTGTCTACCCTCATTCTAACTACTCCTTGCCGTCGCAATACCGAAGTGTGTTGCGACATGTGTAGGTACCCTCTTTAATAAGCACAGCTAACATTTATGACTTGCATTGGTTTAGTTTAACTTAAACTGTTGATAAAGATGAAAATCACCCAAATATTCATCTTAATTTGGATTAGATCAATATGTTTAGTGACTGAGTATTTACTGAGTATTATAATGATTTTTTGGAGTATGAAACAAGTTAACACAATTAATTTATTGTCGAAAAAAATATTTTTAATAATATCCAGAATTGCAAATAACCCAAAAAAAAATTGAATTTCGCGCACTGACACTAACGATGCTCTTTACGCAATAGGGATGATTTATATTAGAACGGGACGGGCACGGTACGGGCCCGGGCGGGGCCCATACTATGTACGTTCTATACACTTTGTGTAAAAGCCCAGAAGGGCGAGTATTGCGGCGTTTCGCCCCGCAAGCGGTTGGGCCCGCGGGGCGAATCGCCCAAGACCCTTTTTGAAGGTCCCCATTCGCCCCGCATTGTTTAGAGCGGGCCAAACGGGGACCTTGCGTGCGGTTCGTACCGCAATACTCGGAAGGGCTCCGTTCGGGCGTCGTACGTGCCCCGTCAGGCCCCGTTCCGTGACCGCCCTGTCTAAAAATTTAAAATCATCCTTTAAACATATTCTTTTTCTCAGTTCGATTGGAATAGCATAAAATGGAGTGTGAGTTACAAATTATTTAAACGATTTACTTCACAATATATTTTTTGCATTCAGCAAAAGTTTGCATTTGAAAATTGATTTCAAATAAAACTATTAAAGCAAAGTAAATTAAATTGCAATATGGCACCAATTTCCAAAATCTGAACTTTGCAAAATTTATGTGTATTTACAAAATAAACAAAAAAAAATACTTGAAATTTACAGGGTTATTTCCAATCAATTAGCATTCTCTTAGGGGCTTATTCTGTACATCAAAAGTAACAACTTATGTTCTGCATGTTTTGTCAAAACTCAAAAAATTTTTTGGTGTTCCTTAGAAAAATATCGTTCACCCGCGACAAAATTTATGGAACAGCTGCAGTTTTTTTTGAGTTTTGACAAAAGTTGTTAGTTTTGATGCACAGAATAAGCCTCTAAAAGGATGCTAATTGATTAGAAATAACCCTGTATATAGTTATACAAAGATCTGGCCTGGCATTTGGTAAAGGTGACACGTGACCAGAATGCTGGCATATATTTTGCCCAAAAGCTGAGCATTGCTATTCAGCGATGCAATGCTGCCAGCATTCTGGCCACCATTACCCTCTGCCGAGGGACTTTTAGACTAGGTTTTATTTTATTTTGTTTTTTTTTTTGTTTGTTTTTGTATAATTTTTCTTTTTTTTTTAGTTTAAGTAGGTAGGTTTAGTCATAGTGGTAATCGATATTTGTTTTGTTTTTCTGTGTAAATACCTATTATAATAAAAGTGTATACAATTATAGTTTGAAAAAATAAAAAACACTAGGATTCATATTTTTCGTTCACTATTATTTTCTGCCTGTACTGAAAATTCGGCCGTGGGGTGCCGGCAGAGTAGAATAGCACCCCCCTCTTGTACCAGGTGTCGTAAGAGCCGACTGAGGTACTACGGAACCGATAGATGGCGGTATAACCATTCAATGTGGCGTAGCCTAAATACCACAGGCCAGTGTCACTGGTGGCACTGGTGCGAGGAGCTACGTCCTGCGATCGCCACCACGCTTGCCCAGCGCGGCGATTATGGGCAATTTCCCCCTCATGAATTTACAACAAACGTCCAGGCCCCCAGTCCCCGGCGGCTCCGCTATTCCTGGCTCTGGTAGCGGCCACGGTAACGGCGGAGAGGGGGGTGCGAAGAATCTCCGGCAGACGCCCCGCTACCACCCCCAACGGAAACTGGCCCTGGTAACGCATAATATACGCACTTTGAGGACGGATGAAAAGATTGTCGAACTGGAAGAAGAGATGAGTAGGTTGCGCTGGGATATTTTGGGGTTATCTGAAGTCCGAAGAGAGGGTGAGGACACGGTAACTCTGAAATCGGGCAACCTATTCTACTACCGGGAAGGCGAACAAAAGTCTCAAGGTGGTGTCGGGTTTCTCGTCCACAGATCCCTCACTAACAACATTGTAACCATCGACAGTGTTTCGAGCAGGGTTGTATACCTAATACTCAGAATATCTAAAAGATATTCGCTGAAGGTCATTCAGGTATACGCACCGACCTCGGCACACCCAGATGATGAAGTGGAGACTATGTATGAGGACATAAGTCGGGCCATACATAAGTCTGAAACCCACTTTACTGTTGTTATGGGGGACTTCAACGCAAAGATAGGCAAGAAAATTGAGGATGAACTGAAAGTGGGGCAATTTGGGCATGGGCAACGGAACTCTAGAGGACAGAGGCTGGCTGACTTTCTGGAGAAAGAGGGCCTTTTTATGATGAACTCTTTCTTCCAGAAGCCGCCTCACAGGAAATGGACCTGGATAAGTCCCGATGGTTCTACGAGAAATGAGATAGACTTCATCATTACCAACAAGAGACGAGTATTCAATGATGTCTCCGTGATCAACAGGGTAAAAACCGGTAGTGATCACAGAATGGTAAGAGGCACATTGAATATCAACGTTAGATTTGAAAGGTCCCGCCTGATGAAGTCTACGCTCCGACCTACTCGAGACCAAATCCAAAACCCCGAAAGCTTTCAGCTTGAGCTCTCAAATAGCTTTGCTTGCCTTGAGAATCTTGCGTCGGTGGACGAGATCAATAACAGGCTCGTAGAAACTGTCCAAACGGTGGGTTCTAAATTTTTTAGACCTCGCCGTTCAAAAAGAACCCAAAAACTATCGGGTCACACTTTAGACCTCATGGCTAAACGACGTTTATTGAGACTGCAGTCTACAAGGGATGCTGCGTCATATAGGCAGCTTAATAGGCAAATCTCTAAATCCTTGCGGCGCGATAAACGTCTCTTTAAAACCAAAAGTATTAAAGAGACAATTCAGCGAAACAAAGGCTCCAAAGTGTTTGCAAGGAATTTGTCTATTGGGCAAAGCCAGCTGACAAAGCTGAAGAGAGAAGACGGCAGTGTAACGTCGACCAAGCCAGAGGTACTGGAGGAGATCGAAAGGTTCTACGGACAGTTATACGCTTCGGTAGCTAAGCCTGTTGACAGCACGGCCAAAGACCCGAGAGCCAAGCTGACTCGACACTTCACCGAAGACATCCCGGACATCAGTCTGTACGAGATTAGAATGGCCCTGAATCAGCTTAAAAACAACAAGGCGCCGGGCGATGACGGAATAACTTCAGAGCTTCTGAAAGCGGGTGGTAAACCGGTACTTAAAGTCCTTCAGAAGCTCTTCAACACCGTTATCCTCGAGGGCATAACGCCAGAAGCATGGAACAGAAGCGTGGTGGTGTTGTTCTTTAAAAAAGGTGACAACACCTCATTGAAGAATTACAGGCCCATCTCGCTTCTGAGCCATGTTTATAAGTTGTTTTCAAGGGTCATTACGAATCGTCTCGAGCGCAGGCTTGATGACTTCCAGCCTTCCGAACAAGCCGGGTTCCGAAAAGGCTTTAGCACCATAGATCACATTCATACGCTGCGGCAAGTTATACAGAAGACCGAAGAGTATAACTTGCCACTTTGCTTAGCGTTTGTGGACTATGAGAAAGCCTTTGATTCGGTCGAGACATGGGCTGTGCTCGAGTCTCTCCAACGATGCCGTATAGACTATCGGTACATCGAAGTGTTGAAGTGCTTGTATAATAACGCCACTATGTCGGTCCGAGTACAGGAGGAGAGCTCCAAGGCGATCCCTTTAAAAAGAGGGGTCAGACAGGGAGATGTGATATCTCCGAAACTGTTTACTACTACTTTGGAGAACGCCTTTAAGCTCCTGGAATGGAAAGGATTCGGCATCAACATCAATGGCGAATACATCACTCACCTTCGGTTTGCTGACGATATTGTGGTCATGGCGAAGTCGATGGAAGAACTCAGCACGATGCTCGAAGGCCTCAATCGAGTTTCTCGACAGGTGGGTCTTAAAATGAACATGGATAAAACGAAGGTCATGTGTAATGCCCATGTTGTACCCACCCCAATATTTGTTGAGAGCTCGGTTCTTGAAGTTGTTGACTCGTACGTCTACCTAGGACAAGTAGTCCAGCTAGGTAAGTCCAACTTTAAGAAAGAGGTCGATCGCCGAATCCGACTCGGCTGGGCAGCGTTCGGAAAATTGCGTGACATCTTTTCATCCGATATACCTCAGTGCCTCAAGACGAGAGTTTTCGATAGTTGTGTGTTGCCAGTGATGACATATGGAACTGAAACGTGGTCTTTTAATGTGCGCCTCATGAATAAGCTCAAGATAGCCCAACGTGCTATGGAGAGGGCTATGCTCGGTGTCTCTCTGCGGGATCGAATCAGAAATGAGGAGATCCGCAGACGAACCAAAGTTACCGACATAGCCCAGCGGATTAGCAAATTAAAGTGGCAATGGGCAGGACACATCGTTCGAAGAACAGATGGTCGATGGGGCCGGAAAGTTCTCGAATGGAGACCACGGACCAGCAAGCGCAGCGTAGGACGTCCACCGACTAGGTGGACTGACGACATAATAAAAATCGCAGGAACGCGCTGGATGCAGGCCGCTTCCAACCGGCCTTATTGGAAATCCATGGGGGAGGCCTATGTCCAGCAGTGGACACCCTATGGCTGATAGATAGATAGACTGAAAATTATTTTACACTTTTTAGTTTGATATGCTATGAAAACGTGTTTTTTAGTTTTTTTTAAAACTCTATTTATTTTTCAAAGTCAAAGTCAAAAGTCAAAAGTATTTATTTGCATGATAGTAGGTAAAAAAGATCTTAAAATTATACAAATATACATATCCGTCCACTACCAACCATAATGAGGCGTACAAAAAAAATAAATCGTAATTTAAAATTGAAATCCAACAAAACTAAATAATTTAAACATTCGAAATCATCGCCGAGAAGTTCTAATAAGTAATTATTATATATATATTATTCTACAAGGTACATTAATTATTACAAGCTCTATTGTATGTATGTAATCGACATGAACTTTTGCTAAGGAAATCGTCCACTTTATAAAAGCACTCTGCCACCAACCACTTCTTCAACTGGAAACAAAATCTACCGTATGGGAGTTCAACCAACTCACTAGGAAGAGAATTAAAGATTAGAGCAGCCATGTGAATACAATTTTTCCTAAACATCTCGAGTCTAGGCTGTGGTAGTTTTAGACGCACTTGAGGAGCAGTTCTCTTATTTATATTGTCATATGGCTCAAATAAAATTGGATTGCTCAGTACAAATTTGGCCATTTCATAAATGTACAGACAAGGAACTGTTAGCAAGTTCTTATCTTTGAACACTGGTTTGCAGGAATCGTCCCACTTCATACCGTACATTGCGCGGATACATTTTTTTTGGCCTATAAATACCCTGTTAACATCGCACGAATTTCCCCAAACAATGATCCCGTAGCGAATAATGGAGCAAACATGAGCATGGTACACTTGCAGCACAGTTTTTTGAGACGTACATTGTCTTAATACTTTTAAGGCAAACACAAAGCTGTTCAGACGATTCTCTAGTAAATTTACGTGTTCTTTCCAAGTTAAATGTGCATCAATAGTTATACCTAGAAATTTAGTGCTATAAACTTGTTCAATACTATAATTTCCATTGACAATATTCAAAGGTGGTGCTTTCTTTTGAAAAGTTTTAAATTGTATAACTTTTGTTTTCGACATGTTGATTTTTAATTTATTAGTATTAAGCCACTCCACAACATCAGCCAAACATTTATTGATATCATTTTCTATACTATTGATATTTTGACCTTTTATAACTATTGTTGTGTCATCTGCAAAAAGAGTACTACTATGCTTAATTGAGGCTGGTAGGTCATTTATATGGTATAGAAAGCAAACTGGACCTAAAATGCTGCCTTGAGGAACTCCACATTTACTAGTATTTTCCTCAGAGTCGTAGTCATGTAAGCAATTTGATTGTGTATCTAGTTTTGTAATACGAGTTATTTGCGGCCTATTGGATAGAAAGGAGCGAAGCCACGCTTCTGCAGTTCCCCTGACACCATATAAACTCATCTTACCCAAGAGAATGTCGTGATTGACACAGTCAAATGCTTTACTTAAATCTAAGAATAGACCACAAGTAGGAACATTGTTTTTCCCATTAAGGCCATCCAAGATTGTCTGCAGTAAATTATACGCTGCCAAAGTTGTCGATTTATTTTTCCTAAAGCCAAATTGTTCTTTGGAAAGTATATCAAATTTATCTTGAAAAGAAGTTAATCTTTTATAAAACACTTTTTCAAGAATTTTGGATAGAACCGGAACTAAAGCAATAGGCCGATAGTTATCTTTGTCTAATTTGGAGCCTTTCTTGTGCAGTGGTTTTATTATAGAAATTTTAAGCCTATCAGGAAAACAGCCTTGCTCCAATGATAAATTAATTATGTAACTTAATGGATCTACAATAAAGCGACCCACTAGTTTCAAAATTTTAGTGGAGATGTTGTCGTATCCAGTCGAATTTGTATTTTTCAGTGAAGCTATAATTTTATAAATTTCGTCGGATGAAGTTGGCTCTAGATAAATGCTATTACAATTCGAGTTTACGTTAGAATACGGTAAATATTTTGAGGAATCAGATGATTTTGATTGATCAGTTTTATCTGCACTATTTGAAGTAATGTTTATAAAATAATTATTGAAACTATTAGCGATATCGTGCCCTGATGAAATAGTTACCGCACCATCACAAATCTTGTCGATATATTCCCTTGGTTTATCTTTTCCTAACTCTGCATTGACAATATTCCACGTGGCTTTACAAGTATTCCTAGAATTCGCAATGTGTTTTTCATTAGCCAGCAGTTGACATTTGTAAATACATTTTTTCAGTAAATTGGAGTATGACCTGAATTTCTTTTTTGATTCGATTGTTTTGGTTTTGTAGTGCTTACATCTAAGTGTGCGTTTAGTTTTACAACTAATTTTCAAACCCTTGGATAAATGCCTTGCTTTTCCGGATTTTGAAACAGTTTTAACTTTTATAACAGGGAAACAGAGTTTATAAAATAACGTTATTATATCGTGAAAAGTATTAAAAGCTTCGTTTACAGTTGTGATTTCAAAAACTTCGGAAAAAGATAAGCTACTTAGCGCATTAAGGTACTTGGCCATGTTATCGTTACATAAGTCATTTACAAGCTTAAAGTAGTAATCAGGTCTCTTTTCTGCTAGTACATTATTAAAGACTGCTACTTGAGCCGTATTGTGATCGGAAAGACACAGGTTGTATGTTTTGCCACTGACATTTGGAATATTGCTGACAATATGATCTATACAGGTATTTTGGCGAGTGGGATCTAAAATGTGAAAACGAAGACCGTAATTGGATAAAATTTGCGAGAGTTGTGTGCTCTCGTTGGTACTCTGCATCGTATCAATATTAAGATCACCGCATACTATAATTTTATATTGTTTATTATTTAATCTTTGTAGAATGGTCTGCAATTTGGCAAAAAATATTTTTACATCAGCTTTGGGAATTCTATAAATACACAAAACATACAGTTTCAACGATCTTAACTCTATCCCGCATACTTCAAAATATTTGTCAGCCGCCAAATCGTGTATGTCACTTTTTAATAATCGAATAAATGCATTGTCGTCCGTCATAAGTGTGCAAAGTTTAAAGAAAATCTGTTCGCTCAAAGTATCTCGGGCAAAATCGAGCTCAAAGGGGTTGGTTACAAGCAAGCAAGCAATCATACATGTGAAACTAATAAAAGAGTGTTAAAAAAAGGAAATATTGGATTAAAACAACCGGACAAGTGCTAGTCAGATTCTCTTACCGGTGGTTTCATACAAATACCGAAAATTGCATAAAATCGCGAAATAAGTTGTAGAAATCTTCGAGAGTCTTAAAACACTGACGGACGGACAGACAGGCGCACATATATAAATAAAGCGATTCTTTAGAGGTTGCGTTATACTTTTTGAGGTACGAAACCTTAAAAAAATTTGTTCCATACAAATCACTCAGTGATTTGCTAGTAAATGTATAAAAGTAATTTTTTCATGATTTCGGTTAGCCCCAATGTATGAGTACAATAAATGAGAATTTACAATTTTTTTCACAAAAGTCTCCAGAATTTGGCTGCTAATTAAATAACATTTTCTTTTTTATTTCTATTCTAGTTTGGGGATTTTAAAATCGTAAGTTTTGCTTTTATAATAAATTCGATTACGTATTAAAACGCAATGTATTTATTAGGACTAAAACTAGTAGTGTCGCGGCGATACTATGGTTTACCATACTACACTAAAGAGACTGGTTGTGGTGGCCTAGTGGTAGTATCTGTACTGTACTGTACCAGCCTTTTAATAGTCTACTGCAGGACGTAGGCCTACCCACAAAGCGATCCTCCCTTTCCATCACTCTGACTCAATTCGGGATTCACATACGCCATCGATTTCTTCTACGAGCGTATGCAAATTGCCTCACGATGTTCTCCTTCTTTGAAAAGCCAGATCGAAAGAAATCAAATCGAATCACTTTCAGATCAAATCATCCAATGAGCTCTTTGGAACGTATGTACGGATGTCTAGTGTCCACACCACAGGCTTTTTGGCGAAGGAACACACATTGAGTCAATCTGACAACACCCGTAAAAGAAACTTGATGGCTTAGGTACATGAATCCACTAGCCCGCACTGGGCCAGCATGTTCGAAAGGCACAATCACCTTTCGTGGGTGGTCTGTTTGGTATTGAATTATAACAAAGGTCGGTACCGTAATCTCTTGTCCAAGTCCTGACTTTTTTTGACCAACGAACCACAATTCGATGCGTATATATTTTTTTTAATGTATAACCACACATAACCTTTTTTATAGTAGTCCGATTTCAATAGTTCTTTTTTATTGGAAAGAGTAGTACTTCGAAATTGGTCCCATTCAAATTTTACCGAAATCGGCTGAGCCATTTTTGATAAATCAACAAGAATGTGAAAAATGCTACATCGATCCGTGCATAATATTTGCGTTCTAGCGATGCGCCCCGGCTTCGCACGGGTGTATTATACATATCAGCATTTCTCTTGAATTACTCTATCTATTAAAACAAACTGCATTAAAATCCGTTGCGTAGTTTTAAAGATATAACCATACATGGGGACAGACAGCTGAAAGCGACTATGTAATGATTCTGTACACGGGTGAAGTCGGTCATGCTATTTTTTGCAAAGAATAATTATCTAAGTAGCGTTCATAGCGTAGGATAACTAAGATGTTTGTCAGCGTTCGGCACGGTCGGTCTCCAGACGGGTGACCGTGAGTAGCATTAGCAATTAAGCGTTACCGTGGCTCGGTTGACACGTTACATAAGAATCCTATGATAAACAGTGGGATAGAATTGGAAAATACCACATTATATCGTGATTCTTATAAGGTATTGCAGGAGTGGCCAGTGGCTAGTGGTGGGAGTAACCAATCTCTTAAAATCCTTTTAACTGCGTGATCCCGCAGAAATGAGTCTTTTTTCTTGGAAACAAAGTCTTACCTGATAAAGACTTATTTTAAACATTCTCAGTTTAACGTTTGTAATCGCAATTATTAAAATGGTAGCAAACGAAATTTCCATGTCCCGTAATTTCATTAAGTTTTATACTCGTAACATTATCATTTTTCTCAAAGAGTTATCTTTGTGATAAGCATTTCAAAAATATGAAGCGAACGCAGGATTCGAACCTTGCCCCTTCGGATCACTAGCCCGACGCTCTAACCACTGAGCTAGCTCGCCTCCTACGCAAGCTTCAAATTTCTGAAGTGCTTACATTTCCCAACTTATAGCGTTGGTGGCGCCACCTGTGATACCCGTATTAGACAGGTTATCACTCAACTAGAAGTTATTAGAACTTCTAAAGATTGACGAGAGATGACACACTGCTTAATCAATGTTATGATGTTTATTTTAAGTGCTTTCCACACTAGATTTTTATCTCAAAGAGTTATCTTTGTGATAAGCATTTCAAAAATATGAAGCGAACGCAGGATTCGAACCTTGCCCCTTCGCATCACTAGCCCGACGCTCTAACCACTGAGCTAGCTCGCCTCCTACGCAAGCTTCAAATTTCTGAAGTGCTTACATTTCCCAACTTATAGCGTTGGTGGCGCCACCTGTGATACCCGTATTAGACAGGTTATCACTCAACTAGAAGTTATTAGAACTTCTAAAGATTGACGAGAGATGACACACTGCTTAATCAATGTTATGATGTTTATTTTAAGTGCTTTCCATACTAGATTTTTATCTCAAAGAGTTATCTTTGTGATAAGCATTTCAAAAATATGAAGCGAACGCAGGATTCGAACCTTGCCCCTTCGGATCACTAGCCCGACGCTCTAACCACTGAGCTAGCTCGCCTCCTACGCAAGCTTCAAATTTCTGAAGTGCTTACATTTCCCAACTTATAGCGTTGGTGGCGCCACCTGTGATACCCGTATTAGACAACCACAACCAACGCTATAAGTTGGGAAATGTAAGCACTTCAGAAATTTGAAGCTTGCGTAGGAGGCGAGCTAGCTCAGTGGTTAGAGCGTCGGGCTAGTGATCCGAAGGGGCAAGGTTCGAATCCTGCGTTCGCTTCATATTTTTGAAATGCTTATCACAAAGATAACTCTTTGAGATAAAAATCTAGTGTGGAAAGCACTTAAAATAAACATCATAACATTATCATTTTTATTCAAAATCAATCTCCATGCAAGAGGTTTTGTTAACTTAGTGAACTTTTTTATTGTTTTCGTTTACAGGGTTTTAAGGTTTGGACTTCAGTTATTATTTTTTGGCAAATAGAGTTTTAGCAATAGTGGTGATTTTCGCTATTTGATTTTGATAGGAAGTGCAGTTTTTATCAATTTTCTAGAACTAATTTCGTAATTACTAGGTTTACTACTAAACCAAAGTAAATTAAAATTGTATGAAACCACCTAGCAAAGATTCTCGAGAAATTGGTTTTAATAAAACCGACTATATTATGTACACTCATATCTACAACAGTGGTTGGGTACTTAGCGACCTAGCTTTGTAGTAATTATAATTCCCTCATCACAGGATACGCGCACCCCCATCAAAATGCACCCAGGCGCTCATACTTTACAGACTAAAAATATATACCCGATATGATTTTTCACTGCTTCCCCATGGTGCTCCCATTTGTCAAGTTGGTGCTCCAAGGGAACATTTAGACGTTCCAATATGCATTTAGAGAAACTATAATGAGAGCATAAGGAGAGATTCCAAAAAACATCCTTAAAGGCATCAAAGGGAACCTTAGAGAAGGTATCAATCGAACATCGGCTTCAAGATATCAACAGGGGCATCAAAATGGAGTCATCAAGAGAGTATTACAAGGAGTGATCAAACTAAAGTTTCAGGACGACGGAAAGTCAATGAGATGCTTATACCTTTCATCGTTATATGTATTCTATAATTTGGTAACAATCATAATGATTTTTTACAGGAGGCATTTGATTCACTGTGGGCCAAAATAAAGAAGCCTTTTACAATAAAACGACTGGGTCGGGGAGGAAGTAAGTAAAATCAGAATAGATTAATATTATTATGTATAATTGATTAGACAAAATCTGTACTTGAAGAGAGAGAGCCATTTCTTACACCGCCAACTTACGTGACAAAAAGGATACCTATATAGAAAAATATATCAATCTTAGGCCATTACCTTGTATAGTATAGTTTTAATCATTTGCTTTGTTTGTTATGGAAAAAGATTTTCCTATTATTCTTAAAAACAACCTCCATTTAAAGGAATTTTATATTTTCTTATTATCTTCTGACATTGCTTGTAAAATAATAAACATTAAATTTCATTGTTTTTTTCTGTAAATTTGTTAACCATAACGTTTATTTTGTGCTACTGTACATTTATCTAGAATAAATAATAATAAAGGTCACCACCGACTGGATTCCAAACTCCAAACGACCTTTGGGCCGACCCAGACGCAGGTGGCGCGACGAACTGTGCTCGCACGACAAACACTGGACCACCAACGCAGTGAATCGCGCAGTCTGGAAGGAGGGAAGGGAGGCCTTTGCCCAGCAGTAGGATAATACAGGCTCAAAATAATAATAATAATAAATTAGACATTTTTAAGGCTATGTACAGAATTGGTCGGTAAGCGATCTAGCTTACTTCATTGGATAAAAGTCTGGATTGATGTTCCAAAAAGATGCAGGTTTAAATCCTGCGATATTGACATTTTTTTTTAATGTTTATTAGACAGACAGGCAGACAAAACTCTTTATTTATAACCACAAAGCAAAAATTAAATATATGTAATTATGTACACATTTAAGACTAAATATGATTATAAACTGGCGGCCTTATCGCCCATGGCGATTTCTTCCAGGCAACCCACAAGGTGGACGGATGACCTCATTAAGACTGCAGGATCGCGCTGGATGCAAGCCGCTTCCAACCGGTCTTATTGGAGAGCCATAGGGGAGGCCTATGTCCAGCAGTGGGCGTCCTTTGGCTGATGGATGAATGGATGGAACCAAATCATAAATGTAACTCTAAACATATTCTTCTAGGACGGCACCGAAGATCTAAACTGACGACAACGACATCGACGTCACCCTCAACAGAGCTTACCTCAACAGAGGTTACCGGTCCTCTAGACCAAATGTTTAGAAGAGTCCCAATACCATTGCTTACCACTCCGGAGTGGCGAGACATCGACCAATGGCAGATGCTGCAGTTGCCACGATACGTCTACTATCCAGGTGAACTATTCATAGGTGACTGATAGAAAATGTCTCTCCAAATACGATTATACGAAACTATACCTTGTAAAATATAGTTTGATACGCAAGATATTGACATTGACATACGCGAAATGACTCATGTTCAGTCATCGAAATGTTCGGTACACAATGTTGTACTTCATGGTCGAGATTCACGAGCATGAAATACAACATTGTGAACCGAACATTTCGATTATAAAAGTTATGGTACTTGATGTGCATGAGTCATTTCGCGTATGTCAATGTCAATCTCTCGCGTATCAAGCTATATTTTACAAGGTATAGTGACTTTGGCACCAAAAATTGCGACTTGTTCTTTTTATTCACTAGCTGCTCGTCACGATTTCACTTAGCTACAAAATATGAATTATAACTTTGGGAAAAAGTATTCTGAAAGATTCTGAAGAGCTTATTGTATAAAATCTTTGTTTATGTAGTTTAGAAAATCTAAGCGAATACACAAAAATTCACAAAATAGTACATTGTTCACCGAGAGGAGAAAGTGACCGATTACCGTCGAGGGTGTCGTTTGAAGCCCGAGCCGTAGGCGAGGGCTTTAAAACACCCGAGATCGGGAATCGCACTTTCTCTCGAGTGATACATAGTGCTTTATACTACACCTACCTACCTACTCATCACTATCACTACTTATCATTTTGATAGTTTTATTTTACTTTTCTACGAAAACTGAATCCTCAAACAACACACAAATTGAAAATGGCGCTAATGGCGTCTGCAATTTTCACATGTTCTTTTTTCAAATTGTTTGACACCATCCAACACACAGCCAGTTTCATTTTGCGAACTTGGAGATAAAAACTCACTGTAAAAACTTTTTGACTTTTGATATTTAGGTTACCAGCGCATAGTTTTACCCAAAATTAAAAAAGAAAAACCACGTAAGAAATGGATTTTCATACACTTTTCTCTCCCGCTCAGATGCGTTTTCTCGCCGCATATTTGTTCGATATGCAATGTCGTACTTTCTCCCGTAAATTTGATAAAGTATCAAGGTACTTTCCGAGCAGGTGTAGTATAAAGGGTTTTTTTTTTAAATATCTGATAAGGTTACAAGATTGTTTAGTAGTTCGCCTTTTTCAAGCTTCCCTGGGAAACTTTCTTGTTTCTGTACACGTGATTGAATTTCAGATTGGTTTATTTCACATATGGCCCAATTTTAGAGGCGCCATCGTAATTATAATAGCAATTTAAAGAAGACTGTTTCTGTTTCACTTTAATATGCATTTGATAGAGAGAACACTATTTTACGTCACTATTTGCTTTAAAATTATCTAGTTTACTCGTAAATACCTAAGATACGTGTGCTTTTACCTATTTCCACAATGGAAATTGATGTTGTAACTAAATTATTAACTCACTACTCTGCCAGTAGGAACAGTTAGTTTGGTCCAATTGCCGTTTAAAGATAACCTTTTTAGTTTAGTAGTTAACTAATAGTGGCTGATATTACTATTTATCTATTCCAGGTTCAAGCTACGAACACAGAAGGCGTCAACTCTCGAGATGGGTGGACCGCTACCTCGGGCCACGGACAACTAGGCATGTGCAGTATGACGTCACTACATCACCTGCGAAATTCTATAAAGCATCATACACAGATGTTGAACCTCCTCAGAGGGTTACCTATATAGCCTCAAATACTATATAAGTTAATCTGCTGCAAAATAAAGATCGATCCGATTAATGAAATGAATTGTGTTTTTATTCTATTGTTTTGAATGCCAACCCATATTTTGGCCAGAGTGATGGTAAAGCAGTATGAGTTGTATCATGTCTCTATGTCTCTAGTTTTTTTTTTACCTTAAATACACATACCTAGTTAAAATTATAAATGTTAAATTATATTATCATACTCAGGACACCATGTGCGGCTATCTCGATCTGCCGCACACTTTCAGAGATCTGATTGACACGCCGCTCGCTAGGAAGAAGGTGAGTTGAAGCGACAGACGCCGCGGTTGACGCATGGGACACATTCGTCTTCGAAAAATATCGAAATCTGTTTTTCGTTATTCTGAGCTTCTTCTTCTTTTGTTTGGCGTCGCATTGTTGTACATTTGGGCTCTAACGTATAAGGATACCTTACGATAAAAAATCTAGTAAGTAATAATCTTCTCTTTCTAATACCTAATTGAGTTAATAAGACGCCCACCCCATCACACTAAGGAAAAAAAAATTGTTTTGTTATGACTTATGATAGAGTTTCTACTACCTTAAGAAAATCAGAAACGTTTTTAATGGAAATAATATTGATAATTTTTCCACATGCACAAAAAAAAAAACCTCAATAGTATTTATACGTAATAAGGCTATGTTGGGCTACAAACTCGCTTGATGGAAAGCAAAATTATAGCCGAAAATGGAGTAGGTATGTAAACTTAGAAGATCTTGCTTTAAAATAAAAGATAGTAGGTACAAATATTCATTTTTTGTTCGCGTCCATGTGGATAGAAACCCAATGCTCAAACAAAGGGCTGCGGAAGTCGTAGACAGCCACAAGAATTTCGTTGTCGGAATGACGCAGACGCTGCCAAAACGAGGCCACCCTAGATCTTATCACTGCAAAGAAGTCGGGAACCCCCGCCTCAGCAAACATGCTCGACGCGCTGCAGCACCGCGGTAGCTTCATAAGAGTTCGGTATGCGTCATTATACTGAACTCTTATCGTGTTTATTGCTTTCCGCGTGAACTTTGTCCACAAATGGGAATTCACAATTATTCATAACTGGCTATTAAAGATATCCAGATTGTAATTGTTAAAAAGACGGAGATATGTCTTTCCAGCCCTTTGCGGTCCGCATTATGAAGTAAGAAGCGATCTCTTAGCATGAGGAGGTACTATGCAAAGATGGTACTTAAGCTATTACCGGCTTGTCCTGCTGTGAAAAAGAGAAGGAATTAGATAATGGAGTTTGAGCGTGCACTCGCCGAATTGAAGCCCATAGAAAATTATCAAACACGCTACTTTACACCTGTGTTCAAAACTTTTCTGTGCGACAGCTTATTGTGTGCTGTATTAAATATCATACGTTTGTATTCGAGTCAACGTACGTGTATAGTATTGACACAGTGAGTGTATAGATTCTGTAGATAGTAAATTATTAAATGTTTTGAAAACATACTTGGCAGACCTTTCGTCACTAGCAGAGCTCGCTGCTATATTCTATCTAGTGTACGAATAGGTAAATAGATATTTTCAACCGCTTTCATAACAGAAGATTCTAAATTTCACTGTATTTTTTTATTAACGTTAATAGATCGATCTATGCTCCGTCAATCATAAATGATTTTTAAAATTTTTGACAGACCATATTTTAGAGGTGAACCTTTTTAAATTCTATTGAAATCAAAACAGATCTTTTATTGATTTTTAAGAAATCAACGACAATCTAAAGTTGGTATAATTATGTACATTTTTCAAAACATACTATCGGACGCGGCTGACGGACGCGACTGACAGCCGCGACTTAGCAATATCCACAGTCTTATAACATCCGGTGTGCCAGATCGCTTTCGGACGTCAGAACGCTCAAGGTCGTCCGAAGGTGACGTCCGCGACTTATGTCCGATAGTGTGCACGGCTCAGTGTACTTTAATAGTCTAGATACCTATCAGTCGCGGCTGTCAGTCGAGTCCGTAAGCCGCGTCCGATAGTATGTTTCCGGCTTTACAGTTGTGCCATTTTTGAGAAAAATAATTGTCATTAGGTTTTTTTTTTTCAATACAAAATCATTGATTAAGTATGATATCAAAGAGGTTCGTTGGTTTATAGCACCTAGCTAGATAAAGTTTGGTAAAGTGGGATACGAGTAGAATGAAGGCAGAGGCAAAACAAGCGGAGCGTTAATCATCCAGCAGCTAGATGGGTCGATATTTATTTTTTTCCGAGGGTCGATAATATTACGGCCATTCTCCAATTTAACACTTTACGCCTAACCGTAGCTTTTATTATTTTTTATTGTAAATAAATTTATATTAGGGATCATCGGACATACGGTCTCTGATTCCAAATATGCAAAGCTTGCCGTATGGCTGACAGAGCCAGAGTTATGTATAACATATTATTATAAATATTTTTAAATACACACTTAGATAATTACTAATAACATCCAGACACACAGCAAACACCTATGTTCATCACATAAATGCTTGCCCTGGGTGGGAATCGAACCCACGCCTCTTCGAGTCAGTAGTCAGGGTCACTAACCACTGAGACGCCGAGGCAGTTATTGCTTTGAATTAAGGGTAATTTTCCGATAAGCAAGTGTTTGTGTCCTGGGCTTGCATTATACGTAAATTAAATTAAAAAAAATTGTCTGTGTGTTATCAAGGAAAACTATAAGAGGGTAGGTACTATAATCAACAAAGAATCGCCGAATCGGTGAATGACCGATTAACAAAATCGCGGGTCTAATCAACGTTGAAATTTCAGGATCCCGTATGAAATTTGAGCGGGATTTTTAACATTGACCTAAAAATTTGTATCTCGCAAAATGAAAATTGCACAAATTTATTATTAAACTGACTAACCGTCTGAATCAGCAACAAACATTCAATATCTAAACACAAAGTTGACAGGAAGTTGAAAGAAAGCCGCAGAATTTAGTGAAAGCAAAAAAAAAAAGTTTTCTCGGCAGAATCCCGGGACAGGATCCTGCTAGACTGGATTTAGTAAATCCTGCTAATATACCGCATATAACAGAACGCAGCTAGGATTACTTTCCTAAGTGGCGCTCATAGCGTAGTTTGACTAGCGATCATCGAAGTTACATTACAGTGTGACATAAAAGACTTGAAAATAAATGAGGTCGCCACTATCGCTTAGTTTGCATATTTTTCATGTTTGTTTGCATAATGATACTGTTTTCCTGTTCAATATCCACAAAATAACGTAAAACGAGAAAAATGCTATGATGTTAACAATAAATTGGCAGCTCAGATTGTGGTTCTAGCAAAAGTGATAGTTCCCGAATAATTCATTTCATCTTTTGTGTCGCACTATAAGCAACGTTCAGCACGGTCGGACTTCAGATGGGTGACCGCAGGTGGTATTTGCAACTGAGCGCTACCGTGGCTCGGATGACACGTTAGATTGTAGGTCCCGGTTGTTTAACCGTTTAGCCATGTCAGAGGCTTTCAGTCGGCTTAAAAACTCTGACACCAGGGCTAGCCACCCGGCCTATACGAACTTACTTATTCCATAGGTCAAACCTACATAATACGAGTATATCAAATAATATTTTAAACGAGATCAACTCTGCTTTTTTTGATAAAAACGCTACAGTCACCCGCCTGTACACCCGCCGCGTGATCCGCTTACCACAACAAGAGCCCTAACTCTTAAAAGAAAGTCTGTTAGTATAATATTTACATTAAAACCCGAACTGTATATATTTCGTCTCGAGTTGAATTGGTGAAATGTAAACGCCATTTCATTTTGTCTTTGAACATGTCATCCATCAGCACGTGGTCCATTGCTTTCCTTGTGATAATTGTTTTACACGTTCAAGACAGCCATTGCAATCTAGGAGATGATATCGCGAAATTTTTCAAAAAAGTCCCGGGCGATGTGAAAGTAAGTTAAAATTTAATGTTTAATACTTAGTGGTGAAAGTTTTTTTTGTTCGTTGTTGTTGTCGTCGGTTGTTTCAGCCATAGGAAGTCCACTACTGGACATAGGCCTCCCCTATATGACCATGTATTGAGGTTATCCGTCCACCACTTTGTGGGTGGAACTCCAATGCTGTGTTTGCCAGTAGGTACGTGCCGTTTTTTTGGTTACAGTAACCTAATGTTGGAACCAGTAGAGGTGTTTTGTACTTTAACAGCCTTTTTAATAGTCCACTGCAGGACGTAGGCCTACCTAAGAAGGGTGATTGAGCCATATCCACCACGCTGGCCCAGTGCGGGTTGGTGGATTCACATACGCCATCGAATTTCTTCTACGGACGTATGCAGGTTGCCTCACGATGTTTTCCGTCACCGAAAGGCCAGTGGTGTGAAATCCCGTACATAATTTCCAAACAACTCATTGGTACGGGACTGGGATTTGAATTCACGACCTCACTATTGTAAGGCGGGTGTCACTATCTCTAGACCACCACGGCCCTCTAGACCACCACGGCAGCACAGTAGAGGTGTATCCGGGTCATATGAGACTATAACTATTTCGGTGACCTGCTTCTATACCTGATAGTTGACACTGGGATCTTCTGTGAAGGCTGAACAGCTGAAAAAATACTTATATCCCCAAATCTAGACTCTTTACCAGACCAGAGGCCCTCTTTTCTCTGCTGTCATGATATGTAGGCAATACCAATACCGCATTCTTTCTGTTAACTGGGCTTACAAAATCGTAAAGTAATTATATAAAAATCGTAGTTTGTTTATATCCTACTCCATTGCGTTTTTAACGTTTTACGTAAATTAACGGCAAAAATTACTATTACGAATTTTTCAATTTTTTCTGTCCAAAAACTGACCGTCTGTCTGTTGTTTCACTTCAACAATCGCTAAGACCCTTAAACTCTGGTCACCTAAATGCTACATCGAATTTTCGCCGGGTTCAGTTCCTTGAAGATTAAATTTTCGTTTACTAAACACTTAATCAAACACTTAATTAACACTTAACACTTAATTTTCAAACGGTTTGAAAATTCGTAATAGCTCAATAAGTTTTCATTTAGAATTTAACACTACCGTGACTCGGATGACATGTTTAGTGTAAAACCTGATTGATTTGAACTGCGTACCCACATCAGAGGCTTTCAGACGGTTAATCAAGCTAGGTAAATAATAAAGCTATATATGGGTCATTCTTTGGGACAGGGTTTTCAAGCGGCTTTACTTAAAAATAATATAAATCATAAAGTCAGCGAGCCAGTTTTTTTTTCGAGCAAAGCTTAAAACCTCTCTGAACTGGGACACTGATTATTATTCAATTATCTTTATAAATAAATATGATAAAAAAATGAAATACCCCCATTCTTTGATTTTCGTGGAGTGTCCCAATCCCCGATCTGATCACTTAGTCAATTATATATTTTAAACTATACGCTACATGGTTACAAAAAAAATACCACTAAGCCCTAAGAAGTTTAAAATGCTATAAAAAATTAAACCATAGTTCTGAAAGAACTACATTGCCTACAAAAAAATTAAATGTAACTGTCCCGAGGTAGTTACTGATTTGCGTGGATTTTTATAATTGCACTAGCATTTCTCTAAATTTGCGGCCTGATGTTGCATGATCCTAATTCAAGTTACAACTAGTCGCGCTCCGACTGCCGGGTAGAGTACTTAAGTGATGGTGCGTCGAGTTTTAAAAAAATAGAGGTAAGAACCTTGTTGCGTGGGTTTGGTTTCTCAAAACTTTGATTTGCGTGGTACAATTATCTCCGATGTCTGTGAATTTATTTATTTAGTAAAATATTGTAGCGAATAAATATGAAGTTACGTAACTTATATTCAAAACACAGTTTATTTGTTTAAAAAGTTTTTATGTAAATAAATCCTTTAGGATTTATTTTGATTTTCGTGGTCGTGATCTGCGTGGTTTACGTGGTAGTTTTGACCCACGCAAATCAATTTTTGCCCATCCATCCATCCATCCATCAGCCAAAGGACGTCTACTGCTGGACATAGGCCTCCCCGATGGATCTCCAATAAGACCGGTTGGAAGCGGCTTGCATCCAGCGCGATCCTGCGGTCTTAATGAGGTCATCCGTCCACTTTGTGGGTGGACTACGCTGCGCTTGCCGGTACGTGGTCTCCACTCGAGAACTTTTGGACTCCACCGGTCATCAGTCCTCCGCGCTATGTGCCCTGCCCATTGCCATTTCAACTTGCTGATCCGTTGGGCTATGTCGGTAACTTTGGTTCTTCTACGGATCTCCTCATTCCTGATTCGATTCCGCAGAGAGACTTTGAGCATAGCTCTCTCCATAGCTCGTTGGGCTACTTGGAGCTTACTAATAAGGCCCTTAGTGACAGACCACGTGTCTGTGCCATAAGTCATCACTGGCAACACACACTGGTCGAAAACTTTCGACTTGAGGCACTGAGATATGTCGGACGAGAAGACGTTACTCAATTTTCCAAACGCTGCCCATCCGAGTTAGATTCGGCGATTGGCTTCTTTGTTGAAGTCGGACCTAGCTAACTGGACTACTTATCCTAGGTAGACGTACGAGTCAACGACTTCAAGAACCGAGTTTCCAACAGAAATCGGGGTGAGTAAAACATGGGAATTACACATGACTTTCGTCTTGTCCATGTTTATCTTAAGACCCACCTGTTGAGAAACCCGATTGAGGCCTTCGAGCATCGTGCTGAGCTCTTCCATCGATTTTGCCATGACTACTATATCGTCGGCAAACCGAAGGTGAGTGAGGTATTCGCCATTGATATCGATGCCGAATCCTTTCCATTCCAGGAGCTTGAAGGCGTTCTCCAAAGTAGTCGTAAACAGTTTTGGAAAAATTACGTCTCCCTGTCTTACGCCTATTTTTAAAGGGATCGCCTTGGAGCTCTCTTCCTGTACTCGGACCGACATAGTGGCGTTATTATACAACCACTTCAACACTTCGATGTACCGATAGTCAATACGGCATCGTTGGAGAGACTCGTGCACAGTCCATGTCTTGACCGAATCAAAGGCTTTTTCATAGTCCACAAATGCTAAGCAATGTGGCAGATTATACTCTTCGGTCTTCTGTATAACCTGCCGCAGCGTATGAATGTGGTTCATGGTGCGAAAGCCTTTTCGGATATCGGCTTGTTCGCAAGGCTGAAAGTCATCAAGCCTGCGCTCGAGACGGTTCATAATGACCCTTGAAAACAGCTTATAAACATGGCTCAGAAGTGAGATGGGTCTGTATTTCTTCAATACGGTGTTGTCACCTTTCTTGAAAAAAAAACAACACCACCACGCTTCTTTTCCATGCTTCTGGCGTAATGCCCTCGAGGACGACGGTGTTAAAAAGCTTCTGGAGGACTTTTAGTACCGGTGTTCCACCCGCTCTCAGCAGCTCTGATGTGATACCGTCATCACCCGGCGCCTTGTTGTTCTTAAGCTGATTCAGGGCCATTCTAATCTCGTACAGGCTGATGTCCGGGATGTCTTGCTAAATTGTCCCACTTTCAGCTCATCATCGCTTCTTTTGCCCAACTTTGCGTTGAAATCCCCCATAACAACAGTAAAGTGGGTCTTAGATGTATGTATGGCCTGAATTACGTCTTCATACATAGTCTCCACTTCGTCATCTGGGTGTGACGAGGTCGGTGCGTATACCACAATGACCTTCAGCGAACACCTCTTGGAAATTCTGAGTATTGGATATACAACCCTGCTCGACACACTTTAGATGGTGATAACATTGTTAGCGAGGGACTTGTGAACGAGAAAACCGACACCACTTTGGGACCACTGGTCACCTTCCCGGTAGTAAATCAGGTTGCCGGATTTCAGAGTTATCGTGTCCTCCGCCTCTCTACGGACTTCTCTCTACGGGCTATTTCGAGTCATTTTGGGCCCGCAATTTTTTTAACGTCGTCTTCCCATCTTGTGTAGGATCTTCCTTTGTAGCGCTTACCTGGTGGTCTATACCAAGTCGTAACAGTTTTGGTCCATCTGCGATCTACCAGGCACGCTACATGCCCGGCCCATTTTCATTTTAATTTTTAAGCGTGGGATAGAGCATCTATTGCTTTGGTCTTGGATGTTATTTTCAAATGTCTTATCTTTTGTATTTTTTTTATGTTTAACATGCTGCGCTCCATTCCTCTTTGGCAAGTAGTTAATTTATTTTTAACTTTGTTGGTAAACTTCCATGTTTAACATGCATATGTGAGACAAGAGATAATACACGAGTCCATGACTTATTTTTGAGCTTTATAGGCATATCGCTTTTAAATATTTCTTTATACCTTCAATAACTGTTCCATGTTCTATTGACTTTTCTCTCTATTTCCAGCTCATTATTATTTCTGTTGAATCCGACTTGTTTTCCCAAATAAATGTATTGCTCTACGTATTCAGGTATATGATTTCCAACAATTATGCTTGACTTGGTGTGATTTGACATAACCTTTGTCTTCGAAATATTCATTTGTAGGCCTACTTTCATGCTAGCATCATGTTTCAATCATATAATGTAGTTAGTTACTTGACTCTGATAGCAACACTAAATCATGAGCAAATCTTAAGTGATTGAAATATTTTCCTTGAATATACAATCCTTGTTTTTTCCAGTCTAATAGATTCTAATATAGACAGAAAAATTCTCGAAGAGAGCGGGTCACGTTGTCTTACACCTCTACCAATAGGGAAACTTGGGCCAATGGTTTCGAGCTTAACTCTACTGGTGCTCTTTCTGTATATTTGTTTTAATACATAGATATGTACTGAATTTCCACATTTTGAGCTTCCAGAGTTTCCCATATGCTTTGGTGTGAAAATGCATCAAACAGGTTGTTGTTGTTCCAACGTAGGTCTAACTCGTACTGTTACAAACCATAAATTAATTGCTTCTCCAAAAGCATTAATAAAAGAATTTGATAAGCAGCTGATTCCCTACATGAATCACGTTTCAAATATAATATCACAGCACAGACACATCAAACAAATAAAATACAATCTGAAACAAGACGAATGCATAATCCATTGCAACTTTAGCGAGAATCACAATGCAAAATATTCAAGAGAAATCCAAGCCGTTCACTTTAGAGGTAGTAAAAATAGCTGACTCTGCACACTGTAGTTTCATACTACAAAAAAGATGGCAAAATGATAACGACTCCTTTTTGCACAGTAAGCAAATCACTGCGACATGATGCACTTGCAATATGGGAGCATCTTCAGCCTATCCCAAAATTTTTGGAAGATAAAGCGCCACAAGTTGATGCTCTTTACTTTGTATCCAATTATCTTTCTGTACAATACAGAGATGAAACTTTGATTATCTAGCTTATACGTCAGAATAACATATAGGCTATAATTTATAAAGATATTGCGGGAAACGAAGTTCGCCGGGTCAGCTAGTAATAAATAATGTTGGACTGATTCTACTAAAAACGGTGTCTGCCTTAGTAACCTACCTATATTTTTGTTATTTTTTTAAATCTTTTTTTAATTTGTGTATTTTTGTAATTTCTTTGACAAATAATAAATAATGTTGGTCTGATACTACTAAAAACGTTTTCTGCCTTAGTGATTTACCAATTTTTTACTTTATCATAACATAATAACTTTTTTTCAATATGAAGGAACAGTAAGTAACTCATCTGAGAAAGTCAAATTAAAATTATCATTTTCGTGGGGTGTTTTATGATTTGCGTGGCCTCCATCTTTTTAACCCCGATTATCTCTGTAAGTATTTGGCTCTTTGAGGTGCCTCTTCTATAAAACATATTAATTTTACATATCTTTTTAGATTCTGGCAAGAAATTGAAAAAAAAATTGAATTTGAAAATTGCCACGAAAATCACCAAAGAACGACTTACTCGAAGAATCACCCATATATTTTTTAAAGCTAGAATTTTACAATAGCACTTAATTTTTTATTCAACGTTTGTTTTAGGATGCATTTGATAAAGCATGGAGCGCAATAATAAAACCATTCGCAACAAGAAGTCTAGGACAGAGTGAAAGTAAGCATGTTTTTTTTAAATTTAAAGTCTCGTAAAAGAGGTTGCATACTTTTTGCAAGTGGGCAGAAGGCAGAAGGATACAATTGATGTGTTTGAGATAAACATTATCTTTGGGGTTTTCTAATCGATCTTTATAGTCGATAAAATTTCAATTAAATCGACTTGATTATGATTATTCTTCTATTTGAACACGTGCATCGTTGTCCGCTTTGTCAAATCCAGAAGCTAATTATCTGTACTCGTGTATAAATGTGTTTTAGTCATACATGTCCGCATTAGTTATCTAAGGAAATTCCCACAATTTAATCAATTAAACACTATTGCTCATCAGTAGATCAATTTGTCATTTAAATGAAATTGTTAAATCGGGGTTTTTTTCATTTTTCAGGTTCGATGATATCAGGTAAATATATACTAAAGATATTGTAGATAGAGTACTAATAAAGATATGGTAGATAGTATGTTTCAATATAACTTTTACTATGTTACGAACCAAGCAACGCACAAAGACACTGGCAAACTATACAATGTGTATCTACCGGTGTCGGAGCCTTAAGCGGTGATATCTATGACAAATTTTGAATAATTTTTACTACGGGACCAACTCTGAAAACGTAAAAAAAAACTGCTGTTCCGTACGATTTTTTAAAGACTTTCGACAAAAAGTATGGAAAAGCTTTTTTTTGCGCTTTCACAGTTGACATCTATGGCAAATTTTGAACAACTTTTACTGTGGAGTAAAAGTTGTTCAAAATTTGCCATAGATGTCACCGCTTAAGGCTCCGACACATCGTATATTTTGACTAAAATATAGGCCATAAAGTTTGTGAACTTAGGGCGTGTCTGGGCGGGTAGAGTTAAAATCTCAGCTCTATGTACAATTTTGCTCTTCTTCGTTGGTACCTAGGACATCGTTTATAAAGTACATACCTCCCCTGTTTTTGTTACGAAATAATAGATTATTATTAATAGATTATGTACCAAGAGAGACGAAAGACATGACTTGGTTAATCATGTCTTACTGATGGGTGACATAAGGTGACGGATGCCGGGTGACATCAGGGTCCACCCTGAGTGGCGAGGAGTCTACTGTTAACTCCCGAGCGTAGCGATGGTCGACAATGAAACCTTGGCCAGCTCGATTATCATAGCCTAGCAAGGGAAATTTAACGAGGTTTTAAAAAACTGTAAATAGGTTTTATTTGATTTTACAAAATAAAACCTCTTTACGATGTCTTTATATGTTCTTAGTTAAAAAATTTCATACGAAGTAGACGTTCCAAATGTTAATCACTTTACTGCCTAGGGAGTTTCATACAACCAACCATACCTGCCATAGCCCTCGAGATTGTGTTAAGATAATAATGACTTGTTTAACGTTGAGATTGTACGACATAAGTAATGAGTCATTTTCGAGCAGGTGGTATGAAAAAATATTTTTCTTTACTTTTTTCTTTTTTACATAAGCGGTATACTATTTTTTGGGGGTGTTAAGTTTTAAGTGGTTTTTTTGATTAGGGCATTAAAAGGTAGAATTTACTTATACTAGCGACCATAAATACTATGTAACATGCAATAAAGCTATTTTAAAATTTAAACTGAATCAGTTACAACGGAGTGCGAGCCAACGAGAAGGTACCCGCGCCTTTTGAAAACGACCCAAAGGACATCTCCTGACATCACGCACAGCACAAAACCTGTTACACCTTGACAAAATCTATGAACATATAAGTATTATTATTAGGTATCTTATCTTTTATTGTTAGAAAATTCATGGTAAACAATATAGATCTTTGAATTAATAAGTCAATTTCATTTATTTAATTAGCAACACACTGCAAATTCGTTAGCAATACCTGCTTTAGCATGTAGTTACGCTTGTCATAATATGTAATGACCAAACTCGGAGCAAATAAAAAAATCAAGAGAGAAAGTTGTGAACAAACAAGTGAAGCCAACCAAAACTACGCCTCGCCGTGTACAGACAATTACACACACATCCAGGTAACTATGAAACTACGCCTTGGCTTGGCAGTCAAACTATGGCGGCGCAACAGCAACGCACTCACAAATGTATAAAAAACCGGCTTCACTTGACTTTTCAACGACGATCCCTCTGGATTTTTTTATTAGTGACCAAATTTATCTATGGGACTAAACCTTAGAGAATTTAGCTCCCTGGACTAAACACAATAGTAAAAAAATCTGTTACAACGTACAAAAAAATCGTTAACCTTTTAAAAATGGGGATAGAAAAGCTGATATTTTCTACGCGATTTTGGAGTTGGCTCCATGATAAAAGATGATCAATAATCACAGCAATGAGCACTACATCTTAGAGTGTTGCTGTTCCGCAGTTCATATTCATATTAATTTATTTGCCACTAAGTGTTACATAGGTCTTATATTAAAAATTGCACTTACAAACTTAGTCGCCCTCTCCGGGCATTGAAAATGTTTTATAAAATGCTTCTGTAGTGCATCTGAAATGTTTGCTGAGGCACGAAAGGATGACTTTCATGCGATTATTCGCAAGAAAGTCGCGTCCCTACGATATAGAGTGCGAGGCAGTCGCAATGGTATTCTTCAAATGATTGCTGATCGATTGGATTGCCCCATGCATAATAAGTGGATGTTAATTGTTATGGGCACTAAATTATAAATCTTGTAATTAATAAATATTGTAATTAATGTTTAAAATGAATTACTCAATTGTATTTAATTTATTACGATTTATGGATAATTATTGTCTGAATTAAAATGATAAATAAAAAATGATAAATAAATTGAAAATGTTTTATGGCGATATGGCGCTTCTTATCAATAAGATACTTAGTTACCTCGTACTGTTTTACCTATTTATTTCTACAGGTAAGTGTCTGCATTAGAATTTGTGCAAAAAAGAAGGGTCGTAGGTGAGGTCGCCCGTGTGCCATTTTACTAATTTTGTGACGTTGACAACACTGCTCTGCCATTGCTAGTACAACTAAAAGTGTTTGCTACTTGGTAAACACCAATTTGATTTTCATCAGTAGACTCGCGTCTATACCAAATAGTCGGTACCTTGGCTGCTGATTAAAATCTTAATGTTAGTTCACCGTAACACCACGACGGTTCTCTTTTTGCACAAACTCTAACAATTATTAGTATTACAACATGGACAAATCATAATACTACTACTTAAACTACTAATAGATATAGAACTATTATTATATAATTATAAACGTGAATATACTTCGTTATGGTAGAATCACCGTAGACCGCACATCAGGCAGTGTGTAGTCAAACGCGAACCTATTCGAAATAAAGAAAAAAATACTAACTTAGTCTAGAAATAATCGAAGTCTAGACTACTAGAAGTACTGCACTGTACCAGCCTTTTTTTTTAATAGTCCACTGCAGGACGTAGGCCTACCCACGAAGGGTGATTGGGCCATATCCACCACGCTGGCCCAGAGCGGGTTGGTGGATTCACATACGCCATCGAATTTCTTCTACGGACGTATGCAGGTTGCCTCACGATGTTTTCCTTCACCGAAAAGCCAATAATGTGAAATTCCGTACATAATGTTCAAAGAAACTCATTGGTACGGGATCGGGATTTGAACCCACGACCTGACGATTGCAGGTCAGGTGTTACTACCACTAGACCACCACGGCTCATTGAGATGATCTTAATGACTTAAAAATACCATTGTTTCTATTCATTTCATTTAACATTGTATGAGAAACTAGGTAAATGCCGCGACTTCGTCTGCATGTTTTTTGTTTTTTGTGTGATACCATAGGAACATTTTTTATTTTTCCGGGCTAAGAATCTTTCATCATTTTTTTGAAAATTTCATGCCAAGCTATACTTTCCAAACTTTGACCTATAACCGTGTCAAAAATCAAGTCTCTACATTGCTGTGTTTCTGCGTGAAATAGTGACGAACAAACAAACCTTTGAATTTTTAATATTGGTAAGGATTCGACAGGTCCTGTATATCTATTGTATCTATACAGGGTTATTTCTAATCAATTAGCATCATTCTAGGGGCTAATTCTGAACATCAAAACTAACAATTTTTGTTCTACAGAATAAGCCCCTAGAAGGATGCTAATTGATTAGAAATAACCCTGTATACAGGGTCAATACCTACTCAGCAACTTATGTTTACTAAACTGGGTCTAGGACTGAAATATTTTTTTACATAATTTAAGAGTTGGTATCTTAGTAAAAGTTGATAATATATAATATAATAAGTGTAATGATGAACACAGTGATATTATAGAATACTTGCTTTTGCGTCGGCTTTGCCCGCGCAGCATTTTAATGTTAATGCTATCCCATGGGGATATTTTATTTTTCTGGGACAATATGCCTGTGTAATTTTCCGTCTTACAAACTACGAGTATGTACCTATATATGTTAAAAATCAAGTCAATCCATTGCTCCGTTGCTGCGTGAAAGAGGACCAAACCAGCAATCACACTTTCGAATTTATAATATTAGTACCTAAGGTTCTTCGCTGTCTAGTTTTATATCCTATGTATAAAATAATCTCGTGTAAAATGTGTATTTGTAATTTATAAGAAGTAAGCATTGTGTGCATGCCCCAAGCATTCATGCTCGCCATCGAAAGCTCCTTCTTGCGGCGGCATCATGTGTCGGGTCGTTCTCCTCCCTGAAATATGGTCGAGGAGAGCGATGGCTGGTACATTTGTCACACTCGTGACCGGGTGCTGCAGCAGCATGCGGGTCGCCGGTCTGCTCCTGGCATTCACGCAGTGCATTGACTAACTTAAGCTAACATTTCTAGTACTTACCTACTAACTTTCTTTGTAAAGTATAATCAAATAATTGTAAATTTTTACTAACAAAGGGCACAGACCCTGGAACCTGCGGTAAGTAAATTTTAATTAAAAAAAAATATAAAAAAAATAAGTATAATCTCAAATAACTTTGTTTCGGTTTTGCAGAGTTTTCTTCAGGTTTTCGAGACCCTTTTAACACAAATTTAAGTAAATGTAATCTATGTTAAAAAAACCTTGTTTTGGTGGCAATTCTTCTTCTTATACTTTTGATTTTAATGACGCGTAAACGGTGACGCACCAGTGATATTTTAACACCGTGCCCACTTAGCACAGTGTTAATACATACATACGTATAACGTACGTGAAATTTTACATACATTATGTTCGTTACAGTTTCAGTGAGACCATGTATTCGAATCTCAGTCCAGTAGTACCAATAAGTTCTTTGGAACATAATATGTACATACGAATTTTCACACCGTTCTGGCTTTGCGGTGAAGGAAAACATCGCGAGGCAACCTGCATACGTCCCTAGAAGAAATTCGAGCAAAATGAATCCTAACCGGTACTGGGCCAGCGTGGATAGGGCCCAACTTCTTTTTTTTTGTATGTTCGTCAGTCTTCTCCTCCAACACAAGTCGGAGACGTTAGCAACAAACACTATTACATCACCTTGTGATTGATGCAAATCTCTCTTAGTGAGTTGGCCTATGTTCAGCAGTGGACTTGTAAACAGACTGTTATGGTATGTTCCAGTTGAGCTTTCTCTCTTGATCAGCGGGATTGGGCTGGCTAATTCAAATAATACATCATATGAGTATGTCATGAACATGAATTGCGGCAGTTTTATGCACGCGTTCTGACTTTCGCCTTGGCTTTTCCTCCTGCTTGCGCCACAAGAATGAGCGGGACGAAAAGCGAAGCCGAACATCAAACGCGTACATAATACGGCCGCTGAACTGAAATGAATGTGAAACGTAGCAGCAGCTGATACATCCCTTCATATTTTATTAACTCTCAAAAAACGAGTCTATGATTGGTAACGTCAAAACTTGGGTTTTTTGATATTTTTGGCGGAAAGGCGAACAATCAGATTAGTAACATTTCGGCTGAGCAACACAAGCGGCGCAAATATGATAACCTCGGTAGTGGTTACATATTTGAGCCATTTAGAGTTGAGACTTTGGGTCCGTGGGGGCCGGGAGCTCATCTCGTTTTTAAAAGTCTTTCTGAGCGTCTGGTGGACGCGACGCGTGACCAAAATGCTGGTGTTTATTTGGCTCAACGTATAAGCATTGCCATTCAGCGTGGCAATACTGCCAGCATGCTGGGCACGCTGCCAACTGGCAGTGGGCTTGAGCACTTGGATTATCTTTAGACCTTCAAGGGTCTGTGGATGATCCAATTGCTTTCTATGTAGTAGTAGTGTAGTATTGTCATTATGAAATAAAAAAAAGTAACATTTTAAAGTTATTTAAGAGAAAGTTATTTATTCAGTTGAAATTTATTTTTAGAACGTCGAAGAAGAGCCATAACGTTGAGGTTGACTGAGACCGACTCAAACTCAGGAGTTACACCGGTCTACAGGAGGTTCAGAAGGGTGCCGGTACCACTACTCACTTCTTCTGAGTGGCAAAGTATACGCCAGTTAAGACTGATACGGCTTCCTCACGGGTCTTCACTAAGTAAGATTTACTTACCTAAATATATGATTGTGGTATAGGTAGTTAAGTATAAACCTACTTTATAGGTGTCCTGAAACCCAATACTTACCGGGGTTCAAGCCCTACCTATGTATGTGGGTGTTCACAGAGACAATAATTACTGTCTATAAATGTAATAAATGAAATGTCCTAGATGATGATTACTATCCAATACTAAGTAGTGATCTCAGTGTCGAGTGGGAGTTTTGCAATAAAATCGAATAACTTTTACGTCGCGTTGACTGAACACGTCGAGCACACACTCGAGTACGTTGATACATGCGCTTAAGTTAGCCAATCACAGACGTTGTCGTGCTTGTGTTCGATCAGTTTGACGCTCGTTACATTACTGTAAACTCATACTTAAACTTAACCAGCGCGGCGTCAACAGTTTCTGCGCGGAGTCTTCGTCGTCGTTGCGTCTGCGGAACAACCTCACGCGCACTCTAAAGGGGACAATCCTGACTCCCTTGGACCATAGGTATTTGTTTAGGCGGTATTTGTTTACTTAGCTATTCAGTTTTCTGTACACAATATGGCACTGTGCCATTTCCGTAGAAATCACATCAAACGTTAACGCGATCCAGCCGGTTTCGAACATAGTTAAAAACTCCCACTCGATTTCGACTATAAAATCACCGACACGCGTCAGCATAAGTACACCACCGCAGGGTGCTTTTTATATGGCGACGATATTTCTATTTTTTGTTACCCACTGCCCGGGTCTTATAGATTAGTTTTATTACGCTATCATCGACTCTCAACTTTGGCTCTTATATAGAGTCAAAAGCCCAATTAGCCTAAAAAAGCTTGCTGTTCTCTCTAAGGTGAGACGGTATTTCATACCTGAACAACTGTTTAGTCTTTATAAAGCGCAAGTCAGGTCTTGCATGGAATACTGCTCTCACCTTTGGGATGGCTCTGCCAAATACCAGTTGGAGGCTTTGGAGTCCATTGAAAGGCGAGCCAGGAGGCTGATAGGCAACAAAACCTTGACTGAGTCGAAGCTGCAAAGTCTCGAGCATCGACGTAGGGTGGCATGTCTGTCAGCCTACTATCGGATACACTTCGGTGAGTGCGCCCAGGAGTTGCACAATCTGGTCCCCTTTCTTCTATCGTACGGCTAGACAGACGCAACCAAAGCGCCACCCTTTTATGGTGGACATCCCACGCGTTAGAACCAAGCATTCCTCATACGAACTGCCAGAATGTGAAACGCTTTGCCTGAGTCTGTCTTTTCGTTAAAGTACAATGTAGATGTTTTAGTTTAGTTTTTTTATTTTAGGTAGGTTAATTTTAATAGTTTTAGTTTATAAAATGTTTTTTAGGTTTTGTCAAAACAAAATCCTTACATTTTTGTTGCAAAAAACTGGGACCAATCCTAAAATCGACAAAATATCAACAACTTAGAAAACCCAATCTTCTATTTTGGATTTCGTTTTTTTTGAGGCATTGTAAAAGATTGTTCACTCCTCCACATACTATACTGGGTTATTGGTAATCAATAGTAGGTAAGAGTCCTGCGTCCGCAAGCGGTTCAGCCCGCGGGGCGAAACGCCCAAGACTGTTTTTGAAGTTCCCCATTCGCCCCGCATTGTTTGGAGCGGGATTCACTTTTTTGTAAACATAAATATTTCAATTGAAGCAAACAACTGAACCATTCGATGTCTTTTTATTATTATTATTAGAATATACTTTTTAATTTTTTTCGGTAGACCTGGAACCTTTTCTTTGAAATCGTGGTACCAGGTCTGTAAGAAAAAAAAATTACCTTCTGACGCAGAAAAAAAAAATTGTCTACCTCGACCTAACGTCGCCAAAATATGTGTATAATTGTCATGGGGCTATTTACAAGTTTGTGGGATTGCTTGAGTCAAAGGCATTATACTGTACAACAACATTTGTTTTACAACTTTTCCCAAATCTCAACAAACTTCCCAAATTTTTAAAAGTGGAATTACATTTAGTTTAAATTATTTATTGTTTCACTTCACTAATATTTAACTTGTTTGCATATTCACAGTATTTCTTTGGAGGTCTAAGTCTCGCGGGTGATGCTCGTGCGCATTTTAGTCGGACATTTCTATAGAGTTAAATATATTTAGACCGGTCAAATTAATTATTATTATATACTACGGGACAAATCGCGCACTAAAATTACGAGATAAATAAATACCTCATCATCCCGACGTTTCGGCCGAGTTGCATCGACCGTGGTCACGGGTAGACTGACCCCGGTCGATGCAACTCGGCCGAAACGTCGGGATGAGGAGGTATTTATTTATCTCGTAATTTTAGTGCGCGATTAGTCCCGTAGTATATAAAAATAATGTGTTCAAATCGCAAAAGTTTAAAAACGGTCAAATTAATTCTTTAAAATAAATATGAATTTTCATAAGTCGTAGAACAAAAGATTTTTTTTTAATTTTTGTTTTATTTGATGTACAAAATATGTCTTTAAAAGGATGCTAATTGATTACCAGTACCAGTTGATTACCTGTATACGTAACCTGATTCAGATAACTATAGACGGAAATAATATGGTTTGCTTGAGAACTTCTCGTATCTCCCGCCGGTCAAAAGCTGCCATAACAACCAACTACACACAACAACGTACCTACTAAACTTGTAGTCTGCTTCAAATAATAATATTTTAATATTGCCTTGTTTTACAATTTCAGACGACGTCAAATCTCAAACAGTTTTGTCCAGCTCATCGGGCCACAACTTTCTAAAACCGCAATGATACCCAATTCCATATCATATGTAACGCCATCTGTATTTTATAGAATAACGAAATCTATCTAGCCTTTGTACTATAATGTCTTTAGTGCAAGTATAAAATAAGATCTGCAACAGGATCAGGGGCCTTATTGTGTAAGTATTCTGACGTTCAGCTTCACTTTTTCTCCCGCTCGCTCTTGTGGCGTAAGGAACTGGCGCGAGCAGGAGAAAAAGCAAAGCCTAAGGTCAAAGCATAATAAGGCCCCTGCTCTTGAAGCGGGCTTATATTGGTCCACCTTAGTTTTAGTCTCGTTTTTCCTCCCCGTGAGTGAGCAAGATGAAAGGTAGATATTAAATATATGGCTTCAATTTTTATACCGTGTTTTATTATTAAAAGAAAGTAGTCGAATATTAATTCTCGTATTGTGCAACATTTGATTAAAGGTACAATAAAAGCAGACTTGATCTTAATTTTTTTAATGTTCTATAGACACTTAACCTGATAACCGTAGGTAGAAAAGGCATAATTACTGCGTAAAAAACATTATACTTAGTCTGTTAGTATATTATCAATTGATCATTAATTATTGTTCACAAAAAATGACAAAACCGCCTTCCATCGTGAACAAAATTCGAACATTTCGCTAGAATTGTTTAAATTTTTGTTGATATTTCAAAAACGGTTCAAACGATTTCTGTAAAATTTAAATGAGACTACGTCAGGAGTAAATATACCCTTTCGAGCTAAAAAACACAAAGAAAACACATACAAACGAACAAAGTACATCCTCCTTTTTGGAAGTCGGTAAAAAATTATTGGAAACGTATTTATTCTTTTATCAATCAAACATAAAATGACAAAGATAAACCTTGTCAAAGTCGAAAAGTGGGGCTCGTGACGTCACTTATACGAGAAAGTCGCTTTACTTTTCACATAGATGTTATTATAAGTAGTTTATACAAGTTAGTTACGCTGTCACGCAGAACTTGAACGGGCTCAATGCTTGTATAATATTGACAAAAGAAAAAATACGTGTTTAATAATTAGGTATTTATTAGAGTTCCGTACCTCAAAAGGAAGAAACGAAACCCTTATAGGATCACTTTGTTGTCCGTCTGTCCGTCTGAGTGTATGTCAAGACTATTTGTCTCGGGACCGCGTAATGATATCAAATTGAAATTTAAACTGTATACGTATATCTATGATATCTTGCAGTTGTGTAAAAGGAAAACTTCTCAGTTATCGTTTAAAAAAGTTAGAGCCGTTTGTCGTAAAAAACCGCATATTTCGCACTCACAAAAATCAAAACCTACAGGGTACTTCCCGTTGACATAGAACTATGAAATTTGGCGAGAAGCATTGTCTCAGAGTACACATATAGGAATAAATCTGAAAATTGTACATTTTTATTTAAATTACAAAAAAAGGGTCTCAGAATTCACAAAATATGGATTAAAAATTCAAAGTGAGTAAATCGTATCATGTAAGGTATCATATAAAAGAACTTCATTAGCACATGCTGAAACAGGTTTTTAATTATTTTTAGTTGTGTTTGTAACAACGTGTTTGTATGGAACCCTCGATGTGCGAACCTGACTCGCACTTGTCCGGTTTTTAATTTATCGAACGGACTAATTTATTTTTTAGTCATCCAGCCTAGTACAGTCAGCGATCATCGAAGTTAAGCAACGTTCCGTACGGTCACTCTTTGGATGGGTGACCGCGGATAGCATTTCCAACTTAGCAATACTATTTACGTCATAACAGCATACACATGTTAGCAGTTCTCGTTACGCAACTGCATTTTTTATTTGTTATCACCATTTTATTGTTTTACAAAGTATGTTAGGTATGTATTTCAAATGGCAGAAATATAGATTATTTTCTTTTCATTTCCTATATATACCCAACATATAAAAATACTTCGTCCACAATATTACTTTTGCAACCAATATTTTGTATTCATTTTTTAGTTTGGGAATTGTGTGATATCGGAATCCAAAGTCGTACTATACTGGAGAAACGCACTCTACTAGAGTGCGTTTCACGAAAGAAGTCTCGCGGCAAGAAATGATTTTGAAACTAATTTTGATTGATCGGTCAGGCGATTGTGACGATGCGTCTGCGTGTTTGTTGTCGTGAAATCGACTCCGCGACTTCCATGGTGAAATGAACGAAGTTAATTTCACGAAAAAACTCCCACGGCAAGACGTGAAACTTATTTGAACACATCGGCCATCCGATTGTGGTGCCGCGTCTGCGCGACTTCTTTCGTGAAACGAACTTTACTTAAGCTCTAACTTGTAAAAGTAGATTTTTATATAAATAAGTGTTATTTCAGTAGAATTTTCTCTATTTATTTTGAAAACCATTTGGGAAATGACGTCTAAAAACGCGTTGTCGATATTATTGGTGATAATTGTAATACACGTCCAGGAGAGCTATTGTTCATGGGAGGATTTTAAGCAGTTCTTTAAAGACGTCCCGACGAAAGTGAAAGTAAGTTAGAAATTACTTTCCACACTATTTAGGGTTCCGTACCTAAAAGGTAAAAATGGGACCCTATTACTAAAGTCCGCTGTACGTCTGTTGGTCTGTCTATCCGTCTGTCTGTCTGACTGTTTGTCCGTCTATCTGCCCGTCAGTCTGTCCACCTGTCTGTCTATCCGTCCGTCTCTCTGTCTTTCTGTCTGTCTATCCATCTGTCTGTCCTTCTGTCTGTACGTATGTCTGTCACCAGGTTGTATCTCATGAACCGTAATACTTAGAACGTTGACATTTTCACTGATGGCGTCTTTTTGTTGCCGCTATAACAACAAGTGCCAAAAATAGAAAAAAAAATTAAGGAGGCTCCCATACAACAAACCTGGATTTTTAGACGTTTTTCGCTCGGTATTAATAACGGTGACAGGCAGATTCTTGTAGTATTCACAAAATAATTAGTTAAATATGCACTTTAAAAATAAATTAAAATAAAATAAATATAGAAGGAATCCCATACAAGGATTTTTTGAATTTTGAATTTTGGATAAAAACTTTCTTTTTGTGATAAACATTTAAAAAATTGACACGTTCGCAGGATTTGAACCTGCATCTGTGGGATTCCGGCCCAGATGCTTTGTCCAAATTAAGCTAAAACGATATCTGCGAAAACGTCGAATTAGTGAAAGTGTTTTATCATTTTTACCAACTTCTTCATTGTTGGAAGCGCCATCTGTGAGAACTAGGGTGTGAAACACGATAAAAATTATTTTAATTTTGGATAACGTGATTTTTTGCTCGATATATTTGGTACATAAATTCCAAAGAAATTCGATGATGTAGGTATGTCAACCACGAAACCTCACAAGACAATGGTGTTGGAAAGGGTCAATGACAAGTTAAAGTTAATCTTAAAAATCTGGTTCTTGTAACCGTTCAATAAAAAATCATAAGAGGCCTTTAGAACCTAATCACATTCGGCATTTATTAGAAACTTACTTACTTTGTCTTTTTTTATTTTGTGTGCTCTGTAGGATGGATGGGACAAACTATGGAGTGAAATAGAAAAGCCATTTACAAGTAAAAAGACACAACGAGAGAGTAAGTTTTATTTTTCTTTAATCACTCACACGTACACATGCATTCACTAAAGCACGTGTAGGTTGTATATTTATATTTGCAATATTTTTTTAAGTCTGATAATAATAAGCATTGCCATTCAGCGTGGCAATACAGCCAGCATGCTGGGCTCCAACTGGCAGTGGGCTTGAGCCATCGACTTGACATTTATTCATTCCATATTGACGGCTTGAGCATTTGGATTATCTTGAGACATCCAAGGGTCTGTGGATGATCCGATTGCTTTTTATGTAGTAGTAGTGTAGGTAGTTTTAGCATATTTATTTTTTATTTGTATTTTGTTTTAGTTAATAAAGGTAAAAAAATATAATAAATAATTTGAACTGTAATATTTGTTTTTGTTTTTCTAGATTCGATGAGATCAGGTAATTATTTCTCTAGACGACATCCATATTATATGATATCATTATTTACTTATTTCTATCATTATGACTAACTTTTACAATGAACCAGCTCTGAAATCGCGAAGAATATATAAAAATCCAAAATGGCTAAATCGATGAAAAAAAAGAACTGAAAGGATAAACCTTACAAAAAAATCATCTGCTTTATAAAGAATAGCAAAGCAACTTTTTTATTCACGATTATCTTGGTAACCTACCTTAAACCAAACTAAACACTGGGTACAAAAATGAAGATTATTTTTTTTTTCAAAAATTACCGATGATTTGAACTTAAATTATCTATGTTTCATTTTTACAGATGTTCCTGTAGGCTTTCAAAATACTGCGCACATAAATCCAAGTAAATATATATTTTTTACTTATTACATATTATCCATCCATAAGCCATAAGCAGTCCACTGCTGGACATAGGCCTTCTCTAAGGATCTCCAATAAGACCGGTTGAAAGCGGCTTGCATCCAGCGTGATCCTACGGTCTTAATGAGGTCATCCGTCCACCAGGTGGACGTCCTACGCTGCGCTTGCCGGTACGTGGTCTCCACTTGAGAACTTTTCGACCCCATCGGTCATCAGACCTCCGCGCTTTGTATCCTGCCCATTGCCATTTCAACTTGCCGATCCGTTGGGCTATGTCAATAAGTTTGGTTATTCTACGGATCTCCTCATTTCTGATTCGATCTCGCAGAGAGCCTTCGATCATAGCCCTCTCCTTAGCTCGTTGGGCTACTTGGAGCTTACTAATAAGGCCCATAGTGAGAGATTACGTTTCTGTGCCATAAGTCATTACTGGCAACACACACTGGTCAAAAACTTTCGACTTGAGGCACTGAGGTATGTCGTACGAGAAGACGCTGCGCAATTTTCCGAACGCTGCTCAGCCGAGTTGGATTTGGCGATTGGCCTCGTTCTTGAAGTCGGACCTACCTAACTGGACTATTTGTCCTAGGTAGACGTACGAGTCAACGACTTCGAGAACCGAGTTCTCAACAAAAATTGGGGTTGGTACAACATAGGAATTACACATGACTTTCATCTTGTCCATGTTCATCTTAAGATCCACCTGTTGAGAAACCTGATTAAGGTCTTCGAGCATCGTTCTGAACTCTTCCATCGATTTTGCCATGACTACTATATCGTCGGCAAACCGAAGGTGAGTGAGGTATTCGCCATTGATATTGATGTCGAAACCTTTCCATTCATCCATTCCATTATTACATATATCTCAAAATGAATATTGAACCAACGTCTTTAGGTTGCAAGACAAGTCCTCCCACTAAGCTACCACAGCTGGTCATATCCTGTATCACGTAGTTCTTTGGAATTTATGTACTTGTACAAATTTCACACCTTTGAATTTACGGTGATGGAAAACAGTTCTAAAAATGAGTTGAAAATTACAGTAATAACAAAAATTATACAGCAGAATGCGCTTACTACAGTTTAGTTTCATGTTTTTAAAAGTCATGAACCGACTGATGAAATATTTTTTACTGTCGCGTACAGTAACTAATAATAATAATTAAAGTACATAAATTCAGCAAGGGCACATAGTGTGCAGCACAAATAACAGATGGCGCCGTAAAGATCTTGAATTGAGACCACACACCAGACAATCACAGCGTAAAATGTTCATCGACAAGGTGGACATATCTAGTCAAGAGCGCAGGAACACGTTGAGTACAAGCCCCTTCAAACGGAATATAGGTAGATGTCTTTGTCTAGCAGTAGATATATCCTAAGACTAATGATCGCTAAAAAAAAACATAATTCATATTTTTTCCATCCATCAGCGACAGAACGTCGAATTCTGGACATAGGCCTCCCCCTAGCTCTCCAATAGTGCCAATTGCAGTCCAAGAGCAAAGATAGTTTAGTTTAGCTCGCATAGCTAACTAATAACTTAGTTCTGCAACTCTCATAAGGCTGGTTGGTAGCGGCTTGCATCCAGCGGGATTCTGTGGTCTTAATAAGGTCAGGTCCACGTGTGGACGTCCTATACAAATACAAATTCTTTATTTATAACGCCAAGTTACACGTCAAATTGGTTTACAATTATCTGACCTGACTAGCCAGTGCCTCGGCGTTGCCAATAGATTCTTTTTACGGTTGCTCCTCAAGTTAAGCCTCGCGTATTTGCCTCGTTTTTCAAATATATTTAAATTCTTACGTGTGAACAGGGCAATCTGGAAAATAAGCTCGCACGGTAGAGGCAAAATGCGGAGCTCTCTGAAGAGCTCGACGCAAGAAACGTCGTCGCGTACGCCGAATATGGCACTAACGGCACGCTATTGCATTACAAAAATATACGTCCTTAATCCTCACTGATATTATTAATACAAAGGTATGTTGGCTGGTTTGTTACTCTTTCACGCAGAAATTTAAAAGTAAACCGAAGAAATAGAAAGCTCCTATGGGATAGCACAAAAATCAAAATATACGCAAGCGAAGCAATGGGCAAAAATTACTCGGTAATACCTAACATAAATTCCATTTCAGGATATAAAAGGAGAGCAATATCGTCGAAGTTCACCGAAAAAGAGCCAGCTTCAGGTGCTAGTCCGATCTACAGCGTTAACCATCAAGATTAGTAATTAAAAAAAAAAAATATATATTTGTGCCCTAATAGTAATTATACAGGGTTATTCCTAATTCCTAATCAATTAGTATCATTTCAGGGCTTATTCTGTATAAATCAAAACTTCCAACTTTTGTTCTGCGACTTTTGTGTCAAAACTCAGTTTTTTTTAGTTTTGACAAGAGTCGCAGAACAAAAGTTGGAAGTTTTTATGTACAGAATGTGCCCCTTAAAGGGAACGATATATATATTTATGGGAACCGAGCCATTTTCATAGCATGTTTTGAGTGAACTTGCTTGTTTTGTTTTATTTTATAGGTACGAGACAGATGCGGATCGAAGGTGGAATATAAAAGGACACATATTTTTTGTTCAAGAAATATGTATTAACATGTAGTTAAAATTATGGATTAGTAAATCAAAAGCCAGTGTGTGAATTAACTGAAAGGAATAAATATTTGTAAACCTTCACAAACTCAATTTTTTAGGACTAAGGAACTAAATAGGTTAAAAGAGATACTTACAAACTAACTATGTACATCAAAGCAATTTTGCAATGTTTTTATTTGTCCATCATGGGATTGTTAATTTTCCTACTTAGGTACGCAATACGCATCTACAAAATTGTTTTCTTGTGAAACTAAGTCTACAATTTTGTAAGTGTTAGTAAGCAAATAAATCCATTTTGTCGCTTTTGTTACATAGCTACTTACTACATATCTCAATAATATTTCTTGGCATTCAACGTAACAATGCTGCCAGCATGCTGGGCACGCTGCCAACAGGCAGTGGGCTTGAGGGTCTGTGGATGATTCAATTGCTTATTACGTAATAGTAGTGTACGTGCAAAATAAATATTTCGACTTTGACTTTGACTTTGTAGTTGTAGTTTAATAATGGCACCTTTGCCCGATAAAAATACACTTGGTCTACAATATAATTTTTGCAACCAATAAATATTTAATGTTTATTTTTTAGTATGAAAATTGTGTGATATCGGTATTCAAAATCGTATTATCGAAAGTACTAACTTGTAAAAGTAGATTTGTATATAAACAAGTGTTATTTGTGTAAAATTTTCTCTATTTATTTTGAAGTCCGCTAGGAAAATGACGTCCAAGAACGCCTTATCAATATTATTTGTGTTAATTCTAATATACGTCCAGGAGAGCTATTGTTCATGGGAGGATTTTAAGCAGTTTTTTAAAGACATCCCGGCGAAAGTGAAAGTAAGTTAGAAATTCATTTCCACACTTTTTAGGGTTCCACACCTAAAGGGTAAAACCGGGACCCTATTACTAGGATCGTGACCGAAAAGTCCGTCTGTCCATCAGTCTGTCCGTCTGCCTGTTCGTCTGTCTGTCCGTCTGTCTGTCTGTTACCAGGCTGTATCTCATGAACCGTAATAGCTAGAAAATTGAAATGTTCACTGATGGCGTATTTCTGTTGCCGCTATAAAAACCAAAAATAGAAAAAAATAAAATAAAGGGGGCTCCGATACAACAAACCTGAACTTTTAGACGTTTTTCGCTCGTTATTAATAACGGTGATAGGTATAGATGCTTAAAATATTCACTTTAAAAATAAATTAAAATATAAGAAATATTTAAGGGGGATTCGGCATCGTTGAAGAGACTCAAGCAAAGCACATGTTTCGACCAAAGCAAAGGCTTTCTCATAGTCCACAAACGCTAAGCAAAGTGGCAGGTTTCACTCCTCGGTCTTCTTAATAACCTGCCGCAGCGTATGTATGTGATGCCATGGTGCTAAAGCCTTTTCGGAAACCGGCTTGTTCGGAGGGCTGGAAGTCATCAAGCCTGCGTTCGAGTTGATTCGTAATGACCCTTGAAAACAACTTATGAACATGGCTCGACGCGAAGTTCTCCAGGCAAGCAAAGCGATTTGAGAGCTCTCAGGGTTTTGTATATGAGCATGAGTAAGTCGGAGCGTAAACTTCATCAGACGGGACCTTTCGAGTTTAACGTTAATATTCAATCTGCCTCGTACAATTCTGTGATCACTACCGGTTTTTATCCTGTGGATCACGGAGACATCGTTGAATATCCGTTTCTCGCAAGTCATGATGAAGTCTATCTCATTTCTCGTGAAACCGTCGGGGCTGAGCCAAGTCCATTTCTTGTGAGGTGGCTTCTGGAAGAATAAGTTCATCATGAAGAGTCCCTCTTTATCCAGAAAGTCTGCCAGCCTCTGGCCCCTGGAGTTTCGTTGCCCATATCCAAATTGCCTCACTCTCAACTCATCATCGCTTTTTTGCCCAACTTTGCGTTGAAGTCTTCCATAACAACCGTGAAGCAGGACTTAGACGTATGTATGGTCCGACTTACGTCCTCATACATCTACCTCCACTTCATCATCTGGGTGTGACGAGGTCGGTGCGTATACCTGAATGACCTGCCGGATTTCATGGTTATCGTGTCCTCGCGCTCTTTATGGACTTCAGACAACCCCATAATATCCTATCGCAACCTACTCAACTCTTCTTCCAGTTCCGCAATCTTCTCGTAAGTCCTCATGGTGCGCACGTTATATGTTGCCAGGGCCAGTTGTCGGGTGGGGTGGCAGCCGGATCTCTTCCGGAGCCGCCGGGGACTGAGGGCCTGGTCTTATGTATACTTATCATGAAGGGGGTTTTGCCCGTAATTGCCACACTGGGCAGGTGTGTTAGCAATCGCAGTGCGTAGCTCTCGCGACGGGGATGCTGCTGCCTATCCCTGCCCTGTTGCACTTAAGCTAAGCCGTTTTGGATGGATAGGTATACCGCCATCTGTCGGTTCCGTAGTGCCTCAGTCGGCTCTTACGAAACCTGGCACAAGAGGGGGGTGCTATTCTACTCTGCCCCACGGCAATCTCATCCCACAAACTTACTTACATTGCTTTTTTATTTTGTGTGTTCTATAGCATGGATGGAACAAGATATGGAGTGCAATAAAAAAGCCATTTACAAAAAAAAAGACACACCCACAGAGTAAGTAATATATTTTGTTCTTTAATCTCACACACACACACACACACACACACACACACACACACACACACACCCCCACACACACACACACACACACACACACACACACACACACACACACACACACACACACACACATACATTCACACACGCACGTGTAGCCTGTATCTTTATATATTTGCAATATTTTTTTATGTCTAATAAATAATTGTAAAATTTGTTATTATTTTTCCAGATTCGATGAGATCAGGTAATTATTTCACTAGACGACAGACATATTCTATCGTATCATTAGATACTATATCATTACTAGCTTTTGCCCACGGCTTCGCCCGCGTAATATTTTAAATTTTATGCTATACCATACCATAGGAACATATTATTTTTCTGCGATAAAAAATATCTTATGTCACTTTTCGTATTTCAAAGAGGAACAAACAAATAAACCTTCGGATTTATGATATTAATTAATAATTAAATTGAATTCGATGTAAAAAAAGAACTGCTCCTTACAAAAAACGAAAGAAAGAAAATTGCTGTTACACAGCCTATGTTAGGCTGTATAACAGCAATTTTTTTATTTACGATATCTGGATAAACCTACCTTAACCTAAACTGGGTACTAAAATTAAGTTTATTGTTCAAAAATTACCTACGATTTGAACCTAAATTATCTTTGTTCCTTCTTTTACAGATGTTCCTGTAGGTTTTCAAGATACTGCGTACGTCAATCCAAGTAAATATTTTCTTTCTTCTATGAATGTTGTTTAACCTTATATATTTATAAAATTTGATATTCTAACACATAGATACCTATATAATCTCTCTGATCTACGAATTACATAAACCTAAAAATTACTATCGAGCCCACGTCTTTAGCTTGCAAGACAAGTCCTCCCATTAAGCTACCACAGCTGATCCTATCCCGTATTACTTAGTTCTTTGGAATTAATGTACAAATTTCACACCATAAATAAATATTTTTTGGACATCTTACACATGGTTTCTGACCCCAATCTAAGCAAAGCTTGTGATATGGTTGCCAGAGACTGATATACTACCTACATATACTTATTTTTTAAAACATACTTATATTGATAGTAACTAAATTACACCAAGACACAGACCAAACACTTATGTTCATCACAAAATACTTGCCCTGGGTGGGGTCGAACCCACACCTCTTTGACTCAGAAGTTTAAAGTTTTAAGGCATTAAAAATGCTGGTTATAAGCCTCCCCCTAGCTCTCCAATAATGCCAGTTGCAGACCAAGAGCTAAGCTAAGTTAGTATAGCTGACGCAGTTTTCCATAGATCGTGCATAACTCGCAGTCTGCACATATCTATGGAAAACTGTTTCAGCGCGAGTTAACCCCGAAGTAACTTAGGTTTGCAACTCTCATAAGACCAGTCGGTAGCGGCTTGCATCCAGTGCGATCCTACGATCTTAATGAGGTCATCTGTTCACCTTGTGGGCAGACGTCCTATACTTCCTTAATTCTTACTAATATTATTAATCCATAAGTGTGTTTATAAATCTGTTGCTCCTGCACGCAGAAAAAAGAAAACTCGAAGAAATAGAAAGCTCCTATGGGGGCAAAGCCACAGGCAAAAATTACTCGGTAATAACATACATTTCATTTCAGGATATAAAAGGAAAGCAATATCGTCGAAGTTCACCGAAAAAGAGCCAGCTCCAGGTGCTAGTTCGATCTACAACGTTAACTAGCAAGAGTAATAAAAAAAATTGAAAATACATAAATGTGCTCTTATAATGATTATTATTATAACATTTAGTATCTTTATTCAATCGAGTTTACAGGCTACATTATAAGGCATCAATGGAGCCTAAGCCAACATTGAGAGGCCCCTTTTACAATTTTGAAATATAAAAACAGCAGTAAGTAGTTATAAAAAGGATAGCGTTAAATGACATATAAAAAGACTTGAAATATTGAAACTGGGCTATTGTCGTGAAATTTTAAATATTATGTAAAATTGGACTATGGACTTAGGTTCGGCACCCGCTATATATGCCCCATTTCAAAATTGCGTAGCGGGTGGTGACTTGCCATCCAATAAAGGCTACCGTAAGTTGGCATCGGAGGGGCAACATTAGCGTGGACGGCTTAGGGTGTCGAGAGGTGTGCTGCGCGTTCACTAAGAGCTACTAGCGGCGTTATGCTCTTTGACACTTCCACCCTGGAGCTTAGGTTCTTAGCTCTTGCGGTTTCCTCTCCAAACCAGCCAGTTAAGGCAAGAGAGGAGTCAGGGGTCTCATTTAGCCCCATGGACTCAGGGTTCGCGGTGTCGCCATTCACCGACGGCTCGCCACAAAGCCGCCCCTGCGTTTATCTTTATTAGTTTAGTATCTTTATCATTAACTAGACAAATAAATTTAGATCTAATTCAATACATATTTAGGATTAAGCAAGATATGTTTAAACGAAATCTGTAAATTATTTTTAAAAAATACGCCATTACTCCGTCAATTATTTGAACCGATCTTGATTATTCATTTTCGTGTGGTGGATCATAATTTAGAAGAATTTAATCAAAATCGGCTGAGTCATTTTTGAAAAGTCAACTACTTATAATGTATTGTGAAGGTTAGTATATCGATGATTCACTGTTGAAGACGATTATGGCATTTTGGCGAAAAATATTACTCTATTATGTTTATTATCCTTGTTTGTTTTTTTAATGTCGTTGTTTGTATGTAAAGAGTTACTGATTATATTATTTATCACAATTTTGTAAATCGCTATCTCTTTTTAATATTACATTATGGTTGAATACCGCTAAGGCGCCATTGAGACTCGAGCCGTAAGCTAGGGTTGTAAATTGTGTGTAATGAGGTTATAAGTTGATAGGTAACATTTTAAAGAATGTTTTTTTTATCTTTTTAGAGCAATTAAATAAAAGCTTTTTTTTAAAATTGTTTTTAATTTATTATAACTTAAAATTAAATTTTTGGGAAAAGTTATTGGTGAAGCGTGGTGAAAACTAACATCAAAAATATGGCTTCGACCATTTTAAATTAAAAGTTAAACGGGTATAAACATTCACTTTTACCCGGTCATAATGAATGCACTCACCCTTCATGTGTAGGCCTACGTATTGCAGTGGACTATTAAAACTGCTGGTACACATACTCGTAACACCGGCAAGTGCAATACAAAACTGATTGTGACCTACTATTGTGGCTAAAGCATTACACCATTGTAATTAATTTGTATACAATACGATACATTTATTTATGAGAACCGAGCCATATTCATAGAATGTTTTGAGTGAACTAGCTTGTTTTGTTTTATTAGGTACAAGACAGAGGCGGATAGAAGGTGAAATATACAAGGACATTATTTTTTCTTGCTTAAGAAATATGTATTAACATGTAGTTAAAATTATGGATAACTAATAAATCAAAAGCCAGTGTTTGAAATTGCTGGAAGAAACAAGAAACGTTTGTAAACTTTCACGATTTTTTTTTCTAGAATTTAGGAACTATTACTTATACTCATATATTTGGTAAACAATTTACAAGTCAAAAAAATAACAAAAATTATTAACGATTAAAAACAATCAATAAAACTGATTTCATTCATCACATTAAATAAATAAATTAATCAATAATTTTATCATCGAAGAATTCACTTAAATCGTAAAAGGAGTGCTCAATAAGCCAGCGCAGGAGGCGGAATTTGAAGCTGTTCAGCGTTGGTATTACTTAAAAGAGATCCACAGAAAACTTAAACTAATATCAAAGCAATTTTGCAATGCTTTTGTTTGTACATGGGATTGTTAAATTTGCTACTTAGGTACGTACCTACACAATTAATATTTTTTCTTACGTTAGCATGTTCAGCGTGGCAATACTGCCAGCACACTGGGCACGCTGCCAACTGGCAGTGGGCATGAGTATTTGGATTATCTTAATCTTCAAGGGTATGTAGATAATCCAATTGCTTTTTATGCAGTAATAGTGTATGTAGTTGTAGTTAATAAAGGCACTTTTGCCCGATAAAAAATGGCCTAACCGACTTCAACCGTGTACAGAACTCCTTTTTTGAAGTTGTTTAATAATAGAGAAAATTATTAAATTATATAAAATTATTACTTATGTTATATACAATTGATACTCAGGTAAATATTTTCAATTTTACGCAAGTAATCAAGAAAAGTGTATGCCCCTAAGAACCCCTCTCCTTAATTTGTTCTCATTATAATTCCCGTGAGATAGTTAAATATTTTGTTATGAACTATTGACATGTCAGGTTTAATTAATGAAATTAAATAGATTAAAATGTTTCTAGATTCTTTCATAGATCATTCATAGTTGAGCGTCCTATTGACTAGGCAGTCTTTTCAGTTAAATAAGTGAATAACACCTTGTGTTAAGATATTTGTGATATAGTAATATAACTGCTATTTTAAAAAGTAAAACCGAGAATCACTTTTATATTTCAAAACCTTTGTTTGTGGTTATAAGATAAATTAATTAATATGTACATCTATATTCAATCGATTCCAAAAAACAATCAAAATTTTATTCATATTTTTTGTTCGCTATTAAATCTCTATAACAGTGAAATAAACAAATTTAATGCAAATTGTAGTATTTAAATGTAGCATATTTATGTAGTATCTGTAAATACTATCTCTTAAATGTTTTTCATATTCATTGGTATAATTTACAGTAAATAACCAGCTAACATAATTATCTTCCAAGCTATGTTGAAATCTTAAACCAGATTTAAATAACAAAATACAATGCTATAGAAAATACAACCAGAACACGAAAACCTAACAAAAAATTTAAAAACTGATTTAAAAAAAAAATTTTAAGTCAAAATGTTTCATTATTATCTACAAACAAATATCACAAACAAAAATCGAATCCGAAAATTTAGAACAAAAGTGACAAAAATATCAAGTGCAATATAATAAAAATATAAAAATATCAAGTAAAATAATATTTGATTATGTATCTGTCTAAGACACTAAATAATCAAAGCTTTCTCATTCGGTATCTAGACAGATACCGAATTGGCTGAGCTAAATTGTCCTAAAATTTGGTTTATATTTGGTGCTCTCAGAAGAATGACAAGTAATAGAAACCATACTAGAATAACAAGAGATATACATATACCTACATCACTTTGTCCCTCCTTAAATATGAAATTTAAAAGGTGTTAGAAAAATATGCACATACGCCCGAACTTACGTAATTTCGAAGGGTTTCACAAACTAGCATTGAGCTATTTCCGCTGTCCAAATTCAAATAGGTAAAAAGTAGGCAGGTAAAATGATCAGAGATTTAAACCTTCTGCAGGAACTAGAGAGTTCAAATTTCCGATCACATCGCAAAAGACAAAGTGGAACAAAACTTTAACCATTTTGACATTCCAACTTCTGATTTTGACCTATACCGACAAACAAGCGTTTTTTTATCCCACTCACTCTCGCGTATGCTGTATAGCCAGATATGAATAAGACAGCTGTAACGTAGTTTATATTTGAGTAAAATTTAGTAAGGTTTCTATTACTTTTAATTCTTCTGAGATGGTGCCTATGCGTACAAATTTTGACACGTTAGACATATTGCCTACGCGCCCAATATCAAAGAGCCTTTTTCTTTGTGATTGACGTTTATGTTTGTCCTTCTATAGACAGATACCTACATAATTAAAGGAAATAATATAGGTAATATTATGAAAGTGTGCCTAGTTGTTTGCCTAACGACGCTGTGTTTCCTCGACGTTGCAAACGGAACATTTGCCAATTTCTTGCACAATTTGCCGACGAAAATAGCGGTGGGTGACGTCAGCATTACTTCTGATTTATTTCGAGACTTTAATTTACTTTTTCACCGACGAAACGGAAGTACTCAATTCGACGCGTATATATTTTTTATGTTTAACCACGCATTACTTTTCACATTGTTGTCCGATAACGATATTTTTTTTATTGGAAAGAGTATACTTTGAAATGAGTCCCATTTAAATTTCGAAAAAAATTGTCCCTAAGGATAGGAAAACAAGGATGATTAATTATTAATTCACAGATTGTAACGTTTGACCACACATAACTTTTTACAGTTGCAGTACAGTACGAATGCAATAACTCTAGGTATAGGTACTTCGATGTTGGTCCCATTTCAATTTATCGAAATCGACTCAGCTATTTTTGATAAATAAACAATAAAGTGAAAATTGCTACATCGATTCGTGCGATCTACATAACAGCAGAACTGCAAACTATTCGCAAGTTTTGTACACGGTTGCAGTCCATGTGAGTGGCATGACCATGCCATTTTTTGCGAAAAAATAATTATTTAAGAACCTACGTTCCGTTTTTGAGACAAAAGTTGACAAAATTCGTAATAGTCCAAAATGCCACCGCGAAAACATCCCGCTCATAGAGTACACGGTTCAAGCCAATTTTTTATGTAATTATTTGAACAGGAGAGTATATTTAAATATTTGATGAATTCAATTTTGCCTTGCAAAATTTGGCCTCAAGTATTTGAAATTGAATAATAATTGATTAATGTACAGAAAAACATATCCTTCATTTGTGTTATATATAAATGTATTGACAAGGACAATACAATCATATATAAACCAGGTTGCCTTGGGAAATGTGGCCGCCAGTATTTTTGATTTTCAATAAAAGTTTGAATATTTTTAACAAAACATTTCATTCACTTGTTTTAGATACATTACAACGCTTAGAATATATCTATACAAGGTTGCCTAGCAAATTGTAGCTTCTAATTTTTGTCACTTTCTAACATTTTGATTTTTATATTTCGCTAGGCAACCTTGTACATCTATATATTTTAAGCTCCGTAATGTATCTAAGAAACAAGTGAATGAATAGTTTTGTCAAAGAATAACAAAGTTTTTGTCAATCAAAAATCGTAGCAGCCACATTTCGCAAGGCAACCTGGTTTATATTATTATGTATTCTCCTATACAATACATTTTAAATAAATGAAGGATATGTTTTGAAGCCTGATTTTTTTTGGTATTACGTTAGTCAGCTGAGTTCCTTAGCATTTGGTGGGAATACCCGTTTTAATTAAAATAAAATGAGTACCTACCTATTTTACTTCTAAAAGCTGAAGATTGGTATATGGGTAGAAAAATAATTTAGAAAAATTAAATGACAGTACATCACCTGAAACATGGTAGTAAAGGCTTTTCTGCGGTGCTACTTTTCAGAATTTCGAAAGTACTTGCATTTTTTGCGCTTAGGCTGGGAGGCCTATATAGGCCAGGGCTATAACATCACAAAGAAGTTAGATTCAGCCTATATCAATAAGCTGAAAATCTGCACTTCTGCTCAATATCAGGCAGTATGTAGTCAAATGCAAACCAATTCGAAATAAAAAAAAGCTATGCACATAAGTCGTGTTAATGACTCCGCCATATTTACGCATTTCTACAGTGTTTCCGTGATCATGGCATTGTCGAGGACCGAGAAAACTAAAATAATATTATTTTACAGTTTAACTTTATTTCAGGATGCGTTCAGCACATCATGGGGCACCTTAAAGAGACTTTTTAACGCCCGGTATTTTTATAATCCTGAGTTTTCTGAGGAAAGAGAAAACGTGGTATACTCATACGCGCGTAAGTTACGTACTTATTATTTTCTGAATCATTTTGGACTCTATTGCGCGCAGAATTTTACACTGTGACAAATTATTGCATGGTTTTTAAGGTTCCGTTGGTACCCAAAAAAGAGTAAGAACGGGACCTTATTACTCCGTTGTCCGTCCGTCCGTCTGTCTGTCACCAGGCTGTCTTATGAACCATGTTAGCTATATCGTTGAAATTTTCACAGATGACGTATTTCATTTGCCGCATAAAAACAAATACTGAAAGCAAAAAAACATTAAGGTGAGGCACCATACTGACCTGAACCTGATTTTTTGGCTGTTTTTTGGTCTATATTAATAACGGTAACAGGTGCTTGATATATTCACAGAATATTTAGTTGAACATCCAAAAAAAAATAGTTAAGTAATTAAATTAGAATAAAATTTATTGGGGGGCTTCTATACGAACCCTTCGTGTACGAGTCCGACTCGTACTTGGCCAGTTATTTAAAGTTATTTTAAATAATTGTTACATTTTGTTGATAATAAGTACAGTTACAAACTTAATGTATGACTAATAGTCAGAACAGAATTAAATTATTTAGTACAATAACTAATTTAATCAATCAATTAAAATCTCTTATTGACATAAAATAAGGTACCTACATGAAAAATATTGTACTCGTATACTATATAATAATGTTAACTTTTTACTTTTATACATTGGCATTTTGTACACGTTATTTTCTGACGCGGTGGAAGACGTTAGTGCCCAGGATTCAGATTTTCTTGTCTGGGTACTAACTCACGTTTGATTTAAGTATTTATCTAGTATGTACACAATATCTTTAGTATATTTTATTAATTTACCATTGAAAATTCCTGTATGTGTACTGAATTCAATAAAGTATTTATTATTATTGCACTTAATTTGATATACATCTCTCGGGCCAGGCCCGGTTTTTTGATGGGCATCAGTGGAACTGAAGCCAACACTGAAAGGCCCTTTTTAAACATCATTTAGCTATGTTGTAGGGGTGAAGGTACAAGGAGCCTATTGTGAGTAGTGAATTGAAAAAATAATGGGTTATTGTGGTGAACTTCTGGGTGTTATACAAAACTGGTATTATTATTATATTATTATTATTATTGAAGCCTCTGATTCCCGAACTAGCCAGGAGCTGTACTACGGGGACCAGCGTCTTCTCCTACATTAACGACAAATTATGTCAATTTACTTACGGTTTCTAATATTACTTGTTTATCTATATTTTATTGATTATACGATAGATCTAATTTAAATTTGAGTTAATTAAGTAATAATAGATAGGTAGTATTTATTTATGTGTAAGGACGGACACAGAACATACCCACACTTTACATTTTTTTCTCAAATGTAGATCTTCGACAACTGAACATAGGCCTTGCCTCCTTGTATTGTCTTAGGTTATGCTTACCGGCGCTGGTATCCTAGTGAAATATAGACACATTAACACATTGTAGTTTTCTTTTTTCCTTAACAGTTGAACCAAATTCACCAGCGAGCAGCAAACAGAAGAAATATAGAAACAACAGGAGTAGTGAGTAATTGATACCTATTTTTTATTTTGTTAAGCCATTCCTTATCATCTATTTTTGTTGTGTTACATTACCTATCCAATTAATATTATTAATGAGAAAGTTTTGTATGTACGGTTTTTTGTTCCTCTTTCACGCAATAACTACTGAACGGATTGAGATGAAACTTTGCAATAGTAATGCTTATACATATGTAAGAATAACACATAGGCTATAATTTATAGAATGATTAAGAAAAACACAACGCTTACACATAAATATATACTATCAGTTAGTTAAGTCATTGTAGGTATATCTAGACCCGCGGCAGCGAGTCCAGCCAAGACAGAAAAAAGCGACGCAGCTACCGTGTGTAATATTACACGAACCATTTCGGACCACTTTTAACCCCTTGAAAATTATTTAACGATTTATGAAATTAAGAATATTTATTAAAGTTCTTTAGCTTGTCTAGAATACAAAATTTCATCAATTTTGTTACTTCGAACTTATACACCCCAACCCCCTGATCAAGGGATGAAAGCTTATATGAGACTTCCACTACTTTCATGCTAGAAGTCTAAAAATTGATATAAAGTATATATGTTATGAATAATAAAATAAGTAATTCAGGGCTTTTAATAAATCACCCCCCAACCCCTGACAATGACCTCGAAAGATGACAATATGCCTATGCGAGAAGTTATCTTTGTGATAAGCATTTCAAAAATCTGAAGTGAACGCAGGATTTGAAACTTTCCCTTCGGATCACTAGCCCGACGCTCTAACCAACTGAGCCAGCCCGCCTCCTAAGCAAACGTCAAATTTTTGAATTAGTTGGTGGTATTATAAGCACTTCAAAAATTTGACGCTTGCGTATAGGAGGCGGGCTGGCTCAGTTGGTTAGAGCTTCGGGCTAGTGATCCGAAAGGGCAGGTTCAAATCCTGCGTTCGCTTCAGATTTTTGAAATGCTTATCACAAAGATAACTATTTGAGATAAAATCTAGTGTAGAAAGCATTCAAAATAAAATCATAACATATCTATGCGACTTTAGAATCTTTTGATGCTAGAAGTCTGAAAATTGATATAAAAACTTCGGATGATTGATTTGTGAAATAGTAGGTTGGTTGCCGGTCTGGTATTTTACCCGTTTAGCTATGTAAGAGGCCTTGAAGCAGCTTTAAAACTCTGATACCAGGACTTTACTTACTTATAATATAAAGTTATTGTATTTTTAATTTCACAGTGGATCTGAAAGCGCCACCTATTTTAAACCAAATAACGCCTAATGAGTCCAGAAAAAGGCACCCTAAAGCGAGAGCAGTAGTGCTCCCTGTGCTCCCGCAACCGAGCCACGGGTTCGAGTACCGCTGGAGGACAAACCTTATATTTGATAAATGGCACCACTGTAAGCAGTTTCCAAAATTAAAAGTTTATAACTATAATATCAGTTGACCTAGTGAACTGATCATAACATAAGTAATTAGCCATATCAGTCTACCTTCTCTCGAATTTGTGATAAGCATTTCCAAAATCTGAAGTGAACGCAGGATTTGAAACTTACCCTTCGGATCACTAGCCCGACGCTCTAACCAACTGAGCCAGCCCGCCTCCTAAGCAAGCGTCAAATTTTTGAATTAGTTGGTGGTATTATAAGCACTTCAAAAATTTGAAGAGAGTTTCAGGGAGCAGTAGTGCTCCCTGTGCTCCCGCAACCGAGCCACGGGTTCGAGTACCGCTGGAGGACAAACCTTATATTTGATAAATGGCACCACTGCACTGTAAACAGTTTCCAAAATTAAAAGTTTGTAACTATAATTTCAGTTGACCTAGTGAACTGATCATAACATATGTAATTAGCCATATCAGTCTACCTTCTCTCGAATTTCAGCGAGATAAACGAACAGAAATTTATTTTTATGGGTTGACTAGTGACCTGTCCCGTATTATTCCCCTTGGTTGCCTGGAAGAAATCGCTTAAAGCGATAAGGCCGCCAGTTAGAAACCTATAAATTGTACTGTTTTGTCCCTGTAATTTGTTTTTTATGTAATGTGGTTGTCTAGTAAAGTGTTATTGTTTGTTGTTTGTTTGTATTATACATATTTATATAAACCTTTCTCTTTAAACTTTCACGATTTGAACACATTATTATTATATACTACAGGACAAATCGCGCACTAAAATGAGATGGATGATGAGGTATTTATCTATCTCGTAATTTTTGTGCGCGATTAGTCCCGTAGTATATAAATTAATATATAAGCCTTCCTGTTAAATTATTCTATCTAGTACAAAAAACTGCATTAATATCAGTTGCGTAGTTTTAAAGATATAAGCAGACATAGGGGCAGACAGTGGGAATCGACTTTGTTTAATACTGTGCTATGTAGTGAATGATATAAAGACTAGTTTACTCTCAACTAACGCACAACCTCTTAAATTGGATCTAGATCATCGCGCAAATGTTTTTTTTTGGATTTCTTGTTATTCGCAAAAAAATTGATCACTATTCTGGTTTTTAGATATAGATATTTTTCTGTCAATAGTACATTATACACCGAGGGGAGAAAACGATCTATTTCTGTTCGAGAGTATCTTTACTCAAGAAACTCGAGGACAGAAATAGAACTTTCTATCGAGTGACACATAGTGCTTTATACTACACCTACGAGGAAAACAAAATACAATATTTCTTTTATTAAAGTTAAGGAAGTAAGTTATTTTTGATTTTAATGGGCTGTATTTTTTATTTCTGGTGGGGTCATCATTACAAAATAGTCACTTTCACTATCAGATGACATTTTGAAAAAATGTTCAGAGAATTAAAAGCTAGGTAATGTTATATTATCAATTTAAGTTAAAAACAAAATTTGACGATACGAAATAAATTGCCGCGGTTTTTTTTCGCATTGCAGAATAAGGTTGCCATCCTCATTTCATTCAACATAGAAAACAAAAAAGAAATTCCGCCTGTTTTCTCTAATTATTTGATATATAACCTATTTGAGATTTAAAGTTTGTACGTTTCCCGCGTCTTTTTCAAATTATTTCATACAAAACCTTTTTTAGGTCTGACGTTTGTATTTTTTTATGTTCGCTGCTAAAAAACAAAAGAAAGCTAGCCGGGCAGCAATGTATTTTCATACAACATTCCTGCCCTGCTTCGGAGGACAGTAATAAAATTCCATATAACTTTTCCCGCCGCACATTTTTAAGGGAAAAATTACGAACTTTATAACCCGTTTATAAACGAGTAATAAGACACTTTCCGAGTGGGTGTGGTATAAAAAAATATGGATAACCGAGAACAAAAGCTTAACGGCGACTTTAGTGCCTGATAACTTTTACCTAATATGGGGATCGTCACCGAAAACGCGAAATTATTTGCCGATATTCAATGAAGATGTAGAACGACTAATTTCGCTACATTTGCTACATGATGGCGCCAGCTACGCGCGCTTTCTCAGCCGTCTGCCAGCCAACCACGAACCGTATTGCCGCGCCAATTAGGTAGAAGCCGGAGTCTGCATCGCGGAAACGAAATTCTCAGCGACAGCCGAACCATAACAAAACGGCCAAAAATGTTACAGTGTCGGATAGCTTCCCCGGGCACAACACCTCGCCCAGTGGAGTACTACTCCTTTGTGAGTGGTTATATTAACATCATCATCATTAACATCGTCATTTTGGGTTTGGTTCTAGGATAACAGTTGTTTACTTTGATGCACTAAAGTTGTTTGAGCTAGTTAGTGTGAACGGGATAATGAAGCTTGCGATAGTCAAAGTAACTTTTTAATAATTCAGCTCCTGAACCTGTGTATGGTTTCACTTGATTTTCAAGGATGTATCATATTTTTTCTTTGATTTCAGCGGCGAAGATAGCCGATCAGCTAACTTCTACTCTTGCATCATGGATGACTCCTCATCAACGACCGTTTGTAAGAATCAAGCCGCAAATAAAAAAACAGCGATTCACTATAAAGAATCAGGACTAGAATAAACATTACAACTTAAAATTTGGTTTAACTGTTTCAGCAGCCAGCTATATAGACTATTTTTTTAAATACATAAAACAACACACGATTAGCACAGGACCGATACAAATGGCACCGTAAGAGAGTGGCCTATACCCAGCAGTGGAATAGAGAAGGCTGCGGATAATGAGGATGATGATGATATTATAAAACTAGTGATCGAAATCACTTGAGCGAAAATCACCAAATGTATACCGGACCATAGCCACGTATACCGAGTGAACGTATATAGCGTGGTAGTGCCGTCAGCATAGGCATAATTCATATTTAATAAATTTTTATTCGTACTCAGTCTGTAAATTTTATCACTCGGTATTGTATCACAAAAAAAAACTATTTTCCGTCATGTAAACAAAAATAAAAGGCACAAAATTTCCGTACCTCAAACGGACATCAAAATCATGTCCTGACAAATATCTCAAAAATATGTCCTGACGCCAGCTTAACATTTTTAACATAATAAAAATATCCAAATAAAAAAATCTACCTCACTCACTCAAGTAAATTATTTTACTAAAGTTTCATCCAATACATACTCAAAAATACCGACCTCCGCAAAATAATATAGGTAGGTACCTACAAACACTTTCGAAAAAGTCGTAAAGATTTTTTTATCACATCAATTCGAAAAGGACTACTTGGTTCGCTTTTAATTGCGCCCAAAGGTGGTGTTTTCTATGAGGAACTTTATAAGTGCGACGGAATTATCTTTCCCGCGCACTTTTTGAATTTGGAAGTATTTGTAATGTTAGTGTTCAGCGCCAAGAAAATGAATGAAAAGAATGTAAATATAAGTTTTCATTTGTTATATTATTAGATACGATTTAATTTCAATTTAGTTGTTACTCTACGTTTTATTAAATAATAATATTAAGTGAGGCGCCTTTTGTTTTCTCAGAGGTGATGAAAAGTAGAGTGTACCACTCGGGCGCAAAATATATTTTTGGCTCGGGCGACGTACTTCGAATCCCTCGTTACGTTCAGGATTCTACTAAAAAATTCTACTGTAGAATCCCTCACTTCGCCCTGGATTCAAAAAAGCACCCTCGCCGTAAAAATATTATTTTGCTCCCATATGATATAAAATATTATTGTCACACTGAAAATAACAAAATAAACGTAAGGTCAAAACATCCTTACTCGTCAATTGATATACGCCATAGGATACCCGTCTTATTTGCCACTTACCGTACAAAAATGCCACTTTCGCTTACAATAACTTCGTATCGTGTCCCATATTTTCCCTAATTCAAATAGGGAATATTTCCTACGTAAGTGGTGTCGCGATACGCCACAATAAAAGTATACATGACGTTTTTCCCGTACTTGACAAGGGTATAAAACTTCGGACATCTGTTTCACCTGAGACGGTTTTGGTGCAAGTCATAGACTTTCACTGCCTTACCACAAAAGATTTACACACGCCTTAAACACTGTTTAGCCGTGAAATTTGTACTGTTAAACATTGTCTAAAGCGTGCGTAAAACTTTTGTGGTAAGACGGACTTATAGCTGACCGGAGCAAACTAAGTGAGAAAGGTCTCCGTTTTAAGTCAACGATTTTGCTTTCGTCTATCCTATGTTGATATTCCTTCACAGGTCGAATTTTTCAACGAATCTACAAAACTTGGTACACAGGTTTCATACATTCATGGATTTTTTGGCAGCGCTGGATTGCAACTAGGTATAAAAACAAATCAAAAATGCCGATCAAAATCGATGAACTAGAATAATGTAAACAGCGCACTCATTTTCGCACCAAAGCGCGCGAAGTTCAAAAATGAGTCTCCAGTTATTTCTGATATTCGCAAGACTTGGTCGTATACGGAACTTGTATGGAGCATTCGTAACTTACATAGACAATATTATAGAGTGTAAAGCCGGAAACATATCACTATCGGACACGGCTGACGGACGCGACTGACAGCCGCGACTTATCAATGTGTACAGTCTTAAAACATCCGGTGTGCCAGATCGCTCTCGGACGTCCGAACGCTCAAGGTCGTCCGAAGGCGACGGCCGCGACTTATGTCCGAATGTATGCAGGGCTCAGTGTACTTTCATAGTCTAGATACCTATCAGTCGCGGCTGTCAGTCGCGTTCGTAAGTCGCGTCCGATAGTATGTTTCCAGCTTTACAATACAATCTGTCAAAGTTCCGTCTACGTTCCCAGGCATGCAAAGCTGAAAAATAAAGACACACTAGTGCATTCCAGTGTCAGTAATTATTCCAGTTTGCAGCCCAGATCTGAACTGGATCGCTAGACTGGAACTATGTGTACCGGTCTTTATATCACAGAATAAATAATAAGAGCCACAATCGTGCGAAAACGTGTCCGAGCCAAAACCTTGCCCAATTCACGTAATGAGCCGACTTTTTAGTTAGTCGTAAGGTAATTGCAAGCCGACTACAACTAACATTTTCTCAAATTAACAAATACTCAAACTTTATCAACAGATTAATTAACATATTGTAATACCTATAACTTTGTTCTCTAACATGTTAAATAACGTATTAATTATAACAAGACGATTCATATCCACATTACTGAAACTTGTTACATTTGTACGCCATGATGGGCAAGAACATGCGTTCTCTACTCTCCGAACAACTGTATGCGACTTTGTATGTTGTTGTACCTACACTACCATGTTTTTGACAAATAAAGTATCTTGAATGTTATACAGGGTTATCCAGAACTGATGTACTGAGCCGAAAAGAGCTGATTCAGATCATCATTATTAACTACTTTTACTATAGAACCACCCCGGAATTTGAGAATAAAAACAGCTGTTTCATACATAATAATATTATTGATTCCGACTTGTAATTTTGTAGGTACATAATTATATATTTGAATGTATGGAACAGATGTTTTTTTTTCACGAATATCGGTTTGGCCCCTTAGTAAAAATTGTTTATAATGATGATGTTAATCAACCTCTTTCGATTTATTATAGGGTTATCCTGTATAACCAATGTTTTATAACATGTTATGTTAGATAATGTGTACACACCGTACCTGTCAAGCATGAGTAGAATATAATAGAATATCATTTATTGTCATAGTATATCATTTACAAATTTTTACTTAGTAAAATAAATTATATTTACTTACGGTACTTTGACGTTTCGTGAGTCCGTATTTTTGTAAAGAAGAAAAATAGTTTAGCCTAATAGTTTTGTATAATAATAAGTTGTGTTCACACCTGCTATTGAATCTAGCACTAATCTAGTTTGTATTTTCTCTCATAAGTGAATTTTATGTAATTCTTTGAGAAAATAAATATCTTAAACCATATACCTATAAATGGTTCTACCATGGACTCGTCACAATTACAGTAATTTTATTTAAGTACTCTTATCTACCCTCACAACAAGAAAAAATATAGCTTGGATTACATCAGAGAACGACAACAGCAATAAGAATAAACAAAAATATAAGTTTTAACTTCCATGATTCCCTCATTGGACAATAGGTTTGATCATAATATAATTGTTATTTTTTGAGAATTGTCAGACATTAATAACAAATATGTAGGTATTGTAGGTACATGAATTCACTATATACAGATAAAATCAACATAATTCAGCTCTGTACAGAGGCATCGTTAAATTATAATCACAATAAAATAATATTTAAGAAATTCAGTCCTATAATTTAAAATAAATATGGGTATGCATTAACTTTAATTCATTTTGGTAAATAAAAATAATTTAATTTAAAAAACATGAAATATTGGTGCCCCTACACATCGTAGGAGTCGCATGGGTTGCATGGCCGAAAGGAGTAGTATCATACCTACCTAAACTGTGGTGTGACACTGCCCTCTTATAAATATTGAATAATATACATCTACAAAAGTAAAATCGCTTCCATCTTGTCACTTCACCCTCCTGTACCTTTGTAACTGGATGTTTTGTGACGCATGTGCGTATGAATGACGTTTACTGAAATTTTGGACACGCCACGAGTACATAACGAGTACAAGTCATGTCATATTGCGACATGACAACATAAGTCATTATGTAAAATGTTCTCACTTCTATGCTTCCATAGTAAATCGAATATTTTTCTAGAAACGTTTTAAGTTTCGATAACTTTAATATCTTAGAATCAGAATCAGAGACTTTTATTGACGTATCAAGCTTAATACTATAATTAAAAATACACAAGATGATTTTTTGCAAGAATTAGCATTACCGACTTCAGCGAATATTTCGCACGGATCGATGTAGCATTTTTCACATTATTGTTGATTTATCAAAAATGGCTCAACCGATTTCGATAAAATTTAAATAGGACCAATTTCGAAGCATATTCTTACCAATAAAAAAAAATATTGAAATCGGACTACTACAAAAAAAGTTATGCGTGGGTATACATAAAAAAAAAGTAAATTTACGCGTCGAATTGTATACCTCCTCCGGTGGTTCGTCGGTCAAAAATCTGTATAATACCGCCAACAATAGGTCTCGTCATTCAATGCAAATACATAATTAACGTGTACAAACTTGAAACGAGTATAAAATATTTAAGACAGTAAGACACTTATAGTAGAGGTCATGTCGTACAGGGAGGTGAAGACAGTGGCGGAAGACAAAAGACGTGGAAGTTGCTCCACCGACAAGAGCAGCTCTCTTAAATCCGAATGGATGAACTTTAATATCTACTGAGATATTACTCAACATCATCATCATTCGGCCTTAGAACGTTCACTGCTGGACATAGATCTCTCCTGTATATCTCCGATATGGCCGATTAGAAACTACTTGCATCCAGCGCAGTTATATCTTTTCACCTTCCCGCTGCGCTTGCTAGCGTGTGGTCTTCACTCAAAAACTTTACTACCAAACGGTCATCAATGTTCCGTACCTACTATGTGTCCTGCTTGCTTCCATTTCTAATTGCTTATCCAATGTAAAGGCGTTCAACGTTATTTTGGGTTGTCAACGATTTGGTCATAACGATGCGTACATGGTATAATCATACCACATGTTGTGAACTTATAAAACATGTTATTAATATGGTGCCTCCACACACTCCAGCCCCTCTACCGCCTAAAGCAATAGCAATCGTAATAGCAATCGTTTATGACTTCATTTTAGTCATTTGGCACCGCCTATGTGACGTTAGCCATCAAAGTTGTTCATTCAACGATTGCTTTCGCAATCCGCGCAAAGCAATTGATGGCTAACGTCACATAGGCGGTGCCAAATGACTAAAATGAAGTCATAAACGATTGCTATTACGATTGCTATTGCTTAGGCGGTAGGGGGGCAGGAGGCGGCGAGGCGAGGCCCTCGCCACGAGGCTTTAGCCAATAGCAATCCACGCGAGGAATGACGAGGTGAGACGAGGCGACACGAGCGCACTATCCACACACTCGTGCTCGCATCACCTCGTGTCGCCTCGCGGCGTGGAGGAGGCACCATTATAAGTTATTTAACATGTTATAAAACACAAGTTACAGAACATGTTACTTAGTATCTAATTGATTAGCAATTAGGAAAATAAAGAAACAAAATGTAGTTCAGTCAATTTGTGAAGAAAATCAATTGACGAAGTATTACATTCTTATTGTTTTTCAATAATATATGACATTTAAGTAAATTTGTGAAAATGTGCAACATTATTCGTATCTTTTCTTTATCAATTGGACACACTGTTGATCAAAAATAGTTAAAATATTAATATACTTACTTCCTTACTAATATAATAAATGCAAAAGTGTATACGTTGGTTTATTGGTTTTCACGCAACAACAGAGCAACGAATTGACTTGATTTTGGGTAAATGACATAGATTAGGATACTTTATCCCGAAAAAATTAAAAGCTCCCGTGGGATCGCACAAAAATAAAAATATTACGCGGGCGAAGCCGCAAGCAACAACTAGCTTAACAATGTTTTGTGATTAACTTAATTTATTGTTTTCTGTCTTCTGTCGTAAAATGATAAATGTTCTTTAAATCTTGGGATCTTATCTTTGATATAAATAATTAATCATTTCATACTCTTTTTACGAGCTTGTTCCGCAAAGTCACATTGCTAAAATATTATGGTGTGATATTTTTTTTTGTATGTTCGTCATTCGTTGTTGTATAATAAACTAATTGCATCTTGTTCTGTAACAATTGCCGTCAGTCAACCGGTAAAGATGCTCATTACCATTTGGTGCAAATATTATTTGTAAGGCTAATTAATCATGAATAGATTATAGTCGTATGCAGGTTGCCTCACGATGTTTTCCTTCACCGAAAAGCCAGTGGTGTGAAATTCCGTACATAAATTCCAAAGAACTTATTGGTCGGGACCGGGGATTTGAACCCACCACCTCACGATTGTAAGGCGGGTGTCATTACCTCTTGATCAGCACGGCTTAGGCCGTAGAAGAAATTCGATGGCGTATGTGAATCCACCAACCCGCACTGGGCCAGCGTGGTGGATATGGCCCAATCACCCTTCGTGGGTAGGCCTACGTCCTGCAGTGGACTATTTAAAATAAGGCTGGTACAATACAGTACAATACAGATTATAGTCGATATAGGTAGTTCCTTACTTATTTCTTACAAATTCAAACGGGTCCCCGCACCAAACGCTAAAGAATCCAACTAATTGACGCCGGGTATTGTCGTACACCCCCAATGTTACATAATACCAAAAATTGGACTTTTCAAAATGCTTGCATAAGAATGCAAAAATTAGTGCAAATATGCACTCATCTCTCGAGCTAGTATGGTGTAGTAATTGTTATGGACTGCTTTTCAGAAATACTGAAAACTCAAACTTATTGTTCTTACACCGAACCGCGATCGGCCACTAGTATTATTACAGAATTTATTTTGTAATATCACTGTCAGCCAGTTAGGAACCCATTTCAACATACATTTATTATTATTACCTGTCTACATATCTAGATATGCATCTATAGCAAAGTCTTATCAAATTAATAAATCAACAGGATGTGAATACTTGCAATCTAGTCATTAAAAACAGCTTCAGTCCAGTATAGACCAGATATTATCAAAAGTCCCTTGTTTTGATATGTTCCATTTATATTACACTAGCTTAATGCCCACGGCTTCTCCCGCGTTGTCTAAGTACTCGCTTAAATATGATAACAGTTCGCGGTTTGTCCCTCGTTTTCTAGGTACATAAATATATTAGCCCGCGGTTCGGCCCGCGCTGTTTTGTACTCTCTTATTTTTTTAGCCCACGGTTTGGCCCGTGTTGTTTTGTACTTCCTTAAAATAGTTATAAGCCATGGTTTAGCTCGCGTTGTCTTAGTACTTTCTTAAAATGAGATTAGCACGCGGTTTGGCCTGCGTTGTTTTGTACTTCCTGAAAATGATTAAGTATAGTCCGCGATTTGGTTCGATTGTTTTGTGCTTCCTTCAAATAGTTATAGCCCGCAATTTGGGTCACTTTGTCTTAGTAGTTATTTAAAAATTATAATAACCCGCGGTTTGGCCCGCGTAGTCTTAGGATTTACTTCAATTGTACCATATATGTTAATTTGTGTTATGTCTACTTCCATACAAAATTTCATTAGAATTAATTTACCCGTTTTGTCTAAGCATTATTGCTTTGATGAAAATCATCATCCCGATAATAATACCTGTTATATTTATGCATATTGTCTATTTGTTTTGTCGAAGCATTTATATATGGTCACCTTTAACTTTTTTAAGTCAGGATAGCCTAAATAGGCTATGCAGCCTAGATATCCTAAATAGGCTATGCTAATGGATTAGGACAGATTTTACAGGATAAAGAAGACTCCAGTATTGGCACATATTATAAATAAAAAATCACAATACATGTTAACAACACACAACACATATTTTGTTCAACAAAACATATATTTCATAATTAACGCAAGATTCAAATCGATTGGTCTAGGGAATTAATAGTTTCATACGATCAAAAAAGCCCATTTAACCCGTTTTAGAGGCCGAATTTTCAATAAACCCGTTCTTAATACGCCATTGCATTGTACAATTCATTTGTGTTTCAAGTATATAAGTAAGGCGTTTAGGCAGTAGACAGTCTTACAGTCAGTCACTCACGCCGAAGTACTCGCAAATGTCCTTAAGATTTAGATACCTACTAAAGATTCTTGATTACAATCAGATTCTTATTCTATATTTAGCGCTAATTTAAGATTAACACTGGATTATCACGAATGGTATTATGACTGTGTTCACAGGAAAACTAAAACCAAAAAAAGCATAACCGACGGATATTAGAACCTCCTTTTAGGCAGTCGGTGAAAAAGAAACAAAAAGCGTATAAAATAAAATTTTCAGTAGGTACATTGAATTATCTCAGAATTGAAGTGAATTATCTGCTCGGAGTCTCTCTGCGTGATCGAATCAGGAATGAGGATTACCAAGTTAAAATGACAATGGGCACTGGGCAGGGCACATAGCGCGGAGGACTGATGACCGGTGGAGTCGAAAAGTTCTTGAGTGGACCACGTACCGGCAGGCGCAGCGTAGGACGTCCACCCACATGGTGGACGGATGACCTCATTAAGACCGCAGGATCGCGCTGCATGCAAGCCGCTTCCAACCGGTCTTATTTGAGATCCATAGGAGAGGCCTATGTCCAGCAGTGGACGTACTTTGGCTGATGGATGGATGATTGATGGATGGATACTGAATTGCCCAGGCGCAACAAATTGTTGTGTTTGAACAATCCTGTTTCCGATTGATTCCCCCCCGAGCCCCCTTATTCAAAGTATTCAAAAGTAAAATCGTAAGTTGAACCAAGGACCTTTGCTTCGCTACTTAGATTTTTCTTTCACAACAGACAAGTAACAACAAATTAAAAGCAAAAAAACTTAAAAATGAAGTTATTATTGTTCTACAGAATAAAGCTGCCAATATCGTAAAATCTAGTTATCAGGAAGAGATTGCTGTTAGTTATAAGGCCGCCTGTTATTACACTAGTTTTACCCGACTGTCAAGGACTGGCGACTGTGTTTTTCGCGCGTATTTTTTTTATTCCCACTACTACATATATACTCGTATTTTCCAAGTGGCTGGGTGGATGTCGACAATTAGCGTACCGTTAGATTCGATTAAAAAACCCAAGTTTCTTTAGACAGGTCTTAAACAACAAATGGTGAAAAATGGCAACAAATTATGAGTAGTTTTTTTTGATAACTAAAGTTATCGAGTAGGGTATTAAAATACAGGAAATTACGAGGTAACAAAAATATACGCACCTACATACTTCATATATTTAATATCGAATTTAATAAGGATATAATTACAACAAAATTTTAATTCATTTTGGTGCGTTGCTAATAAATATAGGTAATCGTAGATATTTGCAGTCGGTTTTTTAACTTTATTACAATTCACTTATTAAGTTTTTCGTCATGTAGGTATTTTTTATATCTCTAAGGTAAACAATAAATTAGTTATCCATATAATTATGCACCTGCAGCCGTTAAAAACGGCTTTACTTCAGTCTAGACCAGATATTATGATAAGTACCCTGTTTTGATAGGATCCAAGTCTGATAGACAAGTTTTGATAGGATCCGTGTTATGTACTCGTATTGTATAACTATGTACTTGGATTTTTCCATCCACAACTGTCTAGACAAGATAACAAATCGAAACGATTGATTCTATAGAAAAGAGCTAAAAACATCTGTTTGTGATAAAGCCACCTGCTGCCGTTGCTACCTGGCTACCTGCCTAGTTGACCAAAGCGAAGCGAAGGTCTAAACTAAATGGTTCCACACGACGATTTTGCTTTCGTCTGTTCGGATGTTAATTTTTAGGGTTCCGTATCGAAAGGGTAAAAACCTGTCCGTCCGACTGTCCGTCTGTATGTCTGTCTGTCACCAGGCTGTATCTCAAGGACCGTGATAGCTAGAATGTTGAAATTTTCACAGACGACCTAGATATTTCTGTTGCCTCTATAACAATAAATACTGAAAACAAAAAAAAATAAGGGGCCTAATATATAACATACAACAAACCCGAATCTTTAGCCGTTTTTCGCTCGCTATTAATATGGGTGACAGGTAGACGCTTGAAATATTCACAGAATATTCAGTTCCATTTTGATTTCAAATATAAATAATTAAATTTGAATAAAATAAATATTTACCCCGTTTAAGAAACGTGATTTTTTTGCTCTATATTAATAACAGCATCAAAAAGATGCTTGAAATATTCACAAATTAATATTAAGTTGTTTAAAAATAAATAATTAAATTGAAATGCTTGTTACACAGGTTCACATGAGTATATTAATGGTGATTTTTGATTAGGGGCGGGGTATTTGCAGCACCTGCTTTCTAGATTTTCTAGGATCTGTACTACGCATCCCCTTGCGAAGTGGAAGAAAGGGGAAAATAAACACTCGTCCTCTTGTCACAAAAGTTTTACGCACGCTTTATGCAATGTTTAACAGTACAAATAGCTCGGTTAGACAGTGTTTATGACGTGTATGTTTTTTTTTTAAGTCTTTTGTGGTAAGACGGATAATATTTGGATGATCGAAGAAGACGAAGTTTTTTGTCTTTTTTTTTACATCCCAGTGAAGGATAAGTCATATCTAGTAGAGTCTAAAGTAGAGTCTCAAGTATCTGCGGGGTGTTACTGCGCAGTTTAGGTATGTCCAGGCGGGCGACACTTGGCTCTGATGCAGGGGCAATAGAATATGGCATCGGTTTCCCCTTCCTGTAGTAAAAGCCTACTAAAAGGGGGGTCGCGGGTGGTTTGTGAGTGAGTGAATGGTGAGTGGACACGTTGTCGTATATGACTGTCGTCAATCAATTGCAGGACGTTAATAGGAAAGTGCTGGGAGCTCTGTTGCGTTACTTAGGAGATCTCGGAGCTTCCAAAACAGCACACCGAGGTGGTTTTAGTGGGTGCCATCCCACATAACCCAGCTGTACTCCGAAGCTGCTTGGGTACATAACAAAGATTTCCGCATTTAAAAAAATACAACGGGTTGCACTCTGGGAGTGTCGACAAAAGTGAAAACTTGAACATTAAACATTACACATTCACATACATACATGCATTACACTCTCACTTTGTCTATGCTCTCACACACATTACTCAAAGAAAGGTTCAATCTACACTATACTTAGAAAATTCTTTTAATTTTTTTTACTTTTAAGTTATTAAATTATTAGTCTTTTCCAAAGTAATTGTTAAAACCTATAGTGAAATTTAATTGGTAAGCACTTAATTATGACATTACCCTGTAGGGCGGTTGCTGTACGCTGAAACACAGGCATTCGCCTAGTTCGGCAACAGTATATTTTGTTATGATAGATTAAAATTGTATTTATAATTTGTTAACTATAGAGTAATAAAGATTCATTTATTAATTAACAATATTAAACATTATATAGGTACATACAATTAAACATTAATTTAAATTTTAGAATATACAGCATGACTTTTTTTATTCAGTGCACAATATTTTATCGCGCAATAGATATCATTTACTTATAGAACATATTTCGCTCATAAACGACTTTTTTCATCAATTTTTTGTCAAACTATTCCAAAGAAAATTATATTGCATGCACCCTTCACTCCAGACAATAATTACCTACCAAATTTTAAAAATTGGTTACGATTCAAAATAATTACTTGACAAACTTTTTTTCCCACTTTTTAGACCAGTGGAATCTGCCCCACCAGGGGTGTCGCATGATTTTAAATTAAATTATTGGTGCCATGAAGTGCGACTTAAAAATTTTAATCATTATAACGCCCCACCAAAAGAACAGATAAGTGAAGACATTAAATCCAAAATATTAAGAAGATTATAAACTAAAAGCACAATTATCTGAAGTCAAAAATTACGGATTGTATGTAGTTATAGTATTTACGTCGCAAATATTTTCGAAGTCATCGTAAAGTAAAACAAAATTAAAAATTGCATATTATCCATTTATAATAATATATAATAATCTATTCATGTATAATGATCTTTAATAATCTACTTATATGAGAATCTATAGGAACTTTAGTCAAATATTAAAATATAGCTATTTACAGTACTTAGTTACAAATCCAGGTGTATAACTCTGCACTAGAACATTAGTATCCAATAATGGAATAAATACCCCAATTATGGAACATTGCAAAAAATATCAAAAATCAACATTAACTTATAATACTTATATGAGAATCTATAGAAACTTTGGTCAAATATTAATAATTATTATTATTAACTTCAAATAATATTTAAATGAATGAAAACACACTCCGCATCTTCTGAGTCTGGAGCTGAACGTCCTATCAAGGTGTCCTATCTCCTCAAAATTAAAATACAAGTACTTAGTAATACAGTCAGCAAATGTTTTGGAGACCCTAATATGGAATAGTCCGTAATTGGACCCCATCTACTGTCTATATTTGGAATTTATTACTAATGACGGTATTCCACATAAGGGACACTATTCCATATTTGGTTACTTTCCTCTATTATTTACTATGTGAACTTATCAAACTTCTACATTTAACAGGAAATAGGTAAATTCTTGTTGTACGGAAAAACATCTTTAAGCTCTCCAGTCTAGACTAGATAATATAAAAAAAACATATTTTGATACAATTCACGTGTACGTATGTAACAAGATTTTTCTTTCGTAATTGTGTAGATAAGATAACTAAAAGAAACGACCAATTCCATAGAATATAGATATGTTTATAGCTATTATATTACGTCAATGTGATTAATGATGGATACCTAATCATTTTTATTTCCAAATGAAAATAACAAAATATTGGAATCGATAACATCTTATCTAAGTACTGCTTTTCTGTCAATTACCTTTGAATTACCTAACAATGACTGCCTCGGTGGCTCAGTGGTTAGTAAACCTGACTTCTGGATCAAAGAGGCGTGGGTTCGATCCCCACCCAGGGCAAGCATTTATGTGGTGAACATAGATGTTTGCTCTGTGTCTGGGTGTATTTAGATACTATCTATATAAGTATGTATTTAAAATATGAATAATGTAGTAAATCAGTCTCTGGCAACCATATCACAAGCTTTGCTTAGTTTGGGGTCAATATTTATTTATTTATTTAATACATTTTTTTTTTTTTTTTTTTTTAATTTTAATATAATGACAATACTACACTACTACTACATAGAAAGCAATTGGATAATCCACAGACCCTTGAAGGTCTAAAGATAATCCAAGTGCTCAAGCCCACTGCCAGTTGGCAGCGTGCCCAGCATGCTGGCAGCATTGCCACGCTGAATGGCAATGCTTATACGTTGAGCCAAATAAACACCAGCATTTTGGTCACGCGTCGCGTCCACCAGACGCTCAGAAAGACTTTTGAAAACGAGATGAGCTCCCGGCCCCCACGGACCCAAAGTCTCAACTCCAAATGGCTCAAATATGTAACCACTGCCGAGGTTTTTTAATTTTATTTAATTGTACTTCCAAGATTTTTAACCGTTTAGCCATATTTGAGGCCATTAGGCAAAAGACAGACAGACAGACAGACAAAACTCTTTATTTACAACCACAATATGAAAAATAAACACTATTTACACATATACGACAAAAATATGACTATAAAGTGGCAGCCTTATCACCCATGGCGATTTCTTCCAGGCAACCTTGCACGAATATGAACCGACAAGAACAAGAAATAGTGGCCTTAAATAGATATTAACAAAGAAAACACGATTTGATATATAAATATAATTATACGTATACCTACATATATACATACCTGCATACGTTATAAAAAAGTAGCGAAATGAACAAGTAGCATTATGATTTTAGATAGTGGCCATCAGGCCTATACTAACTTACTTATTACCGAATAAGTATACGAGTATACATACGATACATTGTAAATACAACGATTTGACATAAAAAATAGAAATATGATATAGCCATATTTGAGGCGTTTAGGCAAATTACATTTCTGACACCAGGGCTAGCCATCAGGCCTATACTAACTTACTTATTACTGAATAAGTACACGAGTATACATACAATACATTGTAAATACAACGATTTCTGACACCAGGGCTAGTCATCAGGCCTATACTTATTATTGAATAAGTATACGAGTATACATACCATACATTGTAAATACAACGATTTGACAAAAAAAATAGAAATATGATAAATAATAATGATTTGTCTAATGCCTTACTATTTAATTACAAAATATTTGTAGGTACCCACTTACAACGCTTTATCTTATTAGGCTCCAATAAGCGCAACAAGCTATGGAGAGGGCTATGCTTAGAGTCTTTCTGCGAGATCAAATCAGGAAAGAGGAAACCATGGAAGAAGAGATCCAAAAGTGACCGACATATTTTGGCGGATTGATAAGTTAAAGTCAAGGCAATCGCAGCGTAGGACAAAGTTGCACAAAGGTGGACAAATTCGCTTTCAGCTGGTTTTATGGAAGATCAATAGATCAACTGCTAGACATAGATAATATCTATGTCTAGCAGTGGACGTCCTATGGCTAAAACGACAATGATGCTTCGCTGCATGTACAACCCGGTCACAATATATTTGCACCTGACCTCGTGACGTCATAAACTTAAACTTAACAATAAATATTAAAAAACAAAACAACAACAAAGCGAAAATATCAAAATTATCGGGTAGTGTATCGGCAACGTAGATGCTAACCGTACTGTCGCACCGGGGAGTGCGCGGAGAGGTGACAGGGGAAGCGGGAGAGGCGCCGCATTCCAGCGAGGTGCACAGATATTCTGACCGGGTTGTATGTACTTATAACACTGTAATGGTATTTGCATTATTCCGTCTTCATACAAATAAACGGTTGGAACGCGAATCATACTTATGGAGTTTGGTACACTAAAGTCACAGGGCCGCGCTCGGCCGCGCCGCGCCGTAGTGACGAATGAACTTGTGGACTCAGACCAAATAAAAAAATTAAGACAGAATACTGTGAACAAACAAGGCAAACCAAAACTACGCCTCGCTGTGTACAGACAATTATCACACACATCCACGTACAAGGAAACTACGCCTTGGCTTGTCAGTAGAACTATGGCGGCGCAACAGCGACGCACTCACACGTGTATAAAAAACCGGCTTCACTTGACTGTTCAACGAGGTTTTCTCTTGATTTTTTTATTTCCTCTGAGCTTGTGGGTTTGTAATCATTAAGCGTGAGAATTTACCTATCAAGCGGACAGCCCTAGCGCGTGTTGCGTACTACGTGACCAAGCGGGGCTGTAGGTATTTATTTCAAGGACAGGGCTGATTCTGGCATTTCTGCATAGATAGATAGGTACTATTACCGTGCCTATAGTAACACTTCAAGGTACAAATCCGTAGGCGACTGCACACAGCAGCAGCAGGCTAGCGTCGCTGCGAAACTACTGGTTTTTATGCATTAGTCAGTAGCTGGCGACGCGTAATCTGCCGCAGCGCTTGCCTACGTATTACCCGACGTATAGTCAGTTGTTGCGTGCAGTCGTCTACAAAAATGTAATAATATGAATTGAGTCTCAGTTAATTGCGCTTGATTTCTACTTGTGTCATTTAGAACCCTCTAAAGACTTCTTATAGTTATAACTTTGACGTATTAACATTTCACTCCACTATTTCATCAATAATAATCAATTATAAATATTAGGGTTAAGTAATTTCCTACCTACAATGTGCTGTAAAGCGAACTTTAAAAAACCGAGCACGTTTGGTCCTTTAGAGAGTGTTTGTTACATTAAATGGGGAAAAAATGACAATTACACAAGCAACAATAAAATAAAATCACTAATTGAACAGTGATTTTGCACGTAAGTAGGTATACAATACAGTCAGTCAGTATCAGTCTTAGGTCCATTAGACGAGCATTTAAGTCGCGCCAATGCACCCATCGGCGGCGGGTGTGTTGAATTTTCGTAGCGTTGATTCGAAAATAACTCAAAATGACTGCCGTTAACGTTCTTAAATGTAATACATGTAATATTATTATTAGTGAATTATTGTCATATATTCAAAACAAAGTGTCGATAATTGATGAAGAATCACTGGTGCGAATATGTACGACAGCTTTTACAGCGGAGGAAATAAAATACGCAAAATCACTTCTGTTTGACGCGATCCCGACTGAGAAAAGAAAAATCTTACGCAAAAACAAAGGAAGAGAAGAGCGTGATTTAGGTGACATAATAAACCTATTCAAATCTGCTGAACCTGACATAATGCCTGTTTTTGTAGCAAAAGAATTGGACAAATTACCTCCAATTTTATTTGATCATTTAGATTGCACTAAACTGTTAAAAGATATTCTAGTGCTGAGAAATGAATTAGAAAGTGTAAAAGCAAATTATGCCACGGTAGACAGCGTAAACGAACTGAAATCGGAAGTTCTTCGTATACGGCATGATTCTCTTCCACCAGCTTCTGCTTTTAAAGTGAATACTAAACGTGGCGCTTGGCTAAACAGCGGACCCCAGGGGCTGTCCCATGATTGCGAAAATACGTCACCAATAGAATCTCAAATCTACTACAACTACAATGATTCAGTAAACGAACGCTCTCTTTTATCACAGTATCGAGATATGAGGGTAGATAAAGAAAAAGAAATCGAAAGTGAATCACGCGACCGGCAGCAATCGCCTGAGCCTGACAGGGCAACTTCGGGCGTCGGGGTCGGTGCGGGGAGCGCACAGCTGGTTGCTACCAGTGTGGAGGCGAGTGCAATAACCGGTTCTACGGCGGCGCCGACGGCGGCGGAGCGCTACGCGATGATGTCATACATATCGAGCGATGCGCTACAGGTGGCGCCTCGGCTGACCGACACTGATAAGGATGTTTGCAGCTATGAGAAAAATAAGCGAAGCACGGAGCAGCCAATAATCGAAACGAATTCCAATAATTGCGAGGAAGGGTGGCAAAGTGTAATGCATCACAAAAAGCGAACTAGGTATCGTTTCCTAGGTAAGTCAGGCGTAGCTCGAGATACATTGTGTAATTTCAAAGCGGCAGAAAAGAAAATACCCGTTTTCATAACGAATATACACTTTGACACGACTGAAAATGATATTATTACCTACATTCGAAGCAAAACAAAGGAGACAGTGGTGCTAGAAAAAATCCGTATGAAAAAAGAAAGAGGTTACGATGCTTTTAAATTTTTCACGGCAGAAACGAACCTACCACTATACTTGGATGAAACTATCTGGCCTGCGGGAATAATATTTAGACGCTTTGTAAGTTTTAAGCTAAGGCAGACTAATATTGAAAACGGCGTTCACCAACTATCAAATGGATAAAGGTTGTTGTAGGATAGTTAGCTTTAATTGCAAAAATATTAAGCGATCCGTTGAAGACGTAAGAAACCTATGTAAGTCGTGTGACGTCATCTGCCTTCAGGAAACGTGGCTGCTGCCTCAGGACATTCCTTTTATCGGCACGATTGACAGCAGGTTCGGATACACGGCGACGTCGGCCGTCGACACCAGCGCGGGGATGGTAAGAGGCCGCCCCCATGGGGGCGTGTGTGTTCTTTACCGTTATAGTGCATTCAGACAAGTGTCAGTGTTGCCGTGCAATAATGCTCGCATATGCGCTATTAAAATTACGACTGATGATAATACAGTTATAGTGATGAGCGTGTATTTGCCAACGAATTCAGTCGAAAATTTACTCGAGTTTACGGATTGCCTAAGTACAGTTAATGCTATTATTGATGAATACGGAGTTGAGGCAGTCTTTGTTATGGGCGACTATAATGCCGATTTGAATGGGTTGTTTTACGGTGAGCTGACTAGCATGTGTCGTGAGCAGCAGTGGTCATGTGTGGATGTGGATGTGCTTGGCCGTGATTCTGGTACCTTTACATTTATTAGTGAGGTTCACTGGACGACCAGCTGGCTTGATCACTGTGTGGCGACTCATTCGGCAGAACAGTCTGTTACAAACGTGTATGTCAGTTATGACACTCTTTGGTCAGATCACTTTCCGCTTGTAATAGAATGTAACATGAACGTACTCACCCCCAAAACCTCGCATAAAACAAAAAATGAGAATAAAGATGTTATATGGGGCATAAGAAGTGAAGACCAAGTTGGGAGGTATGCCAAGGAGTGTCATGATAGGCTTAAGATGATTGATTTTCCTTCGGAATGTTCAGATTGTGCTGACCGTTTTTGTTGTGATTGTGACCACACGCGTATTCTGGACGGGTTGTACTCGGACATTGTGTCTGCCCTCCGTGACGCTGCGGTGGCGAGTCGAGGAAGCAGCGCTGTGCGAAAAGGTGGTGGTGGCTCGCGCATAGTAGGTTGGAACAAGCATGTCAGCGCGGCTCACCTGTTGGCCAGGTCGAAGTTCAAGGAATGGGTGTTATGCGGTAGGCCAAAATCAGGCCTCATGAATCGAGAAATGTCTGATAGCAGAAAAGCGTTCAAATCTAAATTAAAATGGTGCCAAAGTCATCAAGATCAGATCAAAATGGACGCTCTTGCTGTAAAGCATTCCAAGGGAGATTTTCGAGGCTTTTGGAAACTAACAGAAAAAGAAAATGCACGACCTGGCCTTCCGGTGAGCGTCGATGGCGTGAACGACCCCAAAGAGATAGCGAATGTCTTCAAAAGTCATTTTTCTGTCGAATCTCCTCTGGGTGCGGCGGTGCAGATGATCGATGTTGATATGATTGGGCAAGAAGTGGGGACTGTTTTCCTGGCAAGAGACGTGAAGAATATCATAAAATCCATCTCCAAAGGCAAATCCCCTGGACACGATGGACTCAGCATCGAGCACCTGCAGCACGCCGGGACGCATGTCTACAGAGTATTAGCAATGTTCTTCTCGCTGTGCGTGAGCCACTCGTACTTGCCTAATGATTTCATGAAGACCGTGGTAGTGCCTGTGGTGAAGAATAAGACCGGTGACCTTGCCGACAAAAGTAACTACAGGCCTATATCTCTTGCTACGGTTATCGCGAAAGTGTTTGATGGTTTGCTTAACACACAGTTAAATAAACATGTAACTTTGCACGACAACCAGTTCGGGTTTCGTCCCCGGCTATCAACAGAAAGTGCTATACTGTGTCTGAAGCATACCGTCAAATACTATACGAAGCGTAAAACTCCGGTATATGCTTGCTTTCTCGACTTGTCCAAAGCTTTTGACTTGGTGTCATATAAACTGTTATGGAAGAAACTCCGAGACGTTGGATTACCCCAGGAAATTATCAGAATGTTCCAGTTTTGGTATGCACACCAGTTAAACAGCGTTAGGTGGGCGGGCGTCATGTCGGATTCGTATCGCCTTGAGTGCGGGGTGAGGCAGGGCGGTTTAACCTCTCCGACTCTGTTTAACCTTTACGTGAATGGTCTAGTTGTGGCGCTCAGCAGTCAGCATGTCGGCTGTCACATCGACGGCGTTTCTGTCAATAATTTGAGTTATGCCGATGATATGGTGCTGTTGAGTGCCTCCGTTTGTGGCTTACGGAGGTTAATTCAGATCTGCGAGGAGTACGCGTGTGGTCACGGTTTACTTTACAACGTAAAAAAGAGCCAGTGTATGGTATTTGAGGCTGACGGTAAATGCCTTCCAAGTATACCTCCTGTTTTATTAAACGGAGTTCCTCTGGAAAGGGTGGATCGCTTTAAATACTTGGGACACGTGGTCACCGTCGATCTCAAGGACAATGAGGACATTGAGCGGGAGCGGAGGTCACTGTCGATCAGATCGAATATGATAGCCCGCAGGTTTGCACACTGCTCGGCAGAGGTGAAAATTACGCTCTTCAAAGCGTTCTGCACATCCCTCTACACGTGCAGCTTGTGGGCTGACTACACTAAAAAGAAGTACAGTGACCTCCGAGTCCTGTATAATAACGCATTCAGGACGCTGTTGGGGCTGCCCCGGTTCTGCAGCGCCTCGGGTATGTTCGCGGACGCTCGAACTGCATGCTTTCACGCCACCATGAGATCGCGGGCAGCCTCACTGGTGCACAGAGTTCGGGCCAGCTCAAACAGGGTCCTGGAAATGATCGCGGCGAGACTAGACTGTCCCTTCCTTCGGCACTGTTGCGGAAGGCATGTGCCGGTGCCAATGCCGGAGAGAATGTTCTAGGCATCGCATTCTTGAGCATTTGGTCGAGATGTGTAGTTTGAATTAATTGTTGTTATTATTTTGATGTATTAATTAATCGCATTATTTTATTAGTTAGACTGACATTATATCTTGATTAATTATTTTTGTTCCAATTTTACCTTTTTATAATTTAAATGTAATTGTACAATTTTATTTTATTTTGTTTTCATAATTTTGTTTTGACTATAGCATTACATATTGACGACCATTGGTAAAATGCTAGATAGTGAATTGTTGTTTTATATGGGTATATTTGCCTGAAATAAAGAAATTTTGAATTTTGAATTTTTGAATTTTGAATACAATTAAGTATTAGTCAGATAGTAAGCCCTTGTGTCGATTTTTGAATCACTTCAAGGTTTCGACAAAGCAAAACGGTTAATTTTGCACGTGGTCCTAACAATTACATTGTAGCAAGGCGTCGCAGTCTCTTGTCACATCAAGTGTCTGATTTGAATTTACAGTAGATACTTAAAATATTTAGTCAGACTACAGGTACACAGGTTTTTAAAAGTCTTTCTAAGCGTCTGGTGGACTCTACACGTGACCAAAATGCTGATTTTTATTTGGCTCAACGTATAAGCATTGCCATTGGGCGTGACAATGCTGTCAGCATGCTGGATACGCTGCCAACTGGCAGTGGGCTGGAGCATTTGGATTATCTTTAGACCTTCAAGGGTCTGTGGATGATCCAATTGTTTGTTACGTAGTAGTAGTTTAGGTAGTTTTAAATGATATAAGTCTTGTATATATTTAGTAGTAGTTAATTAAGGCGGTACACATGTCCCATGTCATACCATAAAATGTATTTATTATTATATACTACGGGACTAATCGCGCTCTAAAATTACGAGATAAATAAATACCTCATCATCCCGACGTTTCGGCCGAGTTGCATCGACCGTGGTCACGGGTAGATACTCGTCTACACTACACACTACACTAGTCTACCCGTGACCACGGTCGATGCAACTCGGCCGAAACGTCGTATATAATAATAATGTGTTCAAATCGCGAAAGTTTAAAAACAACATAAAATGTATTTACTGACAGTTTTCACTGGCTTCATTAACTGCTCCGTTATAGAGAATGTTTCAAAGTACAGCGTTTAAGGAAAACCAACCGTATGGAACGTAATAGACAGTTTTTCCTTGAAGGTTTTGTTATAGAGTTTCATTATATTTTGATTGCTTACTGAATAAGCGAATGAGTGAGTAGGAAGGATGAGTCTTAGTATGTTTTGTGTAAAGATATGACGATATGTAGGTATAATTGATAAAAATGGGCGATCGATAAACCTACCTGCAATAGGTAATGATAAATTATTTATTGTATTTGTAAAGATTAGCTATAATCTTAGGATGTCAACTTTGATAATCTTTTTCATACTTATAAGTCGTGCGAAGCAACACACTGACTTTAATTCTTGTTTTAAGACGGACGCCATTGCAGTGTTAATCCGGATAATAAATTTTGGTGACTTATTTTTTTTTGAAATTTTGTACTGAAAGTACTGAAATGGTAAGTGATTCTACGATTAAGTGTTCAGAACTTGATAATGATTTAATTCAATTAATACATTTAACAAGGTGAATTAATTACTGGGCTTAGTAATTGTTAATGATTTGTTTATTTTTATCTTTAAGTACGTGTTGATTAATTTTAATTTATTAAGTTTGATTAACTAGTTTTCACTATTGATTCGAATCTAATATTATTTCATTAGGTAAATAGTAGTGCTCACAGTGTAGTTTGAATAGGTGTTCGTTAGCAATCATCGAAGTTAAGCAACGTTCAGCACGGTCAGTTTGCGGATGGGTGACCGCGGGTGGCATTTACAACTGAGCGCTACCGTGGCTCGGATGACACGTTAATTGTAGGTCCCGGTTGTTCATGGCATGTCACGAGGCCTTCACTTAAAATCTCTGACACCAGGGCTAGCCACCCGGCCTATACGAACTTACTCACTTTATTAGTACAATTTTAATTATAATAAATATGAATGCCACTAAAAATTAAAACAAAAATAAATAACAAAATTGAGTGTCAAAAGTTTAAAGAACTGAGTGTTTAATTATTCCGTTAAATATTAAACAAAAATTAAGCCCGATTACAGAGGCGCCAGCGTAAATTTAATAGCAACGTAAAAAGCGTTCTCTCTATCAAATGCCTAAAATGAAAAAGAAACAGAACAATGCTACTCGTATTTAGCTATTATAATTACTATGGCGCCTCTGGAATCGGGCTTATTATAATTATAAATTATATCACCCTTGTACTGTACTCTATTCAATCAAATTTCGAATTTTAGGAAACCCAAGATGCAGAACGAAGGTTTCCTGCATCGGAGGAACCTCCAGAAAAGAAGGACGCACCAGAGCGAGCCATGTGGGGAAACCAGATCGAATTCCTCATGTCTTGTATAGCAGCTTCAGTTGGCCTGGGAAACGTCTGGAGGTTCCCTTTCATAGCATACCAGAATGGCGGAGGAGCTTTCCTGATCCCTTACCTTATTGTACTGTTCCTGATAGGAAAGCCTATGTATTATCTTGAATGCGTGCTGGGACAGTTCAGCTCGAAGAATTCAGTGCGAGTTTGGGCAATGGTTCCTGCTATGAAAGGTATGTACCTAAACTTCCAAGCGATCGTTTAGTTTTAGATATCGACGATAATGTCTCTTGTGGTCATTGACAATATCAAAAAAGTTGATACTGTCAATGCTTGTCGACGTTTCAGTCTTAGCATGTCCACTGCTGCTAAAATGAGGCTGGTTGGTCGAACTTTGTTTAAACGTCGGGATGATGAGGTATTTATTTATCTCGTAATTTTAGTGCGAGATTAGTATCTTAGTAGGTACATAATAATAATGTGTTCAAATCGTGAAAGTTTAAAAACTACTTCCCGATTTCGGCTTACAATGAAAATTATAACATTGCATTGAGCTCATCTGACGATGGAGTTAGAGAGGGGTTGTACCAATGTTCCAAAGAAAAATAAAGCCAAATTGTTGTAATTGAACTTGTTATTTACATGTTTCAAAGTTCTTTTTTAAAAAAAATCCAGGAAAAGTAAGCTTGTTTTTCACGTGTTTCTATCGAGTATCGTATAGAGTAAATTTTGAAGCATTGTAATGTGCATCGTAAAACTTTTTTTGAAATTGCTCATCCAGATGTGACGTGTGCTGTGAAATGTAATTATAAGATACTTCGAAAATTATAATACTCACGGAGTCAGAGAAAAAAAAATAATACAATGGAAAAAAATGTTTTTATAAACATTATTTACACGAAATCCTAATCTAATCATACCAAAAGATCAATTATGGGTGATCACTGATCAGGTGTTTAATTATTTCACGATCAATGACAAAATTCCTAAAATTTCCACGTCTAAAGATCGGACCGCATTTATTGAACGACGTTGTGTAGCACTACATGATGCGTTGCAAAACGTCGACGTTATTATTAGGGATCGGAATAGCTACTTCAATTTTAAGTACATAATTGCGATTTTGTGATATGAATAATATGCATAGGTATACCTCCGGGATCCCGACGCACTTATTATGAGTTTTGTCTGAAATATTGTATAGTAATATTGTAAAATAATTATTTAAAAAAAAAACTACCTGTTCCGACCCCTAGTTATTATTTAAAGAACTTGTTTCTCTCTATTCTCTTTCTACTCTTCACGATCTAAAACTACCTATGTGCGACTGAGCGTGCAGTGGTGGTTACAGAATGACTAGACTTTTATTAGACTTGATCTTTTCGTCCTGTTGTAAGAATTGCTTGCTCTGTCGACAGATTAGCCCAATGTAATAAAAACATTGATTAAATGTCAGTACTATGGTAGTACTGACAAATCAATGGTGATTAGTACCATTGATGGTACAACTCACGTATATATACTTCGCTAGTACCATTAGTGGAACTAGCGACGTAGAATTATATTGCATTTTCAACTTTCGACCATACGTTATATAATTATAAAATTGTGTGTGATGTATTGTATTGATGTAAAGAATGTATGTTTGTATTGTATTGTAATTGTGTGTGTATGCCATGTATTGCAGTACATGCACTATTGGGACGGTGCAGCGAACGTTGTAGTAGAACATAGTTGCTTCCGAGCACCGACTTAAAATTTTTTTTTGTTCTCCGAAACTTATATTTTGACTCGTACCGCCATTCAATGCGATTCGGCCTTTAATCGTTTCACGTGAATGATCATAATCTGAGTGCCTGAACAGGGCTTATCATAATCGTGACTCGACACGTTTTTGACAATAGACTTTATCAATGCACCGCGTTTTTGGTTAAAAAATGTTATCAGCTTTAGTGTACTTAAACTTATGTATTAGTTGGTAACAATGATAAACACTTTCACTAATTCGCGCCTTCGCAGACAGCGTTTTAGCTTAATTTGGACGAAACATCTAGGCCGGAATCCCAGAGAGATGCAGGTTAAAATCCTGAGAACGCGTCAATTTTTGAAATGTTTATCACAAAAAGAAAGTTTCTATACACCTAGTGTGTGAAGCACGGTAAAAATCATTTCATTGATTAAACAATGCGCAATTTCTCGTTAATGGCAAGAAGTTCTAATAATTTCACATTAAGTGACTAACTGGCTTAAAGCAGTTCTCACAGATGGCGCTTCCAACAATGCAGTAGTTGGTAAAAATGATAAATACTTTTACTAATTCGACGCCTTCGCAGACAGCGTTTTAGTCTAATTTGGATAAAGCATCTGGGCCGGAATCCCAGAGAGATGCTTAGTTTAATCGTTCTTTAGACAAATCGCTCCATAGCGTGCTAGTTACTCAGATACAAAATAACCTTACACCAAAATGTTTTTTTTTTAGGTACCGGTTACGCACAGGCGCTGAGTTCTGCATACATTCTGTCATACTACGTGGTGATCATAGCTCTGTGCCTGTACTACTTATCTATGAGCTTCCAATCAACACTTCCTTGGGCCATCTGTGACCCAGACTGGACTAACTGCGTGCCTTCAGACCCATCACTACAAGTTGGTGAAGCCCCACCAAATGCTACTAGCAGTGCTGAACTCTACTTTACGTGAGTTATCATATCGTATTAATATTATTGTAATATTGGTGTTTAAATAGTCATGTCACAATAAGAACTCTTAATATGATAGTAAGTGTCAAAAACGGGAGCGGAAGACCAAGAAAAGTGTGATAGATGACATCCGAGAGAAAGGAGTTGATGATGAGCTGACGAATGATAGAGTGAAGTGGCGAAAGGAAACGTGGTGTGCCGACCCCACCTAGTGGCATAAGGGCAAGATGATGATGCTGAAATAGTTTCAGTTTCCGTTATATTTTTCTCGCAGAACTCAAACTCAAAAATTTATTGCCACATATGAAATTTACATGCGGTAAACATGACTGTATAATATTGTATAGTTATACATATTATTATGACCCTATAAGGGTATGGCAATTTTGTTATTTGATTAATGATTTATTGTTATGTTTTCAAGATTATCGGTAGAAATTAGTCTAATGTTTAATGTGAATTTGGATAATAGAATAATTGAATGAGTTGTTTTATAAAACAGTTTTCTTTTTCGATATAGAATGAAGCTTGATGATCTAGAAGATATTACCAATTTGCTCTAGCCTTGAACGTAACCATCTAAGTAGGTATTTAAAGCACCTAAGTACCTATTAGTAGTTTAGATCTTACGTTATTTTTATGTTAAGTCATTTTATTACAGTATATCTACGCTCTCTGTCTTCTGTTTTGGTTTTCAGTTTCTTCTTTCTTTATTATTCATTTGTGGCACTAATTTAATTTAAGATAAGTTAAGTATCTACTCTGTACTTAATGCACACAATAAAGAGTTCTATCTATCTATCTATTCACAGATCTAAAAGTTTGCTTTATACAATTTTTCCTCTTTTCATATACTATCTAGTGAATCTGAATAGATTCCAAACTTTTACTATGTGAAACATATCATCCTTCTACTTTACTGCTACTATTCACTTTTTTCGGTTATGAACAAGTTTTATCACATTTATCATACCTTTTTAGTCAAAACATAATTTGAAAGGGTATGTATAAAAATAGAGTCAACTTGCACGCATGTTGATTTAACACTCATTACTTTATCCGAATAATTTACATTCATCGGTTAATCTCGGGGATTTTTTGTTTCCGTTCAGTGATTAGTGAGTATTAATTTTATCAATTTTATTTTAGTAACACGGTGCTGCAACAGAGTGACGGAATTGAAGGAGGTTTGGGTAAGTTTTTGAATTATTAACTGTTTACTATTATGGCATAAAGCCTTATTCATCTCTAATGGTGTTTTAAGAATATATACGCCAGTGCTCTTTTAAATATAACGAGATAAAGATTAGCAACGTATATACGTTGCTAATCTTTATCTCTTCTCGTTTCTACTGTAATTCCTCTTATTTTTATAAAACTACTGGCCACATAGTACGTTTGAGAATAAGTTCAACACTTATCCTTTTTTTTATAGGATCGCCTATCTGGTACCTTACCCTTTGCCTGCTGGCATCCTGGATCGTCATATTCCTGATCGTGGCGAGAGGCGTGAGGAGTTCCGGCAAGGCTGCCTACTTCCTCGCACTCTTCCCTTATGTTGTGATGATCACGCTGCTGATTACGTAAGTACTTATATCAGTGATTACTTACCTACTTACTTTGTTGGCGCAGTGACTTGAATTGTGTCTTGGCCGGCGAAACTATTTGTCGCCACTCTTGTCTGTCTTGGACAAGTTTCTACCAGGTAACTAACTAAACCGAGCTCGCGAACATCTTTCTATCTGTACTTGGGACTGCCGAAAGGCCTGTCAGCCGAACTCAAGTTCAAGCTCTGTTCCGCGATCCTTTCCTATTATTTCCAAGTGACCGAGCGGAACTTATTTCATTTTGTCTCAGCAATACCTTGGACTCCGCCTCTAGCTCTTCTATTTCCTGGTTTTTGCGAATCTTTAGACTGCCATCTTCGCGCCAGGTAGGTTCCAGAATTCGAGTACCTTGCGTGTTGCCACTATTAGCTTATTTTCCTTACTTTGTATTAGTGTCTAGGTTTCACAGCCGTAGGTACATGAGTATAAGTCAAATGAATGTGTTATGAATGCGGAGCTTTTACATCAGCGATTAATATTTTATATACGATAAAACTTATACCACTTTGTTGATAAACTCAGAGTTACTTCGGAGTAGTAAGTATTTTTTTTGTCTTTTAATAGTGAATTGAAATTGTCAAAAAAAAAAAGACTAAAGACAGTCTAGTCCCTCCAAAGTTACTCTGCGTTTATTAATAAGGCAGAAAGCGATCAAATATTTTACATTCAGCGCAATCTATCGCATTGCATGCGAATAGCGCCATCTATCTTTTTGCTTACGAAATAAACTAGCGCTGAGAGCTACATCGCGCAAACTAGGTATTTGGCGTCGATCTAACTAGTATAGAGTAGGAGTCAACGAGTACGAGTCCCATGTACGTACTGTCAGACAACTGTCTTAGAGCTCAATCCTTAAGCCGCTGATCGACGAGCGAGCCGATGAGCTTTAAAACCTGGGTCGTTGGCTTGTCAACAAAGTTCGCCTGTTGATCACTGCAAAAACAGCGGTTCTAATAACTGAAAAGCCTTGCACGTCAAACATGTTGGAGTACGGTACAACTGTTTGGCTCGCTAGTCGATCAGCGCAGCGTCGGCGGGCCAACACACCAAAATCGTTTAACTTTAAAACCGAGTTTTATGGCGGATCCAAATTAGCGGCGTGAATTCAGGCGCAAATTCGCGGCATAAATCGTGCCCTCCATATTCACGGGATGCTAAATAGTCGTTCGTAAGACTCTTCGTGAAACGGACGCGTGTTTTTTGCATCCCGCAGTGCATTTTCAGAATGTACCTAACGCTCTAAAAAGAGCATTTCAGTTTCGTTATGCCAACGTTCATGAGCGAATCCATTAAGCGCGCAGGGACTGCACTGCCAGTATGCCTCTGTAGTCAGAAGTAAACTGAAAAAGAGCCGTGAATGTAGATAGGTACGTACGCGTAAACTCCACGCGAAGGAGGCGCATGCCTTTTGTTGCGGAACAAAATACCGACTCCGATCGGGGAACAGGCGTACACGCGCGTGAACCCCGCAAAAACCGTTCACATTCTCGTTTACGCCTGTTCACTAAGCTTAACGGCACTAATGAGGAGCCGGCATTAAAGATTGTGCGTTGAACAGCGGCTATAGCTTGTAGTAGTACCTATCAATTACTTTGGATTTAAAGGAACTGTGAACGATCACTCATCATTAAGGATTAAAAAAGGTTATTTATTCATAATGGTATTTAATTATCATTTTTTACAAAAAATATTATTTTTACCTGATTTCAATGATTGTACTGGTATCTTAACAAATTAATTACATTCTAGCTATCGAAGTAATGATATCAACAATGCGGAATGTGAACAATAATGAAAATGATCACAAAGATACGGAAGATAACAATAGAATACAAACAATGGATAAAAAGTGTCAAAATCTGATAAATTTAAAAAGTGTCAAAATATTTTATTTGAAGAAAACAACATAAAATAATCAAATCAAAACATCTACGACATGAAAGAGTTATCAATAGTCATTTTTTATACGTAACAGCCTTTTTTGATAGTCCACTGCAGGACGTAGGCCTACTCATGAAGGGTGATAGGGTCATATCCACCACGCTGGTCTAGAGCGGGTTAGTGGATTCACATATACCGATGGCATAAAATGAATCCATAAAAATAGACGTGGTGATTTATTTAGTGGTAGTAACACCCGCCCTACAATCGTGAGGTCGTGGGTTTAATCCCAATCCCGCACCAATAAGTTTCTTTGGAACTTATGTACGGAATTTCACACCAATGGCTTTTTGGTGAATGAAAACATCGTAAGACGAACTGAATACGTCCAATGAAGGTTTTGGATGGCGTATGTGAGTCCACCAACCCGCACTGTGGATATGGCCCAATCACTCTTAGTGGGTAGGCCTGCGTCTTGCACTGGACTATTAATAAAGCTGATACAGTACCTTATCATAGGCATTCTCGATTAAGTTTATAATTACTTTACAGGACGGTCATTTTGCCTGGAGCTGGCAAAGGTATCCTGTTTTTCATCACTCCACAATGGGATAAACTTATCAAACTTGACGTAAGTACTTTTTAAAAAAGGCAAGTGCCTTTATTATCTACCACTAAATTCAAGACCATAATCTACAACTACATAAACTACTCTAATAACAAGCAATTGGATCATCCACAGACCCTAGAAGGTCTGAAGATAACCCAAATGCTCAAACCCACTGCCAGTTGGCAGCGTGCCCAGCATGCTGGCTGCATTGCTACGCTGAATGGCAATGCTTAGTAAGCACCATTTTAAAATACCTAGAAACAACAACAACAAAAAATCAAACAATACAGCCAGCGTTCTTGGCACCCTACCACACGGACACAATATTTGTTTCGATTTTTAGCCTTTTTTTTGTATATAGGTAGGATATATTTATATAGGTAGTTAAGAATTGAATTTCTATGTTTTTTAAGTTATGTAAATATTGTATTAATAATACAACAATAAAGAATCTGTCTCATCTACCTAAAACGATTTCATGCTGAAGTTAATTTTGTCCAACAGCTAAGTATTTGACTTAAAATTTGTGTACGTATAAGATTTTCACAATTTTTGTGATATACTTTTTGGAAATTGTGAGATCAATTCTACAACATTCTACATTCTATAGTACAGGAAAAAAAGAATGCTAAATTTCCAATCCAATTTTTTTATAAGGCTTAGGATCACTTACAGGGTATAAAATTACAAAATGCTTACAGATCCAGGTGTAGCTTCAAGCGCCATCTTGAAAAAATATTTTTGGCTGATATCTTGGAAACTATGTGCATGGTTTCCAAGATATATATTAAAGGCAAAAGTTACGTAGTCTATTGTTATAGAAAATAAAATTTAGCATCTTTTTGTTCTCAGTAAACTTTTTTGTAAAACTTACTGTTTACGATTTATGGTCCATTTAATGAAATTTCGTAAGTAAGTTTAATTGAAATTTCATGGCCCTAAGTTTACTGAAAACAAAAAATGCGAAATTTTATTATCTACAATAATAATTTCAAGGACTTTTGCCATCAAGTGCATAGTTTCTGAGATATCGACCAAAAACGTTTTTTCAAGATGGCGCTTGAAGCTCCACCTGGATCTGTCAGCATTTTGTGATTTTATGCTCAAAAGTGATCCTGTACCTCATAAAAAAATTAGATTGGAAATTTAGTGCAAATTTGACCAAAAAAAAACGTCTTTATTTTCCTGTACTTCTAGCTCGTCTGTTACTCATTAGGTAGCTATGTATGTAGGTATATAGAATAATTTTGTAAGTAGGTATATAATTATAATTTCCAAGCAATCATCGATTTAAAAAACCCAGTGGAGACCGAACAGCGATAGCGATTTCCTACCGATATAAAAAACCCAGTATACCTGTGACAATAGTCCTATCAAACTTAGTGATCACTGTTTCCATACATTAGCTAAATATGACAATAATATGATAGATACATATATACCTACATACCTACCTACACCCTTTTTAATGTGTAGGCATACAGCTTCAGCAGTGTATCCAAGTTTACAGTTTTAACTATACAGGCTTATTTATAATCAATTAGCATCCTTCTAGGGGCATATCCTCTCAGTCGTCCAGTGACCTGTTTCAGGCCGCTACCGAATTTGACGCATTCGCCCAGTGGCCTGGAACAGGTCACTCGCGGAATTTTTCTTGTTTATTTTAATTGAAGTCTAAGGAATCGTGCTATCCTGTTTTAACTTATGCGAATAGGTTGCCAGTGAAACAAAGAAAGAAATAGTGGGGCTCGTCTATAATCGTTTTATACTCTATGTCTTCGAAAATATGGCTTTTTGATGGGGGTCGCCATTGAAGTAATACGATATTTTCTAATCAAATTAAATTAATTTACGAAATGTTGTGTTATGTGGTGTTTGTTATGTTAATTATGTGTAATAGTTATTACTAATGTAAATAAAAAAATCAGGAGTTCTTAAAATTGCTTTTGACTAATAATACAAATATTTTAGTAACAGGAGTAAAAACATTCATTTTTTCGCCTTTAACATATTAAGCTTAAAGATACACTGAATAAATATTGCACATTCTATTTATAGACTCAAAAAGGCTGATTCAATATGGTTCTAACGATACAACATTTATTGTATATTGAAATCTCGATTTTAGTAGGTCGCGGCGCAGATGCGCAAAAAATAAAAAAAAACCGCGGCGCTTGGGGTTCTTGGGCGAAAACGGAGAACTACTAGTGTTAAATATTTTCAGGTCTGGTATGCAGCAGTCACTCAAGTGTTCTTCTCTCTCTCTGTCTGCACCGGTGCCATCATCATGTTTTCTTCCTACAACGGATTTAGACAGAACGTGTACAGGTAAATCAACAACAATTGGGCTTTTGAATCTTCGAGCAAATATCTACCATATTATAGAGATACAAAAGCAAATATTATCTATATTATTTATATCTATAGATATTTGCTCGAAGTTTTAAATCATTTTTTTTGTGACAAATGAAAAGATCATGTACACGTTTCTATTCAAAACTATTTTTATTTTTCCTTATTATTACAAAGTTATACTACATTAAAAATCACACATTAAGTGACGTCACACGCTCATTCGAGTCAATTTTTCGAATTACAAACACATATAATAGGTTACTTACCAAGTAAAGTGATAGATAGATAGATAGATAGATAAACGCTTTATTGCACACCAAGAAATAACCATAACAAGAAGAAATAAAGATACAAAAACAGTGTAACAATGGGCGGCCTTATCGCTAATAGCGATCTCTGCATTGTGACGTCACACGCTCATTCGAGTCAATTCTTAATTTATATGTAGGTAGTATAACTTTGTAATCATATAGAAAAATAAAACATGAAAATAGTTTTGAACAGAAACTTGCACCTACCTATATGATCATAACATACAATATAATTTTTTGAAAAAAAATATCTTAAGACCAATTCCAATTATTTACTCGATAATTTAAAATTGATATCTAATTATCTAATCCTTATGTTCTGATCAGTTTTTAATTCTTTTGGTAGCTAGAAATCTGCTTATCGCTGTTCGATAGACACTTTGTTATGTCTAACATTTCCAGTGTCAGTGACACTTAGATGACCTAGAAATTGTAAATTCTCTTGGAAGATAGAGAATAATCCACTAATCCCGGGTTTTTAGGCCAATCAATATCAAGATAATTCCAATTCAATTAGATTTTTGAAGTAAAAACTTATTTAGCAGCGTTGTTCACTTTTTCAGATAGGTAAAAATGTTAAACTTGCGTCAGGACACGTAACCTGATCAAAAATTCCTAAGATGGCGCAGTGTGCTTGTGCGAGTGTGCGTGTGTGATATTGTATTTTACCACATAAATAATATTTCTTTATATGTTCAACTTTTCACTTCTGCCGGAACTCCCGGTGTGCTAACTGTTGTTTTTTCCCTTGTTATCTTTTTTAAGATATCTACAAGAATCTAGACTTTAATGTTATTTAATGGGAAAATAAAAATATGCAATCTTTAAAACGGAACGAGTACATGCAATCTTTATCTTTGTTACTGTAAATTATATAATTATGGGTATATTTTATGTTAATGAAAGATAATCTCGTAGCCTTATCTTTTAAATTCTGACGATTAAGATTAGGACAACCAAATGCAGAGATAGAGAGACTTATTTTTCAAAGGATCAAAAATAATGAGGTGTATGTTTTTGTTAAAGTAATGTATAGACAAACATGCCTCCACTGTCCGAGAACTGATTTGCAGAAATGGTGCGATAAAAGATTTGTTTCTGTATAAACGGAAATATTCCAGGATATCTGTGAAAAACTTCTAAAATCAAAACTTCCTGTGGGCAATTTACATTTTGCGAGGCCCTATTTTATTTCCCTGCGTAACCAGAATCAACAAAATCTACGCTATAGAATTTGAGATCCCTGGATATAGGCGAGTCAACTTTGTTCAACACAAAGGCTCCAGTGGGAGACCCCTCTGCCTTCGACGTACGAGGCCACTAAGGCTCGAGGCCGTGGGCGGTGGCCCACGTCGCCCACCCCTTGCGTGGCCTCTGCAGAATATCAATACTCATCGTTACGAACACTTTCACTACAAGATTAACCCTATAATTGCGAAAACAGAAACTACTGTTCTGTAAAAAAAAGTTCATTGACTCTTGACATATGGAACAGCTAATATTTTTTCGCGATTTCGAGGTTGTCTCACAGTAAAAGTTGGTCATTTCGATGATAAGTACGATGATAATATTCCAGAATATGTTATTCGTCTAAAAAACCTTGGTACAGCTATGTAAGTGGATTGGTCCTAGTATAGTGCCCTAGTTGACTCTAGATCATCTTAGACTGCGATCAAGATCATTGACTTTAGTTTAATTGTCTGAAGCCCATTGTAATACAGTTTGTCAAAATAATTATGGTCATTCATTTTTCAGAGACGCGATGATTGTAACGACTCTGGATACCTTCACAAGCCTTCTCTCCGGGTTCACGATATTCGGTATCCTGGGCAATCTTGCGCACGAATTGAACACTGAAGTTGGGAGCGTTGTGGGATCCGGCGGGACTGGACTGGCATTTGTCTCTTACCCTGACGCCATTGCTAAAACTTTTCTGCCTCAGGTAATGATTATTTTTTCTTTAAACGGTGCCAGTGTGTATATTCTAGGATATCATTTTACTCCTCTTTGTCAACAGCTTTTATATACTGTGGGATCAAACTTGAAATTCTAAAATGCGACATTTAGTAAAAAATGTAATAGAAAGGAAATAGAAAAATGGGGAAGTCCACGAAGCGTATTCGTAGATATAGAGGATGGAGAAGGTAGATGTCATGTCGTACCGGGAGGTGAAAACATTGGCCGAGAAGTGGAAGTTGCTCCACCGACAAGATTCGAACTGTTGTTCAATTATGATTGAATGAATGCATTAAAAATGTAAATATCTATATAGGTTATATCTTCTAACAACGGTAGGTCGGAATCAAATCGTATCGTACTGAGCTGACGTATTTTCAATGAGATTACGTATACTGGATAGGCACTTTTTCCCTATACGGTCTTATTCACTTGCTCTGTGCGATTTGATTTCAGCGTAGTATAGTCTGTTTCATTAGCACTGAGAACGCACACGCTAAAGTACTTCGAGTCGGAATGAAGTCCATGCGGTACGACTCTGGTCAAAATATGTTCGCAACCCCTGATTCTCTACCAAGGAACGTGGCTAAACTGCGTTATCGACACGAAAGCGAGACATATTGAATAAAAAACGATACTTTTGTTTTCATTTCGCCAACACGAGTGCTAAAGTAATACTGTCTAAGGTTCTCAGCGCTAATTAAACATACTATAGATATCACAAGGTACCCAATCTTGTTAGGTCACGAAAAATATTTTATAATTACATAGGTATATTAATTCATAGATGCATTTATACAAATGGGGTGATTAAGACTATCATTGTGAACAACAGATTTTGAGAAAAAAATTAGGTGTTTCATAAATTCATAAATTTTATTGATTCTGAGTTGTAATTTTGTATGAGATAGCAATTTTGTTTTCGAAATCCGGGTTGTAGTCCCATAGAAAATGTTAGGTTAGTACAGAACTAACAGATGACACTGTAAACTAATGCTTTCAGTTGTTTCAACATCAGACTGTTTTAAAAAACTGACATGATTTTTACACTAAGTACTTATCATTATAGTCCATATCTTGATATAATTTAATTCCTGATAAATACCCTTAAGTATCTTACAATGACTGATTCTGCGATTTCCGTTTGTTGAATGAGTGTTTTAGCCAATTTTCTTTGTATAGATTTTTGTTGTCTCTAAGGATAGGTTTGAATTAAGACGTTAAGTACCACACGAAGTCAAGATGTCCGATTTGTTTCTTGGGGCCTCTTCCCTTTCCGTCTTGGTAAAATCCAGATTCATTGAGTCTTCTTTCCTTGTCGTTTAATCAGATTCAATGTGGTTTAAATTCTTGCTGGAGGAATTTAATGCTCAAAAATCCTTGACCGAAAAGCGCGGCCGGTCGTTGTGTAAATTAACTTTAGTCGCGAAAAAAAAAACTTTTTTGTTTTGTGCCGTGCCTCGAGCTTTATTTTCAGTTTATTTTCTGCAAAATTTTCTTATCTAATTGGTAAACTTTGATGTATCTGTCTAGATACCGTTTGGCTGAGCTAAACGGCCAACAATATTACCTAAGTGTGGACCGTAAGATCGTGTGCATTTTGAGAGTTTAAACACAATATGTAAGCGTCAAAATACTTGGGCCGTACTGTTTTGTGATTGATGACATTTGTGCATCTAGTCAGATAAATAATCAAATTTAATCACGTCTGTATTGAAATGAAAAGTAAGCACCAAATTGTGACTTCTTAAACAGTTATCTATTTATTGCAGTTGTTCGCAGTTCTCTTCTTCCTCATGATGACCGTGCTAGGAATCGGCTCTGCTGTGGCTCTACTATCTACCATCAACACCATTGTCCTGGACTCGTTTCCAAGAGTTCGCACTGTGTTTATCTCGGCCATTTGCTGCTCTTGTGGTTTTCTTGTCGGATTGGTTTACGTTACTCCGGTAAGTTTTTAAATTATTATTAATTGTCATGGTGCGTCCACACACTCCAGGAGGCGGCGAGGCAAGGCCCTCGCCACGAGTTGTGGCGAGCGGAGACGGCAAAAAAATAGCCACGCGAAGAATGACGAGGTAAAACGAGGCGACACGAGCGCGCTATCCAATCCACACACTCGTGCTCGCCTCCCCTCGTGTCGCCCGCGCAGTGTATGGATGCACCATAGAGAAGTTTGGTCACGCAGTCATTATGTCACACCCGTCCGATAAGCTAAACTAAACCAAAGAAGTTGTAAAATGTCTTGATTTTATAATCAACCATATCTAATAGGGCAACAACACCGTGGTCTACTGTGAACGTGATAAATTCGTCATAGCCAGTTGTAAGAACATTTGAATTAAAATTTAGAAGTTCATGGTTTAAATGTTGGTTCCCACGATAGGGCTGGCAACTGGCATGGACTTTCCCAATTCCCAATCCAAACAATTAAAATACAATATTGGTTCCTTATAAATGAGGACTTTGTAATTGATGAAAAAAATAATAATGAAAAACTTATGCATGTCCGTTCCGTCCGTTTGCAGAAGTTGAAATGCATACGCGAATTCACCGTCCGCAACCATGTTAAAATTCAGTACTAATTTCATTTCAATTCATGGTCTCAGTCACACGTTATTATTGAATCTTTTGATCTTTTCAGGGTGGGCAGTACATATTGGAGCTGGTCGACCATTACGGTGGCACATTTTTAGCTCTTTTCTGCGCTATTAGTGAAATATTTGGCGTTTTCTGGATTTATGGTAATTAAACTTGTATATTTTGTATTTTTGTTAGGTCTCCATTTTAGCTGCTAACAATATCTAATTTTCTATGATTCTGACTTTTATATGATAAACTATCTCACTTATATGCGTCAGTTTTCTGTTATTTTATTTATTTGATAACGATTACTGATAAATCGTACTAATTGCTTTTGATTACAATTATCTCACAAACATATTTCCCACTAGGTACTGAAAGTACAATGAAAACAATAAAATCATTGTAACGCTTCAAGACTTAACTTTTTCGTGTTTTGTATTTAAACGATCAAAAGCCAAATTCATATATATTCTAAAACCAGACAAGTACAAGTTAGGCTCGCTCACCGAGGTTTCCGTGAAAGTTCCGAAAATTGCACCCGGAATAGATTTGTTAAAACCTTGCCATGCGATTTTTTTACATTTCTCCTCAAAAGCCTCAAATTATACTTTGTGGAGACTTACTGATAAATTATACTAATTGCTTTTAATTACAATTATCCCACAAACATAATTTCCAACTCATAAAAGTACAATTAAAACAATAAAAATGATTTGTAACGCTACCTATAATATGCATGGGAACGCTCCAAGACTACACTTTTTCGTGTTTTGTATTTAACGATCAATAGCCGAATTCATAGGTAAACCGCTCACCAAGGGTTCCATAAAAATTCCGAAAATTGCAAGAAACCGAGAACCAATTAGTTAAACCTTATTTTTACCTTTTTACCTTACTTACCTTTGTCATCGACAAAAGCCGAATTTTTTTTTTACATTTCTCAAAAAACCCTCAAAATACACTTTGTGAAAATAATTAAATTTATACCTGTTTTAGCTTGTATCTACTAATTAAGCTCTTTTATATGATAAATTAAAATTCGGACCTCCATTTTTTACATTTAGACCCTAACTCTTATGATTATATTAAAAATATTCAGTTTTTTAATGTATTTATTCCTATATGTGTACTTGAAGACAATGCTTCCTGCTAAATTTGATTTATAGGTCAACGGGAAGTACCCCATAGGTTTTAATTCCCTTGTGAATGTTGAAATATACGTTTTTTGCGACATAAATGGTACCTATGCATGTAATTTTTTTGTTATACGATAACCAAGAAGTTTTATTTTTTCTTAACTTCAAGAGCAAATAGATTTACGTATATGGTTTTAATTTTTACTCGATTCCTTTACGCATTCTTGAGATAAAAGGTCTTGACACATGGATGGACAACAAAGTGATCCTATAAGGGTTCTGTTTTTTCCTTTTAAGATACAGAACCCTAAAAATGGAACTTAACTGAAAATAATTTTAAATTAGCCGGTTTTACGTCACGTAAAGTTGTCAGATAACGCGAGAACGTGATCAATCAAATCTTATTAGGATTAAAATAGTCAAGTCATTTAAATATCTATGCATGTAATTATAAAATAGGTAGCAGATGTAAAACAAAAAGCAAACAAACATAGATAGAAAAGTTCTTATCTATAATGAGTTATGACCACTTCGTAAGAATGGTTACTGATAATGATAAATAATGTTTTTAATTACCAACTTATCATAACAGACATTGTCCAAATGAAATGCGATTATCTGATTGTTCGCAATTATATGCGATGCTATGAACGTTTTCATGATAACAGACATTCTTAAAATGTTCTAATCAAAACATAAAGTCATTTGGTATTGGATTTAACCGGTTTCAAACCGGTATAATTAGGTTTTTCTTGGTGGATTAACCCTTAATTACTCGCATGGGCTCAAAACAGTTTCGTATTAAAAAAAAACCGGTCAAGTGCGTGTCAGGCTCGCACATCGAGAGTTCCGTACAAACCCATTGTTAAAATAATTAAAAACCTGTTTTAGCATGTGCTAATGTAGTTCTTTTATATGACACTTTACATGATACGATTTACTCACTTTGAATTTTGAACCCATATTTTGTGAATTTTGTGGCCATATTTTTTTGTGATGTAAGTATAAATGTACAGTTTTCAGATTTATTCCTATATGTGTACTCTAAGGCAATGCATCTCGCCAAATTTCATAGTTCTATGTCAACGGGAAGTACCCTGTAGGTATTGATTTTTGTGAGTGTCGAAATATACGTTTTTTACGACATAAACGGCTCTTACTTTTTTATACGATAATTGAGAAGTTTTTCTTTTACACAGCTGCAAGAAACTGTAGATATACGTATACAGTTTAAATTTCAACTCGATATCTTTACGCGTTCCCGAGATAAAGAGTCTTGACATACACACAGACGGACAGACGGACAGACGGACAACAAAGTGATCCTATAAGGGTTCTGTTTTTTCCGTTTGAGGTACGGAACCCTAAAAATGAAGGACTTTGCACTGCCTGAATTTCCCCCGCCCCCAGTAGCTTCATAATTCTTGTCGAAGTTTGTAATCCAGTAGCGGCCAAGTTCTGGGAGTGGCTGGATACGTCGCTGCACTCCTAAGCGGTGACCCCATGCGAGTCATTACGTAACTTTTTTTACCTACAAATTGTTCAGTAAATCCAAAAAAAAATCAAATTCAATTGTAAGTAACATTTTATGACCTACTGATTTGAATGCAAACAGATAAATCTGGTTATAAGCCAGAATAATATAAACGTAAACGTATTAACGTCGCTTTGGTAGACTTTTTACTAAAAAATTACATCACGAGCACGACTTCCAAACTGACTCACTTTATCTTATGTATTTTTGTTTGATAGATAGGTACTATTAAATACGCATCAAATTTTTTTCTTTATAATCTTACTGAAGGACTAATTGGCATTAAAAATATAATAAGTCCATCAGATAGGCTACCAAAAAATATTATACACGTGTTTTTTAGGGTTCCGTACCTCAAACGGAAAAAACGGAACCCTTATAGGATCACTTTGTTGTCCGTCTGTCCGTCTGTGTGTATGTCAAGACTCTTTATCTCGGGAACGCGTAAAGATATCGAGTTGAAAAAGATTGTCGATGATGATGATGAGTATAGAGATTTTAACAACGTACTTCCCAATTTTTTGAATTTTTCTGGATTTGTACGGAACCCTCGGTTGCACTTGTCCGGTTTTTTTACCCAGTTATTATGCTTGTTATAATAAATCCTTCGACCAAATATCTACAGAGCCACAGTCCTTAAGTGAAAGTAGTAAAAAAATGTCCTAGCGCCGTCATGGTATGTATGACGGCGCTTTTTGACTTAGATATCTACATAAAATAATTCACAATGCCCGTTTTCTCGAATCTCAACGTTATGTCACCTAATTAGTTGTAACCGAGCACTGGCATCGCGCGGCGTTGTAGTTAGCTTGCATCGCCTTACGACTAACTAAAAAGCCTGCCCACTACATAGCTTGCGCAGAGTTTTGGTTCGGATACTTTTTTGCACGATTGGGACTCTATAGATATTTGTTTGAAGAGTAGATAATATTTGTTTTACCCTTACGTCACGCTTATTGTACATCAGGTTTGGAGAACATCACTCTTGACATCGAGTTCATGCTGGGACCTGGCAAGTCATCCATATACTGGCGGATGTGCTGGGGCGTCATCGCTCCTGCCATGATGCTCGTAGTCTTCTTCTATGAGCTGATCGGCTTCGAAAATCTCGTCTTCGGAGACAATTATACCTACCCCACTGTTGGCTATGGTAAGAACATTCAATATAAATTTATTTGTTTGAACACACAGATTACAAAGAAATTTTAACAATAACAATATCTTTATTGTACACCAAATAGCATATTACATATTTAAGTAGATAGGTATAACATGTAAGCATTGAAGATATACATAATAATACATTTATACAGAACAACGTAAAAAGATAGCGGCATCACACTAGGCTCTGAAGCGCGTATTGTGGCGACCAGTAAAGCGAAACACACAAAATTAATGATAATAATTATGGTCTCAGATAAAATAAGATTTTTTTGATTTGGTCTGAGGATATGGTATGGGGATGTTCTAGGTTACAACAAAAAGCTTGGGTCTACTTATAACAACATAGATAATATTATGAGTGATACAATACAATAATAAAAATAAAATGATCAAAGAAAAATGAATATAGTAACTCATGAGGTTATTGAACAGCAATTAGTAAAGAATATGCACTCTGTTTACGCTTGTGTGAATTGACTACTGTTTCCACGTTGTCTGTTGCAGCTAGAAATAATTAGGGTACATTTTTTGATAGAATTCAAGTTCCGGGAGAAAACTTTTTTCACCCCATAAATTGTAAGAAATATGAAATGTTATGTTTTCGGTGTCAATCGCTTGAGTAAGAAATATTGCACGTTTGTATTCCTAATTTTTTTTTAAGAAAAGTTTTAAGCTTCTGTATAATAAGTCAACACTTTCAGCCTTTTTGCGTAAAAATAGAGGCTTATAACTTTAAAATCATTTAAAAACTTGTAAAAACTAAGACGTTTAACCCTAGCGATTGAAGTGATGATTACATGAAATCACTCATATATCAGATAATATTTAGAGGTAGATAACAGTTTATTGTTTTTGTATGTCCTAGTTCGCGGTTTACAATCATCTTAAAACTATTATGAAAATACTTAACTTTCAGTATATTTTTGACCGACGACCACCGGAGGAGGTACTCAATTCGACGCGTATATAATATATTTTTTATGTACAACCACGCATAACTTTTTTCATAGTAGGTAGTCCGATTTCAATAATTCTTTTTTTTATTAGAATAAATGTACTCTGAAATTGGTGCCATTTCAGAATTATCGAAATCGGCGGAGCCATTTTTGGTAAATCAACAATAATGTGAAAAAGTGCTACATCGATCCGTGCGAAATATTCGCGAATTCTGTACACGCGTGAAGTCGGTCATGCTGTTTTTTGAAAAAAATAATCTTGTTTCGTTTAGTTATCGCATTCATTGGATCCATAAGATATTATTGTTATACATTTTTTTTATTTGTTTTCTTCATTTTTTGCTCCAAATTGTTTATCATGTTTTCAATGTAGGTACATATCCTCAATAATTACTTAAAAAAACAAACATTCAACTACACAGATTTCTCTATTTCTCTTGTAAACATTTCCACGTAATCTAAGAGATCAAACTTTACTACTCTTATTTCACCGTCATCATCATCATCTGCAGCCTTCTCTATCGTACTGCTGGGCATAGGTTATATTTATTGACGTCTTATTCACATTCAGACCCCATTCAGACGGGCCCGAGACAGAAATATAACTTATGCCCAGCATATGGACGAGTGGTGCCGGAAAGAGCCTTCTCTTTCCGGCACCACTCGTGCCTGTCTCGGCCCCGTCTGTATGGGGTCTGAATGTGAATAAGACGTCAATAAATATAACCTATGCCCAGCAGTACGAAAGAGAAGGCTGCAGATGATGATGATGACGGTGAAATAAGAGTAGTAAAGTTTGATCTCTTAGATTACGTGGAAATGTTTACGAGAGAAATAAAGGCTGCAGATGATGGCGATGGCGGTGAAATAATGGATGGATGACGGTGGAATAATGGATGCCTATGGGCAAAATTGGATAACCCAATTACTTAAAGGCTAATACAATATAGTAATACTCATATTTACTGATCAAAAACTAAGATTTCTTTGTATTTTGTTTTCAGTTTGTGGATATCTCATACTCTTAGCTGGCATTATGGTCGTTCCAATATTCATCGGTATCACGATCTACAAATACTGGACTGGAAACTTTGTTGAGGTGAGATATCGATATTATCATATAATTCACTATTTATTAATTACCATTGTTACACAATAACTGTAATAAATTATTTTAAGAATAGAATTAAATACAAACTTTTGAGATCCTGGATATAATGCAGCAGCAGAGTACTAGCCAAGACAAGTAAAACGAGCCCAACACGACGGGGCTTATTGTTTAGTACAGGAGTTTCTATGGCCACCTTCCGACTCCATCATCAGATTAGCTCCATGGTAGCATATTATTGCATTGTCACGCGATGCGTGCAAAATTTCAGCTCATTCAAGAGAAGTTAGTCAAATTGAACTTGCAAGATTCCACCCAAACTTACATACATACATACATAGGAACCTACATCCATTGCAAGGTAAATTAAAGCTTGTAAAAAATATATATCATCTAACTAATCTCCTTAATCATAGTTAAACTACAGAGCAACGTTATTATACTCTATAAAATTTAACTTGATCTCTGCGACAGCTGTCAGAAAAATCACGCCTTAAATGTCTAAAATGTCATACTTTGTGGGCATGACAATTAGTGATGGGCGACGAATGCTCGTGACCACAGAGTTTTAGATAGAGTTTTAATTAAAACATCGATAGTTCATACTGACGATATTTTAAATAAAACTTATTGTATCATTAATTTTACTGTATATTTTAATATCAGAACATTTTTACATGTGTAATTAAATTAAACCCAATTATATGTTACAGTAGCATCCATAATAATGAAAAACGTCGATAAATACTATCGTTACATTATTATGAGTATTTAATTAATATCATAACATTATTTACATGACGTACATACTTGATCTTAAATAATAGTAAATAAATAAAATCCAATTTCTCACCTTCAACTACTCATTCCATTTCATTACAACATTGTTTGAAACTCGATTTTTTCCACCACTATCTCAACTCTAAAAATGTCAATGTAACTGTCGCAGAGATCAAGTAAAATTTTATAGAGTATAGTGTGTAAATGTAATAATCAGAATGATGTGTCAAACTTTTTTCCGTCCTTGTGTTAGTATGTGCTACCTATACCTTTATGTATGAGTATAATATGTCATATCACATTAATTTAATTTCAATTTCGAAATCCACCACCCACCCCACTCACCACCCTTATCAACCATGGACGTCCACTTCTGGTCTTAGGCCTCGTATGGATCTCCAATAAGACCGGTTGGTATTGGCTTGCATCAAGTGTGATGCTGCGGTCTTAGTGAGGTCATCCGTCCACCTTGTGGGTGGACGTCCTACGCTGCGAATGCCGGTACGTGGTGTTCAGTTAAAAACTTTTCGACCCCATATGTCATCAGTCCTTCGCGCTATGTGCCCTGCCCATTACCATTTCAACTTCTCAATCCGCTGGGCTATGTTGGTAACTCCACAACCCCCACAGTTTATCAAATATAGTGGAATCTCGATAACTCGAATCTCAAGGGAAATGCAAAAAACTTCTACTTATCGAGTCTTCGACTTAACAAGAAGTTCGAGATATGAAATACTTGATGGCTAAAATTTCGACTTCAGAAGGCGCGATTTTTGACCATATTTTTCGAGGTGTTGAATCAAAATAAAAAGTTTAAGTTTGATCATATTTATAACAATCAATCACACATTTAAAAAAATCGTATTGAGATGATCTTTTTTCAGTCGCTTTTAACTGCATTGAAAACGTCGAAAGTTTCGAGTAGAGTTAAAGTGTGAATGGGGTTCAGCGGAAGGGAACATTTGTTTTCGACTTACTGAGAATTTCGACTTATCAAGGTTTGAATTATAGAGATTCCACTGTAATAACAATGTATCTATCATTTCCAATAAATTCTAATCAATACTGCTTACATCCTCAGACTGTCAAGAAAGCGTTCCATGCGAAATCGACGTGGGGTCCGAGATCACCCACGGAACGGAAAAATTGGATACTATTCAAGGCTGAAGCTAAACGTGCTCGGGCACAGATCAGGAGATCCAGATTCCACCACATATTGATGAGCTTATCGGGAGGATACAGAGGAAGAGGTACATTGTACTGAACTGAGTATAGTTAAATTGAAGAGTTCTGGGTAAAATTGGCGTCAATCGAGAAATTTACGGAATATCTAATCCTTTATTAAAACTGAAATTAACTGAAAAATTAACGAAATTTACATTACCTATATTAGGCCCAATTATGAAGGCGCCATCGTAGTTATATTGGCAATTTAGAATATTTATGTTTTTTTGCACTTTAGGTTTTTATAGAGACAACACTTTTTACGTTGATATTAAATGTACCATGGCGCCTTCATAATTGGCCATTATCTTGGCTTTTCTTCATTTTGCCTAATTATCATTGTAGAAGATTAAAAATGTAGTGCTGTTTTTTCTGTGTAGGAACTATAAAATGACAAAAAGGCGCCAATCAAAATTATTACTTTAGCATAATTTATTATACAAAAATAGTTTTTTAAAATAAATAATTAAAATAGTTTTTTTTTTGTAAATATGACATTATTAGATAGACAATTAGCATTTTTCAATGTAAATAATACTTAATTAAATGTTTTCTAATTATATATTTTTTCTTTATTACAACTATCTCCAAGGCCTAGGTCAATGTACAATCGACACCTTCCCCAATGCTCCCTTTGATGCCTCTAATGATGTTTCTTTGAAATCCTTATGCTCTCGTTATAATTTCTCTAGATGCATCTTGAAAGGTTCCCTAGAAGCGCTACCTTGACATATGTGAGAACATGGGGAAGCTGTGAAAAATCATACCTATCGTGGTTTTATTTTTATACTCTAAAGTATCAGTACCTGTACCCAGCCTTTTTTTTTGATAGTCCACTACAGGACGTAAACCCTTCGTAGGTCTACTTACGAAAAGTTATTGGGTCTAATCCGCGTTGGTGGATTCACATACGCCATCGAATTACTTTTACGGAAGTACGCAGGTTGCCTTGCTTTTCGGTGAAGGAAGACACTGTGCTTCCTTCACCGAAAAGCAAGTAGTCTGAAATTCTGTAAATAAGTCCCAATCCAAAGTAATACTCATTGGTAAGAAATCGATTTGAACCCACGACCTCACTATTGTAAGGTAGGTGTTACTACCACTTAACTAGTACACTTCGGATATGCTAGTAGGTGTACAAATAAAATGTATGAGTAATTTTCTACACATATGCTAAAGTTTTTATAAACTTCTTTTATTTTCTACAGACTTCATTCATGAGTACCTACATACATTTTCAGGGCAATAAATTCTGCAAAATATTTCTTCTTGTATTAAACTGTGAAAACAAAAACTTACAGCAAAATCAAATGTAAAAGTATTCACTCACTTCTGTATGCAAGACACATGCAAAACGCCTACTTACAATTTTACTACTACTACTTTACAAAATCCTAGTTTTATGAAGTACATTTTGCAGTATAGATGTATATTGAAGCTAATAAAATACGAGATCTATCTATATTCAAATAGAAACCATTTTCTTTTTATATGGGCCCCGAAAAAGTGTCAACGCAGCAATATAATTTTACTCTGTGATCTTCGAGCAGTCTGAAATATTATATTCGATTCAATGCTTATATATCCCGCTATTCATATTCTATGACTATTTGTAATGCCTACGGCTATGGTTACAAGCGAAGCGAGTTGATTTCTTTACAATGTACCAGCCTACTTGAGCCTACATATTTCCAGTTGAGCAGAATGCTCACATGAGCTTGATGAATCCTACTATTATAAACGCGAAAGTTTGTGAGTATGTATGGATGTTTGTTACTCTTTCACGCACAAACGGCTGAAACGATTTGGATAAAATTCGGTATGAAAATTAGCTTAGACCTTGGATTAACACAACTTTTTATCACGGGCTTATCACGTGCTAACGCAGGTAAAACCGCGGGGCGCAGCTAGTTTTATGATATATCTGCCTAGGGCTCAGCGCATACGGGCATCCGAACACATCCACCGGTGGCCAGCGACAAGCAGTTCACACGATTTTTCATACATATTGTAAAAACGCGGCGCACATGTGGCCAGAGGCGGCCACTCACTACAGTAGTATCCGCGATACATATAGTACAGATGAAGCAGTAGTCCGCGACCGTTACCAGTGACTGCGGTGAGTGGCCCGTGTGCGCCAAGCCGTAGACGTTAGAAATCATTTAAACATTTTAAACTATAGAAAGTACACAGTACGAAGTACGAAGTTGCTGAACATAGCCTTTCTTTCATATGCAGAAGCAACTTGCATCCAGCGAGTTCTTATCGTTGTAATCAATAATCTGCCTAACAATTAGACGACCTCAACAGTCTTATTAAAAAGTAGCACTGAAATTTTGGTTGAGAAAATGTCACGCAGTTTCCCGAACGCCTTCCAGCCAAATTGGATTAAGCTACCTATTTATTTCTTTCACAAAGATCTCGATTTACTTCGAAATTTTGAAAATGTGTGAAATACGACAATTGAATTGAATTTTTAACCAACCGCACCGTTTTGAAATAAGGATAGTTGACTAGTATTGAATTAATTAAGTATTGAGATTAATCAATCAATCAATCAATCATTTATTTATTTTCTGAACACAATATTAATTATTACAATGGAATTTTCAAAATAACAATACATTTACAGAACAAAACATAAGTAGATAATTCCAACTATTTCCAGCGGCCCCACATTAGGCTCAGAGGCCCGTATTGTGGCGACCAGAAAAACGAAACATACAAAAAATGATATGGTATGGAGGTATCCTAGGTTACAAGCATTGCAACAAAAAACTTGGTTCTATTTAAAATAACACACTAAGATCAGTTATACAATAATAATAATAAATGGATCAAAAATAAAAATGAATATAGCAATGAAGTTACTCAACAGCAATTAGTAAGATAATGCTCTGTTTAATTTATGCCCATAGTGTAGTTGTATGTGTGTGTGCGTGTTTGTGTAACGCCGCAATACACGAAGTCTCATTAGAGCCAAGGTTTGCAGCGCTACACGCGTGTGTGTGTGTGTGTGTGTGTGTGTGTGTGTGTGTGTGTGTGTGTGTGTGTGTGTGTGTGTGTGTGTGTGTGTGTGTGTGTGTGTGTGTGTGTGTGCGCGCGTGCGTGTGTGCTATGCACGTGTGTGTACAAAAGCTCATTGTTCAGTGCGGATCTGCGATATTATGTTTTCTGTGTCATCGTAAGACAACGTAAGTAACCACTTTTTCACGTCACACTTGACAGTAGATGTTCTTTTGTTTTTAAGGATGGAATGGTTTTTGCCACTTTGTTATATATGAGTGGAAGGAGTGAGTTCGGATGTCGATTTGCAAAGGCTGATTTAACAGTATGTATTGGCACTCTGTATACTCGTTTGTTTATTAGATCAGTGAACTGGCTAGAGTTAACTGTGGCCTTGTGTACCGCAACTGTGGCTTTTTGAATAAACAGTTGTCGCACTGTGAGGACTTCCGTCAGCCTGTACAGCTCTCTTGTAGGAAATCGAAACGATTTGTTCAGCATAACTTTCAGGACAGCACGTTGAGCCCTTTCGAGTCCCAACATTATCGACTTTGCAGCACCTCCCCAAGCCAAGCTGCAGTAGGACAGAATGACTCGATATCTTTACGCGTTCCCCAGATAAAGAGTCTTGACATACACACAGACGGACAGAAGGACTAACGGGCAGACGGACAACAAAGTGATCCTATAAGGGTTCCGTTTTTTCCGTTTGAGGTAAGGAACCCTAAAAATAACTAAACTTGGTTAATCCAGCTCAGAGATTTAAGCTTGTAATGATTTTGGTATAGATTAAGAGGTGATGCTACGTCTCTTTCCCACAAAGCATAACATAGTATGGCGAACGTATGACACTTACGGACCGTGACCACAGCCCGGACACTCCGCGATTCTTCATACAAAATCTGCTGTCTTACGCACACAACAGTACATTTTACTCACAGACACTACACATACGCACGAACGCTACACGGGTATTTGTGTGTAGAACGCCTATGGTTGTCAACGACCCATGTCGACCGTATGAATTGTAATTCTGACTTACCAAGAAGTTTTGTGAGTACTGATACGATGTACTAGCCGCTGCAGGTTTCACATACAATCGTACATACACTTATTTCGATGAAATCACTCATTTACCTACGTAGAACATAACCAAAACACGGCACTGTTACGAAATTCCCTTAATTTTCTCACATATTGTTGAAGTATCCAGTAATATGAACACGCACACACACGATTATGTATATTTGTAAAATCCTCCCATAATTTAAACAAAAGATATACCTAGTAATTAACGATTAAATAAATCACGCGCTAAACGCACCGACCGATGGCCAACTGAGGGAAGTCCCTAATTTCATATACCTACGCTAGTGAGGCCCCTCACTGGTTAAATAGCGGTTGCGGGATCGTTGCTGGTTTTTATAACTGTTTCTGGCAATGTTTCCGAATAATTGCAAAAAATATTTTTAACCCTTGACGCAAAAAAGGAGGTTCTAAAAGTTTATCACAATATTCTTAGTAGCTTAACATGTATCAAAGAAGATATAATAATACTACGTACAGTACATGTCTTGTGCCAGTGTGATGAGAATCCAGAATTTTAAACGGTATTTTTTCGGTGTCTCTGTCTACTTTTTAGAATATAATATCAGAATTTTAGGCATATTTGCAGAGGTCGTTTTTTTCGATAAATATTGATAGTTTGGGAAAAATCTTAATAAAAAGATTTTTTGAGAATGTCTAGAAGATTTTTTTGTAAAAGGTATAATTGGCTTAATGACAAAAAAATATAATCAGTCCGTTAGATAGATAATTATTAAATAATATTTGACACGATTTTTTTCTGATGTCAATTAAGTAGCACTAAATATTTATTCAAAACAATGTTTTAAAAATTGTTAATGATATAGCTCGTTGAGGTATGATTAAGGACAGGGCGGGCTCAGGACGGGAGCGGACGTGGGCCCGTACAACGCACGTTCCAAACATTTTGTCTTATGTAATCATCTCCGCGAAAAGCAAAAATAAAAAAGAAAAGTATAACTCCCTACTCCCAAACTTTGACAAGGTTTATCTTTGTCATTTATTGTGAGATTAACAAAATCTAATTCTTTATGTATGAAAAAATATTTAGTATTAGTATTTATGTAGAAAAAATAACTACAAATTATAGGACTGTACATATTAACTCAATGTTATATACATGTTCGTTTATTTACAGAAAATATACAAATACAAATTAGCACTTATCTACTAGGTATGTATGTGTTAACGCGAAACAATACATTGCATATCGATACCGATATTCTGTAACAGTTGCGTTACGATGATAACTAGTATTTTCACGCCCATGGCAACTCTATCTGTGATCAGCACGACGAGCGAACGAGAGATTATGCGCGCGAGTAGCGGCGCTACGTACGTTATGTTGGTAGCATTACGAATTCTCTATCAGCATTGAATTAGTTCCCAATTTTGGCCGCGCGCAGAATTATCTTGACGTACTTTACGACCGATCCGCCATACTTTCATGCGGAAGTGAGCTAGATGCGAAATAAATTTACAAAAATGAATATCATTCTAGTGCTTATAAAGTATAATCAATTCATAATAATTTGACAGCACTGTAACTAAAAGTAAGCGATTTATTTTATTTGAAACAAATTATCAAGAGAAAGGAACTAAATTTGAATGACATAATTTTTATAACAATATTATCTACTCGTACCTACTAAAAGTAAATAAGGTACCTTATTTTATCTTTAGGGAAATAATGAAATGATATCTTGTCGCGAATTGTTGTAGAACAGCCATCAACAGCACACGTCTTCCCCATTGTAAGTCTGTATTTTTTGTATGTAGTCGAAATCACCGGCCTGTACAACCCGCGCGCAGAGTGAATTTTACGAATCCTGACGCGGGGTGGAAGTGAGGAAGACTCAAACGGGTGGGGGGTAACGAGTGGCCGTTCTATACGTAGTATTATTATATCTTCTTTGCCGTGACCTAATATTCTGCCATAGTGCGCTCTTTGTCTAGCAAGAAAATAAAATGCTTGTAACTTCTTTATTTCTTAGTTGATTTAATTTTGTTTTCGTTAATCGGCTCTGTTTATGATTAGCTGTTACAAGAAGACATCAAAAAAATTGTCAACTAGCTTATTATGAAGAATAAATAGTAAATAATCGCTTCAGCGTCTCAACATGCCTTCACCCTAAGCCGAAGGTTCGCCTCTGTCGGACCAGCCAAAGGCGACTTTGATCATTGGAACTATTGCTATTACAACCGTTCTCGAGTGACCCATAGAAATAGCGTTTTTTCGTGACAGAGTGCCATATACTTTCAGATTAAAGCCTCTTTGAAGTGTCTGCGGAATATCGTAAAACATGATTTTATGCGGCCACGGCGGGCGACGTTTTTGTTAGGTACAGCTACAGTTTTTTTAGGATATTTGTACTAAGTCATGTACGAGGAAGATTGGAAGGGGATAAAGTGGTTATAGCTGTTTTTTCGGATTTTCGATATTTTTGAATACTTCGGATAAAATGGGTAAGCGGTAGTCAAAGTCAACTCATGTGTTCCGAGAAATGTTTGAACGCAATTTGTCATGACAGGAAGGTAATGGTTTTCAGATTTAGGTAAATATTTATTTTTCATCTATTCGTAAAACTTGTTTTCACGTTAGATTTACCTAACTGATTGTTGATAGTTTTATGCGTAGTCGTTATGTTTGTGAATATAAAATATATAATTACATCAATCGACAAAATAAATAAAAGAAGTTTTTAATGAGTAAATCGTCAAATAAACGCCATTATTTTTGAAGTTTGTTGGCCATATATCTGAATCGCCAATGTGGCATTCTAGTTGTCAAGGTCTCTATGCGAGATCGAATCAGAAATGACGAGATCCGCAGAAGAACCAAAGTTACCGACATAGTCCAAAGGATTGGCAAGTTGAAATGGCAATGAGCAGGGCACATAGCGCGGAGGACTGATCGTCGAAAAGTTCTCGAGTGGAGACCACGAACCGGCAAGCGCAGCGTGGGTGGACGGATGACCTCATTAAGAACGCAGGATCGCGCTGGATGCAAGCCGCTTTCAACCGAAGGTCCAATTGAAGTTCCACGGGGGAGACCTATGTCCAGCAGTGGACTTCTTATGGCTGATAGACGGATGAATGATGAATGTAGCATTTGATCAGTAGTTCATGTTATGTGAGACTGGCAGTTGCGGATCCACTGTTTAGTCTATGGTATGCGCACATCAATACAATGCAATACAAATTGAGCGTTTGATTGATAGTTGTCTAACTTTTAAATCAAAAGCAAATCGATACAGCTTTTTGACTTGTTTGTCGAGCAACTATCGAGTTGACGATATTTGCACTTTGATATATTCCTATAAGCATAATATACACAATAAAACAGTTGTTCGAATAAAAGTTGCATGTATGAACTAGCCCTAACACTTGTTACAATTTATTTCGTTCATTACATAGCAGTTTCAATGTGTTTTCGACGCTATCTTGCAGTGATCACGTTCTTCAAGTTTTTAACCTTAACCTTCAAACCTTTTCTAAGCCTATAGACTATAGAGATTCAAGGCCACTTTGACAGCTCTGTACTCCATCCCTTACATCGCTCCGGGCAAGTGGCTCCGATTCATTCAGTATTGGATTTACATTCCAGTTGAGCGGTTTGGCCAGCAGCCAGGCTTGAGTCGCATACATTTGTCGCTGGTTCTTTTATCCACTTCTGATGTCAGCAACTGTCTGGAGACAAAAGGAAGTTAGGTTTGAATATGAGTAATGGTATTTTCGTAGGTTTAAATTATCTTTTGGAGTCGCATTGGAGTTTGGAAATATGGAAAGTTTAGGCAAAAAACGAAGGCATGATTTAAGAATACCTATCGCTGTTTTTTTAGATTTTAGTAATTTAGAATGATTACGTTAGTTTTTTGTGATTGTATGACAAGGACTTTTGAATTGAGAGTAAAGTAAGTGAGAAAAAATGGAATAGGCTTATTTCAAACTTCGTTGCTATCTTCTAACCAGGCAAAAAGACCGTTTGATGGCTCTAACGGTCTCACTTAAAGTTGAAAATGAGGAGAGTTACCTAGTCTCATTTAATTTTTGAGACGAGACGGTCCTATGCCATTTGCGATATTTATGTTAATTCAAACACAAATTAATGTAACTAGAGATACATTTCTCGGTCCACTGCTGAATGGTCAAAAATAAGTAAATTGTTACAATATATCATCACAGTAGGTAACTTGGTAAATGTGAGTAAACAAATGCCAGATGGCTAGGCTTGGTGTCATAGTTTTAAAGCCGCCAGAAGGTTTCTGACGTGAAGCAACTGGAGCCTAAATTATAAGTGCCACCCGAACGGCAGCGTTCAGTTTTAAATACCACCCGCGGTCACCCATCCAAAGACTGACTGTTCTAAACTTTGCTTAACTTCGATGATCGCTAACGAACACTTAGTCAAAATACGACTTATGGTTATCATATCGCTTATCGCTATAAATAGAATCGAATAAGTTACCCATCTGTAGTTTCAAATCAATTTTTTAATAAATACTAGTAAAAACAAAGCCAACTCGTACCTTTACGAATGAAACAAAAAGTATAGCAAAGTTTTGAACTTCGGAAGGTTTATTTATGGAGCAATAAAGCACCACTATGTGAGCCATAAACCGTAACAAAGCGCGTATAAAGCTGTAAGTATTGTTTTTTTTAGAAAAGGCGTACCATAAAACTAGTTTAAAGTGTCACTGCATCCTTACTAATATTATAAATTAGTTTAGAATAAATCTGAAAGATTTGTTGGTTTATTTATTTGTTCGTTTATTAGTTTGCTCTGAAGCGCCACTCGCTGATTATTAATAAAAGTCACTCGTTCTTCTCTAAATAGGTACAACGTTTCTCTTCTATATAACTACAATGTTCATAAGAATTCGCATAGTACGCCTTTACGGAAACTCGAACAAGATGGCCGAACAGCGTTACCAATAAAAATCTCCAAAATTATCATTATTTCCAAGGCGTTTTCATAAAAATGTAAATGCCTCTGTTTCATCAGAGAGTAAAAGAGATGTAGGACGATAATTGGTTCATTAATGAATACGAGTAGATTTATTTTAGACCAACCGCCGGAGGAGGTATACAATTCGAAGCGTATATATTTTTTTAATGTTAAACGCATAATTTTTTTCGTAGTTAATTATTTTTTATTGGAAAGAGTATACTTTGAAATTGGACCCATTTAAATTTTATTGAATACGGCTGAGCCATTTTTGATAAATCGATAATAATGTGAAAAATGCTACAGCGATCCGTGCGAAATATTCGCAAATTCTGTACACGGGTGAAGTCGGTCATGTTAATTTTTGCAAAAAATAATCTTGTTTAGATTTAACTTTGTATAATGTGTAGAAACATTGTTTTTTTTTTGTGTTAGAGGGATATTTTTTGAGTTGGTTGCACAAATATTTTTGGTCATGCCTTAAGGTACAAGCACAGTCATGTTTTAATCAAATAAAAAATATCTTGATTTTTATGTTAAGAAACGATTTAGGTTTCGCCATCGCATTGTAGAAGGAAAATAGCAGACTGAATATATGTGATTTAATTTTATCAAATATTATATGCATACAAACGTATGCATATAATTACAATATGCATACAAACTTATGCATATAATTGATACAATTACAAAATAAAACTTCTCGAAAACTGTAAAAAAATACTTTTGATTCCAAAAAACTAAACAGTTCTCAAAATTCCCTTGAAGCCGGATCGGTCACGAGACTCACTAGTCTTGCTAAGTTATAAAAACACTTCGCTTGTTATTTTACAATTTTTGTCACCAGTTTTTGAAATAAAACAAATGTCCCTAGATAGGTACAAAGTACACTACATGACCCTATACTACTCGTAGCACGGTTGAAGTGCTTTGGATCTACCCAGTACCCACTGCGCTAACCGAGTTACAGGTTGTTAGTTCAGAATTTACGGATTTTTATTCAAAAAATAAGGAAATATACGTATACTGCATACGCCTGTAGAAGAAACTCGATGGCGTATGTGAATCCACCAACCCACACTGGGCCAGCGTGGTGGATATGGTCCAATCACCCTTCATGGGTAGGCCTAGGTCCTGCAGTGGACTATTAAAAGGCTGATACAATACAGTACAGTACAATAAGTAAATAATCCGCCTTCGTCATATCTGTCAAGCAAGTGGGTAGCCAAATGAAGTCCGATTACGCATATAACGTAACGATGTTATTAGAAAAATATAAAGCTTTGAAAGAAAATATCATTATTCAAAATCCTTCATCCGTAAAATTAAAGACGTCACAAATAAGGCCCACCCATACAGCCTTGTCAAGAATAATCGTCAAAGCACTTCCTTGTAAGTTACCCTGAAAGATGCAGACGGCCAGATAAAAGATAAAAACACTCTGAAAGATATAATAAACCCTCTTTTATGCCCGACGGATATCCTCCCAATAATAACTGGCACAGCAGAGAACACTTTACTACTTTCAGATATGTATAGGAGGAGAGGCTTGTGATAGTTTGTGTAAGATTTTTTTGGTGGCAATTATAGCATTATAAGAAAGTTGTTCTGCGAATTTGGCTTAAATATAGTATTTTTATTTTGTACGAACTTTTTTTCAATCAGATTTATTAGCGTTCATCATCATCATCAGCGTTACGCGGTAGAAATTTGCTGCCACTTTATTATTTTATTTTACTACGTTTAAACACAGCTAGATTTTTTTTATTGCAAATGAAATTTAAATGAGAAGTGAGTAAAAGAAACCTTTTCACTGTTACCTGTTATTTTATTAAAACAAACTTATTGAAATTAAATTGGAAACAAAATTCGAATAGTACCGCGTTACGCGATAGAAATTTTCTGCCTTTTTATTATTTTATTTTACTAAGTTTAAACACAGCTAGATATTTTTTTTTATTGCAAATGAAATTTAAATGGAAAGTGAGTAAAAGAAACCTTTTCACTGTTCACTGTTATATTTTTTGATATGGAATTATAGAAATCAAAATAGAAACAAAAATCGAACTTAACTAAAGAAATTATAAGTGTGAGCAAAACCACATTTTTTTGTTGTTAGATTGTAACTATATTGATATACGTATAATTATTCGCAAATTCAAACGAGTCTCCACGCGCTTAGGAGGGATCGACTGGCTGAGTCCGGAGTATTGGTGTAGTTACATCGCTATTGTAACTTGTGACGTAATACCAAAACTTCAGCTTTAAGATACAAAATGCTTGTAATTATGTTTTGCTTACCTCCCTGGCTATTATTATTAGTATCCACGTCAGAGAGAGTTTAATTAGGAGATTTGGTATTTTGGGTACATTTGGTTCAGCGCACAGAGGACTACAAGACTAATTTGTCGGACGAAGTACCACAGTAGGTACCCATGTATTATACCTATGTTTATTTTTATTGTTTAAAATAAAATATTTGATATTAGATTGTAAGGTAACCTACATAACATTTGACATCAAATTTTATTTGTACATTATTATGACAACTTATTGGGCGATGATAGATAAATAATATGTTTGATTGTTGATATCAAAAATTATGGCGTTTGTCAAGGCCCATACCCTCCTTGACGCTGACATTAAGCCCATGGGCTTAATGTCAGCGTCAAGGAGAAAATCATACATACATTATTTTTACTTTTTTAGACCCTTGTATTTTAACCACCCAGCTCCTGCCCTGAGACTGTTTGACCTATCGCTTTGATCTCGACCTTCACGTAGGAGTGATATACAGAGATGGGAAGACGATTGCGATGAAAGAGATTGATAACAACTCAAGTGAAAGTATCGCTTTGAAGCACTCTCCGGCGAGGGTGAAATCACTTGGAATGCGTATGCCGTATGAAAATTAGAGATAAGGTTGGATAAGGTACGGATGTTACGGAGCAGTGTTGCCAACTCCAAAAAACTAAAAAAAAAGCAAATCGCCAATAAAAAAAACAGTGGCTAAGGTGAAAAGAAGCTAATTTCATACTTTTATTAGAACAATTAGTTACTGTAGTCTGACCGTTTAACTTAGTCCTCACCTGCGCAGGTACAAAGGCGTAGGGGTAGACGACAAGGGGGACTGAAGAGGTACGGGCGGCAGCAACCCTCCGCCCGCACCTCTGTACCGCGCAGGCAAGGACTCAGTTAAACGGTCAGACTATAAGTAGAACTCACATACATTGTTATATTAGGCAATAATAGGCATAATATTGATTACAATATAATAAAAAAAACAAAAGTCAAAGTAAAAATATTTTCCTTCAACTGCTTCATTTTCAGTATTTTCAGAATTTTTTATTATACGAGTATTTCAGCGTTATATTATACTTATAGTGTAATTAAGTGGCGCTGTACGCAATAAAAATTAGGAATAAAACAGAAAACAAAGTCATCAATGTGAAAACAGCAAATCTACTATTAAAACAGTAGGGTTGGTAACACTGTTACGGAGTCTACTTAGTAGGCAGTAGTCGCTACTCGTACTAGGTAAGTAGGTATCAAAGGAAAAATGTTACAAGGACGAAAATATTTATTTTTCTTATCTTAAACAAGTACAGAAAATTTTCCATTCCGTAGGTACCTACTACGGGCATAAAGGTACGATAATGAAACAACAGTTGGCACGGTCAGTTTTTGGATGGGTGACCGCAGTTTGTCATCAGCCTGCATCATCTCACTATTTAAGTCTTTTCTCTCTTGTCTCACGGCCCCCTGTCACGGGTTGGTAAGTTACAAAATACCCAGGGTCTTAGGAGGTTATCCATGACCACGCATCTGATGTCGACGATCTAACGGGCAGGAGGGGATTAAAGAATAAATCAATAATTATTTTTTGCAAAAAATTGCAAAACCGCCTTCCATCGTGTACAAAATTCGAATATTTCGCTCGAATCGTTTACATTATTGTTGATTTTTCAAAAACGGCTCAGCCGATTACTGTGAGATTTAAATAGGACCACCTCGGGAGCAATAGCAAACGGTATTGTATGAAAATTAGCAAATGATACAACATTCCGTTCATGAAATGATTAAATGTAATGTAACATTGTAACCTCCATAATAGACAAGCGTTCCATTAATTAACGGAGTAATATTGCAAACGGTATTGTATGAAAATTAGCAAATGATTGAACAATGAAAAAAACCAAAAAAACATTGAAACATCGACTCGAAAAGAAAAAGCAAATGATACAACATTCCGTTCATGAAATGATTAAATGTAATGTAACATTGTAACCTCCATAATAGACAAACGTGGCATTAATTAACGGAGTAGATAATATTGTAAACGATTTTGTATGAAAATTAGCAAATGATACAAGATTCCGTTCATGAAATGATTGAATGTAATGTATCATTGTATACAACCTCCATAATAGACAAGCGTTCCATTAAATAACGGAGTAATATAGTAAACGGTTTTACACGTATGAAAATTAGCAAATGTTTCAAGATTCCGTTCATGAATAAAACGCTTGTCTATTATGGACGTTGTATACAATGTTCCATTACCTACATTTAATAATTTCATGAACGGAATAAAAAGAAACGGAACGCAAAAAAGTGTCCGAACCAAAACCCTGCCCAAGCTACGTAGTGGGCAGGCTTTTTATCGTAAAGCGATTCCAAGCCACGCTATGCCGAAGTGCTCGGTTACAAACACTAATTAGGTGACATAAAGTCGAGATTCGAGAAAACGGGTCACTAAGTAAGAGAGAATTTATATAATGTTAATTTAATCTGGTATGTATGACGACGCTCAGACATTTTTTTACTACATTCACTTAGGGACTGTGGCTCTGTAGATATTTGCTCGAAGAACTAATGAATACAATATTCAGTTGGATATGTCCTCAAGAACATTTTAAATTCATGGAAGATCAAATGCCCACTTGATTATTCTACGTTCGTGATATTATGGTATGTCCCTCTTAATCTACTAAGTAGGAAAAACATCAAAGTGACACAGGTTGCTTTGATATTTTATGAGACTGTATAAATAATTAATTACGTTACGTTTGTAAACAACATTCGTATCTTTTTATTATGTTATCTAGAAACATATTTATTTTTTGGCAAAACATGCTAACATCGAACATTTCGAAGTTTCGACTTAATGTTTTTTTCTGACGACAATTTACACATTTGGATAGAATTATTTGAAGTATTCTAACCGAGATGAGATTTATTTTAATAACCAAGTACTTACTTTAAGCGTAGGACTTCTACCAACACATACGATCAGATCCTTCAAAGAACGCTAGGATACACTGGATGCAAACTGCTTCTAATCCGTTTGGATGCAAGTCCAATGAAAGCTTATACATATATAAAATAATATTATATTAGTGAATTTTGTAGAGTAGTTACAGATATTTTTAAAGAACAAATAAACAAAGTATGTATTTTTTCGCCAAAAAACATGTTTATTTTAGCAAGATTTAGTTACTTACTAGCCATCTTTCAGTGGTATATGCAAGTTTTTTCCCTAATGCCCTAACTTAGCCTAAGCTCCAAGTAGGTAGACCAACAAGCTATGGAGGTTATGCTCAAAATCTCTCTGCGAGATTGATTCAGAAATAAGGAGGTCCGTAGATGAACCAAAGTTACCGACATAGCCCAGCGGATTGGCAAGTTGAAATTGCAACGAGCAGGGCACATCGGAGGACTGATGACCGGTAGGGTTGGAAGTTCTCGAGTGGAGACCACGTATCGGCAAGCGCACCGTGGAACTTACACCTAGGTGGTAGACAGACGACCTCATCAAGACCGCAGGATCACGTTGAATGCAAACCGCTTCCAAATGGTCTTATTGGAGATCTATAGAGGAGGCCTATGTCCAGCAGTGGACGTCCTATGGCTGATGGATGGACGTATGATAGATGAATCTAATGAGATGCCATTTTATAAAATAAACATCGCAATTTATTTTATATCGACAACTTATTAGAGGTAGTTGACTTGGCTAATAGCCTCCTTGCTGCGTCCGTAGGGTTGCTAGGGTGATTTAAAAATAAACTTACTAAGTCAGTAAGTAAGCAATAAAGAGCCTTTGACCTCTTACAGACATGCCACACGAGCGTTGACGCCGCGTAATTGCACCGCGGCGTCACCGCCGCTGCACCGCCGCGGTGCAGCGGCGGTGCTGAGCGTCGTCGCGGCGTCACCGCGGTGACCAGTGTTGCCGGTAGCGATTTAGACATTAAATCTAGAGTATTCGAGTATTCTATGAATTTTTAGCGGGAAAAAAGGTTTTGACGACAACCGTTCAATCTTAAACTGAAGATGAGAAAAATCCCTCGTACACGTTAGAAATCAGATCGTGTAATTTGTCACGACGAATGTCACAGTAACAGCTTTCCAAGTGACAGCTGTCAAACTTCAAAGTGATTTATCTCGGTCATTATCAATTCTAGACTACTGTTGTTTTCATAAAAAAGATAGAACTCGACAAGATCTACATTTCGGATGACGGCTGTCAAACGTAAAAGTGATTTATCTCGGTTATTATAAATTCTAGACTACTGCTTTCTTCACAAAAGTAATAGAGCTTGACGAGATCTATATTTCGGATGACAGCTGTCAAACTTAAAAGTGATTTATCTCGGTAATTATTGATTCTAGACTACTGCTGTATTCACAAAAGTGATAGAGCTTAACGAGATCTACATTTCAGATGACAGCTGTCAAACGTAAAAGTGATTTATCTCGGTTATTATAAATTCTAGACTACTGCTCTCTTCACAAAAGTAATAGAGCTCGACGAGATCTATATTTCGGATGACAGCTGTCAAACTTAAAAGTGATTTATCTCGGTAATTATTGATTCTAGACTACTGCTCTCTTCACAAAAGTAATAGAGCTCGACGAGATCTATATTTCGGATGACAGCTGTCAAACTTAAAAGTGATTTATCTCGGTAATTATTGATCCTAGACTACTGCTCTCTTCACAAAAGTAATAGAGCTCGACGAGATCTATATTTCGGATGACAGCTGTCAAACTTAAAAGTGATTTATCTCGGTAATTATTGATTCTAGACTACTGCTCTCTTCACAAAAGTAATAAAGCTCGACAAGATCTACATTTCGGATCACTTTGAAGTTTGACAGCTGTCATCCAAAATGTAGATTTCGTTGACCTCTATCACTTTTGTGAAGACAGCAGTAGTGTAGAATCGATAATAACCTAGATAAATCACTTTGAAGTTTGACAGCTGTCGTCCGAAATGTAGATCTAGTTGAGCTCTATCACTTTTGTGAAGAGAGCAGTAGTCTAAAATTGATAATAACCTAGATAAATCACTTTTAAGTTTGACAGCTGTCATCCGAAATGTAGATCTCGTCGAGCTATATTACTTTTGTGAAGAGAGCAGTAGTCTAGAATCGATAATAACCGAGATAAATTACTTTTAAGTTTGACAGCTGTCATCTGAAATGTAGATCTCGTTGAGTTCTATCACTTTTGTGAAGACATTAATGGTCTAGAATCAATAATAACCTAGATAAATCACTTTTAAGTTTGACAGCTGTCATCAGACATGTAGATCTCGTTGAGCTCTATCACTTTTGTGAAGACAGCAGTAGTGTAGAATCGATAATAACCTAGATAAATCACTTTGAAGTTTGACAGCTGTCATCCGAAATGTAGATCTAGTTGAGCTCTATCACTTTTGTGAGGACAGCAGTAGTCTAGAATCGATAATAATCGAGATAAACTCACTTTGAAGTTTGACAGCTGACATCCGAAATGTAGATCTCGTCGAGCTTTATTACTTTTGTGAAGACAGCAGTAGTCTAGAATCGATAATAATCGAGATAAACTCACTTTGAAGTTTGACAGCTGTCATCCGAAATGTAGATCTCGTCGAGCTTTATTACTTTTGTGAAGAGAGCAGTAGTCTAGAATCGATAATAACCGAGATAAATCACTTTTAAGTTTGACAGTTGTCATCTGAAATGTAGATCTCGTTGAGTTCTATCACTTTTGTGAAGACATTAATGGTCTAGAATCAATAATAACCGAGATAAACTCACTTTGAAGTTTGACAGCTGTCATCCGAAATGTAGATCTTGTCGAGTTCTATTACTTTTGTGAAGACAGCAGTAGTCTAGAATCGATAATGACCGAGATAAATCACTTTAAAGTTTGACAGCTGTTACTGTGCCACTCGTCGTGACAAATCACACAAGTCCATACTCGATGGGCTTATGAGATATTTTTCATGTCACTTTGCACAAATCAATGCATCTATTTCAGATTTTATCGATCGGCCACATTATTTCTCTAATATATCAAACGAAGAACAAACGTAATTTCTGCTGAACAAATTTCTGCGGTTGGCTCACACAAAATCAGACTGTATATGAGAGATTTTACTTATCTTCAGCCGGTTATCCCTAAAACCTTTTTTTCCGCTAACTGCCTAGATGTCATCAGTGTCTAAGGCAACACTGGGCGCCGCGGTGTCGCCGCGACGACGCTCAGCACCGCCGCTGCACCGCGGCGGTGCAGCGGCGGTGACGCCGCGGTGCAATTACGCGGCGTCAACGCCCGTGTGGCATGTGCCTTACTATTTAGAGAAAAGCTGCACGGTAAGTTTCAACATAAAAACTAAAATAAAAAATGACTGGAAATCTTTTTTACCTATTCAAAAGTACGGGTCTTTTGAGGCCAAAGTGTACTGTTGAACATACGCTAAAATTACGTCCATAAAAAACACAAAAAAACAACGGGTTGCACTCCGGGAGTGCTGGCAGAAGTGAAATCTTGAACTTTACGCCATCCTTCTTACGAAGTTCAGATCTGATGCGAGTTTAACATTTTTCACCCATCCCAAAAGCTTTTCTACCACAAAAACAAAAAAAAAGTCGTACTTTTTCTAATTTGAAGCAATGCTAACGATTCATTTCATTAAATGTATGCTCAACTATAGTCTACGTGTAAAGTTAAAAAATGATTGAACTTAAATTAACTTTAATTTCCGCATAATATAAACATAATTTTATTTATTTATTTATTTAGTCCGCCTACACTATGTACATCATCAAATTCACATAAAATTAACTTAACATAGTAAACAAAACAGAGTCAAATGTCACAGTACTTAAAGGTTATACGGTACAAGTTACGGTATAAGTTTTGGATAAGCATAAGTGCTTGATAAACGAAATTATAATCCTATGTTCTTGTACCGCTAGGATATATGTACACTGGCCTTTGTACTTTTTATGTTAAAAAAAAAAAATATTTGCTGAATAAAGTTATTTTGAAATTGAAAAAATTGACCCATCCCAAAACGTGCACAACGCCGCTATAGAAGTGTACACTTCAAAAACAAAACAAAAGACGATCTAGTAGAGTCTGGCCAACGAAAGCTGTCCAAGAAAAAAGGCGGGAATTTAAAAAAATCAAGAGCTGTTAACCCTGGCTATACACTGCATAAACGGAGTTGATACTATTTATTTTTCAGCAAGTACATTTTTTTCGAGTTGTAAAAATGTTGTTTTGTTAGCAACTGTTGTTGAAATTTTCTAATGTATTATGAAGAATATTAAATAAAAGATTACTTTTAATTCTGTCTTTTTATTATTTTCAAATAATCCATTATTTATGTACAGTCGAGGACCCCGAGGAGCCGTACAAATATAGGAGCTATGAGTCATAGTTAAAATCGGATTCCAAAAACTCTACACCTGATATTAAATCAGCTTCATTGCTTTCTTCGCTGCTACTGCTACTGTCCCCAACATGTATTATGAATGGTTCAAGTTCGTTTTCAGTAGTACGAAACGTCAAAGTGTCGATTTTGACAGTCTTAATTTATTGCCATTTCAAAACTTCTGAAAATAATACGTGGACAGCTTTCGTTGGCCAGACGCTAGCGTTGCAGCTATGACATAATTATAGTTACTGCGCGCGCTTAGATGCAAATGAGGTCGCAGTTTACGTCATAGTTTGTACGCGTCTATCGCTTGAAAGTAGGTATTACAAAGTAGAGAACTCAGTGGTGGCACGTTAATGATACCTAACAGTATTCCGTCTTCATACAAACGTTCGGAACGCGAATCATGCCTACGCGCCTGGGAGTTCGGTATGCTCTCGGTATGCTAGTCAGTCGCGGCGCGCCGTAGTGACGAACGAACGTGTGGATTTGTAACTAATAAGCGTGTGATAAACGTTTTTAGGGTTCCTCGTTTTAATACGGTACCTTAAAAACATCAATAATCAAGTATTTTTATTGAACGCTTCTTTTTTCATTTACAGTGAATTTATTTTTTGTAATAATTTTTCATCGGGATAGATAGAAACTAGAAATAAACTCAAGTAGGAAAGAGTAAGTAGATGAAATTAAAATACTGAAAGCGGGCGGCCCTAGCATGTGATACATTCGGCCACGTGGCACTGTAGGTATATTTTTCAAGGACAGTGCCGAGTCACAATAAATAAATAAATAAAACGTTTAATTGTTCATAAAAGTTAACACAAAACAGGTTGTACACTAGATCCCACACTAGGGCGACCAAATACTGTTAGATATTGTCATTATCGTGGAGGTGGCAACCCTAGCACGGAGGTGACATTACAGTTCGTTAGGCGCCGTAATTGAATGAGCGCCGCAAGACGTACGTTTCAATTTCACGTGAAACACCCTCGTCTAGCTGCAATTAGTAGTTTATTAGAGCTTTATTTACTTTTCACTTCATTTTTAAATGTTTAACCCCAGATAAAAAAGGCTGCTATTACAAATGAGGTGTGTCTGTGTACGTCTGTATGTTTAACTTTAGTGTATTCACAATCACACAGGGTTACTATGGTTCAATTAGCACCCTTTTAAGGGCATATTCTGTTCATCAAAACAAACATCGTTTGTTCTAGGACTTCTGAAAATTCACATTTATTTTCTTCCATACAACATTTGAAAAACTAATTTGACCGGTCCAAATATAAGTATAATTATTAACTCTATGTAAAAAGCGCCGCCACCTGCGAGATTTGGACCTCAGTAAAGATAGTAGATACTGTGGAAATATGCAAACTAGAGTAAATGTTACTTTGGTATGTAAAAAACAATTATATTCAAATATGCAGATTCCACTATTTTAAAAAAAAACCGGACAAGTGCGAGTCAGGCTCGCACATCGAGGGTTCCGTACAAACACGATTATAAACTTGTTTTAGCATTGCAAATGAAGTTCTTTAAAATAATACGTCACTCACTTTGAATTTGATCGAGTCAGGAAATGCATTTAAATGTTTGCAATAAAACAACATCTCTTGAACGCATAGATACCTCGTACATCGACGGAGAAAGTTAATGCCGCGGGCTAACTTGACGCCAACGCCATCTAGTTTTAATATGAGTAAATACTGAGATTTAAACTGCTTTAAGAATTGATTTTATGACTTATTTGATTTGATTGCTATTAAGTTTGATGTTTTCTATTTAAACAATTATACATTTACATATAAATTTATATTTGAACTTATTTTCAGTTTAGACAGAATTTTGAACCAATTTTTTGTGAATTTTGAGGCCCTATATTTTGTGATCTAAATAAAAATGTACAGTTTTCAGATTTATTCCTATATGTCTACTCTGAGACAATGCTTCTCGCCAAATTTCATAGTTCTATGTCAACGGGAAGTATCCTGTAGGTTTTGATTTTTGTGAGTGCAAAATATGCTGTTTTTTACGACATATACGGCTTTAACTTTTTTATACGGTAACTGAGAAGCTTTTCTTTTACACAACTGCAAGCATTCATAGGTTTACGTATATAGTTTAAATTTCAACTCGATATCTTTACGTGTTCCCGAGATAAAGAGTCTTGACATACACACAGACGGACAGACGGACAGACGGACAGACGGATAACAAAGAGATCCTATAAGGGTTCCGTTTTTTCCGCTTGAGATACGGAAGCCTAATAATTGGGAACTTGTTGGGATTTGGGAAAAGATGTGGAATAAAAGTTGTTAGTTTTAATGTACAGAATATGTCAAAAGCAATGCTAATAGATTACCAATAACACTGTATATCATGATTCATGAAACCAAATGAAGCAAAAATTTCGCGATATATTTAACGCAAGACCAGCGATAATGTAGTCAGAAAAAAATATTCGTTTCTGTCTTAAAAAAAATAAAAAATAATCAAATAAATGAAACACATGCATCAATATCACGTTCCAATAAAATTGTTCGCTCGTTATGAATAAATAATCGGCTAAGTAGGACTCAAGCACTCAGGGTTCCGTACTGTATGGGAGCCCTCCTTAAATATTTATTTTATTTTAATTCAATAATCATTATTTAATTGTATATACAACTAAACGTTCCGTGAATATTTCAAGCATCTGTTACTATTATGACTGCCTCGGTGGCTCAGTGGTTAGTGACCCTGACTTCTGGATCATAGAGGCGTGGGTTCGATTCCCACCAGGGCAAGCATTTTTGTGATGAACATAGGTGTTTGCTCTGTGTCTGGGTGTTATTTAGGTACTATCTATATAAGTATGTATTTAAAATATGTGTACGTAGTATATCAGTCTCTGGCATCCATATCACTTTGCTTTGCTTAGTTTGGGGTCAGAGACCGTGTGTCCCCCAATATTTATTTATTTATTAATATCGAGCGAAAAAGGGCTTAAAATTCAGGTTTGGTGTATGGGGTACCCTTACATATTTATTTTACAACCCTTTAAATATTTAATTTATTCTGTTTTTATTATTTATTGTTATAGCGGCAACAGAAATACATCATCTGTGAAAATTTCACCTTTCTAGCTATAACAATTTATTAGATATAGCCTGGTGACAGACAGACAGACGAACAGCGGAGTCTTAGAAATAGGGTCCCATTTTTATCCTTTGGGTACGGAACCCTAAAAACTACTCACATATCTACTCGTGTGAGTAAAGATCTGGAAAATTCCAATATCTCAGTTAATTCTCAAAGTTCCAACATTTCGAGTATTCAGTGAACTAGCAATAAGGTTCAGAGTGGAGTCGTTTCATTTGTAAAGTATCGTCATGCGTGAGATTTTCTGATGGTAATCGGGTGTAGAAGAAATTTATCCTAGTTATAATAAATAATCTAATATAGACTGCCTCGGTGGCTCAGTGGTTAGTGACCCTAACTTCTTGGTCAAAGAGGCGTGGGTTCGATCCCCACCCAGGGCAAATATTTGTGTGATGAACATAAGTGTTTGCTCTGTGTCTGGGTGTTATTTAGTTACTATCTACATAAGTATGTATTTAAAAATAAGTATATATAAGGTACAGTGGGTGATTAACGCCCGCTGCGCATTTACGCCCAGATGGCAGAAAACATACTAAATATAAAAATATTCCGTTACTACTCCACGCACACTTAGAATGAACCAATAAGAAACCGCAAAACAAGCGGCGACGCGCTCACGCCATTATCCGCGGCAGTGTGACGCCGCGTTCCGGCAGGATCGGACATGTACCACACTGTTATAAAAAGTACCGGAACGAAATTGTGAGTGGTTTTATGTGTTTTTTTGCGTTTTGGGTTAATTTTTAAGATTTAATTGCTTCAAGATAAACTTAGTTCACTATTGCCTGAATGTTTGGCGTAGATTTCTATGTTTTTTTCCATAAACGTGCCATTTGAATCAGCGTCCGATAATAACGCCCAGCTGGGTAATAACGCCCGTTAAAATAACGGTTGGGCGCTATTACACTACACGGGCGTTATAACCATAACCATAGATAGAGCATTTCTAATTTCAGAAACTACTAAAAAAATGAGTACCTATACATTGATATACTGAACATTAAATTAATTATCGACGCGATCAATATAACCTCAAATATTGTTTTCTTATACTTCATTGTTTATGCTTTAAGATATTTTTAATAAGATATATATTGACATATAAAGGAAATATTTCCATTACATTATTTTTTATATTTTTAGATATAAAGATGTCGCCTCGTAAAAAGAGGGGAGAATCTTGGTCAGAAGACGATTTGAAAGCCGCTTTGAGAGCTGTTAAAAAAGGGAAATTAAGTCAGCGAGCCATATCTCTCAAGTATAACATTCCGCGACGAACATTGAGGGACCATATGAAAACCGGCCAAGACGTAAAACGTATGGGACGAAAACCTATTTTAACAGAGGCTCAGGAAAATGATTTGTGTGGTAGAATCAAAAGGTTTGCAAAAATCGGAATACCTCTCACACCTAAATTTATCAGAAAACAAGCCTTTATGTTTTGCGAGAGATTTGACATAAAAAATAATTTCAATTCTACAAAAAGGATTGCGGGTGCTGATTGGCTAAGGCAGTTTTTAAAGCGAAACCCAACGATCACTAAACGAAAACCACAAATATTAAACCCAGCGCGAGCTCAAAAACTTAACAAAGCAATAGTTAGGGAACATTTTCAGAATGTAAAAGAAATATACGAACCATTAGATATTCTTCAACATCCTGAAAGACTATACAACATGGATGAGAAGGGTTGCCGAATTACAGTCCACAACCAGCACACGGTACTTGCGGAGAAAGGAAGTAAAAGAGTACATCTTATTGCACCCGAACATGCCGAAAATGTGACCATAGCAATGTGTGTTAATGCCATAGGAACCGCGATTCCTCCCATGATTCTTTTTAAAGGGCAAAGACAAAGACCAGACCTTTCAGAAAACTTACCTGCCGGAACTTTAGTAAGAATGGCGCCGAAAGGGTCCATGACTGCCGATTTGTTTGTAGAATTTATCCAGCACCTAGCCAAATACAAAGTTGCGGGAAAATGTTTACTTGTTTTTGATGGCGCTAAGTGTCACTTATCAGTTGAAGCACTCGAAGAAGCTGATAATAATGACATAGTGCTATACTGCCTTCCTTCAAATACAACCCATGAGTTACAGCCTCTGGATAAGTCCGTAAACAAGTCTTTTGAACATCATTGGGACGAAGAAGTCTTAAACTATTTATGTGCAAGCGCCGACAGAACACTCACAAAAGCTACATTCAATAAAATATTTACTAGAGTTTGGCCCAAGTGTATGACGCACAGCAATATAGTCAATGGGTTCAAGGCAACCGGTCTCTTTCCCTTCGATCCCCAAGTTATACCAGAGGAAGCATTTGCCCCATCTGTTTTGTCGGAAATGCCATGCCCGCGAACCCAGGAACCTCTGCAGAATCTCATTTTAAACTCATTAGATGATAGCACTGATAGTGATGACATTAATGAAGATCATGATCACCATTTGGCTTTAGTTACTGAGTTATCTACTATTCAGAGAAAATCTGACTTACTTAATGAAAATATTAACCCAGTTAAGTCCCGTCTTGTGGATTACAGCTCGTCATCCGATAATTCTGACATAGCATCAATTTGGCCGAACCTTAAATCACAAGTTATGATAGAAGAAGATCGTGATTCACCTTCCTTAATACCAGATACCAACTTAATTGGTATTTCTCAATTTGATTCCTCACACTACAATGGCGATAAACATTTAGGACAACATGATCTGGCCGTTCCCAGCTGTTCAGGATTACAAAAATCTTTACGTGACGATCCGGGTTCTGATTCAACGATTTCTGATTTGGATTCATTCGTTACTAGGCCTCTTTTCAATCAATCCAAATATGTTGCTGATGATATCTATAACTACACATCAGACGAATCATCAAGAGATGGAAGTCAGTGTCATCTCAACAAAGGAACAAAAACACCGAAAAAACAAATGATCTGTCCTATTCAAAATGAAACTTGCAACCTAGATGAAGACAACAGTCATCTCAACAAAGGAACAAAAACACCGAAAAAACAAATGATCTGTCCTATTCAAAATGAAACTTGCAACCTAGATGAAGACAACGTACCATTAGCCAGTTTACAACAAGAGAATAAAACGCAATTTCAACAATTCCTACCTACGCCTAATTATGCAAAAAATAAATCTTCAAAACCACGTAAGAAAGCGATGAACTATAAAGGGCAAAGAATCACTAAGGATTTATTCAATGATAAAACTGAAACTAAAAAATCTAATAAACAAAATTACAGTAGCATGAAGAAAACTAAGAAAGAGCAGAAAAAGCTACACATTTCTAAAACACAAAAGACGAATGACAAAAGAGAAGAAAAAATAAGTGAGAAGAAATTAGAAGAAAGACGTGAAAAAGAAAACAAAGCGAAAGACACTAAAAATAAGACTAAGAATAAAAAGAAGATGAACGGGAATAGCGATGAAGTCTGGTACTGTAATGCTTGTGGTGAGATAGAGGAGTTAGACATGGCGCAATGCATAGTATGTAAGAGATGGTACCATGAGGAATGCGTAGGCCTCTCCGAATGTGATATAGAGTTTATTTGTCCATATTGTTAAAAAAAAGTATAGTTTCTATAAGACTGATTAATGTAACTTCAGACTGACTATTTTATGTAAGACATACTTTATTATGATTATCTGGCAATTTTAGTTTAATTGTTATATAAACAGTTAATACTTTTTTTGACAGAGTAGTCGAACTCTATTGACTAGACTTTTTTTAATACTTATTACTATTGGGCGTTATTACCCACTAACGATGTAATTGCGCCCAATGAACATTTAAAAAATATCTTAATTCTGCTTTAAAAATGATTAGTACGCCTTGTGCTCACGATAGGTTATTTGAAAATTATTAAAAAGTTCCTTAAATATGACTAAATACAAAGATACGACGTGTTATGAGGTGTATTCTTAAGTTGGGCAAAGTCTATATTAAATGTTGATTTTATTTGTTTATTTTTAGTGTAATCACGATAGTACAAAGTAAGATTTCGTAAGTTACCTAATTTTTTTTTGTTTTAAACCTAGTTGTTTAATTAAAGCTTAGTTTAAAAAACGGGCGTCAATGGACGCATACTTTTTAATAACGCCCAAATAAATGTTTTTTAAAAAGCAGGCTATTAATAAGTATTATGAGTAAAACTCACTGTAATGTGCCATTATATGTAGAATAAATAAACATAATTTATTTAGAAAGGTGTTTTTCTTCCATAACTATTGAAATACCAAAAATATTTGAAATTAAAGTTAGGTGGGCGTTAATCACCCACTGTACCTTAGTATATCAGTCTCTGGTAGCCATATCACAAGCTTTGCTTAGTTTGGGGTCAGAGGCCGTGTGTAAGATGTCCCAAAATATTTATTATTTATTTATTTAATTTTTTTTAATTCAGTTGATTCATTGCGTGAAAGCCACAAGCAGACCGGCGACCCGCTACCAGCACCCGATCACGAGTATGACACATGTGCCCGCCATCGCTCTCCTCGACCGTATTTGAGGTAAGGGAACGACCCGACACATAATGCCGCCGCAAGAAGTAGCCTTCGATGACGAGCATGAATGCTTGGGGCATGCACGCAATGCTTACACTTTTTGAGGTCCTATGGCAATTCTCCTTCTCCTGGCCCAGAGCCTCCATCACCGCTTCGTTCCGATCCCTGACGGCCATCTGTAGGTTGTATTCCTTGATGGTCTTCGATGATGCAGACGATGCTCGCCGCACGAATCGACTAATGGCATCATTTTCGATGTCGTCGGCGTAGTAGATGAATGTCCCAGTGTGCCGTGATAGTGCAACGACCGCGTGTAAGACACTCGTGTAGTCTCATTTTTGGCTTTGTTTTTATGACGATTACCGACTCGTTAATTATAAAGTTAAAACTGATACTCTCTTTCACTTCGGTCCCTCGATCAAACACTAAAATTGTTTGATACTTAGGGGACACCAATTCGGTTTTCATCAGTCTACCGAGTAGTTGACTGATTAAAATCTTAATGTTAGTTCACCGTAACGCCTCCACGGTTCTTTTTTTGCACTTAGTCTACTAAGCCTAATAAAGGTGGATTTATATTTGTCTGACGTGACCTGACGTGTCATGTCGTGACGTGATGGCTAGTGTTCACATTTATATGTCATGTTCTGACGCCTTCTGACGATATTTTGAATCAATACAGCCGTAGCTCTAGGAAAGGTGACACGTTTTCAATGTTCTCTCATGAGTTATCCGATTCTGATTCAGATTATGAAGAAGATATTATATTTATGATACTGGCAACTTTTTTTAAAAAAAGAAAGAAAGAGAAGAAGACATTGGATTCATGCACTCAATAGATTAAGAGAAATAAAAGGCGAGTTTCATTGTCTCATTAAACACACGCGTCACAACACAACACTGGCCCTTGCACATTTGTCTGACGTCGCCGATCCCCCACCCCGCCGCTCTGACGCAACCGGGATCGTTTCTGATGCGACACGACAGAAGCCATCACAACACATTACGCATTACCAGTGTGAACGTTACCATACTAAATGTATGAAACCGATACCGTTCTGACGCGTCACGTCACGACACGTCAGACAAATATAAATCCACCTTAAGAGTCCATAAATCACCCTTATGAACAATTTTTACTGTAGGGCCGACCCGAAATTCAAGAAAAACAAACAGTTGCTCCATACAAAATTGCACGAAATGGACAGCTGATCTTTTTTAAATTCCGTGCTATCCCTGAACTAAACGTTGTTCGTTATGGTCTGAATCACCCCCCTTTGACTTACTCTACTCTATACCAGTAACTCTATATTGTATACGTTGTTTAATTATTATCGCATCGTTTGATCTTACAAATGAATCAAACGCTAAAAATCCCGTCGCTATTTCATTTCGTTTCACAAATATAATTTAATTATCGTTCTTAACTAAATTTCTAAATATTCTTTTAACCAAAACCCTTTTCAGAATTACCCGTTACAAAAACAGCAAACTCGATATAATAGGATTTCTTTTCCATTAAATAGTCCTTAATAAAGAAAATGGAAAACACTTTTTCACGGAACCAACAGACAGTGAAATCCGGAAATGGCGTAAATCAAACATGGCGGCCGGAAGTACCTTCCACTCACAATGATTTTATATTATTGTGTCTACTGTGGAATAAGAGCAAAGTTGTAGAAGAGAATATAACTTGATTATGACTTTGTACTTTGGGGTTTTTTGCGGAAAAGGACGCGGATGACATCTTGAAGCTTCCAACCGGTCTATTTACCGGCTTCCAAAAAGGAGGAGGTACTATGTAGGTACGTCTGTATTTTTTATGTCTATGATTTTGATGCGTTTTTTAATAGATAGAGTGATTCAAGAGGCAGGTCATACCTTGGAGCGAGACAGCATAGTTAGTTTTAGTTAAAAGCAACAGTGATGATTCTAAAGTGAGTATCACCCGAATGGGGTAGCACGTGGCAACACTGCATGCTTGTGTCGGAATGAAATGATTTTGACAGATGGGCAAGAAACGTCATGCCAATCTGAGCGCAAGGCAGATTGCACCCGCGCAAATCCATTGACTTTAAAATCCGTTTTCATCCTCGAACATTCTCGTTAAATTGATTACCAAGTGATACTAGGTCAATAAAACTACCCGTTGCAGTAGTACAGAGTGTTTATTTTGGTGAGATAGACAACTGGAGACCGCCGGCGAGTCGTACCGCCGGCGAGATGACCTACAAATAACGATGGCGGGTAATTGAGACGATCACTCTCAGACCCAGACATGTATAATACTCGTACACCCGTACGAAGCCGGGGTGGATCGCTAGTATTATAATATGATGATAATGACTATGTTTCTTGAGAGTGCCATTTCAATTTAATGTGATGTCACACAGCCTATGTGTAGCGGACAAATAAAACGCTTGCAAATATCGACTTGGCATTTTTAGGGTTCCGTACCTCAAACGGAAAAAACGGAACCTTTATAGGATCACTTTGTTGTCCATCTGTCCGTCTGTGTGTATGTCAAGACTCTTTGTTTGGGGAACGCGTAAAGATATAGAGTGAAATTTAAATCGTATACGTATATCTATGAGCTCTTGCAGTTGTGTAAAAGAAAAACTTCTCAGTTATCGTTTAAAAAAGTTAAAGCCGTTTATGTCGTAAAAAAATTGCATATTTCGCACTCAAAAAAAAATCAAAACCTACAGGGTACTTCCCGTTGACATAGAACTATGAAATTTGGCGAGAAGCATTCTCTTAAAGAACACATACAGGAATAAATCTGAAAACTGTACATTTTTTGTTTAAAATTACAAAAAAATTGGGCCTCCAAATTCACAAAATATGGGTTCAAAATGAGTAAATCGTATCATGTAAGGTATCATATAAAAGAACTTCATTAGCACATGCTATAAAAGGGTTTTAGTTCTTTTAACAACGTGTTTGTACGGAACCCTCGATGCGCGAGCCTGACTTACACTTGTCCGGTTTTTTTTCTTTCAAATAACTGTTTAGTCCACAGAACTGGTTTAGTAATTTCAGAGGCTTAAACCATAAAGCAGCTTAAACATTCTAACATTATGAAAGTAGCAAGATATGCGAGCCTGACTCGCACTTGTCCGGTTTATTTTCTTCCAAATAACTGTTTAGTCCACAGAACTGGTTTAGTCATTTCAGAGGCCTAAACCATAAAGCAGCTTAAAGATTATAACATTATGAAAGTAGCAAGATACTCGTAGTACAGATGAACATACGAGTACATACATAACGGTCAAACTACAGATACCTATCTAATAATAACAGATTGATAATGCTATTGTCGCTTGAGGCCTGAGGCAATTCTAAACCACAAAAATGAACCATTAGCAAAACTGCTATCAAGACTGTCAAATACGCATTGGAATTTGACTTATCTGTCTAAAAATCCAGCTCAATCCACGAAATCTAAATAATTTTCATGTCTCTTTCTAACTAATCTCTCCATCTCTTCAAGATTTTCTCGATCGATCAAATTATCTGTGTGGTATCTCTGTGGGCGTTTGACCCACATGTGTTTGACATAACCCTCCTAAAAAGGTAAAATTTTTACATGAACTATTTTCATATTCATTTTTTTTTTAAGTTTTATTATACGATTAGTCAGGACTTGCATGGAATACTGCTCTCACCTTTGGGATGGCTCTGCTAAATATCAACTGGAGGCTTTGGAGTCGATTGAGAGGCGAGACAGGAGGCTGATTGACAACGGCACCTTGACTAAGACGCAGCTGCAAAGTCTTGAGCATCGTCGCAAGTTTGTCGCGTCGCGTGTTTGTCGGCCTTTTACCGGATACACTTCAGAGAGTGCGCCCAGGAGTTGCACAATCTGGTCCCCCCTGCTCCTTTTTTCTATCGTACGGCTAGACAGATGCGACCAACGACCAGCGCCACCCTTTTATGGTGGACATTCCGCGCGTTAGAACCAAGCGTTCCGAATCCTCATTCTTCATACGAACAGCCGGAATGTGGAACGCTTTGCCTGGGTCTGTCTTCCCGTTAAAGTACAACGTGGATGTTTTCAAATCCCGAGTAAATAGGTATCTTCTAGGTAAGCGTGCTACACCCTAGACAGCACATCTGATTAACATCAGGCAGTGTAGTCAAACGCGAACCTATTCAAAATAATAAAAAAAATATTTATTCCATAACTAAACCACGCAAACCAGAGATTATAATAATAATAGATCATACATTCAGGTCAACTCAATCCTCATAAAATTTTACATCCCTCCGAGTGAGGCTTTTACATTCCTATCGTGAATAGTAAAAATGTTCACGTACGAGTATGAGACATTACGCAGGGCGATGATGTGGATGTAACTAGGGTGACAATGCTGACTGAGAAAGTCCGTAAGTTAGTAAGCTTTTTCACCATAGACTTCGCCGCAAAGCTTGTGATTCAGGATGTTTCAAAAAATGTAAAAAGCATTTACACAATCACTGTAAAAATTTGTCCATGCTTTGGTAACACCTCTGAGGCTCAGAACAATTTAAAAAAACATGACAGAACATTGTGAACAGACATGTGAGGCCAGTTTTTTATACATGTGGTGAGTGCGTCGGTGTTGCTCCGCCATAGTTCTATGAGCCTATGCGTAGTTTCGTTGTACGTGTTTGTGTGTGTAATTGCGTCTGTACACGGCGAGACGTAGTTTTGCAGGCCTCTTTTGTTTGTTTCTCAACATTCTGTCTGCTCTTTTTATTTGGTCTGAGCTCTGAGGTTTTACTTCTTCATAGAGTAGCGGTGACCTCTAATATGAGCATATTAGTTTAATAACCCCTTTATTATTTCTACCTACACATACCTCATGACATACCTCAGTGCCTCAAGTCGAAAGTTTTCGACCAGTGTGTGTTGCCAGTGATGACTTATGGCACAGAAACGTGGTCTCTCACTATGGGCCTTATTAGTAAGCTCCAAGTAGCCCAACGAGCCATGGAGAGGGCTATGCTCGGAGTTTCTCTGCGAGATCGAATCAGGAATGAGGAGATCCGTAGAAGAACCAAGGTTACCGACATAGCTCAGCGGATTGGCAAGTTGAAGTGGCAATGGGCAGGGCACATAGCGCGGAGAACTGATGACCGATGGGGTCGAAAAGTTCTCGAGTGGAGACCACGTACCAGCAAGCGCAGCGTAGGACGTCCACCCACAAGGTGGACGGATGACCTTATTAGAACCGCAGGATCGCGCTGGATGCAAACCGCTATCAACCGGTCTTATTGGAAATCATTAGGGGAGGCCTATGTCCAGCAGTGGACGTCCTATGGCTGAAATGATGATGATGATGATGATTATTATTTCTTAATAACACTTCATGTACACTGGCAGATTAGCTACTCCATTATTATGTACAAATATTTCTAACACGAAAAAAAAATACAAGATTTATTTAAACGACGCAACGGAGGCTTACAATCCGACGCGTATATTTTTATACAGTGGTCCTATTTTTATATTTCTTTAGTTTGGTTGATCATACTTTAAAGATGAACCCATTTAAATTTTATCAAAATCAGTTGAGCCTTCTTACTAATATTATAAATTCGAAAAGTTTGTTGGTTTGCTGGTATTATATAAATAAACAATAATGTGAAAATTACTATATGGATCCGTGCGAACTATTCCAGTTTTGTATAAGTTTGAAGTCAGTAATGCTATTTTCTGGAAAAAGAAAAGAATTATTTTTTGTACCAGAGAATTTTTTATTACTTACTATGCTCAAGTCACATTTTTAAGGTTTTGTAATAAATCTCTGAAAAGAACTTTTACAAGATAATTGTGTCCATCTGTTTGTCCATCAACTCTCATATTTATGCATGAAATTTTTCACTATCCGTGGCGCCCTTTACTAAGGAAGTCCTTGTATTAGTAGAGGCTTTTAGTGTGAAGCATTTATCTATATAAGCCTTGGTGGTCTAGTGGTGACACCCGCCTTACAATCGTGAGGTTGTGGGTTCAGATCCAAGTCACGTACCAATGAGTTCTTTGGAATTAATGTACGGAATATAACACCACTGGCTATTTGGTGAAGGAAAACATCGTGAGGCAACCTGCATAAGAAATTCGATGGCGTATGTGAATCCGCACTGGATCAGCGTGGTGGATAATAGCTCAACCACCCTTCATGGGTAGGACTACGTAGGCCTACCCACTACAATCGTCCTGCAGTGGACTTTTAAAAGGGCTGATACAGTACAGTATACAGTTATTTATTTAGTATTTACAAAGTACACCATCATAGTCACCCTTTCACCACATTATCAAGTATTAGGTAGGTGCGTCAGGCGTTTCCATTATGATCTCCAGACGAGGTTAATATCCTCAGTAATATCTCTACCAATTGCCGGCTGATTGAAGGTGATATAGTCGTAGTAACAGCCTCGATACTAATTCGCTAAACGAGAGATATAAGAGAGAAAGAAAATACATGATCTGTGTACGTAAACTCAATAGTATTTTTAGGAAAACATTTTGATTTTTAACGCTTTTTAGATGACTGACGTAACTAATCGCATTATTACGAGTACATGCTAGAGTAATAATCAACGTTTTTAACTCACAGATTTGCCTTAACAAAAAATGACAAAATTTTAGAAATTATATTATTAGCAGCGCTGTTGTTTTAACATGTATCCATGTTAGCCATAGACTGCCCCGGTGGCTCAGTGGTTAGTGACCCTAACTTCTGAGTCAATGAGGCGTGGGTTCGATCCCCACCCAAGGCAAATATTTATGTGATGTTACAATCTATATAAGTATGTATTTAAAAATAAGTATATGTAGTATATCAGTCTCTGGCAGCCATATCACAAGCTTTGCTTAGTTTGGGGTCAGAGGCCGTGTGTAAGATGTCCCAAAATATATTTATTCTTATAGTTTAAAAACTCTGAAACCTAGCTACACGGTCCATAAAAACTTAGTAAAGATGAAAGTCGTTTACTACATTATTTTTGAAATTCCGTTAAAAATTATCGATAGCACTAAGTTATATACAACGTGTAACGGAAAGGCTGTATACATAATAATTGGGTTGATACTATACCTTATATAGATGCTGTATTCGAAATTCCGAGCCAAAATAACAACATTCACTTTTAAAAAAAAATTAAATATGACTGACTAGAAAAATCTTTTGCGCGTAAACAAACATGTCACAACAAGGAGGTGTGGTCTGATTTTGATGGGCAAGGTCGTGTTATTGACCTCACAGCTGTTTAGTGTGATAGTGCTGTGCAAATGTGAATTAGTCGTAAAAATGACTAGTTTTTCGAAAAAAGATTAAAAATCAGCAAACGAACTTACACGGCTAAACATGCCCCCATCTAGTTTGTTACCGTTATCTGATTTGGTACTTTCAGTATGTATACAGTCTTTCCGTTACACGTTGTATAACGTCTTGACGCTGAAATCGAGGCCAAAACTTTATACGTTTATGGATTACAATCTAGAGTTTAAACTCAAACAGTTCCATTGAAACATTTTACATTCAAAATATCTACGCCACAGATAACAAGTTGAAGTAAGTAAAGTAATCGCTATCACACTTCAACCGAACACTTCGAGTTCTCAACTGGCATAAAGATATGATTTAATAAAATCATCTATCTGTTCGAGTAGAGTGAACCTAGAGTTCTGTAGAGCCGATGATATACTGTAAAAAGTAGATGCGTCATACTCAGAACCAAATAAAAAAATCAAGGCAGAATTTTGTGAACAAAACAAGTAAGTTCGTATAGGCTAGCCTAACAAAACAAGTGAGGCCGCCTCGCTGTGTACAGACACAATTATACACACATACACGTACAAAGAAACTAAGCCTTGGCTGGTCAGTCGAACTATGGCGGCGCAACACTGACGCACTCACTACATTTATAAAAACCGGCCTGATTTGTTTGTTCACGACGTTTTGTCTTGTTTTTTTATTTGGTCTGAGGCGTCATATTCATAACTTATACCAATCAAAGTCAGAGTGAATAGATATTAGACTAAGTTTGCGTGATTCAATTTTATCAACCTCCACGCCGCTTACCATCGGGCGACTTAGTAGTCAAGCGCAGACTTATGCACGACAAAAAAGAACTAGGTACTCCTAGTTCTTTTAAGCACGATAAAAAAGAACTAAGAGTTCCTAGTTCTTTTTTATCGTGCTTAAGTCTGCGCTGAACTTAGCAAAAAAGCCCAAACTCCACCAAAAAGAAATGGAACGAGGACGATCCGAGCGCAGAATCATAGTCTGAAAATTTACTCCAGAAATGTCATATTTGCTTAGCTTAACAAAACACAGTCGTAGCAGAACGCCGCTGGTTTTTTCTGCGATAAACTTACAGACAACGCAAATTATTATAGACTTGACTTGACTGAACGATAAATTGATACCAATTGACTTGAATAATTATAAGTTTTTAGAACAGCAATTTTATGTACCTACCTATCTACATAAGTAACATTAGTAATTGTAATGTGTATCCAGTGTAACGTAACTTCAGTCAACGATTACATAGATTACATCATTTTTTAAAAGAAAAAAGATATCATGAATTCATAGAGCTCTAGTCGATTGAGAGGCGAGCCAGGAGGCTGATTGACAACGACACCTTGACTAAGTCACAGCTGCAAAGTCTTGAGCATCGTCGCAAGGTGGCGTGTTTGTCGGCCTTTTACCGGATACACTTCGGAGAGTGCGCCCAGGAGTTGCACAATCTGGTCCCCCCTGCCCCTTTCTTCTATCATGCGGCTAGAGAGACGCGACCAAAGCGCCACCCTTTTATGGTGGACATTCCGCGGGTTAGAACCAAGCGTTTCGAATCCTCATTCCTCATACGAACAGCCGGAATGTGGAACGCTTTGCCTGGGTCTGTCTTCTCGTTAAAGTACAACGTGGGTGTCTTCAAATCCCGAGTAAATAGGTATCTTCTAGGTAAGCGTGCTACACCCTAGACCGCACATCTGCTTAACATCAGGCAGTGTGTAGTCAAACGCGAACATATTCGAAATAAAAAAAAAGAATATAGTACCAGGCCAATTGCAAAAGATACACAAGGATTTTTACAATTAGAAGCACTCATCAATATCAATGCAATTTTTCTCGTTCTAGGTCGGGGTTAAAATTATACTCTCCCTCCCTAACCTGGGGACCGAGATATCGATTTCCTATTTTAAAACCGATATTAAATACCTCGATTTAGTAGGAACGCGGCAAATCTGGCTTAAAATACCCGTGTCAAGTCTAGTACCCGCGTCATTGGCAGAAGTTATGCCAGAACTTGCAAACTAGATTCCAGTTTTCCGGGTCCGGAGTCCGGAGTCCGGACTTCTGGTCCGAAAGCCACGGTTGCGGTTAATCCGGAAATAGGCACCAAATGTGACGGGACGGAATTAATTCTCGCTACGTGTTTTGGTTCGCCATTAGATTAAATTAAATTATTATTCGGTGAAGGAAAACATCGCGTAGCAACCTGCATACGCCCGTAGAAGAAATTCGATGGCGTGTGTGAATATTAATCCACAAACTCACACTGGGCTGGCTTGGTGGATATGACCCAATCATCTTTCTTGAGTAGACCTACGTCCAGCAGTGGACTATTAAAAAGGCTGGTACAGTAAATTACTATTTGCCTTTGGTAACAAATCAAAAAGTACGATTTTTGTAACTCGCCCAATACGTTTGGCGCAGTTAATAGTAAGTATAATCCGCGCCACACAAGTCGACGGATGGGAAGTTTGGCGCAGATCGCTGCGAAATAGGCAAAACAGAGGTATGCGCGGGAGCCAGAGAGACGAGACACCGGGCACTCCCGCCCGCCAACCTCATGCTTGGTGCTCCCTACGCCTGTGCTCACAACTACGCCACTTGCGTCGGCATTGTGCACACATGCACAATAATTAGCAAATTTCGGCAAAGTGTAATCAGCGGCTAACTTATTATCCGCCAACTTGTGTGGTGCTACCTATAATCTATCTATCTGTTTTCCCTAAGTTCCCGTATTCGATTCAGGCCAAACAGATGTTTGGGTCACTAATCAAAAAATCTGTTCTGAGTTCAAATTATTTTTGTCATTTTTGTGCTCCATGATACGACATAAGTATAATTATTTTTTGTAAAAAAAATAGCATGACCGACTTCACCCGTGTACAGAATTCGAGAATATTTCGCACAGATCGATGTAGCATTTTTACAAGATTGTTGATTTGTCAAAAATGGCTCAGCCGGTTACGAAGTATACTCTTGTGGGAGCATAACATCGTGCAGCATGGATACGTGTGCATCGCCGAGCGCGCGACTGCCAACTGGCGAAGGGCGAAGCGCCGCGCACACGCAGCGCGCGAAGATTAGAGCGGAGCGACGAGCGACGTGCACTCGCCTTGGACATAACATCGATACTGGCGAGCTCGGCGAATGGCCTATATCTTTATAGTTCACGACAGAGACGGAAGATATGGCGCCTCGCTTCCGCAACTGCACTGATTGCAGATTCAAATCACAAGATGCTCGCGCCATGAATATTTATAGGTAAATAGTTTAGTTAGGATATAAGAAATTAAATTTTAATAAATGATAAAGTTACTTATTTGGATATTGGCGTTTCACTCACTAAAAGAAAAACCTTCTGATAGGAGCACACGCCCACACTCTTTCCAATAAAAAAAAATATATACACGTCGAATTGTATACCTCCTCCGGTTGGTTCGTCGGTCAAAAATTATAAATTATAAAGTTTCCTGTATCTATGGCCACGAAAGACACGTAAATCAAGAACAACTAACCCAGACCCAGAACAAAGCTAATTATCTCATAAATAAGCTATTTTCCTTCTTCAATTCCCCAGTATTCGTTCCTCTCCATCTATTTGACTACTCAAACTCGTTCGAGTTCATCACAAATGCAGCTTCTCTTATCTTTCCTCGCAGAAACTTATAAAATTAATGGCCAAAAGGATTTAGGGCAGCATTATAACTTTACAAGTTTGACTTTTGCACCCTTTTGTTTGAACTACAAGCCTTTGTAAAGCCAGTGGTAGTGTTGTTTGGGAAGTGGATGAATTACTTAGTTCGAAACTGTCAATAGCTGTTTATTATGAACTTGAGCTTAATTTCATTTTTAACGGATTTCAAAGAAGTAGGTTCATTTCAATTTATGTCGAAATTGGATGAGTCATTCTTAAACATCTACAATAATGTGAAAATTACTACCACAATAATAATAACATTGATCCGTCTCTGAACTAGGTATTCAAATTCTATACACGAGTGAAGTTGGTTATGTCATTTTTGAAAAACAATTATTCATTAATCCATCAAAAAAGAGATCTTTTTGTATGTATGTATTTTATATAGTATAACCTGTGATGACTTACGACGCACAGACGTGGTCTTCCGCTATAGACCCCAAGTAGCCCAACATTCTATGGCTATGCACTCTATGGCCATCTACAGTTCATTCCGAATATTAAATACTAGCGTTATTACAAAAAGGAACTCTAACGTTACGGCTTAAAGCTGATTTCTGAAAAATCGCACCGCGGGACATATTTGTCCCGGTAGCGGTTTTGTGAAGATTAGTCATGAGATAAGGTATATCCCGTTAACGTCCAAGTGGCTATGGATAGTTCTATGTTTCAAGTCTCTCTGCGAAATCGAATTAAAAATGAGGAGATTCGTAATAGAACCAAGGTTACTGACATATTCCAGCTGATTGGCAAGTTGAAATGGCAGTGGATAGTGCACAGCAAAAAGTATTAATGACAGATGGGGTCAAAACGTTCCCGGGTAGAGACCAGGTATCGGTACGCATAGCGTAGGAATTTCACCCTGCGGGTGAAGTCATTAAAAGGCTAACCGCTTCTAACCGGTCTTTTTGGCTATTTGTAGGGGAGGCCTATGTCCAGTAGCGGACGTCCTACGGCTGATGAATATAATTTCATTGTGTTTGAGCCCAATAAGTTAGTTGTAAATAAACCCATTCCTATTTAAAGACATGTCTTACCCATCTCAAGCGAATAAGTACGAATGTACTTATAAGTAAACAAACTTTCTGACAAAATGACTAAACTTTTGCAGTGACTAATTCAAAATTTTGTATGAATTGTCGTCAATGTGTGTAATTGTGTGTGTGCAACTGTGTATGTGGGTTTTTTGGGAGATCACATCTAACCAAATACACAAAATTTGAGTTCAGTGACACGGTTTTCGAGATATTTCATATTTTCATTTATTTCTGTTAAATATAATTACCTACAGTATTATTATACCTCACTGTATCTATTATATTATAGGTTTATCGTTACGAACAACGTAGCACTCATAACGTGGTTTGATTAGTTGTTTCATAGCGATCACCGAAGTTAAGCAACGTCCGGCACGTTCAATCTCCAGATGGGTGACCGCAAGTGGCGTTTACAACTGAGCACTGCCGTTACTTGGATAATATGATAGATTGTAGGTCCCAGTTCGCGGGTTAAGAACTAGAGTAGCGTAAGGGAAAAAGTGAAAAAAAAATATTTTCACTATTCGCTTTTCAAATCCCCTTATTTTAATGTGACAAAAACTGAAGCTATTATGTCATGTGTAGATTGCTTAGTACAAAAATAATGTATAAAAAATGATATTTGTTTAAAGTTATATTATTATCAAAAATCAGATACCTAACTACTATAGATTTTGCCATAGAAGAGCTATAACATAACGGTAGCTAAAGGACATGTCCACAAAATGTATGGAGGCTGGTATAATAATAATCAAAAATTCTAACCACAACACTCGTTACATTTCGAGAAAGTGCATATTTTTCTGAGTCTATTACAACAGTTAAAAACAAAAAAGTGCCCTCCGATTTTTTTTAAATCAATTTTGAATTTATTAGGATAAATAAATATATTTGGCTCATTAGGTAGTTTATCTCTAGCAACACTGATTACGTTACCTCCAAATTGTTAAATAAAAGCATTTTTACCAATTAGACACACTTTTAAAGTGTTTTTTTGTCACATTGTACCTACTAACTGGTCACACTGGTAGGTTATAATTTTTAATTTTAGCAAATTAAGTGATGAATGTGAAAGAATCAGCTACGAATGCAAGTAAAATAACGATAGAAGCACTTTATCATTGCTAAACTAGAAAAAGTAATAAGCTGTATTGTTATTTTTCATACAATTTATTTTCCACATTTAAAAAAAAATGGAGGGGTGAAAAAATCTAAATTATATATTTTTGGGAAGCCCATAAAACAAGCTTTCAAATGATGTATATATCATCTTGGTTCGATTTTTCTCTGAATAATATACCACTTGTGGACATCACCTTTGAGTTGTTTTTCGGCTCTCCTGTAAAGTTGTCATTTTGCCCTTAGGCTACTCTAGTTCTCAACCCACGAGTTGTCTTAATCATTTAGCTATGTCGGCAGCTTTCAATGGGCTAGCTGTTCCGATACAAATCTTTAAAAAAAAACTATTAGGGCAGAGCGGGGTCACTTGATCATTATTTTGTTAAAATAGATGTAGGTCCGAGTCAAAGCGATAAATACAAATATTAACTTATAGGATACAAAAAAGATATATTTAGCTCTTAAAATGCGTCTAAAATATAAAGCTAACGTGTTATATACTACACTTAATCTACCTGAACATCACAAATGTCAGATGGCTCAGTTGACCCCATTGGTTGGGGTCTGTTGAACCACCCCACGGGGCTGGATGAGCCGGAAATTTTATTATAGGTTTTTAACAGCAGAAAAGAACTCACACATGATATCTAGCATAAATTTTTATTTTAAAATCTCAGGAAACAATAAGACAGATTAAGGAACAAAAAAATCACATTAGGTAATAATGCAAACATCAAAATAACTATAATAACCTAATTGCTATCACAGTTGACGCAATCGTTCCACAACAGCCACTCTTCACCTGGCAAACTGTCAAAAAAAGCCTCGTCACACAAAAGGCAGAAATATTCTTCTTCTTCAGAGTCGGACGAAAGAGTCATGTCCACCTGTACTTTTCTCTTCTTTTGTAATTTTTTAGCTATTTTAGAAGGTCTTATTTCTTCATCAGATTTAGAAGAACTCGACAAAATGTTCTTTTTTATCGTCTCTTTCTTTATTTCCAGTATTTTCTTACTACTCTTACTCTTACTTTGTTCTTCAGCCAGCTGATGTTTTTCAGGTGTATCAGTCAAGATGGCACAATTTCTTTTTTTTCCTCGTACATTTTGCTTTCTTGGCCCTGCTTTAGGAAACGGTCTGACAAATTCAGGTGAAAAAAAACATTTTTAGAAGTAGATGGCATCTCCTCTCATCAGTTTGAACTTACATCAGTGATGTTCCTCTCATAAGTTGCTGGTGGTGTGTTTCTGTCTAGAGATTGTTACGCAGTATATACTTCACTCTCCCTTACACCACTCTGCTGTGGTTCTAATTGTGGCTCTGGTTCAGGTCTATCCGTGACAAAAGCTGGCATGAAGTCTTCTTCAGTGAAAATTTGGCTGTTGTAAAGGTATATGCCAGTTTTTCTATAGCCATTCGATATATTACTTGGCGGCATTGCTATCATTTACGGCGCCTTTCATCACTTCTTTTGGAGTTGTCAACCGATCCGTTTTTTTCTTGTATTTTTGCATCCTGAATCAGTAAGAGGGAAGAAAATCATAAGAACTAGAGATAGACGTAAAATTGGGATTTTTAATATGCTAACATAACGGTCACAATACATCCTAATCTCAACCTTGCAACAATGGGGTCTAATAAACCATGCTCAAGAGACCCCGTTTGTTTTGACTCAAATGACCCCATCCCCATGTTTCTGATAATTCGCCCGAGCTACTCCTAAACTATAAATAAAAGACTATTTCTGATTCTGTCATCGTATAAACAACTTATGGTAAGTTCAAAATACACTTACTTGATGTCTGTATCACTACAAGCTTGGAATCAAGACCAAAAGTTTAGACGAATCGAGATTTTAAAATTTTGGCGATAAAATGTCGTCGACGCAGTCGCCCACTCAAAGTAAACTACGACCGGCGACTGACCTTACTGCCGAGTCTGTGGCGGAGCTGCGTACCCCTCCCGCCCCTTCTAAGTTCGATCACGTTTTTCTAATATGCATTGTTTGCGAGTTAGAGTAACTGGCGCAAGAGACCCCGCGGCTCATAGGACCCCGCTCTGCCCTACCAATATTATTTTCTTATTTTTGCTTAATCATTAATTTTGTCCTAAAACTAATCAGGGCAAACTTTTCAGAGCATCAATTTGTATAAATTACACAAATTCAAGTTAATCTCAGAAATAATTTTCCAATCGAAATTTCAGACTCCAATTCTGAGTAATAAATATTTTATTATTCATCAACAATTGGTTTGTAATTAGAAATTAATTCTGACACTTCAGTTTACGAAACAAATTAGTTTCGACAGTAAAGGTCAAGCTTATTTCAAGGCTTAGAGTTATAAGTGGAATAAATTAGTTATGTTATTATCTAGATCAGACTTCTTTGTAACCTTTTTCAGTCCGTGGACCCTTAAAAAATTAAGCACGTTACTATAATTGAACCAATGCACCGGGACCAGGGCTGTCGGATTCGGGTGCTGTCCGACACCCAGTACTAGTTGGTCCCGGGTAGTGGATGTCGATGTGTCTAGTGTTCCGACACATCGTCATTGTGGCGGAGAGGAGCGCAAACACGCTGTCGGGTGCCGCGGAAGAGTGCGAAAGCGTGCTCGTTGCCCCGACACCAGGAGCTGTGGTGGAACACCCAGGGTTTTTAGTGGGTATACCAATCACTAGCGGGGACTCCCACATAAACGTCCGCCCGCCCTCGAGGTGTTGTGATATCCAAAAACGATTTTACCTGAGGTTAGCGAAACACCTGCATTTTACAAGGACTATATAGGACTATAATACATAGGTAAACCACATAATTGGCGAACTTAAGTTTTGACTAATAGCTGTCTTGACGAATCGCGGAAATGGTAGATTAAGCTGTAGACTTGCGCAGGATATGATTAATAAAGGATTTGACGAATTACAAATTTGGCAAACTAAGCTCATGACACGTTTTGAAATTGACGAATATTTGAAGACCGTCTGCGTAATCGCAAGGAGCCTAAGGTCGCGGGCAAAAATCCGCAAAAACATCGCGAGGCCCGGTAACACTTTCACACTTGCGGACAGATAGCGCCTTGTAACCTGATATATTATAACTATTTCGTTAATAAGCTGTAAATTCCCAACTTGTACAAGTACAACCCGCCTTAAGATCTCAACGCGATCAAAATTCCTGTTTAAGTCTCGAAACTGGCAGGCCCTGAAATGAAACAAGTAAACAACTGTAACTAATACTTGACACTATCAAAGAGACTTGGCTTAGACGTGAAATTTCATCGGAACTCTTGACAAACTACACCCATTCGCGGCGGGAAACCGGCCTCGGATACTTGATGAGAAGTGGGTAAAGACAAGAGAGAATCATTTAAATTTTAATCTCAAAATAATTATTTAACTTCAAACATTTCTACAAACAGTAGACTTCGCGAACACAGCTCTTTAACTGAATCTTCGTAAGCCTATAATATATCTCAATATGCTAGTTGACATTTTTTTTTGATGTCCTCTTGTAAAAACTAACCATAAACAGACACGTTTAACGAAAACAAAAATATTATCAACTTAGAAATAAAGAAGTTACAAGCAAATTTATTTTCTTGTTAGACAAAAGCTCACTATAGCAAAATATGACGTCACAGCCCGTAAGTGTCATACATTTGCCATATAGTGTTACTTACGCTTTATGGGAAAGGGATAAAGAGATAAAAGAGATAATTCGTAAACTGAAAAAATAACTAAAATTGGCTGATCAAGTTCAGATATAGCTTATAAAGATTTTGGTAGCGTTTAGGAGGGGATGCTTTGTCCCTTTCCTACAAAGCATAAAATAGTATGGCAAATGTATGACACTTACGGACCGTGACGTCATATTCTGCTATACCTAGTCCGCTCTTTGTCTAGCGAGAAAATAAATATGCTTGCCATTTCTTTATTTCTTAGTTGATTTAATGAGTCTTGCGTCGTTTGGCCCCGCAAGCGGTTGGTCCCGCGGGGCCAATCGACCAAGACTCTTTTTGAAGGTCCCCATTCGGCCCGCTCCAAATAATACGGGGCGAATGGGGACCTTCAAAAAGAGTCTTGGGCGATTCGCCCCGCGATTCACTTTTTTATCTGTACATTTATGTAGAAAAGTAGTCAATGGAAAAAATAAACAATTGCATTATTTTGAGGGCGTCATTCTATGAGTCCTATGGGAGTGTATGAACAAAAATGCATTTGTTTGAATGATGCAATTGATGATTGAATGATCATCACATGAAACTAATGTGCCAAATTGGTTTCACGTGTTTTGTAAACATAAATATTTCATTTGAAGCAAACAAATGAACCATTCCATGTCTTTTTATCTACAATATACTTTTTAATTTTATCTAGAATAAAAATATAATTGTCATGGGGCTCTTTAGAAGTTTGTGGGATTACCAACCGTGTCCCACAGATGCCATGATAGATTTTTATGGTAAATCTGTCACACTATATATATCTCACAAAATTTTTTGAAAATCATTTATCTTCTATCTATATTTATAAAAGAAAGTCGTATTATTTACACTATTTATAACTTAAGAACAGATGAACCGATTTGGCTGAAAATTGGTGAAGAGATAGCTTAGAACAAGGAAAAGGATATAGAGGATACTTTTTTCCAGTTCCTTTTAATTTATTTTTTTACTTTTACTTATTATCTGCAAAAGCTCTATGTGCAAAAGTAATCCGTTTGCATGAACTTTGCTTTGACAGCTGTAAAAATTATAAAATTACAGCTGCCCGTCAAAACTGATAGCTGTCTGTTAAAAACATCAGCTACCTGTCATATAAAAAATGACAGCTGTCAAAATTAAAAGAGGTATATCTCTGTAACTGTCAATTTTAGACTATAGATGTTTTCACAAGAGGGATAGAGCTCAATGATATCTACATTTCAGATGACAGCTGTCAAACTTAAAATTGATTTATCTCGGTAATTATTGATTCAACAATTGATTCAATACAAAAATACATAATACAAAAATATTTATTTTCCTTAAAATATGTACAGATTCAGATTGACAATAGTCCCCGCACTAGGGCTAGCCTGTATCGCGGGAAACTGAGGCCGATTACCGAAATATGGTAGAGAACTTGTATATTAATTTTATTTAGACTGCGTGATTTCAATTTTATTTAGAATTTCATAGACAACGAAAGGCAACACAGCGAAAGGTGTATGTGTGTGTGTGTGTGTGTGTGTGTGTGTGTGTGAGCGTATGGGCAGTTTCAGATATTGTAGTGAAGGTCATGTTTCTGTTAAATTTGAATTTATTTTAATATTATTATATTATTTTAATTTATTTTAGCTAGTCAGTATTAGGTATGTATTAAGTAAGTATGATAAACAGAGACTCAGTAGCATTGTAATCAAGTGTGAGAAGCCATTTCTTTACTTTATCTTTAGCGCCATAAAATGAACTACCGCTTAGATCACAAAACTTTATAGCGCGTTTATATAGAAACGGAAGCACGAAATTACGAAAAAAAAGACTCAATTGCGTTAAGTTTGACAGCTGTCATCCGAAATATAGATTTCGTCGAGCTCTATCACTTTTGTGAAGACATCAATGGTCTAGAATCAATAATAACCGAGATAAATCACTTTTAAGTTTGACAGCTGTCATCCGAATTGTAGATCTCGATGAGTTCTATCACTTTTGTGAAGACAACAGTATTCTAGAATCGATAATTACCGAGATATATTACTTTTAGGTTTGAGAGCTGTCATCCGAAATGTAGATTTCGTTGAGCTCTACAACTTTTGTGAAGAGAGCAGTAGTCTAGAATCGATAATAACCGAGATATATCACGTTGAAGTTTGACAGCTGTCATCTGAAATGTAGATCTCATTGAGCTCTATCACTTTTGTGAAGATAGCAGTATTCTAGAATCAATAATAACCGAGATAAATCACTTTTAACTTTGACAGCTGTCATATGAAATGTAGATCTCGTTGAGCTCTATCACTTTTGTGAAGACATTAATGGTCTAGAATCAATAAAAACCGAGATAAATCACTTTAAAGTTTGACAGCTGTCAACAGAAATGTAGGTCTCGTCAAGTTCTATCACTTTTGTGAAGACCACAGTAGTCTAGAATTGATAATGACCGAGATAAATCACTTTTAAGTTTGACAGCTGTCACTTGGTCAGCTGTTACTGTGACATAAGTCGTGACAAATTACACGATCCGATTTCTAACGTGTACGAGGGATTTTTCTCATCTTCATTTTAAGATTGAACGGTTGTCGTCAAAACTTTTTTTTCCCGCTAAATATTCATAGAATACTCGAATACTCTAGATTTAATGTCTAAATCGCTACCGGCAACACTGGTCGCCGCGGTGACGCCGCGGTGCGATGTCGCGGCAACACCGCTCGTGTGCCCATGGCTGTGACTGAACACTTTTGATCCAAATTGACAGGAATCAACACAAGACCGACAAAACTGGAAATCTCGAGAGGAGGCCTTTGTTCAACAATGTGATAATAAAGGCTCATAAACATACTATACTCTATAAAATTTAACTTGATCTCTGCGACAGCTGTCAGAAAAATCACGCCTATGAAGTCCTGAATTTCTTAATAGTACAGACAGTACCTGTCAATGTCATACTTTATGGGCATGTCGATTAGTGATGGGCGACGAATGATCGTGACCACAGAGTTTTAGATAGAGTTTTAATTAAAATATCGATAGTTTATACTGACGATATTTTAAATAAAACTTAATTTATCATTAATTTTATTATTTATTTGAATGTCATAAGATTTTTTACATGTGTAATTAAATTAAACCCAATTATATGTTACATTAGCATCGATAATAGTGAAAAACGTCGGTAAAATACTATCGTTACATTATTATGAGTATTTAATTAATATCATTACATGTGTACATACTTGATATTAAATAATAGTAAGTAAATAAAATCCAATTTCTCACCTTCAACTACTCCTTCGATTTCATTACAACATTGTTTGAAAATCGTTTTTTTCTACTACTATCTCAACTCTAAATATGTCAATAAGTAACTGTCGCAGAGATCAAGTTAAATTTTATAGAGTATAACAATTCTTTTTATAGCGTTGCACATCTGTTGATTTTTTGTAGTCGGATTTTTATTTTATGTCATGTAATTTTATGCGTGGCTGTACCATAAGAAATACGTAATTCTGATGCGGGAAATTGATCTTTATCAACGTGGGCCCAAACAACCACTTCTTTTATAGTTATTGGCGTTTGGCCCGCGGGCCCAATGGGGGCCTTCAAAAAGAGTCATGGTCGATTCGCCCCGCGGGACCAACAGCTTGCGGGGCCAAACGCCGCAATACCCGATTTAATTTAAATTTAAATCAAAATTATGCGTTATAATTTGCAATGTATAAACATTATTTTTTTCTCATTTTTCAAGTTAATGTTTTTTATTATACAATCTTTGTTTTGTATTTTTTTATGTTAATATATGAATTAGTATGTGTACTATATATTACTCAATTCAAATTTTTAAATTTAAATTATAAGACTTCGTTTTTTTCCTAAATTAGTTAAGACAAGTCTAGTTTTCTTTATTATATTATCTTTGGTTTGAAATATATATATATTGTTAATGTGTAAATTAGTATTTATAACGGAATTAATTTTTCTTTTTAAATTTTAACTTTTAAAAGATTACGTTTTATTTTTCTAAATTAGTTAAGTCTACTCATTATTTACATTTTGGCATGCTTTTTATGTTAATATGGAGAAGCCACTGGCTCCTGAGACACAGTCTTAGACTAGTTCAGGAGCCTATGGATCATGTATCGCTGTAACACATTTACTATGTCAAAATAAATGATTTGTTTGATTTGATTTTATTTTTGTTTTCGTTTATCGGCTCTATTTATAGTTAAATTGTTAAAAAAGGACATCAAAAACAAAATTGTCAAGTAGCCTGTTTAGGGTGACTTCTCACACCCTCTAACCAGTTCGGCTGTCCGGCCGTTTTGCCATGAATTGGCTACGGTGGTCATCCTGGCTTGGGTGGCTTCTCGTGGCTTGGTGGTGCCTTTTCTGGCCCTATCATGGTGGCTGCCTAAATCTCCTCCACCATCCTCCGTTTCCTCTGCATCGGCTTGAAGTATGTCTCTGGGGAGGGCACGGATATAGGCTAAGGAATATTCAGTTAAAGAGATGTGCCGCGAGGTCTACTGTCTGGAGAACTGCTTGCGATATTCGATACCTGTATGCGCTACAGTATTCATCAATTTTTTACACAAGCTTTCAACTTATTCAATCAAAGTTTTATCTATTAAATAATTTATCTCATGACCTGTACCGTTTTAACTTGGTGAGGGTTAAAACTGAGCCTGAGAACCGCGTTCCTTTGAAATATATCTGCAGTTTATCTGAGCGTAGCTTTTGATATAATTTGTAACGAGAGTACTTAGTTGTGAATCTAGCTTGGTCACAGGAGAAAATAAGGAGTCCATCGCTTCTGTTTATTTCGTCATTATTCGTAGTTTCAGTAGTACGTTCATTGCTCATTGCATGGTCGCACCGCTTAAATAAATAAAATAATCGGCCAAGTGCTAGTTGGACTCGCACGCGAAGGTTTCTGTACCGTATAGCTGGCTCCCTTGATATATATTATTTTAATTTGATAATCTATATATTTTGATGAAAAATCAATGCGGCTCCTTTGCACCAGGTATGATCGCATGAGTTTAATTTTTAATTTTAAGTTTGACTTATTGTATACCAAATACGAATAATTTACTGAATGTACTGTACTGTACTTATCGGCCTTTTTTAATAGTCCACTGCAGGACGTAGGCCTACCCACGAAGGGTGATTGGGCCATACCCACCACGCTGGTCCGGTGCGGGTTGGTGGATTCACATACGCCATCGTGTTTCTTCTACGGACGTATGCAGGCTGCCTCACGATGCTTTCCTTCACCGAAAAGCTAGTGGTGTGAAATTCCGTACATAAATTCCAAAGAACTCATTGGTACGGGACCGGGATTTGAACCCACGACATCACGATTGTAAGGCGGGTGTCACTGGCTCTAAGCCACCACAGCTTACTGAATAAACCCTAATAAATATTTGATAATTTATTATTGAAGGAATAATAATGTAGAACTTTATATTATGTGCATATTTCAAGCATCTTCCTATTGCCGCTATTATTATTGAGCAAAAAAATCACGTTTATTGTAGGCGTTGGAGCCCCCCTTAAATATTATTAAATATTTGACGAATTTTTGACGATAATCTAAAAATAAATCGTTTCAATAAAAATAGTGAAATTACTAAAATTACCACATATCCTTATAGGGTCATACATACGTATAACAATACAAAACATGCTAATTAAGAACCGCATGTAAAGGACATGTCCACAAAATGTATGGAGGCTGGTATAATAATAATCAAAAATTCTAACCACAACACTCGTTACATTTCGAGAAACTTCATATTTTTTTAAGTCTATTACAACAGTTAAAAACAAAAAAGACCCTCCGATTTTTTAAAATTAATTTTGAATTTATTAGAAAAAAAGATATATATTTCGCTCAATAGGTAGTTTATCTCTAGCAGCCCTGATTAAGTTACCTCCAAATTGTTAAATGAAAGCATTTTTACCAATTAGACACACTTTTTAAGTGATTTTTGTCACATTGTACCTACTAACTGGTCACACTGGTAGGTTATAATTTTAAATTTTTGCAAATTATGAGATAAATGTGGAAGAATCAGCTACGAATGCAAGTAAAATAACGATTGAAGCACTTTATTATTGCTAAACTAGAAAAAATAATAAGCTGTATTGTTATTTTCATACAATTTATTTTTCGCATTTAAAAACAATTGGAGGGGTGAAAAAATCTAAATTAAATATTTTTGGGAAGCCCATATAACAAGCTTTCAAATGATGTATATATCATCTTGGTTCGATTTTTGTCTGAATAATATACCACTTGTGGACGTCATCTTTCGTATGTTGCAATAAATTATTTAAGTTTGAATTTATTTTATTTTAATTTAATTAGGTATTTATTTTACTTATCAATATTTAACTAAATATTCTGTGAATATTTAAAGAATCTACCTGTCACCGTTATTAATATCGAGCGAAAAACGGCTAAAACTAATGTTTGTTGTATGGCCTAAATCTAGTCAAAGTACGCTATGAGCGCTTCGAGCAAATATCTACAGAGCCACAGTCCCTAAGTGAAGGTAGTAAAAAAAAGTTCGAGCGCCGTCACAGATATACATAAATACTACTACATAAATACTACTACATAAATACTACTACATAAATACTACTACATAAATACTACTACATAAATACTAGTTTATACCCGCGGCTTCGCCCGCATGATATTTTGATTTTTGACGCAATATCATTATAATTTATAGCCTATGTGTTATTCTGATATAATATAAGCTATATTATTGCAAAGTTTCATCCATCATTAACCATTCCATCCATCCATCCATCCTCACAAACTTTCGCGTTTATAAAATTAGTAGGAAGGATAGTAGGACTCACAATGACCCGTTTTTTCGAATCTTGACAATTTGTCACCGAATTAGTGCTTGTAACCGAGCACTCACATTCCTAGGCAAATATGTCATCACGCGCAAAGAAATACTGTTGCTGTGCAAGTTGCCTCAGCGAGCTTCTGCCGGAAGATAAGTACATTGAGTGTACACGTGCAAGTTGTAAAAAACGATACCACATAGATATTATTTGCAGCGGGGGTTCGGTGCCGGCTGCCGACCAAGTCAGAAACTGGATATGCCCCGCATGTGCATGTCAATTCAAAAAAGGTGGCGACAACTCATTAACGCCGGTTCGAGGCTCCACGGTAACGCCTGATGGAAATGTAACTTTACGTCAGAAGAAAAATCAGGCTCCTTCAGATAACGCAGTACTAGCAGAGGAAATACGATCTCTACGGGAACAAATGTCCGGTTTTCATAGCAACATGGAATCATTAATGGCCACAACAGTCACGCGGCTTGAAGGACGCGTAGAGGAGTTGCTCTCGAGGCTCGCGGCGAGTGACGAAAGAATGAATGCCATGAGAACAGATTACGAAGCTGAAACCGCATCACTCAGACAACGAGTCTGGTCGTTAGAAGAACAGCTACGTAACCAGGCACAGGCATCGCTGCGCAATCAAATTGAGATTGTAGGAATACCCGAAACTCCCGCGGAAAATCTTTGCCATATTGCGCTAATTGCTGCAAAGAAGGTAGGAGTGGACATGACTGTAGAGGATATTGATTGGATCGAGAGAACAGGACCTAAAAGAAAAACCACTCGATCAGAAGGTGATTCAAGACCTCGAAACACCACCGATAATTTACCTCGTCCAATAGTTTTGAGCGTTACTCGTCGTGTGAGAAGAGATGACTTCCTAAAAGCAGCCAAAAGCAGAAAATCACTCACAGCTGACGAACTTGGAGTTGGCGATCAACCAATTAAGGTTTTCTTCAATGAACGGTTGACACGCGAAAACCGCTTGTTATTTCGCGAAGCTAGGAAACGCAGCACAGAAGCGGGCTTCAAGTTCTGTTGGCCCAGCAACGGGTTTATTTATATCCGCAAAAGAGAAGGTAGTCCCGCCATGCAGATCCGAAGCAATGAAGAACTCACTGCCAAATTATACGGCTCAAACACGGCCCCAGGTGTCTAATCATGGACATCCACAAAACCTGGATTGTAAATTCGAAACGAAGTCAGCTTTTCTAAATATAGTTTATTTCTTACTAGTTTTACTGCTTGAACATGTTCTAAATTCTAAATTCTATACTGTCTGTAAACTCAAAATAGATATTGCACTGCTAATGTTGGTAACACAGTTCACAATCACCACACTCTCATACACATATACACTTCATAAAAACTCTCATATATTGGGCATTAAAATCGTGGTTTTCTCAAATCTAGCATTGAGCTTTTTAACCAGGAAGCATTTTTTCAATGTTTGGCCACTATGGCCACGTTAGAAGTTGTTAATGAGTTGGACGAAACTCTTACTGTCGAATGCCACGTTTTCGAAGATGTTGAATCATGTAAAAATGTTCTAAATCATTCTTATAATTTCAAAATATTAACGTTTAACATAAGAAGTATACAGAAAAATTTTGATGAATTTTTGGTTCTTCTAAAAAGATTAGAAATTAATTTTGACGCCATAATTTTGACGGAATGCCATCTTGGTACCTGTTCACTGTTGAGAACCATACCTGGGTATTCGCATTATAGTACACCAGTCGTTTGTAACAAGTCGGGAGGCGTAGTGGCCTATGTTCGCTCCGACTGGAGCGTCAACGTATGCGATTCAAACATTTCTGACGCTGATAGTTTGCTTTTGAATCTACCCAATGGTCACTCTATATTGGGTGTTTATAGATCTCCATCTTATGCAAATATCAGCGGTTTTCTCAATTCTATGGATGCCGCAGTACGAAAACTAATCACAGAAAATAGAAAGGTACTAATTTCTGGAGACATTAATTTAAATCTTCTGCAAGATAATAATCAAATCAACGAATACCTTTGCTTAACAGCTGAGCTGGGATTAAAACACTTAATAAACCTACCTACTAGAGAAACTTCATGCCTGGATCACGTCATAGTTGATGTCAGAACGCAAGCAATCGGGTTGATCTGTAAGACAAGCGTTACCGATCATGATCTTGTCATGGCTGGGTTAAAAACTTCTCCACCAAAGATAAGTCCAACTAGAATTTCAGTTAAAACAGACTACGAGAAAATTTGCAATGACTTACTAGCTGTGGATTGGTCTGATATTATGCTCTCGACTGATGTCAACAAAGCGGCTGAACAGCTTACAAAGACACTCGAAGATCTAGTAAATAAACACACTAAGCAGATACACGTTAGTCGCAGGAAATGCGTGTTAAAAGATTGGATTACTCCTGGTTTAGTGAAATGTATGAGGCACAGAGATGCATTACATATGCTGGTTAAGAAAAGTCCTAACAATTCCGAAATCGAGAAAATATACAACAGGTATCGTAACGTACTTTCTCACGTTCTGAGAAGCTTAAAAGCTGAACATAATAAAAGACTGTTCTTAGAGAGCAAAAATAATCCCAGAAAGCTATGGAAAACGGTCAAAAAAGTATGCGAGCTAGATAATAAAAAAGACAGTAACGCTGAACTTTTAAAATTAGGCAATACACCATCTAACTCCCTTAATTTATGTAATGACTACTTCATCGATGTTGGCCAGAACCTTGCTGATAAAATCTTGGATGGTTTAGGGAAAACTCAAGAAGAATTAGCTTCAAAAGTTGACGTATCAGCGAGCTCTCCAGACTCCTTCTTTATGTCTCCGACTGATCTATCAGAGATACGAAACCTTATAAACTCACTTAAGAATGATAAGGCACCGGGAAAAGATGGCCTGAAAAATTCATTAGTAAAAAGAATAAAATTTGTCCCTTAATTTTAGAACCGCTTGCACATATCATCAACCTGAGTCTAAGTTTAGGGCTCTTTCCCGAATGCTGGAAAATCGCCGCAGTGATACCGATACATAAAGATGGATCTAAATTGAACGCTTGCAATTACCGTCCGATATCGCTTCTTCCGGTGTTTTCTAAGATTCTTGAAAAAATTGTCAACAGAAGGTTGATAGATTTCTTGGAAAGCCGCAACATCCTAACGCCCTTTCAGTTTGGTTTTCGTCGGAAAAAATCAACTGAGAATGCCGTAACACTTTTATTGGAAAATTTGACGTCATCTATCGACAGCGGCCAAAAGTGCATCGGAGTCTTTCTGGACCTGGCCAGGGCGTTTGATACCGTGTCCCCAAAAATCCTACTAAGGAAACTAGAAAAAATGGGGATACGAGGAACTCCTTTGGCCTGGTTCAAAAGCTATCTCTTTGGCAGGAAACAATTTGTATCCCTTGGTGGTCATATAAGCGACACCAAGAATACATATTTTGGAGTGCCACAGGGAAGCATACTAGGACCCACACTCTTTGTTGCGTATATTAACGATATTGCAGACCTGATGACAGTACACAAGGATATACAAATTGTATGCTATGCTGATGATACGGCAATTGTGTTCCGTGGAGAGACCTGGGAGAGTGTTTTTGAGAAAGCCGAGTCTGGTCTGTCCTCTGTAGCTAACTGGCTTCATTCGAACCTCCTAACTCTGAACACAAATAAAACTAAATACGTTTGTTTCCAGAAAACCAAGGTTTCGAAACCTCCAGAGACGCACGAAATCAGAATTCACAAATGTTTGAACTTGAGCCTCCTGCAAACTCAAACATGCTCCTGTTCGTGCCCGAAAATAGAGCGCGTTGCTGCTATTAAATACCTCGGAGTCACCCTTGATGAAATGTTGTCATTCAGGCCTCATATTGACGCTCTGTCGGGACGAGTCAGGAAAATTATTAATATAATGAAACTACTGCGAGACGGAGCGGACAAGGAGCTGCTTCTGATGGTCTATGTAGCTTTTTGCCAATCGATTCTATCCTACTGCATTCTTGCTTGGGGTAGCGCTGCAAAAACTTTCATGATAAAGATTGAAAGAGCCCAGAGAGCGGTTGTTAAAGTAATGTTCCGCAAGCCTTATAGATACCCAACCAGAACTCTCTACGCGGAATCGCAAGTACTAACAGTCCGTCAACTATTTGTTCAAAAAGCGGTACTCACATATCATAAAGTCGCTAGTCAAGCCTCATGGGACAACTCCATAATCAAAAAGCGGAGACCTGACGTAAAAGTGCCCCGTGTTAAGTCCGTGTTTGCAAGACGTTTTAGTAATTTCGTGCTTCCGTTTATATATAAACGCGCTATAAAATTTTGTGATCTAAGCGGTAGCTCATTTTATGGCGCTAAAGAGAAAGTAAAGAAATGGCTACTCACACTTGATTACGATGCTACTGACTCTCTGTTTATCATACATACTTAATACATAATAATGACTAGCTAAAATAAATGAATTGAAATTCAAATTTACCAGAAACATGACCTTCACTACAATACCTGAAACTGCCCATACGCACGCACACGCACACACACACACACACATACACACACACACACCCACACACACATATACCTTTCGCTGTGTTTCCTTTCGTTGTCTATGAAATTTGTAATAACGCGGTCTAAATTAAATTAATGTACAAGTTCTCTACCATGTTTCGGTAATCGGCCTCAGTTTCCCGCGATACAGGCTAGCCCTAGTGCGGGGACTATTGTCAATCTAAATCTGTACCTACATATTTTAAGGAAAATAAATATTTTTGTATTTTGTATTTTTTTGTACTTTGATATCGATCGGCGTTGTAGTCGACTTGCAATCGCCTCACAACTAACCAGAAAGCCTGCCCACTACGTAGCTTGGGCAGGATTTGGCTCGGACACTTTTTTTGCACGATTGTGACTCTTTAGATATTTGCTCGAAGTATGAGCGCTACTAAGCTTGAGCTGATAAGTCGTCCTACTGCTTTCATAATGCCTGTATTTAGCAGTGCGGGTTGCCATGTCGCCTTTTGAACTAATGAGTTGGAATTGTCCCGCTACTTGTAAAGACGCGAGATGGTAAAAATGGTGAAATGAATGTAATCTGGAAAAGGTTGTTGCATCATGATTGCATTAGATAGATAATAAAAATACATTAATTGATTAACGAGGGTCGAAAAGTTAGTTCACGAGTGAAGAGCAAAGTCGTCGTCATTCGTCGTTTGGCCATAGGACGTCAACAGTAACTGTCGACGTCCATAGGACGTCAACTGTAACAGTTGAATATAACATTATGTTTTTCTTATCGACCTCTAATAATACCGGTTTGAAACTTGCATCCAGCGCGATATTGTAATTTAATTTAATTGCCCATCTTTCGGCTTGACATCCTGCGTGCACTTGCCATTGTACTGTACTGTATCAGCTTTTTTAATAGTCCACTGCAGGACATAGGCCTACCCACTAAGGGTGTTTGGGCCATATCCACCACGCTGGCCCAGTGCGGGTTGGTGGATTCACATACGCCGTCGAATTTCTTCTACTTACATATGCAGGTTGCCTCACGATGTTTTCCTTCACCGAAAAGCCCCTGGTGTTAAATTCCGTACATAAATTCCAAAAAACTCATTGGTACGGGACCGGGATTTGAACCCACGACCTCACGATTGTAAGGCGGGTGTCACTACCACTAGACCACCACGGCTTCACTTGCCATTACGTGGTCTCCATTTGAGAATGATTCGATGGCTTTGACTGCCTCAGTGACGCAGTGGTCAGTGACCCTGATTTCTGGATCAAAGAGGCGTGGGTTTGATTCCCACCTAGGCCAAGCATTTATGTGACGAACGTAGGTATCTGCTCTGTATCTGGATGTTATTTAGGTACTACTTATATAAGTATATATTTATAATATAATGTATGTAGTATAACAGTCTCTGGCAGCATCACAAGCTTTGCTTAGCTTGGGGTCAGAGACCGTGTGTAAAATGTTCCCAAATATTAATTATTATATATTATTTTTTCTGACTCTTTTCAGCCCTGTCCAGTGCCGCCTCAATTTGTAAATCCGCTGTGTTATAGTAATAATTGTTTGGTTTACTCGATATATTAACGGTTTGATTCTATATTTCAGTTGAACTGAAAACATCTGGCAAAACAGTTTGGTTTAGTTTATCTTCCAGATTTTTGTTTCTATTTGGGATATATATAGAAAGAAACTGAGGTAGGGTTGCTTACTCTCCTCGTTCTGGATCTCAAATTATGACTCCTAAATTTAAATCTAAGGCGCTTCGCTCATTTCGTTCACCTGGTCAATAAACAAAAGCTAACTAATTCATTATAGCGCTTCACTACGCGTGTTTTGCTGAAAAATCTCTATAGTTTTGAAGGAGTGAAATATTTCAATAAATCACATTTCATTACCAAGTTTCGCTAGCGTTGCTTCAATCTCAATTTGTCGGAAGCAAACTCAATATTCCATTTAAAACTATAATCAACTCTCAGTGGTCCTCGACATATTAACTGGCCACTTCATAACTTTCCAGGACCTAGGGTTACCAGATGGACATTTAAAAACCGGACAAGGGCGAGTCAAGCTCGCACATCGAGGGTTCCGTACAAATCCAGAAAATTTCACAAAATTGGAAAACTGTTAAAATCTCTATACCTTACACGATACGATTCACTCACTTTTGAATTTTCAACCCATATTTTGAGAATTTTGAGGCCCTATTTCTTGTGATTTAAATAAAAATGTACAGTTTTCAGATTTGTTCCTATATGTGTACTCTGAGATAATGCTTCTCGCCAAATTTTAAGTTCTACGTCAACGGGAAGTACCCTGTAGGTTTTGATTTTTGTGAGTACGAAATATGCGGTTTTTTACATCATAAATGGCTCTAACTTTTTTAAACGATAATTGAGAAGTTTTTCTTTTACATAACTGCAAGAGAACATGAATAAACGTATACAGTTTAAATTTCAACTCGATATCTTTACGCGTTCCCGAGATAAAGAGTCTTGACATACACACAAGCGGACAGACGGACAACAAAGTGATCCTATAAGGGTTCCGTTTTTTTTGTTTGAGGTACGGAACCCTAATATTGAGATCGTCGAGATATTACTCGTACTTGCCGACATGAACTGGATTGTACTGAGTTTCTGAGTTTGTTGAGCTACATAACAAGAAAGAACTAATGGACTGTATTGTATACACCACCGACCATACTCCTATTTTTAAAATAATCCAGTCCATCCAAAGGTTGCCTGGTAAAAATCGCCAAAGACGATAAAGCCGCCATTGTACAGCATATTATATATTGTATAGTTTATGTACTGTGTTTCTGTTCTTTACAATAAAGACATATTTATTTATTTAATTATTTATTTAAAGAAACTATTGGAAACGTTAGTTTAAATTAATTACATTCGATAATAAGGCAAAACGGAGTCTCTAGTCGTGGTCGTGGTAGCTTTTTGGCTACGCTCGGAGTTTCTCTGCAAGATTGAATCCCTGCCCTGTAGGGAACGTAGTTTGGAAAACGGATGGCCGATGCGATGGCACTGTAAAGTTATTGAGTAGAAAGCACGAACTGGCGAGCGCAGCATAGGACATCCACCGACTATCATAACCGATTATATAGATACTTAACACTTTGAGGGACAGTACTTCTATAGGCGTATGAGTGTAATAAAAGTTATGTGACAGAACGCCTTTGCCCGTCAGAGATTTTTTTCCTATATCGCTAGTACGCCGTACGGCGTGAAATTTTCCATACTAACTCTTAGAACAGCAGTTTGTACTGTCACCGCAGGTATAAATCTCACCTCGATACTGTCACTGCTTCATATTCAAAGTGTTAAGACAACGCGTTCACGCATACATCTGTAATTTCGAGATCCTTCCGTCACTCACACTACGCCACTGGGCGTCGTTTTCACATACAGCCAGTCGAGTAGTGCGCGTCGGCGGTGCATTAGGGTAACTCAATGAGACCATACTATCCCTCAAAGTGTTAAGAGCATAAGGCGCCGGATGCAAGCCGCTTCCAACCGGGCTTATTTTACAATAGAATGCTCGAGTTGTTGTACTTTATACATGTCACGCATGTTTTTGTTGGGATACTAATATTCTGTTCTGGCTCTGGGTGTTGTATGTGTTTTTGCTTGTTCGTCAGACTTCTCCTCCAACATAAGTCGGAGACGTTTTACTCCAACCGACTTACCACAAAAGATTGAGACACGCGGCATGGTTGAACAGTGTTTAAAAACACTGTTTAAACACTGTTCAACCATGCCGCGTGTGGTGCGAACAATTTGTACTGTTAATAAACACTGTCTAATAATAAGTTTAGTTATTTAAATCATCGAACAGCACATCACAATAGCCCTATATACTGTAAGCCACATCTAGCAATAGTTATTTTTATTTTCATTCTACTTTATGTACTCAACATTTTAGATTAATTTTATAAAAAAAAAGATGTAAAAGGGCCTCTCAGTGTTAGCTTCGGCCCCATTGATGCCTACCAAAGGACCAAGCTTTGCTTGTGATTTTAAGTGAGTTTAGTAGTAATAAAGTAACCAAGTTACTCGTACTTACGTAGTATTATTATATCTTCTTTGACAGGATTCCCGAGAAATAAGTGAAACGCAATGAATGCACTAAAAACAATTAAAATGATTGTAAGTATTCCTGATTTTAATTACTTTAATATGCTTATTTTTTCAAATCGTCTCTCCATTGAAACTTACACATCCTGTAGCTCATAAAATATTGATCGTAGAACACTATTCGTAAAGGTTTTCGAGATATGAGCAAAAATTTGAGAAAAGGTACCTATAAAAAATAATTAATCCGTTGCTCCGTTGCTGCGTGAAAGGAACAAACAAAATAAACAAACAAACGCACTTTCAGATTTATAATCTTAGTATTAGTAAGGATTTAATTTAGTTCTACAATGAACATACGAAAAGGAGTTTATATTTAAGTAATTGATTATCAGTTACATACTTATTGCACTGCACGCAAGAAAAAGTGTCCAGTGCGCGTGCGCCAGGCGACGGGAGTGCGCGTATTCCCTGATGAAGAAGCAGTACTAATTTACTCCGAAACCGGTCGGGTTTCACAGCGGCCCGGCCGTATATCATACGTGAGTTAAAACCGGTATTTTATCTAATACCAAAAAGTGTCACGTTCCGCCTAGCCGAGCGTGCAAATGAGAGTGCGTGTAAATAAGCGATAGAGAGGCAAGATCGGCTTAATTATCTTAATATTTATCTTGATGAGCGTTTTCTACGAAATAGCTGTTTTCTGGTTGCATATTTCAACAATTTCATAGTTCGTGTTCAAGCGACAAAATTAGCAATATTTGTTCAATCTAAGTTCGCCTGGCAGACGCTGGCAGCGATAAGGCCGCCCATTGTTACACTGTTTGTGCTTCTTTGTTTCTACTTTTTGTTTATTTCTTGGTGTGCAGTAAGGATTTTATCTATAAGGATTTTTGCAATAAGCAACCATGCAGAGTTCTTGTTTTGCCTCTATTACGATAAGTTTTAGGTATTTATTGTACATACTAATAATATAGACAAGATAATTTTTTGCAATAATTAGCATTACCGACTTCACCCGTGTGCAGAATTCGCGAATATTTCGCACGGATCGATGTAGCATTTTGCACATTATTGTTGATTTATGCGGCTCAGCCGATTTCGATAAAATTTAAATGGGACCAATTTCAAAGGATGTTCTTTCCTAAAAGAATTATTGACATCGGGCTACTATGAAAAAAGTTATGCGTGGTTATAAATAAAATGTATATACCTATATATATACGCGTCGAATTGTACACCTTCTCCGGTGGTTCGTCGGTCAAAAACTAGTAAAAAAAAAACAATTCATAAATAAGATCTCATACCTTATCTTATTCATCCCATCTCATTTTATTTTTATTTTCTAAACAGACATATCGGATTTAAGGTTATGGTTAACCGATTTTATTGGCGAGAAGTTCCAATAACTTTTCTTCACTCGTTATTGAATTAGACTCTTTATCATTTGAATTAGAGTCATTATCATGTACTGTATCATTTTTGGTCACACGACAGCACGGTGTGTTAGCCTGACGACGTTGTCTCAATGTAGCTCTTCGGTGCCTGCGACCGCTGCCGTCATCGGTGGAACTCCAATCAAATCCTTTTGAATCTTTCGAACCACCTGCTGCTCGTCCATGCTGACGGAAGGATCTTGGCTCATCTGCCGACTGCATAGTCTTGCTGGTAGCATCGTCTGTAGGTCTGTCATTAGTTTCAATGTTAGTAGCTGGAGCGTCATTCGGTGTTTCAGTGGTAGTTTTGACTCCAGCGACAGGGGTCTCGTTAGAGGGTGCTGCGGTAGCATTGCCGGTGGGAGACAGTAGGGGGAAGACCGTGGTGGTGATTTTCTCAGCTCCTGCATCAGCCAGCGCGCTGACCGCCGCGACTACAGCTATTACTGCAACCTGTATAGACAGAATCAAACTCTCAAGTCTAGGAAAATGAGCATCAGAGTTACACGACCTCATCTTATCGTCCCCGTTATACTTTAGATATGATAAGTGGAAAGACATCACACAACGCTCTTACTTTGTTGATTTCCTTATCGATACGAAGTGCTTTCTCATGTAACTTTACAAAAGCCCGATTCAACCTATAGAAGCTTTGCATCACAGCGAAACAAGTTTCTTCCAATCGATGATGATCAGTAGGTAATTGAGAAGTAAATCAAAAAACGCAAAAAAACATCAAAGCAGGTTTCGTAACCTGCGAGGGCCACACTGAAATATTTAGAAACTCATTAACGGCACGAAGTAGAAACTATCTGACCTATTCATTATCTCGTATATATTACTTATCAATCTGTACATCGTTGTATTCGATGGCACCTCCGGAGAGCCAGCAGGCATACTCTGCTTTTTAACCCTGCACTGGTCGCGCACTTAAACGTAACGGGAGTGGTGGCGGGGAGTACATAATATGTTGCCCATTTTCTAAATGAAATAAAAACAATATTTAAATTATATTTATGAAAATACTTTCGATATAGTTTTTAAAGGAAATATAATAAACAAAACCTATTCAGAACCTTTTTTTTTACTAAGTAATTAGCAAAAATAAAATTTTGTCTAAATTGGCATAAAAAGCATATAACTTTCTTAAATTGAGGTCACAAACGCCATTTATTGTAAATACTGACCGCTAAATTCTATTTTCTACATAAGACAGACACAAAACCTTATATCGATCCCCAATTACAAACTATTGCACGCGGTGCATATTTTCCTTGTGCTTTTACTGCAGATTCTTTTACAGTCAAGATAATAGCGCACTGCAATGACCGATGTCATTCTCGAGGCAGTAGGTTGAGTTTCAGCATGCATAATGGTCAGAAAGCCTTTTACCTTGATTGTTAAGATTCCTGGTAATGATTTTTCTTCATTTTTAGGGTTCCGTACCTCAAAAGGAAAAAACGGAACCCTTATAGGATCACTTTGTTGTCCGTCTGTCCGTCTGTGTGTATGTCAAGACTCTTTATCTCGAGAACGCGTAAAGATATCGAGTTGAAATTTAAATTGTATACGTATATAAATTGTATACGTATATAAATGAACTCTTGTTGTTGTGAAAAAGACAAACTTCTCAGTTATCGTTTAAAAAAGTTTGTCGTTTATGTCGTAAAAAATCCCATATTTCGACACTCACAAAAATCAAAACCCACAGGGTACTTCCCGTTGACATAGAACTATGAAATTTGGCGAGAAGCATTTTCTTAGAGTACACATATAAGAATAAATCTGAAAACTGTACATTTTTATTTACATCACAAAAAATAGGGCCTCAAAATTCAAAAAATATGGGCTCAAAATTCAAAGTGAGTAAATCGTATTATGTAAGGTGTCATATAAAAGAACTTCATTAGCACATGCTAAAACAGGTTCTTAATTATTTTAACAATGTGTTTGTACGGAACCTTCGATGTGCGAGCCTGACTCACACTTGTCCGGTTTTTTTATTGAGCCAGTAGCGTCATCCAAGCCAAAGCCAAATTTAATAAAGTCTAAATTCACTAGATGATCATCAATAAACTGTGACATAAAGTATTTAATGGTAGTTATTTTCCCAGTTATTCCTTTAGATTAGGCCTATAAAACAAAAATACATAAAATATGTGTTACGAAGCCGCTGAATTCCTCTATTCTCGGGTATAGTTTTACTATCAAGTATTGTTAACTCTGGTATAACAATTAGTACGTCGGTGCCGCCGAGGTAGCACATAATCGTCACAACTTTTATTTGATTGATTTTCACAATTTATTTAAATGCGAAAAATAAATTGTATGAAAAATAACAATACAGCTTATTACTTTTTCTAGTTTAGCAATGATAAAGTGCTTCTATCGTTATTTTACGTGCATTCGTAGCTGATTCTTCCACATTCATGGGTTAATTTGCTAAAATTAAAAATTATAACCTACCAGTGTGACCAGTTAGTAGGTACAATGTGACAAACAAACACTTTAAAAGTGTGTCTAATTGGTAAAAATGCCTTTAATTAACAATTTGGAAGTTACTTAATCAGGGTTGATAGAGATACATTACTTATTGAGCCAAATATATTTTTTTATCCTATTAAATTCAAAATTAATTTTAAAAATCGAGACTCATTTTTGTTTTTAACTATTGTAATAGACTCAGAAATATATGAACTTTCTCGAAATGTAACGAGTGTTGTGGTTAGAATTTTGGATTATTAATATACCAGCCTCCATACATTTTGTGGACATGTCCTTTCAATTTTATATGGGTGAGCGCCACCACTTCAGGGTTAACGGTCTCCAGCGCGGCATTTTTTTTTTTAATTCCATGTAGGTTTGCGTTTGACTACATACTGCCTGATGTTGAGCAGATATGCGGTCTAGGATGTAGCACGCTTACCTAAAAGATACCTATTTATTCGGGATTTGAAGACTGTTTAATGACTGTCACTATTTCTCCAGTGTCATAAAATCGATTAATTTTGTCGTTGTTTTTTAATAAATAGAAACTACATGATGTGTCCTTGGAAATTCATGGTAATCGAACTAATATTTATCTGAGTTTTATTGTAAATTACTCGGTCTTCCGCTTGGCTAATTCTTTTGAGTTATTCACTTAACAGAGAATAATCTGACTAGGAGAATGTCATTCCTTAAATTTTTCTAAGGTATTAGGCAAAAACTACTATTAAAATAATCTGTTAAACCCGTATTTTTATTTTATAGGCACATTGTCTTAAAACAAACTGTAGGGAAACGCAATAAAAATATCCAGTAATACTTTTTTCAACGCTTGCTCTTAAGTACTTTTGATAACTATTATTTTAATGAGACCTAATATTCTGTTAATTGCCGTATGGTTATAGTATTTCTACAAAAAAACTAATTTACTCTGTGTTTTAGCTTCGTTAAGTACAGCATTGGAAGCGTTTTTTATTTTTTATTACATTTTTATAACATTTGGCGACATCAATAAATGTAACGGCGTTTTAGTCGTTTAGCCAAATTATAGGGTACCTATCTAGTGTAGCTGCCTACCAGCTAAATATTAACAAAAATGTTTTCGTATTTAACATAAATCAATACCACAACTTTTTGAAATCTTATATCAATTTCTTGTCGAAATTTTATATGAAGAGCATAGCATTGAATTTATATTGGAATGTCAATGTTAATAGACACATTTGACGAGAACTATCAGTGAGATTACAATAATCACACTTCGATCCATTAAATTAGCCTGTAACACTCTTCAGAGACAGGATTTCGATTTTAAATATTTAACTGAGTCTATGATTATAGAAACAAAAACTTCGGCTACATCGAAAGTATATATAGGTATTATCAAACAGAACTTGCTACTGGTTTTTGTGTATAGAAGAGGAAAAACAAAATGTTGACAAATTTTTGGAATATCTTGAAACTTTATTATTCAAAATGTTCTTTAAAAGTAAAACATCTATAGTTTTGGTGGGGGACATTAACATCAACACATTAAAAGTAAATGCTGTAGTTAATAACTTCACTAACTTATTAAAAAAATCCAGCATACTAGCAGCATTAAGAATTACCTACGCATGGAATCAATAGCTATGCATATTTAAAAGCCTTGGAAAGATAAAGCGTTAAAAAAATATTATTATAAAATGAATATATATTATTAATAAATAAAATGAATAAATGGCCTCAGACAGAGCTGGACGCCTTGGATAGGAGGGTCCGTCGACTGCTCACTTTACATCGTATGCTACACCCGCGCTCGTCTGTCATGAGACTGTACATTCCGCGGAAGTGTGGTGGCCGAGGCTTTTTAAATGCCAAGGACCTCCACAACCGTGAAGTATACAGTCTCCGGGATTATTTCCGAAACAGCGGGCGTGGAATGCATTGCGATGTGGTGGCAGTTGACAGAGGCCTCACCCCGCTCTCCCTGGCGAAAGAGAACTGGCGCAGGCCATCGGTGCTCAGCACCGATGATCGCGGGGCGGTATGGAAGAGCAAGGAGCTGCACGGGCGGTTCTATCGGGCCCTAACAGGACCCGATGTGGACCTGCTCGCGTCGGTGGCCTGGCTGCGCTTCGGTGACCTCTTTGGGGAAACCGAAGGTTTTGCCTGTGCAATTGCGGACGAAGTTGTCTTGACGAACAACTACCGGAAGTATATCCTGAAGGACGGTACGGTCGACATTTGTCGGGGATGCCACCGTCCCGGAGAATCACTCAGGCACATTACTTCCGGTTGTTCTCATCTTGCCAACGGCGAGTACTTGCACAGGCATAACCAAGTAGCCAGGATTATCCATCAGCAACTTGCTCTTCGATACGGCCTTGTCGAGTCTGAGGTGCCGTACTATAAGTACGCACCGGCGCCAGTTCTCGAAAATGATCGTGCGTTGCTCTATTGGGACCGCTCTATCATCACGGACAGGACTATTGTCGCCAATAGGCCTGATATCGTGGTGATCGACCGGTCCCAACGCCGGGCAGTGCTCGTCGACGTCACCATTCCACATGACGAGAACCTCGTGAAGGCCGAGAAGGACAAGCTCAGCAAGTACCTTGACTTGGCTCACGAAGTTACTGCCATGTGGGATGTGGACTCGACGATCATTGTCCCGATAGTCGTTTCGGTAAACGGCTTAATAGCGAAGAGTCTCGACTACTACCTTAAGAGGCTCTCGCTAGACGGTTGGGTCAAGGGTCAGATACAGAAGGCGGTCGTTCTGGACACAGCGCGCATTTTCAGAAGGTTCCTCTCTCTGTAGGCCTAACCACCGGTAGCTTGAGCCCCGCCCCGCTGCCGGCGGCACTCTAGGTTTAGGTTTTTTTATAGTATTTTGTTCTTTTATATAAATATTGTAAAAAAACTTAGATTTAAGATAATAAATGAATAAGTGAACTAATAAAATATTATTATTAAAAAGCCAAGCTTTTGGAGTCGTGGATATCATGCCCAAACAATAGACGGGTCTATCTTGTTTCGTACAGGAGTTCCTATGGCCACCCTCGGACTCCATCATCAGATCAGCTCCACGGTACCATATTATACTGCATTGTCACACGATAATATATATATATATGCGTGCAACAATTTCTTCATCTTCCTCGATAAACGAGAAGTTGGTCAAATTTAACTTGCAAGATTCCACCCGAACTTACATACATACATACTTAAGTATATTCTTTGCAATTAAAATAAATGCTTGTAAAACAATGTAGTCCAATATCATTGCTGTTAAGAAAATAAAAAAAAACTTACTAGACTTTTCATGATTATTTTGAAGAAAAGTGACAGCGTCGCAGACGCTACTGCCTCCACCCTGGAGCGATCTACTACTAGCAAATTGTTCTAAAGCTATGGATTTATATATACAAATATATGTATATGTATAATGTGCATGTCATCACACATAATATAATATACCTATATTATATTATGTGCATGTCATCATACATACATTGTATGTATGATGACATGCACACAATTATATTTGCCACGTTACATTTGCCACACATAAATGCCATGAAACTTATGCGTGACTTCTGTAGATACAAATATCAAAAACAAAAACCGAGATAGCGTCGCAGATGCTACCTCTTCCACCGGAGCGACCTACTACTAGCAAATTGTTCTTTATCTATACATAATCATATTCGCCACGTTATATTTGCCACACATCAACGACATGAAAAACCCAGGAAAATGATGCGTGACTTCTATAGATATAAATAACGAAAATAATATGTCTTTGTTTCTATTGGTAAGGAAAAAAACTAGAAATAATTAAGTAAGTTTCTTTGAAAAAAATTCAAAATACGTTAATTAACCTCTGAAAGAAATCAAAGTGTGACAAAAATGGTGGAACTCATCCAATTTTTTGCTTAGGAAAAACTGTCGTTAACCGTGATGTTTGAAGTCACGCAAAACTCTGATGGTAACACAAAAGCCTGATGGTATGACGCTGACCCCATGGAAGTGTGGACGGCCCTTAGTATGGGATACGAAAATGAATGTATATAATGTGTATTGTAAATAAATATTATATTATCTTTAGACCTTCAAGGGTCTGTGGATGATCCAATTGCTTTCTATGTAATAGTAGTGTAGTATTGTCATTATATTATAAAAAAAAAAAAAAAAAAAAAAAAAAAAAAAAAAAAAAAAAAAAAAAAAAAAAAAAAAAAAAAAAAATATTATGTAAATTATATATTACAATAGATGTGCCGACTGGGAGAAAGTTTTCCGGCTCGAAAATTGTGCGGTTAGAGCAATTGTTGGAGTAGATCAAGAAATACACGCGAAACCTTCAAAAAACTGGGGTCTTCTGACGTTGCCATCTGTAATGATATTACAATTCGCAACGTACATAAGAATAAGCCTGGACTCGTATGAGAAGCAAGGAAAGCATCACAACTATCCCACGAGTACGGCTAATCGTCTTGTTAGTAAACGAACGCTGACCAAATTGGCAAGACTTACACATATTACGGGCCCACAAATGTAGGTATACAGCCACCTCCCCGAATACGTCACTGAAGCTCCTAGATTGCCAAGTTTTAGATCACGACTTCAACGTTGGCTAATCGAGCAAGCATTCTATAGCTACGAAGAATTATATACATAGACTTTTAAGTTAAATTTTATTTTATTGATTTTGTATTTATATGAATTATTTTATACTAGTGAAGCTTGACATGTAAATCAGCTATAAGAATAAATGACTTTAACTAATATATGTTTTTATTTTCAGCACGGCGTGGCTTGACGGCGCTGGCGGCCGCTGTTGTTGCCTGTGGAGCTTTTGGCGCAACTCCAAGCAAAGGCTTCCGAGCCGTTCGAGCCATCTGCAGCTGATCCGCCATTCTGGCCAGACTTCGGCTCGTCATCTGTAGACCGCTTAGCTTTGCTAGCGGCATCGTCTGGCTTGGTGTCGGTGCTTCCAGTGTTAATAGCTGGAGAGTCGTTGGATGTGTCTCCAGTAGTAGTGTCTCCAGAGACAGGGGTTTCTCTGGGGGGTGCTACATTATCATCGTTGGTTCGCAGCTGTGGGGAGACCGTGGTGGTGGGGTCTTCTGTTCTAGCTTCGGTCGGAGCGCCGCTCGCCACCGCAACTAGTGTTACTACTGCAACCTGTATATATATAGATAGATTTACTTCAAACATATACATATAAATGAATTGTTGTTCTTAGTCTCGCTAAAATTCGAAAACGGCTTAACCGATTTGGCTTACTTTGATTTTGAAATATCTGTGAAAGTTACGGGAAGGTTTAAACGGCGAGAAAATTTATAATAGTAGAGTCTGGCTAACGAAAGTCGATACTGACAAAGCGCGGCAAATTTAAAAAATATCAGTATGGCAGCCCTAAACTGAGAGGGAATCACTTTCTCTCACTCACACGATGTAGCATTGTTACCATACTGCGATTTTGATTCTTCCAAATGTTTGGGGGAATCGCAAAAAAACCTTTTTTCAAGCTTTAACTTGTCGTGTAGGAGTTTTATATTCATTACATTAATTACGTTTTGTTTTTTGACGTTATTATTATGCCAAATTGAGGCTTCGCATTGCTCTCCAAATGATCCAAATGATTCCAACGCGTACCTATCTACTTCGTTACGATGAAGATTATAATAATATTGTTCGGTTTAGTACATGAAGTTTGAAAAAATTTTTAATACAAGGTAAAATACCCCAATTTAAAGGTAAATCTACGATGGTAGTAGCACCGTGTGTTGTCATTTAAAAAGTTTGCGAAAAATTCCAGTATCAACTTTCCTTAGCCAGACTCTAGCGAAAAAATTATACATCAAAACATTAATTTCATTTTCCCATACAAAATGTTCTTGCATGTAAAAGTTAGGGTCAGCTAGTAAATACAATAAAAAAACACGTTTTTAGTCGACCGGCCCTTTTTTTCTACAGGACCCAGGACCAGAGAAAGGACGCTACACTACTAACCATACACTATTGATTGTCTTTCAAAACGGAGGAGGTATACAAGTCGACGCGGGTATACAAGTCGACGCGGGTATACAAGTCGACGCGGGTATGCAAGTCGACGCGGGAATACAAGTCGACGCGGGTATACAAGTCGATGCGGGTATACAAGTCGACGCGGGAATACAAGTCGACGCGAGTATACCCCGAAAGTGGTCAGATTGTCAGAATTCTTTTTTTGTTAGTTAGATCATACTTCAAAGGTCCCATTTAAATTTTATCGTGCACAGACCCTTGAAAGTCTAAAAAATAATCCAAACACTCAAGCCCACTGCCAGTCAGTCGGCCGGGAGCCCAACATGCTGGCAGCATCACCATGTATGGTACAGGCCGCGTCGCACATGTGAAGTTACCTACAAGTGCGTTGATAAAATGAAGCGCTAAGAGCGTCGGCGTCGGCTTTGCTAAGAACGATGTAGTTCTATTTCCCAGCTAACAAGAAAATAAAAAATTAAAGGCTGTTTGTGAACGCTAATGTTACGTGACAACATCATAAGAAAGCATTGTCGAATTAACAACTGAAACAAGCCGAACTCTTAGCCCGATTTTGCCTCTCTATCGCTTGTTCCGCCCTTTTACTTGCACGCTCAGCTCAGGCGGAACGTGATACTTTTTTATGCGTAAACCGGTGTTAGTCGATTTATCGAAAATAACTTACCATATACAGCTTCATGATTTGAATAAAAGTAATAGAATCGTTGGAACTACTGCGTTCTTATAGCAGTGCGAGTCGCCATTAGCATTCATATTATTGTTAAGCTATTGTTCCACACACAAGTACTCGCCACGCATGAGACACATGAAAAATAAATATGAAAAATTTATTTTTACAAATATTCGCCACGCATGAAAAATACGAAAACGATCGTGCTCTATATACATGCAAATATCAAAAACATTCTTAATATGTCTTTGTACCTATTGTAAAGGAAGACACAATATATAATTAAGTTTCTACGCAAAACTTAAATAGTTTCCGAAAAAATAGAAATTCATTCGGCTTATTATGGTGCGTCCACACGCTCCAGGAGGCGGCAAGGCGAGGCCCTTGCCACGAGGCGTGGCCAGCGGAGGCGGCACAAGAGAAGCCATCGACGCGAGGAATGACGAGGCGAGACGAGGCGACACGAGCGCACCATCCACACACTCGACGAGGTGACAAGGCGTGGCAAGCGGAGACGGCACAAGAGTAGCCATCCTTTCGTTCACATTCGTCAAATCTCGTCTCGATTTATTTTGCCCGTTATGTATACTAAAAAATGGACGAAAGAAAATAATAGAAAATATCATTTTCCAAAACAAATACAGCAAATAATTAAACACTGTGTAATCCACGCCCCACAAGTCGGTGGATGGTAAGTTTTTATTGACGCAGCGTTCTGCGTCTAATTTCCAATCCGCCGACTTGTGTGGTGCAGATTATACAGTGCTTAATTATTTGCTTTATTTCTTTTGAAAAATGTTTTTTTTTCTATTGTTTTCTTTCGTAAAAATCAATCATAAATCACAACCAATTCAAAACTTAAATCCTGGCGAGGGATCAGCCCAGTGACTCGATCATTTTACCTTAATATTCCCCAATATTATTTTATTATAAAAATCCCTAAATCAAAAAACAAAAAAGTCCTAAGTACCGCGTGAAACATTCACTTTTACCCCTAAAATAGGGTAAAATCCCTAAATTTGTAAACACTGTCGCCTTGCCCTCTCGCGTCCTTTGACTCGCGCCCGAAAAACAATAGCCCGGGAGGCAAGCGCAAAAAATGGAAGAAGGTACTTTCTAATAGCTGAATATTTGTTATTACGTTATCACGGTGGTGTATAACAATCTCAGAGCAAATAAAAAAATCCAGAGGGAACGTCGTTGAACAGTCAAGTGAAGCCGGTTTTTTATACATGTGTGAGTGCGTCGCTGTTGCGCCGCCATAGTTACAAACCAAGGCGTAGTTTCATAGTTACCTGGATGCGTGTGTAATTGTCTGTACACGGCGAGGCGTAGTTTTGGCTGGCTTCACTTGTTTGTTCACAACATTCTCTTTTGATTTTTTTATTTGCTCTGAGACAGCAATACCCCGGAGTCAGTCAGCTGGGTTCCTTAGCGCTTAGTAGGGGGATTTTACATTTATTATTGAAATAATTTGAAAGTTGCAGCTACGTACTGCTAAGGTAGCCACCACATAAAACCTGACTGACAGGCCCTGTTAAATATTTCAATTCCGGTAATTGAATTTGTCGTCAAACTTTTCTAAATTATTTTTCTCGCACACCAATTTTCAGCTTTTAGAAGTAGTTACAAGATACTCATTTATTTATTTAGAAATCAAAACAAACAAACGCCAAGGAACCCAGCTGAATGACTCCGGGGTTTGTAGTACACCACCATAGTAAAGTAATAAGTACCAAAAATTTTATTTTAGAGAGTACGTCTTGTCTTTTTTGGGCTTACCTCCCGGACTACAAGCGGAGCGACAGCGAGGCGATGCGACGAATGACGAAGCAAGACGAGGTTACACGAGCGCACCATCCACACACTCGTGCTCGCGTCCCGGAGTGTGTGGACGCACCATTAAAGTAGAGACATAACAAAAGTGGAACTCACCAGGCACTACTAAAGTAAAAAAACATCAGTCGAATTGAGGGCCTCCTTTTTAGAGTTCCGTAGTAAAACGGGGGAACCTTATAAGTTCGTTGTGTCCATCTGAACGGACAGACGGACGGACGCGCACAACGAAGTTATAAGGGCTCGTCCTAATGTTACAAAGGCTTATAACTTCCACATTTATAAACGAAATTACATGAAACAAAAAATAGTGTCCCCCTCCTTTAATTTCTTAAATATCCAAGATAGAATCTGAGTTTATATAGCTCATAATAAAAACTTTCTCTCAAAATTGTTTTAAGCACTGTGAGATTAAAACTTTTAGAGTAGTAAAAGTAAGTTGAAATTTATAGACTTACACACATATGTCAAAGGTCTTCACAAAAAATGGTTTTTATCATTGTCACCATCTACGCAAGGCTACGCGTGTCTCGACACGCACGTGATAATTGTGTGTAAGATGTTCCCCAATATTTATTATTTATTTATTTAATATATTTGAATTCAATTAAATAATGGACGGTATTATGAAGGGACTTTTAGAATGATTTATTAAAAGTTACTTATCCAGTACTACGTCTTGCAATTAACATCAGAACGAAAAATAGACTAAATTCTACCAAATTAAATTAGGCATTAATTACGGCTTATTACAGAAATTGCTAGCCTTGCTTGTACCCTAAACGCTAAACTAGAACAAACAAAGAAAATTGGTTGCCAATTTTAAGCATGATCGGCGAAAATATAATTGAACGTTGCGAAAGAAACTTTAATTTAAGTTTTAATAGTTAGACTAGTTGGAAAATTCGTTTGAAAATTAATTTAGTTAAATAGCAAACAATACTTAGTAATCTTTTTATTCATCATCATCACAGAACACCCCCACCATTGTTGGAATTCATCATCATCATCATTTCAGCCATAGGACGTCCACTGCTGGACATAGGCCTCCCTTAATGATTTCCAATAAGACCGGTTGATAGCGGCTTGCATCCAGCGCGATCCTGCGGTCCTAATAAGGTCATCCGTTCACCTTGTGGGTGGACGTCCTACACTGCGCTTGCCGGTACGTGGTCTCCACTCCAGAACTTTTCGACCCATCGGTCATCACTTCTCCGCGCTATGTGCCCCGCCCATTTAATTGCCACTTCAACTTGCTAATCTGCTGAGCTATATTGGTAACCTTGGTTTTTATACGGATCTCTTCATTCCTGATTCGATCTCCCAGAGAAACTCCGAGCATAGCCCTCCTGTTGGACATGCCCTATAGATTTCCAATAAGAGTTGGAAGCGGCTTACATCAAGCGCGAACCAGAGGACATTTTCCCATCTTTTGGGTGGAGGTCCTACGCTCCGCTTGTGAGTATGTTGTTTTATTTGAAAATCTGTTATTCTCATTTAGCCACAACACGTGAGGTATTATCATCAATATCGTAATCAGCCGTATGATGTCCACAGCTAGACATAGGCCTCAGCTATGAATTTACAATAAGCCATATTTGAGAGCGGCTTGCAACTTGATTCTGCGATTTTAGTTATGTCATCTGCCCACCTAGTAGATAGATCCTACACTACAGTCAGAGAGGTAATGCTGCCAGCATGCCCGGACGCTGCCGACTGGCAGTGGGCGTGAATTTTTTCTAACCTTTTGTGATTTGCGTAGTTAATTGCTTGTTGAGTAGAAGAAGCAGATGTTAGGGTATCAACAGTTTAGTGTGTCGTGTGTGATGTATCTGTACATAATAAGCCCAATTATAGAGGCGCTAGCGTAAATTTAATAGCCACGTAAAAAGCGTTCTCTCTGTCGAATGCCTAAAGTGAAATAGAAACAGAACTATGCTGTTTAGCTATTATAATTACGATAGCGCCTCTGTAATCGGTCTTAATGTCTTTGTAAAGTTATACAATACAATACAATACAAAAACACTTTATTGACACCACAAGTAGTTAAACATTACAGAAAAAGAAATAACGACAGAAGAATGGTACAAAAGGCGGTCTTATCGCTAAAAGCGATTTCTTCCAGACAACCTCTACTGTGTGGAAACATGTGATTGACGTGGACGGTGGTGTAAACATAAATGAATAAAGTAAAGCTATAAATATCCAAAAACAATAAAATACACTACATAATAATAGGCATACACAAATACTTCTTATAATACATACAATAAAAATAAACCTACTTACATACATAAATAAATACAGATAGTTAAAACGTAAGCGATAAGTAATATCAGTTTTAAAACTGCTTAGCAAGATAGTGTTCCTTGACTTGAGTCTTGAAAGATTCAACGCTCTGCGCACGCCTGATGGTCACCGGAAGGTCATTCCAGAGAGCCACAGCCCGGACACAGAAAGAAGAATCGTAAAAAACAGTATTGTGAGATGGAGTTGATAAAAGAAGATTGCTAGATGACCTAAGATTGACAGAGTGAGTGTCACAGAGAAAAGTGAAGCGTGAGCTTAAATACGAAGGAGAAGAAGGCTTAAAGAGAACGTTGTAGAGAAGGGAAAGAATATGGGTATCACGGCGAAGACGGATAGGGAGCCACTTAAGCTTGTTACGGAATTGAGTAATGTGATCATATTTCCGAAGACCGAAGATAAATCGTATGCAAAGATTTTGAAGGCGCTCGAGCTTGACAAATTGCTCCTGGGATAAGTCGAGATAGCAGGCGTCGGCGTAGTCCAAAATAGGGAGAAGAAGAGATTGTGCTAACGCAGCCTTGGTGGCAGTGGGAAGGAAATTGCGGATTCTTCTTAATGATGCAGAAGAAGCGTACAGCTTACGCTTAACAGATTTAATTTGAGGATTCCAAGAAAAGGAGCTATCGAAAATGATACCAAGATTTTTGACCTCAGTACTAAAAGGTATCGTAATACCGCTGAATACAACTTTCTTAAGAGAGGTGTGATCAATGCGTGCAATCATCCTGGAGCTACCGATGATGATGGCCTGAGTCTTACTGGGATTGATAGTGAGCCCGTGAGATCGACTCCAACATTCGATACGGCATAGGTCATCATTGACTGCGGTGATAGCCTCGTCTAAGCGATCAATTGAAGCTTGAGAGTAAACTTGCAGATCGTCAGCATAGAGATGGTAGAGAGAAGTGATGTGAGAGGTAATAGAATTAATGAAGATAGCAAATAAAAGAGGAGAAAGAACACCACCTTGAGGGACGCCAGCACTAGTAACGCACCAAGAAGAATATAATTATATCCCAAACGAATGTCATTTTCGATGAAGTGTCTTGTTCGCGAGGTGAGATTTTAACAAGATGGTGGTTAGATGTTTTAAATAATAAATAAATATAAATATTAGAGGGACATCTTACACACGGTCTCTGACCCCAAACTAAGCAAAGCTTGTGATGTGGTTGCCAGAGACTGATATACTACATGTACATATTTTAAATACATACTTATATAGACAGTACCTAAATAACACCCAGACACAGAGCAAACACCTTTGTTCATCACATAAATGTCTGCCCTGGGTGGGGATCGAACCCACGCCTCGTTAATCCAGAAGTCAGGGTCACTAACCACTGAGCCACCGAGGCAGTCAGCCACCGTTTTATTTTTGTAAGATATCAAAGCTAAATAATATATTTAAGCCGTAGGTATACGAGAGTCATAAAGGCGTTATCACACCGAAGTGCGCTCCTGAGACGTGCACCATAGCACTGCGAGGTAACGTGATCGATATATTTGGCTACCTGGGACCCGCGGTACCTCTTTATAGCAACCCGGAAGCCTTATTCTGAAAGAATATATTATTACTAGTGGTCTGTGAGCAAAGTCACGTTTTATAACCCTCAATCCAAGAAGTGGTGGTGTTTATTTAGTTCAACGCCTAAAGCATTGCTGTTCTGAAGTAATTTTGCTTACAAGCTGTACACGCTGCCAATTGGCAGTGGGCTTGAGCATTTGGATTATCTCTAGGGCAGTGGTTCTCATACTTTTTTGGTGAAGGAGCCCTTTTGGAAAGTGAAATATTTGACGGAATATTTAACAAAAATGTATTTATTGTTCTCTGTTCTTCGGAAAAATACCTCAAAAGAAACGCGCATTGGGTGATATACATATTGGCCAAATTCTTCACATATAATTATATCGTCTTTAAACATTTCTGAGCAGCTAGACGATTGTTTTTGTGTTTATTTTTTATCATTACTGTGGGTATTCTCGTAAAAGTTCTACAGAGGCTTTACGGAACCCTAGGGCTCCGCGAAGCACGCTTTGGGAAAGGTTGCTCTAAACCTTCTGTGGTTGGGGGATAATTGCTTTTTGTACAGTAGTAGCATAGTGGATCACGAAGTTTTCTGTTAGTTTCTATGTATAAGTGTAACTGAGTATTTGTGTTCTTAGGTTTCTTTAAATGTCTGTCTGCTTCATGTAAAATTGGACTTGAAAACACTTTGAACTTAACATTCTCAGATTTCTTAGACATAAATAAATGCTTTTTTTTTCATTTTATTTATCTATATAAGCTACCTACACTACTACTACATAGAAAGCAATTGGATCATCCACAGACCCTTGAAGGTCTAATGATAATCCAAGTGCTCGAGCCCACTGCCAGTTGGCAGCATGCTCAGCATGCTGGCAGCATTGCCACGCTGAATGGCAATGCTTATACGTTGAGCCAAATAAACACCAGCATTTGTTATTATTCATTGTTGCCATTAATTTGATTTTGACTTAATTAAGTACAATACAATACTTTGAAGGCTAGAGTCGAGAGAGTATTACATTCCTTCTCTTCCAGAATATGCTCCAAATGCAGTATTAAATGTACATCGAAGTATTTACGAGTTCTGATCGAGTTGCGGTAACTACCCTAGATAATACTGGTGCAATGATGTACTGTGCTTACCACTAGTATAGTGTACACAAATTATATGTAGTAGGGTAACTTCGCTTATGTTGCGCAAAATTATAAGCCAGAGAAGACAGGATTGTCGAAAAATGGATGTTGTTTCGGTGAACAAGAAGGAGGGGTGTAGAGGGGTTTCGAAGAGAATATACGAATTATACAAGTGACAAATATTTTTATGCCAATGGTTGCATAGCATAGCATTGATTTTATTATAAAAATCATTACTAATCATTATACTTGATAAACCACTAATTATTAAATCATGTAGAGAATAAGATCAATTTTGCAAACTCGTTTTAACTTTTTTTTACAATTTTTGCAAATTTAGAATTCATAATTTTGTTAATAGTTATTTACTGTAAATTATAGCTTTACAGATTACATGAAATCCAATACGCTACATTGTAAGAACCTTAAAAAACAACAAAACTTATATCTAAAACAATTACTTTTTATAGGTTATAGGTATATTTACATTATAAATAAAAAACTGCTTTGAGGTCGCTGTCCGCGGGCAAAGTACCCAAGAGGTTGGTGACATTACCCCGTTGGATAGCAAGGCTAAGTGTTTGACCGAGGTAAGCACCAACCCTTGGGTCATTTGCTCTTTCTATTAATTTTTTTGATAAATCTCTATACAAACGCCAGGCACTAGGACCCCACGGACCTAAAGTTTCTACTCCAAAAGGCATAAACATGTATCCATCGCCGAGCGATTCATATTTCTGCCTTTTGTGGTTTTCGGCCGTTGTTGCCGCCGCGCCTGCCGATTTATTTATTTTGTTAATAGTCTCACTTCATTAAAACTACCGTGAGTATTCATCATAACTATAACAGAATACGGCAAAAACTCACGTTAGAGTGCGCGCGCGCCAGTCGACGGGGGTGCGCGTATTACCTGAGGATGGAGTTCTAAATACTCTGAAACTGGTTGGATTCCTTGCGGATCGACTGTATAATTATAACGTGAGTTTTAGCCGTATATTATGTTATAGTATCTCACTTGCAAGATAAAAGTCGCCTACCTCGATAAGGTAGAGACTATTATTATAGGTAAAATACCGGGCAAGCACAAAAGTGGAAGGCGGAAGATGAGCAACTGTTTAAGCCTACCCAATAAAGGAAAAATTTCAATTAGCTGATTACCAATCTAAATAGCTGATTACCCCACTGCTTTAGCGAGGCGAAGTGATGACAGGTGGAGTAAGGCTGTCACATAATGGTGGCCGGGCACGTCCGAAAATCGGATGAAGTATTCCATGGCGGTACGAAGCACATCTGTCACGGCATCCGCGCACGCAGAAGGATCATCGGAAGAAAAACAAACAGGCTGCCAAGGATAAGAAGCAAAGAAACACCGCATCTCATCCCAATCTGCTGACTTGTACCGCCACACGCGCCGTGACCCTTTGGGACTGGGGTCTGATGGGGAGTAGACGGATACAGATTTCACCAGACAGTGGTCAGATGTACCTAACGGTGGGGAGATCGCCACTGTGTAACGGTCTGGATCGGTAGTCAGCAGAAGGTCCAAGCAGTAGGCCGTGTGCGAGTCAACATCAGGTACCCGTGTGGCGTCTTGAACCAGCTGGGTGAGATCAAGTGTCAAGGCAAGCTTGCGCGTCTCAAGCCCAGCATGGTTTGTGTCCAGGTATGGGTGAAGCCACTCTTTATGGTGGCCATTAAAATCCCCCAGGATCACTAATTGGGCCGAAGGGTAGCCGAGCTGAGCAGCATCCGCCGCCTCACTAAGGTATTCGGTAAGTCTGGTCGTCTCCTGGTCTCCGCTATGTGATCGATATACACAGGCGTAGATAATTTTCTCTACGCCAGTGTCCGCCAAAGCCCAGAGCACGGACAATGAAGGGTCTTCAAACCTACGAAGGCGCAGAAAGCAAATGTCATCCCGGGCGTACACGCATACACCCGCACGTGGTTTGAAACGGTGCTCCAGGGAGTACCCTGGGTAGGAAAGATACGACACGTCGGATGGACCAGCAATCTGCGTCTCCGTGAGAAACAATAGGTGGGGACGATCTGTCTCGAGATGATGATGGACAGGCGTGAGATTGGAGTGCAGGCCCCGAATATTGCACAGGTGCACTTTAAGTGAGAGGGAGTGCTGCCGCTGTGTACACGTTCTTTTTCTTCTAGTGTTTCTCATGGTTAATGGCGGAGTAAAGTAGGTAGAAAGTCGGAAGTGGAACGAGACGTCACTCTGCAGATTCAGTGGTACAACACAAAAATCACACACATCCACGGTAGACTAGCCTAGAGACCGCGGGGACGCCCGAGCCCCCCCCAAGGATGTCCATCGGGCCCTCTCGTCCGGTCGCCAACCAGCACGATGGCGGGGCAGCCTTTCGTGAGTGGCTAGCTCACTACTTGGGCCCCCTACTATCTGCGGTCGGCCAGCGACAAACCGTGCCTCGGATCCCGCTGCCCTCCTCGACTAGTCGGCCGATGCGGAAATCAATGTGTGCACCGTATTCGAATCCCCAGAGGGCGCTACTGTTCCGACCCGACTCCCAGAATGGCGTCACCAGACTTCGCGCCGGAACACGAGCTCGAGAGAGTCGCTTGGCGGCGCGGCTTAGTCTGGTGGGTGGTCTCTCGCCGTGGCTATAGCCTACCACCAGTATGGTTGCTGCCTGGTTAGCACCAGCCAGGACCACGTGTGGGGGACAAAAAAAAAAGGGTTCCTACCCACGGACGAAGGCAGCTCGGTACCGAGCTTTGGTAGTCCGGCTGCAAGATGGATCGACGACATAGTCGAAATCGCGGGTTCAACCTGGACACGAGGCCTATACCCAGAAGTGGGATAAAAAAGGCTGCGAATGATGATAATGATTACTAACCTTCAAGGAGATCACTAAAAAAAGAAGATACTTAGCTCCTGGTAAGATTATAATTATATCAGAGTAACGTTGTTAATGATAATGTGGCAATAGTGGCAACCCAGTTAACCTACTGCTAGTAATTTCTACGCTATGCCACTAGAGTTACGGTTTACGATGTCACGTACTTTACTGACCTACACGACTACCCCACTGCTTTAGCTAGTGGAGCTTTCTTGTATATGTGATACTAACATATGCGATTTAACACCTTGGACCAACGAATGCAAATTTAGAAGATGAAAATTCTGGACATAATTCAGAGCCAGTGTATTAGAGATGACACAAATGTTCGGCAACTATTCGGTATATACAGGGTTATTTCTAATCAATTAGCATCCTTTTAGGGGTTTATTCTGTGCATCAAAACTAACAACACTTGTTCTATGACTTTTGTCAAAACTAAAAAAAAAATTGTTGTTCCATAGAAAAATATAGTTCACCCGCGACAAAATGTATGGAACAGCTGATTTTTTTTCGAGTTTTGACGAAAGTCGTATAACAAAAGTTGTTAGTTTTGATGTAGAGAATAAGCCCCTAATGCTAATTGATTAGAAATAACCCTGTATACACAGAGAGTATTTTGTTTGATGATGTCTATTATAGGTACCTATTTGTTTAATTTCCCCTTCAGTTAAATATAATATTGAAAAATATTTAGAAGCCAACTGATACTTTAAATGCATGTAACAGTAAACTATCAAGAAGACCTGTACAGTGTACAGTGTGTAGATCTAATAGCCGACAGAGACACGAAGTTTTCGAATTGAAGTACCTAAGTAAACCGTAGGACGTCCAATAACGAGACAGACGTTAAGATTAATTGTTGGAACATGCCAGATGCAAGAAATTTCCATTATTAGTACTTTTGATCGAGCGAGCGTAAGCGAATGATCTCCGTTTTAGACAGGGCTATATTGAGTTAGTCCTGATTTTGGATTTCGTCTACAGGTCGCATTTTTCAACGGGTCTCAACAAAACTTGGTACACAGCTTTTATGTATTAGCAGATTTTTTGCCGCGAGATCTACTGTTTGGATAACTACTAGTTAGCATATTTAAAAATGGTAGGTAATGTATGTATGTTTGACCGACGAACCACCGGAGGAGGTATACAATTCGACGCGTATATATTTTTTTATGTATAACCACGCATAACTTTATTTGTAGTAGTCCGATTTTAATAATTATTTTTTTATTGGAAAGAGTATACTATGAAATTGGTTCCATTTAAATGTTATCGAAATCGGCTGAGCCATTTTTGATAAATCAACAATAATGTGAAAAATGCTACATCGATCCGTGCATAATATTTGCGTTTTAGCGATGCGCGCCGGCTTCGCACGGGTGTATTATACAAATAAACATTTCTTTTGAATTACTCTATCTATTAAAAAAATTACATCAAAATTCGTTGCGTAGTTTTAAAGATATAAGCATACATGGGGACAGACAGGGGAAAGCGACTTTGTTTTATACTATGTAATGATTCTGTACTCGGGTGAAGTCGGACATGCTATTATTATATTATATGTGTACTTATTATTTATTAGTATGTACATATGTGTAAGTTTATAGGCCGTGGTGGCCTAGAGGTAGTGACACCCGCCTTCCAATCGTGAGGTCGTGGGTTCAAATCCCGGTCTCGTACCAATGAGTTCTTTGGAATTTATGTAGGGAATTTAACACCACTGGCTTTTCGGTGTAGGAAAACATCGTGAGGCAACCTGCATGCGTCCGTAGAAGAAATTCGGTGGCATATGTGAATCCACCAACCCGCACTGGGCCAGCGTGGTGGATATGGCCCAATCTTCCTTCGTGGGTAGGCCTACGTCCTGCAGTGGACTATTAAAAAGGCTGGTACAGTACAGTACAGTAAGTGTAAGTTTTATAAGTTCTAATTATTTTATAAGTAATTTATTTTTGTTAACGCACACCCAAAGAAGACCACAGGAACGCGCTGGATGTAGGCCGCTTCCAGCCGGGCTCATTGGAAATCCATGGTGGAGGCTTATGTCTAGTAGTGGACGTCCTACGGCTGATAATGATGATGATGAACGCACACCCCCGTCTTTACTAATTGTTCTTTATTCCTATTCCACCCAAAGGGGGCCCGGAAGAGATCGTTAATAGCGATAAGGCCGCCTCTTGTTGCACGTTATAGTTTTAATATATTTTTCATCTGTGTTTTATTCCTTGTGTTCAAAATACAATACCATAAAAAATTAATCTATATAAGTCCAAAAATCGAAAACCTTTTCCAGCTGATATTGTGACCATGATGTGAATTTTGCTAATGCGTTCTACAACAAAGACTATTAATATTATTTCAACTTAGTAGCTTATCCAAAATATTTGCATATCCACTAAATACTCGACGCTGAGTATAAATAAAGGGAGCGCGACACTATCGGGCCTATAAATACAGCCTGTCAAATATAAACGGGCCGGCAAACGACCGAGATACATGCAATACAACGGCTAATGTTTCAAAAAACACTTTCTGTGTACCGCCTGTTTTTTGCGCTTTTGAAGTAGCATCGGTGTGTTGAACTTTCGGACTAACGTACATTGTACTGTTGGACTTTTGGAGTAGGTACTGTGTTTCGGTCCATTTGACTATTAAGTAAGTAATAGTATGTAGCTCTAGTACAAGGTTGTTTAGTTCCTTACGCGCTCGATAGAAAATAAGTTTTGAATAGAAAATAATATATAATAGCGACAAATCGATGCTAACAGGCTGCATGATACAAATCCCTTAGAAAATGGTAGGCTAACTATATCGAACATGCAAAAAATTGACAAACCCATATAAACGAAAAGTAATAGGTACCTAGAGGTATCACTTTTCGTTTATTAAAATTTATTTTATAGAGAAAAAAATATCGAGAAAAGTTACAACGTAAAAGTTAGGTACCTACGTTGCTGCCCGATTTGGCCGCCGTGCACTGCCGTGCCTCCAGTCTTTTATTTTTTTTTTCCATTAAATTTCCCTACAAAAGCCCTAAATGTTATCCATAATGACATGTTATGAGTCTTAAAATTCCCACTTTTAAAGAAAAACCTTCTACCTTTAGAAGGTTTTGCTAAAAGTGGGAATCTAAAGAATCACTTCATCGTAACAAACTAACTTTCGAGAAAACGTTAGTCGGAATTTTACCCATCGGCGTTTTATTGTTCCTTCACTTTTTAGGCATTCTGTTTCAACGTTTCAGTGGCAAAAAGCGGAGTGCCATGAGATTTATCGCAAAGGAACGGAAGTGCGGTCAAGCGGAGCTCGCGACGGCGGCCTGGGTTCCGTAGCCAGTATTGTTATACCGGAAGTGACTTCCGTCGTTTCTGTGCCTTTCTGTGAGCTCTGAATGCCGATTCCCTTTTAGATATTGAGACATTTTTGTCGGTTTCCTTTTGGACTGTTTAGTTGGTTTAAGTAGGTATTCGTGTATTGGGGAAAGTGAAACTTGGGTTGGCATGTATTTACTATTTGCTGCAACATAGTATCGGTAAAGTAATTTATTATAGGCCGGGTAACTGAGCTATCGCGATTGGGATGAAACTATAAATTGTGGGAATAGGCACGATGACTGAATTATTATTATATTTAGTCCGTTATTTATTATCAAGAAATATTGGACACGTATTTTTTATTTTGTCAATCAAACAATAAATGATAGAGATCAACCTTGTAAAAGCTCGGGAGGTGGAGGCTCGGGAGTTGATGTCATTTCTCTTTCAGAAGTCATACATTTGCATGTGACTTGTGACGTCACGCGGAACTTTAACAGGCTATAATTATTTTTTTCATCACATCTATTCGAAAAGGACTACTTGGTTCGCCTTTAAGTGCGCCCAAAGGTGGTGGTTTTTATAAGGAACTTTATAAGTGTGCCGGAATGATCTTTGCCGCGCACTTTTTGAATTTGGAAGTATTTGTAATGTTAGTGTTCAGCGCCAAGAAAATTAATGAAAAGAATGTATGTATAAGTTTTTATTTGTTTTATTATTAGATACCATTTAATTTTAATTTAGTTGTTACTCTACGTTTTATTAAATAATAATACTACAATAAAATATGAGGCGCCTTTTATTTTCTCATAGAGGTGATGAAAAGTAGAGTGTACCACTCGGGCGCAAAATATATTTTTGGCTCGAGTGACGTACTTTGAATCCTTCGCTACGTTCAGGATTCTACTAAAGAATCCCTCGCTACACTCGGGATTCTAGTCTAGAATCCCTCACTTCGCTCTGGATTCAAAAAGCGCCCTCGCCGTAAAAATATTATTTTGCTCCCATATGATACAATCTACTATTTTGTTCCATCGACAAAAGAAAAATTAGGTACGTGTCTAATTTTTTTTTTGATTAATATCTATCTGACTGACTAATTATATTTTTTAGTAATCATGCCTATTAAACGTGTCATACCAACACGCGCTCATTTGTACATGCCACTTGCGGTCGCCCATCCGAAAACTGATCGTGTCGAACGTTGCTCGACTTCAGTGATCATTAAGAAACACCCAACCAAACTAGGCTACAAGAATGGGTTGTAACAAGATTTTTTGCAAAAAATACCATGACCGACTTCACCCGCGTACAGAATTCGCGAAAATTTCGCACAGATCGATGTAGCATTTTTCACATTATTGTTGATTTATAAAAAAATGGCTCAGCCGATTTGGATAAAATTTTAATGGGACCGATATCGAAGTAAGTTCTTTCCATTAAAAAAAATATTGAAATCGGACCACCATGAAAAAAGTTATGCGTGGTTATCCTACTAATGTTATAAACGCGAAAGTTTGTGAGGATGGATGGATGTTTGTTACTCTTTCACGCAAATACTACTGAACGGATTGAGATGAAACTTTGCAATAATATAGCTTATATATTAGGATAACACATAGGCTATAAATTTAATATTTTTTTACATAATATAACGATAAGTGTTAAGTAAGATCTGAAAACTCTGAGAAGCTATTCTAGAGTGCGCTTCAAGAAATGTCAAAAAAATCAACTGTCGAATCGACCAACCGTCAAATCGTTTTTTGTTTTATTTTTTGGATTTTTCACTTTCTTTATTAAAAGTGGTAAGGTGAGGGCCTCGGGTTTGAAAGACGGAACGTGACATAATCTACTTTTTATCCCAGATAAATAAAGGGTTCCCATGGGATAGCACAAAAATCAAAATATCATGCGGGCGAAGCCGCGAGTAAAAACTAGTACTTACATAAAAATAAAAATATTATATAGGCATATCTACGCGTCGAATTGAGTACCTCCTGCCGTTTGTCGGTCAATAAATGAACAAATATCCATCATAAGCATTCTCATACAGTCACTCAATTTTATGAAAAAAAAAATGTGAGTAGTGATACGGCTGGGATGACAATTATGAAACGCTGAAAACAGACAAAAATTTGTTTGTTAAAGATTCTTATGTCTTCGCTACACTTTGATGCAATGAAATAACTATTTTTTTGTCAAAATAACAATTAAAGTTACAGTTATCATATCACTGGAAGAAAAAAGAAGTACCTAAATGTTACCTCCTCCGTGGATTAATAAACTCCAAAGCCAATAAACAACTTCTGGTTTTATAAATTCATTTCTACCCATGAACCCTAAAATAACAACGGCCCTTGTTCGTGCGTAGCGGTGGTGTTTTCTCTACAATTTGTGCACTAAGCTTAATGTGGGTGTACTTACACTTGTAATGTACCTACAAGAACTGTAATGTTGGACGTTTAACGTAATGTCTTAGAACAAAATCTTCAAGTCTTTAACCCTTGGGGTGCCTGGTGGGCAAAAGTCACACGGCGTGCCTAGTGGGTCTGTCGGACTCGAAAACAAAATCTTCAATTTTTATGTTATTTATTTTGCAAAAGGGTCAAATTACAATGAGGCGTTTTAAAAAAAAATAGTTTCGCAAAACTTACTACATGGCGTAATAGTCATATGAATTGATCTGTCATTATCAACTGGAATAGGGTGTGAGAGAGAAACCTATATTAAAGTCTCCAACACTTTACTGAGGTATGACTTGGACTACGTTTGGACTTGACCGCGACTTTATTGGACTATGACGTGACTATTTTGATGAAATATTACTAAAAATTATTCAATCTTAATACTTGATATTGGCAAATGCACAACAATGCGACGCCAAAACATAAAAAAGAAGAAGAAGACACAATGACAGTACGATTTCCATAGTCAAAGGATCTATTGGATACTTTTATCGCTAACTATTATTATTTTTTAGAAAATGCATCATTATTTGTCTATTTTGAATATTGTTTTTCATGGTTAAATAGAAAAGAATAGAACATAATATGGAGTTTTACAAAGTTTTATTGACTATATGAATAACCTCTAGTTTTAGGTAACAAAAATCAACTGACAACTAAATTAGCAACAAAAATCAAATGGTACAAGAAAAGCGCTTTGAAGTACAATCACAGAATAAATAATAAGTTAGTAAGTAAGTTCGTATAGGCCGGGTGTCTAGCCTTGGTGTCTGAGTTTTTAGGCCGCTTGAAGGCCTCTGACATGGCTAAATAATAGTAATAGAATAGATGAATAATAGTAATGGTGCAATACAGAATGTTCAAGACTAAATTTTCCGATTAGAGCTTGGATTTTATAACGTATGTAGGTATGTATATACATATGTAGGTATATGTATATTCATATATTATAACGTAAGTATATTTAAAACTTAGATTGAATTAAGTATGTTTAGTTTATTATTTATAGCTGTTTTCTTTGTTAATATCTATTTAAGGCCAGTATTTTCTGTTGTTGTCAGTTCATATTCGTGCAAGATTGCCTGGAAGAAATCGCCATGGGTGATAAGGCCGCCACTTTATAATCATATTTTTTGTCGTATATGTGTAAATAGTGTTTATTTTTCATATTGTGGTTGTAAATAAAGAGTTTTGTTTGTCAGTCTGTCATGGCTATTTGCAAGAGTTACACGTAGTGCAACTTGACTAAATAATTTTACTTACCGATCACCCAAATGAAGCAAAGCGACAATGGTCAGCGAGTCATACGAGTAAGCCATGTATTCACTGAGCAACAGTGTTACAGATACACTGTTTCTGAAACGTCACGTAGATATTTCTAGTATTTACAGAAACTTATTAACTGTCTCTGAAACATTATTTATGAACAATTCTGTTGCGCTGTAAGTACATTGCTTTAGGATGCGTAACTGCGAGTAGCATTTTGGAACTTAACGCTTCAATCTATGATTCGTTTATTATGTATAATATATAAAACAATATATTTGTAAGTACTTAAAAATAATAATTATGCTGAACATGGAACTCGTATACAGGGTTACTTCTAAAACACCAGCAACCACGCAGGACTAAATACCTAACACCATAAACAACATTTTGTGCTACGACTTTTATCAAAACTCAAAAAAAAAATTGTTGTTTCATAGAAAAATATAGTTCACCCGCGACGAAATGTATGGAACAGCTGATTTTTTTTTGAGTTTTGACCATATTCGTAGATCAAAAGTTGTTGTTTATGGTGTTAGGTATTTAGTTCTGCGAGGTTGCTGGTGCTTTAGAAGTAACCCTGTATTAGTTAAAGCGTGTGTCAGAGCCCGGTTATTGTAACATTTTACCAGCTCATAAAACCCTACCCTCTATAAGAGAGGCTCATGTCCAACAGTGCAAGTATTAAAACTTGACTACCCTGCCTACATAAACTTACTGAGATATACATATAACAAGAGTGTAGATATGGTACCTGTACACCTGTAAACATTCATTCCTACCTTCAAACCACTTTGTATTACACAACTTACATCAGTTCTGAGCTTCTAAGGTTCTTGTTATCACTTAACGGGTATAATAGTGCGACGTGAACATTCCAAGCTCTACATAAATCATAGAATTCAATTAGTTTGACTAAACCTGCCGACGATGTATTGGATTTCTGATAAACATGTAGAAGTACTTGGATACATGGGTTTGGCTCTAATGTTATCGGATTTCAGCTAGAGTGTGAAATGCTGAGTCTGTTTCTCAAAGTTGGTATAGTGAGGATGATGTACTTGTAGATATCTCACGTATTGTGAGTACGCGTATACTAAGTATAGTAAGCAGTGGTGGTCTAGAGGTAGTGACATCCGCCTTACAATCGTGAGGTCGTGGGTTCGAATCTCCGGTCCCGTACCAATGAGTTCTTTGGAATTTATGTACGGAATTTCACACCACTAGATTTTCGGTGAAGGAAAACATCGTGAGGCAACCTGCATACGTCCGTAGAAGAAATTCAATGGCGTATGTGAATCCACCAACCCGCACTGGGCCATCGTGGTGGATATGGCCCAAACACCCTTCGTGGGTGCCCTACGTCCTGCAGTGGACTATTAAAAAGGCTGGTACAGTACACTAAGCGCCACACAAGTCGGCGGATGAGAAGTTAGCCGCAGATGACACTTCGCCGGGATTCGCTAATTATTGCGTATGTGTGCACAATGCCGACGCCGCGTGGTGTAGTGTTGAGCACGGGCGTAGCGAGCGCGCGGGAGGCATAAGGTTGGCGAGCGGGTGTGCCCCGACGTCTCGTCTCTCTGGCTTCCGCGCATACCTATATTTCGGCTTTTGCGCAGCACCGTTCTGCGCATAACTTCTCATCCGCCGACTTGTGTGGCGCTTAGTACCTATACCTAATGCTTGATAAGAGCTTTGATTCTTTATCAAGAATCGTAACAAAACTCTGTTATAAATTTATTTCCGCGATATTTGTTTGGAATATTGACGTGTTATAATATTATTAGAAGACCAACCGTTGAAAAAGTATATAAGCCGGTGCAAGCGCGCCGATCGGCCATTCTTTCTCGAACCTTTGCGCGCAGCGGACCTCTTGTCAGTTTACATTCAAATAGATTATTATCGTGTTGAATTTTTGACTGTCGGTACTTTTGATTTTGTGTGTTAAATTTTAAAATTGTGATAATTAAATAAGTTGCGGTTATACCACGTGTTTTTTTTAATAAACCTGCTTCTGATAGCTAATAATATTATAAATCCGAAAAGTTTGTTGGTCTATTCCTATTTCACGCAGCAACTGAGAAACGAATTAACTTAATTTTTTTTGCACAAATAAATAGACATAGTTTAGTGTTTAGGTACTTTTTATTCCGGAAAAATAAAAGGATCTAGTGAAAAGGAGCGAGTAAAAGCTAGTTATAAAAATAGTTTCATAGGGAGAAGAGTGTGTAAAAGAGATGACTGAGTGGGTAAAAAATCATTATTATAATTAGTCCGTGAGTTAAATGAACGTAACATATTGTACACGTATTTTTTCTTTCGTCAATCAAACAACAAATGACAAAGATAAACCTTATCAAAGTTTGGGAGTGGGGTCGTGACGTCACCTCTCTTACAGAAGTCTATACATTTCTATGGCACTTGTGACGTCACTTGGAACTTTGACGGACTATATCTTCAATTAATGTTTAGTTAAAATACATGTCTAATATTTTTTGATAGTCTATCTAACGGACTAATTAGATTGACTATCAAAAACGGACTGCCTCGGTGGCTCAGTGGTTAGTAACCCTAACTTCTGGATTAAAGAGAAGTGGGTTCGATTCCGACCCAGGGCAAATATTTATGTGATGAATATAAGTGTTTGCTCTGTGTCTGGGTGTTATTTAGTTACTATCTACACAAGTATGTATTTAAAAATAAGTATAAGTAGTATATCAGTCTCTGGCAGCCATGTGACAAGCTTCGCTTAGTTTGGAGTCAGAGGCCGTGTGTAAGATGTCCCAAAATATATATTTATTTTATTTTTTTATATTTTTAAGTCTTCATGCCTATTCACGTTTCCCAATATGCAACTACACGGCGCAAACACAGCAAATACAATTACATGACAATGCCGTAACCACGGAACACATTTAGCTCGAATACCTAAATTAGTACAACGCCTGTGGCAGCCCAATCAATGGTGACACGAAACTGCTTGTGTTTGACGTCATTGGTCATTCAATACTAAATACATACAAATATCTCTAGTACAATAGTACTTACCATTCTGTACAGATAATCATGCAAAGCCATGAACATTACATTACATAATAGTGATTTTTACTGTGTATAATGATTTTTATATTTAGTCAGTCAGTTGGACCATTGAAACATATTGGACACTTATTTTTTCTTTTGTCCATCAGACAGTTAGAGACAAAGATATAGAATTAAAGAGTAACAAACAAACAAACCAATAAATAAAACCATTTCAAAGTGTAGAATAGACGATATTAATGAAATTCACGAGAGAAGCCTACCTATGTATATCCAGCGAAATTCTACTGTATAGCTGAACGTTGGCCACTTAAGAACATTTTGTAGAAGAACCGATATGAATCGGTTTGTTTTCTGTCTTTCCGTCTGAAATAAGAAGTCTCTCAATTTTGGTGATTTTGGAATAAGATTTAAATATTAAAGTTTCTTTGAGATAAAATCTAGTGTGGAAAACACTCAAAATAAAATCATAACATTGATTTAGCACTGCATCATCTCTCCTCAATCTTTAGAAGATCTAATAACTTCTAGTTGATTGATAACCTGTCTAATACGGGTATCACAGGTGGCGCCACCAACGCTATAAGTTGGTGTAATATAAGCACTTCAAAGATTTGAAGCTTGCGTGGGAGGCGGGCTGGCTCAGTTGGTTAGAGCGTCGGGCTAGTGATCCGAAGAGGCAGGTTCAAATCCTGCGTTCGCTTCAGATTTTTGAAATGCTTATCACAAAGATAATTCTTTAAGATTCAAATACTTAATCATCTCAGTTTAACATGTAATGTTTGTATTGCTCTTTACGATTTTTAAGAATCAACGTATCAATAAGCAGTTAGTGTATCCTTGCTATAAGCCAATTGAAATTCCTTGACGGCTATGAAGTTACCTACAAGCTGCGCAAAGCCCTATCCTGAACCTTGAGTTTTGCGCAGCTTGTAGCTAACATCTCCTTTTTACAACAGAGCAAGCCAGAAGTCGCATAAATACCATCCCTACAATATAATATAGTCGACGCACCACCTACTCGTACTAAGCGATTCGCTTCTCCCTTCATAATGCGGACCGCCAGGAATTGGAATGCTCTGCCTCCGTCATTGTTTCCTGACTATTATCATTTGGATATTTTCAAGTCAAGATTGAATTGGTGTCTTATATGTCTACATACTCCATCTTCGGCTACAACTTTGCTTTCCATCAGGCGAGTTGATGGCCAAATGTATTTATTTATTTATAGGTGAGCAGTATAAACTGATGTGCCTATATCAAGCAAGTTGAATAAAAATAGTATGTATCTGTGAAGGAATTTTTTCCTTCTTTATCCAAAGATCCAGTCTATTCTTAAATGTATTAATAGTCCTTGCTGAGATTACATCCTCAGGCAACCTGTTCCAGTTGTAAACCACTCTGTTGCTGAGGATGTGGTGTGAAGTGTTGGTTTGTGAAGGTGTCGGCTGTAAGAGGAACTTATGGATTCTGCTGTCGCGTATGTTTTCCTTCAAGGTGTACATGTCGTGAAGATCCGGAAGATTATAGAAGCCATTGACAATTTTGAAGGTCTCAATCAAGTCACCACGCAATCGTCGTTCTTCGAGGGTCGTGAAACGAAGAGATTTTAGCCTATCTTCATAGGTTTTGCGGCGCAGAGCAAATGGTATCCTGGTGGATTTTCTTTGTGCACTTTCAAGCAAATCAATCTTTCTTAAAATCTTATAATTGGAATCCATATTCTAGTAGAGGCCTTATATAAGTTTTGTAAATCTTAATAAAAATATCAATTGTTACTGTCTGAAAGGACTTGGGTACGACATAGATAAATGAGTTAGCTCGTTTGACTATCGTAGATATATGCTCTTCCCATTTAAAACTGCAGTCATGATGACTCGTAAATCCTTCTGTTGGTCTACAGATGCCAAAGCAACTCCATTAAATGTGTATGTCTCTCTGAGGTTAGTTTTACGAAGATGTAACACACTACATTTGGTTGAGCTCAACTTTATTATTTATTTAAGTTTTGTTTGATGTTTTGTAAGTTTTTTCTGTATATTAAATAAATTTTCATTACTAAAATAAAATAAATACACTTTATTATCCATAAAGTCCAGTTCTGAATACGGTCCAGATCTTCCTGAAGTTCTCCAGACTTTATCAACGCATTGGCAAAAAACTTTCCATCGTACGTCGTGTAAGTCCTATTCTACAAAAAACAAAAATTACAGTCGCCAAGAAGTATCGTTCAGCCTATTTCATCTAATAACAAAAGCAATAGTAATTAGAGCACAATCGATTGAGCCATTGTTTGCCATTACTGATTCAATTAGACATAGTGACATGTGTTGTGTGTCTGGGCAAATTGCTCTGTCAAATGCAACGTATTATCTTGTGTAATAATAGTGATTATAATTTGTATTAGTCAGCAATAGCGTACTATGCCTTTAGGGTTGATTTGACGTCTAATAAGGAGATTTGTCCGCTGTTTTTGTTGTAATTTCCAAGCTTTTTAAGGTTCCGTACCTCAAACGGAAAAAACGGAACCCTTATAGGATCACTTTGTTGTCCGTCTGTCCGTCTGTGTGTATGTCAAGACTCTTTATCTCGGGAACGCGTAAAGATATCGAGTTAAAATTTAAACTGTATTCGTATATCTATGGTTTCTTGCAGTTGTGTAAAAGAAAAACTTCTCAGTTATCGTATAAAAAAGTTAGAGCCGTTTATGTCGTAAAAAACAGCATATTTCGACACTCACAAAAATCAAAACCTACAGGGTTGACATAGAACTATGAAATTTGGCGAGAAGCATTGTCTCAAAGTACACATATAGAAATAAATCTGAAAACTGTAAATTTTAATTTGAATCACAAAAAAATAGGGCTTCAAAATTCACAAAATATGGGTTCAAAATTCAAAGTGAGTAAATCGTATCATATAAAAGAACTTCATCAGCACATGCTAAAACAGGTTTTTAATTATTTTACGGGAATAGCAATGGGATACTGTGGTCGATCGAGAAAAGAAAGAAAGAGATGCAATTATATACTATGGCATGAGTCAGAAAGAGACATGAAAAATATCTCGATTCAGTGGCTAGTTGCCGTGTCTTTCTCTCAGAAGTGTCAAATTCCAATTCATATTTGACAGTTTTGACAGCTCTGAACAAAATTTTCCATTTTTTTTCGTGTTTCAAAATTACCTCAATCGACTCTTCCTAGCTTGTTCAGCTCTAGCTCTGTGCTTTTAGGCTTGATTTGAAATCTAATAAGGAGATTTGTCAATTGTTTCTAAGGTGATTACTAAGTTTTTATTTCTCTGTCGATAAGAAAACATTTGAAAATTCTGGTAACTAACTAATGTCACAGTTTCAACATGAATCGTCATTACCGGGACCAATTAGCAAGGTTTAACATTTAAATTCTTTGTAAATCAAAATCCATGTGGTCATCCGTATAGGCGGAAACAGTGTTACTTATGTAAATGAAGTACACATTCACAAAAAAAATATTTATTATAAAACCTGATTGGATACAGGACCATTTATTTCTGTCGAATAAAGATTTGGTAACAAATGACTTCGCATGCGATAAGACATTCAAATCGTTTGTTCTCTACTAAAACAGTCATGCAACTAGCCTAAATATATAAAGTTGAGTACATTCTCACTGGGGCTACCCATAATATGGCCACTTTAACTTGGCTCTAAGAGAAAATGTACTTACTAAAAGCATCACGTACACGTATCCAAACCAGATAAAAGCAAATGGAAAACTGTAATAATCCCACTTCTGAAAAAAGTTTTTGCGCGAAACATGGCCAAAATCAAAACTGTTACGGTCTATATTAAATTCAACAGCGCTGGATTACAATATTGAATAGCGAATGAGTGTTTGTGAAGGTAAAAAAAACTTCGTCCAGGGATGTATGTAGGGCGGGGGCGGGCGATTTTGTACAAAGTGTGACATAACTGTGCCCCAAAGGGATGATGTTATCGGACAGAATACTTCAAATTGATTATATTTCTTCGGTACTTTATTTCGTATTTCAAAACTCATGTTCATGTTGTAACGTAAGAGCTGTAAGTCTAAAAGGTCTTAGTGCTTAGGTTCTTTGGGCATACATATTGGTTAAGAAACTCTAATACTTCGATTTTGCTTGCAGGATGCACAGCATACAAACAGCACAGCATGGTGATAGCACCATCAATAGGGTTACATGTTACGATAGAAGTAGCGTCGTAAGAAGAGCAAACCAAATTGTTAGGTAAAATATTTGTTGGAAATGATTAAACATGTAGATCCCAGGGCTAAAGATGTATGGGACTTTGTGTCATTTCTATATTTATGTAATCATTAGTTACACGTATTAAAAAGCATTAAAACGTCATTTTTTAATTAATTTATTTTGTGTAATCAACAACATAACAAATAATTAATTAACTTACTAATATAAAAAAAAATAAGACCACAAACGATTACAATAATTTAGAAAAAGAAAAAAAAAATACAATTTAGCATAACAATCATTATACACGATTTTAACAGTGATAAGTTAACTGAAAACAGTATTATAGATCTTCGAACATTTGACTCCTCTTTTCAATAGCCAGGGGCATTATGCCCCGATCCTTCATACCTGAGTCCATCCAATTCTACCCTTTGAATAATTCAGTCACAATCACTGGTCGTCTCATTTATTCATAGAGGCTGGACTCCCGTGGATGCGCGGGTTTTATTTCTTTTATTTTTTGCTAGACACGTCCTGTGGCTTTACTTGTTTTCCTGCAAGAATTTACTTAGTTTTCTTCTGCTCCTGTACCTATAGAAAGGTACATAATTATGTTAGAGTGATTGTTTATAGTAGAATAAGTTGCGAGATGGAAGGCCCGCCGCCCGGCAGTCTGTCTCCAACGATAGAATAAGACGGACGTTTGTATAACCAAATACAATAAATATTAATTCCGAGCATACAGTGTTTGATTATTCGACTCTACGCCTTATACATACAATTCAACAACACTTTATAAATACCGTGTAAAGCTGCTGTAGTGAAGTGGTGGTAGTAATGACACCTGTATCAGCCTTTTTAATAGTCCACTGCAGGACGTAGGCCTACCCACGAAGGGTGTTTGGGCCATATCCACCACGCTGGCCCAGTGCAGATTGGTGGGTTCACATACGCCATCGAATTTCTTCTACTGACATATGCAGGTTGCCTCACGATGTTTTCCTTCACCGAAAAGCCAGCGGTGTTAAATTCCGTACATGAATACCAAAGAACTCATTGGTACGGGACCGGGATTTGAACCCACGACCTCGCGATTGTAAGGCGGATGTCACTACCACTAGACCTGCACGGCTTCGTGACATGTGAATGACACCTACACCTAACAGTTGTAAGGTCGAGGGTTCAAATCCCGGTCCCGTAAACTATTTGACAACATTGAAAATATACTATTGATTGTGGTAATCCCCACAGATACGAGTAATAGCCTGATAAAGATACATTTCACTTTATTTAAACTAAAATATGTATGGTTTTCGCAAATTGCATGAAATAAAATACGACATTTTTTGATATTTTATCTGTGACGAAAACCAATGAATTCCTTGGAATTTATGTACGTAATTTCATACAACTAGTTTTTTGGCTGAAGGAAAACATCGTTAGGAAACCTGCATACGTCCGTAGAAGAAATTGGATAACGTATGTGAATCCACCAACCTGCACCTGTCAGCGTGGTGGATACGGCCAAATTACCCTTTGTGGCTAGGCTTATGTTCTGTCCTGGACTTTCATAAAAAGCTGGTACAATACAGGACGCAGTTATTGATACCGCAAAAAGGAATAAGGGTAAGTATCAAAGATAGAAGGAAATAACAAAGCCGATCTTAGCGCTAAAACCGATTTCTTCCAAACAACTTTTGTATCACTACTATTACTATGGTGCGTCTGAGCTGGTGGAATAATGATTACCTTGCGAGAGAATATTATTATTGAGATAATATTAAAAACTCGTAAACATCTTTAGATTTCAGAGGCTAAAATATTTTTTGTTATACTTATAGGTAATTGGGGTAGTTTGCTTGGAGTTTAATTTAAATTAAAATTCAAAAATTCAAAATCAACATTCGTGAAGTTGTTATAAACAATTGGTTTACGGAAGATCATTTTACGTGATAACGTCATAAGAAAAAGTAGAACGCTTAGGCCGATCGTGCCTCTCTATCGCTTGTTCCGTGCTCTCGCTTGCGCGATTGGCTTAGGCGGAACGTGACACTTTTTCGTGCGTTCAGCCGGCTTTCACAGATTTATGAGTCGTTATCACGTCAAAAATCACTTTTCCATAATTATATTTTTCTACTTAATGTTTATTTATTTAGAACAGTTTATATTCTCGCGATTTCAGGATTGATTGGTTGCATATGTTCATCCTGATCGGCTCGGCTCGGCGCTGCTCGGCACGGCGGAACGTGACAATTTTTCGTTCGTGCAGCCGGCCTTCCTCAATTTATAAGACGTGTTTACGTCAAAAAAATCCACATAACTTTTCAGTTTCAATCAACTTCACAACCAACCTGAGTCAGCGCGCAAAATTCATTTTTTTATTTTCATTGTACGTTTATAACAACGCATTTAATATGAATAGATATTGTTGACGGTGGATCTCTCGGAAATACAAATGTAGTCGTTTTAGATTATTCGTTAGTAAATAATAAGCACACTACGAGTACATTTATATTTCCGAGAGATCTACTGTATTAACTATAACAGAATACGGCTAAAACTCACGTTATAATTATACGGTCGATCCGCAAGGAATCCAACCAGTTTCAGAGTATTTAGAACTCCATCCTCAGGGAATACGCGCACCCCCGTCGACCGGCGCGCGCGCACTGAAGTCTGCGGCGCCTGCCCGCGCGGCGATGGACTCGGTCGATTGCGGATCGACCGTATAATTATAACGTGAGTTTTAGCCGTATTCTGTTATAGTTATGATGAATACTCACGGTAGTTTTAATGAAGTGATCTACTGTATTATCAATTAAAATCAAGTGTTAAAGAATAGATATTCAAGATCCCGTTCTTCGAAACGACGTTCTTCAATGGCGCTGGTCTGTGACGTCACACACTAGTAAATAGCGTTAGTTAATACTAATAAATACAAGTGGGCCTAAAGGTTATTGGTAAAAAAGCATATAAGAGAAAGAAAAGGAAATGGTGGACTGAAGAGTGTAACGAATTACTGGATAAGAAGAGAAAGTACCGCATCATGGCCGAACAAAACTCACAGTGGAACCAGCAGTATGTAAACCTCAGGCGGCAGCTGAAAACAGCTATAAAGCGAGCGAAACGGAAACAGATGGAGAAGACACTAGAGGACATGGAAACCCTGATTAAAGATAGTGGATCGCGGAAGTTCTATCAAGAAATAAGGTCTTTTAAGAAGGGATACCAACCTACAACGCAGTTTCTTCTGGATGAAAAAGGCGACCTAATAACTGACGGAGATCAACTTAAAAAAAGATGGCGGGACTATTTCCAGGGCCTTTTAAACTGTCCCAAACCCGACCAACCAATTGAAGCGAATGGTAATCACAGTGCAGCCAAAATTGATCCTTTATCGTTTGAAGAAGTAAAGAGGGCGATAATGAGACTTAAAAACAATAAGGCTCCAGGCATTGATGGGATTCACGCGGAAGTATGGAAGTACGGCGGAGGTGCTCTACAGACAAAACTCTATGAGCTGATACTTAAGATATGGACTCAAGAACAACCTCGGGAATGGAACGTAGGTATCATCTGTCCTGTCCACAAAAAAGGATGCAAAAAGACATGTGCCAACTACAGAGGCATTGCGCTACTACCGACTGCGTACAAAATCCTTTCCTATGTGTTGCTGGAAAGACTTGAACCATTCGCGGAACGAATCTTAGGCGACTATCAGTGTGGGTTCCGACGCAACCGCAGTACCGTGGATCAAATCTTCTTCCTCAGACAGCTAATGGAGAAGAAATGGGAATACGCACAGAGCATTCACTCGCTGTTTGTGGACTTCAGTAAAGCCTATGACAGTGTGGACAGAGAGTCGCTCTATGCTATACTTACCAATTTCGAGGTACCCGATGAGCTGATCCGACTAATTAAGATTGCCACTAAAACAAGCAAAATGCGTGTAAAGGTGGCAGGAGGACTCACTGAGGAATTCGAAGTGGTTACTGGCCTCAAGCAGGGAGATGCCCTATCTCCTATGTTGTTTAACTTTGCCCTGGAGTTCGTCATCAGGAAAGTACTGCAACTGGAAGGCGGAGTGCAACTTAATGGACAACACAAGGTAATAGGGTACGCCGATGATCTCGCCCTATTGGGACAGTCTAAACAAGAGGTGGCGGAAGAGGTCATAACTCTTGCTGCCGAGGCTCGCAGGGTTGGGCTTAGAATAAACCAGGAAAAAACTGAATACCTCCATGTCAAACGCTATAAAAATACAAGACAAAAGCGGGAAGACCTACGATTTGGAGATCTCTCTTTTAAAGGGGTTGCAAATTTCAAATACTTGGGCTGCACTGTAACGGACACAAACACCAGAGAAGAGGAAATTGATATCCGGATTCACAACGCCCTCCGTTGTAGTGCAGCGTTACATAAAGTGCTTGTGTCCAAGCTTCTAAGCCGGAAAACCAAGATCCGTATCTACAAAACGGTCATTAGACCGATCTTGATGTATGGGAGTGAAGCTTGGACATTAACCCTAAAAGAAGAGAATAAACTCTTAGTAGCGGAGAGGAAAATAATGCGGAAAATTCTGGGACCAACCCAACGAGAGGATGGTAGCTGGAGAGTAAGAAAGAACGCCGAGATAGGTAGCAAGCGGCCGCCGACCCGTCGGTCGGCCCAGATACCGCTGGACTGACGCCGTGCGGTCCGACCTGCGTGAGCTCCAGGCGGACGAGTGGGAAGAGACAGTGCTGGACCGTGACCAATGGCGTTCTCTGGTGTCGGAGGCCAAGACTCATTTTGGGTCGTTGCGCCAGAGGAGTAAGTAAGTAAGTAAGCATGTGACGTCACCAGAGTTGCCACCAATCTTACAGCGTTTTCATTACAGATAAAATATCAAAAAAAATATCGTATTTTATTTCATGCAATTTGCGAAAAGTATATGTATTTTAGTTTAAATAAAGTGAAATGTATCTTTTTCAGGCTACTTATTATCTGTGAGGATTACCACAATCAATAGTATATTTAAATATGTTGTCAAATAGCCTATTACACTTAGACATCTAAAATATAGTGACCAGTTTAGGCACAACACTATGGAACAACTAAAAACTAAGGTGAAAATCAGGATCCCTGTTTTGGATTATAGATGTGATTTCCTCGTATACGCTACCTGGTCATGGCCGCTAATTATGAGTTTTTATAAACTTAATGTGAGAATTGTTTGTCTTTAAATCGTAAAGCTACAAAAAAATAATTTCGCGCGCAGACCTTTAAAGCGTCATTATTTATCCGTTCTAGAATGACGAGATGGTAAACGGACGCTGGAAGCTCGTATACAGCGATGACGATGCGATATCTCGCGTGACACATTGTCGATGACTGATGACTAGCTGACACTGTTCGAAATTTAAAACAGAGCTTTTATGGGACAATATTTTTCCGTTTTAGGTGTTGATGCTAACGAAATAGTTTTAATATTATTGTTATGGTTAGTTTTGGCTACTGTTATTATGTTCAGTAATACTGACTGTGCAGACTAAGCCAGCTCGGCTATCGTACGCACCAGAACTACCACACACTTTTTTCTAGCTTTTCCTGATTGTGTAAAGAAACCAGTAGCTTGTGGTTAGTTAAGGAAACTTGTCTGACAAAACCATAACCATAATTCCAAATCAAGGGCAGCCATACGTAGCGCTGGCTTTGTGGGTTCCAGTCTAGAGATTTTGGAGCGTGATCCACATTATTACCTTGGTGGACAATTTGTCACCTTATTTTTAAACCAACAAATACGGACGTGCCATAAAAATCCTTTCTCATAAAGTACGCTCACACTTCTGAAAATAAAGCCGAATTTCCTCACAATTCCAAACGAAATCGCTTGCCCATAAATTGTCAATTCATCACCTGTTTAATTCGTCCAGCGTCCCAAATTCCAATGTCCCAGTTAATTTGGCCGATTGGCGGGGATGTCCCAGTAACCCTGTCCCGGTCCAATCTGCAGGGATGTCCCGTGTTTTTTGCCGGGATGACAAATGGCGATCGCGACCAGCTGAGGGACGGATGCTGTGAGTTTAATGACGCCGTTTGGCTGGGGCGTAATTTAAGAGATGACAGCCCTGGAATGTTTGGTTATTGTCAGCGTATTTTTGGGAAAATACGTGACGATGTGGTTTTCAGGATTAATATCAACGCTGACATTTTTCAGTATGCCTTAAGTTTCAGTCGCAGCTAGAACTGGCGCTAGCAAGACAAGGAAAACACTGAATGCACTGGTTTTAAGGGAACTCATAGGAGGAACTACATGTCTTAAAGTAAAAGTTGCAGAATTATTAAAAAATACAACAATGACGTGAAAATACCAATAAATCTATTCAAAAAGAGGAAAATAATAACTACGGAACGGAAATAAGTGAATAGTACAGTAAATTACACCTGTATTTACTATCATACAGTATTATCCCTGACAACCACAATTATAAGCCAATCAGAGTTACGGTTATCCAATCTTACCAAAACATTATATATTTTTTCAAAAATCTTAATCTTTTACACCGTGATAGATAAATATCAAATGCCAATGTCTAATTTATTATCCGTTTTTGCAGAAATTCTAGGAATACTGTACAAACAAACGGTTTATCACATCCATCCAACCATCTATTAGACAAGGACTTCCACTGCTAGACATAGGCCTCCCCAATGAATCTCCAACAAGACCGTTGGTAGCGGCTTGCATTCAGTGTTATCCTGCTAATGAGGTCATCCGTCTACAAATCAAATCATCATTAAATCATCATTTATCGAATCACCCTACAACATTCCTATTTCCCAGTCTCATTCCATTTCAGTAAACAAAGTTATTTCCTGCAATATTAGAAAGAAAAAAAGAAAGAAAAGAACGTTTAATTCGTGATATACATCTAAATCAAGAAAAAAGAAAGAGCAAACGATAAACTTGAGAAACGTAGTTATACGCAGCAAGCGCCCACGGTATGTAGGTATGTATACCTCTAAAATTAGTCCCAACTTGAAATGCTGATTGTGAACAATTAGCGCTAGGGCCAGGCATAGATATTAGGTAAATTTGTCATACGCTATTACCTATGCCTTGAAACTAGAGGTAGAGCTAACTGAAAACCGATTTGTTTCGCTCTCCGCTCTGTACAAAGATAATTCCGCCGTTTCGCCGCCCACCTCGTAGTAACAACGAAATGATGGTCCATTTCAAAGGGTTCCCTATGAATTTTACAACAACTGATTTCGGGTTTTTCCAGGAAAGTGTTTTTTTGCTGTAGGTAACGTAATTGTGCCTAAAGTTGGTTTTCTGGCTTAAATTTTAATGTAATGCTACGAATACTAGGAGACGAAGATAACGAAATATGTATATAATAATGTTGAATAGTAAAATCTGTTTTTTACACTCAGTGATGAAACCATTACTTGATTATACCAACATACACACTTTAAAGTTTAAAAGTTAAGCAGTGGTGGCCTAGAGGTAGTGACACCCGTCATATAATCGTGAGGTAGTGGGTTCAAATCCCGGTCCCGTACCAATGAGTTCTTTGGAATTTATGTACCTACGGAATTTCACACCACTGGCTTTTCGGTGAAGGAAAACATCGTGAGGCAACCTGCATATGTCCGTAAAAGAAATTCGATGGCATATGTGAATCCACCAATCCGCACTGGGCCAGCGTGGTGGATATGGCCCAATCACCCTTCGTGGGTAGGCCTATGTCCTGCAGTGGACTATTCAAAGGCTGATACAGTACAGTACACACTTTAAAAGAAACGAGTGTAATTTTAATTTTAAAAAAATTTAGTTGACTTTATCTAGTCACTTTGACACACCACAGGCTTATCGATGAAGGAAAACATCGTGAAGCAACCTGCATACATCCGTAGAAGAAATTCGATGGTGTATGTGAATCAACCAACCCGCACTGGGCACGCGTGGTGGAGATGTCCCAATCACCCTTCGTGGGCAGGCCTACGTCCTGCAGTGGACTACTAAAAATGCTGGTACAGTACAGAATTAACAGGTTTTTTCTTATAAGTGTTTGTAGTACTTAAAACAAAATAGTTTAGAATGCTTTAAATATAAAACCGTGAAAAACTCATTCAACTCTTGTTAAATTCATTTCATAACATAGCGTCTAGAAAACACAAAGTAACCTCTTCTATCCATGATACCAAAGCCTTTGCAAAACTTAAAATAACGAACCGAAGCTCACCACAGACCAGAGAGATCGTAAAACTTACCGACAGCTAACAACACCACTCTGATTTACTTAGTTATACATCATAAATGAAACCGCACATAAAACCGAGATAAAGTGCAAAAACAAGTGTCAGTAAACATAGAATCCTTATCACTGTCCATTTACCTCCCCCTACATTCCTGACCCCGCATTCCGTCAGATTTACTAGTGACCCTAATCCAGAAACTTTGCCGGACTTAATGGAGTGTTTACGGGAAGATAGTAACTTGCCGCAGTAACTTTACTAATCCTTACTAATATTATAAATCCGAAAAGTTTGTTGGTTTGTTCCTCTATCACGCAGCAAAGCAACGGATTGACTTAATTTTTGGCATATAGTTAAAAGGCCGGAAAGTAACATAAGCTACTTTTATACCGAAAAAATAAAAGGTTCCTGTGGGCCAAAACCAAAAGTCAAAATGCCACGCGGGCGGAGCCGCGGACAAAAGCTAGTGTATTATAAAGCATATAGGTCGTTTTGTGGTTTCTAATCGGAAAATTCTGGGCTTTATTAATTTTCCGATTAGAAACCACGCGAATTAGAATGTACTCGATTTTCGTATTAACCATAATATGTATAATCAGTTATTGTAAGAACCGCTAGCACAATAACAAGAATATTAAGAGGTCAAATAAATGAAAACTGCATTATTAAATCAGCAAATGACCAATCTTAAGTTACGAAGTTCCATATAGACAGTCAAAAATAACACAGATAGTGTGAATTTTTTGTATTACAGTTATAAAGACACACCGATATTTTTTAACAACAGTCCTCTCTTTGTAATGGGGCTAGCCACCATATTTTACATTAACGTACATATTTCGTATCTGGGTACTTCTTCGAAGACAAAATTTTGGACGTCTATGGGTTTTTTTCTGAAACCAACAAACAAAACAGTGTGTAATTTTTTTTCTATACAGTTTACCTTTAACTCTACCTGGGACAAGTGATATTTTTCAAATCATTGCAGTCCAAGTATAAATTAAAAATATTTGAAGTTTGTTCTCCTGATTCATATACCGCGTCCGCTTGCCATTTTTCGAAAGAAAATGGTCGATATCGCATTTTCCCTTTGGTAAATCATTATAAATTATAATTATATCAAAAGGAAATGAATTGCACTTTTACAAAAAAAATGTGTATTAGTTATAACTACCTTAGTATGTTTATAAATAGGCTAATAAGAAGTGTCCGGCATATAATACTGATTAATGTGGCGTATGCTGCGCTTGACCGTGCTTGGTCGTGTGATGATGATGAGAGCCTGACTTCTCGCGCAGGGGGAAGCCAGTCGTGCAACAGACGAGCCAGAAGGTGGATATACGGCTGTTTCGCTTGGATCCCGGAGTTATAATGATAAATGTCTGATTCATCTGTGCTTAGTTCAGGTGGCATTATGATTACAATGCCTGTTTTATAAAATTTATTTTATGGTTTTACAACTTCAATCTGTATTTCGTGTAATGCTTTTGGGTTATAGATTCAAGTAGAAAAATGACAATACTGAATTCAGTATGTATGATGAGTTATGCATGTATTACGGCAAAATCCTGATTCATCTGGCCTGATTCATATGGTCAAAACGCCATATAAATCATAAAATTCATACTGGAAAAGCTTTGAATATAGCTTATATAGCCCAACAAGACCTCGATGACGACAGTTTTTGTATAGAAACTTCGTCAATCGATGAAAAAAATAATTACTCCAAAATTCACTAGAGATGTCTTATCGACCCTTCTTCAGAAAAACGTGGATGATTGTTCAGGTTCAAACGATGAGGGCATTTTTGTGTTTAAAAAGCTTCTGTAAAATAAACTTACAAAAGAGTCTCACACTGCTGGTGAAGGTATGATTACTCAATCTTCCATTAAAAAATCAAGATCACGTCAACAAGAAAAAGGTTTTAAAGATGACATTGAAAGTAGCTCGGGCCCTTGCAAAAAGCTAAAGATTTATTTCTTGTAGTACAAATGTGACTTCATTATTTATAGTTAACGATACTAAGAAAAATTATGTTTCTGTGATAGTTACCAAGGAAGATTACTGTCAAAAATGCCATTTAATTGAAATTGATCTCATGTTTCTTACTTTAATTTTATTTTTTTCATTATATAATAAACAGGATTCGTGAATTGTACATGGAAAAAAAATAAACAGAGAGAATAATATAATGTACCAACTACTATACTTACTATATTATTCTGTGCAATTTGTTTTCATTTAAATTTACTGATCGTTTTTATTATTAATTGACACTGACTTTTATTTACTTGTCATACGTTAAACTTTTATATATTTTTTAGTACATTTTATATTTTTTAACATTGACATCAAAAGTTTATGTTATCAGTTTTGGATTATATTTTCATTATAGTTTATATTATTTTTGCCAGACTGGTAAAATTTGTATAATTATGATTTTCTTTTGATTGTAAATTTGACGTACCTAATGTAACACACGTAGTTATAAGGTCAATAAAGTATTCTATTCTATTCTACTATTAGTTCAGTTCAGTTCATTTATTCTCACATAGGTACAATAATGCACACTTATGAATGTCAAAAGTAAACAATAAATATAAATTAACATAAAACAATAAAACTAACAGAATGAATACATTTTCATTTACAAATACTGTCACATGTCAGGTTACGCAATGAATTTTTGTCACACATAAAATCTTTTACACTATAGTATGCTTTTTGTATAAGAAAATCTTTGATAATATTTTCAAACATTGTTTCATTTTTCTTAATTATTAACTTTCATGTACCTATTTATCAGTAACAAATATTAGTAATAGTTCATTTATGTAATTTAAAATGTTTTCGTTTACCCAGGTAATATAAGAATTATAATTAAGTATTACAATTTTTAGATTTCTAAAATGTAATAATACAAGAAATATTGTTCATTCGTCAACTTTTTTCGTGCTATAGTGTTAAAATTTTATGTACGTATGTAAAATATGATTAGATTTCCCTAATACACAGCCAAATTACATAGTTTTTCATTTTCAGTTCTGTTCTGATTCATCTGTAATCAATTCTGATTCATCTGGGCACAAAATATTTGAACGTAGATATCTTAAAAACTACTTAATAAAAACAAGTCCCTCATTGAAATATATGTTCTATAGTTACCTTTTTTACATATGAACATGTGCGACAGAGCTGAAAGTGAAATAAAATTTTGGCCAGATGAATCAGTCAAAGAATGAAATTTCGAAGAAATACCCATCTACGAGTATGTAATAGATTTAGGATTGCAGGATCGCGTTGGATACAAATTACTCTAATGGATTTTATTAACGATACGAGTATGTAGAAGAGGCATAATATATATTGCCCCGTAAACCACAATTAAGATCCATCTGAGAAAAAAAGGAAGAAGAAGAATAGATTTAGGAAACTTATGTTAGAAAGGGCAAGTTGACGTTGAAGTACTTTCCTTGAATACCAAACTCACCCCAACTAAACCTGCAAGTTCTCATGCGTGAATAAATATTGAATGTATATGGACCATGACTGGGTATATTGCCATGGATAAGATTCTGTTTGGACGCTGTTTTTTTGTATAGTTAATGAGGCTATTACACTTAGAAACAGTGGGGATAGTTTCGATAGATACAGCGCAGTTGTTTTGTAATATTTGGAATATAGTTTTTACCTTTAGTAAAGTTTTGAATATTTTGGTGCTTCTGACTTTATCTTTGACCGTGATATATAAAAGTTTTGTTCTTTCTCATTGATTTTATCGCTTCTCGCTCAATGCAAAATTCAGCTGCTTTATTTAAGTTATTAAGTTTGTACAAATGCTGGATGGCTAGCCCTGGAGTTAGAGTTATAAGCCGCACCATGACATGGCTATACGGATAAAAAAAATGGGACCAATCAAACAAGTCATACGAGCCACGGTAGTGCTCAGTTGTAAATGCCACCGCAGTCACTCATCCGAAGACTGGCCGTGCCGAACGTTGCTTAACTTCTGTGATTGCTGAGAAATACCTAATCAAACTACACTATACTGTAGTGAAACTAATTTAGTTCCCGCTCTAAGGATTAAAGCAAGCCGTGAACAGTGCATGCCATGCCGGAGTACAGCGGGAATAATAACAGAAGTTCTCTCATTTCGTCGACTACGCAATGAAAATCCTCCTAACTTTTTATACGAAGTCTAGCTTACGGGGCGCGAAACAAGTCAGGAGCTTATAGCGAAACAAGCTGCTAACATTTATATATACTTTGTTCAATGATTTACGAATGATTAAGTACTGTAATGAAAAAAATATAGCAACACTAAGAAGATTTTTTAAGTGACTTCCGAAAAGGAGGAGGTTCTATGTTCGTCTGTATGTATTTTTTATGTCTGTTCATCGATATTTTCGCCAATTGTGAACCCAATCAAAGAATTATTTTTTGTTCGATAGGGTATACTCCCGAATTACTCCTATTTAAATTTTATTAAAATCAGCTGAGCCGTTTTTGATAAATCTACAATAATGTAATAGATGTATACATCAATAATTCGAGGATACTATTCGAATTTAGTACAAGATGGTCAGTATTGCCATTTTTTTTTTAAATTAGTTGTATAATTAATTTTGCAATGTTCAACAGATTTTCAGAGGTAGGTAAATAGTATAAATATTTATGATTATGAACAACTTACTTACCTATCGAACTTTTTGTATAAATATCTGATTATTTATTCAAATTTTTGCATGTGGTCTCATAGTGAAAGTTTTTATGAGTACCTTTGAAAGTTCCTGCACTTTGTAAACCACAGACTGTACAGAGTTATCCAGAACTGAGGCCTTATTGTGTGGGCTTTTTCTCCTGCTCGCGCCGGTTTTTCGCGCTACTAGAGCGAGCGGAAGGAAAAGCGAAGCTGAACGTCATAACGCTTACACAATAAGGCCCCCGGTGTACGAAGCCAAAGGTGATTCAGAGCATCATAATAAACATAATATGGAATCAACCCGGAATTTCAGAGAAATAATTCAGCTGTTCCATACTCAATTGCTACCTGGAATCGACAAAATTAAAGAAGCTGCCTTTTTTTCTCGAATACCAAGTTGGCCTTATATTAAAAGATGTTCATTATCATGGCCTGAATCATCCTCATTCGGTAGTTTGGTTCATTAATACAGCGCAAGCAGATAAACCTGTATAAGCCACGACACCAACCGCTCACATTTTGTCACTTAAACCAAAAAACGCAAAGGTTTCCACAAATATTTGCGTGAAACTGATGGAAACGCTCAACTTCCATTGTTTACTTTCCCATTATATTTAGATCGCGCAAGTTTGTGTACACGAAAAAGTTACTCTTCCAGTTGGATAGGGATTAGGGTTGCGGTCGTCTTTTTGCGACGAGGATTGATGGATAAGCTTCGACATAACCAAACTATTCTATATCAATTGTTATATTTGTTACGAGTGAAGAGAGAACGCCGTTTCTCTATATTTCAAGGAGTATCTGATGCTCCTTGATATTGTTATTGTTTCATTTTGGGATGAGTCAACTACCCCTCTTTTTCTTGACCGCTTCAGCCACAGGACTCTTATTGTCAGATTTATTGTTTCCTCATCGACTACCAATGTTAGAGGTTGGATAACCCAGGCACGAGAAAAAACAGATGTTTTCTTTCAGTGTGTACGCGTCCGTAAATAAAATCTTGCTTTACATTACCCATGCGTTATAGATATTTTCTCCATTTAACATAATTATGTAACTGCAATGTACTCGTATCTCCAAAACCCTCGGCATATAAAATTAAAACCCAGGTACGAGTAGTAAATATACATGCTTGTTCTCAGTATGTACGCGTACGCGTCCCTAAATAACATCTAATTTTTTAGCACCAATGCGTAGGAGCTACTCGTATACTCTCAGCTATGTAAATCTCCAAAACCCTAGGATTATAAAATTAAAACCTCGGCACGAGTAGTTAATAAAAACGTTTTTTCTCAGTAAATACACATACACTCGTACACGTCCCAAAATAAAATCCTGCTTTAGTTATTTTCCCATGTACTAGCTATGTATCTTCAAAACCCTAGGCACATAAAATTAAAACCTAAGCTCGAGTAGTAAATAAATTTGTTTCTCTCAGTAGGTACGCCTACGTCCCTAAATAAAGTCCCGTTTTTAAAGTTCCAATACGGCAGGTATTTACCGTTACAATTTTGACATCACATGATTCAGGTATGTACCTATATATCTCTAAAACATCTGGGCATAATTTAAATTTAGACACGAGTAGTAGGTACGAGTACATAAATATGTTTTCTCTCAGTATGTACGCGTACGTCTTCATAAATCACATGAAACTTTACATCACCAACGCGTAGACGCTATTTTCTCTCGCTTTTTTCTCAAGTCTACAGACTCTACACAGCCCTAGGCATATAAAATTAAAACCTAAGTACGACTAGTAAATAAATATATTTTCTCAGTAGGTACGCGTGCGTCCCTGAATAAAGTCCCGTTTTTACAGCCCCGATGCGTCAGGTGTTCACACGTGCATTATTTATGGCGCCGGCTCGCGCGGGCATTAAGTGACGTCAATAATTGATGAGCCGTCTGTACTCGCCCTTAGGGCGGTATTCCATTACACCTTTACCTGACAACTGCCTAATTTTATGCGATAATATGTGTGTGTAAGTCTTCTGTGGATGAATTTGAAGCCACAATAGTGAATGTGGTTGGTATGTAAATAATGTAGACTTATTATGAGCTAATACCAGCTGTTACTTTTATACTGTATAAAATTTAACTTGATCTCTGCGACAGCTGTCAGAAAAATCGCGCCTATGAAGTCCTGAATTTCTTAATAGTACAGACAGTACCTGTCATTGTCATACTTTATGGGCATGCCGATTAGTGATGTGATGTGATGGGCAACGAATGATCATGACCACAGAGTTTTAGATAGAGTTTTATTTAAAATATCGATAGTTTATACTAACAATATTTTAAATAAAACTTAATTTATCATTAATTTTATTGTATATTTTAATATCATAACATTTTTTACATGTGTAATTAAATTAAACCCAATTATATGTTACATTAGCATCGATAATAGTGAAAAACATCGATAAATTCTATCGTTATATTATTATGAGTATTTAATTAATATCACAACATTATTTACATATGTACATACTTGAAAGTAAATAAAATCCAATTTCTCACCTTCAACTACTTATTCGATTTCATTACAACATTGTTTGAAAATCGATTTTTTCCACCACTATCTCAACTCTAAAAATGTCAATCTTCTATGTCAATGTCACTGTCGCAGAGATCGAGTTAAATTATATAGAGTACAATCAATTAGCGTCCTTTTAGGGACTTATTCTGTACATCAAAACTAACAACTTTTGTGTTGCGATTTGTCCCGGGTGAACGATATTTTTCGGTGAAGAACGATTTTTTTGAGTTTTGACAAAAGTCGCAAAACAAAAGTTGTTAGTTTTGATGTACAGAATAAGCCCCTAAAAGGTTGATAATTGATTAGAAATAACTCTGTATAAGTTGATGTGGTATTTTGATTACCTATTATTTTTAGTACATTTGTCATCTATAACGAGGTAAATATAGATACACATTTTTTCAACTTTTACTATGAGAATAATTTTGGAAATTTAATTAGGTTTAGATTTATTTTAGTGTAGAGTCCTCTGGTAAAGCCTTAGAATTAAGAAATATTGTTTAAATCATTAAAAAAGTAATGTATAAATTTAAAAAATTTAAACTTGGTGCAGGCCTTGGTGTCTGTGGAGTGTGAAAATCAATAAAAAAAAACGTAATAACTTATTGTATGACAATAAAATGTGTGTGAGTACATTAAATTCAGGATAGTAATAATGTTAAATGACAAATTTAATCTGTACCAAGCCGCTTCCAATCGATCTTATTAGAGATCTATTGGAAAGACCTATTTCCAGCTATGGACATCCTAAGTTTGAAATGCCAATTCTGTATTAGAATAGATTTATAACTTACCAGGTGATTTTACCTATGTCGCGTCGCAATTTCTGTGTATCCCAGTGCGTTTAGAGCCCACTGTAGGCTTTGATAAGTGCCCGCGTTACCGGCGTTGAATAACTTAGAGGGTTCTGTATGATGAAGTAATTTTGCATGTACCTAATAGAATAGAGATCAGTTACAATTAGCGAAGGGATATCTCTCGCCTATTTTGGGGTACGTGCCTGGTTTACTTTGCTAAAACTTAGGATAGTAAGTACCTAAGTAGGTAAGTAAGTTCGTAAAGTAGTGCAACAGTCAAAAATCGCTGAAAACACCAAAATAGAACTTGTGCACCAAGTTTAGTCGAGATTCGTTGACTTTAGGGGAAAATCAACATCAGAATAGACGAAAGCAAAATCGTCGAGTGGAAGTAGCGATGTAAGTAGCGTTCGCTTTACTTCGTTCAATAATATTTTAGGTTACTACTCGATACTAGATGAGTTGAAATAGTAAATACATAATCATATATTTTTCTGTAAAATAGATCAAAAAAAGAGAGATTGGAGGTGCTGGGATTTGAACCCAGGACTTTCAGCATGCGAAGCAGACACTCTACCACTGAGTTACACCCCCGCTTGCTAGTAGTGACAAAAATAACACATGTAACATGGTTTCGTATTTAATTAGTTTGCAGCGTATGTAAGTACTAGGCCAAGCTACTTTCTCTGCCGCAGGCGACGTGTTGCCTTGGTCATATTGAAACTAGATTTATATACACGGTTACAGGCTAAGTCGGCCTATTCCCGTTAAGCGTGTGTAGTTTACTACGTTTCTGACTGATTTGACTATGAAACACCACATCCTAAATCTCACAGTTTTCGAGATATTAGAATTCAAATACTTTTTATAGAAGGTTAATTTTACGGACAATATTGGGTAGTGAGGTCATAAAACATTATTTTACATGTAAAAATCAAATAAAAATAATACGATTTACACGTTTTAAAATATCTGAGCTGATAGCCGAAAATTGGGAATTTTACAAATACCAATTTCAAATACCTGTTTTTTTTTTTAATTTAGGATAGTGTATGTATTTCATAGTCAAGTCAGAAACAAAGTAAACTACACACCATTAACAGGAATAGGTCGACTTACCCTGTAACCCTGTATAAACTGATTACTGTATTGTACCGACCTCTTTAATAGTCCAGTGATAAACATAGGTTTATTTGTGACTGAACCAGGTCCACCACGCTCGCCCAGCTCGGGTTGGTTGATGTTGAATGGAGTCCTTAAATCATATTTATATTAATTTCATAATTACTCGCACTCATTAAGTGCCAATAAGCCATTGACATTAAAATCATCAAGGCATATGACTTAAGGCCGATTCACACCTACCAGTCAAGACACCATTCCGACACAGTTCCGTCATAATACCAACCGGCACAGTGAAAAATATTCTTTTATATTATATTCTACTGGGTGACTGGTGAACATTAAGCAACCTTTTAGGGGCTTATTCTGTACATCAAAACTAACAACTTTTGTACTGCGACTTTTGTCAAAAGTTGTACACCTTTATAATAAACAGAATACATGTGATATAGGTAATTAAAGTTGTTTAAGGGTGAATTTCATATAAAGGAACCTATGCTGATCCATTAACCCGCATTAGGTACCTCTAGTATGTCCCAATTGCCCTTCGTGGGTAGGCCTATGAATGATTAGCGGTGAATAATAAAAAACGTCTGCATAATACAGTATTGTGCTCATACCGGTATAGTAAGTTTATATTTTAGTTTATGGCTGGAACTGCCTACTAACTTTTGCCTAGCTAACCATAGAAGAGCGAGTAGCGAATGTATAGGCCGAATCATTCAAGTTGGCGGTTCTGAAGTTAGCTACAAGCTACGCGATACCCAATCAACGTCCAGCTTTATGTGAGTTCCAGTCAGGATTGAACATTGTGCAGGTTGTAGCTAACTCAAATAAAAAAAGAAACAAATAATAATACATTCCAGAACAAACTCCGCAGTTTCCTTATAAAGAAGTGCTATTACACTATCAATGACTTCCTAGAGAATGAAATTAGAAATTGACATTTAATAACGCGATAAGTATCATTTACAATATTATACAATCGATAAACTTTGTTTAAATACCACTCTTTATTCCTACCACAAAAAAAGTATACCATACGTAGAAGCGCTTTCACGTTAGCACCCGTCCTCCTGACGTCTACTCGTATATGTGCGTTTTCTCAATTTCGCTTCTGTCTCGCTCACTCCAGCACGGCGCGAATCTCTTCAAATAATAATAAATGAAAATGTGTCATTGGTGTCTAAAATTATAAGCAATGCAATTATTATTGTACCTTGTGTAATTGTGTTATGTGCATAAGTTAAGTATGTAATATTGTATGATAAGAATAGTGTTTTAATAATATCTATTTAAGTTTGTACTAGCTATTGCTGCGCCCTCAATACAGGGTATATATGCGATATGTTTAGTTAATCTAGTTTTTAACTGAAATATGTATGTATTTGCAATAAATAAATAAATAAACTTCACATCCACCGACTTATTGTATGATTTGGTCTCTATCTACCATAGAAATTCAACACATAAATCCGAAGTTGTAAACCCAATTATCCATATCCATTAATATTCATTATGTTACAAATAAGTTTTCGAAACTATGTACTATTTACCTTCATAACATTTGCAATTTATAGTAAAAACTCATGTTTACTATCAACAATGGCACGTGTAGATCCCTAAACTGTACACTGACGAGGGAGACAGAATCGCAGTTTCAGAGCAATATAAGTAGCTGTCTATAAGAACTTTTAGTTACGTTATCTGACCGTTGTCACAGTATAAATTGGTTGGTGCTAGAGAACACAATCGCGAGTATGTTTTTCAATCCCCGGGTTGCGAGATTTTCGATGCGTGCCCCGGAATTCCGGGACGGAAACCCGGGGCTATCCCGGGATTAGACTATGTGGTTTCTAATTGGTATCAAATGAAAAAATACCTAATAAAAAAACCATTTTGAACATCGTTACACAAACTACACAAACGAAAATAGACAAAACAAGAACAAATAAACTACATTTTTGCAAAAAATAAAGAAGACGACGTAAAAAATCTACTTAGAATTTAGAAAATACAATGGCAGCAATATCAAAGCATCCAATATTTGATTTCCAAGCACGTTTCGTAGTTTATTGCCAACATAAGTAGCAACTGAAAATGCTCGCTCCAGTTTTACGCCGGTTGGAGGGATATAAAATAGATACTTACGAGTATGCTGATTCAACGGCGTATCTAAGCGTTGTTTTTGTCGATATATAGTAAATCTTATTAATATAATCTAGGCAAGGTCAAGGCGTTACGAATTACGGAATTCAAACTTTATCTGTTTGTGCCAATCCCGAAAATCCCGAGATTAGCCGAGTACGAGATTTATTTTGAGGTACAAATGTATCTTATGTTATTATACAAATTGATGTACTTATATTTAATTTTAGTATTAAGTTTAATATTTCAATAAATCATAGCTACTAATTCTAATTCCTAATGTCCCGGGATTTTGGGCGCCTGAAAACGATCGGGATCCCGGTATCCCGAGATTTGGGATTGTATTCTCTAGCTCGGTGCGTACGCCCGATGCTGCCATAAATCGTCTGTGAATACCCGGTTTTAGGCAGTTTTAGCCGGTTTTGGCCGGAGATTACCGGGTACTTTGTGGCTTTCAACCGGACAGTATTTTCTGGACGCCTTTGTATGTAACGCGGATCGCGGGATAGACTTGTTTAAGAATGTCGACGTATTTCGTTGCTTTTGTATGAAAATTTAAAATATTATAATAAAAGTACACGTCTACAAAAGGTATGGAGACTGGTATGATAAAAATCAAAAAATAACCACAGCACGCATTACATCTCGAGAAAATACACCTTATTTTGAGTCTATCACATCAGTTAAAATCAAAAAAGAGCCCTCCGAATTTTTATAATTTATTTTGAATTTCTTTGGATAAATAAATATATCTTACAGAATAGGTACTCGTATCTAGATCATTTCTGGCAACTCTGATAAAGCAACTATGTAATAGCTAAAAAAAAAAGGAGCCAATTCTTAATGATTTTCTTGAAATATCGCTCTAAATGGATTCACTAACTTTTTATGAACTCTATAATTTTAGCAACATATGACATAAACATAGAATAAACAGGTAACATCGATAGAAGCGCATTAATATGGCTAAAATTCTTCTTCTTTTTACATTTATTTTTAATCATTAAAAAAATGGCGGGATGAAAAAGAATAAATTAAATATTTTTAAGAAGCCCATAAAGCAAGCTTTCAAATGATGCATATATCATGGTGGTTAGATTTTTCTTGGAATAATATATCTACCATTTGTGGACGTCTCTTTTTGACCGACGAACCACCGGAGGAGGTATACAATTCGACGCGTATATTTTTTTTTAAATAACCACGCATAACTTTTTTCATAGTGGTCCGATTTCAATAATTCTTTTTTTATTGGAAAGAGTATACTTCGAAATTGATCCCATTTAAATTTTATCGAAATCGGCCGAGCCATTTTTGATAAATCAACAATAATGTGAAAAACGCTCCATCGATCCGTGCGAAATATTCGCAAATTCTGTACACGGGTGAAGTCGGTCATGCTAATTTTTGCAAAAAAATCTTGTATAATAAGTAGTTAATATTTCCAACATTAAACGATCTTGTAAAGTTTTCTTGTACTTGTGTTACGAAACACTGAACAGTGCAGTGCGCCGAACCTTTGTGTTTATTTCATACTCAACTAGTAGTTTTCCGAACAGTAGACCTCGCGAGTATTTTTTTGTTTGATCTTCAATTATTCTCAATTACATTAATTTTCTATACTTAGTTAAATTTCGCGGCACGTCTCTTTAACTGAATCAACATAAGACTTTTTCTAAGAACTATGAATCTTCAAAGAATATCTCCACCACCTGTTGACTGATATAGTTTACACTCAAAAATCATGGTTTTATTGTTATTTGGATATTTAAATCTGTCGAATATTATCAAATCGACCTCCAGATTCATAAATTGTCGACGACCTTGAATCACCTTGTTATGAACGTGTTGTCCAGAGTCAGCAAACTATTTGTGTGCAACAGCATTTTTTTTGGGTCGGCCCGTAGTAAAAGTTGGTCATAATAAGGTGTACAAAGAAACAAATATGCGAAAATTGACAGTGGATACATATTTGAACGTTTTGGGGTCGAAACTTTAGGACCGTGGGAACTGGGAGCAAAAATATTTACAAAGATGTTTCATCACGCCTGGTCGACGCAACACGTGACTAAAATGCTGGCCTCTATTTTGCCCAAAGGATCAGTATTGCTATCCAACGTGGCAATGGGGCCAGCATTTTGGGAACTGTGCCCGCTGGTAGTGGGCTTTTAGATTAGGGTTTTCATCGTCATCTATACATACTCATTTTTTTAGGTCAAGGGATTTCTTTTTTGTAATATATAGATAAGTTTATGAAATGTTACGTAAGTTTTGTGTAAATAAATTAACCTTATTTCATAAGGTGTACTATGATGAAATGTACTATGATTTCTGTTGGAAACTCGGTTCTTGAAGTCGTTGACTCGCAAGTCTACCTAGGACAAGTAGTCCAGTTAGGTAGGTCCGACTTCAACAAAGAGGCCAATCGCCGAATCCAACTCGGCTGGGCAGCGTTCGGAAAATTGCGTAGTGTCTTCTCGTCCGACATACCTCAGTGCCTCAAGTCGAAAGTTTTCGACCAGTGTGTGTTGCCAGTGATGACTTATGGCACAGAAACGTGGTCTCTCACTATGGGCCTTATTAGTAAGCTCCAAGTAGCCCAACGAGCTATGGAGAGGGCTATGCTCGGAGTCTCTCTGCGTGATTGAATCAGAAATGAGGAGATCCGTAGAAGAACCAAAGTTACCGACATAGCCCAACGGATTAGCAAGTTGAAATGGTAATGGGCAGGGCACATAGCGCAGAGGACTGATGACCGGTGGAGTCGAAAAGTTCTCGAGTGGAGACCACGTACCGGCAAGCGCATCGTAGGACGTCCACCCACAAGGTGGACAGATGACCTCATTAAGGCCGCAGGATCGCGCTGGATGCAAGCCGCTATCAACCGGTCTTATTGGAGATCCATAGGGGAGGCCTATGTCCAGCAGTGGACGTCTTTTGGCTGATGGATGGATGACTATGATAAAATATCCTGAAGAATATTTGCGTTATCTTTATCGTCGTCCGTCTAATGGGGTGCAAGCGAACCAAATCGAATATTCGTGTGTAGGTACTATGGGTAGGTTATACCAAGATAATGGTATTTATTCAGTATTCCGTCTTTCTAAGAACGGTACGAACGGTTGGTTTGGTAACGCGGCTTGGAATTCGGTACACACTCGGTACACAAGCATCCCAGGGGCGCGCCGTAGTGACAAACGAACGATTGGGATTGGGCTGTAGAAATTTATTTCAAAGACAGGACCGAGTCTAAATACTGCATAGATACCATTACCATTACTTTTAGGTAAAACTGCTTCTAATTTACTTTCGTCATGCGAGGTCATAAATTAAGGTATCCAATTACCAAGGCTCGCTGGCAAAAACTTAACAAATAGATACTACTACCGGTAATCTTTTGGAGGTACTAACGCCTGGCGATTAGTGTTTACTGTACTGCCGCACAGATGTGTGTGAAGGAAGAATGGTCAAAATAATTTATAAAAATACTACCTGCCCGACTTGGCTTCGCCCGGATGAGTTATAGTTATAAACTTTCTAGAAGAAATATTCTAATAGACAGTGAAAATCGTATTGCAATCTGTTGTCTAGTTTGGAAAATACATAAACGGAAACACAGACAGATACGAGTACACAAAAATAGCGGTTTTGCTTTATGTCCATCCATCATCCATCCATCAGCCAAAGGACGTCCACTGCTGGACATATGCCTCCCTTATGGATCTCCAATAAGACCAGTTGGAAGCGGCTTGCATCCAGCGCGATCCTGCGGTCTTAAAGAGGTCATCCGTCCACCTTGTGGGTGGACGTCCTACGCTGCGCTTGCCGGAACGTGGTCTCCACTCGAGAACTTTTCGACTCCACCGGTCATCAGTCCTCCGCGCTATGTGCCCTGCCCATTGCCATTTCAACTTGCTAATCCGTTGGGCTATGTCGGTAACCTTGGTTCTTCTACAGATCCCCTCATTCTCATTGGATGCTTTATGTAGTGATGTATAAAATAATTTGTTATTGGTAATGAACCAGTGGCAATGGGTAGGACACTAGTTCGAAGAACGGATGGCCGATGGGGCCGTAAAGTTCTCGAATGGAGACCACGGACCAGCAAGCGCAGCGTAGAACGTCCACCGAATAGGTTGACTGACGATATAATAAAAATCGCAGGAATGCGCTGGATGCAGGTCGCTTCCAAACGGCCATATTTGAAATCCTTGGGGGAGCCATACGTCCAGCAGTGGAAGTCTTACTGCTGATATATCTATCAGCAGTAAGACGTCCACTGCTGGACATATAGAAGTATAAACCAATGTTATGGCCACAGGATCACGCTGGATGCAAGCCGCTTCTAACTGGTTTTATTGGAAATCAATAAAAGAGGCCTATATCCAGCAGTGGATGTCCAAAGGGTGATGGATGGAAGCCAATCAATGTGAAGGAAGGCAATCATCATATCAACTGTAATATTATGTCTCAAAGAGTTATCTTTGTGATAAGCATTTCAATAATCTGAAGCGAACGCAGGATTTTAACCTGCCCCTTCGGATCACTAGCCCGACGCTCTAACCAACTGAGCCAGCCTGCCTCCTACGCAAGCGTCAAATTTTTGAAGTGCTTATTTACCACCAACTTATAGCGTTGGCGGCGCCACCTGTGATACCCGTATTAGACAGGTTATCACTCAACTAGAAGTTATTAGAACTTCTAAAGATTGACGAAAGATGGCGCACTGTTAAATCAATGTTATTACTTTATTTTGAGTGCTGTTCACAATAGATTTTTTCTCAAAGAGTTACCTTATTTATATATTATGTCCTATGCTTTACCATAATGAAAGGCTTTTACTAAAAAAGCTTATTAAAGCTGAAGTTTCGAAAAAAAATATTATTTTATTTCAACATTGGACAAAATGTACCCAACTAGGTATACTATTTTTATTCGTTCTCAGGTAAAAATACGAGTAAATAGAAAATTCCGTTCTATGGAAAGTTCCAAAGTAGTCTTTGCTTTAATTTTCTTTGCGCAACGAGGGGAAGTGAGTAACAAATCGTGGGCCATCATTGCCTGTCCAGAGTTAATATGTACGGCGGCGGGATGGGAGAAGGATGCCGGGAGGCCAGGGAATTGACTATTTTAGCGAGCGGAATAGAGCTTTCAATACACACACCGAACAAACACGGCTTAAACACATGTAAAGGCTTCGTGCGCTCGTGGGTTGTATCAATGTACGAGTATACATAATTATTTTTTTGCATGATCGACTTCACTCGTGTACAGAATCATTACATAGTATAAAACAAAGTCGCTTTCCGCTGTCTGTCCCCATGTATGCTTATATCTTTAAAACTACGCAACGGATTTTGATGCAGTTTGTTTTAATAGATAGAGTAATTCAAGAGAAATGTTTATTTATTATAATATACTACGGGACTAATCGCGCACTAAAATCACGAGATAAATAAATACCTACCCGTGACCACGGTCGATGCAACTCGGTCGAAACGTCGGGATGAGGAGGTATTTATTTATCTCGTGATTTTAGTGCGCGATTAGTCCCGTAGTATATTATAATAATGTGTTCGAATCGCGATAGTTTAAAAACAACAAATGTTTATTTGTATAAAACATCTGTGCGAAGCCGGGGCGCATCGCTAGAATGCAAATATTATGCGCGGATCGATGTAACATTTTTCACATTATTGTTGATTTATCAAAAATGGCTCAGCCAATTTCAATAAAATTTCAATATGACCAATTTCGAAGTATACTCTTTCCAATAAAAAAAGAATTATTGAAATCGGACTACTATGAAAAAGTTATGCGTGGTTATACATAAAAAAATATACGCGTCGAATTGTATACCTCCTCCGGTGGTTCGTCGGTCAAAAACTCATTAAACAATGATGATTTTCGATGATATTTTAGTGTAGGTAGTGTAGACGCATTAATTTTTTTTTGTTAGCAATTTATCAGAAACCGTAGCGCGTTGCGCTAAATTGAGATTTCGATGAGAAAATAGCGAAGACAGGTTTGTTTACCTATTGTATTAAAAAAAAATCATCATAGGTAAATTGTATTGTTTTGTCACTGTAATTTGTTTTTTTTTATGTAATGGTTGTCTAATAAAGTGTTATTGTTTGTTTGTTTTGTTTATTTCTTACATCCTCGGGTTTCATAGCTCCAAAACCTCTGAACAAGAGTAATGTCTAAACGCCCCTCTTGCTCAGTACTGGCCTTCTTAATTATTTTACAGCACGAGAGACTCAATCTTGTAGGTTAATTACAGATAATATAATTGATGGACATTGTACAAATGAACATCCGTTGAAAATATACTTATTCGGCCATCACAAGAAGAAACAGTAAATGCATTGTTTTTTCCGAAAATGTCTTACTTACATATAAAAAGAGATATATTTGAAATAGCAAAAGTGCAGAACTTGGCATCTTTTAGGAAATTAATGGAAAAATAGGAATCATCATTATTATCAACCGTAGGACGTCCACTGCTCCTCCACAGAATCCTCTCCTCTCTTTCTCTCTCCCTCCCTCTCTCTCTCTCTCTTCCTGGCTACACATTGGTGATGGGGTCAGCCTTCCTCACTTTCCTCCTCCACTTCGCTCGATCTATCGAGCAGTGCAGTGAGAGTGCAGTGTTTCCGAAGACGATATCTTCGGAAACACAGCAGTCTCAATTCTCTCCTCACTCTATGGATTTTATATGAGACCAGCTGGAAGCAGCTTGCATCCAACAAGTTCCTGCGATCCTGATCAGAGGGCTAAGTGCGAGATTTTCGCTCGAGCTCGATCGCGTTAACGTCTGATGTGATTTCTATGGTAAATGGCACAGCGCCATCTTGAGTCACGTACAGAAAACTGAACAGCTAAGTGTTTTTACGGTAACGTAACGAGCGCCAATCAAACAAGAGCGCGTCAACGTCTGTGATTGGCTAATTCAAGCGTGTGTGTCAATGTGCTCGCGTGATGCGACGTAAAAGTAATTCGATTTGATTTGCAAATCTCCCACTTGACACTTGATCATTGGATCGACTTGTCGATGAACGTCTTACACTGCGCTAGCCGGTACGTGATCTTCGTTCGGGCGTTCTACTATGTGCCCGGTACATTGCTAATTCAACTAATGATAATTTGCTGGGCTATGTTAGGTATTTGGGTTCTTCTACGGATCTTCATACGAGTAGGTTAGTGGACATCATTAATACTGGCCGAACCATACAAGTCGGCAGATATGAAGATAGCTACAAGCTGCACAAGAATAAAAAAATGCCAAGTCAATGGCAATATCATTTTCTGACTGAAGCTCAGTTAGAGTTGCGCGTTGATTCGGTTCGTTTATATAGCTTGTAGCTAACTTCACATCAGCCGACTTGTATGATTCGGCCTAGTTAAATAAATAAATAAAAATAAATATTTTGGGACATCTTACACACGGCCTCTGACCCCAAACTAAGCAAAGCTATGTGATAGAGACTGATACTACATATACTTGTTTTTAAATATATACTTATATAGATGGTAACTAAATAACACCCAGACACAGAGCAAACACTTTTGTTCATCACATAAATATTTGCCCTGAGTGGGGATCGAACCCACGCCTCTTTGATTCAGAAGTTAGGGTCACTAACCACTGAGCCACCGAGGCAGTCTACCAAATTACCTACTTTTTTAGTTTATTGGACGTTTTTCAAAGAACATTTACCTACTTACTAGAAAACGGAAAAAAGATATGTAAGTACACAAAACATTGTGAAACTTCCTATAATATTACGATGTGATATTATAACTTCAACATTTGCGACAATATTATCTGAACATAATATCCTTTTCATACCATCGAAATTCCTGACCCAATATGATATTATCAAAGGATATCATTATTAAAAGATCCCTGTAATTTTGTATGGTATTTACCCTTCCAACCCGCACTTCGCCCGGGTGGACTTTAATCCTGTATTAACCCATTTGTGGTGAAATGTGCTCGCAAACTGCAAAGATTTTCAGAGGTTTATATTACTCTAACAGCGCCGCGCGGATTTTCTCGATATTCTACTAAAGACGATGGACCTTTAGAGAGCGTGTTAATCAGCCTTTTATCTGGTACTTTTCGGAGAGTGCGCCCAGCCCTCCTACCGCCTAAGCAATAGCAATCGTAATAGCAATCGTTTATGACCTCATTTTAGTCATTTGGCACCGCCTATGTGACGTTAGCCATCAATTGCTTTGTGCGGATTGCGAAAGCAATCGTTGAATGAACAACTTTGACGGCTAACGTCACATAGGCGGTGCCAAATGACTAAAATGAAGTCATAAACTATTGCCATTACGATTGCTATTGCTTTAGGCGGTAGGGGGGCAGGAGTTGCACAATCTGGTCCCACCTGCCCCTTTCTTCTTTCGTACGGCTAGAGAGACGCGACCAAAGCGCCGCCATTTTATAGTGGATTAGAACCAAGCGTTTTGAATCCACATTCCTAATACATACAGCCAGAATGTGGAACGCTTTGCTTGGGTCTGTCTTCCCCCTAAAGTACAACGTGGGTGTCTTTAAATTTCGAGTAAATAGGTATCTTCTAGGTAAGCGTGCTACACTCTAAGCCGCATATCTGCTTAACATTAGGCAGTGTGTAGTCAAACGCAAACCTATACAAAATAAAAAATGACATAAATATTATTATTTTTGACATAATTATCATAACCGTCTTCCACCAGGTACAATTCGAATAGTTCGCAAGAATCGTTGTCTCAACCAATCCATGTAGCGATTATTACATTTTTGTTAATTTCCACAAAAAAATTTAATTAAGTAATTAATTTAATTTTATTAATTGAAAATGTTTTGAAAAAAAAATATAATGGGACCACTTCAAAAATAAACATTAATGAACCGAAAAAATAATTTTGAAATTGGCGTTATAATCGATAAACGTACCCAAAAAATAATGTAGGCAAACTTAGATCCTCCTTCATTGGAGGTTACCAGGGAGGTATCAAGGGACTATACCAAGAGGAGGGGTGGTATGGGAAAAATTGTATTGGTGGTATGAATGAAAGATCATATCACCAACAAAAAGACGTGAGATACAATTAAAAACATAGCATAACAGTAAAAAGTACAACAACTCGAGCATTTTACAGTAAAATGTGAAATGAAAATGTAAACACAGCGAAGTTTAAGGGTTCCTCGTTTTACTACGGAACCCTAAAAAGTATCACCCAATAAAATACGTTGCTACACATTGTGTTAATGTAATTTTTCCCCGTTCCGCCAATTACGCGAATTTCCACCTAAATCAAATTAATGGAAAAGCAATATTGTGTACAAAATCCGAGGGTTATTCTGAAATTTCATTTACACAATTCCTAGTTTAATTTAGTACGTGGCGCTGTAAAGGCGCGTTCACATTAACTCTTCCCACTACAGTGTTCACAATTTCCAATTTCACGGTACATTTGGCGCGTTTGACTGGATGTTGTCGAGTCACTCCGGCGCTCACGTAGTGTACGGGCTTCTTTACTTTAAGATTTCCCGAGGAAATTAAACGGAAAATTTGCTGTGGAATTGTTTGTTTTTGTAATTAGGTGCAGTGAATGAAAGTTTGGTGTAAGTGTAAAGTGTGTCTATGATCTAAACTTGAAAAAGCAACAGGTTAACAAAAATAAAAAACACCGGACAAGTGCAAGTCAGGCTCACACACCGAGGGTTCCGTACAAATCCAGAAAATTCACAGAATTGGGAAGTACGCTGTTAAAATCTCTATACTCATCATCATCATGGACAAAAAAATTTTTAACTTTTCTTTCTCGTCATTCATCGAAAATTGTTAAAATAATTAAAAACTGTTTTAATATGTGCTAATGAAGCTCTTTTATATGATATCTTACATGATACGATTTACGCACTTTGAATTTTAAACCCATATTTTGTGAATTTTGCCCTATTTTTTTGCGATGTATAAAAAATGTTCTGTTTTCAGATTTATTCCTATATGTGTAATCTGAGACAATGCCTCATGCCAAATTTTATAGTACTTTGTCAACGGGAAGTACCCTGTAGGTTTTGATTTTTGTGAGTGTCGAAATATGCCGTTTTTTACGACATAAACGGGTCTAACTTCTTTATATGATAACTGAGAAGTTTTTAGTTTGTAAGAGATCCTAGATATACGTGTACAGTTTAAATTTCAACTCGATATCATTACGCGTTCCCGAGATAAAGAGTCTTGACATACACACAGACGGACAGACGGACAACAAAGTGATAAGGGTTCCGTTTTTCCTTTTGAGGTACGGAACCCTAAAAACAACAGAAACAAAAACATACGGCAGAAGTAAAAACTAGAACATATAAAGTACCATCGTTTATGTAGTAAAATAGAATATTACACACGCACAATCGCGCAAGCGCCTTGCGCCGTCTTACGAATAATTTTCGATCAGTCCTTACGCGAGCGTAACATTTTTTACCCATCCCAAAAACTGCACAACTCTCAGAGAAAAATGTTCGAGTCGTTTATGTTGTAAAAAGCCGCATATTTCGACACTCACGAGGGAATCAAAACATAATGCTCAGAGTCTGTCTGCGAGATCGAATCAGGAATGAGGAGATCCGTAAAAGAACCAAAGTTACCGACATAGCCCAGCGGATTGGCAAGTTAAAATGGCAACCGGCAGGGCGGTTCCCTAATGTTTCACAAATAGTTTTTGGCAAAATATATCTTTAAAACCAACTGTTCGTACAATATTTATTCCAAAAACTTTACATTTTAAAAGCGTTTTACTTTACAAACAACGTACCTATGTTATGTATTTTAAAAATACCCTATGGTATTTCCCGTTGACCTAGAACTATAAAATTTGGTAAGGAGTATTGGTTTAGAGTACACACACATAAAACTATAAATCTTAAAACTGTACATTTTTAATTTAATCCCAAAACACAGGGCCTAAATGCAAAAAATGCGGGCCGAAATTTCAACGTGAGTTAATCGTATCATGTGGGGTATCATAATATATGATAGAACTTCATGAGTACAAGTTAAAACAGCTTTTTAATTATATGTTTTTTCGATGTATGACGAGAAAAGTAAAAAAACCTCTTATTTTAAACCGATGATTATAGTTACGTCTTAAGGATTTGTACGGAACCCTCGGTGTGCTAGCCTGTCTCACACTTGTTCAGTTTTATTTTTTATCACAAGCTTTTATTTAACTTGCAATGGATTTACCTATGTATGTATGTAAGTTCGGGTGGAATCTTGCAAGTTAAAGGTGACGTCCACAAGTGGTATATTATTCAGAGAAAAATCGAACCAAGATTATATATACATCATTTGAAAGCTTGTTATATGGGCTTCCCAAAAATATTTAATTTAGATTTTTTTACCCCTCCAAATTTTTTAAAAGTGAAAAATAAATTTTCTAATAAATTCAAAACTAATTTTAAAAAACTTATGTACTAAATAAGATGCCGTCGTGTTTGGGCACATTCTACTTGTCTTGGCTAGAACTCTGCTACTACATGATAATCAGTTTCTAAAAACTTGTCTTCTTGTCTTAAAAAGTTATATTTTTATAATAATTTATTTTATTGGTTATCTAACTCCTAATCGATTTTTCGCAACCAGCTATTGACAACTATGCTTCAAATGGTCAATTAATCGCGTCAATGTGTCTTATAGTACATTAAACTTTATCTGTTTGCAGTTTCCAGCGTGGAACACGTTTACCTAGACGGTTACCGGCACATTGATTTGTTACTCCATTCATATATATAATGGTGGAACATAGTTTAATCTTAACTCTTTGTTCCCGACTTCAAAAAGATACTATCTTCGTCTGTATGTTTTTTTTTGTTTATGTTCATCGACATTTTTGCCAATTTTGAACCAATTAAAAAAAACGAGCGCATACTTCTGAAGTGTTATTATTTTAAATTATATCGATATCAGCTAAACCGAAAACTCAACAATAATGTAAAAATATTTCAAGCGAACTATTAGAAAATTTTGTTTCGGCCATTCACCTTTGAAGTCGGTGTGCCTTTTTTGCTTCATGAAATATCTCGAACAGCACAGAAGCACTATAATTGGTAAAAATATCGTTGCTACTTATGAACTAAAAATGTAAGGAGAGTGGGCAATAAAAGTGCATTTTCATTAAGAGGCGGATAAACAGCGAATGGTAGCAATATATCGCAGGACCCCGGGCGGGACGTAAAGAACTAATATACTCGGGATCAAAAAACCTATGATTATACCAGAGTTTATATTATAACAATATTTTTATCTATAGTATAAGTAAGTAAGTTCGTATAGGCCGGGTGGCTAGCCCTGGTGTCAGAGTTTTTAGGCCGCCTGAAGGCCTCTGACATGGCTAAACGGGTAAAACAACCGGGACCTACAATTTAACGTGTCATCCGAGCCACGGTAGCGCTCAGTTGGAAAATGCCACCCGCGGTCACCCATCCAAATACTGACCGTGCGGAACGTTGCTTAATTTCGGTGATCGCTGACAATCACCTAATCAAACTACGCTACGAGCGCTATCTATAGTATGACAATTTATGAAGCTCAAAATAAATACGCGTGAATTCAGAAACTTTTTTATCATCAATATGTAGGATTAATAGCCGTGGTGGTCAAGAGGTAGTGACACCCGCCTTACAATCGTGATCGTCCATGTGTTCTTTGGAATTTATGTACGGAATTTCACACCACTGGCTTTTCGGTGAAGGAAAACATCGTGAGGCAACCTGCATACGTCTGTAGAAGAAATTCGATGGCGTATGTGAATCCACCAACACGCACTGGGCCTGCGTGGTGGATATGGCCCAATCACCCTTCGTGGGTAGGCCTACGTCCTGCAGTGGACTACTAAAAAGGCGGGTATAGTACAGGACAGTACAGTACATGTAGGTTTTTGTCTTTCAGTACTTACAATAAATTTATTTTACCGAATTATCTATCTTGACACATATTATAGTGATACACAGAGCCTTATACAGTTTAAGACAGAGCATGTTGGAACTAAGATATGTGTATCAGTTGAGGTAATGAAAACGCCTACTTTTTTGCTATATAAAATATCTCTAACTACTACCTATGTGTGAAAAGTGTGAAAAAGTCTATTTACATGCTTACGTGAGAAAAGTAGGCAATAAAAGTGCATTTTCATTAAGAGGCGGGTAAACAGCGAATAGTAGCAATATATCGCAGGACCCCGGGCGGGACGTAACTGATACAGTCGGGCTCGAATATATCGGCGGTCGGCGCCCAAGGCCTATACTAGAATCGATAGTACAGAAGGGGACATAATATAGTTTTGCCTACGACATGAAACGACTTATGTAGAGTATGTGCAATAAGAACCGTCGTGGCGTAACGGTGAACAAACACAAGATTAACTATAACAGAATACGGCTAAAACTCACGTTATAATTATACGGTCGATTCGCAAGGAATCCGACCAGTTTCGGAGTATTTAGAACTCCATCCTCAGGGTTTTAGCCGTATTCTGTTATAGTTATGATGAATACTCACGGTAGTTTTAATGAAACACAAGATTATTTGTTAATAAATAACGAATAAGAAAGACGCAGTGTTTAATGTTGAACAGGTTGTTTTATTGACTGCCTCGGTGGCACAGTGGTTAGTGACTCTGATAACGGGATCAAAGAGGCGTGGATTCGATTTGCACCCAGGGCAAGATTTATGTAATGAACATGAGTGTTTGCTCCCTTGCGATTCAGAGAGGCAACGCTGCAAGCATAATGGGCTGAATGCACTTTGCTGGGGCTTATTTGACTAGGAAGTTGTTGACTTAGGTTAATAACTCCCTTGAATAGACTTAAATTGTTTTTTATTGTCTTATCTTTGTATTGACATTGACTAGAATCTTATTTCATCACTAGTATAAACTTATTTTATTCCTTTGTTGATACATATACCTACTTCGGTACAAATTATAACTGTTAGCAGAGGTCCATAAAATTGGAAATGGAGCACATTGGACCTAAACTCTAAGAACTCATACCACTTATAGAGTGTTCATTCACTGTTCAATTCTATAAAATAGTCTTTGACCCGACGGCTGTATTGATAAATTGAGCAATCGAGCGGCACGAAGACGGCGATCCTGCAAACGACATAATAATTTCCACCGAGCGAAGATGAGAAATTCAATCTGAGGGCTGTACGCGGTTTTTATTTTATTTCTCCTCGACACTAATTGAGGCGGGGTTGCTGCGCCAGGTGATTTTAATTGGCTATATTAGGAATAGAAAAAATAACAATAAGTTGTAAAGTGCGTGTCGAGACACGCGTATGATAGCTAGGCTTCCGTAGATGGCGACGATGATTATGATGATTTTAAAAACCAATTTGTACGGTTCCATTAAATGGTTGACTACTAGAACTACGTTACTGAGTATGAAGTACGAGTATGTTTATGAGACGACAGACCTCTGAGCTATATGCATGTTCATATACGATTTCAATAATTCTTATTTTATTGGAAAGAGTATACTTTATACTTCGAAATCGGTCCCATTTAAATTTTATCGAAAACGGCTGAGCTACATTTTTAATAAATGGACAATAATGTGAAAAATGCTACATCGAATTCGTACACGGGTGAAGTCGGTCATGCTATTTTTTTGAAGGTCTTTTCGCCCCGCATTTTTGGAGCGGGGCGAAAAGTGCCATTCAAAAAGAGTCTTGGGCGATTCGCAACGCGGACTTATTCGCGCTAAAAAAACCGGACAAGTGCGAGCCAGGCTTGCACATCGAGGGCTCCCTACAAATCCAGTAAATTTCACAAAATTGGGAAGTAAGTAGTTAAAATCTCTACTATTACCATCGACAAAAAAGTTTTTTTTTCACTTTTCTCGTCATACATCGAAAATTACACATTGTTTAAATAATTAAAAACCTGTTTTAGCATGTCCTAATGAACTTCTTTTATATGATACCTTACATGATACGATTTACTTAATTTGAATTTTGAACCCGTATTATGTGAATTTTGAGGCCCTATTTTTTGGGATTTAATTAAAAATGTACAGTTTTCAGATTTATTCATATATGTGTATTCTGAGACAATGCTTCATAGTTCTATGTCAACGGGTGTGTATGTTTTGATTTTTGTAAGTGTCGAAATATGCGGTAAAAACTTTTTTATTTTTATACGATAACTGAGTAGTTTTTCTTTTACACAACTGCAAGAAACCATAGATATACGTATACAGTTTAAATTTCAACTCGATATCTTTACGCGTTCCCGAGATAAAGAGTCTTGACATGCACACAGACGGACAGACGGACAACAAAGTGATTCTATAAGGGTTCCGTTTTTTTTTTCGTTTGAGGTACGTTACACTAAAAAAATTGAATGTTGTTGAAACTTTTGATTTCACTATGAATTAATACAAAATGTATCTCAAAATTAATCTGTTTTATTCTTGAAAAAGATTAAGACAGTGATTTTTATTGCAAGGACTATGTCTAAAATAAACAATTACCTTTTAATAAAATGTAACTTACTTCGTTCCAGATAGATGTACAAGTAGTACAAAGCAACCTCGGGTTCGAACCCCGCACAGTCCAGCCGACCCGAACTAATAAACTACGCAAAATTAATTTTCCAACTCGGCGCTTAATGACCAAAAGGGCCCTTTTTTGTGCCCCAGGCCTAAAATACGAGCGTTTCTTGCCAAAATACCAACTACAGATGTATTTCGAATAATTAATGCTAATAAGAGACCTCTATTTATCATGCCGTGGTCTCGCCGTCCGCCGTCTGACACGAAAATCACAAATTAAGGGATTTATAATGCCGACCTAATGGCTCCCATTTGGCAGAACGTTAATCTTTATACATGGAAACAACACTCACAGTTAGAATATAGGTTGTGCTTAAATAATATAATGACAATACTACGCTACTACTACATAGAAAGCAATTGGATCATCCACAGACCCTTGAAGGTCTAAAGATAATCCAAGTGCTCAAGCCCACTGTCAGTTGGCAGCGTGCCCAGCATGCTGGCAGCATTGCCACGCTGAATGGCAATGTTTATACGTTGTGCTTGTTATAAGTAAAATACATTTGATTTACACAAGTTGCTATTTTTAGGGTTCCATACCCAAAGGGTATAAACGGGACCTTATTACTAAGACTCCGACCGTCTGTCTGTCTGTCACCAGGCTGTATCTCAAGAACCGTTATAGCTATAAAACTGATAACAGGTGATGTATTTCTGTTGCGGCTATACCAACAAATACTAAAAACATAAATTAATATTTAAGGGTGCTACCATTCAACAAATTTGAATTTTATACTTAATTGTAGGTAGATGCTTGAAATATTCGCATAATATTTAGTTTATTTAGTTGTATATTCACTTCAATATTAAATAATGAAATTAAAATAAAATAAATATTTAAAGAGGGCTGCCATTTGGTACGGACCCCTTCGTGCGTGAGTCCGACTAATACTTGGTCGAATATTTATACACCATTCATTGCTCTAAGCCTCTCTTTGAGATTGATATCAGGTATGAGGAGTTCCGCAGACAAATCAATGTTACTAATACAGTCTAGTGAATTAGCAAGTTGAAATGACAGTTTAGGTAGGACACATATTTAGAAGAACGGATACCTGATAGGGCTGTAGAGTTCTCAAGTAGAAACCACTGTACTGACATATTCATATTCTCAAATAACATGAAAAATATTATATCCCTCAGAATAAGACTTCCGGGTCGCTATAAAGAGGTCCTAGTCCCAGGTACACGAGTATATTGGCACGTTACCTAGCACTCGCAGTGCTGCGGTGCACGTCTCAGGAGCGCACTTCGGTGTGATAACGCCTTTATGACGCTCGTATACGGCTTAGATATCGGCTTTGATATCTTAAAGGCATACCGTATGAACGGCTCAATTTAATAAGTATTGAAGTAAAAGCATTACAAAAATATGAACCGGTTATATTAATAATGTTTTAGTAAGAGTTTAATCTTCAATTTTGTCTCGTTTTTCTTTTTTTAAATTTCTGTTTATATTTTCTACTAAACCATTTTACCGACTTCCAAAAAGGAGGAGGTAGGTACTTTGTTCGTCTTTATGTATTTTTTTTGTTGTTGTTCATCGATATTTTTGCCATTTGTGGACCGATTTAAAAACAAAAAAATTACCTAATTTAAAAGAGTACACTTCCGATGTGGTTTTATTAAAATTTTATCGAAATTGGCTGAGCGGTTTTTGTTAAATCAACAAAAATGTATATGGATGTCACATTTATTCGTGCAAATTATTCTAATTCTGCAGACTGTGGAAGTCGGTGTTGCGATTTTTTGCCAAAAATAATTATCCTTCCTTTTTTTTTATTTCCAGTCATCTTCTGTTATTTTACTGTTCATACCATCTCCCGTTGCCAGTCTTACTTTTTTCTCATCGACCACAAGCGGTTATTGCATTTGCCACGCCTTACATGTCAGGCGTAACGAGTAATTTATTTAATTGCTTACAGTTTATTTTTCACTTCATTAAAACTAGCGTGAGAATTCATTATACTAAAGAAAACACCGGTTTTTACTCACGTATAATATCGCGGCCGGGCTACTGGGAACCCGACCGGTTTCAGAGTAATTAGTACTCCTTCGTCAGGGAATACGCGTGCGCCAGTCGACGGAAGCGCGCGTATTCCCTGACGAAGGAGTACTAATTATTCTGAAACCGGTCGGGTTCCCAGCGGCCCGGCCGCGATATTAAACGTGAGTAAAAACCGGCATTTTCTTTAGTTTCTTTTTCATTCAAAACGTGTGAGTGGATTAGATTGGTATCATTTGTCAACTGTCTCATTTTCCTATATTTATATGGAGCTTGTTCAATAAAGAAGATGTTCTCGAACCCTGTGTCAATTTTGCCTGTTTATTATAACAAGTTGGAAAATTGTCTGACACATCGATTAAACAGTAAAACATCAAGGCGTTTTCCTAAATCACGCTAGTAACAGTAACTTTAACTGACCACTGTACAGTCCAAATTAAACAAATGTAGTCTTGGCACCTGTGAAATCAGTTACAACCTGCTTAGAACCCAATCCTCACGCAACTGTAAACTTATCTAAACTTATGTAAACTTCAATCAGGCTGGATGTTATCTGCAGCCTCAGACCAAATAAAAAAAACCGGACAAGTGCGAGTCAGGCTCGCTCACCGAGGGTACCGTACAAACACGTCATTAAAATAATTAAAAACCTGTTTTAGCATGTGCTAATGAAGCTCTTTTATATGATACCTTACATGATACGATTTACGCACTTTGAATTTTAAATCCAAATTTTGTGATTTAGTTAAAAATATACAGTTTTCAGATTTATTCCTATATGTGTACTGTAAGACCATGCTTCTCGCCAAATTTCATAGTTCTATGTTAACGGGAAGTACCCTGTAGGTTTTGATTTTTGTGAGTGTCGAAATATGCGGTTTTTTACGACATAAACGACTCTAACTTTTTTAAACGACAACTGAGAAGTTTTTTTTTATACGACAGCAAGAATTCATTGATATACGTATACAGTTTAAATTTCATCTCGATATCTTTCCGCGTTCATGAGATAAAGAGTCTTGACATATACATAGACGGACAGACGGACAACAAAGTGATCCTATAAGGGTTCCATTTTTTCCTTTTGAGGTACGGAACCTTAAAAATCAAGGCAGAATGTTGTAAACAAACAAGTGAGGCCGACCAAAACTACGCCTCGCCGTGAACAGACTATTTACACACGCATCTACGTATAAGGAAACTACGCCTTGGCTTGACAGTCGAACTATGGCGGCGCAACAGCGACGCACTCACACATGTATAAAAAACCGGCTTCACTTGACTGTTCAACAACGTTCCCTTTTGATTTTTTTATTTGCTCTGAAATTAGAAATCGTTTATTGCAACACTATGTACAAAGGTGTTAATATTAAATATTAGTTTCAATAGTGGACTCATTACGGGCGTGCAATATTAAAAAGAAGTAACTTGGCAAGACATAACTACCTGTCCGCGCCGTCTTCGCGTCATACTTCAAATATTCATTCATTTCATTCATCTGTCACCTTTCCATTCACTCACTCATTCCATCGACATTCAATCACAAACCTTTCAACGTACATCATAAAAACTTACCTAAAAACAAGCGAAATATTATGTACAAATCAAGGAAATATAGAAATCTTTAGACATCATAATTTTGTGTTATCATTGTTCGGTGTATACCGAACAGAAGTGGCGACCGTGACAGGAATGCACTTCGGACTTCGAGATTTTAGATTCACAAACACCTGCACGCGGAACAGTGTTCGTTTGATCCAGACCATCCAGGAAAAACGACACCAGGGGACGTCAAACAAGTTTGCTACATCCTGCACGCGGCAACATTCATCAAATTCTGCAAGGAATCATGTTGTGAAAGTGGAGAATCAACGCCTAGAAGGCCGTGGAGTGACACGGGCAAGTCGATCTTAAGGTGAGCTCGTTCCATTTCGCACATCCCAACCTAATTCCTCTTTTATTTTGGTATTTAAGGGAGTTGTGTTCCTCTTACGACTCGATGCGTCATTGTGCATTCATTAGCTGTGCAATTTCACCAATTTATCCTACCTACCTACATATGTACGCCAAGTGCCGACATACCCTTGCACCGGCAATTAACCTGTCAACAGCTATTCGAATCTACCTACATACTATATCTTTTACTCGATTCAAACTTTAAGTCGTCTTTGCAGTCCTTAAAGATTTTGTTTTACAAGGATATCTAAGTATAACCTAAGATTAATGCAATATAGTACGTGAATACTATTGCACAAACCCAATATCTTACAGTTTACTTAACTATACATTCCAAGAATCCCAATTCAAAGCGTATTTCTTACACAAGTAGGTAGTTGATTTTATACGTTACCTTGTTATTTTTCGCTTGTAGTATAATTTTAATCTTTCCACTTCAAACCATTCACGTACCTAAGTGCGAGAATATCTCATACTGTGATCTAAGCTTGATAAGGCACTTTGTTTACGAGTACATTTTAAAAATAGACGTTCATCGCAAACTTCAATATGTCTTGTGAAGACTTTAAAGAACTAAATGCAAAACGCAGTTCTATTAAAAGACGCGTTACTAAGTTTAAAAATAACCTAGATATTCTAAATACATTGGAAGATATATCTGCGATTGAACTTAGTAAACTCGCGATGAAATTAACGACATTTGAAGCATTATTCATTGAATTTGATGAGCTGCAAAATCAAATCGAAATTGTAAATGTTGATAATCAAGATGCCGAGCTTTCTATTAGGGAACTTATTGAACAAGATTTCTACCATTGTATTTTGTTCGCTAAAACTTTATTAGAAAAGAATACCACACCTGCGCCTACCTTGCATAACTCGTCACATCATTCCTGTTGTCATAATCACACCCAGGAAACCAACAATCCTTTGGGATTCCGCTTGCCTGAAATTAAAATACCACCGTTCGAAGGTACTTATTACAAGTGGCTGGAATTCAAAGAGATATTTACTTCTCTGGTACACCAGAATGATAGAATTAAAAATGTACACAAATTTGTATATCTAAGCAGTTATTTGCAGGGCAAAGCTAGTCGCGTAATTTCAAACTTAGAAATTACAGATAAAAACTACAACGAAGCAAGGAAACTTCTCTGTGCGAGATACGACAACAAGCGACAACTCATTGCAAATCATCTAAAATCAATGTTCAACATAGAATCGTTTCGTGAAAGCGATAAATCATTACGATTTATCATTGATCACATCACCAAGAACCTTCGAGCGTTAAATAGCTTAGGGTTGCCTACTGATAAGTGGGACGTGATCATAATCTATCAATTAGCAAACAAGCTAGATAATAATACCTACATGAAGTGGGAAGAACATAGAAACGACTTACCTGAGATACGTACCTTAGAGCAATTCTTCTCCTTCTTGAAGAGTCGCGCCGATGTTCTTGAAACAACATACCAACGTTCGAAGTAGGACAAACCTGAAAAACAAAAACAAAATAATACTTTTAGTCAAAAGTGTCAACAAACTAAAGCATTAATTACTACCTTACCTAAACCAAATAACGCTTTCAATTCCAGCAACAAGCCTCACTGCGTAGCTTGTCAGGGAGATCATCACGTCTTCCGATGCGCCGTGTTCAAAAATAAACCTGTGGAAGAAAGGCATCAGCTAGTAAGCTCTAAAAAACTATGCATAAACTGCCTGAAGGTCACAAGGCGCAGGAATGCAAGCTGCCTGGTAGCTGTCGCACCTGTAAACAAAGACACAACACCTTGCTCCACGAAGCTGACCAGGACACTCAGAAGCCAAATGGTGAGTTTTCCATGTCGGTTCAGTCTTCACCTGAAGTGTTGCTGTGCACAGCCAAAGTCCACGTGACCAATCCTTCCTAAAGAGTCCACAATAGTACGTGCTCTTCTAGACTGTGGCAGTCAATCCAGTTTCATAACGGAAGCTGTAATGCAAAAACTTAGCCTTGCGCCACAGCCTTCTGATACTGAAGTTATAGGTATCGGCAACACGCCACTTAACGTACCTACAAAACGATGCGCTATTACGCTACAATCAAGCGACAATCAATTTAATGTAACAATGTCATGTTTAATCTTGCCTAACATCTCAGGCACGATGCCTAAACAACTATAGACATTAGTCACCTACAACTACATACCGAGTACCAACTTGCCGATCCTGACTTCTACCAGCCAGGTCCAATCGACATGCTCATCGGAACTGATCTTTTCTGGGACATTATCGGTTCCCAACAACAATCTCTAGGACCCGGAAGCCCTACCCTCCGAAGCTCTAAGCTTGGATGGCTTATTGCTGGACCAATCTACAATCCAAAAGGTAAGTCGACCAAAGTAATGTGTAATTTTACACTAAGCGACGAACCTAACCTACACGAAGAGTTAACTAAATTCTGGGAGCTTGAAAGCTTTCCACAAACCAAAGCTTTTTATAAAGAAGAGCGCCTATGTGAACAACCTTTCGTAGCTAACACTACTAGAACTCCTAATGGTCATTTTTCTGTAGCAATACCCCTTCGAGACGACCACAACGAATTAGGAGACAACTATAACCTAGCTTATAAGCGACTACTGGGCCTAGAAGCTCGTTTTCGTAAGCAACCTGAAATAAAAAGGGCCTACGTTGACTTCATGCGGGAGTATGAAGATCTCGGGCATTTAACTAAACTACAAACAAATCCAAGTAAGTCTAAAAATGCTTACTACCTACCGCATCATCCTGTGATTAAGGAAAGTAGCGAATCTACAAAAACAAGGGTTGTTTTCGAGGCTAATTCTAAATCAACTACGGGCGTTTCAGTGAACGGTCTACAAATGGTCGGTCCTACAATTCAAGACCCACTATTTAATATTTTGGTACGGTTTTGTCAACATCAGTACGTTTGCTGTGCGGATATCGAAAAAATGTTTAGAGCGATCGTTGTTAGAGAGTCCGACCGACGCTTACAGCGAATCTTGTGGCGAGAAAATGAAACCGATCCCATAGAAGTTTTGCAGCTGAATACAGTAACCTACGGGTTTGCAAGTGCAAGCTTTCTTGCCACACGATGCATATTTCAAGTCGGCGAAGAATGTAGTGACTCTACAGTTACAGAGATCATACAAAAAGACTTTCTGTGTGATGATTTACTTACAGGTGCTGATACCGAAGCTGATTTGCTCTACATTCAGCAGTCAGTCTCTACCGAGCTAGCTGAACATGGATTCCATCTCCGTAAGTACCGCTCGAACTTGCCAAATCTTTTGTCAACGGATTCCGTCGAACTTCAAGATAGAAATCTGATGTTAAGCAACGCTCCCAGCACTTTAGGTGTAGGATGGAATCCGACGTCTGACGAATTCCATTTCAGTTTTCAATATGTTTTGCCCGAAGTTCTAACAAAGCGATCGATCCTATCATCGACATTTAAACTGTTCGACTCGCTTGGGACACTCGCGTTTTTTTCTATTAAATTTAATATTCTTATCCAGCAGCTGTGGGAGCAAAAGCTGGACTGGGATACACCAAATCTTGGCTTAAGTGCACCAAACAACTTCCTATGCTGACTGACAAAAAATTCCGAGATGCGTCGTCATCAACAACTTCTCTATCATAGAAATGCATTGTTTTAACGATGCGTCCCAAAAAGTTTATGGCTCTACTATTTACCTAAGGTCTCTAGATGCTGACGGTAATATTAAGGTTTCCTTAGTGTGCGCCAAATCACGCGTGGCACCTATCAAGCCGACAACCATACCGCGCTTGGAGCTTTGCGCCGCTCTACTAGAAGCACAACTTGCCGACACAGTCACGCAAGCATTGAGACATCCAATCTCACGTCGAATCTACTGGACAGATTCTAACGTCGTTCTAGGGTGGACCAGATCCCCTGATAGAGCGAAAACATTTGTCGCCAACAGGATAGCTGCTATCACCGATCTCACCGATCCCTCGAGCTGGAGAAAAATTGGTACTGAATCCAATCCTGCTGATCTAGTTAGCCGTGGTGCGGATCTTGATAAGGTACAATTTTCTTTATGGTGGCATGGACCTAATTTCCTCATGCAGCCCGAAGAATTTTGGCCTGTAGAGCAATCCTGCGCAGTAGAGCTACCCGATATGAAAGCTCAACCCGCTTTCGTCGGGGAGGCTGCACTAGCTTGCGGCGAGAAAATAATCAACCTAGAGAATTACTCTAGATTACCTTTCGCACAAAACGTTTTAGCAAGGGTTTTGCGATTTTTCCACAACACAAGCAACCCTACTAATAAACTTTCTGGTCCCTTATCGGTGGACGAGAGACAACGTAGCTTAAATCAACTCATTAAAATATCACAACGTGAATCATTCGCTAAAGAGATAGAGCGTTTGTCTAACGACAAGCCCTTGAAGTCAGAGGTCGCTCTAGTTTATTTAAACCCATTTCTAGACTCTACAGGAATCTTTAGAGTCGGCGGTCGAATCGACTCGTCATTTTACTCCTACGACAAAAGACATCCTATCGTTTTAAAATCTGACAATCGTCTAACTAAATTAATCTTTAAGAACGAACACAAAAGACTTTTTCACGCTGGTCCACAACAAATGCTCGCATCATGCATACTTCAAATATTCGTTCATTTCATTCATCTGTCACCTTTCCATTCACTCACTCATTCCATCGACATTCAATCACAAACCTTTCAACGTACATCATAATCAAGGAAATATAGAAATCTTTACACATCATAATTTTGTGTTATCATTGTTCGGTGTATACCGAACACTACCCATCACAGAAGCGTGCATACATGAAATGTATTAACTTGGACAATAATCAAACTAAGTACTAATCAAACTAACTATACCGAACACTTATATGACCTAAATGAACTTATATTAACAAATTTTAATTATGTACATAGAAAGAGGGCTCACAAGATGAATAACTAACCACTAGAGTCTGGCCAACGAAAGCTGTCCACGTATTATTTTCAGAAGTTTTGAAATGGCAATAATTTAAGACTGTCAAAATTGTCACTTTGACGTTTCGTACTACTGAAAACGAACTTGAACCATTCATAATACATGTTGAGGACAGTAGCAGTAGCAGCGAAGAAAGCAATGAAGCTTATTCAATATCAGGTGTAGAGTTTTTAGAATCCGATTTTAACTATGACTCATAGCTCCTATATTTGTACGGCTCCTCGGGGTCCTCGACTGTACATAAATAATGGATTATTTGAAAATAATAAAAAGACAGAATTAAAAGTAATCTTTTATTTGATATTCTTCATAATACATTTGAAAATTTCAACAACAGTTGCTAACAAAACAAAATTTTTACAACTCGAAAAAAATGTACTTGCTGAAAAATAAATAGTATCAACTCCGTTTATGCAGTGTATAGCCAGGGTTAACAGCTCTTGATTTTTTAAAATTCCCGTCTTTTTTCTTGGACAGCTTTCGTTGGCCAGACTCTATTTACAATATGATAAGGTAATAAAAATATTGTTACATATTAAATCTTTAACCAAAGTTAATAATACGAGTACATTAGATATTCATTTTTACTATCGTTGAGTCTGCAGCTTGTAGCTAATACCTACCACAGCCGACAAAAAGTTTGATTCAGCCTGTACCTTGGCACGTCTTCAACTGTACTGGCCATTTCTTATATCGCGGGCTTTATATCATCTGTGATAAACGGTCGACAATTATGTCAGTACAAAAGTTTTCTGTGGATTTAGCGCCAAATATTTTTGTACGAGTGCCTAATTGACTCACTGGTGCGTAGGGCTATTTATTTTGGGGCACTTGGAAGCATCCAATTTCTCATTGGATAACAGTATGTATTACAATAGTGTAGTAATTATTTATTTATTTATTTCTTGTAATCAACAGCGTTACAATACATAATTATCTTACTAATATAAAAAACACAAATAAGGCCAAATATAATTAATTTTACAAACAACATCCCAATGAAAACCCAATAATATCGCATGTGTGTATAATATATAATAGTGCATGTGTGTGTGTGTGTGTGAGAGTAACACTGCAAAACACGAGATCTCTTTAGAGCCAAGGTTTGCAGTGTTACTCTTGTGATTGAGTATGCGTTTGTGCGTGTGAACTTGCTTTGTATATGTCACATCAAGATTACCTTAAGAAGTTTAAGATAACTTTAAAATTACTCACCGGACATATGTAGCTTTTTTTTCTCTTTTTTTAATGAGGCTTTCGTTAAGCAGAATAGGTCTATTCGTATCCATTTTGTAATAATTAGTACCTATTATAAGCCGTGGTGGTCTAAAGTCTAAAGTCCAAGTGGTAGTAACACCCGACTTGCAATCGTGAGGTCGTGGGTTCAAATCCCAATCCCGTACCAATGAGTTTCTTTGGAACTTACGTACGGAATTTCGCATCATTGGTTTTTCAACCAGGCAACTTGCATACGTCCGTAGAAGAAATTCGATGGCGCATGTGAATCCACCAACCCGCACTGGGCCAGCGTGGTGGATATGGCCCAATCACCATTCGTGGGTAGGCCTACGTCCTGCAGTGGACTATTAAAAAAGGCTGTTACAGTACCTATTTTAGATTAAAATTGCTATTTAACATCGTGGCAATCGTTGTCATATTATAGAGATCAACAAATTGTAAAAGCTTTTGTAAAAGACTTGACTTCGTCTGGATTATAACAAAAATATCCTACAATCTAGAAGCCGTGGTGGTCTAGTAGTAATGACACCCGCCTTACAATTGTGAGATCGTGGGTACAACTCCCGGATCCGTTCTAATGAATTCCTTGGAATTTATGTACGTAATTTCACACCACTTGCTTTTCGATGAAGTTAAATATCGTGAGGCAACCTGCATGCGTCCGTAGAAGAAATTCGACGGCGTATGTGAATCCAGATCCACCAACCAGCACTGGACCAGCATGTTGGATGAGGCCCAATCACTCTTCGCGAGTCCTACGTACAGCAGTGAACTATGAAAAATTAAGGCTTGGTACAGTACCTACAGTACAGTATCTAACAATTACTCGTAATAACTGGTGCGTGGTCTCCGTTTAAGTATTTGACGGCCTCATTAGCCATGAGTCCTGCGTAATATGTGTCTTAGGTAAATTTTTGGGGTAGAGCATATAGCAAAAACTACTGTTCTAGCTAGTTCTAGCTGGGCTTAAATCCAGTCCATTTTATAACTTAAATGCTTTAAATATTGAAAAACGTAAGAAGAATTTAATACTTGTTCAGCAAATTAGAATATATTTTGTACTCATTTTACTATTCTACAATCTTTAATTTCCTTTTATATTATTCAATAAATTAGTGTTCCTGTTACTGTATTTAGTAGGTAAATCTACAGATGGTAATGAAAGTGGTAGGTATACACTTGATACAAGGTTAGTGGTAAAGTATTAGCATCTTTTTATGGGCTTATTCTGTAACGATATTTTTCTATGGAACAGCATTTTTTTGAGACTTGATAAAAGTTCTGAACAAAAGTTGTTAGTTTTCATGTACAGAATAAGCCGGTTCTTTCCCGTGGTTCACCTATTTTGTCCACCTGGTGGACCACGGGTAAACATATTCTTCCGTGGTCCACCAGGTGAACTAAGGTGAACCATAGGAAATTATTATTTAACCGTGGTCCACTCCACAAAACTAGAAACATCAAGTTTCAAGACAACATCGAAGAGAAGAAAAATATATATTGATAACGACGATGATATTCTGGGGATACAAATACAGTTAATAAATGGTGAAATTCCAATCAATTTCGCATTGGAGAAACTACTTTGAGAGCAATTTTAGTTTTAAGTAATCATCATTTTAATTGAAGTAAATTATTTCAATAAATGAATTTAAAAAAAAAAAAACATTCGGTATACTTCTTAATTTGTCGGGATCAATGTTGCATAGATTTAATCTAGCCAATGAAAAGAGGTGGACAATAGGCAATATATTTCAATAAAAATAATTTACGAGAGTTTAAGGTGAACCACGGAAGAATATGTTTACCCGTGGTCCACCAGGTGGACAAAATAGGTGAACCACGGGAAAGAACCGGAATAAGCTCCTAAAAGGATGCTAATTTATTACCACTTACCCTGTATACATATATTTGTTTGATTAATCGTTTTCCCTACCGGTTGTTTTTGTTCCTTAGAATTTTGACTTGAGATTTTTTCGTACCAGCGTTTTTTCATCCAAAATCAAATCAAAAACGGACATTTAATTTTCGCCCAGCAGGACGGCTACAAAACAAAACTCAATAATTAACAAACAAGAAATAGGTACCAATAAATCTGAAAAAGTTTCCTGTAAATGCACCCGTCAAAGTTCCTACTTAAGTATTTCCAGCCAACCCCGAGATATTCGAGGGGGTGTCAGCATAAATCTGGGTGAGATTTTCACTTTTGTGCTCAACCCGAGATTGGAGATTGAAATATAGTCTAGGGGTGCAATTTTCAGAATTACATGCCTGTGAAGTATGGGGCAGACGACTCTTGAATACCTATGTGGTTGGGGGCGGAAAATATGTTGCGAATGAGAAAATTTTGAGTGAAACGTACTCGTGATGGAGATATTTTCTCTTTACAATGTCTGGGAGAGTGGTTTTCCTGAAGTGATTTATTCTAAGTTCTTTGAACGAAATTAAACGACGAATACATTAAGACCCGAGTTCATCAACAGATGTTTACTTTATTAACCGTTTATTAAGTTTTAAACGGCTTGTTAACGAAATTTTGCTTTTTTAGCCTCGGTTTTTGTTTATATTTAGGTAGGATTTTTATTTTGTGTAGTATTTAGTATAGAATGACAACTCAGTGTTTTATAAGTTATATAACTCACCGTTGTTTATGTACAGTAATCGCACGTTTAACTTAAACGATTAAACAACGTCGTCAACCTTGTTTAACCAATGGTTACCGGTTACCATTGCATTATCGGCATTTGCCATGAAAAACGAACACGCGATTAATACAATCTCTCAATCGAAAATAATATTGAAGATTTTGATAATTTTGACCACATTCTACGTGGGGTACACGTATATTTAAAACGCGCGACTGCTAGCACGCGGAGCCGTCTCGCAATGCACTGTGAGTCTCCAGTTCATTGCGAGACGGCTCCGCGTGCTAGCACTCGCCAACTTGAGAAAGGTCGCCGAATGCGACCGAATCTAAGTCGTTACGACTATCCCTACACGTGAGTTCATTCCCGTTATATATAGTATAAAATGTGTGAAAACCACGTTCATTTCCATAGTAAAATTAAAATAATATTTTTACCCGTGTTTCGTGTACAGCGAAAATTAAAACAAAAAATCGACAATAACAAACAACATTATTTCCTTAAACTAGACAGACAGACAGACAAAACTCTTTATTTACAACCACAATTTGAAAAATAAACATTATTTTCACATATACGACAAAAAACATGATTATAAAGCGGCGGCCTTATCACCCATGGCGATTTCTTCCAGGCAACCTTGCACGAATATGAACTGACAAAAGAAGTGGTGGCCTTAACTAAAGATTAACACCTATAAATAATAAACTAAACATACTTAATTAAATCTAAGTCTAGATCTGGATGATTTTAAGGATATTTTAAAACATGTCACACGCAAGAAATTAACATCTGAAATTCATAATTCCATTTTATCGAATAACATATTATTTTCGCAGATTTTCTACTCTAAAACATCAGTTAACGCCTATTCAAACGCCTGTTATCAACGTTTCTAATTACACCATTAACTTCAAAGTAATAGCACGCCAAATTAAACCCTTTCTCCGCTCCATACAGTCTGATTCAATATGTTAACTGAGTATATATTTAACACAGCACGGCGCTAAAACTTGAATATCTAATAAAGGCTAACACCCTGTTGGAGCTCGTGTAAGGCATCAAATTGACTGTTAAATACACTAAATTTAATACGGTGGTGAGATGGCGTTAAATTTCCTGGAGTGTAATTAAAATGGGATGTAGTGCAACATGTGCATACTATATTTCATGCCTCAAAGGTAGATACCTAATATTGAAACAAAATCTTAAAGTAAATATACAAATCTTTCAACAATATTGAATCCCAATGTAGAAACCAACCCGTACTGGGCAAGCGTGGCGGATACCTAGTGTTCTATCGCCTTTTGTGGATAGGCACATGTTCACCAGTATACTATTAGAGGGTATTAGTCACCAAATGGTCACAAGGTAACTAACAGTCTGGAACTATTAGGCGTTACGCTATCATCGACTCTCAACTTTGGGTCTTATATAGAGTCAAAAGCCCAATTAGCCTCAAAAAAAACTTGGTGTTCTCTCTAAGGTGAGACGGTATTTCACACCTGAGCAACTGCTTAGTCTTTATAAAGCGTAAGTCAGGTCTTGCATGGAATACTGCTCTCACCTTTGGGATGGCTCTGCCAAATATCAGTTGGAGGCTTTGGAGTCCATTGAAAGGCGAGCCAGGAGGCTGATAGGCAACGAAACCTTGACTGAGTCGAAGCTGCAAAGTCTTGAGCATCGACGTAGGGTGGCGTGTCTGTCTGCCTACTATCGGATACACTTCGGTGAGTGCGCCCAGGAGTTGCACGATCTGGTCCCTTTCTTCTATCGTACGGCTAGACAGACGCGACCAAAGCGACACCCTTTTATGGTGGACATCCCACGAGTTAGAACAAAGCGTTTTGAGTCCACATTCCTCATACGAACTGCCAGAATGTGGAACGCTTTGCCTAAGTCTGTCTTTCCGTTAAAGTACAATGTAGGTGTCTTCAAATCTCGAGTAAATAGGTATCTTCTAGGTAAGCGTGCTACATCCTAGACCGCATATCTGCTTTACATCAGGCAGTGTGTAGTCAAACGCAAACCTATTTGAAATAAAAAAAAAAAAAAACAAGGGGCTAGACAGTGCAGATAAACGTTCTATAGACAGTCCACCAGCTCGATAAGTCGATTACATTGAACATATCGCAAATCATGCTAGGATGAGAAATTGAGAATAGCCGAAATAAATATAGCTTAAGACCTACCTAGCAGTGGGTCAAAATAGATGTATCGCCATCATTCAATCTATCAAACGTAATCGACTGTTATGTACTGGATTCGATTATTTGCAAATGCGATTAAAAACCGCGCCAACGAGTCCTCCCTAATCATCGACTATTATGGATGCATTTATGAGGGTATGCATCTCATCTCGAACGCCATTCGATTTTAAAAAATCTTAGAGAAACTAACAATAAAAGTGATCCCTGCTAAGTATCATTAAAATAAATGGTGTAGCAGCAAGTAAAAGCCCCTGGAGATCTCCAACTGAAGTAGTTCTTCAAGATTCATCAGGAAGAAAGAAAATAACAGGTGAGCGACTTGTTGTATATTGCAGTAGTCGGCCCAGTGCATCGATTTAAAATGACGTTTGGGAGGTTTATCCTCTTAAAATCCCATCCCCTGAAGCATAACGCTTCCATAGGCTAATAATGATTATATTTCAGATTTCACTATGACATCATTTTATTATTATATACTACGGGATTAACCGCGCTCTAAAATTACAAGATAAATAAATACCTCATCATTCCGACGTTTCGACCGAGTTGCATCGATCGTGGTCACGGGTAGATCGTGGTCAGTCTACTCGTGACCAATCATGGGCAAAATGGAGCTAAAATCCTGAAAATTATGTCACTGCAATATTAGTAGGACCACGGGCACGAATTTTTTTCCCGTAGTCCTACTATAGTGCTTGGTAGGACCATTACCAAAAAAAATCTTGCCCGTGCTCCTACTAGTAGTACATTTGGTAAGACCATGGGCAACAAACGATTTTTTCAGTTATTTTAGTGAATTCTGCAATTAATTATGATTCGTAATCATAATTAATTGCAGAATTCACTAATCCTAATACTTTTAATCAAATCGATACCGGTCAACTACCTTATTTTTACAATTTTACAAAACACGGATCTATTTTAAGCGCAAACCATTTTTATTAATATTTTCTCAATTGGCCTTATGACCCAGTACAATTTTACAAATTTTACGCTGAGTTGGGGCCAGTTTTGTGACAAGGGTATTAGTAATAATGTTTTTTTTTGTGTTTTCTGATTTGTTTTGTTGTTTATGTATTGTACATCTTATAAAGAAATACAAATTTTTGTTACAAATATTTTTTTCTATATATAAATACGAATCTATTTTATGCGCAAACCATATTTATTAATCTTTTCTCAATTAGCCTCATTTCATTTCATTTATTTCTCAACTTAGATACAATTGTATATACTTGTGAATGTCCAACAAATTACATTAAAAATTAAGTACAATTGAAGTAAAACTGCATAAATATACAATTAAGTACATTGGAATAAAGATAATAAAAAAGGAATGTCAAATTACAGAAAATAATATTCAATTCATATTACAATTAAATTTAAAAATAAATCTCATTCATCCATCCATCCATCCATCCATCAGCCAAAAGACGTCCACTGCTGGACATAGGCATCCCCTATGGATCTCCAATAAGACCGGTTGATAGCGGCTTGCATCCAGCGCGATCCTGCGGCCTTAATGAGGTCATCTATCCACCTTGTGGGTGGACGTCCTACGCTGCGCTTGCCGGTACGTGATCTCCACTCTAGAAATTTCGAGTCCACCGGTCATCAGTCCTCAGCGCTATGTGCCCTGCCCATTGCCATTTCAACCTGCTAATCCGTTGGGCTATGTCGGTAACTTTGGTTCTTCTACGGATCTCCTCATTTCTGATTCGATCACGCAGAGAGACTCCGAGCATAGCCCTCTCCATAGCTCGTTGGGCTACTTGAGCTTACTAATAAGGCCCATAGTAATAATAAATGTCAAGTTACATTTAAAAACTAAATTAAATATTGAATGTCAGCATAAATATAACAAAAATATAACATCAGTACGTATCATCATATACAATAATTATTATTACAGTAAGAACCTAGTTTGCGCAGAGAAAAAAAGCGCTTTGTCATTGGTGAAATCTTCTACTTTGTAATAAGCCCTTTTTGCACACACAGCCTTATTACACAGTATAATGTTACAATTTATAAGTGGGCACAAAGCACAGTAGTGGCCAGCTAGGGTAATACCTACTGTTGTATAAATCACCGGGATCGTTGGATGTGCGTGAAAAGCCACGAGTCGCGGACCTTGGGGTAAGCCACGGGCTTAGCGGCTTACAGCCAAATGTATTATTGTTACGCATTTGTTGGTTTATTATCTTACTGTGATACATTTTGTTGAATTAGTATTAAATTTATATCAGAAAAAAGCGATGCCGAACTTCAGAGCGCTTACACAATAAGGCTCCGGGACGGACCGTGACGGGCCACGATGGGCCTAGACGGGCCGGGCTAGACGAGGAAACTTTCCTTACATTTTGTATAATGTAGTCCGTTCCATATAAATACGGTACAGAAGGGACGTGACAGAGAAAATGTATGTAACGACCCGGACCGTCACGGCCCGTCCCGGTCTAATATAAGTCATTCTTAAATCATCAGCGGGCTTAGTACAAAAAGGAGATGTCCACAAAAATTATGGAGGCTGGTATAATAATAATCGAAAATTCTAACCACAACACTCGTTACATTTCGAGAAAGTTCATATTTTACTGAGTCTATTACATCAGTTAAAAATAAAAAAGAGACCTCCGTTTTTTTTTAAATTAATTTTTAATCTATTAGGATAAAGGTGACGTCCACGAGTGGTATATTATTCAGAGAAAAATCGAACCAAGATGATATATACATCATTTGAAAGCTTGTTATATGGGCTTCCTAAAAATATTTAATTTAGATTTTTTCACCCCTCCGATTTTTTTTAAATGCGAAAAATAAATTGTATGAAAAATAACAATACAGCTTATTATTTTTTCTAGTTTAGCAGTAATTAAGTGCTTCTATAGTTATTTTACTTGCAATCGTAGCTGATTCTTCCACATTCATCTCTTAATTTGCTAAAATTAAAACTTATAATCTACCAGTGTGACCAGTCAGTAGGTACAATGTGACAAAAAATCACTTAAAAACTATGTCTAATTGGTAAAAATGCTTTTATGTAACAATTTGGAGGTTACTTAATCAGGGCTGCTAGAGATAAACTACCTATTGAGACAAATATATTTATTTTTTCTAATAAATTCAAAATTAATTTTAAAAAAATCGGAGGGCTCTTTTTTATTTTTAACTGTTGTAATAGACTCAAAAAAATATGAACTTTCTCGAAATGTAACGAGTGTTGTGGTTAGAATTTTTGATTATTATTATACCAGCCTCCATACATTTTGTGGACATCTCCTTTGTATATTTGGCTCGATAGGTAGTTTTATCTCTAGCAACTCTGGTTAAGTAACCTCCATTATTGTTAAATAGAAGCATTTTTACCAATTACACACAGTTTTTCAGTGTTTTTTTGTCACATTGTACCTACTACCTGGTCACACTGGTAGGTTATAATTTTTAATTTTAGCTAATTAAGAGATGAATACGGAAGAATCAGCTACGAATGCAAGTAAAATAACATTACAAGCACTTTATTATTGCTAAACTAGAAAAAATACAAAGCTGTATTATTATTTTTCATACAATTTATTTTTCTCATAAAAAAATGGAGGGATAAAAAAATCTAAATTATATATTTTTGAAAAGCCCATAAATCAAGCTTTCAAATGATGTATATATCATCTTGGTTCGATTATTCTCTGAATAATATACCACTTGTGGACGTCACCTTTTCACTTACTCGCGTTAAAGAAAACAAAAGTTTGTATGAAAATGAAACTATTACAACAATAGCGTTGAACAAACTTTATAAAAATTTAAATTTACGATAACGATGTTGAGTAAGAAGAAAATCTAGTACTAGGGCTACAGAATCGTTAGGTGTGAGAGCCGGGAATCGCTCACCTTGGGATAATCTATAAGCTTAACGGCTTAGAGCAAATGTATTGTTATTTTGTATTTGTTTATAATCCTTTGAAGAGGTGATTTAATCCGCTATATTACTGTGATTAAAGCTTACTGCTGCGATAAGCTGCTTAACAAAAGTTTCATGTGAATTTTCTGAGAGAATTACTGTACTTAAGTAGAGGACTTTGTGAACGAGTCAGTGTTGAAATGGATAAGTTTAATAAGCTGCTTCAGAGGTAATAATATTCTTTTTGTATTGGTGAGTACAACTAAACAACACTACTGTACTGTACCAGCCTTTTTAATAGTCCACTGCAGGACGTAGGCCTACCCACGAAGGGTGATTAGGCCATATCCACCACGCTGGCCCAGTGCGGGTTGGTGGATTCACATACGCCATCGAATTTCTTCTACGGACGTATGCAGGTTGCCTCACGATGTTTTCCTTCACCGAAAGTCCAATGATGTAAAATTCCGTACATAAGTTCCAAAGAAACTCATTGGTACGGAATCGGGATTTGAACCCACGACCTCACGATTGCAGGTCAGGTGTTACTACCACTAGACCACCACGGCTTAAGCAACACTACATAGTTACTGAAATGCAAACTTAATAGAAAGTTATTTCTTTGTTTTATATCATCTGTTAGTAATACTACGTTTTCATGAGATTGTTCAAGAAATACACGTTTTGAGTTTATACTAAAAGGTCAGTTTATATAAACTGGATGGCTAGCACAATTAGAATTAGATTAGTCTAGAATTTTTAAGCCCCCTAAAGGCCCAATTGCCAATGACTGCCTCGGTGGCTCAGTGGTTAGTGACCCTAATTTCTGGATCAAAGAGGCGTGAGTTCGATCCCCACCCAGGGCAAATATTTATGTGATGAACATTTTGGTCACGCGTCGCGTCCACCATACGCTCAGAAAGACTTTTGAAAACAAGATGAGCTCCCGGCCCCCACGGACCCAATGTCTCAACTCAAAACAGCTCTAATATGTAATCACTGCCGAGGTTAGCATATTTGCGCTGCTCGTGCTGCTCCGTCGAATTGGCCGCCGCTCCAGCCCTACTCTGGGTCTCAGAAAGATGTGACGGCGCTAAAGTATCGACGCATCCCATAAGGGCCGTCTACACTTACATGGGACCAGACTCATACCGTCAGGCATTATGCCATCACCACGCGCGAGCCCACTCGGTTACGAGTACGGCTGCGATATTGGCGGTGGCAAAAGCCCTGCGTATATGCAGACTAGCGTGGCGAACAATTCGACCAGCGCTTCGGATATCTTTATTTTAAAAGTTTATGACTTGTGCCGTTTGATGCATTACGATGCAACCGTGGTTCAATCCCATTTGTTAAATTTGCGCTGAGCCATTTGGACTCGCAGCTTGGCTGCTACTGCACACATACTGTACTCGTATGTAGAATAAACAATATTTTGCCTCTGAGTTACTGGCAATTCAGCTGTTACAAAAATATACATAGTTGAGTTTTGTTTCACTTAGTTTTTATTTTATTTTTAGGGTTCCGTACCCCAAAAGGAAAAAAACGGAACAGTTATAGCATCACATTGTTGTCCGTCTGTCAGTCTGTCCGTATGTCAAGTCCGTATCTCGGGAACGCGTAAAGATATCGAGTTGAAATTTAAACTATATAGGTATACGTAGGTATATCTATGGTCTCTTGCAGTTGTGTGACAGAAAAACTTCTCAGTTATCGTATAAAAAAGATAGAGCCGTTTATGTCGTAAAAACAGCATATTTCGACACTCACAAAAATCAAAACCTACAGGGTACTTCCAGTTGACGTAGAACTATGAAATTTGGCGAGAAGCATTATGTTAGAGTACACATACAGGAATAAATCTGAAAACTGTACAAGTACATTCACAGAATATGGGTTCAAAATTCAAAGTGAGTAAATCATATCATATAAGGTATCGTCTAAAAGAGCTTCATTAGCACATGCTAAAACAGGTTTTTAACTATTTTAACAATGTGTAATTTTCGATGTACAAGACGAGAAAAGTAAAAAATGATTATAGCATAATAATATAGATTTTAACAACTTATTTTTTTATTAGAAACCTATAGATCAGTATACTGACCCACGTTGAGTATATATAATTTAATAATAATTTAAATCGGTTATTGCTTGAAAGTTGGCAATAACACCTCTGCTAAAGTTAATGAAGATGAAAATTTCAACAACCTCAATCGCATAGGTATAAGTATTTTTGACAAAATGGGGTAATTAATTACTGTAGATACTTCTACGGGGTGATTATAAATTCATTCATAATACTCTCGAAAGAATTGCTCTTATTATAGAAGGCACTTATTATTATAAAGATTTAACGACGATAAAAGCTTTTGAGCGGCTTTAAAACTTTGAACCCAGATCTAACCAGTTTACAGCCTACACGAACTTTGGAAAGTACACCTGCAGAACTACCTCAAATAAGTAGTTAAGTATATTGAATTAGACTGAGTATTAGTACTGCGTACGCGTACTAAAAATATAAAAGCACTTTGAATAAAGCTTTTCAATTTCAATAACAGTATCGTAACTCAAGAAATCTCTACAAGGACAGCGTGAGACTAGCTACGAGAACAGAATGATTTTAAGTAGCGCTTATAGATATAGAGTAGTTAGAATAAGTGTTACATAAATTGGTTAATATCGGTGATCTAGGTGTTATATAATTGGTTAATATCGGTGATCTAGGTGTTACATAATTGGTTAATATCGGTGATCTAGGTGTTACATAATTGGTTAATATCGGTGATCTAGGTGTTACATATAATTGGTTAATATCGGTGATCTAGGTGTTACATAATTGGTTAATATCGGTGATCTAGGTGTTAGATAATTGGTTAATATCGGTGATCTAGGTGTTACATAATTGGTTAATATCGGTGATCTAGGTATCACCGATATTAACCAACGATCGGCCCGGTAAGTCCTTGGATGGATGACCGCGAGTATCATTAACGCCTGAGCGCTGCCGTGACTCAGATAAGACAGTAAATTGTGAGCCTCGGATGTTTAAACTGTATAGCTATGTCAGAGGCCGTATAGTGGCTTAAAAGCTCTGACAACTAGGCCATCAAGGCTTTACAAACTTAAATACTATACTCTATAAAATTTAACGTGATCTCTGCGGCAGCTGTCAGAAAAGTCAGGCCTATGAAAATCTGAATTTCTTAATAGTACAGACAGTACCTGTCAATGTCATACTTTATGGACATGCCGATTAGTGATGGCCGACGAATGATCGACAGAGGTTTAGATAGAGTTTTATTTAAAATATCGATAGTTTATACTAACGATATCCTACTAATATCATAAACGCGAAAGTTTGTGAGGATGGATGGATGGATGGATGGATGGATGGATGGATGGATGGATGGATGGATGGATGGATGTATGGATGTTTGTTACTCTTTCACGCAAAAACTGCTGAACGGATTGAGATGAAACTTTGCAATAATATAGCTTATATATCAGAATAACACATAAGCTATAAATTATAATGATATATTGCGTATGCGGGCGAAGCCGCGGGTAAAAACTAGTTTTAAATAAAACTTAATTTATCATTAATTTTATTGAATATTTTAATATCATAACATTTTTTACATGTGTCATTAAATTAATCCCAATTATATGTTACATTAGGATCGATAATAGTGAAAAACGTCGATAAATACTATCGTTACATTATTATGAGTGTATAATTAATATCATAACATTATTTACATGTGTACATACTTGATCTTAAATAATAGTAAGTAAATGAAATCCAACTTTTCACCTTCAACTACTCATTCGATTTCATTACAACATTGTATGAAAATCGTTTTTTTTTTTTTCACCACTATCCCAACTCTAAAAATGTCAATCTTCTACTGTCGCAGAGATCAAGTTAAATTTTATAGAGTATAGTGATAACGATGAAAACATGTTTAATTATTTTGAGTTACTCAATTTATTAACGACTCTCTTAGCTTATGAAGTCGATCGCATCACGGATGCATCGTAAAGTGAATAATGTAGCACGATCTCGGGCCGCGGCTCAATGTTTCAGCACAATCACTGGCGGCTCACTTATTCATGAAGTGACGCGGCTCCAGTGGCAAACGAAACGCATGGACATGCCTCAATTGAGCTGAAGCCAGATATACATTAAATATTTCTACATTTGGATTTAATTTTTTCGTATTTCAATGAATTCTAGGATAGAAGTTGGATGTACAATAAAATTATTTAGTTTGCCAAAGTGGACTGGATACGAGAGACTTGAAAATCGGGACTTTTTGAAGTTTGTTTTGGAGGAAATTCTGCAAATCACATCAACTTCTGTTATGCACTCTCTAGGATGTCGATGAAACTTATGAAGTTGAACGCATCACGGATGCATCGATAAAGTGAATAATGTAGCGCGATCTCGGGCCGCGGCTCAATATTTCAGCACAATCACTGGCGGCTCACTTATTCATGAAGTGACGCGGCTCCAGTGGCAAACGAAACGTATGGACATGCCTCAATTGAGCTGAAGCCAGATTAAATATTTCTACATTCGTATTTCATTTTTTCGTATTTCAATGAATTCTAGGTAGAAGTTGGATATACAATAAAATTATTTAGTTTGCCAAAGTGTACTTGATACGAGAGACTTGAAAATCGTGCCTTTTTGAAGTTTGTTTTGGAGGGATTTCTGCAAGTCACTTCAACTTCTGTTATGCATTCTCTAGGATGTTGATGAAACTTATGAATTTGAACGCATCACGGATGCATCGATAAAGTGAATAATGTAGTGCAATTTCAGGCCGGGGCTCAATGTTTCAGCACAATCACTGGCGGCTCACTTATTCATGAAGTGACGCGGCTTCGCGGCAGACGAAACGTATGGACATCAATTGAGCTCAATTGAGAAATGCCTCAATTGAGCTAAAGCGATATTTAATATTTCTACATTTGTATTTCAATTTTCATGTTTTAGTGAATCCTAGCTATATTAGGGTAGATTAACTATTATTTAGGTTGCCTAAACGACTTGGATGTACTCGTATGTTAGTGATTTACTTTTTTTTTTAGTTGATTATGTATTGGAAGGTGATTTTAAAAGCACTTGGAACTTTGCTAAGCACATTCTAGGATTTCAATGTTGATAATATTAGTGATGGAACTGTAGCTTATATAGTTGATCGTATCACGGATGCTTATTGTAAATTGGATAATGCAGCGCGATCTCGGACCGCGGCTAAGGCCGGAACTCCAGCAAAGCGGAGATGTGTGCGGTGTGCTGTGTGCTGTGCGAGAAGAGACGTTTTTCAGCTCGGGAGCGAGGCGTTGAGTGCTCAGTACGCATTCGGACACGCTCGCTGACATCGCTCACTGCACGCCGCTCACATCTCTCGTCTCCACTGCGCGTCGTCCGCGCACATCTCATAACTCCGCTTTCATCACTGATCACGCCATTCAAATATTACACATCTCCGCACAGCGATCTCCACTGAAGCTAAGCGGAGAGGAAATGTGTCAATAACATAATTCTATTGGTTGTTTAAAAAACATCTCTCCGCTCGTCTCGTCTCCGCTTTGGTGGAGTCCCAGCCTAAGGCCTCAGGATGTTTCAATGTCTCAATGTTTTAGTACAATCACTGGCAGCTCACTTATTCATGAAGTGACGCGGCTTCGCGGTAGACGAAACGTATGAACACGCTGCACGTCTCACGTAGTCATAGAACATTTCTTTTGAATTTAATATATGTTGTATGTCCAATTCTTTGTAAATCAAAACATCGAAAACAAAGATTTGATAATGAACTTCAACAAATTATTATTACCTGATTGAAAACTTCTAAGTTGCGACCTTTTGGTAATATTTTAAAGAAGCCATCTTTGTCTTCAGAAGACATATATTTATTATTTATTACTTATATTTTCTTTCCTAAATGCAGCGAATAGAATCACGGATCACAGTAATTATTATCCAAAGTCAAAATCAATATTAGACCAAAATTAACAAACTAAAACAAAACATAAAAATAAAAAATTCCATAGACATTCAAATGCGCTTATAGAATCGTCGAATTGCACAGTATTATAATACTAGCTTTCGCCCGCGGCTCCGCCCGCGTGGTATTTTGACTTTTGTGCTATCCCACAGAAACCGCTTACATTTTCGGGATAAAAAGTAGTCTATACCACTTTCCGGCCCTTGAACTATATCCATGCCAAAAATCATGCTCCATTCGTGAATGAGGAACAAACCAACAAACTCTTCGGATTTATAATATTAGGTATGATAACTTAATTACTACATATCTATTCATCCATCAGCCATAAGACGTTGCTGAAGAAGAACAGCTGGACATAGGTCTCATCTATAGATCTAAAGGTGGGCACACACGGTCAGTTAAACTGATCAGTTTTTCGCGTCACTCCAACTGGGAGCTCATTCAGTTAATGAAAAGGTAGGAATTGGTGGTTCCATATTTGAAGACAGTGGACCCATGATATTTCTTCGATAACTTGTGTTAAGTGTTTCAATTTTTCATGAGAAATTATCAGAACCAAAGTTGGTTGAAACTCGATTTTCCACAACTGTGACTTTTATCAACTTTTTCTAGGATCGATATTTTTTTAATAAGCCGGTGGTGCCATGATGTTTCTTCGATAACTTTTGTTATTTCAATTTTTCATGAGAAATTATTGGAACCAAAGTTGTTTGAAATTTGATTTCCTAAAACTTTGATTCCCATCAACTTTTTCCAGGATCGATATTTTTTTTATAAGTTAGTGGTTCTATTTTGTTTCTTCCATAACTTGTTATTTCAATTTTTCACGAGAAATTATCGAAGCCGAAGTTGCTTGAAATTTGATTTCCTACAACATTGTTTCTCATCAACTTTTTCTAGGATTGATATTTTTTTAATAAGCCAGTGGTGCCATGATGTTTCTTCGATAGCTTGTGTTATTTCAATTTTTCATGAGAAATTATCGCAACCAAAGTTGTTTGAAATTTGATTTCCTACAACTTTGATTCCCATCAACTTTTTCCAGGATCGATATTTTTTTAATAAGTTAGTGGTTCTATTTTGTTTCTTCCATTTCTTGTGTTATTTCAATTTTTCATGAGAAATTATCGGAACCAAAAATGTTTAAAATTTGATTTCCTACAACTTTGACTCCCATCAACTTTTTATAGGATCGATATTTTTTTTAAAAAGGCAGTGCTGCCATTTTGCTTCTTCCATAACTTGTGTTATTTCAATTTTTCATGAGAAATTTTGGAATCCAAAATGTTCGAAATTTGATTTCCTACAACTTTGATTCCCATCAAATTTTTCTAGGATCGATATTTTTTTTGATAAGACGGTGGTGCCATATTGTTTACAATGGCACCACTGTCATATTCGAAAAATATCGATCCTACAAAAGTTGATGTGAATTAAAGTTGTAGTAAATCAAATTCCAAACAACTTTGGTTCAGATATTTTTTTATAAAAAATTGAAATTACGTGAGTTACTGAAGATTCAGTTAATCATCGAAGTGGTACAAACATGCAAACCATCGCAGTACCTATCGGCAATAGTTGACTACATTAGGACCCCGCTGCAATTATTTGATGAACTGATGCGATTATTTCATCATGTGTGCCCAGCTTCTGGTAGTGGAGCCACCAATTCCCACCTTTTAATTTACTGAATGAGCCCTAATTGGAGTGACGCGAAAAACTGATCAGTTGAACTGACCGTGTATGCCCACCTTAAATATCTTATATCTCTTTAAAACTACGTAAGGGATTTTGATACGGTTTTTTCAATAAATAGAGTGATTTAAGAGATAGGTTTATAAGTATAATACACCTGTGCGAAGCCGGGGCGGGTCGCTAGTCTCCAATAAGACCGGTTGGTAGCGATTCTAAAGAGACATAGGTACTTATTACTAAATCAAAATAAATAAATATATCCTCAAAGTTTTTACCGATACCTACTAAATATACGAGTAAACGGGTATTTCTCAATCTTATTCATACCCGGTCAAATGCAGTATTCATACTTACACACCCACTTTGACGCAATCGTATCAGAATATTGCAAAATATTTTAGTGAATCATTTTACAAAGTCAAAACCGCATTCCTAATCATGATTCACTTACTTACGCAATTCAATTGGTGACATTATTATTCACTTACATCGATTCTCTTACCTCTCTTTACTAGTAGTTCTTCGAAAAGTTGGTCTCGCGACACGTCTTATTGACTGAATTCATAAGCCTATGTCTTGACTCGCTCTTGATCGATTCGGTTTCGGTTCATACTCCCAAATCTTGTTAGAATTGAGATACTAAACCACCTTGTCAAATATCATAAAAATAAAAAAGGCTGTTAAATGTCGCTACAGCAAATTTTTTACAGCCCTTTTTAAGGGAAATACCCCCCCAATCGAAAATCATCGATGACAAATATATTTTAAACATGTGTTAAAGGTACCAAGTTTCTTGCCCTGATGCCAGGGCACTAGAATACGGTATCGGTATCCCCTGCCTGTTGTAAGTCTGCTAAAAGGGAACCCCTGGGCTCGTGGGTGGTCAGATTTGGGGCTCTGGCCATCCACTCAAGCGGGCCCGACAAGGACGGCAGCGTGTGTGGCAACGCTGTCGTACAGGACCGTACAAGCCTGGTTCTACTACCAGGCGAGTAGACACACAAAGTGCCGGGAGCACCGGTGCGTACCTTTTGGAGATCCCGTAGCTCGCAAGAAGGCACAAACGCTGGCCACCGAGGGGGTTTTAGTGGGTACAATCCCACATAACCTGACTGCACCACAAAGCGGTAGGGTATCTTTGGAAGATTTCCTCGTAAAAAAATGGTACCAAGCTTCATTGAGATTGGTTGGAAAATGCGACCTCTAGACGAGAACCAACATCCGGACAGAAGAAAGCAAAATCGCCGTGTTAATACGAAGATTTCGAAGCTTCAGTACTATCAATTACTAACAATGTTGAGATGGATCGGTATTTCCTTGTTACCCGAAAAGAGCAAAGCCGAAAAAAGGTGTGTACAACCCGGTCAGAATATCTGTGCACCTCGCTGGAATGTGGCGCCTCTCCCGCTTCCCCTGTCACCTCTCCGCGCACTCCCCGGTGCGACAGTACGGTTAGCATCTTCGTTGCCGATACACGTCCCGATATTTTTGATACGTATTTTTATTATCGCTTCGTTGTTGTTTTGTTTTTTAATATTTATTGTTAAGTTTAAGTTTATGACGTCACGGGGTCAGGTGCACAGATATTGTGACCGGGTTGTACATATAGTTTACCTACGTACCTACTACGTGCCCATGACGCATGCGACGTGATTTATTAACCTGGGGACTTTCGTATATTTCTACTAGCTTAAAACCCGCGGCTTCGCCCGCGTTGTCTTAGTACATAGGTACTTACTTAAAATGAAAAGAGCCCGCGGTTTGATCTACGTTGTCTTTATACATGCTTATAATAATATCTAATAGTCCGCAATTTGGCCCGCGTTGTCTTAATACTTGCTTAAAATTACTTGCAAGGATAATGCCCACGGTTTGGTTAAAATTGTAACAGTATTTGCCTATAATGATAATAGATCACGGTTTGGCCCGCGTATTATTTGCCTATAATGTTAATAAATCACGGTTTGGCCCGCGTTTTGTAGGACTTGCTTAAGATGGTTATTTATAGCACGCAGCATGGACTGCGATGTCTTAATACTTGCTTAAAATTATAAAAGCTCGCCGTTTGGCCTGCATTGTCGTATTACTTACAATGATAATAGCCCATGGTCTGGCCCGTATTGTCTTAGTACTTGCTCAAAATGATAAAAGCCCGCGGTTTAGCTCGCGTTGTGTTAATAATTAGATACTTACAAAGATAATAACCCACAGTTTGGCCCACGTTGTTTTAATACTTACTTAATTAAAATAACAGCCCGCGGTTCAACCCGCGTTATCTTGGCATTTGCTTATAATAATATCTAAAAGTTCGCGGTCTGGCCCGTGTTGTCTTAATAAATCCTTAAAATTATAATAGCATGCCGTTAGCCTGCGTTTTTGTATTGCTTGTAATGATAATAGCCCACGGTCTGGCCCGCGTTATTTTCGTAACTGCTTAAAATGATAAAAACCCACAGTTAGGCCCGCGTTTTCTTGGCACTTACTTAAAATAATAGTAGCTCGTGGTTAAACCCGCATTAGGCTCGATTATGAAGGCGCCATCGTAATTATAATAGCTAATTATCATAATTATATCTGTTTCATTTTCACTTTAAGCATTCGATAGAGAGAACACTTTTTATGTTGTTACTATATTTAATATGGCGTCTTCATAACTGAGCCTATTATTGTATTACTTGCAAAATAATGCCTACGGTTTAGCCTGAATTGTCTCAGTAGGTATTTGGTTATTTAATTTACTTGTATCTAAAGCTTATTACAGAGTACATACGTGAATTTTTGAATGATAAATTGCCGAATTTCTGAAATTAACTCAATAATAAATAAATATATAAAATAAATATTGGAGGACATCTCACACACGGTCTCTGATCCCAAACTAAGCAAAGTTTGTGATTTGGCTGGCAGAAACTGATATACTACATATACATGTATTTCAATGTATGTACTGTATTGTGTACACAATAAATATATCTTTATTGTACACAGAAACACAGTACAGAAACTATACAATATGCTGTACAATGGCGGCCTTATCGCCTTTGGCGATTTCTACCAGGCAACCACCACCACCATGTGGCATGTGGCACCACCGACCAGTATGGTCGGTGGTGTACACAATACAGTACATTATTATTAGAATAATTCCAGATCCTATTTTTAGAATAATTCCAGTCCATCCAAAGGTTGCCTGGTAGAAATCGCCAAAGGCGATAAGGCCGCCATTGTACAGCATATTGTATAGTTTCTGTACTGTGTTTCTGTGTACAATAAAGATATATTTATTTATTTATTTATACATGTAGGTTGACTGGCAGATAATGCTGTTTAGCGTTAAGTCCTCCTTTTGTACAAATAGTGTGCAATAAAGTGTTAAATAAATAAATAAAAATACATTAATAACACTCAGACACAGAGCAAACACATATGAACATCACATAAATATTTGCCCTGGGAATCAAACCCACGCCTCTTTGACCCAGGAGTCAGGGTCAACCACTGAGCCACCGAGGGAGCCAATAATAATAATTGTATGAGTAACTATGTAAGAAATTTCACTTTTCTTTGCTGGAAAACATTGAGGCAACCTGTACGCACGTAGAAAAAATCAATGTCGTATGTGAATTCAGCAACCCATGCTTGGCCGGCGTGATGGATATGGCCCAATTACCCTTCGCGGATAGGCCTATTTTCAGTCATCCATCAGCCGCAGGATGCCCACTGCTGGACATAGGCCTTCCCTATGGATCTCCAATAAGACCGGTTGGAAGCGGCTTGTATCCAGCGCGATCCTGCGGTCTTAATGAGGTCATCCGTCCACCTTGTGGGTGGACGTCCTACGCTGCGCTTGCCGGTACATGGTCTCCACTCGAGAACTTTTCGACCCCAACGGTCATCAGCCCTCCGCGCTATGTGCCCTGCCCATTGCCATTTCAACTTTCCAATCCGTTGGGCTATGTCGGTAACTTTGGTTCTTCTACGGATCTCCTCATTAATGATTCGATCTCGTGGGATTCGAAACATGGGAATTACACATGACTTTCGTCTTGTCCATGTTCATCTTAAGACCCACCTGTTTCTATTATCCGTAGTGCTATCCGTAGTACCTATTTTCAGTAGTGCACTATTAATTAAGGCCGGTACAGGTATTCGACATGTTTCATTAAGTCATTAGAAATTTAATTTTCCAGGCAAATGAAAAAATGGCACACAAGTCGTAATTCTAGTCAGGCATATTCTAGGATGCTATTATACTCATAATTTGATTAACTTTTACAATGGTACCAACCCCAAAAGCACGTGAACAAAAACAGCTGTTTAACACAAAAAGTTCATCGACCCGCGACAAAATGTATGGAAAATGTAGGTAATTTTCGCTTGTCAGGGTTGATCCCATAGTAAAATATCTATATTGATCCATATGTGCGCTAAGCTTAAGACTATTGGCTCACAAAATAAAAAAAAATCGTAAACTTTTGGGGACCCATTTTGCCCCATTTAAAATTTTCATTATCATAATCCTAGATACTAGGTACATTATTTAAAAAAGCTCATTGAAGTTTTGGGACGTATCTGACCCCTAAGGATTTTTTTAAGGAAAATTTAGAAAACAGGTACAGCCATATTTTTTATTTAGTCTCAAAAGCATCTATACAAAGTTTCATGTCAATCGGTACAGGGAATAAGAAGTTACATGCAAACAAAAAGGGCCCGTTTTACCCCGTAAGTTAGAGTTGGGTACATTTTTCATCCTTAGTGCTTCATTATGTCGTACGATGTACGTATATTCCAAATTTCAAGCTCGTATCTACAGCGGTTTGGGCTGTAGCCTAAACTTATTAATTTTGCGTATCCCTAAGGAACCTTATAGATTTTCCTGGATTTTATTAGTTTCTGTATTAAAACATGCTGTGTGCTTCCTTCATACCAATTTCAACCATAACCGTTCAGCTGGTTCGATGTAATTGACGCTTTTTTCACCAACTTTGGGACCTTATTTGACCCCTTAGATGAAGAAAATTCGGAAAAACAGGAAAAAACGTGACTTTTATTTTGTTTGGAAAGCATGTATACAAAGTTTCAAGTCAATCGGTACAGGGAATAAAAAGTTACATACAAACGAAAAGGGCCCATTTTACCCCCTTAGAGGTCGAAAGTTCAAAATTTTCGTCCTTAGTGCTCCATTACGTCGTTCAATGTACCTATATTCCAAATTTCAAGCTCATATCATCAGCGGTTTGGGCTGTAGCCTAAACTTATTAATTTTACGTATCCCTAAGGAACCTGATAGATTTTCCTGGATTTTATTAGTTCCTTTATTAAAACATGCTGAGTGCTTCCTTCATACTAATTTTCAACCATAACGGTTCAGCTGGTTCGATGTAATTGACGCTTTTTTCACCAACTTTGGGACCTTATTTGACCCCTTAGATGAGGAAAATTCGGAAAAACAGGAAAAAACGTAACTTTTATTTTGTTTGAAAAGCATTTATACAAAGTTTTAAGTCAATCGGTACAGGGAATAAAAAGTTACATACAAACGAAAAGGGCCCGTTTTACCCCCTTAGAAGTCGAAAGTTCAAAATTTTCGTCCTTAGTGCTCCATTACGTCGTTCAATGTACCTATATTCCAAATTTCAAGCTCATATCTTAAGCGGTTTGGGCTGTAGGCTGTCTGTCAGTCAGTCACTCAGGGAAGCCTTTTATATAATAGATTATTAGTAACATAATGATTCAATTTTGGCAAACTACAACTTTAGTCATTTATAATTATAATTTCATCAGGCACTCTTCTTTTAACTTTAGTGACTATAGATCTTTGTTATTTTTATATTGTACATAAATGTTAATCCTCTTAATAATTCAATAAACAAAGTTCCGCGTAGCAGTTAAGTACATAACATAACTCATTTCTGGTTTTTCCACGGACATGTCATCAGTTCTCAAAAACTTCTCGAATTGTTTTGACTAAACTAAATCCATTCGTCAAGTTCCTGAATAAAAAGGAAAGGTATCCACGCTAACCTTTCTTTCGCTTCAACATTCCAACTACAAAAACCGACCAGTTTACCTTGATCTCTAACAGTTCTTCAGCATGCATTATTTCTTCGCGAAACTGGAAGAAATTAAAGGGTCGAGAGGTCTCATTAAGCTGGCGTTTTCATATAGGCTTTGAGGTCACTGGGAACCAGTCATACTGTTTGATTAACGAAACAGCGACGTATCTGCAAGTTGAGAATACAAGTTTAATATATTTCACAAGTTATACCGTGATCTATCCATCACCCCTAGGACGTCATCTGCTGGATTTAGGCCTCAAACAGTCACAAACGACACTTTGATTTTAAATTACTACCTAAGACTGCTCTGAAGACGAACAAACCGGCTTTATTGAAAATCTATAAAGGAGACTTATGGGCAACAGTGACTGTGGTGTCCCACAATTCATATTTTGATATTAACGATCGTGGTTGTAAATCCAAAAAAAAATGTAAGTAAACGAACGTTTACGTCGTGCTAAGGTACGTACATTAGGAACGTGATCATTTTTTTTTTTTTTTTTTTTTTTTGTTTAAGAATCGCTGACGAACTTTTCTTAAAAAATTACTAACGTGAACGTGATCATAAAACTGAAATGGTGTTGAGCTTGACAGTTTAACTGGCAGAGTGACGGCAACCGGACTAAAATGTTGACAGATCAGTGGTCGCGTAATGCGAGTCCATACTGGAAGCCAATCTTATGCACAAGACCAGGATGAATGGCCTACAAAAAATGAAGCCTATGCTCAAGAGTGGGCGATCACGAGCTATGGAATATTATCATGATAAAACAAACGTCAAACTGAGTATGACAACGGTTTTATTTCATTAATATCAACATACAATAGGGATGTTTACTAAAACAATATAATTAGTCCGTCAAATAGATTGTTAAAAATATGAGACACGTATTTTTTCTTTTGTCAATTTAACACAAATTGATGAAGATATAGCCTGTTAAAGTTCCGCGTGACGTCACTAACCGCTATGAAATGTACCGGCTAGTGCCGTCACGAGCCTCCACTCTCAAACTTTGACAAGGTTTATCTTAGTCACTAATTGTTTGATTGACAAAGGAAAAAATACGTGTCCAACATTTTTCAATAATCTAACTATCTAACCCTATTCACTCAAATGCTATCTATGCTCACTTGTCTCTAAAATTTGCCACAACAGATACGGCATTTTTCACTTTCGTCGAGAGAGTCATTGCGGCTGTAAACCAAACATAATGTACCTCGGGGAAGAGTTGGATAGATTGTGTTTTTACACGGGAATGTACTTTATTAGCCGTTATTTATTCATATGGGAAGGACAACTCTGTTTATTGGTGTTCTATGGTTTGCCATACAGTGTTGTTATTCAAAGTACTTACATGAGCTTCTGAGAGGTATATAAAGTATGGGTATAGTCATCATTATGAACATTTTTGCCGTGATGACGTCTTATAAATCGATGATCGCCAGCTGCACGCACACAAAAATGCCACGTTCCACCTCAGCCGCGCGTGCAAGCAAGAGCGCGGAACGAGCGATAGAGAGGCACGATTGCCCTAAGCGTTTGGCTTGTTTCAGTTGTTGATTCAACAATGTTTTCAAATGACGTCATCACGTAAAATTATCGTCTGTAAATCGACTATACAGACAACCGATTTTTTTCTGAGAAACTTACTGCGAATTAGCGTAGCCATTCAGTTACTCCATACATTCCATCACGAGTCTTAAAACTTTTGTATGGGAAGGACAATTTTGAAGGTTTATTAATATTTAATGGTTTGAAGTTGTTTTGCTAAGTATACGGACTTTCAGGAGTTAAGAACTTTCACTGAGAGACCAACTGCTCCTTACATTTCATCGAAAGTCAAGTATTTGTAAATATTTGTTTTTTTTTTCTTGAATTTCGGGTTTATCCCGTACTAAATGTTGCTGATAATACTTATCACTCTTTTCAGCTAAGTAATGTACTGTACTAGTATTTTTAATAGTCCACTGCAGGACGTAGGCCTACCCACGTAGGGTGATTAGGCCATATCCATCACGCTGGCCTAGTGCGGGTCGGTGGATTCACATACGCCATCGAATTTCTTTTCATTCATTTCATTCATTCTCACGATGTTTTCCTTCACCAGAAAGCCAGTGGTGTTGAATTCCGTACATAAATTCCAAAGAACTCATTCGTAGGGGACCGGGATTTGAACCCACGACCTCACGATTGCAAGGCGGGTGTCACAACCTCTAGGCCACCACGGCTTTTTTTAGCTTAGTACTAGTATAGTTGACTAAGTCACAGCTGCAAAGTCTTGAGCATCGTCGCAAGGTAGCGTGTTTGTCGGCCTTTTACCGGATACACTTCGGAGAGTGCGCCCAGGAGTTGCACAATCTGGTCCCCCCGGCCCCTTTCTTCTATCGTACGGCTAGACGGACGCGACCAAAACGCCACCCATGGTGGACATTCCGCGCGTTAGAACCAAGCGTTTCAAATACTCATTCCTCATACGAACAGCCGGAATGTGGAACGCTTTGCCTGGGTCTGTCTTCCCGCTAAAGTACAACGTGGGTGTCTTCAAATCCCGAGTAAATAGGTATCTTCTAGGTAAAAGTGCTACACCCTAGACCGCACAACTGCTAAACATCAGGCAGTGTGTAGTCAAACGCGAACCTATTCGAAATTAAAAAAAAAAGTATATCTTATGGCAATAACCATGAATATAGTAGGCCTATCCTGCAATTGTATTGTCGAAGTACTTAATAGTTCACAACTTTTTAACAGATGTCGCATGTCGTAGCTCATTGGTCTCCACAGTAACGAAATAACCATGAAAATTGGCTAATTTATTTTAGACAATCGAGTGAATCAATCACAAAAGCTTTAGTTGTTTTGTTGTCTAGACTAGGCCTAATTGTGTTTTTGTAAGGGCTCTCGCACACTCAGTACGTTACACCATAGGTACTGTATTGTATCAGCTTTTTGACCGACGAAACGAAGGAGGTACTAGTACTCAATTCGACGCGTACATTTTTTTTTATATATAACCACGCATAACTTTTAGAGTGCTTCCACTCTGCCCGGAATCATTACAATGAATGGATTATTATAAATGGAATGATAATATGCAATTTTTAATTTTCTATTACTTTACGATGATTTCGAAAGTATTTGCGACATAAATACCATAACTACATACAATCTGAAATTATTGAATTCAGATAATTGTGCTTTTAGTTTACAATCTTCTTAATATTTTGGATTCAATGTCGTCACTTATCTGTTCTTTTGGTGGGGCGTTATAATGATTAAAATTTTGAAGTCGAATTTTGCACTTCATGGCACTAATAATTTAATTTAAAATCATGCGACACCCCTGGTGGGGCAGATTCCACTGGTCTAAAAAGTGAGTGGAATCTGCCCCACCAATATGGGATGACGGGGGCAGATTCCACTCCAAAAAATGAAGGAGTGGAATCTGCCCCACCAGTGGGGCGCTTTGGTGGGGCAGAGTGGAAGCACTCAACTTTTAACGTAGTAGACGATTTCAATAAAAAAAATTAACAAATAGAATATATTTCGAAATTGGTTCCATTTAAATTTTACCGAAATCGGCTGAGCCATTTTTGATGAATCAACAATATTGTAAAAAATGTTACATCGATCCGTGCGAAATATTCGCAAATTCTGTACACGGGTGAAGCCGGTCCTGACAGGTATTTTTTGCAAAAAAAAATTATCTTTTGATAAATTGTTTCATAAATTTGTTATCAAATGAGTAACTTAGAGTGCTTCCACTCTGCCCCACCAAAGCGCCCCACTGGTGGGGCAGATTCCACTCCTTCATTTTTTGGTATCTAAGCGTTATCTACCTGGAATTCATGTGAGTAATTATTTTTGTGGTTGATTATTTTAACTCCTACCCGTAAAACGTTATCAAACATTTTAACGAGTTTTTTTTAATTACCACAAATTTCGACTGCTTACCTGTTTAAATAATGTTTTTATATTTGCAAAAAATGGAACCACCGCCTTCCGCCGTGTACAGAATTCGAATACTTAGTTTGCACGAATCGATGCGACATCTACGTACACTATTATTGATTTATCGAAAACGGCTCAGCCGATTTCCATAAAATTAAAATGGGACCTTTTAAAAAACATACTTTTCGAGAGTATACCTTTTCGAACTAAAAAATATTTTTTCGCTTCGGGTCACAATTGCCGAAATTATAAATAAGAATACGCAAAAAAATACATACAGACGAACATAGTACCTCTTCCTTTTTGGAAGTCGGTAATATTAAATAATAATAAATAAATATTTTAGGACATCTTACACACGGCCTCTGACCCCAAACTAAGCAAAGCTTGTGATATGGCTGCCAGAGACTGATATACTACATATACTTACTTTTAAATATATACTCGTACTTATATAGATAGTAACTAAATAACACCCAGACACAGAGCAAACACTTATGTTCATCACATAAATATTTGCCCTGGGTGGGGATCAAACCCACGCCTCTTTGATCCAGAAGTTAAGGTAACTAACCACTGAGCCACCGAGGCAGTCAAATAAATGTAGACGTGTGTGTCGGGGGCCTTAATTCATTTCATTGTCTCTCTCCAATTTATCAGACAGGTCGGTCACCTTATTTGGGGTCAAATAAGATGTTTTGTGCCTAAAGGTGTCTGCTTACTATGACGTACCATACCATGACCGAGCTAGGTATCAGAGGGGTTAGTACAGGTTTACACGTAAAAAGAAACTACAGTTGGTTTTGTATGGCTCTGCACATTTCGCACAGCGTTCCTGGCGGAAACGAGGAAAACTAACCAAAATGTATGGAGCAGAAGTTTAAGTAAACTACGCAAAACCTGGACTAAAACTGGAAACATACTATCGGACGCGGCTTACGGACGCAACTGACAGCCGAGACTGATAGGTATCTAGATAATGAATGTACACTGAGCCGTGCACCCAATCGGACATCAGTCGCGGACGTCACCTTGGGCTGACCTTGAGCGTTCGGTCGTTCGAGAGCGATCTGGCGCGCCGGATGTTTTAAGACGTGCACACTGCTAAGTCGCGACCGTCAGCCGCGTCCATCAGCCGCATTCGATAGTATGTTTCCAGCTTAAGGGCTCAGCCTCGAAAAGCAACACGACACGCTCTACTATGCCCATTACAATATACCGCTCACAGAGTAGGTTTGACTAGGTATTTGTTGGCGATCACCCAAGTCAAACAATGTTCGAGCAGTCTCCCGATTGTGACCGTGGGTGGCATTTACAACTGAGCGCTATCATGGCTCGGTTGACTCGTTAAATTGTAGGTACCTGGGAGTTGAGTTAACTGTTTGGCCATGTCAGAGGCCTTCATGACTCTTAGTGGAAACGAAGTATGAATTGACAAAATGGTTTTATCCCTAGTTATGCTCGAGGTGCAGCTAGTCAAGCATGCGACCACGAAAAGCCACGAAAAGAACTCATTTCGACGTGTGAAAAAGTGACAGATATATACTTTGCCATAACGCTGTCTCGCATACTAGCCCGGCAGGTGGCATAAAAACTGACAAGTCTGACACCAGGGCTAGCTGCCAAAACAGATGCATTGTGTAGTCAAACGCAAACCTAACAGAAAAAAAAATGAAAAATACATAATAATTTAATGTTTAAAATACAAGTATCGTTGAGAGGCGAAACACATGTCGAACAGAGTGTAGTGCAGTAAGAATAAGAGTGTTATATGTTAGTGATGTGTTTTCAATGTTTTGTCATATTATATTTAAAGATTTTTTTATATTTTAATTTTTTTGTTGACAGAATAATTATATATTATTATTAAAAAAAAATATATATATATATATATATCATACTATTTATTTATGTAGTGCTGCGGCAGCACTGCTGCCTGCTGCCTACAGCGGAGTTCGGAATCATACTTCAACAATAGTCGCCGAGAATATTTTCGGGCCGTAGCGATCCATGCAAGGCACCCGACAGTGCCGATCGGTGACGGAACGGTTTAGTAACCATAGTTTCCGGACCGTAGCGATCCATGCATGGCACCGGACAGTGCCGATCGGTGACGGGACGGTTTAGTAACCATAGTTTCCGGACCGTAGCGATCCATGCATGGCACCGGACAGTGCCGATCGGTGACGGAACGGTTTAGTAACCATAGTTTCCGGACCGTAGCGATCCATGCATGGCACCGGACAGTGCCGATCGGTGACGGAACGGTTTAGTAACCATAGTTTCCAGGCCGTAGCGATCCATCTATGGCACCAGACAGTGCCGATCGATGACGGGACGGTTTAATAACCATAGTTTCATACTTTTCAAAGCTAAGATTTTTTATCTTACACGTTCCTAGCCCGGTCATTGTATAGTACGCTATATAGTGGGCAATTACCTTAATTCTAGACAGGTTTAATTTAAAATCGGCCATTTGCTCTTTGAAATACAAAGGTTTAGAGCAAATTAAATTCTTCGTTTTTATTTTCTTTCGTTTTTTGATAAACTACAAGCGACGCTTTTGACTATATGGTTTTGTTGACTTTTTCAGCAATTTTTGAGGCAAAAAAATTCACTTTACTTAAAAACCTCCTCCATTTCGTCGGTTAAAAAACTTGATATCTCAGAACGAAAAGCAAGTTACAGTGTTACCTTCCTGTCACAACAATTGGGGCTGGCGCTGCCGCAGTTAAAGCCGAAAACCTCAAACGGCACAAATATGAGTCGTTGGACAGAATATACCTCTTTGTGCCGTTTGGGGTTGAGACTTTAGGTCCATGGGGGCCGGACGCCCTATCACTCTATATAGACTTGGCCAGGCGGTTAGTAGAAGTGACGCGTGACCAGAATGCTGGCGTCTACTTTGGTCAAAAGCTCAGCATTGCCATTCAGCGAAGCAATGCTGCCAGCATTCTGGCCACGTTTCCTTCTACAAAGGGGCTTTTAGATTAAGTTTTATATGTTATAAATTTAGTCTTGTATATATATTAGTTTTAGTGATATTTGTATAAGTTTATTTTTAAATATGTAGATAGCTGTAAATACTACGTTCTCCAATGTTATTTAAGTTTGTTGCAATAAAGTAAGTTGGTCTGAGAAGTTACAGTGCAGGTTTTTGTATCGGTATATCTATAGTGACGAATTTGATAAAAAAAAAACACGTATTTCTAATTGTTAAATAGATACTAGCGAGATGCCGTCTGAACTACGTACTTGTATCTCTTCTACTTTATGTGTGTAACAATAGGTAACAAGACATTTGTCAACTTCGGGATTTCATGATTTGAATGAATAGTTTCATTCAATAAATAAATAAAAAAAAAACTGAAAATCCTAATTACTATGTAATATTATAAACGCGAAAGTTTTTATGTACGTATGGATGTTTGTTCCTCTTTCACGCAAAAACTACTGATTTTGATTTTTCAAAGTTCTTTATTGATCAGAAAAAAATACCTAGTTACAAAGTACGTACAAACTAGACACAGTCTTAAACATTTATATGCAACAATATTATACAAATAACTTTGTCAGGCTAACGGCGCCTCCAAAAGTCTTTCAAATACATAGTTTATATCATGAAATGTGTTACAATCAATGAATTAACCAAACACATTTTTATGGAAAATATAAATATAAATACATACAAATAATTAACCTTTTGCACCAGGCTCTACATTTGGTATGGATGTACAATAAGTGTTACGGACAATCAGTCCATGAATGTATAGGTTAGTAATTTGAGAATGATTCAACGTGCAAATCGCACAGAATATGTAATAGTGTTTATTATATAAGTTACGACTATGTATGTAATGGACCATTAGTCCAAAAACGCGAAACAATCGCACTGAAAGTCCGAAATAAATTACGTAGTAGGACGTAGATTATGTAACAGTCCACAAAGAAACTACGTAGTAGGACATAGATTATGTAACAGTCCACAAAATATTACGCAGTATGATATAGATTATGTATCAGTGTCAAGTAAAAAGATGACGCAATATTGGAGTTTATCCTCAATCTATCTCCGTCTTTGGCGATGTCTCTTTCACACGAAGATTATGGCGAGACGGGAAGCCGGATATAGATTGCGTAACGGCAATTAGCACACTCCTGCCGACGCGTGCTAGCTGCCGCATTGTATTATGATTTAAAATAAGCTAAGGTTCCCACGTTTATTGTCGCGCGGTTACCTTTCATACCGTACGCATTGTTTTGCTTTGTATAGAATCAACCTGCACTTTCACACCTCTATTGTGGTTGGAACCTATTGTCTTCGGATTACCGCTGTACTCGCTAAATACCTAAGGAAAAATAAATACAGTCCACTCGAAGAAGCCTTGTTTAAATTGGAGATCCCACGAATTAGGACCATCCCCAACAAATGTTTGGTCCTTTGCTCGCCGGATACTGGAACAGCAGCGAGTTTTCAAGCGAGTTTTCAAGAGAATACAACATCAAAAGGCTCAAGACCGAGATCGTCGTTTCGTCGAGAACGTTTGCCCCATGATTACGAGGGGACAAACAGCGCCGAGTCGTCGAGTCGTCGTGCGAGAAAGCCAACCACTACAGAAGAGGCTTTGTTCGTCGTGTGAAAAAGCCAACATCACAGGCTTATACTGAGATTATCAACGGGTGACTACGTCGTGAAAGACCGCCGTGGAAGACCGCCGTCGAGATCGCCGCCAAATTCGTCGGGTTACGTCGAGCATCGGGACGCCGCGCGCTGCTGCGTCGAATGCTGCACGTCGTTGCGTCGAGCGCCGCGCGCCGCTGCGTCAAGCGTGATATCGCCGCCGGATTTGGGCAGTATTACCGCGCCGGTACGTTCACAAGGAAAGCGGGCCGGACTGTAGGCAAGGCAGAGGCGGCTGGTCGTTCCTACCAGCTGCTGAGCCACCGCAGAACTTGTGTTCCACTGCCGGGCGGATCCCACCCTTCCTATCTCACACGTTCCATCCCTGAGGGAGCATATCCCGGCTTAACTGGGCCCTCCCAAAGGACTGTTAGGGACCGTTAGGCTATTAGTAGGGCTGTTAGGGGCATCAAGTGCCAGAAGTTATGCCAATTGAAAGGAGCCCGATCAAAACAAGATCGCACCAAGCAGAAAAGAAGCAAACAATGCAAGAATCACCAGCGTCTCCGTCTGATTTGGGACCGTCCACATCGAACGCACCCGTGGAACCACCCCAGACTATGCAACACCCGCTACCGGAGCGACAAACCGATCAACAAGATGTACCACGTGATAGACCAGTGGAGCGAGCCGCATCTGTTAGATCAATACACAGCGTCGAGGCACGGATAAGGCAACGAAAATTAGAAGCGGAAGAAAGCCTAGCCAACATAAGAAGAGATCAGTTGGAATTACAGGCACTTCTAATTAAGAAACGTCTCGCTGCCGACGTCGCGACCATACGCGAAGAAACGGACCGCGATAGCATAATCGCTGCCGCCGCCGCCGAGGACACGGACACTAGTCATCGGATAGACGAATGGTTACAACACAGTCGCACACGGGGGGAGCCACCACGGGGGGAGCCGCGCGAACCGAACATGAATCAACCGGAACTAGGGCACGTTAGATATCACTCGCCGCCGAGGAGAAACCAAGACGCGGTTGAACAAGAGCGATATCGTAGTTCGTATGAAGAAACGAGGAGACACCGATCGCCTACGCCTGGGAGGTCTCGAGACCGAGGGATCGACCGCTTAGCCGACGTATTAGAAAAAATGGTACGACAGCGAGCACCGCCGAGACAAGCGCAAGAACTACCTATCTTCAGCGGCGCTATCGGAGAATGGCTACCATTTAAAGCTGCAATGCGCGAATCTACGAAGATTCACAATTTCTCACCGGCTGAGAACTTAGCACGCATGCGGGCGTGTCTGAGAGGCGAAGCAAGACAGGCAGTGTCGGCGTTATTATATGCTGCAACAGATCCGTCGCAGATTATGAAAACATTAGAGCAATGCTACGGAAGGCCAGAAATGATAATCGATCAGGCGTTAAACGATATGCGTAAGTTACCACGCCTTAACCCGAATACAACGGCCGTAGAGCTTAATTCGTTCGCAATAAAGCTACAAAACATCGTCATGACCGTCGACAGCATTGATGAGCGGGGATATTTGCAGAATCCGATGCTAGCACGAGGAATAACAGAGAAACTGACGCCACATCTTAAATCGCGGTGGTGCGATTATGTGGAGGATAAAGGCAGTCGCTCAGAGCCTGAGATTATCACAATATCTAAGTTTCTCTTGAGAGAGGCCGAGCGAGCGATGCGCCACACATACTCGACGTCAGTGACATGTGCTACAACGGCGGCAAAAGCAGCAAATAACAATAAAAACACGAACGCGAACGTGACCCACAAGAAAGGCGCAAACGTATACGCGACCACTGATGCCACGCAGAGATCGGTCGAATGCATAGCCTGTGGCAATGAACACGCCACGCCGAGCTGTAAAAAGCTAGCATCAATGACCGTTCCGAAGCGATGGGAGTGGGCCAAGGAAACGCGCGTATGTTTTCAATGCCTTAACAGCAAACACAGGCGCAATAAATGCTCTGCACGGAAGTGCGGGACAGATGAGTGCCGAGAACCGCACCATGCACTTCTACATACAGCTAAAGAGCGATGCGCCACAGAACCCGTAATAGTTCAAGATGACGTAGCAACATCGGCTTCAACGCACCTTGCGGGAACGAACAAGCAGGTGCTATTGAAGGTATGCCCGATCACGCTAAAAGGGCTACACGGGATCGAAGTTAACACCTTTGCATTGCTTGACGAGGGATCGACGATCACGCTGATAGATGACGAGATCGCCACGATGATAGGAGCGAGGGGCCCGGTACGACCTCTACGCATCCATGGCGTTACATCTACTCAGAGGGAACCGGAAAGCCGCGTCGTCGAATTAAAGTTACGCGGTCGAAGCCGGAGTGATTATCACACAGTCAGAGCAAGGACGGTGTCTAACCTCGCGCTAGGTAGCCAGTCGATAGACGACGGCCTCCTAGACCATGAACATCTTCGCGAATTGAAACCAGAAGATGTATGCTACACGGACGGGACACCACACGTGCTAATAGGAGCCGACAACTGGCATTTAATTGTCACACGTAAATTGTTGACCGGGACAAAGAATCAACCGGCGGCATCACTAACACAGTTAGGATGGATAATACACGGCTCTACGCCTCGTAGCGTCGTAGCACAAGGTGAGACGGTACTACACGTGCGCACCGCCCAAGAAAATACGCGTAGCAGAATAACGCCGCCCAACGACGAGTTACACGAACTAGTAAAATCGCATTTTCACCTGGACGCGCTGGGCATCGAACGCAAAGTTAAGCCCAACGAAAATGAGGAACGCGCCATGGAGATTTTTGAGAAAACTGCGATATTAAAAAACAGACACTATGAAGTCGGATTGCCGTGGAAATTCGACGATGTATGCCTACCGCCCAGCTACGACATGGCGTTAAGTCGCTTGCGCGGGATCGAACGCAAGCTGGACAGATGCCCAGAACTTAGAGAGGCATACGCCGGGGAGATAAGCAAGCTAGTGCAAAAGGGTTACGCAACACAATGCGACGAAGACCACGGCAATAATCCACTCTTGTGGTATTTACCGCATTTCGCGGTAACAAATCCCAACAAACCGGGGAAGGTCAGAATAGTGTTTGACGCGGCCGCCAAAGCAAATGGGACTTGTCTGAACGACATGCTCTTGGACGGACCGGACCTTCTCAAGGCGTTATACGGGATCCTAATACGCTTCAGAATGAAGCCGGTGGCCGTCGTAGCCGACATAAAAGAAACGTTTTTGCGCGTGAAGATACGCCGTGAGGATAGCGTAGCGCAACATTTCTTATGGCGCGGCGATGAACGTAAGAAGCCGCCACAGAAATACGTGATGCAATCAATGATTTTTGGAGCCCGAAGCTCACCATTTATGGCGCACAGCGTGCGTAACAAGAATGCGTCGATGTCGAAAGGTACGCATGCGCTCGCCTATCGCGCTATAACTGAAAATCATTACATGGACGACTGGGTCGATAGCTTCAATGACCAAGAGACAGCGATGCGCGTTATCAACGAAGTGCGCGAAGTGCATAGTAACGCAGGTTTCGAGATGGCAGGATGGCTATCGAACGAACCGGATATTTTAAGTTCGATTCCTGATGAGGACAAGGCGTCCGCCCCTAGAGAATTGGGACACAACGCACAAGGAAAAACCTTAGGCCTCATTTGGGTGCCGGACAGCGACGAACTCGCGTTTAACACCAACATGCACCGAGTGCCAGACGACGTAAAGGACGGCACGAGAACGCCGACAAAACGCGAGGTACTGGCCGTCGTCATGTCAATATATGACCCGCTATGTCTCCTGAGTGGCTATCTACTAGAAGGACGGTATCAAGTTCGCGAGCTTTGGAGACAACAAGTAGGCTGGGACGAACCGATACCGCTAGAGAACGCATGTGAGTTTCGAGATTGGCTACAGGATATCGATAGCGTTAAGACGCTACGCTTACCGCGATGCTATGGGGAGCTAGGGAACGTCGTACAACGGGAACTACATGTATTTTGCGACGCAAGCGATCAAGCGTACGCATGTGCCATGTACTGGCGTTACCTAACAGACGACGGATCTGTGAGAATCGCTCTAGTAGCCGGTAAAGCGAAAGTGGCGCCACTCAAACCGCAGAGCATACCTCGGATGGAACTACAAGCGGCCTTGATCGGAGCCAGGCTAGCTGCCGAGGTAACGAAAGAACTGGGAGAATATGCGAGCCCGGTTACGTTCTGGAGTGACTCAAAAACTGTCCTCCATTGGATACGAAATGATGCCGTGCGATATACGCCATTTGTAGCTCATCGACTAGCAGAAATTGCGGAGCTAACGAAGACTAAACAATGGCGGTGGGTGCCATCGGCTCATAACGTCGCCGACGACGCGACCAGGCGTGGGAAAACGCGCCTAAAAAACGATGACAGGTGGTTTGTTGGACCGAAGTTCTTGTATGGACCACCCGAAAGCTGGCCTCGAGAGGAAGCGTCAGAACCGGACCATGAAGAGGTCCTAGCAAATCGTGCAGAGGACGAACCTCCTCTTATTATTATGACACGATTCTCGAAAATGGAACGATTAGTTCGAGCACTCGGATACGTGCTCTTATTTATCGATAAGTGTCGACACCGCGAGACAAAGTTGACGGCGCATCATTTGAAAACGGCCGAACTATTGTTGCTGAAGCAAGCGCAACAAGAAAGCTTCGCGACCGATGTAAAATACCTACAAAAGGGTAAAAACATTGAAAAGGGGAGCAGATTACGAACGCTCGATCCTATGCTCGATAATGACGGAATCCTGCGTTTACGCGGAAGAATACGCGCGGCCGCGATTCCGGAAGAGCGGAAAAATCCGCCGATTTTATGCGGAAAACACTATTTCACGAAATTGCTCATTCGGCGGGAGCATGCCGAGAATCATCACGCGGGACGCGAGACCATCGTTAATAACATAAGACAGCGTTATTGGGTACTACGCCTGAGACCCGCTGTAAGAACCACGTTGAGCGAGTGTACGAGATGCAAAATGCATAAAGGAAGACTACCAGCTCCGGTTAAAGGCGATTTACCTGAAGCACGCCTAAGTGCGTATACACGTCCGTTTTCCCGTTCAGGAATAGACTGCTTCGGTCCGATGAACGTTGTGATTGGCCGAAGACGTGAGAAACGATGGGGCATGTTGTTTACCTGCTTGGTGACCCGAGCGATCCACATAGAATTACTCTCCAGTCTGAGTACGGACAGCGCAATTATGGCCTTAAGAAGAATGGCCGCGAGACGCGGCTGGAGTGAAATTTATTTTTCCGACAACGCAACGAATTTTCGGGGAAGCGAAATGGAGTTGAAAAAGGCATATGAAGAATGGATGCCTTCGCTCCGCGACTACGCGCTGAAGAAACGCGCGGACTGGCGATTCATTGATCCGGGCGCGCCAAATCAAGGCGGCGCATGGGAAAGAATGATACGCACAGTAAAGGACGCATTATACGTCACAATGAAGGAACGAGCGCCGAAAGAAGAGGTTCTACTCACAGTACTCACGGAAATCGAGTACACTGTGAATTCGCGCCCGTTACTACACGTGTCAACTGATGATGACGATGATGAAGCGCTAACGCCGAATCATTTTCTGCTCGGCTCAGGCAGCGCGATGCCTATCACTGGAGCATGTGACATAGCGGATAAACGTCAGTGGAGAGCTTCGCAAGCGCTGGCAGGTATGTTTTGGAGACGATGGGTAAAAGAGTATTTACCAACTCTAACGCCAAGAGGCGAAACTCGATCGAAGTTTTATGAAAATGTAAAAGTCGGTGACCTCGTAATCATAGCCGACGGGCTTCTACCGCGAAATATGTGGCCACGCGGACGAGTCGTCGCTACGTATCCCGGGAAAGACGGCGTGGTGCGTAGCGTGGATGTGAAAACACGGGGCGGGATGTTTCGACGTCCAGCTCGAAGACTGCTTGTCCTTCCACTTGGCATAGCTTCGTAGAACTGCGCTGGGGGGAGAATTGTTACGGACAATCAGTCCATGAATGTATAGGTTAGTAATTTGAGAATGATTCAACGTGCAAATCGCACAGAATATGTAATAGTGTTTATTATATAAGTTACGACTATGTATGTAATGGACCATTAGTCCAAAAACGCGAAACAATCGCACTGAAAGTCCGAAATAAATTACGTAGTAGGACGTAGATTATGTAACAGTCCACAAAGAAACTACGTAGTAGGACATAGATTATGTAACAGTCCACAAAATATTACGCAGTATGATATAGATTATGTATCAGTGTCAAGTAAAAAGATGACGCAATATTGGAGTTTATCCTCAATCTATCTCCGTCTTTGGCGATGTCTCTTTCACACGAAGATTATGGCGAGACGGGAAGCCGGATATAGATTGCGTAACGGCAATTAGCACACTCCTGCCGACGCGTGCTAGCTGCCGCATTGTATTATGATTTAAAATAAGCTAAGGTTCCCACGTTTATTGTCGCGCGGTTACCTTTCATACCGTACGCATTGTTTTGCTTTGTATAGAATCAACCTGCACTTTCACACCTCTATTGTGGTTGGAACCTATTGTCTTCGGATTACCGCTGTACTCGCTAAATACCTAAGGAAAAATAAATACAGTCCACTCGAAGAAGCCTTGTTTAAATTGGAGATCCCACGAATTAGGACCATCCCCAACAATAAGTATATTTTTAGAATAGAATAATGTAGACAACATTCGCGTAAAACCGGTGGATTAATTATGTATAAACTTAACAATGAGGGTAGAAAAATTAAGGATTCCACCTTCATAGTCATACTTAAATCATCAAGTGGGTAGGAGTGAGCGGCTAAAACCACTAAACGGATTGAAATGAAACTTAGCAATAGTAATATTTATACATCAGAATAACACATAGTGTATAATTTATAAAGATATTGTGTGAAACGAAGTTCGCCGGGTTAGCTATTATAATTTCTTTGCTAAGGGCTTCATTTTTAGGGTTCCGTACCTCAAAAGGAAAAAACGGAACCCTTATAGGATAACTTTGTTGTCCGTCTGTCCGTCTGTCCGTCTGTGTGTATGTCAAGACTCTTTATCTCGGGAACACGTTAAGATATCGAGTTGAAATTTAAACTATATACGTAAACCTACGAACTCTTGCAGTTGTGTAAAAGAAAAGCTTCTCAGTTACCGTATAAAAAAGTTAGAGCCGTTTATGTCGTAAAAAAACGCATATTTTAACACTCACAAAAATCAAAACCTACAGGGTACATCCCGTTGACATAGAACTATGAAATTTGACGAAGAGCATTGTCTCAGAGTACACATATAGGAATAAATCTGAAAACTGTACATTTTTATTTAAATCACATAAAAATAGGGCCTCAAAGTGCACAAAATATGGGTTCAAAATTCAAAGTGAGTAAATCGTATCATGTAAGGTATCATATAAAATAACTTCATTAGCACATGCTAAAACAGATTTTTAAATATTTTAACAATATGTTTGTACGGAACCCTCGATGTGCGAGCCTGACTCGCACTTGTCCGGTTTTTCTTTGATCAACGACAAGGTGGTCGATGGATAGACTACGCAGTTTACAAAAACGATAATATACTTTAAAATGTGCTTCTTTAGAGTTTCGCTTCTTCTGCGGGACAGAAAGGTCATCCCAGTTGTTCTACGATAGAATAAACACAAATAAAATGACATATTATTTCCTTCGCAGCTTCTAAACAACAACATTCCACATGTTCCAAATCCGAATAACTGAAATCCGGATTTGTGCAAATTGTCTCAAACGTAATGTATCGTTATCGGCGAAGTCGCTCCCTCGTTAGCGCCCTTATCCACGCGCCTTCTTACATAAGTTTAAACTCAAGTTAGGGGAGTTCACTCCCCATACGTGCCGCCTATTGTGTACGGTTTGCAGAAAAACTAAAAACTCAGTCCAAATACAAAAAAACCGAACAAGTGCGAGTAAGGCTCGCACACCGAGGGTTCCGTTAAAATCCAGAAAATTTCACAAAATTGGGAATGGGATCAACTCTGAAAACGCAAAAAAAACAGCTATTCCATACTTTTTGTCAAGTCTTATAAAAAATCGTATGGAACAGCAGTTTTTTTTTACGTTTTCAGAGTTGGACTCGTAGTAAAAGTTGTTCAAAATTTGCCATAGATGTCAGCGCTTAAGGCTCCGACACCGGTAGACAAACACATTGTACATCACAATTTATCAACAACTTTCAAATAGACCGGTCACCTTATGACAAAAAAGTTATCAACATTTATATAACTTTAAATTAATTTCAACCTGGGAAACCTATTCAACGAAGTACCTCTTAACCTGCTACCATTACACATGTACAAACCATTTATTAGCGTATTTAATGCCCCATATTTTCAATTAAATGTTGGATCTAATTAAATCTGGAAAGGAGCTTGTTTTCGACTTGTAAAACTTTGTAGAACGTGCCACACGTATGATGAGACCAGTGTACGGAGACCCGCTGAACCCTTTGACTTTCGAACTGTGGAGACTAATTCAGGATGGAGGCGAATTAATGAGCGTTTGTTTTCTTTGCAGCATCAAAAGCTGTGGGAATGTTAGGTTCTTTTTAAGTGTAGTTTGTTAGTAGATTGTTTTTGTTAAAACTTCAAACATTTTAGGGGTCACAATTTTTTACAATCGCAAGGAAAAGGAGCCATGTGTTTAAAATGGTTTTTTATCATGCTTGTGTCACGCTAGCGTGACACAAGCATGTTTGTATTTTTGCATGTTTGTATTTTTTAATATATAATCCTTACTTACTATCATATATATAACGCAGACAAAACCGTAAGGAAAAGCTAGTTTAGTAATTTGAATCAATAAAATATAACCGTTCTTTTATACCTAAAAATTTATAGCCCAAATTCAAATTGCTTGTTTTTAGCAAAGCTTTTGAATTGAAAGATGTTGATTATTTTTCTAAATTGGAATTTGTGACATTTAAAAAAGAACGAAATGATATAAATTAATAGTTTAAAAAACACTAGAAAAACACGCTTATTTGCCCATCTACCGGCTTTATCATCAGTTCTTGAAACCTAATCGTGGTCAAAGTTCATTACAAGACTTCTTAGAAATCCAAAACAGCTATGATACGATTTCCCATCATGAAGTTCCAGTTCATATCTTCCGGCTCCATCATCAAATCAGTTCGACAGTACTATATTATATTGTATTGTCATCAGAACTACATACAGCTGCCAATTATTATTACGCCCTTGGAAGATGGTTAAATTAGTTACCTTAGATTTAATTACATAGTTACATACTGGTCGAGCAAAAAAGTTTAGTTGACAAAGTAAAGAGTTCCTGCTCTAACAGCTTATTTGTTCACCATATCATAAAACTGCCTATTTATTTCTTTATCAGACACGATATAAAATTGAATTTTGAATCGGAATGTTTCGGAATTTACCGATTCCCACAGCCCCTTATACCGCGCAGGGTTCAAGCTCGCTGGTCGTGTCACAATTTGGTGTGAATATAAACGACCCTACTTAAAAGTTTTACGGTTTCAGTATAAATTCCATTAACGTTTGACGGTTTTACATTCTGAACAGATGTCTGGTTTAAACTGTAGCTTCGTGTACAGCTTACGTTTTTATTGGGGGTAGTTCTGTCGCCTGTTTTTGCTTGCGACTTTGTTAGTACAAAGAATATTAACTTAGAGTCTTTACACTTGGTAAAATACTTATTTAGTTAAAAGTGGGTGATTAATCGAATGCTACTTAGCTACTTACGCAATGTCAAGGCAATCGTGAGAACTTGCCCACACAAAAACAATAAGCTGTTATTAGCATGTTCGCTCATTCATTTCAGCTATTAGACCTCCTGCTGGACATAGGCCTCCCCTAAAGATCTCCAATAAGACCGGTTAGAAGCGGCTTGCATCCAGCGTGATCCTGCGGTCTTAATGAGGTCATCCGTCCACCTTGTAGGTGGACATCGTACGCTGCGCTTGCCGGTACGTGGTCTCCACTCGAGAACTTTTCGACACCATCGGTCATCAGTCCTCCGAGGTATGTGCCCTGCCAATTGCCATTTCAACTAGCCAATCCGTTGGGCTATGTCTGTAACTTTGTTTCTTCTACGGATCTCCCCATTCCTGATTCGATCCCGCACAGAGACTCCGTATAGCCCTCTTCATAGCTCGTTGAGCTACTTGGAGCTTATTAATAAGGCCCATAGTGAAAGACCACGTTTCTGTGCCATAATTCATCACTGGCAACATACACTGGTCGAAAACTTTCGACTTGAGTTTAATAACCTAAAGTAATAAGCTTCTAAAAAGTCATATTTTTAAGCAAAAACTTGGTTGAAAAATACCCATAAATAAACTAATAACTATTTTCTGAAGAAAACACGTGCTCGTACGTGTTTTTTTTGAGAATTAAATGAAAATTTAAGAAATGAAAAGAATTTTCTCCCGGTAAGTAAATTTTATCAAAAATGTACCGAAATTTTTCTCGATGTTCTACAGAAAATGCGACAACACTGGTCGATTCACAATCCTCTTAATCTCTACTATGTAGTATCAATACAAAATGAAGAAAATATTTTCCGAAATCATAGAAATAACTGAATAAGTACTACGGATAAAATTATTAATATTGATAGAAATGATAGATCATTATTGTAACACCTTTGTATAAATTACAAATTCGGGGGATCTGTCCGTGCTCCAATTAAATTTACTTAATTATTTACTAGATAAAATAGAGGCTCGGTTTATAACTTAGCGCAAAATAGTAAATAGCCTAATTAAACTTCAAATGTAGGTACTTAATAACTAAAATTAAATTATATTCGGGCAAAGTGAAAAGCAAGCGAAGTCCAGGTCGGTCACCAACTCGCTGAACCGATCGAATTAAACAAGCCACAAAGTCTACCGTGGTGCAGTGTGCTCGTGACGCGACTGATCGGCACAGATGGAGGAACATCGCGAGACGTGCAGCAGCCCTGGGAAGAGATGACAACGGCGAGGAGCCTCCGTGAACCATCCACGCAACCACGACCACTCTGACAAGAGTGCACGATTAAGAAGAAGATATAATTATATAACAGCTGTTTTCTTTCTAAGAAAGGCTCACTTAACTCTCCAAGCAAATAAAATTGTATTTTCTTCAAGAATAAAAATGCCTAGAATCATCAAGTTCTTAAAGCAATTGAAGGTTCTTGTTATTATACTCTCATTTAAAGCTCAACAACAGCTAATTGAACAAAAGTCTCATAAGACAAACCGACAAAACAACAATACAATACTAAGTATACAAATAATAACAGTATCCTCGACAATACAAGCTGATGAGTGAATTCTGCAACAAAAGAAATTTCCCACTGATTTGGCTATACACACCATAGAGATCGATAGAAACGGTTACACCAAAGCAGCGCGCAAGGCATTAAAATTTTTCAAATCATCATAGTCATTTATTGATAACACCACTGGTACAAGTCAATTACAATTTTCAATAACAATAAACAATCAATACATTTCAATGTTGTTGGTGCCTCTTTACTCGTACACCAACTTATTTAGATAAAATTAAATGAATAATCAATAACCTAACTACGGGCTCAGAGGAGCATAAAGGTGGTTTACTTCCAAATTGTTCCAATGGCAGGGTTCGTGCCTTCACGGAGCTGCCGAGCACTGGGTGATAGTCCGTAGGAAGGATACGCAATTCTTGACACTATTTAACTATTACATTTTCCCTTGATATCCCAATAATGAAAACGTTCACACCATCAATATAGAATGCCAAGTCGATGGTCCACACGCTACAGTGCGCAATAACTGGTCGAGCGCCGCCGCATATACGAGTACATCTCGCTTGTAAACATCTCTAGGCTCTCTTCTTGATCGTTGCGCTCTTGACAGAGCGGTCGTGGTCATCAAGCAGTATTATTATTGGTAGGGGCAGATGTAATGCGCCTCGCGATGTCTCGCCATCTCTCTCTCTATTTGACGTCGATCGGATACACTCATGCACGGACCCACTCACAGCAGACTTGATCGGATCGGTCCATCTCATCTCTTGTAAACACAATTGCTGATAAAAAACTCATACATACCTACTTACACAATCCTACAATGTCAATACGAGTAGATAAATGAAGTTATTAAAATAATACAAATGTCGATCAATATAATAATATTATTATGTACGGACCATGCATGCGTCCCAAAACATGCGTGCTTACGATGCAAGCATTGCAAAAGGTGTTATTGTGTGAGGATTTATGAACAGTTCAGCTAATATGAAATGAAACTGAACTGAAACAAAGCGGAAACATACCTAGGCGCTTGCTGTTTCGAAAAAATGTCACAAAAAGTTCTATCTACGATTGATTGGGCAAAAACTTGTGAAGTTTTGAAATTTTGCAAATATATGAAAACTAATAAAGTTTATTTAAAGTAGTCTCAATCTTCTCGTTGTTGAAATGGATGGCTGGTTGTTTGTGTGAGAAATAATACTGTAATGTATAATAACAACCGCGTTTGGCGAGTTTAAGACACGGGCTTACCCATTACATAATCTTATTTCCTTACCCCGGAAATCATGAACGTCCATTATTTCTGTTCTTCTGGGGTAGTTTTGTCCACCCCACAAAGTAGCTGCTACCTACGCCAGAAAAACAAAATGTAGCAGCCAAAGCCAGCCAAAATGATCGCCAGGTGGGCACCCCTGGCGATCATTTCTAGGGACGCCACTAATGTGTAGTATGGAGTTTTCGTAGGATGTTGGTTTTTTGCTAGATCTCGGCTTCTAGTAGCCTATCTTTAGAGATTTATGGTACGTATGCATTATCTCAAGCGTTTCCTCATTGTTTAGTAAACATAAGTCGGTTCTGGAAGATCGGTGGGTGGATCGGACACTCGGTCAGTGGCGGACAATGGACGGGGCTGCGAGGACGTGGGCAGTTCTCATGTTGGTTCTCACTCCAGTCTTTTCGGTAAGTTTATCATAGAATGAAATATGCGAGGTATCTTATGTGGAAGATTAAGATACTAATAAATATTGGAGGATGTTGTGTTTTGTATGGGCACTTTTTTACTATAGGAATCAATGTCATATTTTTTTTTTACTATTGACCTATGCTAAGTTTTTCCCCCAATTATTTCCATTAAACAGTAATTTTATTGAACAATGAAAATAACTGTTTGGTATTGAATTATTTATTTACCTAATGCGTAAACTACCATTCAAATATTTCTACGACAATTCCGGAACGGACTTTCAGGTATACCTCTTAGATGTAGTGCAAAGCTACTCTTAGTCAAACAATCCAAAAAAACATACATAAAAAGATTCAAAAAGCCTGGTCTCTGGCTCTGGTCCCATGGAATTGTGGACGGCCCTTAGTATCGGACGCGACTTGCGTCGATACTTTGGCACCGTCACATCTTTCTGAGACTCAGAGTAGGGCTGTAGCGGCGGCCAATTCGGCGGAGCAACACAAACGGCGCAAATATGCCAACCTCAGCAGTGGTTACATATTTGAGCCGTTTGGAGTTGAGACATTGGGTCCGTGGGGGCCGGGAGCTCATCTAGATCTCAAAAGTCTTTCTGAGCATCTGGTGGACGGAACGCGTGACCAATATGCTGGTGTTTATTTGCCTCAACGTATAAGCATTGCTATTCAACGTAGCAATGCTGCCAGCATGCTGGGCACGCTGCTAACTGGCAGTGGGCTTGAGCATTTGGTTTATCTTTAGACCTTCAAGGGTATGTGGATGATCGAATTGCTAGTTATGTAGTGGTAGCTTAAGTAGTTTTATGTTACGTAAGTCTTGTATTTAGTAGTAGTTAATAAAGGCAAAAGATTCAATATCACATTTTCCTCAATCTCCATACAGGTCGCGTGGAGAGAAGAGCGGCGAGACATTCGCGAGTCCCGAGAGATGAGGAGACTTGGAGTCCACCACCACTCCAAGAGACACATGATTGTGGCTGACCAAGCACAGAAACGAAACGACTGGACAACAGCTAAACCAGCGAGGGACATCAGAAAAAAGGTACTTGAACCCTAACCCCTAAGAACCCCTAAACTCTAGAAAATTAGACCCAGACGATTTATTAGACACGTTCACCACCGCTTCAAGCGGTTGGTAAATAAATGTGTCTGACCCAGAGTAGGTCACCTAGGTATACTATTAAACGTTATAATAAAAGTATTTGATCCATAACTAGTGGAAAATAAGATGTATAATAACATTACAAGAGAACACTACTGAAGAGAATTTCGTGAAATGAGGTGACTTAGAACTACAACCCCTCTAAATTACACGTAATGGTGTCAAAGCCAGTGGAGAATCGACTAGACTTGCTGGACCACGTCTCATCGACTTGGTATTATTCTGTTTTTATAGCTGAGCTCGATGTCATGTCAGGAACTTAAAACCTTAAGCTGTCATAAATTAGGTCTATAGTAGTATAAAAATACAAAGCATCCTACTGGAATAGGAGTTGGTGCGTCACATTGGGAGTTACGGGACATTAAATTAACAAGCAAATCAACTATGTTACACATTTTTTACAGCCATCAGGACACCTCACGCCTCTCTTAGAAGAAGACATCGAAAACGATGAGGTAGTCTCAGTTGCCATCGGCCCACCCCCCATAAGGCCTAAATTCGAAAAGCACAGAAAACTAACCTCAAAGCAAGCAACCACCCCTCCACCCTCAAACTCTACAGCGGTCGACCTAGTCAAGCAAGTATTAAACCAACTAGGAAAAGAGTTTTTATCCAAAGACTTGAATGAGAACTTTGTTTTCGGCCAGTATGTTGGCAACGCGATGAAAAACTTAACCAATGATCTCCGTTTGCGAATGCAGCACGAGATTTTAGACCTTATCTTGAAGTATCAAAAGTTAAATAGCAATGACACGAAGAAAGACGAGAAAAAAGAAAATTCAACTGAAAATCGGGTTGATGGCAAAATGGGTAAAACAGAAAGGAAATCATTAAATGTTACTGAAAATGACGAAGTATGGCCAGATTTTACTAACCTGGCTAAGTTAGTTGGTTAAAGTTTGTATTGATAATTTGTTATTTTTTTTAGTTTAGTTAGAGTTAAATAGTTAAATCTCGTAGTACGTTACGTAAGTAAAGGTAATAAAGAAATTCTTAATGCAACATATACCTATTATTTATTTTATCCAATAGCGAGGGTAGCTGAAATGGTGATGATAATATATCATGGTACCAATAGGGTAGTTGACTGGTATTGAATTAATGAAAAATGTTAAAACTATACTCTATGAAATATAGCTTGATCTCTGCGACAGCTGTCAGAAAAATCACGTCCTGAATTTCTTAATAGTACAGACAGTACCTGTCAATGTCACACTTTATGGGCATGCCGATTAGTGATGGGCGACGAATGATCGTGACCCTGTGGTCACGATCATTCGTCACGATCAATTACTTAATTTATCATAATTATTTTTAATTATTTTTTTTAATTAACTTTATTGTATGTGTATATTTTAATATCATAACATTATTTACATGTGTAATTCATTGTTACATTATCATCGATAATAGTGAAAAACGTTGATAAATACTATCGTAACATTATTATATTTTATTTAATTAATATCATAACATTATTTACATGTGTATACTTGATCTTAAATTAAGTATAAGTAAATAAAATCCAATTTCTCACCTACAACTACTCGTTCGATTTCTTTGTTATTCGATAATCGATTTTTACCACCACTACTCTAATAATGACAATCTTCTATGTCAATGTCACTGTCGCAGAGATCAAGCTATCTTTTATGCGGTATAGTGAATTCTGCAGTGAATTATGATTCGTAAACTGAAAAAATAATTAAAATTGGCTGATCAAGTGGTGATATAATAGGGATGTTTACTGGGTATGAAAATCATTATTATAATTAGTCCGTCAGTTAGATTATTGAAAAATATTGGACACGTATTTTTTCTTTTGTCAATCAAACAAATAGTGACTAAGATTAACCTTGTCAAAGTTTGAGAGTGGGGGCTCGTAACAGCACTAGCCGGTACATTTTATATCGGTTAGTGACGTCACGCGGAACTTTAACAGGCTATATCTTCATCAATTTGTGTTAAATTGACAAGAGAAAAAATACGTGTCTAAATTTTTTGACAATTTATTTGACGGACTAATTATATTTTTTTAGTAAACATCCCTATTATAAGCTTGTAAAGATTTTGGTAGGGATTAAGAGGGGATGCTTTGTCCCTTTCCCACAAATCATAACATGGTATGGCGAATGTATGACACATCAGGCCGTGACGTCATATTCTGCAATAATGCGCTCTTTGTCTAGCAAGGAAATAATGGTTGTAACTACTTTATTTCTAAGTTGATATTATTTTTGGTTTCGTTAATCGGCTGTTTATTTATATAGTTCGCTGTTACAAGAGGACATCGAAAAAAAACTGTCTACTAGCCTATTTTACCAGAAATTCATGACCTGCGGACTTAGCATACGGACCATAAAATAATACTATCGACGTGTCAGAACGTGACAGAGTTATGATAAAGCATATATCTGTCACCTTTGCACACGTCGGTAAACTCTTGTCGTGGTCTTGTATGCTAAGCTAGCAGGAGTTGTTTCATTAACAACTGAAAGGGTTTATTTTAATAGGATCACCGAACTAACAATCCGTTTTAATGGAATTAAAATAAGCAGTTGACCTCGTTAGTGGTCAGTTTGTCAGTTAGAATCAGTTAGCGAGTTACATCTGGATTATTAAATTTAAATTTACCAGATCCTTAATTTTGCTCTACTGATGATACTGCACGTGTTCTTCGTAATATGTACGTTTTAGTCTATGGTATTTTTATATTTTTTTATTATAGGTGCGTATTTTTTTTCGTTGTTGTTCATTGTTTATGTTCGTCAGGTCTTCCTCTGACATTATAATTATAAGACAGAGTAGTTGTTTAACAAGCGTCATACGTGTTATTCTTACTAATACTATAAAAACAGGTTCACTCGGGGAGTACCGGCAGAAGTGAAAACTTGAACATTAAAGTTGTGCATTTTTGAATAACTATAACAGAATACGGCTTCAGTGCGCGCACGCCGGTCGACGGGGCTGCGCGTATTCCCTGAGGATGGAGTTCTAAATACTCTGAAACTGGTTGGATTCCTTGCGGATCGACCGTATAATTATAACGTGAGTTTTAGCCGTATTCTGTTATAGTTATGATGAATACTCACGGTAGTTTTAATGAAGTAATTTTTGAATATTTTGGAATGGTTAGGGAATAATTAAGCCATGGTAGTCAAGAGGTAGTGACACCCGCCTTACAATCGTGAGGTCGTGGGTTCAAATCCCCGGTCCCGTACCAATGAGTTCTTTAGAATTTATGTACGGAATTTCACACCACTGGCTTTTCGGTGAAGGAAAACATCGTGAGGCAACCTGCATACGTACATAGAAGAAATTCGATAGCGTATGTGAATCCACCAACCCGCACTGGGCCAGCGTGGTGGATATGGCCCAATCACCCTTCGTGGGTAGGCCTACGTCCTGCAGTGGACTATTAAAAAGGCTGGTACAGTACAGTACAGCGAACAATTTCGCACGAATTGCTTTATTTTTATCAGTATAAAAGTACTATCATTTATGCGGAAAAATACAATATCACACACGTACACTTGCGCACCCAATTTTTCACTTCACCGTCTTACGATTTTCGATCAGCGTACAAATTGCCCCGACGCGAGTATAACATTTTTACCCTACCCAAAAAGTCCACCACGCCGCTAAAGCAGTTTTTACTTCAACAAGATTATTATTTGCAAAAAATTAGCATGTCCGACTTATCCCGTGTACAGAATTCCCGAATATTTAATAATTTAATATTTTTCACATTATTGTTGATTTATCAAAAATGGCTCAGCCGATTTCGATAAAATTTATATGGGACCAATTTCGAAGTATAATCTTTCCAATAAAAAAATAATTATTGAAAACGAACTACTATAAAAAAAGTTATGCGTTACACATAAAATATATATACGCGTCGAATTGTATACCTCTTCCGGTGGTTCGTCGGTCAAAAAGCCGTGGTGGTCTAGTGGTAGTGACACGCACCTTAGAATCGTGAGGTCGTGGGTTCAAATCCCAGTCCCAATCCGGTACCAATGAGTTCTTTGGAATTTCTGTACGTAATTACACACCGCTGGCTTTTCGGTGAAGGAAAGCATCGTAAGCCAACCTGACCGTACAAGAAATTCGATGGCGTATGTGAATCCACCAACTTTAACTGGGCCAGCGTGGCGGTATGGCCCAATTACCCTTCGTGGGAAGGCCTACTTCCTTGAATGGAGTATTAAAAAAGGCTGGTATAGTACTTTACTACTTTACTTAAATCCACAAGTGTGTTTCGTTGTTTGTTTGTTCAGTTTATGTAGTTTGTTGGTTTAGTTATTTCATCTTTCATGCAACAACTGAGAAAGATTTTGACATAAAACGCGGACAAAAGCTAGGCAAGCCTTCTATTATTATATATTATATAAAAATGTTTGTGTGTATGTCATTTTTAGAATCTAAAATTCTCGAAAAATCTTTAGCAAAGTTGTTGTGCATGAGCCAAAGGTTTCCGAGTGTCATTGGCAGTTGACAGACAGAACTGATGGTGAGATGAAGTTAACCGGGACTGCTAGGGTTTTTAGAAATTCAATTCCTGTGCGACGAAGACAGTGGTGGCCGGTTGAACAGCTGCTAGCTCAAAAAATTACCTGCCAGTTTTCTGTAAGCGCAGTACGCTACACTTAGCAAAAAGGTTTAAAATAACAAGCGCCAGTCCTTCGGGCCATTAGTTAAAGTGCTTCGCGTCTTGTTTCCTGTAAAACGTACGGTAAACGTTTTCGCGTGAATTTTATTTGACAGTTAAAATTATCGAGGCAGAGTCCTAAGTGCTACGGTGAGTAATTTTAGGTGTTCCCATTTTAAGCGTCATGTTCGAGACTTAAAATCGTTGAAAATGAAATTAGTAAGTACTTAACGTGTTGTTTTGCAAATTGTAGGGACTTTCAAAGGTGTATAATCTTAGATTAAGGTGTATAATATGCTCATCAAAACAATATTAACCAGCTGCGAAACTGCCATGATGATACATTTTGTTGAGGAGTCAATTAGCAATATTTCAACTTTTTTTGCGATTTTTGTCTCATGGTAAAATGTTTATAATGAGCGTACATCTAAAACTTCTTGCACTTTGCAAAGCAACTATCTGTGTAGGTTTAATTAATATTATAGTGTAATTAATGTGGTGGTGGTATACTGTACTGTACTGTACCAGCCTTTTTAATAGTCCACTGCAGGACGTAGGCCTACCCAGGTGGTGGTATACTAGTATTCTATTATACAATGTGCATAAGACCAGGGTTTGGACAGACTGTCGGCTTTCCAGTTTCCTGAGTAAATAAATCTGGAGCTTTTCAAAATCAAAGTGAACAGATATCTTCTAAGTCTAAGTTCTTCCTTCATCTTTGACTACAACGTCGCTTACCATCAGGCAAGATGGTGGTCAAGCGCGGATTTAAACGGGAAAATAGTGTATTACAGTACAACACTGCCTATTTAATTTTAACCGTGGTCAATTTTTGATTGAGGCAAAACAAAACAAACAGCACAATAAAACCAGAAAAAACACCATAAACAATTACAATAACATACTGATCTAATTACTTTTTATTTTTGCCACAACTCACCTCAACCTAGGCAGGTTGTTGACCAACCAGCGCTGGTCTTTCGAAGAGTTCGGCGGGTGACGTCACGTAAGCAAAATAGGGTCCGCAAGTAAAATGAGATATTAAGCTTATGCTAAGTCTGTATCAGCCTTTTTAATAGTCCACTGCAGGACGTAGGCCTACCCACGAAGGGTTATTGGGCCATATCCACCACGCTGGCCCAGTGCGTGTTGGTGGATTCACATATACCATCAAATTTCTTCTACGGACGTATGCAGGTTGCCTCACGATGTTTTCCTTCACCGAAAAGTGGTGTGAAAATTTCGTACATAAATTCCAAAGAACTCATTGGTACGGGACCGGGATTTAAACCCACGACCTCACGATTGTAAGGCGAGTGTCACTACCTCTAGACCACCACGGCTTCCTAGACCACCACGGCTTCATGTTATATGCTGTCGTGTATGTAAATATCCTAAGCTTTGTTGGTTCAAATTAAACTATTGTATCTTGAATTTGGTTGTGACTTTCATTTAGTCAAGTGCTGTAGTAACCAGTAACCACTGCAAAAGTATGCAAAAGTAATTTTCCTAACGAAGTATAGTAACAATTGAGATTTTTTAAATTCGGGCACAAAGCGACAGAATTGCGCTTAATGTAGAATTAGGGTTCTTTATTATTTTTAACGCTTTTTCCGCGCGGCTACGTTTTTCGCGCGGCTGAATATTTTTCGGCGCTAGGGGCTTTATGTAAGCATAATGATATGAAATGTAAATTAAATTATTTCAAGCGTTCTCTTTTCGGAATTTATTGCGAGCAGACGCTTGGTAACGCTTCTACGCATAAATTGCGGGTTTTTCGCCCATTTCTTTATTTCAATAGGGATGCACGTTGCGTCCGGTATATTGACTTTCCGATTAATTAATTAACATAAACAAAATTCTTGGTCATTGTCTTGTGCAACACATTGTAAAGGTGTTTCTTTACTATAACGTACTAACCATATCCAAAACTACACGATAAGCTTTACAATGCCCGGCACGACATACAATCAACGTACCCATGTACGTAATTTAGTTATTTTTTATACATATTTCAATTGGGTACAAATATACACTTTTGAAACGTCATTAGCTAAATAATCATGTAACGTCAATTACATACTTAATTATCACAAAAACAACAACAATAATAATTCGAAATAAATAAAAAATTAAAAAGTCAAACAAATTAATTACAAAATAGTCACCAGTGAAAATTAATAATTTGACAATATTCACAACACAATGTTGCCAGAATGAGTTTTGGAGATCTACCAGTTGGTTTGATTGGTAGGTTTACATAAGTCATAAATTATAAAAGTAAACAAAATAGAACGAAATGAAATTGAACAATGTCAAGATTTATAAAATAAAATGTCAAAGATAAAATAAAATGTCAAAAATAAAAAATACATAAAATAATAAAATGTGAATTTTTCGCATGCAGCCCTGCTGCTGCAGAATCTAGATCGAAGTTCGCTGAGTCTATTAGGAGCCCCAGTCTTTGCAGAGCGCGTGCCTGGTAGTATGAGGTCTAAGACTCTGATTCTGAAATCACTTGCAGTCCACTTCGACCACCTACCGGCTCATGTTTCGTTGTTGCTTCTCAGAAGCTGTTTCGCCATGCCAAAGCTGATGTATATGGTCAGAACGGCTCCGTCGTGGGAGTTCCCAGAAGAGGTGCAACGATTCGACGAGGAAAAAGGAGTTCTCGAGATGGCTCTCAACATCCACCTTAACGAGTCCCAGTGGCTACAGGCAGGATTACCGGTTCGTCACGGTGGTCTGGGCGTGAGGCGGTTGCGTGAGACGGGGCCCACGGCGTTTCTGTCCTCCTCGTTCGGGGTTGCGGAGCTTGTCACTAACATTATTTCTGCTAACGGTGACACGATCCACATCCCGTACGCTGCGGGGGCCTTCAGCGCGTGGCGTTCCCTTTGCTCGGACGCAGAGCCTTCGGAGAAGCGAGGTGTACAGAGAGGTTGGGATGACGTGCTGTCGAACAGCATTGCCATTAATCTCCGGAACAACAGCACGGATGCCGACCTGGCTAGACTGCACGCCGTCGCCAAGGTGGAGTCGGGTGCTTGGTTACACGCGTTGCCGTCTCCCCAAATGGGTACTCTATTGGACAATGACTCCCTTCGTATTGCGGTGGGCCTCCGATTAGGTTGTGATGTGTGTAGCCCTCATGTTTGTGTATGCGGTACAGAGGTCGACGCGAACGGCCACCACGGCCTGAATTGCATAAAATGCGCAGGTCGTCGTCCTCGACACCACGCAATAAATGAGATAATCCGAAGGGCTCTTATTGCAGCGGATGTGCCGTGCGTCCTGGAGCCCCCTGGTTTGTCGCGGTCTGATGGCAAACGTCCGGACGGTCTCACACTGGTCCCTTGGAGTAGAGGGCGTTGCCTTATTTGGGACGCTACTTGTGTCGGTACTTTCACATCCAGTCATCTTGCTGCTACCCAGCAGATTGCGGGTGCGGGAGCGGAAGCGGCCGCCAGAGCAAAGCGTCTCAAGTACAGTAGCCTCGAGCCAGTGTACGAGTTTGTCCCGTTTGCCGTCGAGACGGCGGGTTCCTGGGGCTCCGATGCCATAAAGTTTGTCAGGGAGCTCAGACGGCGCTTGAGGGAAAGAGGTCGAGATCCCAGGTCGGGTAGTTTTCTCACCCAACACATTTCCTTGGCGATCCAGCGAGGTAACGCAGCTAGCTTGATGGGGACGTTTGGGCGAGGGGCAGCACTTGACGGGCTATACTGATTGTGAATCTATATTTAGACTTTGTGTTAAAATAGTGTGACAATTAGTAATTAATCAGTGTTACTTTTAAGGCTGACTTATTATTTTAACAATTTTTATTGTTTTAGTTTTATGACATAATTTGTATAATTGAATAAATAATACGAACATATAAAATATAAAAAAAAAATATTAATGCCAATGATTAAAAAAATACCTATATAAAAAATAAGTATATCATTATTGAAATATAATATGATAGTATCATTATTGAAATATAAAATGATAGTTAATTTATAAATTTAGTTTGGATGTTGCTTTTCGCGCACAGGTCGGAGTTTTCAACGAATTTTGAAGAAACTTTGTCCTTGGACACTTAGTTCTGTATATTTTTCGAATTGGATTATTTAAGTTATCAACGATTTTTTAACTGCGGCGTGATTCCTTTAAAAAAGGGCGAAATGCGCCGTAGCGCCATCTCTCAGTTAAATTTTGATAATTAGTAAAATCATGTGAGCATTTTCTATGACGGCTAATATACTACATTTTTCGGCAAAATACGAAGCAGTCTCATCCCCAATTGGGATCATTTGCGCCTGGTCACGGCGCCGCGGTGGGAATTTCTTTTCAAAGAAGGAACGCGAAGGTCATAATTTAAGAATGTACCGAGGCGTCGGAATTATTATTTAAAACGCCGGCATTTTTGCGCTATATTATTGGATCTCGTAAATAATAGGCTTATTTTTACTCGAGTTCTTCTCCCAAGGAAAATTTCTTAATTTAAACCTGTCTGGTAGCAAATTAATGTGTCATTGTTGTCCCATGGGTAAGTATGTACAATTAGGTTTTTTTGACACAGATAAGCCCAATTTTAAATAAAGGTTTCATCGTAAATTCAGTAAATAAAATAAAAATAGCCTTTAATTCCCATGTTCCAAAATTAATTACATGTCAAAAAATATAGGTATATGTCACATTATTATAATTAACTAGTTTTTACCCGCTGTTTCGCCCGCATACGCAATATATCATTATAATTTATAGCCTATATGTTATTCTGATATATAAGCTATATTATTACAAAGTTTCATCTCAATCCGTTCGGTAGTTTTTGCGTGAAAGAGTAACAAACATCCGTCCATCCATCCATCCTCACAAACTTTCGCGTTTATAATATTAGTAGGATTACCTACATGTCAAATAAATACTATGATGCCATTATTATTTAATTATTAATTCGTTCACAGATTGCGTTAATTTAATAGCAACGTAAAATAGTGTTTTCTCTATCAAATGCATATAAGTGTAGTGAAATAGAAACAGAGCTACTCGAATACGAAAGCGCCTCTAAAATTGGGCCTTTAGTATGAATAAATATAAAATTTAGTACGAATAAACTAGCCAGGGCTAGCCACCCGGCCTATACGAACTTACTTACTTTTTAGTACGAATATAATGAGACTAAAGATGATTAGCTCTTAAAAAAATTGAACACGCAGCAAATCAGAAATAGTTTCTTTACAGCGTAATATCACACCCAGATATACAAAAAAATTTACGGTTATTTGTCGACTGTTTTATACAGTATAGTGTCAATTTATCGCACAAAATATCGCGCATTATACAGCAAAATTATGCCACGCTCGGAATCTCTCTGCAAGATCGAATCAAAGGAGCAAATCTGTAGAAAAACCAGAGTAAAAAAACCGACATAGCCCAGCGGATGGCAATGAGCGGATGGGATGATGAGGTATTTATTTACCTCGTAATTTTAGTGCTCGATTAGTCCCCTAGTACTGTACCAGCCTTTTTAATAGTCCACTGCAGGATCTAGGCCTACCCACGAAGGGTGGTTGGGCCATATCCACCACGCTGGCCCAGTGCTGGTTGGTGGATTCACATACGCTGGAAGAAATCGCCATGGGTGATAAGGCCGCCACTTTATAATCATATTTTTTGTCGTATTTATGTAAATAGTGTTTATTTTTCAAACTGTGGTTGTAAATAAAGAGTTTTGTCTGTCTGTCTGTCATACGCCATCGAATTTTTTCGACGGACGCATGCAGGTTGCCTCACGATGTTTTCCTTCACCGAAAAGCCAGTGGTGAGAAATTACGTACATAAATTCCAAAGAACTCATTGGTACGGGACCGGGGATTCGAACCCACGACCTCACGATTGTAAGGCGGGTGTCACTACTTCTAGACCACCACGATTTTCTAGGCTTTCTTTCCCCTAGTATATAATAATTATAGCCCAGCGGATTGGCAAGTTGAAACGGCAGTGGACAGGGTACATAGCACGGATGACTGATAACCGATGGGATTGAAAAGTTCTCGAGTAGAGACCACGTACCGGCAAACGCAGCGTAAGAAGTCCACTGACAAGGTGAACGGATGACCTCATTAAGACCGCAGGATCGCACTGGATCATCCACTTGGCATTTTTCTATACTGGATGCAATCCGCTACCAACCGATCTCATTAGAGATCTTAAAGGGAGACCTATGTCGTAGTATTATTATATCTTCTTTGCCTATGTCCAGCAGTAGACGTCCTGTGGCTCAAACGACAACGAAGATAGCAAGGTTTGTTAACCCGGAAATGTATTTGTTCAAATTCTTTAATTTAGTCCTTTGTCAACCTTTAATACCGACGGGGGCGTTTCTTTTAATGGAGACTACGTAGTATTTATTAGGCGTAGCTTAAGACATCAACCGACAAGTGGCGACAGAAATACGGTGTAAAGATATCCTAACTGGTCTTATTAGCACCTTGTAAGGGAGACCTATGACCAGCAGACCCAGCAGTGGACAAACTACAGCTGAGAAAAGAAGAAGAATCATGAAACCTAATTCGGATTAACTAATTTTACATCAGCTTTTAGAAACAGTATGTACTTTGCAAACACGTGAACTCAAGTACTAGTGCACCCATTGTACTGCAAAACAAAGGGGCAACTGTAATGTAATCGGGGCTCCTTTGTGGCCGGGAGTGGTGGAAGCAGTGGTCCCAGACTGTAATCGAGTAACGAACGATTCTCTCTAGCTAGAGTTTTGGTTTTACTCGATTTTAGTATCACTTTAGTTCAGCAAGATTCATAGATCCTACTAATATTATAAACGCGAAAGTTTGTGAGGATGGATGGATGGATGTTTGTTACTCTTTCACGCAAAAACTACGGAAAGGATTGAGATGAAACTTTGCAATAATATAGCTTATATATCAGAATAACACATAGGCTATAAATTATATTGATATTGCGTCAAAAATCAAAATATCATGGGGGCATCATCTTTCATCATTATTTAAAATATCGTTAGTATAAACTATCGATATTTTATATAAAACTCTATCTAAACCTCTGTGGTCACGATCATTCGTCGCCCATCACTAATCGGCATGCCCATAAAGTATGACATTGACAGGTACTGTCTGTACTATTAAGACATTCAGGTCTTCATAGGCGTGATTTTTCTGACAGCTGTCGCAGAGATCAAGTTAAATTTTATAGAGTATAGTAGGAGAAGTTGTCAAGTGCGTGTCGAGACAGTCATATGATAACTCAAGTACTGGTACAGCCATTGCACTGCAGAACATAGAGGCTACTGTAATGCAATCGGGGTACATTTGTGGCCAAGAGTGGTGGAAGCAGTGGTCCCGGACTCTAATCGAGTAACGGACGATTCTATCTTGCTACGGTTTTGGTTTTACTCGATTTTAATAAATCTTGGCTCCGCCTGAATTCACCGATAATTAAATTGCTTTTTAGGGATGAAACCTCAGTTGGTACACAAGTTATAGCTAGCTACGGGCAAGTTACTCTTGTTGTGTACAATAAATAATAAAAATATATTGCAAAGTGGGCTCAAACTTTGTACAGTAGCCCAAAAACAGCTTTAAAATATGGTAGACAAATTCACAGGAAAAAAACACATTTAATGCTAAATTAACGATGGAATTCCAAATTTCCTAATTTGATTGTTGTTCAAAGCCAAAATCTCGCCGCCATATTTTACAAGCAATGTCGAAAGATAATATAAGATCCGAATACATGAAATTACTTTAAATTGTGATTTTTACTAAAGATAATAATAGGAAAATAATTTTCCAAGACAAATAAGCAATAATTAACTGCTGTACCAGGTAATGGCTCAAACTCGATATATTTTTGCATTGTCTTTTTGCAAAAAAAATCAAATATGTTATTTAAACAAGTATGCAAATCTTTTCAAACTTCTCCGCTGGTAATTGAATTTCAAACAAATTTTCTGTGGCAAAATTATTAAATAGCCATTTCTGTTCTCAAATTAAGATACGCAAAAGTAAAATTCTTAATGATTTCTCTTAATTCCAACGTAATTAGCGGCTTTGGCTGCGTCGCAGAGTATCCGGTCTCTAATTAGGGGCATTGGGCATTAGGGGGGGCGTCAAAAAGTTTCCTAATCGGAATTTGGTTTGGGGCGGCAGGGGGCGGAAGTCCAAATTAATGTTGAAATCATTTGACTGTTGCTGAGATTACTTTTTACGTGTCAAGCTCGGACGTGAAAAAGTTTTGATTGATGGGTCAGTGCCTTTGCCGAAGGAAAACTAATAAAAGAGTATTCATTTTCGGAGTATAAGAACGTAAGAGCTGAGCTACTTTAAATTTGTAATGTTCTTGAGGATGTCTCTGAATTTAGAAATATTTTTCTGTATTTAAACCAATTTTAAACTGTAAAATATGCCAAATTTATGTTTCTACACAACGAATCTACGGCTGATATGTAAAACATAAATACACTAGATACATGATTATTCAGATATTAGGGTGTACCAAAAAGTGTGCCGGGTTTTTTTGTTTTTCTACTTGCATGATTAACTGATTCTTCAGCATTTATCTTATAGTTTACTAAAATTATTATAGAATGCTTATGAAACCAGTGCGCCCAGCTAGAACAATATTTTAAGAATAGGTATCATTAATAAATTGTTATAAAAATGTAACTTTTTAAAAAGACAAGCTTATGAAATTTTTCTTAATGATATTAATAAGTATCAGTAGAGTGCTAGCCAAGACAAGTAAAACGAGCCCAAACATGATGGGTCTATCTTGTTTAGTACAGCAATTCCCATGGCCACCTTCCGACTCCGACATCAGATCAGCTACATAGTACCATAATATTGCTGCAATGTCACGCGAATTTCATATGCGTGCAAAATTTTAGCATTCGGAAACCGGAAAGTTGGTCAATTTTAACTTGCAAAATTCCACCCAAACTGACCAAAAAACCAAAAAAACCGGACAAGTGCAAGTCAGGCTCGCACACCGAGGGTTCCGTACTAATCCAGAAAATTTCACAAAATTGGGAAGTACGTTGTTAAAATCTCTATACTCATCATCATGGACAAAAGTTCTTTTTTTCTTTTCTTGTCATTCATCAAAAATTGTTAAAATAATTAAAAACCTGTTTGAGCATATGATAATGAAGCTCTTTTATATGATACTTTACATGATACGATTTACGCACTTTGAATTTTGAACCCATATTTTGTGAATTTTAAAGCCTTATTTTCATTTAAATAAAAGTGTTCAGTTTTCAGATTTATTCTTATATGTGTACTCTGAGACAATGCTTTTCGCCAAATTTCATAGTTCTATGTCAACGGGAAGTACCCTGTAGGTTTTGATTTTTGTGAGTGTCGAAATATGCGGTTTTTACGACATAAACGGCTCTATCTTCTTTATATAACAACTGAGAAGTTTTTCCTTTACACAACTGTAAAAGATCATAGATATACGTATACTGTTTAAATTTCAACTTGATATCTTTACGCGTCCCCGAGAAAAAGAGTCTTGACATACACACAGACGGACAGACGGACAACAAAGTGATCCTATAAGGATTCCGTTTTTTCTTTTTAAGGCACGGAACCCTAAAAAAATATTCATAGGTACATCCGATGCAAGTTAATTATTCATATTCATTCATTTATTTGCGGATATGGGTACAATAGGTTGACATTGAAACAATATAAATAGAGCTCCATATTCTGCCTTTCGTCTTGCAAATGTCATAATGTTCTTAAAACTTATTAACTAATTATAAAAGAAACATAATGGACACGAAACTTACATGTATGCGACCAACTTTTAAAAAGTTTTACACACATAATAGCTTGTAATATGGTGTTGGTGTCAAATTGGTAAACATTCTTTTAAAGTTTCATTTTTACTTTAATTTTATTCATTTTAACTATTTCAAGGTTGCTTAGTCTGGTAACTCTTTACCAGAGCTAAACTACCTATTGTGTCAAATCATCCATCCATCAATCAGCCAAAGGACGTCCACTGCTAGACATAGGCCTCCCCTATGGATCGCCAATAAGACAGGTTGGAAGCGGCTTGCATCCAGCGCGTTCCTGCCGTCTTAATGAGGTCATCCGTCCACCTTGTGGGTGGACGTCCTACGCTGCGCTTGCCGGTACGTGGTCTCCACTCGAGAACTTTTCGATTCCACCGGTCATCAGTCCTCCGCGGTATGTGCCCTGCCCATTGCCATTTCAACTTGCTAATCCGTTGGGCTATGTCGGTAACTTTGGTTCTTCTACGGATCTCCTCATTCCTTATTCGATCCCGCAGAGAGACTCCGAGCATAGTCCTCTCCATAGCTCGTTGGGCTACTTGGAGCTTACTAATAAGGCCCATAGTGAGAGACCACGTTTTTGTGCCTTAAGTCATCACTAGCAACACACACTGGTCGAAAACTTTCGACTTGAAGCACTGAGGTATGTCGGTGTATTTGTATCAAATACTTAGGTATTTTACATTTACAATTTACATTTATCTTAAGAAATTGAAAATTTAAAAATATCAGAAGTCTCTTTTTCTTTTATGATTGACTAGTTTTTACCCGCGGCTTCGCCCGCATACGCAATATATCATTATAATTTATAGCCTATGAGTTATTCTGATATATAAACTATATTATTGCAAAGTCTCATCTCAATCCGTTCAGTAGTTTTTGCGTGAAAGAGTAACAAACATCCATACATCCATCCATCCATCCGTCCTCACAGTTTCGCGTTTATAATATTAGTAGGATGTAGAACCAACATAGACTTAGAACTACATATACTTTCTCAAGATGTAACGCGTGCTAAGGTTAGATTTTATGATTTTTATCATACCAGCCTGCATAGATTTTGTGGACATGTCCTCTTCTATGTTTTCTGGGTTAGTTATTTGTCGCGGTATTGTGACTCACTAAGATAAATATTTTACTGCCTCGACACTGATAAAACGTAGTTTTTAGTGTTACTCATTTACGTATTTGTGGTCAAAAGGAATGTGACGTGACGTGAAACCCTCAGACCCCCCAGTGACGTGTCCAGGGTAATGTCGCGTCGTCGTGGCGAAATAAAGGTTAAAGAGTAGGTATTGAGATATTTATTTATTTAACAAGTTGGAGAGCTGACGCTTACACAATTATATTTGGCTTCCTTTAACAAAGCCTCCGACGAATTTTGAATTTAATAAATAAATATATTTAGTTAGTTACAATTTTATAACATACTAGTTTTTACCCGCGGCTTCGCCCGCATGATATTTTGATTTTTGACGCAATATCATTATAATTTATAGCCTATGTGTTATTCTGATATATAAGCTATATTATTGCAAAGTTTCATCTCAATCTGTTCGGTAGTTTTTGCGTGAAAAAGTAACAAACATCCATACATCCATCCATCCATCCTCACAAACTTTCGCGTTTATAATATTAGTATGATGTTTTTGGGGCAACCTGTACCTAAACAACGATTAAAGCTATTGTGACATTAATCAATATAGCTCGAATAACTGTTTGATTAGTTTAATGACCAAATAGCATGCAATTAATTCCTTAAAAGGTATAATGCCTAATGACTTCCTTAATTTGATAAAAATGTAGTTTTTCTCTCAATTTAGTGTTATTTTCTTGTTGCTTTTATGAATGATTACTGGTTATTAGGACTACTTGTGGGTCAAATTAATTTCGGCATCAGCTCCCCAGCCTGTATATAATTTATTTTAACTTGTACGTAATAACTACATCATGGTGGTATGCATACGTGATACAATACTCGTAGGCATAATGTTCGACCAATGTGTGTTTCCAGTGATGACTTGTCTCTTACATTTTTTTTTTCTAATTACCGTACCCTTCTTTATTTTTCGTGTATTTGACTCAAATTGAAAATTTCTATTTGATAAAATTACTGAGTATGCAAGCCCCGATACGTTAAAACCTGTTTATTGGAGAACGGCTGTTAATTCAAAGCACTGAAAAATAATATAGGATATGGTAAGGGCTAAATTGAAAAATTACCGTAATAAGCTCCGAGTACCTCGACAAGCTTTGGCTATACTCGGAGTCTAACGTATTGCGTAACGTCTTCTCGTCCGACATACCTCAGTGCCTCAAGTCGATAGTGTTCGACCAGTGTATGTTACCAGTGATGACTTATGGCACTAAAACATGGTCCCTTACTATGGGCCTTATTAAGTAGCTGCAAGTAGCTCAACGTGATATGGAAAGGGCTATGCTCGGTGTCTCTCTGCGAGATCGAATCAGAAATGAAAAGATTCGTAGAAGAAACAAAATAACCGACTTGGTTCAGCGGATTGGAAATTTAAAATAGCAGCGCCAAGGAACATGGCACGAAGTACTGTTCACCAATGGTATTAAAATTTCCTGATAAGTTCTCGCCTTGTCGTGGGTACTCAGTAAGGCGGAAACTAGGTTGAAGCTAAGAGGGATCCGGGGTAGGGCTGCTTCTTTGGGCTTTGCCATCGAGACCGTGTAGAAGCCGGCCGGTAGGTTTGGTGCCTTATGAGGGGCACATTAACTGAGACGGGCTGCAGTGTGGTACAGAAGGTAGGTAAGGATTGGAGGCCGCGAGGGTAGAGGACTGCATATGGTGTTGTTACGGTACTGGCACTTTCCCTGCCATCCACGGCCTCGACATGGTCACCACCGTTCAATGGCAGACGCGGTGGGGCTGCAGGGGAAGTGGAGTGTCGGCATATCGACGCGCCGGAACAAAAACGAATGGTATCGAAAAGTTCTCGAACCTGCTTTAACTCTTCAGCAATGTCAGAAATCTTCAGGTAGCTAAAAACTCTGACACCAGCTCTACTTACTTACTTACTGTTCTTCCAGATTCTTCTTAGAATCATAACAATTTTCCCGATAAGTGGGGAGAAAGGTGAAGCGTTCCAGCACGAAATGAGCCTTTTTGGCGGGAAAGCCGCGGTCGCTGTGAATAAAGATAATGCTATTTTACAAGGTAAGACGCGCCGGTAAAGGCTTGCAGGGCTATGATATATCAGATAAAAAGATAAGCAGATAAAATATATAATGCAAAAAATATATCGAGCTTAGGTCCATTAATATGGAAAAACAGAAAAAATGCCTGGTCAATGCCATTACCTTATCGGGAAAGCTTGTTTTAAAAAATCTTACTTTGTTTATGTTCATCGATATTTTCGCCAATTGTGAATGGATTTAAAAAAATTGTTTTTTATTTCAAAAGAATATACTCCCTAGGAAGTTGCATTAAATTCTATCAAAATTGGCTTAGCCGTTTTTGATAAATCAACAATAATGTACATGGACACATATCGATTCGTGCAAACTATTCGAATTCTGGACACGTGGAAGTCGGTGGTGCCATTATTTGCGCAACACAATTTTATTGTTTCCGATAAAACGGCGTAACACAAGAGTGCAAAAAAGTGAAGCGTCGTTGGTGAGGTCGCCCGTGTGCTAATTAACTAATTTTGTTACGTTTACAACACTGCTCTGTCATTGATAGTACAACTATACTCTATAAAATTTAACTTGATCTCGCGACAGCTGTCAGAAAAATCACGCCTATGAAGTCCTGAATTTCTTAAAAGTACAGACAGTACCTGTCAATGTCATACTTTGTGGGCATGCCGATTAGTGATGGGCGACGAATGATCGTGACCACAGAGTTTTAGATAGAGTTTTAATTAAAATATCGATAGTTTATACTGACGATATTTTCAATAAAACTTGATTTATCATTAATTTTATTGTATATTGTATATATTGATATTATAACATTTTTTACAAGTGTAATTAAAGTAAACCCAATTTTATGTTACATTAGCATCAATAATAGTGAAAAACGTCGATAAATACTATCGTTACATTATTATGAGTGTATAATTAATATCATAACATTATTTACAGTATGTACAATACTTGATCTTAAATAATAGTAACTAAATGAAATCCAATTTCTCACCTTCAACTACTCATTCGATTTCATTAAAACATTAAACAGTTTTTAGACCTTCAGGCGGCCTAAAAACTCTGACACCAGGGCTAGCCACCCGGCCTATACGAACTTACTTTATTAAAACATTGTTTGAAAATCGAATTTTTCCACCACTATCCCAACTCTAAAAATGTCAATCTTCTACTGTCGCAGAGATCAAGTTAAATTTTATAGAGTATAAAAGTGTTGATACTTGGTAGACACCAATTCGGTTTTCATCAGTACTCGCGTCTACCAAGTAGTCGGTACCTTGGCTGCTGATATTGTTAGTTCACCGTAACGCCACGACGGTTCTCGTTTTGCACAAACTCTAGCTTCTTCTTCGTGTCGATGATCCAAATATTATTTAAGTGAGAATTTATAAGGTCTAGCTATTTATGACAACTCTAGCTGAAATAATCGAATATAATTATATTATAGTTAACTTGAATATAAGTATACATTCATACTTCTCATATTATTTCGTGTAATTTGTGAGCTACAGAATCTCTTTGAACACATCAGCGGTTGCGGACGGATAATTGCCGAAGGGTGGGGCTATAAAATAGCGCCTAAAAGCAAACAGTAATAAAAAGAAAGAAAATTATCGTTTAGCGAAAAGGTTCGTGGGAATATGGGCTCGAGGTGTGGCCGCAGTGAAGGCAGATAAAACGAAATAAAATTACAAACACGACTTATTTTATTCAAAATGTAGAAAAATTCTGCTGAAGCCGTGGTGGTCTAGTGGTAGTAACACCCGACCTGCAATCGCGAGGCCGTGCAGATTTTTTGTCGCGAGATCTACTGTCTGGGGAACTACTAGTTAGCATATTTAGAAATGGTAGGTAATTTATGTATTTTATGTGTACTTATTATTTATTTGTACATATGTATAAGTTTATAAGCCGTGGTGGCCTAGAGGTAGTCACCCGCCTTACAAGAGTTCTTTGGAATTTATGTACGGAATTTCACATCGGCTTTTCGGTGATGGAAAACATCGTGAGGCAACCTACATACGTCCGTAGAAGAAATTTGATGGCGTATGTGAATCCACCTAGCCAAATGTAGGGCCTACTAACTGCCTGATGGAAAGCAAAGTTGTAGCCGAAGATGGAGTATGTAGACCTAGAAGATGACAGAGCAGTGTTGTCAATAAACAAAATTAGTACAATGGCACACGCGCGTCTCACCCACGACGCTTATCTTTTTAAACAAACTCTACCAAATAAAATACTTAAAAGTAAATTTTCAACCACTTTCCTATAAGGCCCCATTGAGCTGAATATTAGTAGGTACTTATATGCGTGTCGCTGCTGCTACCCATGATGATGATAAATAATAGTGTTACGAGATGGGTTCTTGGATAGTCAGTTAAAACGCCGATTATTCACTTTGCACTTTATTGCACACAATCACTTCACAAAAATCACAAAAACACACGACAAAACTGGTTCGCACAAACACTTTACACTGGCACTGATATTCACACAAGCTAGTCACTTTACAATCACTGGTATCGCACACTAACCCGAGTAGTTATCGCTTCGACGGTAAACGAACAACAACTGATCCCCAAGGGTCGGCCGGCGTATTTATATTCGTTATTTCCTACAGTCTCGAACCTACGAGATATTTCGCAACATTACTCGATCTCAATAAACGCCATTGTGTTAACAAGTAAACAACTTGAAAGTTCGAGAATCCCTATTGTTTTTCAAATACGTAAACACCAAACAAATAAACTCGAGTCATTAAGCCATAAAACTGAATACAAAAGGCACCAATAAAAACACAATAAAGCTTCACAGAACAATAGGGCTTCCCAGAACCGGATTACGTAAACACCGCACTCCATACCTACAACGGGCGTATACTGCGTTACACTACCCCCTCCTAAGACATGCTCGTCCCGAGCATCGTTGCACCCGTAATATCGCGCCAATCGATCCACATGAACTATCTTGGGAGCACCTCGATGTCCCTTCTGTATGCGGAACGTCACGTCGTTGATCTTGGTCACCACTCGGTATGGTCCATCCCATTTGGCTTGTAGCTTTGGAGATTTCCCTTTTTTGCGTATAGGGTTGTGTAGCCATACTAGCGAGCCTTCCTCGAACCCAGGGTTGTTAGTCCTTCTGTCGTATCTAGTCTTCATTCTTTCTGATGTTTGCTGGCCATACTCTCTAATGTGCTCATAGATGTCGTTCATCTTGTTCCGGAGGTCACTGGCGTACTCAGTTATGGGTTGTGGAGAATCCGGTGGGACACCAGTTATTAAGTCGGCGGGTAGCCGTAATTCGCGTCCAAAATTGGCAAAAGCAGGAGTGACATTGGTGCTCTCATGAACAGCACTTCGGTATGACAGCAAAAATGGCTGGATATGCTTGTCCCAATCCCGTTGTTTGCTTTCGACTACTTTTGCCAGGTATCTCTCCAGAGTTTGGTTGAATCGCTCCACCATTCCATCTGATTGCGGGTGGTATGACGTTGTCCTTGTTTTGTGTGCACCCATTAGCCGACACGTTTCTTGAAACAGTTGAGATTCAAAATTTCTTCCTTGGTCACTATGGATTTCCAATGGTACTCCAAAACGACAGAATACCTCATGGACCAATTTGTCTGCTATCGTCGATGCCTCTTGGTTTGGAATTGCGAAGACTTCCGGCCACTTGGTGAAGTAATCCATGACGACAAGGAAGTACTTGTTGCCACTTTCGCTCACAGGAAATGGTCCGGCCACATCCAGTGCGATTCGCTCCCATGGTGCTCCAACATTATACAGCTTTAGTGCTCCTCTGCTGCGGGTATGCGGACCTTTCACTGATGCACAGCTCGTGCATTTCCGTACCCAGTCTTCTACATCATCTCTGCAGTTGATCCAGTAAAACCTTTCTCGAATCTTCAACAGTGTCCGTTTCACACCCAGATGTCCTCCCGAAAATCCTTCGTGGTACAGCTTCAAAACTTCGGGAACTTTTGCTCTGGGTACAACCATTTGGAGATGGCACTGGTTTCCTCGAGCATTTTCCCATTTTCGGCACAGCACTCCCTCTTGAAGCACCAGGCTATCCCATTGCGCCCAATAACTCTTTGTCGTAACACTCAGTGAAGCAATAGCACTCCAGTCAGGCTTACGGGCATCTGATTCCATCCATTCAAGAATCGGCTTGATGTCGACGTCTTCTTTTTGTTCAGCCTGAAGGGTTTCTTTCCATTCGTCGCCGATGTCAGCTTTGAGCATTCTGACAGGTACTGGATCTTTCGACTCTTGTCTTGAGCAATGCTTGCAGTCCTCTGAGCAAGGCCTTCTTGACAGTGCATCTGCGTTGCCATGAGATTTTCCACTGCGATGTTCCGTGGTAAAGTCGAATTCTTGTAGTTGCTCAATCCATCTTGCCACTTGGCCTTCGGGATCTTTAAACTGCAGTAGCCACTTTAGAGCAGCGTGGTCGGTCCTCAGATGGAATTTTCGCCCGAGCAGGTATTTGCTAAAATGACGCAATGTCTTCACCACTGCAAGTAGCTCCTTTCTTGTCACGCAGTAGTTCCTTTCTGGCTTGGACAGGGATTTGCTGAAATACGCAATCACCACTTCTTGGTCTCCTTTTCTTTGCGACAATACTCCTCCGATGCCGGTGTTGCTGGCGTCAGTGTCCACGATAAACTCGTTCTCGGTGTCCGGAAAGCCGAGAATAGGCGTATTGCAAAGTCGCTCCTTTAGTCCTCGAAAAGCTGCGTCGCAATTTTCATCCCAGAGAAAGGGCCGTTTTTCCTCAGTCAGTCTATGCAACGGCTTAGCGATATCAGCAAAGTTCTTCACGAATCGCCTGTAATAGGAGCATAATCCCAAGAATGCTCTGACTTCCGTCTTGTCTTTTGGCACAGGCCAATCCTTCACAGCACTGACTTTACCTGGATCCGTCTGTACACCAGCTTTGGAAATCACATGTCCCAAGAAATTCACTTGCCTCTTGAAGAAGGAACATTTCTTCGGACTCAGCTTAAGATTGGCAGCACGTATTTTTGTTAGGACTCGTTCCAGGTTTTGCAAGTGGTCTTCGAAGGTTTTTCCCACAATTATGATGTCGTCTAAGTAGACAAGGCATGCGTCACCAATTAGTCCCGCAAGAACTAACTCCATTAACCTTTCGAACGTAGCGGGGGCGTTGCACAACCCAAACGGCATCACTTTAAATTGCCACAGGCCTTTTCCCGTAGAAAATGCGGTCTTCTCCTTATCTTTAGGGTCTATTTCCACTTGCCAGTACCCGCTCTTTAAGTCCAACGTAGTAAACCACTTCATGCCCGTCAGTGTATCCAACGTGTCATCAATCCTCGGCAAAGGGTAGCTGTCCTTCTTCGTTACGTCGTTGAGTCGTCGATAATCAACACAAAACCGCATACTGCCGTCCTTCTTTTTCACTAGAACCACTGGCGAACACCACGGACTGGATGAAGGTTCTATCACACCATTTTTCGCCATGTCTTCAATCATTGACACAACTTCTTTTCCTCGAGCCACTGGTATCCTTCTTGGCCGCTGTCGTATCGGTGGCACGTTTCCTGTATTTATCGTGTGCTTCACTAAGCCAGTCTTCCCGTTGACAGCATCATCGAGGGCAAATATGTCGGTAAAGCACTGTAGCATCTTCTTCGCCATCTGAAGTTCTTTTTCAGAGAGATCTTTACGGGAATCTTCCAATAGTGTTGACACGTTGCAACTCCCAGCACAGTTGTATTTCTCCTTTGGTTGTTCTTGGCATCTGCGCATCCAGTCTACTTCTTCGCATGAACCAATCGGAGTACCTCCTTTGATGAGTTGTTCCTCGTTACTTCTGTTGAGCACACGTACCACAGCAGTATTAGTAGTCCTCACCAGAGTTCGGGCCACTAACCATGGTTGATCACCTTCCGATTGTTCTATTAGAACACATCGTTGTTGATGTCCCAACTTTGGCGGTAATCTAACTGCCACAATGGTTTCCGATCTAGGTGGAAGGACTGTTTTCTGCAGACAATAAACCTTTCCTGATATGGCGCCTTCCATAAAGATTTCTTCTCTTCCACACTTCAAGATTCCTTGGTTGACGTCAATCTCACAATGATGTTCTCGCATGAAGTCAAGACCCAGAATGCAATCGTCAACTATATCTGCCACAATGACTTTATGTTGGAAGGTTTTCTCACTTCCAACTTTAACTCCACCAGCTTCTCTCCTTGGACGGATATGTGCTGACCGGTCGCTGTCAGAAGTTGAACTGTTTTACAGCTTTCGAAGTTCGGAAGAAAGCGCTTAGCCAAACGGGAACTGATGATAGTGCGAGAAGCTCCAGTATCCAATTTCGCCAATTTCTGTTTTCTTCAGCAGGTCGTTTATTCCTCCATAGTGAATGCGTTGCCTCACGATCCGTTCGTTCTTCCAATAGTCGATCGTCCCTGGTTCGGCATGGCTTTGGGCAATTCCGCCATAAATGGCCTCTTTCGTCGCAGTTGTAGCATCTAGGGCCAAACCTTGTACGAAGTGATGCGTCCTTTACCTCCTTTATATGTTGGATACCCTTCACTGGATTTCGTACAGCCTCGACTTCTAAGGCTTGAGCCAAAGCTTCCTTTAGTGTTTTATGATGCCCGAGTTTCACTGCAGTTCTTACTTCGAAGTCTGCTATCCCATTAGCAAACGCTTCCACTAGATGTTCGTCGTTGGGTTATGGCGCGGACTGATAAGCCTTCCGGAATAGTTTCTCCACCTCGACAGCCCACTGTTGAAGACTTTCATTACGACGTTGCACCCTGTTCTTCAACTGGGCTCGGTACACACGTTCCAGGTGCTCATCACCATAGCGACTCTCCAGCGTTTCCATTAATTTATCGTAGGTCACTTCCTTACCCACGGCATCGAGAATACTCAGGGCTTCGTCGCGAAGGCTCATTATGAGGGCGTTCTTGGCTTGGTCCTTGTTCCATCCATTGGTTTGAACGGCGGCGTCAAATTGAATTTTGTAGGCTGACCATGATGATGTCCCGTCGTAAGGCGTCACTTTGATCTTCTGTGAGGCTGGCGAGAAGGTTGTAGATGCAGCGGTTCCGCCTCCTAACTTGATAACGTTGAGGGCTTTCCTCACATCGGCGATCTGTGCTTCCGCATCGACAATACGGGATTCATGCTCCTTTATGCTGGCGTCGTGCTGATTGACCGTGTCCTTGACCTCTTTAATCTCTTTGCCCAAGGTCGTATGCAGGCTTGAAAGCAGATCTTCTTTTTGTCGGGCCTGTTCTTCTCTGTTGCGGTCCAATTTTTCTTCAAGCTGCCGAGCCTGTTCTCTGTTGCGGTCCAATTTTTCTTCCAGCTGGCGAGTCTGCTTCTCGTTGTTTCGGGCCTGATCTTCTAGCTGCCGCGTCATGGACTGCATCATCGACATCAAAGCAGCCATATCTAATGCCACAGGGACAGCTGGTGCTGCAGCAAGTGCCGCAGCAGGTACTACAGTAGGTGCTGCAGAAAGTGCCGCAGCAGGTGCTTCCGGATTCCTCGAGTCGTCGTTGGTTGCTCCGAACTCACTGGCTTCCATTAACAGCGAATTGTTTCCGAAGCGTCTTTGGTCGACCTCCTCCTGTCGGCGTTCCTGCTCCTCTAGTCGGCGCGCTTCCTCTTGTCGGCGCTGACTTCGTGTGCGAGGCGTCTCATCGTCGTATGGTGTTACCGGCATTTTCAGATATCCACCCTTCTGACACCAAATGTTACGAGATGGGTTCTTGGATAGTCAGTTAAAACGCCGCTTATTCACTTTGCACTTTATTGCACACAATCACTTCACAAAAATCACAAAAACACACGACAAAACTGGTTCGCACAAACACTTTACACTGGCACTGATATTCACACAAGCTAGTCACTTTACAATCACTGGTATCGCACACTAACCCGAGTAGTTATCGCTTCGACGGTAAACGAACAACAACTGATCCCCAAGGGTCGGCCGGCGTATTTATATTCGTTATTTCCTACAGTCTCGAACCTACGAGATATTTCGCAACATTACTCGATCTCAATAAACGCCATTGTGTTAACAAGTAAACAACTTGAAAGTTCGAGAATCCCTATTGTTTTTCAAATACGTAAACACCAAACAAATAAACTCGAGTCATTAAGCCATAAAACCGAATACAAAAGGCACCAATAAAAACACAATAAAGCTTCACAGAACAATAGGGCTTCCCAGAACCGGATTACGTAAACACCGCACTCCATACCTACAACGGGCGTCTACTGCGTTACAATAGTGAATGTCTTACGACTGGTGAAGTAGTAGTAGTGGCACAGTACTTACCATAGCAGCCAGGTTGCCGTGGTGATCTAGTAATAGTGACACCCGCCTTACAATCGTGAGACCGTGAGTACATATTCCGGTCCCGTAACAATAAGTTCTTTGGAATTTTTGCACCGAATTTCAGGCCACTGGCTTTTCGGCAAAGGAAAACATCGTGAGGCAACCTGCATACGTCCGTAGAAGAAATTCGATGGCGTATGTGAATCCACCAACCTCTGGCCAGCGTGGTGGATATGACCTAATCAACTCTTCTTGGGTAGGCCTCCGTCCTGCAGTGGACTACTAAAAAGGCTGGTACAGTACAGATACTAATCAGCTGAGCTAGGATGCACACAAAGTAATTTTTCTTTCGACGTGTCAGAACGAAACAGTGTTATGGCAAAGTTTATATCTGTCACTTTTTCACACGTCGAAAAGAGTTTTTATCGTGGCTTTTCGTGGTCGCATGCTAGACTAGCAGGAGACCAGAAGTACCAGGTCATAAATATTCCCCATTACTGATCGCTCTCAATATGGCTCCGCCCTGACAACAGCCTAGGCGCACGAAAAACACAACATCGCCAAACTTCGTAATGTTCTCGCAGTAAATTAATTTCTTTGCAAAGACGTGCTTCTTGCTCTAAGAAAGAAATATGTTTATTTTTTCTTTTACTATCGGTTCAGAAGTACCTATAAAGCAAATTTCAGCCTCACGCACAAATGTAAGAAAAAAATATTTGAAATATTTCTAGATCATGACTATACACTTAGACACAATATGTATACAGGGTTATCTAGAACTGGTGTATTAAGCCGAAAGAAGATAATTCAGACCATCATTGTGAACAACTTATATTATGTGGCCAACCTGGACTTCCAGGAAAAAAATCCGTTGTTTCATACATTTTATCGATTCCGAGTTGCAATTTTTTATGAAATATCTGATTTTTTCCTTCAATTCCGGGTTGGCTCCATAGTAAAAGTTGTTCATTAATGATGCTTAATCTTCCCCTTTTGGCTTGGTACAAGGCAAGCACATAACCCTATGCTGTACAAGTACAGTCACATTTTTAGTTGTCCATTGATTTGATTTATAAAATTCTTTATTTAACAAAAGTAAATGTATATTTAGCGTTACGTGGCTTAAATAACATTTAACTTAGAATAATTCATCGTCTTATAGGCTAGGGACGCCTTTTAAAACTTTAAGCTTACAGCAGTTAGAAAATAGGCTACACATTCAAACATAAAATTGCGGGTACTTAGTAAATAAATTAGTGTCAGAGGCCTTACATACCAGCCTTTTTAATAGTCCAATGCAAGACGTAGGCCTACCCACGAAGGGTGATTGGGCCATATCCACCACGATGGTCCAGTGCGGGTTGGTAGATTCACATACGCCATCGAATTTCTTTTACGGACGTATGCAGGTTGAAAAGCCAATGATGTGAAAATTCGTGTAAAAAATTCCAAAGAACTCATTGCTACGGAACCAGGATTTGAACCTGCGACCTCACGATTACTAGGCGGATGTCACTGCTTCTAGACCACTACGGGATTGATAGTTGTTCCTACCTATACAATCATCATCATAGCTTAGTATATGGCTTAGACATAGTTTTTAGGGTTCCGTACCTCAAAGAAATAAAACCGGACAAGTGCGAGTCAGGCTCGCAAACCGAGGGTACAATTTTTAACAATTAATTGGTACAAACCGATTGGTACAAATCCTAAAAATTGCACAAAAATGGGAACAAGTTGTTAAAATCTCAGGGCGCAACTATCTCTCTCCTCTACAAAAGTGCATAAACAAACACTAAAAGATCAGAACTATGAACACAACCGGGAAGAACACAGACACTAAAAACACAATCAATCCGTTTCATTTCATCCCTTGTTTAGCTCAGAACACATCAGTCAAAATTGATGACGTCATTGTACACTAGTACTTAGTTAAGAACACTACTGACAAGCTCGAATGTTTACTGTAAAATTATTCAATAGAATCCAAAGGTCCATAGCTATTTATTTCTAAAAGAAAGTCAAAAATGCAATGTCAATAAGTCCTCTACAAAAGTACATAAACAAACACTAAAAGAACAAAACTATGAACACAACCGGGATGAACACAGACACTAAAAACACAATCAATCCGTTCCATTTCATTCCTTGTTTCGCTCAGAACGCATCAGCCAATATTGATGACGTCATTGTACACCAGAGCTTTAACTAGATGCACTTTGTTCTGAAGCAAAGCTGCAATTCTGCTGACGTGTGATGTGTTTCTCTTTGCTGCCAATATAGCTTGATCCCTGCCTCTCCGCGTGTGCAAGCTGGCTTTAAGATGTGGTCAAATAAGGTAGGAACTTATACGTAGCGTTTCAATGTCAATTCAATTCGATTATTTATTGCAACATAACATGTAATTTTTACATACGTGGTTCTTAGATAACGTGTTATAATAATAATAATTGTAGGCGGCACTCTAGGTTTAGGTTTTTTTATAGTATTTTGTTTCTTTTATATAAATGTTGTAAAAAAACTTAGATTTAAGATAATAAATGAATATGTGTATAATAATAATAATAATTTATTTTCAATAATTATAGCATTACATTTAACCTTACTGCTAAACATAAATCATACAAAAGCAACAAGGTTCAACTGGTTGAATTGCGGGTCCTGCACTAGGTAAAAACCTGTGTCGCAGGCCCAATAATAGGTTATGCTTGCTATAGATGAATTTATGGTGCGGCTCATTGTGTTAGTAGAAGTGACTGCATACTTTATAGCTGTAGTGTGTGTGTGTGAGTGTGTGTGTGTGTGTGTGTGTGTGTGTGTGTGTGTGTGTAATGTACGCGAGGAAAAACTTAAATAGTCTAAGAGAGCAAGATGATCGGCTAGCGCAAAATCGGCACCATAAACATAAATTAGTGTATCCACGTCTAAGACTCACAAAAAGCATCAAATCTTTTGTGGGGAATGCAATACTGTGCTATAATAAAATTCCGGAAGAAATATTAAGCCTTAATGACAATAGTTTTAAAAAATTTACCATATTTCTTTATTTTTTATCTATTTTGTTTGTGTGTGTGCACGACAGACGGTGATACCATGAACGCCTATTTAGCTAATTATTCTAAGTAAGTCTTCCGTTTCATTATAAGAGAGGGTTTTTAGGAAATTTGTTAAAGCTATTTTACAATCCCTAGTTGTTTTATTTCGTAATTTCAGTTTTTTGTCCATTTCATTGTATAAATAAGGATACCTGAACTCAAGAAGTCGCTGTGCAAAGGTGGTATTAGTATGTGGCGCTTTTTCCCGGGGTGGTCTCCTCTTCTGGGAGCTGATGACTTGCGGGGCAGTTTTTTTATGAGCTGTTAATGTTACTCGTTGTACGTATAATTGGCGGACTGTTAAAAGATCTGCCAAACCATATAGATTGCTTGTTGGGTGTCGGTAGGGCAATTTGAGCATTGTCTTAAGAACTGCACGCTGGGCTCTCTCTAGTTCAATGATGGACGAGGTTCCAGGTCCACCCCATATAGTAATGCAGTAACAAAGGACCGATTCGCAAAGAGCCGTATAAACCAAACGCAGAACTCTTTCATTGGCTGCACTACGCAATGCTCCAAAGACATGGGTAAGTTTGCGTACTTTTTTGGCCAAGTTTGATAAGTGCGCCTTATAGGAAAACTGTTCGTCAATTACTACTCCAAGGTATGTAATAGTGGGAGACCGTTGTATAGAATTGCAGTTACATTGACACATGCTACATGCCAAATACATAATTTTGACCTTTTATAGGTATGGCAAATTATTATCTACATTGGAACGGCTCTTTACTAAAATATTACAATATAAAAAATAAATTGTCGTCATAAAAACATATTAATTAAATTATCGTTACAAAATTGTTATAATAAATTATCATTGCAAAATCACGCGGTCGACCACATGAAAATTATAAAAAAATATATAAAATGTATATCCAATGTTAACAAATCTTCTATGGACAGACGCATGGTGCCTCGCAATATTTTCCTTCACCGAGAATCCAGTAGAGCAAAATTTCGCACATATTTATGTTCCAAAGAAGTCAATGGTACGGGACTGAAAATGAAACCCACGACCTCGTAATTGTAAGCGAGTACCTACCGCAGCTATCTAGTTTTAGTTTTGACAAAAGTCGCAGAACAAAAGTTGATAGTTTTGATGTACAGAATAAGCCCCTAAAAGGATGCTTATTGATTAGGAATAACCCTGTATATAGAAAATATGTGATAAATGTAACCAATCTCTATAGAGACAAGCAAGCAGAATGTATGGGTACCTAATATACTACGTCATCAATGCTACGCGCCGCGACTGCTACGAGTACTATAGTTTTTTTTTTTTCAAATAGTTTTGCCTTTTACTACTACAACTGACTATTTATTTTATTTCTTGTGTACGCTACGCCGCGTGCCGCTAGCTTTACTTTGACCTTACCCTTACCAATCCCAGGAGTAATGACGGCTCACATCAAGCTGGCTACCTCGCGACAGCATTAAATTGTTTCAAATCAGTTACCGTAGCAGTTAATCCCTAGAGTTAAGGTCGGTTTTCGTTTGCAAGCATCCAATACAAAGCTATCATTTGGTGAGCATTGAGAACGAGCGTCGATTGTGACGTATGAGGTAGGCTTTTCAGCGTTCAGCTGCAATTTGGTGGAAATTCAGTGTATTTTAGCGGCAATAGGTGATAGATGCGTATCATTTAGATGCTGGTTTCGATAGCTTTGGATTGATTGCTTCCTGGCAACTAATTAGTTTCAAAATCAAATATCGATGGTACTTATTTGTGATAAGTACCATCATTTATGAATTAATATGAATTTATGGGTTTTTTAAACTGTTTTGACTAATTAGCTTACTCGTTACTGTTAGAAAATCTCAATCACTGAATGTATTTTTTTTTTAATTTGACCACAGACCCTTGAAGGTCTAAAGATAATCCAAGTGCTCAAGCCCACTGCCAGTTGACAGCGTGCCCAGCATGCTGGCAGCATTGCCACGCTGAATGGCAATGCTTATACGTTAAGCCAAATTTAATATAATATAATTTTTTATTTTATTTCTCTCTTCTTTAACTATGTAACTGTGGTTGCTGTTGTTATTTATGTTGATGTATGTAAATAGTATATTGTAATTTATTATCATCGTCATCGTTATCAGCCGTAGGACGCCCACTGCTGGACATAAGCCACCCCCATAGATTTCCAATAAGGCCGGTTGGAAGCTGCCTGCATCCAGCGCGTTCCTGCGGTCTAAATAATATCGTCGGTCCACCTGGTCGGTGGAGGTCCTACGTCTCCATTCAAGAACTTTACTGTCCCATTTATTTATTATGTATTAGTTTATTATTTGTCATAGGTTTCTTTTATAATTTTTTATGTGTTGTTTTCATTATTTTTTCGGTATTTTAAGTATTTATATCAATTTTATTAGTATGTATGTTTATGTGGGCAGCGTTCGGAAAATTGCGTGACATCTTTTCATCCGATATACCTACCTCAGTGCCTCAAGACGAGAGTTTTCGATAATTGTGTGTTGCCAGTGATTACATATGGAACTGAAACGTGGTCTTATAATGTGCGCCTCATGAATAAGCTCAAGATAGCCCAACGTGCTATGGAGAGGGCTACGAGTATGCTCGGTGTCTCTGAGAAATGAGGAGATCCGCAGACGAACCAAAATTACCGACATAGCCCAGCGGATTAACAAACTAAAGTGGACACATTGTTCGAAGGACGAATGGCCGATGGGGCCGGAAAGTTCTCGAATGGAGACCACGGACCAGCAAGCGCAGCGTAGGACGTCCACCGTCTAGGTGGACTGACGATATAATAAAAATCGCAGGAACGCGCTGGATGCAGGCCGCTTCCAACCGGCCTTATTGGAAATCCATGGGGGAGGCCTATGTCCAGCAGTGAACATCCTACTGCTGATAGATAGATAGATAGATAGTATGTTTATGTGGTATAATCTAAATTGTATTTTTAACTAATGCGCACCCGGTCCATTATTTATACGCTTTCTGTCCTCTCCATCCTAAGGTTGCCTGCCAGAGATCGCTTTATGCATCTTTGTTTCTTCTTTTTGTTTGTTTCTTGGTGTGCAATAATAGTACATTGTTCACCGAGAGGAGAAAGTGACCGATTACCGTCGAGGGTGTTTAAAACACCCGAGATCGGGAATCGCACTTTCTCTCGAGTGATACATAGTGCTTTATACTACACCTACGAGGAAAATAAAAAACTAAATCTTTACTAATTGAAAAAAACTGAATCCTAAACAACACACAAATCGAAAATGGCGCCAATGGCGTCTGCAATTTTCACATGTTCTTTTTTCAAATTGTTTGACACCATCCAACACACAGCTAGTGGCCAGTGTCATTTTGCGAACTTGGAGATAAAAACTCACTGTAAAAACTTTTTGGCTTTTGATATTTAGGTTACCAGCGCATAGTCTTACCCAAAATTAAAAAAGAAAAACCACGTAAGAAATGGATTTTCATACACTTTTCTCTCCCGCTCAGATGCGTTTTCTCGCCACATATTTGTTCGATATGCAATGACGTACTTTCTACTAAAGTATCAAGGTACTTTCCGAGCAGGTGTAGTATAAAATTTTAAAATGTATCGAATTTCTTCATTAGATTCACTCATCTTGACAGTACGAAAAACAAATGAAAATCACACATTTTCCTAATTTGAATTTGGATTTATGTTCTATAAAATTTAAACTTTCAATGATACCAAAACCAGCCAGTATAGCCAAAGAGATTTTATTACAAGTTCAAGTACCTATACTGTAATGCAAAAATACTTTTTCCCCAACCTTATATAATGGCACCGGTGCCTTCTTACCATCAGAAAGCCCGTTATTTTGTCTGAAACTTCATCACAAAAATAATTAAGCGTTAATAAACAAGCGTAACATTATTGACGTAAACAATAATACTGAATGCGTAACAGCAGCGGGTTTCCTGGGAATTTCACCTTGGAAGTGACCACAACCGCGCATTTTTACTCCATCTGGTGACTAACGACCAATACCTACAAGTCCACAAGTAGGTATATTCCACAGGTACATTCGCTTTCTTGGCTTTACGGAGTGATACTTACGAGTATAATGACAGAAATAATTATTTTTCACAAAAATGGCATGACCGACTTCAAGTGTGTACAAAATTCGCGAATAGTTGGCACGGATTCATGTAGCATTTTTCACATTATTGTTGATTTATCGAAAATGGTTCAGCAGATTTAGATAAAATTTGAATGGGACCAATTTTAAAGTAGGTATACTTTTTCCAAAAAAAAAATAAAGATCAAAATTGGACCACTAAATGTAAAAGATTATACATAAAAAAATAATAATAAAATTTGCGAATCGAATTGAGTAGGAACCTCCTCCGATTCTTCGGTCAAAAAAATAGGCTTCTATCGTATCTTGTACTCTATCGAGCCACAGTAGCACTCAGTTGGAAATGCCAACCGCGGACACCCATCCAAGGACTGACCGTGCTAAGCGTTGCTTAACTTTAATGATTGCTGACAGACACCTAGTCAAACGTAAGTAGTTTGACTAGGTGTCATACCTTGCTACTTAGTTAATCTCAGTCATACTGATGGGTACAATGATATCTTACAGTAATTATGTCCGTTTTTAGGGTTCCGTACCTCAAAAGGAAAAAACGGAACCCTTATACCTTACAGGACAACTTTGTTGCCCGTCTCTCCGTCTGTCTGTCCGTGACATTTTATATCAAGAACGCGTAAAGGTAACGAGTTGAAATTAAAACCATATACTTATATCTATAGTATCCTGCAGTTGTAAAAATCTATTAACTTTTCAGTTATTGTTGAACCATATGTCGTAAAAAACTGCATTTTCCGACACTCACAAGGGATAGTACTTCCCCTTGACATAAATCTATAACATTTAGCAAAAAGCATTGTCATAGAGTACATCATTATATTGGAATATCGATGATTTTTGTTACATCTTGAGGTTTTAACAACTTACCTAGTTCCGAATTTTGTCCAATTTCCAGGATTTGTATGGAACCTTCGGTGTGCAAGCCTGACTCGCACTTACCCGGGTTTTTATAGAGACGTCCCATATACGTCTGGCTTCAAGCTATGGCATGCGTACTAGCGTAGTAACTAGTTTATTTACTTAGCATGTATTTCCTATTTCCTGTTTAGGTAACAAAGAATGTCGTCATGACCGCATTGTGGTCTAGCTTCTAGTGTTATGAGGGCAATTGTTAGATGTAATCCTGAGTGGTATTACGTATTACGTAAACTTTAACGCAACGAGTTATGGAGAGGGTTACGCTTGGATTCTCATTGTTCACCGAGAGGAGAAAGTGACCGATTACCGTCGAGGGTGTTTAAAACACCCGAGATCGGGAATCGCACTTTCTCTCGAGTGATACATAGTGCTTTATACTACACCTACGAGGAAAATAAAAAACTAAATCTTTACTAATTGAAAAAAACTGAATCCTAAACAACACACAAATCGAAAATGGCGCCAATGGCGTCTGCAATTTTCACATGTTCTTTTTTCAAATTGTTTGACACCATCCAACACACAGCTAGTGGCCAGTGTCATTTTGCGAACTTGGAGATAAAAACTCACTGTAAAAACTTTTTGGCTTTTGATATTTAGGTTACCAGCGCATAGTCTTACCCAAAATTAAAAAAGAAAAACCACGTAAGAAATGGATTTTCATACACTTTTCTCTCCCGCTCAGATGCGTTTTCTCGCCACATATTTGTTCGATATGCAATGACGTACTTTCTACTAAAGTATCAAGGTACTTTCCGAGCAGGTGTAGTATAAAATTTTAAAATGTATCGAATTTCTTCATTAGATTCACTCATCTTGACAGTACGAAAAACAAATGAAAATCACACATTTTCCTAATTTGAATTTGGATTTATGTTCTATAAAATTTAAACTTTCAATGATACCAAAACCAGCCAGTATAGCCAAAGAGATTTTATTACAAGTTCAAGTACCTATACTGTAATGCAAAAATACTTTTTCCCCAACCTTATATAATGGCACCGGTGCCTTCTTACCATCAGAAAGCCCGTTATTTTGTCTGAAACTTCATCACAAAAATAATTAAGCGTTAATAAACAAGCGTAACATTATTGACGTAAACAATAATACTGAATGCGTAACAGCAGCGGGTTTCCTGGGAATTTCACCTTGGAAGTGACCACAACCGCGCATTTTTACTCCATCTGGTGACTAACGACCAATACCTACAAGTCCACAAGTAGGTATATTCCACAGGTACATTCGCTTTCTTGGCTTTACGGAGTGATACTTACGAGTATAATGACAGAAATAATTATTTTTCACAAAAATGGCATGACCGACTTCAAGTGTGTACAAAATTCGCGAATAGTTGGCACGGATTCATGTAGCATTTTTCACATTATTGTTGATTTATCGAAAATGGTTCAGCAGATTTAGATAAAATTTGAATGGGACCAATTTTAAAGTAGGTATACTTTTTCCAAAAAAAAAATAAAGATCAAAATTGGACCACTAAATGTAAAAGATTATACATAAAAAAATAATAATAAAATTTGCGAATCGAATTGAGTAGGAACCTCCTCCGATTCTTCGGTCAAAAAAATAGGCTTCTATCGTATCTTGTACTCTATCGAGCCACAGTAGCACTCAGTTGGAAATGCCAACCGCGGACACCCATCCAAGGACTGACCGTGCTAAGCGTTGCTTAACTTTAATGATTGCTGACAGACACCTAGTCAAACGTAAGTAGTTTGACTAGGTGTCATACCTTGCTACTTAGTTAATCTCAGTCATACTGATGGGTACAATGATATCTTACAGTAATTATGTCCGTTTTTAGGGTTCCGTACCTCAAAAGGAAAAAACGGAACCCTTATACCTTACAGGACAACTTTGTTGCCCGTCTCTCCGTCTGTCTGTCCGTGACATTTTATATCAAGAACGCGTAAAGGTAACGAGTTGAAATTAAAACCATATACTTATATCTATAGTATCCTGCAGTTGTAAAAATCTATTAACTTTTCAGTTATTGTTGAACCATATGTCGTAAAAAACTGCATTTTCCGACACTCACAAGGGATAGTACTTCCCCTTGACATAAATCTATAACATTTAGCAAAAAGCATTGTCATAGAGTACATCATTATATTGGAATATCGATGATTTTTGTTACATCTTGAGGTTTTAACAACTTACCTAGTTCCGAATTTTGTCCAATTTCCAGGATTTGTATGGAACCTTCGGTGTGCAAGCCTGACTCGCACTTACCCGGGTTTTTATAGAGACGTCCCATATACGTCTGGCTTCAAGCTATGGCATGCGTACTAGCGTAGTAACTAGTTTATTTACTTAGCATGTATTTCCTATTTCCTGTTTAGGTAACAAAGAATGTCGTCATGACCGCATTGTGGTCTAGCTTCTAGTGTTATGAGGGCAATTGTTAGATGTAATCCTGAGTGGTATTACGTATTACGTAAACTTTAACGCAACGAGTTATGGAGAGGGTTACGCTTGGATTCTCCCTGCGAGATCGAATCAGGAATGAAGTGATCAGCAGAAGAACTAAAAGATGTTGTAAAGTAGGACTAGAATGTATACAGTAACCCAAACAATCCATTAAAATATGGTAAATAAATACACGGAGTAAAACACCGCATTTAATGTAATTTCATATTTTCTAATTTGTTTTTTAACCGACGAACCACCGGATGACGTATAGGTACAATACGACGCGTATTTTTTTTATTTTTTGTATAACCGCATAACTTTATCCATAGTAGTCCGATTTCAATAATTCTTTTTTTATTGGAAAGAGTATACTTTGGAATTGGTCCCATTTAAATTTTAAAATTTAATTTAAATTTTAAAAATTGATAAATCAACAATAATGTAAAAAAAATTACATCGATACGTGCATAATATTTGCGTTCTAGCGATGCGCCCCGGCTTCGCACAGGTGTATTATACGTATAAACATTTCTCTTCTATCTATTAAAACAAACTGCAATAAATCCGTTGCGTAGGTTTTAAAGATATAAGCATAGGTACATGGGGACAGACAGCGGAAAGCGAGTTTGTTTTATACTATGTAATGATTCTGTACAAGTGTACACGGGTAAAGCCGGTCTTGCTATTTTTTTGCAAAAATAATTATTGTTCAATGCTGCCATCACGTTCATATTATTCATATTATTATAAACAATGTCAGAGAGAGAAGGAGATAATTATTTTTCACAAAAAATCGCAACACCGACTTCCACCGTGTACATAATTTCAATAATTTGCACGAGTCGATGTAACATCGATGTACATTTTTGTTGATTTATCAAAAACGGCTTAGTCGATTTCAATTTAATTTAAATGGGACCACCTTGAAAGTATACAAATACTAAAGTTTTGAACTAAAAAATATTTTTAAGTCGGTTCCCAATTGGCGAAAATTTGGATGAACATACCCAAAAAAAATACGTATAGACAATCATAGTACCTCCTCCTTTTTGGAAGTCGGTAAAACAGGTACCTGGGGGACGAGGCAACAGAACACTGTAAGCCAACAGCGGTGGAAGTGCGCGAGTTGGTGCGTCGTCATACCGAAAAAAAACAACAGGTTATGTGGAACAAAAGGGAGGACTTATGACGACTTCTGGAGTGTCTTCTGTCACTTTGCAATTCCACAGACATACTCTACAGTTTTGTTCTCCTGCAAACAGTCACGACGAAGTAGGATGTCAGTGGTTCCCAATTTATACTCTATACAAGGCCTCATAACTGGTCACTGTAACTTTTTTTTTTTTTTGTTCGAATATAACATACATAGGTACATTTAAAAGTACTGCCAAACAGCGAAGCGGTTTGTAGGCATGATAGCTCTCACATTAGGTACATAACTTAGTATCTATGTACAAGCGGATAGAAATACATTCCCTTGTTATTATAGGTACATGTGGGCAATGTAATGTCATTGTCAGTTATCTATTAACTTATTTTGTTATTATAATCTAAAGTTTGATACAAATGTTTGTTTTACTTTACTTAAGAAAGTTGCAGTAACCGTCACGACAAAGTGGGCTGTCAGTGGTTCCCAATTTATAAATTAAGATTTAGTTGAAAAAATACCGGACAAGTGCGAGTCAGGCTCGCACATCAAGGGTTCCGTACAAATCCAGAAAATTTCACAAAGATGGGAAGTAAGTTGTTAAAATCTCTATACTACGAGTATTAACCATCGACAAAAAAGTTTTTTTTTTCACCTTACTCGTCACACATCGAAACTTACACATTTTAAAAATAATTAATAACCTTTTTTTAGTATGTGCTAATGAAGTTATTTTATATGATACCTTACATGATACGATTTACTCACTTTGAATTTTGAACCCATATTTTGTGAATTTTAAGGCCCTATTTTTTTGTAATTTAAATAAAAATGTACAATTTACAGATTTATTTTCTATATGTGTACTCTGAGACAATGCTTCTCGCTAAATTTCATAGTTCTATGTCAACGGGAAGTACCTTGTAGGTTTTGATTTTAGCGACTGTCGAATTATGCGGTTTTTTACGACATAAACGACTCTAACCTTTTTAAACGATAAATGAGAAGTATTTCTTTCACACAACTGCAAGAGACTATAGATATACGTTTACAGTTTAAATTTCAATTCGATATCTTTACGCGTTCCCGAGATAAAGAGTCTTGACATACACACAGACGGACAGACGGACAACAAAGTGATCCTATAAGGGTTCCGTTTTTTCCGTTTGAGGTACGGAACCCTAAAAAATAATAGGAAAATCGTTTTCCACAGCAAATAAAGCCAGCAATAGAATACTGTACAAAGTAATGGCCAAAGCTCGATATATTTTTGTATTATGTCTTTTCTGACAAAGCCCAGATTGGTAAGTTGAAATCGCAGTGGGCAGGGGACAAAGCACGGAGGACTGGTGACCAATAGGATCGAGGCCTCGAGTGGAGACCACGTACTGGCAAACGCTTCTTTGCAGTCCAACTACAAGGTCTATAGATGACCTCATCAAGACAGCAGGATCGCAATGGATGCGAGCCGCTTCCAACCAGTCTTATTGGAGATTTATAGTGGAGGCCTATGTCCAGCAGTGGAATGCGTAATGGCTGAGAAGACTACGATGACGACAAACGCCTACTTTTACTAAACAAAGTGGTGGTAGGTACTAAGTGAGTCACTAATAAACTCATTACATTTTTCAATTTTTCTACTCGGTTTTCTCGGCCAAGTCACGAAGAAAACCCCGGAATTCCCTTGTCGTAACCAGCAGTGATTTATACCTACAATGCACTTTAGGTATTCTCCTTATATGGAAGTGTAGAGTTGAATGCAATAGTCAGTGTTATTGACTAAGACGCGACACACCCATTTCTCTTACGCAGCAAGTCAGGTACGGTAAGGTTTATCCGATGTATAAGTTGTCAACCTCGGTGGCTCAGTGGTTAGTGACCCTAACATCTAGGTCAAAGAGGCGCAGGTTCGATCCTCACCCAGGGCAAATATTTATTTGACGTCTGGGTGCTGTTGAGGTACTATATATTTATATATATATATATATAAGTATGTAAGTATATATATATATATATATATATGAGTCCCTGTTTTTGGGCCGAGCCAGACGCAGGTGGCGCGACGAACTGAGCTCGCACGACAAACACTGGACCACCAACGCAGTGAATCGCGCAGTCTGGAAGGAGGGAAGCCTTTGCCCAGCAGTGGGACAATACAGGCTCAAAATAATAATAATAATAAGTACTTTTGTCAGGAGGTTCCTCTCTCTGTAGACCCAACCATCGGTAGCTTGGGCCTCGCCCCGCTGCCGGCGGCACTCTAGGTTTAGGTTTTTTTATAGTATTTTATTTTTTAATATATAAATATTGTAAAAAAACTTAAACTTAAGACTATAAATAAATATGTGTATAATAATAAGTACTATATATGTGTCTGGCAGCCATATCACAAGCTGTGCTTAGTTTGGGGTCAGAGGCCGTGTGTAAGATCCTCTAATATTTATTTATTTTATAATAACGACAACAATTAAATACTTAAATATGCACAGAATATTAAGTTGTGTAGGTATTGCCTATAAAAACAAATACTTAATTAAAATAAAATATACACAGTCAGGTCATAAATTCTGTCACATGTTTAATATAAAATAATTTAAACAAGTTTATTCATTATGTAACCATTTATATACCAAAATGAACTTAACAAAACATAGATTCTTATGACAATAAAGTTTTTTCAAAATGACCTCCATGATTTTGAATACAGGCCTTCAATCTGCGCGGCCAGTCGTCTATCGCAGCACGAACGAGGCCCATGTCAATACCGGCGGCTGCCTTAATCAAGGATGTCTTGAGTGATTCCAAATTGGGATGAGGCTTTGAGCACGCCTTTTTCTCCGCGTGTTGCCATATCTTGTAATCTAACGGACTCAAATCTGGACTGGAGGAGGGCCAGTCTTCGTGCCGTATGAAGTCGATTTGAAATTCGAATTCAATAAACTTTTTTATGGCCAGCATTCTAAAAGAAAAGTTTTTACTGTGTGACAATACTTATGACCTGACTAGGTATCAAGGGGAGGCCATAATGTACGGAACCTTTCGTGCGCGAGTCCGGCTCGGACTAATTTATTAATCGCCGATTAATTAAAAGTATGAGTCTAGCCACAATAAGTACTACGTGGAATCGAGGTTCTCCGATTCGGATCTGGGACACATTCCGAACCTAGATGACCCGTTCCAAAACAATATTTTGTACAATAATTACTGCGATAGAATAACACTAATAGGTATTTCAGACTGCCAAATTGTCTGACACATTTCCTATTCTCACAAATTGAAACTTAGCAAAGCGTCAGAGGAAACTTATTCTATTTGTAAATCCATTATTAGAGGCTACTACAAAATTGCATGACGTATAATATGTTGTTCGCAGATGTTCGCTGGTTCCCGTAGTACAGCCCCTGGCTAGTTTGGGAATCACAGGCTTCAATAATTTTCATGTACCTTATTTATGTCAATAAAACTTTTTGATTGATTGATTGGTGTAATAATAATAGCCGTGGTGGTTAAGAGGTAGTGACACCCGCCTTACAATCGGAGGTCGTGGGTTCAGATCCCCGGTCACGTACCAATGAGTTATTTGGAATTTATGTACGGAATTTCATGCCACTGGCTTTTCGGTGAAGGATAACATCCTGAGACAACATGCATACGCCCGTAGAAGAAATTCTATGGTGTATGTGAATACACCAACCCGCACTGGGCCAGGGTGGTGGATATGGCCTAAAAGGCGGGTACGATGGATCTAGTGTTCGGCACTTCGTAATTCTGGCGGGAGCGCAAGTTCCGTGGTGGGGCCTGAGTTGGGCCAGCGCTGTCGGGTGCCGCGGAGGAGTGCGGAAGCGTAACCCCGACACCAGGCGCAGTGGTGGAACACTCAGTGGTTTTTGTGGGTATACCGTCCAGCAACGGGCGGGGACTCTCACATAACCACCCGCATGCCCCGAGGTGTGGCGGTATCTTTAAAAGATTTCCCCTGGCTAAAAAAAATCGTATAATGAGCCGAAAGGAGTGATTCGAGTCATTTTTATGAACAACCTTAACTACGAGGTTAAAAATTACAAGTTCTATACAACACTGCGAATCGGAATCGGTGGGGCATATTCCACCTCAGTAAAATGTGAGTGAAACTACCCCACCAATGTGGGACGAGTTGTGCGGATTCCACGCCAAAAAATAAAACTGTGCAATCTGCCCCTCTAGTGAGGCGGCTTGGTGGGGCAAAGTTTGAATTTTCCAAAATTATGACAATGTGATTTAAGCTAGTAGTGCACACCAACAAAATTTAGACTCTACTCCAGATTTAAAGCGAAATTTTCGTACGTTTTCCTTATTATGCTACTACAAAATCGATGACGTAGAAAATTTAGTAACTAGTAACTGATTATGTAAACAAACACAATAATAATTATGTATCCTTGTATGTCAAGGATACGCTACACGCTAAATATGCGCACTAGCGCATATGTCGCACACCTAGATCTAAAGGGAGTTAACTCAAAAAAACACTTTTTTCAGTATAAGCGAAAAACTGATTTCTCTGTTCCTATGCACTGCAGGGGCGTTTTATATAGATTTATGCTGTTTACACGCAATTGGACCAAATATTTTGTGATAACTTTGCGTTTTCATCGTGTATTGGGGCTAAAAATTGGAGTTTTTGAGTTATTTCCCTATTGCATTAACAATGTATGTATTTTCATTCTATTATTTTGAGTTGAGCCTATGTTGGTGAATTTCGTTATTAGTTAGTTCTCTTTTAAAGATACAGCTTACATAAAATGCTATAGGATTTCGTAATAATTTTAATTAGTTCAATTAATACAGTGATGTGTGACCAACAGCAGGGGTGTATTGGATAGTGAAATACCAAGAAATCGTCTGTAATACAAAAAAAAACAATTTTATTAATCGTAATAGTATCAAAATAACTAATGGTAGTCTTTAATGATAATTGCTATCACTAAATATATATATTAACCAGCATACATACACTTTTCTTATAAAGGCTTAACAAAACAAGAATATCGGAATTTCTATTCCAAATTATTAAAAATAGACATCAAAAATTTGACTTCACTTAAGTTTAAGCAAATATCACTTATTACTGTTACTGCTATCAGGATTTAAAACTTCATTATTACAAAAATATACATACTTATTTTAATTTAATAGGTACTCTACCCTTAACCCTTTTGAATATAATTTCAAACCAAAATTAACCAAGTTTTTAACAAATTTTCAAAGATATTTTAAAAGCTTGCTAAGAAATAATCATCTATAAGTTTATTCTAATAATATCACACTGAGATCATCGTATTAAATTGCACTGTTATAAAGGCAAAATAAACACCTTGCCATTAAAAATATTTAAAAATAAAATAAAACATTGTTCTTTTTTACCGTTTTAGTAGTACATAACTGTAAAAAAGAAAAGCCCAATAAGAATAAAACGATTTTGACAATAAAGTAAGTAAGTAAGTAGGTACTTAAATAGTAACGATTTTTAAATTCAAAAAGATATTTTAAAAGCTCACTAGGACATCTTTAACTTATAATATAACGTAGACACTACTAATGGCACTCTGAGATAATCGTATTAAATCACAATTTGCGACATTTGCCTTCCATTTTGACGGTTTGCGTACTCTCTTTCTGTTTTTTCTCAATATCTGAATTTGGGATAACAGTTTCAGAGGCCATAGTATTTTGTCGGTCTGCTAACTCAATTTCATCATCAGTGTTTGACGAACTACTAGATACCGATGAACTTGAGCTGCTACTGCTAGCTTAGATGAAGTTCACGATGAAGATGGAGGTATGATCTTAGGTGGAATCTTACTTTTTTATCAGTATATAGTCAGTTTGAAATTGGAATCTTCATCGGTGTTGTCGATATCACTTTCATCGCTCCGGATTGGTGAAATGTAATAGTTTGGTCACTATAATGTAGATATCATTACCGTGGTTTAGTGCACCCGAATTTTGCTGTTTTGATGTGCTGGGAATTGACGTATCAATTACTGAGAAGACGGGTCGTGATTCCTTGGAAGAGACTTCATCACTTAAGGAATCACGAGCGAGATCCTTGATCCTTCCATGATTGCATGTTGTGTAAAGCATAAAGGAGTAAAATTAATGTTTTCTTATCCTTGTCTTTCACTATATTTACCAAAAAACGTCCACGTCTCATAATTTGCTTGAAATAGAATTATTCATTTTATTTAAATTAGCTAAGTGCGAGTAAGCCATATCGATTAAAAAGGCATTAACATAGCATTTTCGATCTCATTAGCGATCTTGAAAAATATACTTAACGGAATCCATCTATAGAGAGTTAACTCAAAAATATTGCAGTTGAAAAGGTTTTTTTTAAATTATTAACATAAAAATAGTTATATTCAGATGATTCCAATCGCCACTCGGATGTAAATTCAATTTCATTAGATATTCATAGAAATATACGACTTTGAATTATGAGTCAACAAAACAGAGTTAACTACAAATTCAAAAAAAAATCAATAATACGGCAACAACTCATAATAAAACAAAATAAAAAACTAACTCTGCCTGCTCTGAACATGGGTTCAACTCAAAATGCTACATTGGTTTACTCAGCACTAACTATCTAACTCAGAATAATACTGCTCAAAACATCATCAAAAGAGCTACAACTCAAAATAACTCGCGTTTTGTTCACGAAGAGCACGTGCGTACGTTTGTGACTATTGATGCGACTAAAGATGTCGCCGTTTTGGTGAGAGGGGAGCGGGGCTCGCTCGTTCAACAAAAGGGATACTTTGCGCCATCTAGTATCTATAGGTGGGGTTTATTTTAAATCTGTTTTATTGGTCGGTAGGTTTACGCAAAAGGTATTCAATGGTGTGCTTAACTCAAAAACGTAGATTTTCGAGTTAACTCCCTTTAGATCTAGGTGTGCGATGTGTGCGTGGCCAAAATCGGGAACTAATTCAATCCTGCCAGGGCTTGCAATGTGCTAGCAACAAAACGTTCGTGGCGCCACTACTTGCACGTATCATCCATTTAATTGTGTAGCACGTGCTACGCAAGCGTCTTATTTTCAAATACATTTGAAAACATCAATAATCTACAGGGGAAAACCACAACAGTATAATGTGGGTAATTATTATACTGAATGAGCCATTCTTGTACTTAATAACTGGTCACTTACGCACAACCTCTTAAGGGCAACTTTAGTACATCAAGTTGCACAATGTTTGCTATGGGACCAATCACGAAAAAAAAAACAGTTATTTACATATTTTGTTATTTGCGATATCACCGAAATAATTATTTTATTTATGTATCAGGATCATGCAGCCGTATTAGATACAAGTTCTGTATAAGTTGTGGTCGGAAATCATGTGTACGGTGTCCTTTATACTCTATGTACTGAACTGTATCAGCCTTTTAATAGTCCACTGCAGGACGTAGGCCTACCCACAAAGGGTGATTGGGCCATATTCACCACGCTGGCCCAGTGCGGGTTGGTGGATTCATATAAGTACGCTATCGAATTTCTTCTATGGACGAATGCAGGTTGTCTCACAATGTTTTCCTTTACCGAAAAGCCAGTGGTGTTAAAATTCCGTACTTAAATTCCGACGAACTCATTGTTACGGGACCAGGATTTGAACCCACGACCTCAAGATTGTAGGGCGGGTGTCACTACCACTATACCACCACGACTTTTTATACAATACAATACAAAATCACTTTATTTTTACACCGTATTTATACAGAACAAGCTTAAACTAGAAAAATAAACAATAATCCGGTAGAAAAATGGATGGCCTTATCGCCTGCAGCGAGTTCTTCCATGTCCTTTATACATTAAAAATAATTTATTTACAGTAGTTTCTGTTTGGCTCGAAACATTTTACAATAGTTTGTCTTAGTACAACACCCTACACAGAGACAAACTACTATAAATAATCGGCCAAGTGCGAGTTGGATTCATAAACAGTGATATAAAAGTATAATACATTCGATAAATAGTGATATTCCAGTGAAATCTAACAAAAACTTTAATACTTCAGCCATTTTTATCATAACATTGCAGTGATTTGTGTAAACGCGTAAGTGACGCGGAATCAGCGGCGCTTATGATCTTTTTGTCGAGAAGTGTTATTGTGATCTGGGATGGTGAAATTTGTAAACAAAACCGCTTACGCGCTGAAAGCTAAGTAGGTATAAGGACTTACAACGCTGCTGATTGATTTTCTTATTAGCTAATTCCATCAAGCGCTTTGACCGCTGTAAATCACCGCAGTCTCGAAATTCCATGCAAAGTATTTAGTGGAATAATAATACCGACCACCCGGCGAATGGAATATTTAAATGTTGTATAAAATGGCGCCTCCAATAAATTCTACTAATGCATCCGCGCCTTCAGCTATTAATCTGGACTGTGCAGGTTGCCCTAACAAAATTACCAACCGACAATATATGTTATGCTCAGCTTGTAATTGCACCTATGATCTAATTTGTGCAAATGTATCTTTTACCCGATTTCAAATCATGGGCCAAGATAAAAAGAATGCGTGGAGATGCACACCGTGCTATTCAAAAAAGCCAAAAAGGGACAACACAGACACACCTGTTGGTAGTCACAACATCCTCGAATTCAATTTAGATGACAGCCCCGTGAACAATGTAACGATAAGAAAGCCGATCAATATGCGTCGTCGCCGACTGTCTTTGGAAAATATTTCCCCCTCAAGCAATGCGCTAGATGAAAGCGCAGAAGAATCGTCGTTATATCCCAGCCCCGAAGCAAATCTAAAAAATGAAGTAGGAGAACTCACAGAACAGTTGATTAAAGCAAAAGCAGAAATCAACAAATTACTGACTGAAAACACCAAACTCAAAGGTACTATCGAAAAACTTTGTGAAGAAAAAAACACTAATGACTACCTACGTAAACAGCAACAAATAACAGATGCATCATCACAAACCCGGACTCCAGCGCAAGCTAGATCCAGCATCCCAGAAGATTTATTACTTAAAAGCTCGTCAACAACCCAAGAAAACCACCAAAACTTGAAAACTGGCACTCAATCAACTAAAAAGACTGTCCTACAATCTGGATTAGAACCCGAGAAACCGTCATCACAGCCTAAAGTAGACAACAACGTAATGAGACCTATCAAAAAACCGCTCAAAGTGTCCAATCTACCTAGCACATCTAGAAAGCCTAAAATCACCATAATAGGAGACCAAACATGCTCGGAACTCTCAATATTACTTAAGATGCTAAGATCTAAACACGTAAATGCGAAAGAATACGAAATCTGCACGTATTCATATCCTAATGCACCATCAGACTTCATTTTGGGAAACTTCAAACTTTCTGATGCAGATTTTCTCGAAGATGATTGGCTGGTTCTATCCATTGGTTCAAACGACGCAAACCCAACACGATTATTTATCGGGCTTTCCGCATTCTTGCAGAAATTTATAAAAACTAAAATATTAATCGTATGAATTGCCAATAACTGCTATCTAAATGAGGGAAAACTGAACCACGAGTTAAAAACTATTGTTAATAACTTTGGACATTGCAAATTCTTGACAGTTCAAAAGTCGTATCCTAAAAATGGCAGGTATATATATAAATCTCTTAATCATTTTATAAACAATGATGACTATGAGTCTTGTTACCTAGGACACAATATCACAAAAATGAGAAATTACCAAAAAGACCCAATACTAAAAAAAGGCACATTACCCTATTTCTTTGACAAAATAAGAAAAGCAAAGATCCTTAAAACAGATCGACGTTCTAAAACAGGTCCCCCAGCAAATCTCACAAATAAAGAGCCTTGCCCTGGAACAATTCCCTTCTATTTCCAGAAAAAAATAGTGACTACCAACAACAATATAATGCAAACAACCAACACTGAATCAGACTCCGCCCGCACTTCTAGGCTTTTTCGAGCCTGAGCATAAAAATTCTAACGATCTAAATATTCTTCACCTCAACGTTCAAGGAATGAAAAATAAAACCGGGCAATTAGAATTGTTATTAGAAGACAAACAAAACATTGATATATGTTGCTTTAGTGAAACTTTCTTAAAAAATGAACAATTAGAATCAATTAAACTTAATGGGTACCAAAACGCAGCACATTTTTGTAGGAAAAAAACTAAACAGGGCGGTGTAAGTATCTATGTAAAAAATTCCATCACTTATAAAAAACTGAACTGGATTGAAGATATTTCAATTGAGCGCCACTTTGAATGCTGTGGGGTGGCAATACCAGACTTAAATATTGTCATAATCTGTATATACAGATCTCCGAAAAGCAATTTTAATCTCTTTATTGAAAATTTAGAAATACTACTTAAAAAAATAACTTCTAACTTCAAAAATAATAAAAACAAAATTATAATTGGCGGAGATTTTAATACAAATCTATTTAAAGAGACAAGACAAAGAGAAGTATTTTTAAACACACTTCAAATGTTCAACATGCTCCCAGTTATTACTAGTGCTACGAGAATTACGCAAGAAACTGAAACCTGCATAGACAACATCTTAACAAATGTCAAAAGTTTTAAAACTGAAATTTTGAACCTGGATATATCCGACCATACAGCCCAAATGATAAGTCTCTGTGTTAACCTAAGTTTTAGAGAAAAATACTGGTATATTTACAAAAGAAAAGTAGACAAAAATATTAGTATTTTTCAAAAGTATTTGTCGCAAATTAATTTTGAGAATGTATATGCCTTCGATGACCCCAACCAAGCCTACAATGAATTTATCAATCTCTACTGCCTAATACTTAACTTATGTATTCCAGTAGAAAAAGTAAGAATTACATACGATAAAACGGCAAATTGGAAAACAAAAGGTATCAAAATTTCTAGTAAAACCAAAAGAAACATTTCTAAAATTGCAAAAAAACGCAACTTGTAATAATGATTATCTGTATAAAAAATACACAAAAACGTTTAAAAAAGTTATCCGTACATCAAAAAAACTATCTAATATTAAATATATAAATAACAGCACTAATAAAAACAAAGCCACCTGGGGCGTTATAAAAAATCAAACCTCACAGACCAACAGTATCAAAACCTCAATTGATAAGATAAAAGTAAACGATAAAGAAATTAGAGAACCTAATAAAATAGCTTCATTAATGAATGCATACTTTATAAATCGCAATAAAACTACTGATTTCAATAACTCTATAAAACATACAATTACTGAAAGAAATCCAAAAAGCATTTTCATTTCACCAGTAACCTGTAACGAAATAAACAATATAGTAAAATCATTAAAAAACAAAAAAACAGCTGGCTACGACGGAATTTCTGTCCAAGTAATTAAGGAAACTATACAATTTATATTAGAACCGCTGACGTACGTAATCAATCTTTCGATTGAAACCGGCCAATTTCCAGATGGCATGAAACCGGCAATCATAAAGCCCATACACAAAAAGGGCTCAAAATCTGAAATGAGCAATTACAGGCCAATCGCCATACTGCCAAGCTTTTCAAAAATATTTGAAAAGGTTCTATGTGATAGAATTACGACATTTTTTGACTTGAACAAAATTCTCAATAGTAACCAGTTTGGCTTCCGTAAAGGAAAATCCACTACTCATGCCACCTTTAAAATGCTGAAACAAGTCTGGGAAGAAATTAATAACAAACAAACTGGTGTTGCTCTCTTCCTAGATTTGTCAATGGCCTTCGATTGTGTCGAGCACAAAATCTTACTTGATATATTAGAAGAGATGGGCTTACGCGGCACATCGTCCACTTTACTAGAGTCTTATCTGAGTAAAAGAACACAGGCAACAGCTGTAGATGTATACAATAAAGACACAAAAACAATAGAGCAAAAACTCTCTGAATTCCAAAATATTGAATTAGGTGTCCCGCAGGGTAGTATTGCTGGGCCAACTCTATTTAATTCATATGTGAACAAACTACCGCAATTTATCAACCATCTCTGTGTTATGTACGCCGACGACATCACTATATTTATACCCCAGAAAAACGCCAGTAAAACCGATTTTGAAAAAGAAGTAAATAATACGTTGAAGAAAGTTACAGACTGGTTACAGAGTAAAAACTTAAAAGTTAATATGAATAAAACGAATATGATGCAATTTACTAACTATAAAACAGTCCCACTTAATCTCAACATCATGTACAACGGAACCAGAATTAAGGAAATAAATGAAACCAATTTCCTAGGACTAGCTTTTGATAAACACTTGAACTGGAAAGCGCACATTATAAAAATAAATAACAAAATCTCTAAACATATTTACGCTTTGTCAGTGCTCAGTAACATCGCTTCAAAATCAGTAGCGATGAGCGCCTACTATGGATGTGTATTCCCTCATTTAACTTATGGCATAATATTTTGGGGTGACTCTGTAAATGTCGAGAACACGTTTATAAATTACAAAAGAAATGTCTCCGCTCAATATTCAATTTAAAATCCACTGACTCTGTACGTAATATATTTAAAGTTCATAAAGTTTTAACCTTGACATGTTTATACATATTAGAGTTATGTTTATTTGTAAAAAAATAACGAAAAAATATACTTCAGTAGTAAATCTAATAGAAATGAAAACTTACGGACAAAATACAAATACAACATGCAGATTCCCCAGGTAAATAACACCATGTACCACAAGAGTACATATATAAATGCCATACTAGTCTACAATACTCTGCCATCTGAAATAAAAACACTAAATGGGCATAAATTTAAAAACTCTCTTAAAAATTGGTTAGTAGACAAAACGTATTACGATATGAAGGAGTATTACGACAAATAAGTATTCGCAACTCTTCAAACAGAGCTGATATTCCACGTTCTAAATATTATAAATATATTTCAACCGTAGTAAAAATGAATATCTAATGTACTCGTTTTATTAACTTTGCTTAAAGATTTATTATGTAACAATATTTTTATTACCTTATCACATTGTAAATAGTGGATAGTTATTATTCATCTTGTGAGCCCTCTTTCTATGTACATAATTAAAATTTGTTAATATAAGTTCATTTAGGTCATATTAAAGTAGGTAAATAAAATGTAGAATAGATATAACACCTAAGTGTTCGGTATAGTTAGTTTGACTAGTACTTAATTTGATTATTGTCCAATACATTTCATGTATGCAAGCTTCTGTAATGGGTAGATGTCTTGTCAAGTTACTTCTTTTTAATATTGCACGCCCCTAATGGGTCCACTATTGAAACTAATATTTAATATTAACACCTTTGTACATAGTGTTGCAATAAACGATTTCTGATTTCTGATTTCTGATTTCGCGCACAAAAGGTTCCGTAACCTATGGAAACTCCCTTCTCCCTATTTGATGTGTCTACCTGTTGCCGTTATTAATACCTAGCATAAAAATGGCAAAAAAATTACATTTGTTGTATGAGAGCTTGAATATTTATTTTATTCTATTTTTTGTATAGTGGCAACAGAAATACATCATTTGTGAAAATTTCAGTTGTCTAACTATCACGGTTCATGAAATACAACCTGGTGACAGACAAACGGACAGACGGAACAGACGGACAGATGGACGGACAGCGGAGTCTTAGTAATAGGGTCCGATTATTACCCTTTGGGTATGGAACCCTGAAAATGGAGCTACTAGAAAACAATAATAGTTTTCGTTTAAGGTATGATTCCGAACCCCGCTGCAGGCAGCAGCAGCCGGCAGCAGTGCTGCCGCAGCAGGTACTTATCTTCCAAATCTGTTCCAAATATCACATGCTAAAACAGGTTTACAATGTGCAATTTTTGGTGTATGACGAAAAAAGGTAAAAAGAAAACTTTTTTCCAAAATAATTTATTTATCCTATAGAGATTTCAACATAACGTTTGTGAAATATATAGGATTTGTACGGAACCCGGAACCCTTGCCCAGTTTTTTTTTTAAATAGGTCAATTTATTTACCTATGTAAAAATCATGAATATTTGTCTTCAACCTCTGCTCTTTAAAACTTAGTCATTGCATCATTCTTTCATACAGACTGTTTTACATTCCAAGATCCAAAATAATAAATCTATATCTAGGGATATTCCTCTAGACTGACAAATTCTACGATATCATTGTATCTATTCGTGATTACAACCAATTTTAACTATGTAGCAAACCTAAATCGCTAAAAACAACAAACAAAAACTTCGTCAACAAAACTTCGTATTTGACTGATTTTTAGGGTTCCGTAGTAAAACGATTAACCCTTATAACTTCCTTGTGTCCGTCCGTCCCATTGATAAAAACCTTAAGACTTCCATATTTGTCAATCAATTTGCATAAAATTTGATATTATGATAGTTGGTATAGATAGTATAGAACTCAATTTTAAATACTTAAAACAAATAAAAAACTGTGTATTTCAGTAGTACGAGTAGTATACATGTAAGTGGGGATGAATTTTTTTTCTCAACCTCACCCGAGGGGGCTTGGGTTATCGTTGAATAGGATCTCTAAAATTAATGTAAGATTTCATAAATTATTTTTTTGTCACGTGTACCATCGGTGAGATATAGAAAAAGAGTGTTAATTTCTAAAGTATGCAAGATAGAATGTCCAAGCTTACTGAGTTTTAGTAAAAAAGAGTGTGTGGTTAATTTTTAAAGTATGCAAGATATAATGTTTAAACTTACTGAGTTTTTTAAAAAACTTACCGAGTTTTAGTAAAAAGAGTGTGTGTCGTTAATTTCTAAAGTATGCAAGATAGAATGTTCAAACTTACTGAGTTTTAGTAAAAAAGAGTGTGTGTAGTTAATTTCTAAAGTATGCAAGATATGTTCAAACTTACTGAGTTTAAAGACCACATGAAAAACTTTCCCTGAAAATTATTACGAGCACTGTGGCATCATAACTTATTGAGTTATAAAAAAAAATTGAAATTTTTAAATATTCACGTAGCTCGGAGGTCTTTGACCTCACAAACATATTTCATACTTAATAACGTGTTTTCAGTAGTCAACCATTTAATAACATCGCAGAAATTGGTTTTTATCATCATCAAAATTATCGTCACCATCTACGGAAGCCTAACATACCCGTGTTTCGACACGCACTTGAAAACTTATTTACATGTTTTGACTCCATAGAGAAGGTCGGACGTAATGATGAGTAAATTATTATCCTAGATTAAAAAGTACGCCATCTATAGAAACATCCTGTACAGTGTAATTACAAGAATGATAATAATTACACTAAGTATTTTGTTTTTACTTACCTACCGTATAATTACTCATCCAGGATTCCTATAAGGAGGGCTTCGAAAACAAGGCGCCTGCGCAGCACGTGCTACCTAATACAACAAAGTGACGGGTGCGGGGATACCACGTGCGTTTGTTTACGGAATGGCTAACTATACTTTACAGTCTACGTTGTTACATTTTCTCTGAGACCTTAGTAGGAGTAATACTTAGTTTATTTCGTAAATAAGTCCGCGATTGACTATGATGCACGCAGATTTCTTTCTTTTCTTTATTTATTTATGCAAGATATACGTATAATATAATTAGTACTTAGCATATTAAGATAAAGGGTCTTGACATACAGACAGACGGACAACAAAGTGATCCTATAAGGATTTTTTTCCTTTTGAGGTACGGAACCCTAATAACACTTCGTTAAAATTTAATATACTTATTGAATAATGGCAATACCAGTTGAAAACCAGCACTCAATACTCAATCGTTTATTGCTATATAACTTTTACACGCGGTTCTGAAGTCAACAAAATAGAGCATGTTCTATTTCGTTGACATTACCCAATAAGGGTACGAGAGTTTTACATTTTACTTGTGGCTTACGATGACGTCGCAAATGAATCATCTATGATACTTACAGGACCAGGAATAGTTCTATCTTAGTAGGATTACAGGGTGGCACCACCAAGATGTAAGCGTCTAAAAAAATACTTAGGTGGTACTTGTGCCAACAAATACTAGGTTAGGTATGATTATGGAAACTAGCGTAGTATTTGCACATTTTAATTAAAGTATAGCACAGGTGTTATTGTAGTAGCAGTTATCTACTAAAATTAAGCGTGAGAAACACCTGCGCTATACTTTAATTAAGACTAGGTTAGGTACCCTATTTATTTCTTACTAGTATTATAAATGAAATGAGGCTGGACAGGTCACATGTTGCGTTGCAAAGCAAACAAATGACGTAAACTAGTCACACTATGGTACCCAAGAGATGGCACTAGAAGGCAAGGACGTCCAATCTGAAGATGGGACGCCGATATCAGACTAACCTTGGGACCATACTGGACAAGAGTCGCTGAAGATAGACCACAGTGGAGACAGTTGGAGAAGGCCTATGCCAAAAGGCACACTGAGCTGAGGGACATTTTATAGCAATAATAACCAGAATACATTCAACCAAAACTCGCTCAGAATAAAAGGCTAATAATAATATTATAAATCCAAAAGAACAACAATAACAGAAAATAAAATAAATATACCTACTTAGAAAATGAACCAAATAACCCGCCCCTAATTGTTCCTGATGCAAAGGTGCCCATAACGCTTGCTGCATTGCCTGGTTGGATAGCGATGGACATTCTTTGCAGGTAGAACGGGAGTCACCTCCTCTTTCCCGAATCCTACGCCCTATTTCAAAAGTCCTCTTGTCATCAGCGCCCCAGCTACCCATGGTCTCCACGGCAACGGGCACGAAATAATAGCTAGGCACCATTGCCGCGTACTTCAACAGCTTTTTATTGGCGGCGTCCTCAGCCGCTGCCGTTTGAGTACGGATGGCAAGACTCAGGTGCGTGGCCGCGACAGTGCTTAAATGTTTAAGTATGTTTATTTATTTTTGTGACTCTTTGACGCAGCAGCAGTGTAACGGATGGACTCAACATTTTATTTGAATATAGTTCAACGATGGAAATTTTCAGATCAAAGACAGACATAGAGTATTGGCCAAATCATACAAGTCGTCAGATGTGAAGTTAGCTACAAGCTGGGCAATATCCAATCAACGCACAGCTTCATGTGTGTTTCAGTCAGTATTTAATATTGCGCACCTTATATGTAGTTAAAGGTAACGTTCACAAGTGGTATATTATTCAGAGAAAAATCGAACCAAGATGATATATACGTCATTTGAAAGCTTGTCTTATGGGCTTCTCAAAAATATATAATTTAGATTTTTTTATCGCTCCATTTCTTTTTAAATGTGAAAAATAAATTGTGTGCTAAGTAATAATATAACTTTATATTTTTTCTAGTTTAACAATAATATAGTGCTTCTATCGTTATTTTACTTGCATACATAGCTGATTCTTCCACATTCATCTTTTAAATTGAAAATTATAACCCACCAGTGTGACCAGTTAGTAAGTACAATGTGATAAATAAAACATTAAAAAAGAATGTCTAATTGGTAAAACTTCTTTTATTTAACAATTTAGAGGTTATTTAACCAGGATTGCTAGAGATAAACTACCTATTGAGTGAAATAACTATATATTTATTTTTCCTAATAAAATTCAAAAATATTTAAAAAAAATCGGATGGGTCTCTTTTGTTTTTAACTGATGTAATAGACTCAGAAAAATATGAACTTTCTCCAAATGTAACGAGTGTTGTGGTTAGAATTTTTGATTATATTATACCAGCCTCCATACATTTTGTGGACATGTCCTTTACATCCGCCGACTTGTTTGATTCGACCTATAGCGCTGGTAGCGCGGCCAACGTGTTGCCACCATAGTGTATTAGTTAGATAAAGCCTATACTATGACGTAGAGGATGTAGTAACCAATCATGTAAACAATAACACGTGGTACCCTACACCCGTCACGATACTCGCTACTAAGTAGATATTGTATGACACGTGCTGCGTAAGCGTCTTAAATTTGAAAGCCTGTGTGAATTCACCGATGAGTTATAAGGTAAATCCAAAATAACATAATTATGTGGTCTCAAGAATACGCCTTTTTAACTCTATTAAGAAGCTATGGTTTTGACTATACCGCATTACTCATCAATCAATTCACACATGCTATCAAAAATAAAGGACTTACGCACTCGCACTTTACACAGCGCTTTTCAACAAGGTGCTTACACACATTCCACGAGGCGAAACGAGCACAGCAGCGTTACGTTTTATCGATAGAGAATCAGGCCCCCCTGATTCTCTATCGATAAAACGTAACGTAACGCGTTAAGTATTTTTTAATTTCCGTAAATTTCTTTGGAGACATGTTTTATAAATGTAAAATTACGTTAAAACGAATAATAAACCGAGTTTAAGTTTTGATATTTGAAAAATAAGTATTTTTTATGCGAATTTCTTAAAAACAAAGAGCACGTTAGAGCGCGTTACACGCTTGTTTTCATACAGAATCACCCACCAGTTCTAGCTAAGTTCACACCTTAACTTGTATACAAGTTGTGAAGTGATGGCGGATGTGAAGTTAGCTACAGCTGCTGGTGCTCGTGTCGCCTCGTTCAGAGTATGGATGCACCATCAGCATTATGGCGGAGAAACTCCAGAGATGACCAAAGCGGAGCTTGTAATAGTACATTATAGTACAAGTGTGTAATGGTGTTGACTACCGCTGAGACGCCATTGAGAACTTAAGCTTAAGAGAACCGAGGACGGTAATCATCAGTACACACGTGTAGTATACGACGTTTTTCAACACACTTGTGAATAAAATAATTCTAAAAAAATATTTTGAATACTTAAAACGAGTTGTGAAAATATTTCGAAATGGCGCGAAAAATTAATCAGTTTTCCTATGCGCGTGCAATGGTAATTGGCCATAGACTAAAAGAATGAGGTTTCATAGGTACGTTAATTTATTTGTATCTACTATTGAACACGATCTTTTTTGTATCAAAACTTTTTTAAAGAACAATGCAACTCCACCAATAAAATAAAATAAAAAACTCTATAACTCACTTGTAATATAATATACTAGCTGCCCGTCCCGGCTTTGCCCGGGTATGATTGGCTATACATATACTTACCACGTAATGTAGGTATGCGCCACACACATGCTAGACATACCGGATGAACCATTATGATGAGTTAAAACCTACCCAAATCGCGAGAGTTTCCGTAGTCTTAAACTGTTCGAAGTTTATGAAAAAGAGATAGTAGGTATTGGCATATCTAAATAAAAGTGAGTTCGTATGTGTTGGGTGGCTGTACATAATATATAGCCGTGATTTCAGAAAATGACAATGATGAGAATGAAAGCGACGTTAAAATATTAGAGACCGGAATCGAAGCGCTGGCATCCAACGTGTTCCGGACGTCACGACCAGATCTTAGATTCACGTACCTTCGCTACACTTGCCAATACATTGTCTACATTCGAGAACTTTAAGGTCCCATCGACAATTCGTTTCACATACCATGTGTAGGGGCGTAGCTACCGCAGTATCAGCCGTGTCAATAATACGGGGCTCCCGGGCTACAGGGGCCTTAACGTGTGTAAGCAAAACCTAGTAAAATGTTATCCACAATGTCACTTAATCTCGTGCTTCCGGAAAAAAATCATCTCTTTTTTTCCCGGGTTAAGCATTCTTCCAAAAGTTGTCCTAAGAGGCAGAAATTTTAAAACAACTGAAATCGTCTTCAGCTAGACTTACTTAGCTGATATAGGTAATTATATTCTATTCATTATCAATTATCAATTTCCTGAAAAAAAGGCTAGAAAAGTGTATATTTCATTTGAATTGTTTGGCTAGCTCAATTTCTAGGAGGAAGTGACAACTTATAAATAACTGTCTTACCACAAAAGTTTTACGCAGACTTTAGACAATGTTTAACAGTACAAATTGTACGGCTAAACAGTGTTTAAATCGTGTTTAAATCTTTTGCGGTAAGGCGGTATATATTTATTTCAATTTAATGCAAGAATTTTTGTTTCTTTTGTGAGAAATTAGTGATTTGGGCTCCCCAACTATGTTTGATTCAGGGCTCCTCCAAGGCACGCTACGCCACTGCATACCTATTTACTACCAATAAAACATAAATCGACACACCAATGGCGGAGATATATAACTTTGGTGGTCTAGTGGTAGTAACGCCTGTCCTACAATCGTGAGGTGGCGGGTTCAAATCCCGATCCTGTATAAATGAGTTTATTTGGAACTTATGTACGGAATTTCAAATCATTGGCTTTTCGGCGAAGGAAAATATTGTGTGGCAATCTGCACCAACCCACACTGAGCCCTGGCACTGGTGGTGGATATGGCCCAAGCACCCTTCTCAATTCTCAATGACCCGCTTCCTCGAATCTCGACGTTATGTCACCTAATAAGTGCCTGTAACCGAGCACTTTGGCATCGCGCGGCGTTGTAGTCGGCTTGGAATCGCCTTACGACTAACTAAAACCACTACGTAGCTTGGGCAGGATTTTGGCTCTGACACTTTTTTTCACGATTGTGACTCTATAGATATTTGCTCGAAGTGAATTTTGTATTATGTACATTGTACATGAATTGCCAAGCGGGGTGATCGGCGAAACGGAACTTTTATAATACTTACATTTTTGAACTCGTGATATCTTTGTAATAAAATGTCTGAATTAAATAATTTAAAAAGTTGCATAAAGCTATTGAAACAGTCTTGAATATGAAATAATTTATTTTGATAAGGATTAATACCAAGACACAAATTAAGATCCTTTCCTGCGACGGTATTTCAATCAATTTTTAAGAATAAAAAAACAGTTATTACGGCTTAACTATAATAGTTAGATATATGCTGTCGCGACATTTTTTGTAAATTATGGTGTGTTCTATAAAGTCGTAGTACATTATTTTATTCCATCATCAATAGTTTTCGCAGCGCACGCGATGTAAAGAATATTTTAGGCATTTTTTTACACCTTGGGTAACATTATTATAGTTTTAATAGGGATCCTTATTTTTTTCTTGCAATTAAAATAGCCTATGTTACTCAGTGATAATGTCGCTTTCTAATGAAAAAAGAATTATTAAAATCGGTCCAGTACTTTTTGAGTTTATTCATTACATACAAAAATACAAAAATACAAATCTTTCCTCTTTATAATATTAGTGTAGAAGTGTAGAAGTGTAGATAGTGTAGATAATAGCAGTAATAGCAATGAACAGGCATATTTTGTGTGCCTGTGCCTGATTGCGGTGAAATTAGAGCCACTTTATAACAAGTGTGTTGAAATAGTAGATTATATCATATGGGAGCAAAATAATATTTTTACGGCGAGGGCGCTTTTTTGAATCCAGAGCGAAGTGAAAGTTTCTTTAGTAGAATCCTGAACGTAGCGAAGGAATCAAAGTACGTCCCCCGAGACATAAATATATTTTGCGCCCGAGTGGTACACTCAACTTTTCATCACCTCTATGAGAAATTAAAAGGCGCCTCATATTTATCATAAATATATACTGCTATATATAGCAGTTTTTTAGTTTTGACAAAAGTCGCAGAAAAAAATTGTTATTTTTGATGTACAGAATAAGCCCCTAAAAGGTTGCTCAATGTTTACCAGTCACCCTGTATAGATTACGATGATACATTAGTAAACGATTGTTTGCATCTAGGTATTTACTATATCTAATATCTGACCATAAAAAGGGCATTGAAAAATACGTCATGACCTTATGACGATACTTTGCATTCCATTACCATCTAGTCACCTACCAGTGGATTTACCAATGACCTGAGAAGCCTAGGGTAAAGATGCGCGATACGAATCGATATTATGTTGTATCGATACAAAGCAATGCGATATATCGATATTTTGCATCGATACACGACCATACGATACGCATCGATATATCGTATCTCCAGTTTAAAATATCGAATCCGTATAATAGGTATGTCTACTTCAAATTATTATAAGAACCTGTAATATTAAACTGCCTCTATGTTTTGGTAAGAAGAGATTAATGTAAACAAACTTTGCACCGATCAACTGAGCTGGCGACGCGCGGCACGCTTTGGCTCCTTCTACCCGAAAAATTGTTTATAAAATTTGTGGGTAGGTACTAGCATAGTAAAATAAAATAATATTCTTGTTTGCTTTATTGATTATTGACCTCTCGTCTTTGTTCGTAACACGTCGTCGTCGATAACAAAGTTTTTTCAAATATAATTTACAATTATGCCGCCGCCAAAAAAGTCAAATGTGTGGTCATTTTTTATTAAAACAATAGACGGTGGTGGTGGTAAATGTAAACTGTGTCAGGTGATAGTGAAAACTAAAAATAATACTACGAATCTGAGAACTCATTTGCAGCGACACCACAAGGAAATATTAGATAGCGATCAATGCTCAACATCGAGGTCCTCTTTATCTTTGGCACGAGAGCAAGTAAGTAGTTTTTTGTTCGTTAAATATTTTGATTATAAATATGCCTATTTTTGACCGCAATCTCACCTGATGTTAAGTGCCGATGCGGACGATATTCACTCACATTATTAATTCTACTTATTTATTTTTAGGCAGAACCGTCTATCAGCCCTGGCCCATCGACGAGCCACGCCGATTCTCTAAATAATTCACAAATGGATGAATCTTTTGAATTTAAAGCTACTGTGTTTTCAACCCCAAAAAAACAAGACGTAATACGCCAGCCAAAAATTGATGATATTATTTTGAATATCAACGCATTTCGCAAGGGCGGATCAAAGGAAGGTAAATTAACCAATGCCATTTTATACTTTATTGTTGTTGATGATTTGGCTCTAAGCACCACTGAAAAAAGAGGGTTTGAATATTTAATGAAAGTGGTGTGTCCATCCTACCAGATTCCATGCCGGAGCACTATCACAAGATTGATAGACGAAAAATATGATACACTGTCTGATATAATAAAATGCCAATTAACGAAAATAAACAGTTTCTGCATAACAACTGACGTTTGGACTGACACTATGAACACAATAGGGTATTTGGGTTTAACTTGCCACTATTTAGAAGACGGAAACTTAAAATCAACTGTCATAGGTGTTACTGAATTAGATGAACGACACACCTCTGACTATTTATGTAATGTCATTGAAAATATTTGTTTGAAATGGCATATTACAAAAGAAAAAATATTGGCAGCCGTCACAGATAACGGGTCAAATATAGTTAAGGCGATTCATGATTTCCTTGGCAAAAATAATCATTTGCCATGTTTTGCGCATACCCTGAATTTGGTGGTGCAAAAATCTTTAGATGACACGAGGGGTCTTGAAACTATTCTCAACAAAGTGAAACATATTGTGACTTATTTTAAACAAAGCGTTGTGGCACATGATGAACTTGTAAAACTTCAGAAAAATAACAATATTGAACCTAAAAAACTAATACAGGATATTATTACGCGTTGGAATTCAAAGTTATACATGCTTGAGCGATTTATTGAGCTGAGTGATTTTATTGGAAATATTTTACTGCAAAATACTAGAGCACCTGCTATGCTGAGTGGCACAGAGATGGCAACTATTAAAGAAGTGATAAACATTCTCACTCCAATTGAACATGTCACTAAAGAAATATCGGGACAGAATTATGTAACAAGTAGCCTCGTAATTCCAATGATATATTGTATGACCAAGGCAATTGAATTAGCCAACTCGGAAAATCAGTCTGATATTTCAGATATTGGTTCAGAATTTAAGGCTAAAATTTTAAATGAAATAAATAAACGATTTAAAAATTCCGAAAAAGTGCATATTTTGGCCATTTCTACGATTTTGGATCCCAGGTTCAAAAAAATTTATTTCACCGACGCTCAGGCTTGTGCTAAAGCTTTAAATGACATATCAGATTATTTAAAGTCAACTGTTTCCACGCCTTCTACTTCGTCTAGTGACTATCAAGAAACAAACGATTCATCTACACAGCAAAACAATACAATATGGAAGTTCCATAAACAGTTGGTTTCGGAATCATCAAAAAATTTACCTACAGTAGGCATGGATGATATGTTAAAACTGTACCTCAGAGAACCGCTGATGAACCGAAATGAAAATCCAATATTGTATTGGAATGCAAGACTGAATATGTGGCCTAATCTCAGTGCTTTGGCATTGAGATATTTGTCTGTTGTAGCGACTTCAGTGCCATCTGAGCGCTTGTTTTCTTTGGCAGGAAACACACTATCAGACAGACGTAATCGCCTGAACCCGCAACGTCTGTCTAGACTTTTGTTTCTCCGAAGCCTAACTTCGTCTCAGTGGCAATTGTAAAAATTTCATTTTTCAGTTGGTTTGGTTTCAGAACAATATATTACTTTTCACTGCTTAGAGTATTTTTTTTCATTTATTTTACCCTGTTTATAAAGTTTATAAATATCGTTACGTATCGAAAGTATCGATACAAAACCCTGCGATATATCGCTGGATCGATACAATTGATTGCGATACGTATCGATACGCTGTATCGATACAAATGATTATTTTGAACATCTCTAGCCTAGGGCTGCAAATTTTAGTGGGGCGGCAAATTAGTGATTATCATACAAATTTTACTCCATCAATGTTGTCGATAGTGCACAATATACAAATCATAAAATTGCATTATATTTTTCATCACATCTATTCGAAAAGGACTACTTGGTTCGACTTTAAGTGCGCCCAAAGGTGGTGTTTTCTATAAGGAACTATAAGGAAAGTATTTGTAATGTTAGTGGTCAGCGCCAAGGAAAGGAATGAAAAGAATGTAAATATAAGCTTACATTTGTTTTATTATTAGATACCATTTAATTTCAATTTAGTTGTTACTCTACTTTTTATTAAATAATAATTCTTTTTTATTTATATTATTTTGTTTTACTTTTAAAGTTTCCTCTAAAATAGGACACCTCGTCGTATTTTCTTTTGTACCTATTTTTCTCCATCCTAAGGTTGCCTGGAATAACTTTCATTGATAAGGCCGCCGGTTGCTTCACATGTTTTAGCATCTATTTTTCTCTATTTTCTTTTTTATGTGTGTGTGAATGTGAATCAATGGAGAGTTTATCTATCTATCTAATGTTACAACAAAATATGGGGCGCCTTTTATTTTCTAATAGAGGTGATGAAAAGTAGAGTGTACCACTCGGGCGCAAAATATATTTTTGGCTCGGGCGACGCACTTTGAATCCATCGCTGCGTTCAGGATTCTACTAAAGAATCCCTCGCTACGCTCGGGATTCTACTCTAGAATCCCTCGCTTCGCTCTGGATTCAAAAAAGCGCCCTCGTCGTAAAAATATTATTTTGCTCCCATATGATACAATCTACTATTATTTTCACATAGCGCTAGAAAACAATTGATGTTTTGCACCAGAAATAAAGCGCATACAGTAAGTACTTAGTGTAATCAAACGCAAACAGATATGAATTAAAAATAATCGGCGAAGTGCGAGTCGGGCTCGCACACCACGAGTTCCGTACCGTATGGAATCCCCCCTTAATATGTTTTATTTTAATTTAATTATTTATTTTTTTAAGGAACATACAACTTAATATGCTGTGAATATTTCAAGTATCTTCCTATCAAGCAAAAAAATCACGTTACTCAACGAACATACATAAAAAAATAAACAGACGAACATAGAACCCCCTCGTTTTTGGAAGTCGGTAATTTTTTTTTTATTATAATATCAGAAAAAAATGTACCGTAAATATTGAAACTGACCGATTAATAATTTTAGCAGCTTTTTTTTTCAATTAAATATATTTAATTGATTGTGTAATTAAGTACCTTCACCTATTACGAAAGTTGGACATGTAAGTGGTCAATCCGATGATCACGAATGGAAAGTCTACCACATGGTCCTATTGTATGTACGGCAATTGCCGATGACGTCCCACAGACGTCCCCCACAACACAGGGCACTCCCGTCCATGCGCCCAATTCTATAGTTTCCTCATAACATATTACTGACTATATTCATCTTATTATTTGTTATATAAGACTGTACGCATCGTTAGCGTGTCATTCACTCACCCGATCTCCATCACAACATACCTCAGGAATACTCAAGTCAAAAACCTTTATAGGTTACTTGCGATTCCTAACCCTTTTGAATTCGATGCTTTTCTGAAATACTATTTATTAAAATGGCTTCAGTAGCAACGATCCAAAAAACTGTAGTCTACAAGTTTGATAGACTCATTGAATGGATCAGAAAAAATATGTTTAAAACCAGTCTGTTGGTTTTTCTGGTGGGATCTATCATCACCTGGGGTGGAGCTGACTTGCAAAAATATGGACCTTTCAATGTAGCGTTGAATTCTCCTCGCATTTTGAAATGTAAGTTAATTGATTGTAAATCGTATGATGTCTTAATCGTATTCGATTATATCAATAGTAATAAGCATTTTCCTTCCTTATTATTTCAGTTCTTCCTAGTATCGTTAGTATTTTTCATGTCCTTATTGACTTTACATTCTGAATGTTTATTTTAAGACCTCAATTTAGATATTGGATTGTGATTATTAGAAGTTGACTCAGAGGTATATCAATTAATAACTAATCAATATTCTCTTTACAGGCAACCACGACAGAAAGCTTAACCTCGATGTCAGCAAGATTAAAGTTCACATCTTCGACTTCAAAAACCACTTCAATCAGTCATACTTCATTAAGGATGCGGCAAAAGGAATCCTCAACATCGAAAATCTGGACAAAACCAGGCAGTTCATCATGTTCGTTGGTGGATTCACGTCGCACATCGACCACAGTATTGAAAAGCAAATGATACGGGCTTACAAAACTCACCCAGACAGCTACTTGATCATCCCCGATCATTCTGCGTACACCAACAACCGCAATGGAAATATAAAAAGCTATCAACGGTCGGTCACATACGTCCATTACATCGGGAAAGCCCTAGGAAAAATGTTAGCCGATCTCAAAGGTGGCGGAGTGAATTTCAAAAATATGCATTGTGTTGGTCACAGCTTAGGAGGTCAAATTTTAGGTCACGTTGGCACTACTTTCCACATAGAAACTGGAGAGAAGATATCCAAAATCACCGCTCTAGACCCAGCCGGACCATGCTTCACCTCAAGTGCGATTGAAAATCAAGTAAGATCGGGAGTTGCTGATTACGTTGAAGTGTACCACTGCAATTCTGGCGCGTTAGGATCAGCCAGCATTCTTGGAGACGTTGACTTCATCATGAATAGGAAAGGCGAAGCGCAACCAAACTGCGGAACTCCTATTTTACCTCTTATTTACACCTCTTCGAAAGCAGCTGCTTGCAATCACAGAGTATGCGTGGATCTCTGGACTGCTTCAGTGAAAAATCCTTCTCTATTCTTGGCGCACAAATGTGATTCATATAAGAATTACAAAGCCGGGAAATGTACCACAAATGGCAAGACTGTCGTTGGTCCGGCAAATCCTGGTAAAGCCTTTGGAGAATACTATTTGTCAACGGAACATTACAACTTGAAAGCGTTGATGTGAATGGAGTCACATTTGGTATGAAAAGAAAGGGGCGATGACTATATTACATTCTGTCACGAAAGCTCTGTAGTTTAGTAAGTAGAAATAATCTACCTACATAGGTATAACAGGTTAATAATTGCTTTCGATGATGGTGTAGTTTTCTTTTTTCTAAATTGATTTTCAAATATTTCATTTTAAATTTTTAATTGTAGTTAACAGATTTACAAATTTCAAGATGTCATGAAAAACGTATTGTAAAAATCATAGGTTAAATAATTGATTCTGTTAGTCAAACAGTTTTTTTACCTCTATGTGTTTTTATTTTATAATATTAAATTATAATTAGTCTGCGCGCTGTCAGTAAGTGAATTTTGTAAATTCTTTTGAGATTAATAAATATACTTAAACCTGTTAGGTATAGCCTGTGAATAATAAAAAGAGATGGTACCATGCATCCTATGATAACAATGTTGAATAGAAATATTTGTGTTCGAGAAAAACATACCTAATGGCACAAGTTGTATTTTTGTTTACATTAAACAATTTAATCGTATTTTTATGTTATTAGTGATCCAAAGTTCCTTATTAGTTGTAAGTAAATAAATTCTAAGCTGTATTGATTAAATATAATTATTAATGTTGAATCTAAAATGGACTTTTTTTACATTTTGTAATGAATGTTTTTTTCCTAATTTAAAGCTTCCTATGCTCTGTCAAAATACAAATCACCTTACATGATACGATTTACTCACTTTGAATTTTGAACCCATATTTTGTAAATTTTGAGGCCCTATTATTTTGTGATTTAAATGAAAATGTACAGTTTTCAGATTTATTCCTATATGTGTACTCTGAGACAATGCTTCTCGCCAAATTTCATAGTTCTATGTCAACGGGAAGTACCCTGTAGGTTTTGATTTTTGTGAGTGCGAAATATGCGGGTTTTTTACGACACAAACGGCTCTAACTTTTTTAAACGATAACTGAGAAGTTTTTCTTTTACACAAATGCAAGATACCATAATAATATAAATACGTATACAGTTTAAATTTCAACTCGATATCTTTACGCATTCCCGAGATAAAGAGTCTTGACACAGACGGATAGACGGACAACAAAGTGATCCTATAAGGGTTCCGTTTTTTTCCGTTTGAGGTACGGAACCCTAAAAACAAAGTCGCTGCCCTGTCTGTCTGTCCCTATGTATGCTTATATCTTTAAATCTACACAACGGATTTTAATGCGGTATTTTTAATAGATAGAGTGATTCAAAGGTTTCTATGTATAATACACCTGTGCGAAGCCGGGGCGGGTCGCTAGTAATATACAAAACTATTTAGAGTCACTTAATATGATTTGGTTGATTAAACAATATCTTAAGGCAATCTGCATACTTCTGATTTTGGATAAAAAATCCGATAGCGTATATGAACCTATCAATCCGTAACTAGGCTAGGTGGATATAGACCAGCGTTTCTCGTCCTTTTAAGATAGACCTATGTTTAATAGCGGGCTTAAGTTAATGCTAATGCACGTGTAGAATCACACGGAGCACATAGAGTAGGGAGGTACGAATTCAATGCGACTCTTAAAATGTTAATTACGTTTATGGAATTTACTTTCTCACTTTACCTCAACGATATTTAGTGTGACAAATTAAAAAGCAAGCAAACACTGTGACATGAACATTTTGACATGTACACTTGACCGTTATTTATTCGGATATTTTTCCTTGCTTGTTCATATTAATTATTTACTTATTAATTAGTTATTATTAAAATTATATTAAGTAAAACATTAACAGAATAGACCCCACGGGACGGAAAAAAAAAGAGGAAAAGATGGAGAGATGTTTTCACAGATAGAGCTGGACTTGACTGGATGACAAAGGCAAGATATAGAGAAGAGTGGAGGCGACTAGGAGAAGCTTATGCTGAAAAGGCAACTTCTACGGATAGATATTAAGTTGTAAATCCCTATATTATAAGTTGTTAAGATAAACCGTACTAGAATAAATGGCATGTTTATTAATTAATTATTATACCAGCGTAAAGTATTAGAATTCACAAAAGCCAATTTTATAGTGAATATCCAAAAGAAATAATCGGACAAGTGCGAGTCGGACTCACGCACGAAGGGTTCCGTAGTACGTGGAAGCCACCCTAAATATATTTTATTTCAATTAGTTGTTTTTAAAGTGAATAGACTACCAATTATTGTGTAAATATTTGCAAAAACACGTTTCTCTCACTTGTATGGAAGCCCACTTATAATATTTATTTTATTTTAATTGAGTTATTTATTGTTGAAGTGTATATACCACTAAATATTATGTGAATATATTATATCAAGTGTTCAGTTGTTACCGTTATTAATATCGAGCGAAAAAAGGCTAATAAATCAGGTTTATTGTATGGAAACCACCCTATATTTATTTTACAAAATTTTTGGTATTTTCTGTTATAGCGGCAACAAATATAGGTAAGTATATATTATTATATTATCTGTGAAAATTTCAAATTTCTAGATATCACGGTTCATGAGACAGCCTGGTAACAGACAGTAAGACAGCGGAGTCTTAGTAATAGGGTACCATTTTTAACTTTTGGATACGGAACCCTAAAAAGCATGTTAGAGTTCAAATCAAGACCCAATAAACACCCAATGAGTGATTCCACACTAGAATGGTGGAAGTGTGACTCACCTATACGTATTTACCTACACGTAAAATTGTGGTATAAACTCTTAGTCTGATTCTTTACAGTCTTAGATACTTAGTTTAGTGTTCATCCATCCCATCTATCAACCAATGGACGTCCACTGCTGGACATAGACCTCCCCTTTGGATCTCCATTAAGACCGGTTGGAAGCGGCTTGCATCCAGAGCGATCCTGCGGTCCTAATGAGGTCATGCTGCGCTTGCCTGTACGTGGTCTCCACTCGAGAACTTTTCGATCCCATCGGTCATCAGTCCTCCGTGCTATGTGCCCTGCCCATTGCCATTTCAACTTGTCAATCCGTTGGGCTATGTCTGTAACTTTGGTTCTTCTATGGATCTCCTCATTTCTGATTCGATCCCACAGAGAGACTCCGAGCATAGCCCTCTCCATAGCTCGTTGGGCTACTTGGAGCTTATTAATAAGGCCCATGGTAAGAGACCACGTTTCATTTCCATAAGTTATCACTGGTAACACACTCCGATCGAACACTTTCGTCGTGAGGCACTGAGGTATGTATGTCGGACGAGAAGACATTACGCAATTTTCCGAACGCTACCCAACCGAGTTGGATTCGATAGTTAGATTGGTTGGATAGTTTAGTGTTACAATAGAATACCTAAATAATTAATGCTAAAGCTTTTGAGGTCCTGGATATCGTGTAGCAGCAGGTGCTAGCCAAGACAAGTAAAACGAGCCCAAACACGACGGGGTTATCTTGTTTAGTACAGGAGTTTCTATTGCCACCTTTCAACTATATCATCAGATCAGCTCCATAGTATCATATTATTGCATTGTCACGCGATATACATATCCAAGTAAAATTTCAGCTTAATCGGAAACCGGGAAGTTGGTCAAATTTAACTTGCAACTTTATTCCACCCGAACTCACATAGGCTCATAATTATAAGCTTTTAACAATGAAAATACGTATTGCTTGCACCCATTCCATTAAATAGAGAAATATACTTGAATCAACAGTTACAATAATAGATACTCTGTGAAATATGATTTTCACCGATTTGGTTCATATCTACTCGCAAATATCAAAATCAGCTGTTAAGTAGCACGACAACGATTTCCTCCCTCTTTTAAAAGGTAATACCCTCCTATGTTACTCAGTGATAATGTAGCTTTCTAATGAAAAAGGAATTATTAAAATCGGTCCAGTACTTTTTAAGTTTATTCGTTACATACAAAAATACAAATCTTTCTTCTTTATAATATTATTATTAGTGTAGATATATTCTGTTCTATTCGCTTATTGTTTTAGCTGGAATTATTCATAAAATGATGAAACATAAGATTCTGATGGACCAACAAACGTGAAAAGTTGACATATTGTCCTAAATCAAACTCATCAAATATCCAAATTCAAAATTTCAACTAGTAGTAGGCCGGTCACGTATGTAATGGAAATGTTTTTTTTTTATGACAGATATCATAACTATTCAGATTGTGTCGTCAAAAATAGAATCTGAAGTTTTGGATGCTGTTCTACCAGAAATGAGATGTGAGAGCCCGAGTAATGAACGAGCAATTAACCTACATTACTTTATTGTACGTATTAGAAGAAAAAACAATGTAATTAATACTTACATCCTTTGTGACATAACGTGACGTAAAGTCAATAAATCAATATGGTTTTCCTCACGTGGTAGGGATGATGACGATCGTAGTTATTATTTTGTTCCCAGACGAACGTTCATTATATATTTAAAGGGTTTTGGTTTAACAAACCATTAGCATTCTGGCCACCAGACAAGTCACAATTAAGCTTCATTAAATCGCCCTAAAAAGTCCAAAACAATGTTCTTGAAAATATTTCTGATTGTTGTTGCTTGTTATTACTGGTATTTGTACGCTTTAGAAGAAAACGACAGAGAAAAGTATGGACCGTATCAAGTTCTTCTAAATTCAGCCATAATGCAGGCTACATGCCGGCACGATCGAGACTTGAACTTGGACGTCAGTCAGATCAAAATTCACTTTTTCGACTTCAGCAAGAACTTCAGCACTTCGTTTAACATCAACGACGCTGCTAATGGAATTCTTGATATCAATAATCTGGATAAAGGAAGAAAGTTTGTTATGTTCGTCGGAGGATACACATCGCACATTGACCATTCCGTTGAGAAGCAGATACGAGAAGCATATAAGACCTACCCTAACAGCTATTTGATTATACCTGACCACTCGGTCTACACCAATGACAAAGAATATAACCTTGGAGGAAAGAATTACAAAAGAGCTGTCTTATACGCTCACTACATAGGCAAAGCTCTGGGACTTATGCTTTCTAAGCTATATTCTGAAGGAGTGAGCTCGAACAATATTCACTGCGTTGGCCACAGTCTTGGAGGACAGATATCAGGACATATTGGGTCAGCTTTTTTCAATAAAACCGGTGAGAAACTTTCAAGAGTGACTGCTTTGGACCCTGCTGGTCCATGTTTTGTCAACAGTGCAGCGGAAAACCAGGTCCGATCCGGAGTAGCTGATTTCGTAGATGTGTATCATTCTAATGCTGGGGCGTTAGGATCTGCCAGCGTTCTGGGTGATGTCGATTTCTTCATGAACAAGAACGGAGAAATGAATCCTAGTTGTCAAACGACGCTGGTTCCTGACTTCATCCTGTCCTCTGAAACTGCTTCCTGTAACCACCGCGTGTGTATTGACGTCTGGACCGCTTCTATTAAACATCCTCATGTATTCTGGGCGTACAGTTGTGAATCTTACGAAGATTTTAAGGAAGGAAAATGTATTCACAACAACAAAGTCAAAATAGGTTCAGATAACCGTGGTATTGCTTCAGGGAAGTATTATTTTTCAACAGAGGAATTTGATTTGAATGCTGTCGCGTAACCTATCTCGCTCCGTCATATTGGAGTGTTTTATTAAATCACTTCGGCTCGAGTCTGATTTACAAAGATTTGGTTTTCACATCCATGACACACAAAGAAAATACACAGAAATTATAGGTACAACATAACTTAATAATTACGTACCCTAATTGTTATGTGTCACCTATAATTTATGTGTATTATATTATGTATTGTTTGCTCATGAATGTAAAACTGAGCAAGTAAATGTTCCTATTAGAATTATTTTTCTCTTTAATTTGCTGCAGGTCAGCGCCATAAGTAATAAAATAATGTTTCGAGATGTACTAACGATGTATTTTTAATTAAGTTTCTTATTCGAATCTTAAGCCCTCTAAAACCATTTACAATAGTGATAAGATTTAAGTTTTAAAACAATAAAAATAATTATTAACAAATTCATTATTTTATTATGTTCTTTTATATTGATCGATAAGACAACTAAATTAATTAAAACACTTTTACTTATAGGTATCTCTGTATATGCAATTAAATTATTATTAATAATAATTCGATGTGAACAGTAAATAAATTATTAACATGTTATCTCAGACCAGATTTTTTTCATTGGGTCTGAACAATGAGCATGTTATAGTTATTTGCTAACGAATTCAAATCCGAACTCAAACTTTCATTCAATCTACTCATAGCTTAAACAAGATAAAAATAATTAAAAGTACCTAAGTACGTATACTCAACTGATATCAAAAAAATCTGAGCACTTTGTGGATATGTAAATGCTGATGTTCTGAACACATCGCCATTAGCATTGCTAGCATGCTGGGTTTGAGTTTGAGCGTTTAGGATCATCTGCAGTACATATTGGTCATGGATGAACAATAATAATAAAGCGAAGCGCAGTGATTGAGGGGAAATTTCACTTAAAAAGGGGGAAAATTGCTGTCGCGCTATTTGACAGCCGATTTTGATAATATTTGGCAAGATTGTTTAATTTCAAAATTCTAATAAAATTTGCAATAATGAACCAAATCGGTAAAGACCCAGTCGAGATATAGGCTTATCATTATTTGGCTTCTAGATATCTTCTTTATACCGTAGATAGGTATTAGCTTCGAGGCGAACCTCCTTACTGGGGCTGAACGCTACACCACACTGGATGTAAGGCAATGTAAAGGGAGGGCGCGAGTACCCAACACCGACCGCGAGGTCGGGCGGCATCTCTCAGCGCCCTCTACCCCGCCATTCTGGCAAACTAATCCTCGGCTGTGTTGGCGTATTTGGTTGTAGGATTTGGAGTCCCCACGACCTACAACCACCTGGTGCAGGCGGCATCTCCTCCTTTTCGCATAGTTGGTCGCAGTGACGCACGTCGGTCCGGTGGCGTACTCGGTCAGGCGAAATACATATAGGCTTATGAAGACTCAATTGTGGTTTAAGGATATTAATTATTCTCAAAATAATTTACGAAAATTCGCTTACTAAGATTACACACTCATCTATGTACATATTACGTTGCTACAAAGCTCAGCGCGCAGACTGTAAATATAATACAAATCAATATAATCCAATAAAAACATTTTCATGTGAAATATAGCCAAGACCACAGCTCGCACTTTCAATAAGTTGTCAGATCTTATGTAGAGCCAAGCTTCTAACTCTACACGCCTTAACTCTACAAGTACTTACTCCACAAACTCTACAGCTTAGTCAATATATATATTTTTTTATATTAAAGAGATGTGCCACATCTAGTAGACTATTCGTAGCACATCTAGTATTGAAATGTTTGAGGTTAATTTCTGAGTAGTGTTTCAAACGAAGTTACAGTGGAATTCAGTATAGCTGAGCAGAGCCTCTTATCTAAAACCCGATCTTGCACCGAGCTCGAGTATCAACGTAGCGTAATGTGATACTCATTAAAACTTGCTCGGCCCTTGAGCGTGTCATAGTACCACTACTGACCCACACAGAACATAAGGTTGTAGCATTTATATCCATAAACTGTACCAAAATCCGTTTCTTAGTTTAAAAGATATAAGCATACATAGAGACAGACGGACAGGGGAGCGACCTGGTTTTATTCTATGTAGTGATAGTGACAATAATAGTGTCAATAACTTTTGCCTTAAACTGCATAGTTTCCGAGATATCAGCTAAAAACTTTCTTTCATGATGGCGCTTGAAACTCTACCTTGAACTGTCAGCATTTTGTGATTTTATGCGCAGTAAGTGGCCCTAAACCGTATAATAAAAAAAAAAACAAATCGATAATTTAGTCCGAGGTTGACCGAATATACGGTTATTTTACAGGCCTAAAACCGACAAATATATGACAGTAGACATATATTTATTTGAAGAAAACGAATCAAAGGAAATAAAAAGAAAATGTTCACTTATTTTCGACTAGCTTTTGTCCGCGGATTTGCCCGCGTGGTATTTTAATTTTTGTGCTATCCCATGGGAATAATTAATTTTTCCGGGATATAAAGTAGCCTATGTCACTTTAGTCTTTCAAATTATGTCCGTGCCAAAAGTTACTCATAAGTCAGTCCGTAGCTACGTTACTGCGGGAAAGAGAAACTAAATGATTGAATCTAGAATAAAGCAATTCGTAAACGAACCAAAGATATCGACTCTCTCCAGCTGATTAGCAAGTTTAAATAGCAGGGGGCAGGACACATAGTTCATACAACTAATGATTGGCCGTAAAGTTAATGAATGGAGATCATCTATTTTCAAGCGTATCGCGGAACGTCCACCGTCAAGGTAGACCAATGATCTAATCAAGAGCGTAGGATTGCTCTGGATGCAAGCCGCTTTCGACCGATCTTATTGGAAATCTATGTTGGCCTATTTCCAGCAGTGGATGTACTATGGCTGTTAATGATGATGACGAGTAGTCATTGCTAAGTATATACAATTTTAATATTAACAGATAGGTACATAGTACTGCCCCGCGCTGTGAGAAAGTTCCCTAGATCGCAATCTGGAGTTGTCTGAGATTGCTTCCACATTCCTAACGCAAATGCAAGATGCATTTTGTCGAGAATACATGACAGTTTCAACTAGATTATAATTTTAAAGGTTCTGTGGATGATGATTCTTAAACTGTTATCATCATGTCAGCCATAAGAATCTACAGGTTGATGTAAACCTATACCTCTCCAATACAGCTAATAGACGAGTATAGATCTATATCAAATGCGATTCTACGTCTTTAAAAGAGCTCTACCAAAATAATAAAAACCAGCTAATTTCATGTTATTTTGCAAACAAAAACCAATTAAAACTACTCTTAATTGAAAGCTAAATAAAATAAAAGATGAACTTGCGCACAGTAGTAATACATACAAATAAAAATTAAAAATTGTTTTTAAAAAAATATTTTATTATCAACAACAACATTTGAATAATGTAAAAAGAAATATTTGGCACAATCAGTAAAGCACAATCCAGATAATAAAAAATGGACAATCGAAAGAAACTGCCCGCAGTTTCAATCATAGGAACCATCAAACTAAGAATTAAATAGGTACTGTGAATGCAAAAAAATTACATCAATGTCTGCAGGTCGTACATTGCGGTGGAGAAAAAGAATGGCCCCTTGGCAACAGCGGGGTTTCCTGATCCAGCAACAGTTCTCTCGTTGGTCAAACAGTGGCCGTACCTGAATTGTTCGTAAGATTCACAGCTATAAGCCATGAACAAGTCAGGGTTTTTGACGGAGGCAGTCCAAAGATCGACGCACGTCCTGTGAGCGCAAGCGGCAGCTTTCCCTGAAGCGTACATGAGAGGCATCATTGGAGTTCCGCAGTTGGGCTGCGACGCACCGTTTTTGTTCACGATAAAGTCCACATCCCCGAGCATGCTCGCTGAGCCAAGAGCTCCAGCATTGCAGTGGTAGACTTCGACATATTCGGCAACTCCCGCTCGCACTTGATCTTCGACTGCACTGTTCACGAAGCACGGTCCAGCGGGGTCCAAAGCAGATACTCTGGCGATCTTTTCACCGGTCATTTCAAAGAAAGTTGAGCCGACGTGTCCCAAAATTTGTCCTCCAAGACTGTGTCCAACACAGTGTATTTTATTGGCGCTGACTCCACCCAGGTTTATGTTGGCCCACATCTGGCCCAAAGCTTTGCCAATATAATGGATGTGAGTGACTGATCGCTCGTAGCCTCTTATATTTCCAAGGTAGTTATTGGTATACGCAGAGTGATCCGGTATGATCAAATAGCTGTTCGGATGCGTTTTATAAGCTTCCCTCATTTGCTTCTCGATGGCATGGTTGATGTGTGACGTGAATCCTCCGACGAACATGATGAACTGCCTGGTTTTGTCCAGGCTTTCGATGTCGAGGATCCCTTTGGCTGCTTCGGAGATCGAAAAAGTCTTGTTGAAGTTGTTGGCAAAGTCGAAGAAGTAGACTTTAATGTCACTTACGTCCAAGTTCAAGCTTCTGTCTTGCATACCTGGAGAAAAGGGAAACAATGTTAGCCTTATTTGTACATACTCTTTAAACGAGCAGACATATTGTGTAGGTTGTTAAAAATGTTCTTTATAACCGCATCCGAATAAAAGAATACAGTTTGTTGAGATAGCTTGATTATAATAATTGATTAATGTGTTAATCTTATATGACTTGCATATTTCTTTTATATCTTTGCAATTAGGAATTAATTAAACTGTTGTTCATTTACTAAAAGATACTTACAAGTCAGCACTCGAGGCGAGTTTAAAGCAGCGTTGAACGGACCATACTTGTCCCAATCTCCCCTCTCCAAAGCGTAGACGCACGCCACGAAACACGCAAAAAGACAAACTTTCACAAACATTTTTATACGATTATATTTTATTTAGTATTATAAATTGAATTGATTCAATATTTTTAATACATTACAATATTTCTCGTATAATGTTATGTGAGGTGAGTTCGCATTGAAGGCTGATGACTTAATGACATCTCGAGGGAAGAATGGTCTTATAAATATGGAACAGGGTTGTGAATCACACAAAAATAATCGTAGCAAAGTTGTTGTGCCGAGGAGAATGATGACGTAGTGGGTAGGAGCTCTATAGTAATCTACGTAGTATCCTCGTCATTTGACGCTGTAGAAGGAAAACAAAAGCTAGTAGTACGAGTGCCTACTACAGATGGTACAGTAAGTGGCATCTGGAAAATGCTAAAAATACTATAAAGGTAAGACATAATACATATGTACCTAATTATAAGATCAGGTCATTATTTAAAAGTCAAGTAAATGTTATAATAGAATAAACATTGAAATATAATTCTTAACTACCTTATATACATAATTATGCACAAAAATATGAAACCTACCAAAAACAAATACTGTGTCCGTGGGGTAGGGTGCCAAGAACGCTGGCTGCATCCCAACGATGAACGGCTAAAAAGATTCTCTGTGCGAGGAATGAGCCAACTCTCTCGTCACGTCAGCAGCGTCAACAAAATTTGGCGAAATTGTCTTATAGAATTTTTTAGGATCTGTAATTTATTAAAGGCAAAATACGCAGACGATCTGCAAATTTACTCGCAAGCCTCAGTTAAAAACCTGAATTTGGCAATTACTTGCATTAACAATGACCTCCGCCGAATCACTGAATGGAGCTCATCATATGGCTTGGACGTGAATCCTACTAAATCACAGGTCATCGTCATAGGTAGTTCACGTATGATTTGCAAAATTGATTGGACAACAGTTCCTAGCGTAGTTTTTGGAGGTGTCACAATTCCTTTCAGTAATTCTGTTAAGAATTTAGGAGTGATGTTTGATCGGACCTTGAGTTGGGATACTCATATTAAAACAATCAGTAGCAAAATCTTTGCTTCCGGCGGTTCCCTTAGGCGTCTTCAAAATTTTCTACCCACTGCCACTAAAGTTACGCTCGCTCAGTCTCTTCTTCTTCCCATCTTAGACTATGCAGACGCATGCTTTATTGACCTCACCGAGATCCAGCTTGAGAAGCTTGAGCGCCTTCAAAATTATTGCATTAGATTTATATTTGGTCTACGCAAGTATGATCATGTATCTCAATTTCGCGCAAAGCTCAAATGGCTTCCTATTCGACTTCGCCGGAATGCTCATGTCCTTTTCCTTCTTCACAATATCTTGTTTAATCCTTCTACTCCACGTTACCTAAAAGAACGGTTTACCTTCTGGCAGTCCGCCCACTCCCTTCCCCTCCGGTCCAAAGAAAACCTTACCCTCATGACTCCTTCTGCCCACTCCGAATTATTTTACGGCAGGTCCTTTGCTTTCCAAGCTGTTCAGTTATGGAACGTGCTACTTGTTCCTATTCGACGTGCTCCTTCTCTTGCTGTCTTTAAGGAGCAAGTCATAGAATTTTATTTGTCGCAGTTGCCTCCATGTTAGAAAGTCATTTTTAGTTGATTTATAATATTTATTTTTTATTATATTTATTAATATGTGTTTAGTATTTTTATTTATTTAAGTATTAGTATGTTTTTGTATGCATTATTATTATTATTGTTGTAATATTAAATTCTTGTGTATATTGATATGTATGTATATATCTTATGTAAGTATATTTATGACTGTTTATTCAAGTGTATTCATTTTTGTTTTAATTAATTCGCCATTATTGTACACCCCGTCCCTTACCTTCCTCTATAATCCTTTCCTCTCTTAATTAGGTTGCCTGGAAGAAATCTCTTTAAGCGATAAGGCCGCCGGTTGTCGCACTATTTTAATTCTATTGTATTATTTTATTGTTAAATTGTAAATTGTGTGAACAATAAAGCGTTTTCTATTCTATTCTATTCTATTCTAAATTAAAATGCAAATAGGTGTGTAACTTTTCATTGACGTCCACGAGCATTTTTACGTTATTGCGTGCTACTGTTTTTAAAACCAACACTGAGATGAGGTACCATCGCCCAACGCTGGTTGCAAATATCACCCAGGCGTTGCTCTGCACACACAGAAACCCAATGAATGTCGAGTATGCGTTGAGGGAAATATACTTAGGCATATATTCCTCAGCCCCTCGTATTAGGTCTCTTGAACAGAAAAGGTTTAAGGGGGCTCAAATATCCAAAACCCTCCCTAACACCCTTTTCTTAGTGCATACACAGGAAAAAAAGGAGACCCTCAGAAGTCAAGGTTATGGGGGAGGCTCAGGATCACGCACCCTTACCATTCACGAAGCTCAGGTACTAACATACGAGTTGGTAATCGTTAAAAAAACAAAGCCGAGAATGAAACTACACGACAGCGTATCACACGCGGTCGTTGCACTGTCGCGGCACACTTTAACCTTCATCTATTACGCCGATGACATCTAAAATGATGCCATCAGTCGATTTGTGCGGCGCGCATCGTCTGTGTCATCCAGAGACCATCATCCGGAGACCATCAAGGAATACAACCTCCAGATGGCTGTTAGAGATCGGAACGAGGAGGCGACGGCAACAAAATTAGCATAGGACGTGAAAAATGTGTATTTGTAATTTATAAGAAATAAGCATCGTGTGCATGCCCAAAGCAATCATGCTCGCCATTGAAGGCTCCTTCTTGCGGCGGCAACATGGTGTCGGGTCGTTCTCCTCCCTCAAATATGGTCGAGGAGAACGATGGCTGGCACATGTGTCACACTCGTGATCGGGTGCTGCTTGCGGGTCGCCGGTCTGCTCGTGGCATTCACGCAGTGCCAAGACTAACTTAGGCTAAGATTTATGGTACCTACTAACTCTCTTTGTATAGTATAATCAAATAATTTTAAATTTTAGTTAACAAAGGGCACATACCCTGGAGTCTGTGATTAGTACATTTAATAAAAAAAAAGCCTATACTGTAAGTTAACAGTAGAATCTTCTCTATGGGGAGACTAAAATTTCATTCGCAATAGTCTAAAATGCAGTCGTCACTATGACTAACATTTACTATGGATCAAAACCGACTCCTAAACCCCCAAAAAAATTAGTTGCTCCATAGATTTTGTCGAGGTTCAACGAACTTTTTGTATGAAATAAGTGTTATTTTAATCCGAATTCGAGGTTGGTCCCGTTGTGAAAGACGTTCATAATGACGTGTACATCTAATAAATTCGCAATCACTAAATAGGTATAGTGTAATGCAAATTTTACTCATAAAAGAACTACCTACACCAATAGGTGCTACGTACGATGCCAATCGGCGATTTTCTCGTTTACAAAATATTTACGTATAAAATGTTTACAAATAGTTCTTGTAGTAACAATACGACCACGCCACATATTTTTGAGTAAGGTGTAGAGTTTGTGAAGTAAGAGCTTGTAGAGTTAAGTACTGTAGAGATAGAAGATTGGCTTTACTTACATGAGATTTGATAACTTTTTAATAAAGGGTTTTATTTAACTCTACTAGCCCGTTTTTTGGGTCAAATCTAGTAATTTAAAATTGACCCTTGTCCCTTAGACAGATTGATATGATACTTAATACACTCTTTTAGTGTTGATGACAATTTTTTGAATTCAGTATTGACCTAAAAACAAGATGGCCACCGCCACAATATGTTGGATTACATTTTTTAATAGCCGTGGTGGTTAAGAGGTATTGACATCCGCCTTACAATTGTGAGGTGGTGGGTTCAAATCCCCGGTCCCGTACCAATGAGTTCTTTGAAATTTATGTACGGAATTTCACACCACTGTACAGTTTTATTGATAGTGCGAACTGTAGTTTCGTCTTGGCCAAGTTTTACGTTAAAATGTTTTATTGTGGGATTTCAATTCTTCTTGAAGATTATTACGAACAAGTATCTAATTTTAGCAGTTTCCAGACCTTTACCACCACAATTTGCGGAAGTTGCGTACAAGCTCACATCCCCCAGTTTTAGGGGTTTATTTATTACTAGGGTAGGATTTATGAAAATCTTGCAATACCTGTTTCATAATTTATGACAAGTCTTCACATCAATTATAAGACTTCTAAATCGCTACATTTATCTTGGACACTGTTTATCTTTTGACTCTGAGCTTCGTAAAAAGAAGATGTCACGCCGCATACAACTCAGATGGGCTGCTTTTGGGAAACTCGAAGACATATTTAGGGATCAAAAGATACCGCAATGCGTGAAAACCAAGCTTTACAACCAATGTGTCCTGCCCACAATGACTTACGGTGCTGAAACATGGACGTTGACTAAAGACGCTATTTACAGAATGAGAGTCGCACAAAGGGTGATGGAGCGTGTCATGTTAGGTATCATTTTAAAAGTCCGAGTCCGTAATACGGAAATCCGACGAAGGACGAAAGTCACAGATGTTCGAAACCGTATTACGAGACTCAAGTGGCGCTGGGCAGGACACGTGGCTAGGCGTGTTGACGCCCGGTGGAGTAGATCCCTGACTGAGTGGCTCCCAATAGCAGAAAAGCGCTCTATAGGCAGACCACCGGCCCGATGGGTCGCTGACATCAGACCCATCGCTGGTCAGGCGTGGATGAGAATGGCCCAGAATATGGAAGAATGGCACATAAGATAGGAGGCCTATACCCAGCAGTGGGTCGACACAGGCTGATGATGATGAAGATTTCTAGCGTGAAAAAGAGACGTCCACAGGTGATATATTATTCAGAAACAAATCTAATCAATTTGGTAAACATAAAGCCCCTGATCGACGTGTAAAATAAAACCGTGGTTTTAAAGTTTTCTGATTATACTGTGACGGCATTCAGGTCCCTAGTTAAATGGCGCTTCTTAGTAAAGAGGCTAAGCTGTTGATGGAACGGCTAATTAAGCTCATTGGCTGCGACATATTCATCATTTAAAAGCTTGGTTTGGGGCTTTTCACAAATATTTAATTTACATATTTTATCCCTCAATTTTTTAAAATGTAAAATATCAATTGTATAAAAAAATAGATATACAGCTTACTAATAAGAAAAATCTAATTTTGAAATCGTAATGTGCATCTATCGTTCTTTTACTTGCATTTTTACCTAATCCTTTCACATTCATCTCATACTTTTCTTAAAACAAACTAGTGATGTCATTTACACCAATTTGACAAGAAAATAATTAAAAGTTAGCAATAGTGCTTTTATTAAACATTTCGAAGGTTAGTTCAACAGAGTTTCCAGAGATTAGCTACTATAGGGTGTTCAATGCATATTGAGCGGCTTGCGACTAACTAAAAAGCCTACCCACGATGTAACTTGGGCAGGATTTTGCCTCGGCCACTTTTTTGCACGATTGTGACTCTATAGATATTTGCTCGAAGATGACATATAAATAATTATGAAAGCAGCTTGTATCCAGAGAAATCAAAGCATCTTTAAGGAGCTCTACCATATTATGCTTCATGTAATTTGAAATAAGGTACTTGAAATAAGTATAATCATAATGATTTTAAATGAAAACTAATCAAAAATCTAAAATGAAAGATAGTAGAAATAGAAGTAAAAAAATAATAAAACTAATAAATACAGTTTTATAATATTTATTTTTTTATCAACAACAACATTTGAATAACGTTAAAAAAGAAATATTTGGCACATTCAGTATAGCACAACTCAGAAAATAAAAAAATAGGCAATCGAAAGAAAATGACCAGCAGATTCATTCATAGGAACCATCAAACTACGAATTAAATAGGTACTATGAAAGCAATAAAATTACATCAATGTTTGCAGGTCGTACATTGCGGTGGAGAAAAAGAAAGGCCCTTTGGCAATACCAGGGTTTCCTGATCCAGCAACTGTTCTCTCGTTGGTCAAACAGTGGCCATCCCTGAATTGTTCGTAAGATTCGCAGCTGTAAGCCATGAACAAGCCAGGGGTTTTCACGGAGGCAGTCCAGAGATCGACGCAAGTCCTGTGAGCGCAAGCAGCAGCTTTCCCTGAAGCGTACATGACAGGCATAATTGGAGCTCCGCAGTTGGGCTGTGACGCGCCGTTTTTGTTCACGATGAAGTCCACATCCCCGAGCATGCTCGCTGAGCCAAGAGCTCCAGCATTGCAGTGGTACACTTCGACATATTCGGCAACTCCCGCTCTCACTTGATCTTCGACTGCACTGTTCACGAAGCACGGTCCAGCGGGGTCCAAAGCAGACACTCTGGCAATCTTTTCACCGGTCATTTCAAAGAAAGTTGAGCCGACGTGTCCCAAAATTTGTCCTCCAAGACTGTGTCCAACACAGTGTATTTTATTGGCGCTGACTCCACTCAGGTTTATGTTGGCCCACATCTGGCCCAAAGCTTTGCCAATATAATGGATATGAGTGACTGATCGCTCGTAGCCTCTTATATTTCCAAGGTAGTTATTGGTATACGCAGAGTGATCCGGGATGATCAAATAGCTGTTCGGATGCGTTTTATAAGCTTCCCTCATTTGCTTCTCGATGGCATGGTTGATGTGTGACGTGAATCCTCCGACGAACATGATGAACTGCCTGGTTTTGTCCAGGCTTTCGATGTTGAGGATTCCTTTGGCTGCTTCGGAGATCGAGAAGGTCTTGTTGAAGTTGTTGGCAAAGTCAAAAAAGTAGACTTTAATGCCACTTACGTCCAAGTTCAAGCTTCTGTCTTGCATACCTGGAGAAAAGGAAAAAAATGTTAGCTATGTTTGTACATGTATACTCTAAATACGAGCAGACATTATTGTGTCCGAATTAAAGGAAATTGTTAGTTGAGATAGCTTGATTACAATTATTGATCTCGTAAATGTGTTAATCTAACATATTTCTACTATATTTTCGTAATTGGGAAATAATTAAAATGATGTTCGTATACTAAAAGTTACTTACAAGTCAGCACTCGAGGCGAGTTTAAAGCAGCGTTGAACGGACCATACTTGTCCCAATCTCCCCTCTCCAAAGCGTAGACGCACGCCACGAAACACGCAAAAAGACAAACTTTCACAAACATTTTTATACGATTATATTTTATTTAGTATTATAAATTGAATTGATTCAATATTTTTAATACATTACAATATTTCTCGTATAATGTTATGTGAGGTGAGTTCGCATTGAAGGCTGATGACTTAATGACATCTCGAGGGAAGTATGGTCTTATAAATAAGGAACAGGGTTGTGAATCACACAACAATAATCATAGTAAAGTTGATGTGACGAGGAGAGCGATGACGTGGTGGGTAGGAGCTCTAGTAAGCTACGTAGTATCCTCGTCATTTGACGCTGTAGAAGGAAAATAAAGGCAGCGTACACAAAATTGAAAATGCATGGAAAATCTAGTAAAACTGCTATTAAAACTGTATACGTATTGGAATTTCACGTTTTCTTCCGGCACAATCCACCAAATCGAAATAGTTTTTTGTGTCTTTTCTAACTTGTTTAATCGATGCATCTCTTTCGGATTTTCTCCATCGACCACATTATCATTTATCTGTGGTACCATAATACTAATCACAATGAGTACTACAGTTGACGTCGTCCGGGAAATGTGGTGAAATGCAATTCAATTCAAAAATAGGAATTCAAATTAAAAGAAGTAAGAGGCATTGACTTTCATTTGTCAATATTTTCACCTTAACCGCTCTAAAAAAATACTTTTTCTCAATATTTAGTTATCATTGTCAGTTAAAACATGTAAAACTACGCTTTCGTACCCTCTGACTTTCGTACCTTTTGTACTTAAAGTATATAAATATAGGTGATACAGTATACCTACCTATAATACATATTTAAATAAAAAATATAAACTGACAGTTTTCGCCTGTATGCAAACAGCATTTCTAACTTTTTCGAAATATTATTATGTTTATTATGAAATCGACTTTTATCAGAATATGGTAACTGGTAATAAATTGGCATTTTTTTAAGGGCTTAATATTCTGGACATCAAAACAAACTTCTTTTGTTCACCAAACATGTTTTTTTGCAATTTTAGGGCTAAACCTATAGATGGTCATGTAATGAAAATTCGTCATACTCGTAGTGATGAATATAATGATATCATAGTGTGTTCGTCAAAAGGACAAACGAAAACCGTTCTGAAGCTCGGTGGAGTGTGGAACTAGCTGTTTTTCTTTTGTTCTTAGTTACATCATGCAAGTGGGTGTGTAACTTTTCTCTGACGTTTACTTGGTATTTTAGAATAAGTGTGAGCTAGCATTTGACCACAACAATGGAAATGGAGGGTATGCTACAGGTAAACTGTAATTTGTAAGTTTTGTTGCACAACTGATGTGACGTGACAAGAGCACTGTTCGCTTGATTGTCCACGACAATTCACCGCAACGTAGAAAAAGGATTTTTCGTGAGTGATAGGTTTTTTTGTGAAGTTGTTAATTTGTATAATTTCAATTTGAAAACCACCTGCTGTCGTTCAGGCAACATGTCCTGCTGAGTTTGCAATATTGTGAGTGTGGCAACTTGTGAACTTAAACGTCGTACACATTGATGGCTAACGGAGCGAAACCAAAACAGAGACATAGTCGTAATCCTTTGGTTCTTCTACGTATCTCCTCATTCCTGATTCGACCTGGTAGAGATACACTGAACATAGATAGGTAAAAAAAATAGTGCGATAGAATAAAAAAAACGTAGGTAACAGTGCTTTCAAACCCCCTTTAGATAACGTTAAACGTTTAACGCAACGTTGTTGGAAGTAGCAGTAGAAGTTTCACTCAAATAACATAATATAACATAACAGACCCTCTCCGTAGGTCATTGAGCTACTTGGAGCTTATTAATAAGACTCTTAGTAAGAGACCGCGTATACCTAGACCTCTATACGTAGTCTCTTGCTTACAATGCTCATATCTCCTACTTTTCTTCCTGGCTATATAAATATATCCCAAATGGTAGTGGGGTCATCTTTTTTCACTTTCGTACTTGTTATGCTGGTACTTCGTACAAACTGCATTCACAAGAAAGCGTCATCAGAATCTCCTAAGTTTTCAGTGACGTCATAAAACCGCACTCTATTGCCACGCGCTGTTTTTTCTATGTTTAGACTAACTTCCTGTATGCGCACGTCATGATGCGCGGGCGCACGCGACATGACCACAACCTGCAAAGAAGCGGGGTTACTAAGATGGTGACGTTGTTTAAAAAAATGGCGGGTAAAACCATCCACCATCTGAGACAAGTTAATTATTACATTATATTTTTAAAATCTTAGTGAATTAAATCTAAGTAGGCCATTAAAATCAAATTATTAGAGTATAGCTAAAACAATTAATTAGTCCGTCAGCCATACTATCAATGAGATATTTGAAATTTATTTTGTTCTGAAAAATTAAACAAAATTTATGAAGATATAGGTACTTAGCCTTTATTTTAAACACAGCATCCAAGACCAAAGCTAGCTAGATGATGACAGCACAATTGTGGAGAGAGATACAGCCAGTCCTCGAGCCAGTCAGTCAAAAATAGAAGCTTTGCGTGGGGCCTTGGTCGCGAGAATAAATTTAATCAGACACTTTCTACTGTAGCAGAAAGGGGCGATTAAAATCTTGTTAATTTCAATACTAACAAAACGCAAACCTGTTTATTCTCTGCCAAAAAATCCCAATTTTCTACTCCTTCCACTTTTCGGGACGTGCGTGTTGAAATAGCTGACCACTTAGAGTTTTTGGGCCTTTGGTGTCCAAAGCTAAATTAACTGGGAAAAAACTGGGCATCCTCAATAATGTGAGAGGTATTTCACTCCGGGACATCTTCTTAATTTATACCAAACTCAAGTACGATCGTGTTTGGAGTACTGTAGCCATCTTTTTGATGGTTCAGTTAAATACCAGCTTGACGCTCTGGATTTGATTGAACGATGTGCCATGCGGCTAATCGGGGACAATAAAGTAGCCTGTTTGGCAGTTTTCGATAGACTTTATTTTGGTGAGTGTGTGCTCGAACTCCACGACCTTATTCCTCTATCTTCTTTCCACAACAGGACAGGCCGAACATCTCTTAAATACCTACCATCTGCTCGTACTAATACGCTTCTTCCTTAATAATGCTGACAGGTAAGGTACTCCCTAGGGATAGAAATGCCTTATCTCCGTCACTATTTCCTGACAATACAATATATAATATATCTTTAAGACAAGAGTATATAGGTATCTTCCAGGTCTACATACTCCATCTTCGGCTACAACATTGCTTTCCTCAGACGAGTTGGTAGTCAAATGTAGCCTTATTATGAATAAAAAATAGCTAGCGCTCCTATTGAACTTAAATTGCACGAAATCTGTAATAATTAGCTAATAATACTTCAAAAACACGTGACAACATAATGGTAGCTTAGCATACGACCACGGAAAAAAACTCTTTTCGACGTATGAAAAAGTTACAGATATTTCACTATAAAACTGTCTCGTACTGACACGTCGAAATAATTATTTCGTGGTGCGTATACTAGCCCCGTAGGTAAGCGCTAGCTAAAGGAAGATATGGATAAACATGGCAAAGCTTTGACGGTGGCTTGAATGAATTATTCCAGTCTGTCCCCCGGATTCTATGGATATAATGTATATTTATTTATTTACTAGTTATTACCCGCGGCTTCGCCCGCATGATATTTTGATTTTCGTGCTATCCCATGGGAACCCTTTATTTATCCGGGATAAAAAGTCGACTATGTCACTTTCCGTCTTTCAAACCCGAGAACTTACCACCCTTAATAAAGGAGGTGGAAAAAAATAATAAAAAAAAACGATTTGACGGTTGTTCGATTTGACAGCTGTTGTTTTTTTACTTTTGACATTTCTTAAAGCGCACTCTAGAATAGCTCGCAGATAGCAGAATTTTTCCTACTTACTTAACACTTATCGTTATATTATGGAACATTTACGTAATATCATTATAATTTATAGCCTATGAGTTATTCTGATATATAAGCTATATTATTGCAAGGTTTCATCTCAATCCGTTCAGTTGTTTTTGCGTGAAAGAGTAGGTAAAAAACATCCATTTATCCATCCATCGATCCTCACAAACTCACAAACTTTCGCGTTTATAATATTAATAGGAAGTAGGATTTGTTTATAGGCGAGCAGTGTATACTGATGTGCCTATATCAAGCAGAGTCGAATAAAATTAGTATTTATCTGTCGAAGATTTTTTTTTCCTTTTTATGCAAAGGTCCAGTCTATTTTTTAAGTAGTTTAGTTCTGTTTTTTTAGTTTCAGTATTTTATTTTTTCAATTTATTTTATTACGACAAATGAGTGTCATTGATATCATTGGTATGGGACCAGACATTTGAACCCACGACCTTACGATTGCAAGGCGGATGTCACTACCTCTTGACCACCATGGCAGGAGAAGAGTTTAGATTGAAGGTACTAATACGCTTCTCCCTTCACCAAGGTACCAGACTTCACAAAGGTACCAGATAAACAAAATTTTCAGTATATGAATTCAATAATGGATTTATTGAAGTGAAAACTTCTTGAGCGGCGTTGTGCACTTTTTTGGATGAGTACAATATGTTTATCTGTCCTTTTGTGTGTATGTCAAGACTCTTTATCTCGGGAACGCGTCAATATATCGAGTTGAAATTTAAACTGTATACGTATATCTATAGTATCTTGTAGTTGTGTAACAGAAAAACTTCTCCGTTATCATTTAAAAAAAGTTAGAACCGTTTATGTCGTAAAAAACCGCATATTTCGACAGTCACAAAAATCAAAACCTACCGGGTACTTACCGTTGACATAGAACAATGAAATTTGGCGAGAAGCATTGTCTCAGAGTACTTATATAGGAATAAATCTGAAAACTGTACATTTTTATTTAAATATCAAAAAAATAGGGCCTCAAAATTCACAAAATATGGGTTTCAAATTCAAAGTGTAAGGTATCATGTAGTCGTATCATGTAAGGTATCATTTAAAAGAACTTCATTAGCACATGCTAAAACAGGTTTTTAATTTGTTTAACAACGTGTTTGTACGGGACCCTCGATGTGCGAGCCTGACTCGCACTTGTCCGGTTTTATTTCGTTTGTATACGCCTGACATTATCTAGCACGGCGAGTTCTTATACCCAATTTCAGACTTCCAACAACCACTTTTTAACAAGGAGACTTTATATCAATTTTTATACTTCTAGCCCTGAAAATTGTGGAAGTCTCATACGAGATTTCATCCCCTAGTTTATAGAGTTGGGGGGTAAAAGTTCGAAGTTTTAGATTTTTCCCTTTGTATATGCGTGATAGTCTAACTCGTGGCCAAATATCAAGTTCCTAGGTCATTTATTTTATTTATTTATTTATAAGTAAATATTCAAGCATTTACAGTACTTAATACCAAAACATGCCTGAATCATTAGGTTTACATTTCTTAAATCTTAGTGCGACTAAAATGATGTAAACAACATTGAATTAAAGTATTAATACCATTAAAAAACAAATCAACATCCGGCTCGTGAGCAACTAGGTCATTTAGCAAAGCGAGTGCGTGGTGTGTGGGTGCGTAGCGCGAGGTATCAGTACGGGCAGCTCGCAGCGGCGCCAGCAGCATTAGGGGCCGCCGAGCGGGCCGCCGCGCGCGCGCGCGCGCCTCCCCGTCGTGTACAAGCAGACCACACTGCGATAACACGCTGGGGTTATCGATCCTATTATTGAAAAGTTGGTAATAGTGGATGATGAGAGCACACTTTCGACGTAGCTCGAGTGTGTTCATCCCCACCATCCCCGAAACAAACAAAGATGGATAATACCAGGTGGGGTAGTACCCATACTCTCTTCTATATAGGTACCGAGCGAACTTCCTTTGCACACGTTCTATTAAGAAGATGTATTTATCTTCATGCGGGTCCCAAATAAGCGAGTTGAACTCTAACTTACTGCGAACTAGGGCATAAAAGAGAATTAATAAGGTTTGCGTATTTTGAAACCTAGCAGATTGCCGCATAATAAAGCCCAGCGATTTGTATGCTCGCTTGCACATCTCCGTGATGTGTGTATTAAAGGTGAGCTTCGAGTCGAGAATAAGGCCCAAGTCCCGAATCTCCGTGACGCGTTCGAGTGCTACCCCGGACATATTATAAGTGTACAGGTGCGGGGCATGAGATCTTGTGTAAGTTATTATTTTGCATTTTGACACATTAAATTCTAACATATTCTGCTCACTCCAATCTACAACACTATTAATATCGCGTTGCAGCGCCTCACAATCGCTGAGCTCATCCACACCCAAGAATAACTTCAAGTCGTCCGCGAACATAAGGCATCTAGCCGTACTGACAACCTTCGGAAGATCATTTATCATGATCGAGAACTGGGTAGGACCCAGCGTACTTCCTTGGCTTACTCCTGAAAGAGTAATATACATATCAGATCTATAGCCAAGGTAGGAAACAAACTGAGTTCGGTTGAAAAAAGAGTTGCTAAAAAATTTTACCGATCGGGGACAAAATCCGACCTCAATGAACTTCTTCAGAAGTATGTCATTATCCACACGATCAAATGCTTTTTTTAGATCAAAGTATGCCGCATCTACTTGCTTGTTCTTGTCCATGCTGGCAGTAGTATAGTCTACAAAATTGATAAGGTTTGTTGTTGTGGACTTTCCAGCGCGGAAACCGTGTTGGTTTTCACTGAGTAGAGGACGAATTTGTGTAGATATGTGGCGATTCAACACCGTCTCGAATAATTTGGCGAATGCTGACAGGACGGCTATTGGCCTGTAGTTCTCTATTTACGACTTGACGTCATTCTTAGGTATAGGTGTGACCCGCGATACTTTCCACACTGTTGGATAGACTGAAGCTTGCATAGTTAAGTTAAAAATATGTAAGAGAGGTTTTTCAAAGGCACGTATACAATCTTTTAGCACGAACGGCGGTACACCATCAGGACCAGTCGCAGAATGAGGCTTGAGACGCTTCACCGCAAGATCAATGTCGGACAGAGATATGCGGTCAATCGCGATTCGCGGCGACCAGTGCGAGTCGGCGGCGGCACTCTGTTCGGCGACCTGAGTAGACAGCGTAGGCGCATTGTCCAAAAACACAGATTTGAAATGTTCAGCAAAGGCATTAGCAGCTTCCTCGCCTGATACCAATTTCCCTTTGTACTCAAATTCGTCACATATATTTCTACTAGCTTGCTGGTCCTTCATAAATTTCCAAAAACTTTTTGGATCTTTTGAAATCCCTGCCTCAGTTTTCCGGATGTACGAAGCGTATGCTACATTAATCAAATGTTTCACTTGATGTCTATAAAATTTAAACATTTCTAAGTTAAATTCTAGGCCGAGTTCTCTATACTTTTTCAAATTATAATATTTAAATTTTAAATTTTTAATTATATCAACATTGAACCAAATAGGGTATTGAAAATTTGGATTAAATCTACGTCTAACTTTCTTTGGAACGCAACTGTTTATGGAATCATATACTTTTAAATAAAACATATTTACTGCTGCGTCAACATCATTGATCAAAGTGACATCGTTCCAGTCAATACTTTCTAACGAGGCATAAAGAGAATGAAAATCCGCTTTACGAAAGTTCCATACCGGCGTCGCATCCTCGGGGAGCGGGGGCGGCGCGGGCGGGGCGCGCGGCAGCGCACGCCGCGGCCGCGGGATGCGCAGGCGCACCTCGAGCGCGGGGTGGTACGCGTCCTCCGGCTCGATAACCTTCAACCCACCATACACACACACGCACTCGCTTCCCAAGCTACTCATAACTAAATCTAACATTGTATTAAATGAATTACAAATAGTATTAAATTGCTTCAATTTACAATAGTTGAGCAGATAATTAAATTGAAACGAAATATTTTGACTAGAAGATTGTAAATTAAAATCACCAAATATCAGCACATCCAACTTTGCATGTTTAGCAACTACATTTTCAAGCACTAAGAAATTATTCATATAGGTTACATCTTTGGAATTTGGTGGAATATACACTACGCAACATAAAATCTCTTTAAACTTTAAAGTTACTATAGCCATAACTATTTCAACATCGGAAGTGTAGCCGTCGATGTCTGTCACCTGTCGGATCTTATAGCAGTCCCGGACGGCGCACAGCACGCCCCCCCACCCCGCGTCGCCGGCGCGGTCTCGCCGGACCACCTTATATCCTGCAGGAATCACTTCGGCGTCACTCACGCCGCTGTTCAAGAAGGTCTCGGTGAACGCGACAATGTCCGGCGTCTCGTTTAATAACGCTTTTTTACATTTGTCAATTTTGCTACGTAGACCTCGAACATTCTGATAAATTGCTCTAAAAGTTTTAAATTTTGTTTTCTCACTACTGTTTCTGCAGTGAGCTTCGAAATCCACTGTGCCAAGGCTTTATATGGACGTCTGTCGCCCAATACTGAGAAGCCATATATTTGTCTACGTTTTTTGTTGGTACAGTTAATTTAAAGGATGCGTAGTCTCCTCGGGGCTTTAACGCCTCAACAGCACACTTGTCTTCAGAACAAATAGTTTTCAGATGAGCGATCACTTGCTCGGCCGTGGTTCCGGGCTTGACATAATAAAGATGCAGGTATGATTTTCGATCCGCCGCTTGTAGCGCAGTAGAGATGTTCAAAATAATCATTTGTATCGATACAGCGTATCGATACGTATCGCAATCAATTGTATCGATCCAGCGATATATCGCAGGGTTTTGTATCGATACTTTCGATACGTAACGATATTTATAAACTTTATAAACAGGGTAAAATAAATGAAAAAAAATACTCTAAGCAGTGAAAAGTAATATATTGTTCTGAAACCAAACCAACTGAAAAATGAAATTTTTACAATTGCCACTGAGACGAAGTTAGGCTTCGGAGAAACAAAAGTCTAGACAGACGTTGCGGGTTCAGGCGATTACGTCTGTCTGATAGTGTGTTTCCTGCCAAAGAAAACAAGCGCTCAGATGGCACTGAAGTCGCTACAACAGACAAATATCTCAATGCCAAAGCACTGAGATTAGGCCACATATTCAGTCTTGCATTCCAATACAATATTGGATTTTCATTTCGGTTCATCAGCGGTTCTCTGAGGTACAGTTTTAACATATCATCCATGCCTACTGTAGGTAAATTTTTTGATGATTCCGAAACCAACTGTTTATGGAACTTCCATATTGTATTGTTTTGCTGTGTAGATGAATCGTTTGTTTCTTGATAGTCACTAGACGAAGTAGAAGGCGTGGAAACAGTTGACTTTAAATAATCTGATATGTCATTTAAAGCTTTAGCACAAGCCTGAGCGTCGGTGAAATAAATTTTTTTGAACCTGGGATCCAAAATCGTAGAAATGGCCAAAATATGCACTTTTTCGGAATTTTTAAATCGTTTATTTATTTCATTTAAAATTTTAGCCTTAAATTCTGAACCAATATCTGAAATATCAGACTGATTTTCCGAGTTGGCTAATTCAATTGCCTTGGTCATACAATATATCATTGGAATTACGAGGCTACTTGTTACATAATTCTGTCCCGATATTTCTTTAGTGACATGTTCAATTGGAGTGAGAATGTTTATCACTTCTTTAATAGTTGCCATCTCTGTGCCACTCAGCATAGCAGGTGCTCTAGTATTTTGCAGTAAAATATTTCCAATAAAATCACTCAGCTCAATAAATCGCTCAAGCATGTATAACTTTGAATTCCAACGCGTAATAATATCCTGTATTAGTTTTTTAGGTTCAATATTGTTATTTTTCTGAAGTTTTACAAGTTCATCATGTGCCACAACGCTTTGTTTAAAATAAGTCACAATATGTTTCACTTTGTTGAGAATAGTTTCAAGACCCCTCGTGTCATCTAAAGATTTTTGCACCACCAAATTCAGGGTATGCGCAAAACATGGCAAATGATTATTTTTGCCAAGGAAATCATGAATCGCCTTAACTATATTTGACCCGTTATCTGTGACGGCTGCCAATATTTTTTCTTTTGTAATATGCCATTTCAAACAAATATTTTCAATGACATTACATAAATAGTCAGAGGTGTGTCGTTCATCTAATTCAGTAACACCTATGACAGTTGATTTTAAGTTTCCGTCTTCTAAATAGTGGCAAGTTAAACCCAAATACCCTATTGTGTTCATAGTGTCAGTCCAAACGTCAGTTGTTATGCAGAAACTGTTTATTTTCGTTAATTGGCATTTTATTATATCAGACAGTGTATCATATTTTTCGTCTATCAATCTTGTGATAGTGCTCCGGCATGGAATCTGGTAGGATGGACACACCACTTTCATTAAATATTCAAACCCTCTTTTTTCAGTGGTGCTTAGAGCCAAATCATCAACAACAATAAAGTATAAAATGGCATTGGTTAATTTACCTTCCTTTGATCCGCCCTTGCGAAATGCGTTGATATTCAAAATAATATCATCAATTTTTGGCTGGCGTATTACGTCTTGTTTTTTTGGGGTTGAAAACACAGTAGCTTTAAATTCAAAAGATTCATCCATTTGTGAATTATTTAGAGAATCGGCGTGGCTCGTCGATGGGCCAGGGCTGATAGACGGTTCTGCCTAAAAATAAATAAGTAGAATTAATAATGTGAGTGAATATCGTCCGCATCGGCACTTAACATCAGGTGAGATTGCGGTCAAAAATAGGCATATTTATAATCAAAATATTTAACGAACAAAAAACTACTTACTTGCTCTCGTGCCAAAGATAAAGAGGACCTCGATGTTGAGCATTGATCGCTATCTAATATTTCCTTGTGGTGTCGCTGCAAATGAGTTCTCAGATTCGTAGTATTATTTTTAGTTTTCACTATCACCTGACACAGTTTACATTTACCACCACCACCGTCTATTGTTTTAATAAAAAATGACCACACATTTGACTTTTTTGGCGGCGGCATAATTGTAAATTATATTTGAAAAAACTTTGTTATCGACGACGACGTGTTACGAACAAAGACGAGAGGTCAATAATCAATAAAGCAAACAAGAATATTATTTTATTTTACTATGCTAGTACCTACCCACAAATTTTATAAACAATTTTTCGGGTAGAAGGAGCCAAAGCGTGCCGCGCGTCGCCAGCTCAGTTGATCGGTGCAAAGTTTGTTTACATTAATCTCTTCTTACCAAAACATAGAGGCAGTTTAATATTACAGGTTCTTATAATAATTTGAAGTAGACATACCTATTATACGGATTCGATATTTTAAACTGGAGATACGATATATCGATGCGTATCGTATGGTCGTGTATCGATGCAAAATATCGATATATCGCATTGCTTTGTATCGATACAACATAATATCGATTCGTATCGCGCATCTTTATAGCGCAGTCGTTCCCGGGGCCGCCGTGCCGCAGGTCGCATTCACGATCGGGCGGCGAGGTCGCCGGGCTCTCACCTCAGTCCATTCAGAAGCGATAATATTATTCCCGGCAACCGGATTCGAATCAATAGGTGTTATTACACCGTCTACGTATTGCGGTGTCGTAGGCGTAGTTGGGGCGCTCGTAGTAGGTGCTACGAGGCTCGGCGGCGCGGAGACAGCGGTAGCGGTATCGGTTACGGCGGTGGCGGGGATCGCCGGACCGGTTTTGAGGACAAGCGGAGATATAGCCCGTCTTGCTCTTGCCGGCCGATGAAGCGCGACGATCGCTGACTTGGCCCGAGCTCCTGCCTCACGGCCCGTCCGCTGAGTCGGTGGAGCCACGCACGCCGCTTGCTTACCCTCCGATATATTTACAAGCGGTGTTTTTACGCTTGATCCCAGTTTTACAATTAGATCATTTTGCTCGATTACGAGCTTTTTTAATGAAATAACTTCACTCTGTAAATCCAACACTGTTTTGGTTAACTCGCGCACCACATTTTCAAAACTTTCTGCCGACATCACTAATGATTATAAATAAAATTACGGAGCTACTCGAATTGCGTCTGACTTAAGTGACGTACCTACGTATCATTATTCATTCATTCATCTGGAAGTGGGTTAGGTTTTTGATCTATAAGTCAGTAAATCAGTGAGTCAGTGAATCAATCAATGAAACTCAGGTTTTTAAACGTAAATATATCACTAACCCTTTGAAAAAAATTGGTAAAATTTTGGTTGTTAAGCAAGCTAAGGAACATTAGTAAAAATGACAAATTTCATATCTGTAGGCTTAATAGTTTTCGAGTAAAGTTATGTAGGGGTCAAAAGTAGCTCGATATGGTTCGTGTAATATTACAATACATAGGTACCTTCTAAAAAATATGTAACATTAATAATTCACAATGACCCGTTTTCTCGAATCTCGACGTTATGTTGTCACCTAATTAGTGCTTCTAACTGAAAACTTTGGCACCAAGCGGTTTGTGATTAACTAAAAAGCCTGCCCACTACGTAACTTGGGCAGGATTTTGCCTTGGACACTTATTTTGCACGATTGTGACTCTATAGATATTTGCTCGAATATGACATATATAATTATGAAAGCAGCTTGTAGTCTTGTGCTCTAGATGAGCAATCAAAGCATTTTTGAAGAGCTCTACCATATTATACTAACTTTATGTATTTGAAATTAGGTACATAATTTTAAATGAAAACTAATCAAGAATCTAAAATTAAAGGTGAACTAGTGCGCAGTAGAATAGAAGTAAAAAAATAATAAAATTAATAAATACAGTTTTATAATATTTATTTTTTTATCAACAACAACATATGAACAACGTAATAAAAGGAAATATTTGGCACAAACAGTTTAGCACAACTCAGAAAATAAAAAATAGGCGATCGAAAGAAACTGACCAGCAGTTTCATTCATAGGAACCATCAAACTAAGAATTAAATAGGTACTATGAATGCATTACAATTACATCAATGTTTGCAGGTCGTACATTGCGGTGGAGAAAAAGAACGGTCCTCTGGCAATACCAGGGTTTCCTGATCCAGCAACAGTTCTCTCGTTGGTCAAACAGTGGCCGTCCCTAAATTGGTCGTAGGATTCACAGCTATAGGCCATGAACAAGCCAGGGGTTTTCACGGTGGCAGTCCAGAGATCGACGCAAGTCCTGTGAGCGCAAGCAGCCGCTTTCCCCGAAGCGTACATGACAGGCATCATTGGAGATCCGCAGTTGGGCTGCGACGCGCCGTTTTTGTTCACGATGAAGTCCACATCCCCGAGCATGCTCGCTGAGCCAAGAGCTCCAGCATTGCAGTGGTAGACTTCGACATATTCGGCAACTCCCGCTCGCACTTGATCTTCGACTGCACTGTTTACGAAGCACGGTCCAGCGGGGTCCAAAGCAGACACTCTGGCGATCTTTTCACCGGTCATTTCAAAGAAAGTAGAGCCAACGTGTCCCAAAATTTGTCCTCCAAGACCACAGTCTTGGAGGACAAATTTAAGTCAGCGCCAATAAAATACACTGTGTTGGACACATCCAACACAGTGTATTTTATTGGCGCTGACTCCACCCAGGTTTATGTTGGCCCACATCTGGCCCAAAGCTTTGCCAATATAATGGATGTGAGTGACTGATCGCTCGTAGCCTCTTATATTTCCAAGGTAGTTATTGGTATACGCAGAGTGATCAGGGATGATCAAATAGCTGTCCGGATGCGTTTTATAAGCTTCCCTCATTTGCTTCTCGATGGCATGGTTGATGTGTGACGTGAATCCTCCGACGAACATGATGAACTGCCTGGTTTTGTCCAGGCTTTCGATGTCAAGGATTCCTTTGGCTGCTTCGGAGATCGAGAAGGTTTTATTGAAGTTGTTGGCGAAGTCGAAGAAGTAGACTTTAATGCCACTTACGTCCAAGTTCAAGCTTCTGTCTTCCATGCCTGGAGAAGAGGAAAAAAATGTTAGCCTTTTTTTTACATACTCTTAATACGAGCAGACATATTATTAAAAATATTCTTTATTACCGCAACTAAATGAAAAAAAATTGTTTGTTGAGATAGCTTGATTACAATTATTGATCTCGTAAATGTGTTGATCTTAAATGGCATGCATATTTCTGCTATATTTTCGTAATTGGGTAATAATTAAAATGCTGTTCGTATACTAAAAGTTACTTACAAGTCAGCACTCGAGGCGAGTTTAAAGCAGCGTTGAACGGACCATACTTGTCCCAATCTCCCCTCTCCAAAGCGTTGACGCACGCCACGAAACACGCAAAAAGACAAACTTTCACAAACGTTTTCATACGATTATATTTTATTTAGTATTATAAATTGAATTGATTCAATATTTTTAATACATTACAATATTTCTCGTATAATGTTATGTGAGGTGAGTTCGCATTGAAGGCTGATGACTTAATGACATCTCGAGGAAAGTATGGTCTTATAAATAAGGAACAGGGTTGTGAATCACACAACAATAATCATAATAAAGTTGATGTGACGAGGAGAGCGATGACGTGGTGGATAGGAGCTCTAGTAAGCTACGTAGTATCCTCGTCATTTGACGCTGTAGAAGGAAAATAAAGGCAGCGTACACAAAATTAAAAATGCATGGAAAATCTAGCAAAACTGCTATCAAAACTGTATACGTATTGGAATTTCACGTTTTCTTCCGGCACAATCCACCAAATCGAAATAGTTTTCGTGTCTTTTTCTAACTCGTTTAATCGATGCATCTCTCACAGATTTTCTCCATCGACCACATTATCATTTATCTGTGGTACCATAATACTAATCACAATTAGTACTACAGTTGAAGTCGTCCGGGAAATGTGGTGGAATGCAATTCAATTCAAAAATAGAAATTCAAAATTAAAAGAAGTAAGAGGCATTGACTTTCATTTGTCAATATTTTCACCTTAACCGCTCTAAAAAATACTTTTTCTCAATATTTAGTTATCATTGTCAGTTAAAACATGTAAAACTCTTTCGTACCCTCTAACTTTCGTACCTTTTGTACTTTAAGTATATAAATATACTCGTAGGTGATACACTATACCTACCTATAATATAAATTTAAATAAAAATATAATGATATCATAGTGTGTTCGTCAAAAGGACAAACGAAAACCGCTCTGAAGCTCGGTGGAGTGTGGAACTAGCTGTTTTTCTTTTGTTCTTAGTTACATCATGCAAGTGGGTGTGTAACTTTTCTCTGACGTTTACGTGGTATTTTAGCTAGCATTTGACCACAACAATGGAAATGGAGGGTATGCTACAGGTAAACTGTAATTTGTAAATTTTGTTGCACAACTGACGTGACGTGACGAGAACACTGTTCGCTTGCTTGTCCACGACAATTCACCGCAACGTAGATAAAGGATATTTCGTGAGTGATAGGTTTTTTTGTGAAGTTGTTAATTTGTATAATTTCAATTTGAAAACCACCTGCAACATGTCCTGCTAAGTTTGCAATATTGTGAGTGTGGCAACTTGTGAACTTAAACGTCGTACACATTGATGGCTAACGGAGCGAAAACAAAACAGAGACATAGTCGTAATCCTTTGGTTCATAACCGTATCTTCTCATTCCTGATTCGACCTGGTAGAGATTGCACTGAACATAGATAGAATAAAAAAATAGTGCGATAGAATAAAAATAACGCAACAGTGCTTTCAAACCCCCTCTAGGTAACGTTAAACGTTTAACGCAACGTTGTTGGAAGTCGCAGTAAAAGTTTCACTCAAATAACATAATATAACATAACAGACCCTCTCCATAGATCATTGGGCTACTTGGAGCGTATTAATAAGACTCTTAGTAAGAGACCACGTATATCTTGACCTATATACGTGGTCTCTTGCTTATAATGCTCATATCTCCTTCTTTTCTTCCTGGCTATATAAATATATCCCAAATGGTAGTAGGGTCATCTTTTTTCACTTTCGTACTTGCTATGCTAGTACCTACTTCGTACAAACTGCATTCACAAGAAAGCATCATCAGAATCTCCTAAGTTTTCAGTGACGTCATAAAACCGTACTCTTTTGCCACGCGCTGTTTTTTCTATGTTTAGACTGACTTCCTGTATGCGCACGTCATGATGCGCGGGCGCACGCGACATGACCACAACCTTACGGCAAGAAGCGGGGTTACTAAGATGGTGACGTTGTTTAAAAAAAATTGTGGGCAAAACCATCCACCATCTGAGACAAGTTAATTATTACATTGTATTTTTAAAATCTTAGTGAATTAAATCTAAGTAGGCCATTAAAATCAAATTATAAGAGTACCTATAGCTAAAACAATTAATTAGTCCGTCAGCCATACTATCAATGAGATATTTGAGATTTTTTTTGTTCTGAAATTTATGAAGATATATCTAGCCTATATTTTAAACACAACATCCAAGACCAAAGCTAGCTAGATGATGACAGCACAATTGTGGAGAGAGATACAGCCAGTCCTCGAGCCAGTCAGTCAATAATAGAAGCTTTGCTTGGGGCCTTTGTCGCGAGAATAAATCAGACACTTTCTACTGTAGCAGAATGGGGCGATTAAAATCTTGTTCATTTCAATACTTACAAAACGCAAGCATGTTTATTCTCTGCCAAAAAATCCCAATTTTCTACACCTCCCACTTTTCGGGACGTGCGTGTTGAAATGGCTGACCACTTAGAGCTTTTGGGCCTTACTCTCTCCCCTACGCTGAACTTCGGTGCTTATTTGGAGTCCAAGGCTAACAAGCTAGTTAGCTGGGAAAAAATTGGGCATCCTCAATAAGATCAGGAGGTATTTTACTCCGGGACAAATTCATAATTTTTACCAAGCTTAAGTCCGATCGTGTTAGAAGTACTGTACCCATCTTTTTGATGGTTCAGCTAAATACCAGCTCGACGCTCTGGATTTGATTGAACGATGTGCCATGCGGCTAATCGGGGACAATAAAGTAGCCTGTTTAGCAATTTTCGATAGACTTCATTTTGGTGAGTGTGCGCTCGAACTCCACGACCTTATTCCTCTATCTTCTTTCCACAACAGGACAGGCCGAAAATCTCTTAAATAAACCTAAAAATTGTGGAAGTCTCATACGAGGTTTCATCCCCTAGTTTATAGAGTTAGAGTTTATAGAAAGGGGGGTAAAAGTTCGAAGTTTTAGATGTTTTCCTTTGTTTATGTGTGATAGTCTACCTTGTTTCCAAATATCAAGTTCCTAGGTCATCTGGAAGTGGGTTAGGTTTTTGATCTATAAGTCAGTAAATCAGCGAGTCAGTGAATCAATCAATGAAACTCAGGTTTTTAAACGTTAATATATCATAATACCCTTTGAAAAAAATTGGTAAAATTTGGGTTGTCAGGCAAGTTAAAAAACATTAGTAAAAATGCCAAATTTTATATCTGTAGGTTTAATAGTTTTCGAGTAAAGTTATGTAGGGGTCAAAAGTAACTCGATATCGACGCTTGAAAGGCAAAAATTACCAAGCGACAGTTTGGGCGATATTGAGTTATATATATCACTGAAATCAGAAAAAAAACTGCGTCGATTGGTCTTACTCTCACGGCGCTAGCACGAAGTTTGTTGTCGTTTGGTAACTTAAAAAAAGACACATTTTCACAATTTTCGGCGTCCAAGCGACTAAAATTTTAATGATTTATGTATTTTTTTCACATAGTATGGATTAGATTTTTATAATTTACACTTAGTAATTTTTGCTTCGACTCTAAATAATGCATCTAAACATAAAGTATTTTCTGCCTTGCGAGTACCCAGGAATTAGCATTACTTAAGAATTTTTACCTGATTGTTTTTTTTCTCTCTCGTAATTTAAGACTTTTTAACACACCTTCAATAGACATTCTTTGTCATTTAGTACTTTTTACCTAAATATTATTTATTTAAAAATGTGAAGTAGTGAATATCTACCTGCCTAAAACAGGATATATGTTGTCGTTAAGTAATTTTCTACCCGCCGATTTTTTTTAGAGTTTATGTTACTTAGATAACTATTTCTGATATGAGATTTCTCTAAAAGTGACCTTATCCATGCAGCACCTTTTTTGTTTTGACACTTATCCGCACTGTAAATCAGATTCTAAGTGGCTGTTGGTAACAAAATAACGATTACGTCTTCACCGAACTGTCGCATAGACAACACGCATGCGTGAGCGCATGGTGCAAAGTGCTTAATCTCGTTGCTTGTTTCTGTACTCAGTAAGTGCATTATTAATATTTTATGACTTTATATTTATAGATTTTCACATGTGACTTTATATACGATACATTAGATTATTAAATTTATATTTTACATTGATTTAAATACATTGTTAAAAGTACATAAAAATCGAAAAAAGCGAGTAAATAACATCATTAAGCGAGCTATGTCAGACGCCGACGATCAGACTTGGCGTGTGGCTTGGTAATTTGGTGTGTTTCAGTGTGTTTAGCATATGTGGACTTTGAGATAGCCATTGATTCGGTAGAGACATGAGCTGTGCTTAAGTCTATCCAGTGATGCCGCAATTAGTCCAGCCTGTCTGGAGACAGGTCAGTTCCTAAATTTATGGAAGACGGATAGGTTAGACCTGATGAACGGAAAATCTCATCGAGACCGCAGGATTGTGCTGGAAGCAAGCCATTTCCAACTGGTCTTGTTGGAAATCTATAGGGGAGGCCTCTGTCCCACTGTGGATATGCAACAACAATTAACAATAAAATAGGTAATTATTTGACATGGTTGAGTTTTATAATAAATATTTAGATAGGTTTTCCGGAAATCGATGTCAGCTTTTTAGTTTTAAGTAGTTTTTATTGTGACAATAACAATTTTTTGATAGCAATTTTTTTCATTCCTCACCAGATGAGATTCATACTCAGTAGAGAGTAATTGTAGATGCTGTTTAGGAAATGGTGATGACGATATCCGTTGAAAACTTTTGCAAAAGCTTTTACTAAAACCTGAATTTTTTGTTAGGTTGTCCCAAAAAGTCCTACACTAACCTCATTTAAATAGGGCTATGGTTGAAATTGCCTGGCAGAAAAGTGGTTTATCTTTTTATTTCGATCATTTTACCTATGTGTTAAACATCTGTTTTTTCTGGATGCATCATTTTGCTTCAAACATAATCATAAAATATTGGGGCTTAATTAATTTTACATGTTTTATGATAAAACTTTGTTTTTGGTTAGTAATTTTTACCTGTTTGTGATTTTAATCAAAATTTTACTAACCGACACTATCTCTTAAATTATTGAGAAAATTCATATTTTTTAAATGACAGTTCATAAAGCTTTTAAATTTCATTTATAATCTATTAGAACCAAGTAGAAATGAGTAATAGAAAATTTTATATGATTTTTTTTCCAAAAAATAAAACTTTAAAATGCTCTGGTGTAAAGTTGCCAATATGTCGCTTGGTAAATTTTGCCTTTCAAGCGTCGATATGGTTCGTGTAATATTACAATACATATCTACTTAAATATGTAACATTAATAATTCACAATGACCCGTTTTCTCGAATCTCGACGTTATGATGTCACCTAATTAGTGCTTCTAACTGAAAAATTTGGCACCAAGCGGTTTGTGATTAACTAAAAAGCCTGCCCACTACGTAACTTGGGCAAGATTTTGCCTTGGACACTTATTTTGCACGATTGTGACTATAGATATTTGCTCGAATATGACATATATAATTATGAAAGCAGCTTGTATCCAGACCAATCAAAGCATTTTTGAAGAGCTCTACCATATTATACTAACTTCATGTATTTGAAATTAGGTACATGAAATAAGTATAATTATAATAATTTTAAATGAAAACTAATCAAAAATCTAAAATTAAAGATGAACTAGTGCGCAGTAGAATAGAAGTAAAAAAATAATAAAATTAATAAATACAGTTTTATAATATTTATTTTTTTATCAACAACAACATTTGAATAACGTTAAAAAGGAAATATTTGGCACAATCAGATTAGCACAACCCAGAAAATAAAAAATAGGCGATCGAGAGAAACTGACCAGCAGTTTCATTCATAGGAACCATCAAACTAAGAATTAAATACGAACTATGAATGCATTAAAATTACATCAATGTTTGCAGGTCGTACATTGCGGTGGAGAAAAAGAACGGCCCTTTGGCAATACCAGGGTTTCCTGATCCTGCAACTGTTCTCTCGTTGGTCAAACAGTGGCCATCCCTGAATTGTTCGTAAGATTCGCAGCTGTAAGCCATGAACAAGTCAGGAGTTTTCACGGAGGCAGTCCAAAGATCGACGCAAGTCCTGTGAGCGCAAGCAGCCGCTTTCCCTGAAGCGTACATGACAGGCATCATTGGAGTTCCGCAGTTGGGCTGCGACGCGCCGTTTTTGTTCACGATGAAGTCCACATCCCCGAGCATGCTCGCTGAGCCAAGAGCTCCAGCATTGCAGTGGTACACTTCGACATATTCGGCAACTCCCGCTCTCACTTGATCTTCGACTGCACTGTTCACGAAGCACGGTCCAGCGGGATCCAAAGCAGATACTCTGGCGATCTTTTCACCAGTCATTTCAAAGAAAGTAGAGCCAACGTGTCCCAAAATTTGTCCTCCAAGACTGTGTCCAACACAGTGTATTTTATTGGCGCTGACTCCACCCAGGTTTATGTTGGCCCACATCTGGCCCAAAGCTTTGCCAATATAATGGATGTGAGTGACTGATCGCTCGTAGCCTCTTATATTTCCAAGGTAGTTATTGGTATACGCAGAATGATCAGGGATGATCAAATAGCTGTTCGGGTGCGTTTTATAAGCTTCCCTTATTTGCTTTTCGATGGCGTGGTTGATGTGTGACGTGAATCCGCCGACGAACATGATGAACTGCCTGGTTTTGTCCAGGCTTTCAATGTCGAGGATCCCTTTGGCTGCTTCGGAGATCGAGAAGGTCTTGTTGAAGTTGTTGGCGAAGTCAAAAAAGTAGACTTTAATGCCACTTACGTCCAAGTTCAAGCTTCTGTCTTGCATACCTGGAGAAAAGGAAAAAAATGTTAGCCATCTTTGTACATGTATACTCGAAATACGAGTAGACATATTGTGTCCGAATAAAGGAAATTGTTAGTTGAGATAGCTTGATTACAATTATTGATCTCGTAAATGTGTTAATTTAACATATTTCTGCTATATTTTCGTAATTGGGAAATAATTGAAATGCTGTTCGTATACTAAAAGATACTTACAAGTCAGCACTCGAGGCGAGTTTAAAGCAGCGTTGAACGGACCATACTTGTCCCAATCTCCCCTCTCCAAAGCGTAGACGCACGCCACAAAACACGCAAAAAGACAAACTTTCACAAACATTTTTATACGATTATATTTTATTTAGTATTATAAATTGAAATGATTCAATATTTTTAATACATTACAATATTTCTCGTATAATGTTATGTGAGGTGAGTTCGCATTGAAGGCTGATGACTTAATGACATCTCGAGGGAAGAATGGTCTTATAAATAAGGAACAGGGTTGTGAATCACACAACAATAATTATAGTAAAATTGATGTGACGAGGAGAGCGATGACGTGGTGGGTAGGAGCTCTAGTAAGCTACGTAGTATCCTCGTCATTTGACGCTGTAGAAGGAAAATAAAGGCAGCGTACACAGAATTGAAAATGCATGGAAAATCTAACAAAACTGCTATCAAAACTGTATGTGTATTGGAATTTCACGTTTTCTTCCGGCGCAATCCACCAAATCGAAATAGTTTTCGTGTCTTTTTCTAACTCGTTTAATCGATGCATCTCTCACAAATTTTCTCCATCGACCACATTATCATTTATCTGTGGTACCATAATACTAATCACAATGAGTACTACAGTTGACGTCGTCCGGGAAATGTGGTAAAATGCAATTCAATACAAAAATAGGAATTCAAAATTAAAAGAAGTAAGAGGCATTGACCTTCATTTGTCAATAGTTTCACCTTAACCGCTCTAAAAAATACTTTTTCTCAATATTTAGTTATCATTGTCAGTAAAAACATGTAAAACTACGCTTTCGTACCCTCTAACTTTCGTACCTTTTGTACTTTAAGTATATAAGTTGTAGATGATACAGTATACCTACCTATAATATAAATTTAAATAAAAAATATAAACTGACAGTTTTCGCCTGTATGCAAACAGCATTTCTAACTTTTTCGAAATTTTATGATGTTTATTATGTAATCGACTTTTATCAGAATATGGTAACTGGTAATAAATTGGCATCTTTTTAAGGGCTTTAATATTCTGTACATCAAAACAAACATCTTTTGTTCACCAAACATGTTTTTTTACAATTTTAGGGCTAAACCTATAGATGGTCATGTAATGAAAATTCGTCATAGTGATGAATATAATGATATCATAGTGTGTTCGTCAAAAGGACAAACGAAAACCGCTCTGAAGCTTGGTGGACTGTGGAACTAGCTGTTTTTCTTTTGTTCTTAGTTACTCGTACATCATGCAAGTGGGTGTGTAACTTTTCTCTGACGTTTACTTGGTATTTTAGAATAAGTGTGAGCTAGCATTTGACCACAACAATGGAAATTGAGGGTATGCTACAGGTAAACTGTAATTTGTAAATTTTGTTGCACAACTGAAGTGACGTGACGAGAACACTGTTCACTTGCTTGTCTACGACAATTCACCGCAACGTAGAAAAAGGATTTTTCGTGAGTGATAGGTTTTCTTGTGAAGTTGTTAATTTGTATAATTTCAATTTGAAAACCACCTGCTGTCGTTCAGGCAACATGTCCTGCTGAGTTTGCAATATTGTGAGTGTGGCAACTTGTGAATTTAAACGTCGTACACATTGATGGCTAACGGAGCGAAAACAAAACAGAGATATAGTCGTAATCCTTTGGTTCTTCTACGTATCTCCTCATTCCTGATTCGACCTGGTAGAGATTGCACTGAACATAGATAGAATAAAAAAATAGTGCGATAGAATAAAAAAAACGTAACAGTGCTTTCAAACCCCCTCTAGGTAACGTTAAACGTTTAACGCAACGTTGTTGGAAGTAGCAGTAGAAGTTTCACTCAAATAACATAATATAACATAACAGATCCTCTCCGTAGATCATTGAGCTACTTGGAGCTTATTAATAAGACTCTTAGTAAGAGACCGCGTATACCTAGACCTCTATACGTGGTCTCTTGCTTACAATGCTCATATCTCCTACTTTTCTTCTTGGCTATATAAATATATCCCAAATGGTAGTGGGGTCATCTTTTTTCACTTTCGCACTTGTTATGCTGGTACCTACTTCGTACAAACTGCATTCACAATAAAGCGTCATCAGAATCTCCTAAGTTTTCAGTGACGTCATAAAACCGCACTCTATTGCCACGCGCTGTTTTTTCTATGTTTAGACTGACTTCCTGTATGCGCACGTCATGATGCGCGGGCGCACGCGACATGGCCACAACCTGCAAAGAAGCGGGGTTACTAAGATGATGACGTCGTTTAAAAAAATGGTGGGTAAAACTATCCGCCATCTGAGACAAGTTAATTATTACGTTATATTTTTAAAATCTTAGTGAATTAAATCTAAGTAGGCTATTAAAATTAAATTATAAGAGTATAGCTAAAACAATTAATTAGTCCGTCAGCCATACTATCAATGAGATATTTGACACATATTTTTTCTTCTGAAAATTAAACAAAATTAATGAAGATATAGGTACATAGCCTATATTTTAAACACAACATCCAAGACCAAAGCTAGCTAGATGATGACAGCACAATTGTGGAGAGAGATACAGCCAGTCCTCGAGCCAGTCAGTCAAAAATAGAAGCTTTGCGTGGGGCCTTGGTCGCGAGAATAAATCAGACACTTTCTACTGCAGCAGAAAGGGGCGATTCAAATCTTGTTAATTTCAATACTAACAAAACGCAAGCCTGTTCATTCTCTGCCAAAAAATCCCAATTTTCTACCCCTCCCACTTTTCGGGACGTGCGTTTTGAAATGGCTGACCACTTAGAGCTTTTGGGCCTTACTCTCTCCCCTACGCTGAACTTCGGTGCTTATTTGGAGTCCAAGGCTAAATCAGCTGGGAAAAAATTGGGCATCCTCAATAAGATCAGGAGGTATTTTACTCTGGGACAACTTCATAATTTATACCAAGCTTAAGTCCGATCGTATTTGGAGTACTGTAGCCATCTTTTTGATGGTTCAGTTAAATACCAGCTTGACGCTCTGGATTTGATTGAACGATGTGCCATGCGGCTAATCGGGGACAATAAACTAGCCTGTTTGGCAGTTTTCGATAGACTTTATTTTGGTGAATGTGTGCTCGAACTCCACGACCTTATTCCTCTATCTTCTTTCCACAACAGGACAGGCCGAAAATCTCTTAAATACCTACCATCTGCTCGTACTCATACGCTTCTTCCTTCATAATGCTGACAGATAAGGTACTCCCTAGGGATAGAAATGCCTTATCTCCGTCACTATTTCCTGACAATACAATATATAATATATCTTTAAGACAAGAGTGAATAGGTATCTTCCAGGTCTACATACTCCATCTTCGGCTACAACATCGCTTTCCTCAGACTACCTACTCGGTAGTCAAATGTAGCCTTATTATGAATAAAAAATAGCTAGCGCGCCTATTGAACTGAAAATGCACGAAATCTGTAATAATTAGTGAATAATACTTCAAAAACACGTGACAACATGATGGTAGCTTAGCAAACGACCACGGAAAAAACTCTTTTCGACGTATGAAAAAGTTTCTGATATATATTTCACCATAAAACTGTCTCGTACTGACACGTCGAAAGAATTATTTCGTGGTGCGTATACTAGCCCCGTAGGTAAGCGCTAGCTAAAGAAAGATATGGATAAACATGGCAAAGCTTTGACGGTGGCTTCAATGAATTATTCCTGTCTGTACCCCGGATCAATGGATATAATGTTTATTTATTTATTTACTAGTTTTTACCCGCGGCTTCGCCCGCAAGATATTTTGATTTTCGTGCTATCCCATGGGAACCCTTTATTTATATGGGATAAAAAGTAGACTATGTCACTTTCCGTCTTTCAAACCCGAAACTTTACCTTACCACCCTTAATAAAGGAGGTGGAAAAAAATAAATAAATAAAAAACGATTTGACGGTTGTTCGATCCGACAACTGTTGTTTATTTTGACTTTCGACATTTCTTAAAGCGCACTCTAGAATAGCTCGCAGATAGCAGAAACTATCCTACTTGACACTTATCTTAATAATATGGAACATTCACGTAATATCATTATATTATGTGTTATTCTGATATATAAGCTATATTATTGCAAAGTTTAATCTCAATCCATTTAGTTGTTCATTTATCCATCCATCCATCCACCCATCCATCAATCCATCCATCGATCCTCACAAACTCACAAACTTTCGCGTTTAAATATTAGTAGGAAGTAGGATTTGTTTATAGGCGAGCAGTGTATACTGATGTGCCTATATCAAGCAAAGTCGAATAAAATTTGTCGGTATTTATCTGTCAAAGAATTTTTTCCCTTCTTTATGCAAAGGTCCAGTCTATTTTTTAAGTAATTTAGTTCTGTTTTTTAAGTTTAAGTTTCAGTTTTTTTTTCAATTTATTTTATTACGACAAATGAGTGTCTCTGAACTCATTGGTACGGGACCGGGCATTTGAACCCACGACCTTACGATTGCAAGGCGGACGTCATTACCTCTTGACCACCATGGCAGGAGCAGAATTTAGAGTAAAGGTAAGATTAATTAAGATTATAAGATAAACAAAATTTTCAGTATATTAATTCAATAATGGACTTATTGAAGTGAAAACTTCTTGAGCGGCGTTGTGCACTTTTTGGATGAGTAAAATATGTTAAACTCGCGTCAGGACACGTGACCTGGTCGAAAATTAGTAAGATGCGAAGGGCGCTTGCGTGAGTGTGCGTGTGTGACACATATGTTCAATTTTTCACTTCTGCCAGCAATCCCAAAGTGCAACCAGTTGTTTTTAGGGTTCAGTACCCCAAACGGAAAAAACGGAACCCTAATAGGATCACTTTGTTGTCCGTCAGTCCATCTGTTCGTCTGTGTCAAGACACTTTATCTCGGTAATGCGTCAATATATCGGGTTGAAATTTAAACTGTATACGTATATCTATAGTATCTTGTAGTTGTGTAACAGAAAAACTTCTCCGTTATCATTTAAAAAAAGTTAGAACCGTTTATGTCGTAAAAAACCGCATATTTCGACACTCACAAAAATCAAAATACTTACCGTTGACTTAGAACTATGAAATTTGGCGATAAGCATTGTCTCAGAGTACACATATAGGAATAAATCTGAAAACTGTACATTTTTATTTAAATATCAAAAAATAGGGCCTCAAAATTCACAAAATATGGGTTCAAAATTTAAAGTGTAAGGTATCATGTAATCGTACCATGTAAGGTATCATTTAAAAGTACTTCATTAGCACATGCTAAAACAGGTTTTTAATTTGTTTAACAACGTGTTTGTACGGCACCCTCGATGTGCGAGCCTGACTCGCACTTGTCCGGTTTTATTTCGTTTGTATACGCCTGACATTATCTAGCACGGCGAGTTCTTATACCCAATTTCAGACTTCTAACAACAACTTTTTAACAAGGAGTCTTTATATCAATTTTTAGACTTCTAGCCCTAAAAATTGTGGAAGTCTCATACGAGATTTCATCCCCTAGTTTATAGAGTTGGGGGGTAAAAGTTCGAAGTTTTAGATATTTTCCTTTGTTTATGTGTGATAGTCTTCCTTGTTGCCAAATATCAAGTTCCTAGGTCATCTGCAAGTGGGTTAGGTTTTTGATCTATAAGTCAGTAAATCAGTGAGTCAGTGAATCAATCAATGAAACTCAGGTTTTTAAACGTAAATATATCATTAACTTTTTGAAAAAAATTGGTAAAATTTTGGTTGTCAGGCAAGCTAAAAAACATTAGTCAAAATGCCAAATTTCATATCTGTAGGTTTAATAGTTTTCGAGTAAAGTTATGTAGGGGTCAAAAGTAGCTCGATATGGTTCGTGTAATATTACAATACATACCTACTTAAATATGTAACATTAATAATTCACAATGACCCGTTTTCTCGAATCTCGACGTTATGATGTCACCTAATAAGTGCTTCTAACCGAAAACTTTGGCACCAAGCGGCTCGTGATTAACTAAAAAGCCTGCCCACTACGTAACTTGGGCAGGATTTTGCCTTGGACACTTATTTTGCACGATTGTGACTCTATAGATATTTGCTCGAATATGACATATATAATTATGAAAGCAGCTTGTATCCAGAGCAATTAAAGCATTTTTGAAGAGCTCTACCATATTATACTAACTTCATGTATTTGAAATTAGGTACATGAAATAAGTATAATTATAATAATTTTAAATGAAAACTAATCAAAAATCTAAAATTAAAGATGAGCTAGTGCGAAGTAAAAATAGAAGTTAACAAATAATAAAATTAATAAATACAGTTTTATAATATTTATTTTTTTATCAACAACAACATTTGAACAACGTAAAAAAGGAAATATTTGGCACAAACAGTTTAGCACAACCCATAAAATAAAATATAGGCGATCGAAAGAAACTGACCAGCAGTTTCATTCATAGGAACCATCAAACTAAGAATTAAATAGGTACTATGAATGCATTAAAATTACATCAATGTTTGCAGGTCGTACATTGCGGCGGAGAAAAAGAACGGTCCTCTGGCAATACCAGGGTTTCCTGATCCAGCAACAGTTCTCTCGTTGGTCAAACAGTGGCCGTCCCTAAATTGCTCGTAGGATTCACAGCTATAGGCCATGAACAAGTCAGGGGTTTTCACGGAGGCAGTCCAGAGATCGACGCAAGTCCTGTGAGCACAAGCAGCCGCTTTCCCCGAAGCGTACATGACAGGCATCATTGGAGCTCCGCAGTTGGGCTGTGACGCGCCGTTTTTGTTCACGATGAAGTCCACATCCCCGAGCATGCTCGCTGAGCCAAGAGCTCCAGCATTGCAGTGGTACACTTCGACATATTCGGCAACTCCCGCTCGCACTTGATCTTCGACTGCACTGTTCACGAAGCACGGTCCAGCGGGGTCCAAAGCAGACACTCTGGCGATCTTTTCACCGGTCATTTCAAAGAAAGTAGAGCCAACGTGTCCCAAAATTTGTCCTCCAAGACTATGTCCAACACAGTGTATTTTATTGGCGCTGACTCCACCCAGGTTTATGTTGGCCCACATCTGGCCCAAAGCTTTGCCAATATAATGGATGTGAGTGACTGATCGCTCGTAGCCTCTTATATTTCCAAGGTAGTTATTGGTATACGCAGAGTGATCCGGGATGATCAAATAGCTGTTCGGATGCGTTTTATAAGCTTCCCTCATTTGCTTCTCGATGGCATGGTTGATGTGTGACGTGAATCCGCCGACAAACATGATGAACTGCCTGGTTTTGTCCAGGCTTTCGATGTCGAGGATTCCTTTGGCTGCTTCGGAAATCGAGAAGGTCTTGTTGAAGTTGTTGGCGAAGTCGAAGAAGTAGACTTTAATGCCACTTACGTCCAAGTTCAAGCTTCTGTCTTGCATACCTGGAAAAAAGGAAAAAAATGTTAGCCATGTTTGTACATGTATACTCTAAATACGAGCAGATATATTGTGTCCGAATTAAAGGAAATTGTTAATTGAGATAGCTTGATTACAATTATTAATCACGTAAATGTGTTAATCTAACATATTTCTACTATATTTTCGTAATTGGGAAATAATTAAAATGATGGTCGTATACTAAAAGTTACTTACAAGTCAGCACTCGAGGCGAGTTTAAAGCAGCGTTGAACGGACCATACTTGTCCCAATCTCCCCTCTCCAAAGCGTAGACGCACGCCACGAAACACGCAAAAAGACAAACTTTCACAAACATTTTTATACGATTATATTTTATTTAGTATTATAAATTGAATTGATTCAATATTTTTAATACATTACAATATTTCTCGTATAATGTTATGTGAGGTGAGTTCGCATTGAAGGCTGATGACTTAATGACATCTCGAGGGAAGTATGGTCTTATAAATAAGGAACAGGGTTGTGAATCACACAACAATAATCATAGTAAAGTTGATGTGACGAGGAGAGCGATGACGTGGTGGGTAGGAGCTCTAGTAAGCTACGTAGTATCCTCGTCATTTGACGCTGTAGAAGGAAAATAAAGGCAGCGTACACAAAATTGAAAATGCATGGAAAATCTAGTAAAACTGCTATCAAAACTGTATACGTATTGGAATTTCACGTTTTCTTCCGGCACAATCCATCAAATCGAAATAGTTTTTCGTGTCTTTTCTAACTTGTTTAATCGATGCATCTCTTTCGGATTTTCTCCATTGACCACATTATCATTTATCTGTGGTAGCATAGTACTAATCTCAGTTAGTACTACAGTTGACGTAGTCCGGGAAATGTGGTGAAATGCAATTCAAAAATAGGAATTCAAAATTAAAAGAAGTAAGAGGCATTGACCTTCATTTGTCAATATTTTCACCTTAACCGCTCTAAAAAATACTTTTTCTCAATATTTAGTTATCATTGTCAGTAAAAACATGTAAAACTACGCTTTCGTACCCTCTAACTTTCATACCTTTTGTACTTAAAGTATGTAAATATAGGTGATACAGTAAACCTACCTATAATACAAATTTAAATAAAAAATATAAACTGACAGTTTTCGCCTAAGTTAGAAATGCTGTTTGCATACAAACAGCATTTCTAACTTTTTCGAAATATTATTATGTTTATTATGAAATCGACTTTTATCAGAATATGGTAACTGGTAATAAATTGGCATCTTTTTAAGGGCTTATTATTCTGTACATCAAAACAAACATCTTTTGTTCACCAAACATGTTTTTTTGCAATTTTAGGGCTAAACCTATAGATGGTCATGTAATGAAAATTCGTCATAGTGATGAATATAATGATATCATAGTGTGTTCGTCAAAAGGACAAACGAAAACCGCTCTGAAGCTCGGTGGACTGTGGAACTAGCTGTTTTTTTTTTGTTCTTAGTTACATCATGCAAGTGGGTGTGTAACTTTTCTCTGACGTTTACTTGGTATTTTAGAATAAGTGTGAGCTAGCATTTGACCACAACAATGGAAATTGAGGGTATGCTACAGGTAAACTGTAATTTGTAAATTTTGTTGCACAACTGAAGTGACGTGACGAGAACACTGTTCACTTGCTTGTCTACGACAATTCACCGCAACGTAGAAAAAGGATTTTTCGTGAGTGATAGGTTTTCTTGTGAAGTTGTTAATTTGTATAATTTCAATTTGAAAACCACCTGCTGTCGTTCAGGCAACATGTCCTGCTGAGTTTGCAATATTGTGAGTGTGGCAACTTGTGAATTTAAACGTCGTACACATTGATGGCTAACGGAGCGAAAACAAAACAGAGATATAGTCGTAATCCTTTGGTTCTTCTACGTATCTCCTCATTCCTGATTCGACCTGGTAGAGATTGCACTGAACATAGATAGAATAAAAAAATAGTGCGATAGAATAAACAAAACGTAACAGTGCTTTCAAACCCCCTCTAGGTAACGTTAAACGTTTAACGCAACGTTGTTGGAAGTAGCAGTAGAAGTTTCACTCAAATAACATAATATAACATAACAGACCCTCTCCGTAGATCATTGAGCTACTTGGAGCTTATTAAAGACCGCGCATACCTAGACCTCTATACGTAGTCTCTTGCTTATAATGCTTATATCTCCTTCTTTTCTTCCTGGCTATATAAATATATCCCAAATGGTAGTGGGGTCATCTTTTTTCACTTTCGTACTTGTTATGCTGGTACCTACTTCGTACAAACTGCATTCACAATAAAGCGTCATTAGAATCTCCTAAGTTTTCAGTGACGTCATAAAACCGCACTCTATTGCCACGCGCTGTTTTTTCTATGTTTAGACTGACTTCCTGTATGCGCACGTCATGATGCGCGGGCGCATGCGACATGGCCACAACCTGCAAAGAAGCGGGGTTACTAAGATGATGACGTCGTTTAAAAAAATGGTGGGTAAAACTATCCGCCATCTGAGACAAGTTAATTATTACGTTATATTTTTAAAATCTTAGTGAATTAAATCTAAGTAGGCTATTAAAATTAAATTATAAGAGTATAGCTAAAACAATTAATTAGTCCGTCAGCCATACTATCAATGAGATATTTGACACATATTTTTTCTTCTGAAAATTAAACAAAATTAATGAAGATATAGGTACATGGCCTATATTTTAAACACAACATCTAAGACCAAAGCTAGCTAGATGATAACAGCACAATTGTGGAGAGAGATACAGCCAGTCAGTCAAAAATAGAAGCTTTGCGTGGGGCCTTGGTCGCGTGAATAAATCAGACACTTTCTACTGTAGCAGAAAGGGGCGATTAAAATCTATTTAACTTCAATACTAACAAAACGCAAGCCTGTTCATTCTCTGCCAAAAAATCCCAATTTTCTACCTCTCCCACTTTTCGGGACGTGCGTTTTGAAATGGCTGACCACTTAGAGCTTTTGGGCCTTACTCTCTCCCCTACGCTGAACTTCGGTGCTTATTTGGAGTCCAAGGCTAAATTAGCTGGGAAAAAATTGGGCATCCTCAATAAGATCAGGAGGTATTTTACTCCGGGACAACTTCATAATGAATAAAAAATAGCTAGCGCGCCTATTGAACTGAAATTGCACGAAATCTGTAATAATTAGCTAATAATACTTCAAAAACACGTGACAACATGTTGGTAGCTTAGCATACGACCACGGAAAAAAACTCTTTTTGACGTATGAAAAAGTTACAGATATTTCACTATAAAACTGTCTCGTAATGACACGTCGAAAGAATTATTTCGTGGTGCGTATACTAGCCCCGTAGGGAAGCGCTAGCTAAAGAAAGATATGGATAAACATGGCAAAGCTTTGACGGTGGCTTCAATGAATTATTCCAGTCTGTCCCCCGGATCAATGGATAAAATGTTTATTTATTTATTTACTAGTTTTTACCCGCGGCTTCGCCCGCATGATATTTTGATTTTTGTGCTATCCCATGGGAACCCTATATTTATCCGGTATAAAAAGTAGACTGTCACTTTCCGTCTTCCAAACCCGAGGCCCTACCTTACCACCCTTAATAAAGGAGGTGGAAAATAAAAAAAACGATTTGACGGTTCGATTCGACAGCTGTTGTTTTTTTGACTTTTGACAGTTCTTAAAGCGCACTCTAGAATATCTCGCAGATACCAGAATTTTTCCTACTTACTTAACACTTATCGTTATATTATGGAACATTTACGTAATATCATTATAATTTATAGCCTATGTGTTATTCTGATATATAAGCTATATTATTGCAAGGTTTCATCTCAATTCGTTCAGTTTTTTTTTTGCGTGAAAGAGTAGGTAACAAACATCCATTTATCCATCCATCGACCCTCACAAACTCACAAATTTTCGCGTTTATAATATTAATAGGAAGTAGGATTTGTTTATAAGCGAGCAGTGTATACTGATGTGCCTATATCAAGCAGAGTCGAATAAAAATATAATAGTATTTATCTGTCAAAGATTTTATTTCCTTCTTTATGCAAAGGTTCAGTCTATTTTTTAAGTAGTTTAGTTCTGTTTTTTAATTTTCAGTTTTTTTTTTCAATTTATTTTATTACGACAAATGAGTGTCACTGAACTCATTGGTACGGGACCGGGCATTTGAACCCACGACCTTACCATTGCAAGGCGGGTGTCACTACCTCTTGACCACCATCACATGGCAGGAGCAGAGTTTTAGAGTAAAGGTATCAGATAAACAAAATTTTCAGTATATTAATTCAATAATGGATTTATTGAAGTGAAAACTTTTTAGCGGCGTTGTGCACTTTTTTGGATAACATTTATGTTAAACTCGCGTCAGGACACGTGACCTGATCGAAAATTAGTAAGATGCGAAGGGCTGCGTAAGTGTGAGTGTGTGACACATATGTTCAAGTTTTCACTTCTGCCAGCAATCCCAGAGTGCAACCAGTTGTTTTTGGGCTTTAGTACCCCAAACGGAAAAAACGGAACCTTTATAGGATCACTTCGTTTTCCGTCTGTCCGTTTGTCCGTCTGTGTGTATGTCAAGACTCTTTATCTCGGGAACGCGTAAAGATATCGAGTTGATATTTAAACTGTATACGTATATCTATGGTATCTAGCAGTTGTGTAAAAGAAAATCTTCTCAGTTATCGTTTAAAAAAGTTAGAGTTAGAGTTTATGTCGCAAAAAACCGCATACTTTGACACTCACAAAAATCAAAACCTACATGGTACTTCCCGTTGACATAGAACTATGAAATTTGACGAGAAGCATTGTCTCAGAGTACACATATAGGAATAAATCTGAAAACTGTACATTTATATTTAAATCACAAAAAATAGGGTCTCAAAATTCACAAAATACAGGTTCAAAATTTAAAGTGAGTAAATCGTATCATGTAAGGTATTATATAAAAGAACTTCATTAGCACATTAAAACAGGTTTTTAATTATTTTAACAACGTGTTTGTACGGAACCTCCGATGTGCAAGCCTGACTCGCACTTGTCCGGTTTTTTTACTTAAATATATAGTTTCAATTGCATAGCTTAAACTTTAGATTTTATCGATACCTAAAAACCCTGAATTCCACACTGATTCACTGACTCACTGAATCACTGATGATCATCAAAATTCTAGCGTACCTAGAATAGGATACCTATTCCTAAAGTCCAAGAAAAATTAAATCAAGAATGAAATTTTCCTGTACCTATTAGGTATTTCCAGTCACTTCAAAAATAGCAGCAATTCAAATCATTCTCTTTGGCTGAATCGCTGATGATTACCATAATTCTAGCGTGTCTAGAATAGGGTACCTACTATTCGTAAAGTCAAAGAAAAAAATTTAGTTAAGAATGAAATTTTCCTGTACTTAGTAGGTATTTCTAGTCACTTCAAAAATAGACGCAATTTGATTCATTCTCTTTGGCTGAAATATCCTCAAGATGTTAGACCAACAATGTCGTTAAAGTAACCAGAAAGATTGCTAGAGGATAACTCCCCAGCGTGTGCCAGCATCCTATGAGGATAATTTAGGAAAACAAACGCTTTGGACAACTTCCTGAAGTGTAACGAATACGTTAGACTTGCGTACGCAGATCACAACAAACAACTAACTACTACTGTTTTCTACGTATCATCACCATCATCATCTACAACCCATAACTATCCACTGCTTGGCATATGCCCTATGGCATATCTGTCTACCTAATATCCTCTATGTTCACCATCAGCATCCTTTGCCAGGTCCAATTTGCTTGAAATCGATACAAATACAAATAATTTATTGGTACCACCATAGTTACATGTCAAATCACTAATTACAAAAAAGAGCCGCAGAATAAAAGTTGTTAGTTTTGATGTACAGAATAAGCCCCTAAAAGGATGCTAATTGATTTGAAATAACCTTGTATAAGAAGAAAAAAACCGGACAAGCGCAAGTCAGGCTCGCACACCGAGGGTTCCGTACAAATCCAGAAAATTTCACAAAATTGGGAAGTACGTTGTTAAAATCTCTATACTCATCATCATCATCGACAAAAGTTTTTTTTTTACATTTCTCATCATTCATCGAAAATATGCGTTATTTTACGACATAAACGGCTCTAATTTATTTATAAGATAACGGAGAAGTTTTTGCTTTACACAACTGTAAGAAATCATAGATAAGCGTATTTTTTAGTTTAAGTTAACAGTTTAAATTTCAACTCGATTTCTTTACGCGTTCCCGAGATAAAGTCTTGACATACACACAGACGGACAGACGGACAGACGGACAACAAAGTGATCCTATAAGGGTTCCGTTTTTTCCTTTTGAGGTACGGAAAAAAGAACAATTTTCACATAACTTTACGATACCGCTTTTGCATTTAGCAGGACAATAAGAAAGAGTGAGATATAGTTAGTTATATATTTAATTTATTACTGATATGTAGGATTTATTTATTTTTTATTTTCAAAATATATCTAAGAATCCGTACTTTGTATCTATTAGCAGAAATTTAAACACAAAGAAAAAATGTCAACATATTGAGGTTCCAAATCACTTGAAAATCGTATTAGATTTCCGCGACACAGGCTTAGCCTAGTGCGGAATCGCGGTACTACGTTTTGTTTGTATTAATTTTGTTTATGATTAAACTGTCATAAGCATAGGTAATAATGTTATTATTAAATGTAGCGTGTGTGTAATTTTTTCCTATAGTTGTGTTAGTAAAAATATTTTCATTTTTGTTTCATAGGCTTATGAAAATTCAGTTAACGGGATGCGAAGTCTACTGCTCGGAAAACTACTAGTTTGTGGTCGGTGCTCACCAACGATTACGTCACTGTACAAGAAGATCACTGACTAAGGAGTTTGTTTTTGAAAAAAGTGCTTCCTACAGTAAGCACGCGTCAGACTTGCGCACGCGACGCCAGTATAGTGGCCGGCAAACAACTTGACCATTAAAAACATCACTTTACGTCAGGTTTGACGTTATTCTATTGGTGGATTTTCTCTTTCTCACTGCTGGGCTATACATTTTTCTTTTTTGACCGACGAATCGGAGGAGGTACTCAATTCGATGCGTACTTTTTTTATGTATAACGCATAACTTTTTACATAGAGTGATTTTGATAGTTCTTTTTTTATTGGAAAGAATCTTCTTCGAAATTAGGCCGATTTAAAGTTTATCGAAATCGGCTGAGCCATTTTTGATAAATCAACAATAATGTGAAAAAAAATTACATCAATCTGTGCGAACTTTTCGTGAATTCTGTACACGGTTGAAATCGGTCATACTATTTTTGCGAATAATAATAACTATTACAACAATTTTCCGTTCTCGGTTGAAGAGCCAGAGGCCAATACGAGTAGAAAGTAGAAAAAAAATTAAAAAGAAATTTAAATCAAATTGAATTATGTACATACCTTATTTTAGTGTTCATTATAAAAAACCCTGTATATTTATAACTAAGCAAATATTAATTATTTTATCGTTTTTAGCTAATTTCGAAACACAAGCTTCCACGGTAGGATTCCCTGTGTTTATGAAATCTAGTTTTTTCACAGTTTTTAGTTTACTCACTTTGAATTTTGAACCCATAAATTTTAATCTAGGCCCTATTTTAATTGTGATTTAAGCAAAAAATTACAGTTTTCAGATTTATTGCTATATGTGTACTTTGAGACAATGCTTCTCACCAAATTTCATAGCTCTATGTCAACGGGAAGTACACCGTAGGTTTTGATTTTTGTGAGTGTCGAAATATGCTGTTTTTTGCGACATAAACGCTTCTTACTTTTGTATACGATAACAGAGAAGTTTTTCTTTTACACAATTGCAAGAAACCATAGAAATACGTATACAGTTTAAATTTCAACTCGATATTTTAACGCGTTCCTGAGATAAAGAGTTTTGTTTAATAACTTTAGGTTGCTTATGATTTTACTAATATTGTTGTATATGAAAGGGTCAAGAAAGCCCTAGGTTTTTGTGCTAAGGCTGTTTTCATTGGTTCAATGACAAAGATATTGTTTTTGCGTCTATTACCTTAATCTTGATTTTCTATATTCGCTAATCTATGTTGTACAAGAGTAATATTCAAAATATAAAGTTGTCTCACAGTCAAAACTTGGCAATCCTTATGTAATTCAGTTGTAGGATATCGAAAATCTTTAAACATAGCCACTTTTCGAAACAACTTTCTTCGTCCTATCACCTCTATGCAGATGACTTGCAAATTTATGTTCAGGCTCCTTTGGGGCAGCTACATCAGGCGATTGAAATGACTAATAGTGATCTCGCACGCATACGGGATTGGAGCAAGTCATACGGCCTCACGGTTAACCCGGCAAAAACTCAAACGATTATCATCGGGAGTTCACGGATGATATCTAAGATTGACTGGTTCCATCTCCCTCAGGTAATATTCGATGGAATTCCTATCCCAATAAGCGAAACTGTAAAAAACTTAGGTGTACTTTTTGACAGACAGTTTTCTTGGCATCCTCAATTGGCTGAAGTCAGTCGAAAAATGTTCGGTTCTGCAGCGTCCCTTAGACGTTTGCGAAATTTCCTTCCGATTACTACCAAAACTGCGCTAGTGAAATCACTCCTTTTCCCAATATTGGATTACGCTGACGTCTGCTATCTTGATTTAACCGAAGAGCAACTCGACAAGCTTGAACGTTTACAAAATTTTTGTATTCGGTTCATATTTGGCCTTCGCAAATATGACCACATCTCAGAATTTCGCCAAAAGCTCAAATGGTTGCCTATCCGCCTTCGCCGTAATAGTCATATCCTTTTCCTCCTTTATAAAATCCTATTTATTCCTTCTACTCCTTTGTATCTGAAAGAGCGCTTTGAATTTATTCAAGGTCACTCCAATTCTTTAAGATCCTCTCGTGCCTTGAAACTAGAATTCAAAGCCTCTACCCACTCCAACCTTTCCTATACTAAATCCTATACCTTACGAGCTGTCCTGCTGTGGAACGAACTGCCTGTTGCTATTAGACAGGCTAAATTCCTTCCCATATTTAAAAATCTTGTTTATCAACATTATCTTTCCTTATGTTAGCTAAAATTGGTATATATTTGTATGTATACGTATTTAGGTATTAGTATATAAGTATGTATATTTATAAGAAGTTATTTGTGTATATTTTTAATTTATACCTATAGTATCTGTTGGTTTTTTTTTTCTATATTGCTACTATTTATTTCAATGTAATTATGTACTGTATTGTATACACCACCGACCTCACTCCTATTTTTAGAACAATCCAGTCCATCCAAAGGTTGCCTGGTAGAAATCGCCAAAGGCGATAAGGCCGCCATTGTACAGCATATTGTATATTGAGTAGTTTCTGTAATGTGTTTCTGTGTACAATAAAGATATATTTATTTATTTATTATTTATTATTTTAAAATAGCTCTTTGAGCCCGTTCTAATTGCATCGTGTGTTTTACATGTACCTCCCCAGGATGTGATACAGTACATATAGTATGGCGAATAAATGACATTGACGGGCCGTGACATCATATTCTGCTATAGTGCGCTCTTTTCTAATAACTTCGTTATTTCTAATTTAATTATATTTTTGTTTTCGTTGATCGGCTCTGTTTATGGTTAGCTGTTACAAGAGGACATCAAAAAGAAATTTTCTACTTGCCTACTGACAGCTATTTTCAATACAAATCACCTTTGTAAAAATCACTGGCCACATATGTGTCTGTCCTCTGACCGTCTGTGTGTATGTCAAGACTCTTTATCTCGAGAACGCGTAAAGATATCGAATTGAAATTTAAACTATAAGTATACGTATATCGATGAACTCTTGCTGTTGTGGAAAAGACAAACTTCTCAGTTGTCGTTTAAAAAAGTTAGTGCTCAAAATTCAAAGTGAATAAATCGTATCATGTAAGGTGTCATATAAAAGAACTTCATTAGCATAATAATATGCTAACAGGTTTTTAATTATTTTAACAATGTGTTTGTACGGAACCCTCGATGCGTGAGCCTGACTCACACTTGTCCGGTTTTCGTTCTGTTTACGAATCATAATTCATTTCAGGATTCACTGATCTTAATACTTTTAACTAATTCAATACAAGTCAACTAATCTACTCAAAATAGTTTCATGTAATCAAAGGTTGTATTTGCGTGACTATCAATTTTCGGAACAACCTAGGAACAGTTTTCTCTCTTCTGTGGGACAGACAAACAGTACTTACTTCCTTTTTGGAAGTCGTTAAAAAAATGGATAGCCTCTCTAAGGTTAGTTATTTGGATTGCATAATACGCAAAATTGATAATTTGTAATACAAAATAGTATGTTAAGGTGTATAATTGTCATTCAACAACATTTTTACCCAATTTACTAAAAAATAAGAACTGATAAAGAACGTTGTTTATTGTCATACTTTGTTTTATCCATATCAAGTTTTAGTGTAGAGGCAAAACGGAATAACGTACATTATGCATTATTTTTAAAATCAAAACAGTGAAAATAGGAAATTACTCATTAATTGTTCAGTGGTGCATTTCTTCTACACAATTTTGACATATATAAATTAATTTTCATTTATTTTTGTTCTGTTTTAATTTAATGTTTCTAAAATATTTTAAATTTGAATTGAGACACGAGTACATATTTGCATGGGAGTAAAGGCGCGGGCCCACCGCGGCGCATGCTGTGCACGGTCACGCGGCGTGTTTTAACTGCGTGTATTAATTTGGTTGACAACGTAGGTGTACGTTTCCACTGGAGTACACAAAGACCAGCGACTTAGTATAACGTGGCACGGCAGCGCACGGAGAGGCTACGCACGTGCCACGGCAATTCACGGACACGGGCTTCACTGTGGGAAGTGGGACGGGCGGGGAAGCGAGCGACGCCTAGGCGCCTACGCCATTTTGTCAATTGCTAGGCTTCGTGGCGCACACGTGCATGCATTTGTGTGGTTTTGTTACATAGTCGTGGGTCTTATTCGTGTACTTCAGTGGAAAAGTAGACCCACGTCGGCAGCGTTGAGCTATGAAAACGCCTATTCGAGCAAGCCACGCATGTATCAGTGACGTCAGTTCATGCGTAGCCTCTCCGTGGGTTGCAGTGGACACAACCACATCCATTTTCTTACAAAGCGAAGCTTAATACACGTGCATAGCCTCTCCGGGCGCCCCAGTGGGCCCGCGCCTTAAGATCACTTTATTAAAATGCAAAAAAGTTAAGTTTTAAATAAGTTCCTTTTCGATTCTACGGCAGTGATATAGTCTGTTAAAGCTTCGCGGAAACTCACTAGATACTATTTAAACCTAAGGTTGCCTGGCATAGATCGCTATCAGCGATAAGGCCGCCCATTGTTACCCTGTTTATGTATTTTTGTTTCTTCTCTTCGTTTCTTCTTGGTGTGCAATAAAGAGTTTATCTATCTGCAGAACTACTTTCCTTCTCTCTTCTGTGATCTACTAGACTGACTTTTGACGTAGAAGTGACGTCACGAGCTCCCGAATTTTGACAAGGTGTTAGTCATTTATTGACTAAACAAAAAATACGTGTCCGATATTTTAATACCGACTTCCAAAAAGTAGGAGGTACTTTGTTCTGCTGTATGTCCTTTTTTTCTTTTTTGTATATGCTGCGCTCGCTGCGCTTGCTGGTCCCTGGTCTCCATTCGAGAACTTTCCGGCCCCATCGGCCATCCGTTCTTCGAACTATGTGTCCTGCCCATTGTCACTTTAATTTACTAATCCGCTGGGCTATGTAGCTTTGGTTCGTCTGCCGATCTCCTTATTTCTGATTCGATCCCGCAGAAAGACACCGAGCATCTCCATAGCACAGACACTATCTCCATAGCACGTTCGGCTATCTTGAGCTTATCCATTAGGCCCACATTAAAACCTCTGATTAAACAAAATAAATCAACAAAAAATATGGCATGCTTCTTAGTTTAATATAAAGGTTTATAAAAACAAACTAACCAATTCTACACTCTTCGTAACATACCTAAACCTAAAAAAATATCGCTTTTTATTTACAATATCGCATAATTACAACCAGTATCGCGTATCAAAACCGGTTGAAAAGAACAGAGCGCTTTCGTGTGCGTGGATGCGCTGCAGTGCAAAATGTGAGCAGTAAGACTTAATTATTTACATACTAGCCTCTCTCCGCTACTTATTCCGCGCTTATTTTATAGCCTATGACACTTGCAAATAATGTGGCTTCTTATTAGTAAAATAATTTTCAAAATCGGTTCAGTAGATCCAGAGATTACCCCATACAACCTCACAAACACACTGCTTTACCTCTTTATTATAAAGATTGGTGTCACATCGTTCAAAAAATGTGTATTTTTAATTTGTTTTTGAAAATATTGTAAGAAAATTTTGACCTCAAACCTTACAAGACTAGGTTTATTGTAGCATTGTGCATATAATTAATAAGGTCACCTTATGGGTAGCAAATAATTATATGATAGTTATTTATTTCTTCAAAAACAAAACATTTACACTTATTTTAATCGGCATGAAATAACAATTCAGGCAATTTACTCATAATTTACTCATATTCAGCGCTTTCAGGAATGCGCTGAATATGAGTAAATCGGTATCTGGAATAGATGAAACCAACGCGTTTGCTGCATATTTCAGTTCCGTGTTTCTGCCTAGAATCCCAGCTCAAATTTTTTTTTTGAGTTTTGACGAAAGTCGTAGAACAAAAGTTGTTAGTTTTGATGTACAAAATAAGCCCCTAGAAGGATGCTAATTGATTAGAAATAACCCTGAATATCTACAATCTAGCGCTATCATCATCTACATACCCAGATATATGGAAACTCTCGTGAGTAACTCTGATACCTAATGGAGGCTCCAAATCATTAGTAGAAAAGTCTATAAATAGTCTATAAAATCTATAGCTGTTCTCTCGACCCCAGGAAAAAATTATGAATCTGTATTAAATTGTCACATCACTGGGCAAGTCCAATCTCAATTGTCAGACAATCAGCATGACTTTAAAGTTGGCAAGTCAACTGCAACCAACTTAATATACTTTGTGGACTACGCTGTTAGAGGTATGGATCAGACAAAGCAAGTAAGTGCTGCCTGTTTCGATTTTAAAAAAGCCTTTGATCGCGTCGATACGGATGAGCTTCTAACTAAATTCGTGAAATCAGGATTCACTCCAAAACTTCTACAGCTATATGCAAGTTCTTTCACTAGTAGATATCAATATGTGCAGTTGTTTAGCACTCGTTCTGATCGTTATCCAAGCTGTTCTGGTGTGAGTCAAGGTAGCACATTAGGACCAACCCAGTTTGTGTTCATTATCAACGACTTGTCTGAGGTTGTGAGAACAGCTGAGTGCCAGATGTTCGCTGAGAAGCTGTATTTGGCAATAGGATGTATAGATGACTGTGAGGCGCTCCAGAAAGACATCGATGCTGTGGTTAAATGGGCGGTACGGTACGGAAATGTGCTCTACTGATGCACTATTACCAGTTGCTAAATGGTTTGATAGACAACCCTTCCACGCTGGCTCGCTGCTCGCTAGCGGTGCCGGACCGGATGCGGCGGAATCGGAATCTGTTCCAAACTCCCAGAGCACGCACTGACACTGCTTGGTACGCTCCTACGGCCCAAGCCATTCATTTGCTCAACGCCAAGCTTGCTCATATGCCAGATGTTGATATATTTGCTGACAAACTTAAATTCTTTAGGATGTCGGTGATCACCTTCGTGGGTAATCACTTTATGTACGATTTGATATAGATAATATTCGTGTTTGTTTTTGTTAATACAAAGTGTTTATGTCGTATGTATTGTGACTTGGCTTGGTGTGCGTTTTGGTGTACACTAGAAACGAAGAAAGCATTTGAATAAAAATAAAATAAATAGAACAAACATAAGGTGTTCTTCGTTGTGGAAAATATTATTCGCTCTATATATTTATTTTATTCTTTATTCACAACAATTATAGGTACATAAAAGGAGAACATCTGTTTTGGTGCAACAACAGTGTGAAGAAAACAGTTTCGTTAGGTATATGGTTTAGAAGCAGTAAAACAAAATAAACGACAAATTCAATTTAAACAAAATATTTTATTAAGAAACGTTTTTAAATATACCTATCGTTCAATATGAACGCTATAAAAAGAGCGTTTTTGCTCTCATATTTAATGCAATATGTATATCCTCAGTTAGCACCTACTCAGTGTAAGTACACGAATATTTTCTAGCACTCGAATGGATTATTTTAACACGTTTTTATTAGTTTCACCTGTATTTTTGCTTGCAACCAACCTCTTTGAGCTCGATTTTGATGTTGACCTACTTTGAGCGATCAGATTTTCTTTAAACTTTACCACCTAGCTCACCTTGGTATCAAAGACCGATGACAATGCAAATATAAAAAAAAACCAAACGAAAATGGATGACTCCTAAGCGTGTATTTTAGTTTCTTTTTTAAACTATATTTATATTATAATCATTGTAGTTTCCGTTTTTTCACATTATTTTTCCTTGCTATTTGATCAGATTATATTTGCTAAAATTTGGCTTTTGAACATTTTTTGTTTCCAAAACTTTCTTTTAAAATGTAAAGATCATAATAATAATTGAGTAATTAATCGCAGCCTTTGTGGCGAGCCGTCGGTGAGTGGCGACATCGCGAACCCTAATTCCTTGGGACTAAATGGGCTCCTTGACTCCTTTCTTTCCTTAAACGGCCGGCTAGGAGTGGAAACCGCAAGAGCTAAGAATCTAAGCTCCAAGGGCATAACGCCGCGAGTAGCGTCTAGTGAAAGCGCAGCACACCTCTCAACACCCTAAGCCGTCCACACCAATGTTGCCCCTTCGGCGCCAACTTACCGTAGCCTTTATGGGGGGCCCATTTAGTGGATGGCAAGTCACCACGCTACGTCATTTTGGAATGGGGCATATAAAGAGGGTGCCGAACCTCATTCTATAGTCCAATTTTACATAACATTCAAAATTTCACTACAATGGCCCAATTTCAAGTTTTTTTATCCTACTTAATATTAGAAACGCGAAAGTTTGTGAGGATGGATGGATGTACGGATGGATGTATGGATGTTTGTTACTCTTTTACGCAAAAACTACTGAACGGGTTGAGATGAAACTTTGCAGTAATTTAGCTTATATATCAGAATAACACAAGGGCTATAAACTATAATGATGTTGCGTCAAAAATCAAAATATCATGCGGGCGAAGCCGCGGGTAAAAACTAGTATGCCATAGTTTCCATTTCACGCTATCCATTTTATACCTACTGCTGTTGTTATGTTTCAAAATTGTAAAAAGGGCCTCTCAATGTTGGCTCAGGCTCCATTGATGCCTAATAAATGACCAGGCCAAGCCTGTGAATTCGATTTATTAAATATACAAGTAAGTTTTTAAACAAAACTGTTTTTTTTTTATTTTTCCTTAAAATTACACAATATTATATTTACACGTTACCACTGTAACATTGTCATTGTGACGTCACACGCTTGTTCGAGTCAATTTTCAATGTATAACTTATGCAAAAATAAAAGTTTTTTTTATATGGACACTTATTTTTAACCAATTAGCAACCTTCCAGGGGCTTATTCTGTATATCAAAACTAACAACTTCAGATCTGCAACTTTTTTCAAAACTCGAAAAATAAGTCAGCTGTTCCATACATTTTGTCGAGGATGAACGATATTTTTTATGGAACAACCTTTTTTTGAGAATTTTTGAGAATGAATAAAAGAATTAGAAAACTATATATCTCAAATTCTAAGCATCTGTTTTCGCACTCTTATGGTCGCCCGTTCCGTATTTCCGTATGCAATTTCTATTTTTTTATACCTTTACCTTATACCCATAATTCGAATTAATTATTGCTTGGTTCAAATTAACAGGCAGGTACTCGGTTAAATACTAGCCCTTATATAATTAGGATCTTTTCAATAATGACAAAAAAAATATTCAAAAGCCCAATTGTCTTTTCAGTCATAGATCATTTCACATTCACTGTTCGTTATAGGCCTTCCTTAAAGATCTCCGATAAGAAGCGCCTTGCATCCAGCGTACTCCTGCAGTCTTGTGTCCACCATGTGTCACCACATTCATCTATCCTTCCATACATCAGCCATAGGACGTCCACTGCTGGGCATAGGCTTCCTCTATGGATCTCTAATAAGACCGCTTAGAAACGGCGTTGGATGCACGCCGCTTAAATTGTCATAAGATTGCAATGATTTCTGTTTTATAAATGAGCACAAAAAATAATTATGTCTCAATTAAAGCTCATAAGCTAGACGCATACTCTACTTCATAACTTAATTCAAAATTATAAACTTCGCATGCTTTGAAATTTTAAACTAATTAGGTAATTTATCACCAAATTCACTGAATTTTTAATTTCCATTCACATTAATTTTAAGTGGTCTCGAATGTTACAGGTACTGTTGACGAGAATGCCAAACGTAACGTCAGTGAAATCAAGATAAACTTCTACTCCACAAACGTTGCCGTATCTTTCAGTTACAATGACGCTGCCAAAGGTATCAGACCATTTCTAATAGATACATTTAAAACGATTAACTTTGTTGTTCCAGACGCAATGAATTACGCCAATTCAATGATAGCGTTGAATATTATCCAAGCGCTTAAATATTACACCAACAGTTATATCATTTTTGTGGATCATTCTTATTATTCAAGGAGTCTCGGTCTAATCGATGCGCCGGCAGCATATCTCAGAACCGTTGATTACACGCCCTCTATTGGAAACGCTACAGGCCAGATCATAACTGATTTAATTAATGGAGGAATTAGCAGGAAAAATATAATAATAATTGGACTCGGCGTAGGCGCTCACATGGCAGGGTACGCGGCAAGATACAGTCAAAATAAAATCGGGCTACTACTTTATAAAATAATTGTTCTGGACCCGGCCAACCTTTGTTTTTCATCCCCTCTTATGACCTCAAAAAGGAATCAGGTAGGAGCAGGTGACGCTGAGAATGTTATCGTATTCCATTGCAATCGTGGTGTGTACGGAACAACGAGCATTCTTGGACAAGCAGACTTCATAATGAACGACGGAACACGTCAACCCCAGTGCAGTATAACGGATCCAAAATGCAGTCAAGATGCATGCGCTCAGTACTTGGTGGCTTCCATGGCAAATGCAACCTTATTTCCAGCGTATAAATGCGATTCTTACGTAAATTTCATGCTTAACATGTGTAATGGGAACGAAAAAACAACTGCAGGTTATAGTACCCCTGACAATACAACAGGAACATTCTATGCTTCGACTGCAGACAGTAATTTGTTCAGTAACGTGTAAGTGTACTTACGAGTACATTCAGAATATTTCGGACATACGTATGTATTCTTATTATTAATTTGTATTTGGTTCTAATTTTGTTGATATTGTGTGCATTATTATTTAATTTTTCAATTATTATTGAAGTTAAATTTTTGTATTTCTATTTTTGTGGTTGTTAATGTATTACATTTTTGTAATGAATGTAGGTAATGTAATAATATAGGTGTAATATTATTTGACGTGTGAATTGTCATTTTACTAATGTAGTTACTTTGTACAAGTAGCTATGACAAAATTATTAAAAAAATATCAAGTAATTGTTTCACGTGTTTAATACAACGTGTAACGGTAAGACTGTATACATACTGAAAGTACTAAATCAGATAACGGTAACAAACTAGATGGGGGCATGTTTAGCCGTGTAAGTTTGTTTGCTGATTTTAACTTTTTTTGAAAAACTAGTCATTGTTATGACTAATTCACATTTGCACAGCACTATCACACTAAACAGCTGTGAGGTCAATAACACGATCTTGCCCATCAAAATCAGACCACACCTCCTTGAACTGCTGTCCTTTTTTTTTCTAGTCAGTCATATTTTTTTTTTAAAGTGAATGTTGTTATTTTGGCTCGGAATTTCGAATACAGCATCTATATAAGGTACTATAGTATCAACCCACTTTTTATGTATACAGCCTTCCGTTAGACGTTGTATACATATAATGTTTATAAGCTGCCCGCCCGGGCTTTACCCGGGTACGATTGACTAACGAAGACAGATTTTATAGGCCTATATACTTACCACGCAATGTAGGTATATGTCACACACATGCTAGACGTACCGGATGAACCATTATGATAAGTTAAAAGCTACCCAAATCGCGGGAGTTCCTTTAGTCTTAAACTGTTCGACTATTTACGTAAAAGATAGATAGTATTGGCCTATCTAAATAAAAGTTCGTATGTGTCGGGTGGCTGTACCTAATGTTATATAGCCCTGATTTCAGAAAATGACAACGATGAGAATGAAAGAGATAAATATTAAAATATTATTATTTAAATATTAGAGACCCACAGTCCATCTACATTACATCTATGTAAGTTAGTTTCTTGATCTTGTCTTCACTCGAGAACTTTTTGAAACCTTGGCCATCAGTTCTACTTCTACGAATTGTGTGCCCAATCTAAAGCCTTTTCAACTTGCTAACCCAAAGAGCTGTGATGGAAGGAATCGAAGCGCTCCAGCGTGTTCCGGTGGTCTTAGATTTACGTCAAAACCTTCGCTACACTTGCCAGTACATTGTTTACATTCGAGAACTTTAAGGTCCCATCGACAATTCGTTTCACAAACTATGTGTCAGGACACATACCTACCTAACAGGGGCGTAGCTACAGCAGCATCAGCCGTATCAATGATATGGGGCCCCCGGGCTACAGGGGTCTAAGCGTGAGTAAGCAAAACTTAGTAAAATTTTATCCACAATGTCACTTATTCTAGTGCTTCCCGAAAAAAATCATCTCTTTTTTTTCCGGGTTAAGCGTTCGCCCGAAAGTTGTCTCTAGAGGCAGAACAACTGAAATCGTCTTCAGCTATACTTACTTAGCTGATACATCGAATCAATTTGCCAAAAAAGGCAGGCATATTTAATTTGAATTGTTTGCATAGCTCAATTTCTAGGAGGAAGTGACAACTTATAAACAATAACCGCCTTACCACAAAAGTTTTACAATGTTTAACAGTACAAATTTCACGGTTAACAGTGTTTAAACCATGTTTAAATCTATTGTGGTAAGGTGGTATATATTTATTTCAATTTAATTCAAGTTTTTTATTTTGTAAGAAATGAGTGATTTGGGCTCCCCAACTATTTTTGATTCAGGGCTCTTTCAAGGCACACTACGCTTCGAGAATATGCCACTGCATACCTATTCACTACCAATAAAACATAAATCGACACACTAATGGCAGAGGTATATAGCCGTGGTGGTCTAGGTGGTAGTAACGCCTGTCCTACAACCTTGAGGCGGTGGGTTCAAATCCCGATCCCGTATCAATGAGTTTCTTTGGAACTTATGTACGGAATTTCAAATCACTGGCTTTTCGGCGAAGGAAAATATTGTGTGGCAACCTGCACCAACCCTCACTGGGCCACCGCGGTAGATATGGCCCAATCACCCTTCGTAGGTAGACCTGTATGTCCTGAAGCAGTGGACTATTAAAAAAGGCTGGTATACGTACAGGTACATTGATAGTGGAGATTTTATGTAGGTACATAATAAGAATGTGACTATGGCACTTTCGCTACTCAATAGATTACTACGCAATGGCGGTTTCATAATATATCTATTTCATATACTTAAGCTCTTTAATCATTCGTCAAAATTATATGCAGTAAAAAGAAAAGACTTTTTTTAAACACTTGAGACGATAATTTTACATTCGATGGCTTATATGAATCCGCCAACCCGCACTGGACCAGCGTGGTGGATATGGCCAATCACTCTGCGTGAGTAGGCCTATGTCCTGCAGTGGACTATGAAAAAAGGCTGGTAGGTATATGTACATTGTACAGCTACAGGAATAGCCAAGCGGGGTGAACGGCGAACTTTTTTATAATACTTACATTTTTAAAATGTTTTTAAAATAAAATGTCTGAATTTAAAAAATTATATAGAGTTATTGAAACAGCTTTGAATATTAATTTATTTTGATAAGGATAAAATACCAAGATAAAAATTAAGATCCTTTTCTTGCGGCGGCGTTTCAATTATTTTTAAGAATAAAAGAACACTAATTGTACCTTAACTATAATAGTTAGATACATGCTGTCGCGACACTTATTGTAAATAAAAATGTGTACTGCGAAGTCGTAATCGTCTTACAAATATGGAACAGGGTTGTGAATCACACAAAAATAATCGTAGCAAAGTCGTGTCGAGGAGAGCGAAGACGTAGTGGGTAGGAGTCCTATAGTAAACGACGTAGTATTCTCGTCATTTGACGCTGTAGAGGGAAAATAAAGGCAGCGTACACAGATATCTTCTAATAACAGATTGAAAATGCATGGAAAATCTAGCAAAACTGCTATCAAAACTGTATACGTATTGGAATTTCACGTTTTCTTCCGGCACAATCTCGTCTTTTTCTAACTCGTGCCAAAATTAATCGATGCATCTCTTTCAAATTTTCTCCATCGACCACATTAGCATTTATCTGTGGAAAAAAACTTCTTAGTTATCGTTTAAAAAAGTTAGAGCCGTTTATGTCGTAAAAAACCGCATATCTCGACACCCACAAAAATCAAAACCTACAGGGTTGAGATAGAACTATGAAATTTGGCGAGACGCATTGTTTTAAAGTACACATATAGGAATAAATCTGAAAGCTGTACATTTTTATTTAAATCACAAACAAATAGGGCCTTGAAAATTTACAAAATATGGGTTCAAAATTCAAAGTAAGTAAATCGTATCATGTAAGGTATCATATAAAAGAATTTCATTACCACATGCTAAATCAGATTTTAATTATTTTAACAGTGTGAAATTATTGATGTACGATGACGATTGATGTATTGATGAAAGAAAAAAAAACTTTTTTGTCGATGGTCATAAGTACAGAGATTATAACAAGTTACTTTCCAATTTTGTGAAATTTTCTGGATTTGTACGGAACCGTCATTTGCGAGCCTGATTCGCACTTGTCCAGTATTTTTTTTTATATTTGTCAATCAAAGAAATGAAATGAAATGAAATGATTTTTTTTATATTTGTCAACAAAAGAAATTAGCAATGAAAATTACATTTTTTTTGATGTTTTCATGTGATAATTATCGAATGTGGGCACCGAGTCTGGTTTTTTTAATCATTATGACAGCCTGATGTCTCTGCTATGTAGAAAAAAATGATTGTGCAAAAACATCATACTTTTTTTAGGGTTCCATACCTCAAACGGAAAAAACTGAACCCTTATAGCATCATTTTGTTGTCCGTCTGTCCGTCTGTCCGTCTGTGTGTATGTCAAGACTCTTTATCTCTGGAACGCGTAAAGATATCGAGTTGAAATTTAAACTGTATACGTATATCTATAGTATCTTGCAGTTGTGTAAAAGAAAAACTTCTCAGTTATCGTTTAAAATAGTTAGAGCTGTTTATGTCGTAAAAAATCGCATATTTCGCACTCATAAAAATCGAAACCTACAGGGTACTTCCCGTAGACATAGAACTATGAAATTTGGCGAGAAGCATTGTCTCAGAGTACACATATAGGAATAAATCTGAAAACTGTACATTTTTATTTTAATCACAAAAAATAGGGCTTCAAATTTCACAAAATATGGGTTTAAAATGCAAAGTGTGTAAATTGTATCATGTAATGCATCATATAAAAGAGCTTCATTAGCACATGCTAAAACAGGTTTTTAATTTTTTTTACAATTTTGACGAGAAAAGTAAAAAAAAACTTTTGTCGATGATGATGATGATGAATACAGAGATTTTAACAACGTACTTCCCAATTTAGTGAAATTTTCTGGATTTGTGCGGAACCCTCAGTGTGCGAGCCTGACTTGCACTTGTCCGGTTTTTTTAATAACCCTTAAGTCACCTTACATCGATAAATGGAAAATAAACTTTAATTTAATTTTTCTCAGATATGGTTAACTTTTGCATAAAGGTTTATGGGGTCAAATTTGTTGATAATAACCCCTTCTATAACCCACTAGAAGAAATAGGTTCAATAACCAGTAGTGTATAAATATATCCCACATGGTAGAGGGGTCATCTTTTTCGTACTTTCGTACTTGTTATGCTAGTACCTACTTCGTACAAACTGCATAAACAAGAACGCGTCATCAGAATCTCCTAAGTTTTCAGTGACGTCATAAAACATCTACGCGCTGTTTTTTTCTATGTTTAGTTGGTTTATACTGACTTCCTGTATGCGCACGCGACATGACCACAAGCTGCAAAGAAGTGCGGTTACTATACTCTATTCACGTAGATCAGTTTTTCGCATCACTCCAAATGGGGCTCATTCAGTAAATTAAAAGGTGGGAATTGGTGGCTCTATAATATATAAACCACCAGAAGCTGGGCACACATGATGAAATGATCGCATCAGTTCATCAAATAATAACTCACGTAATTTCAATTTTTTGTGAAAAATTATCGGAACCAAAGTTGTATGGAATTTGATTTACTACAACTTTCATTCCGATTAAGTTTTGTAGGATCGATATTTTTTCGAATATGACAGTGGTGTCATTGTTATCAAAATGGCACCACCGTCTTATTACCAAAAATATCGATCCTAGAAAAAGTTGATGGGAATGAAAGTAAATTAAATTTCAAACATGTTTGGTTCCGATAATTTCTCATTAAATATTGAAAGGAAATAACATAAGTTATGGAAGAAGCAAAATCGCACCACTGTCTTATTAAAAAAAATATATCGATCCTGGAAAAAGTTGATAGGAATCAAAGTTGTAGAAAATCAAATTTCAAACATTTTTGGTTCCGATAATTACTCAAAAAAAATTGAAATAACACAAGTTACAAAAGAAACAACATGGCACCACCGCCTTATTAAAAAGAATACCATTTATTATATTATTAGAAAGAATACCATTTATTAAAAAATTGAAACAATTCCTAATCTGTAAAGCATATTATACAATAGATGAATTTTTGACTGATAAATTATAATTATTATTGTGTAAAATTATCCTAATATTATCTTTGACATTTTATATTTAATATTGACATTTGCATTATTTTATTATTTTATTGATTCTTTTCTATGGACATGCGAATTGTAATTTTATTATTTATTGTTGTTTTCGTTTAAGGTAGTGTAATGTTATTTATTAATTTTAATTAATCCGGAATTGTTGAGTTTTTGAGTCGAAAGTGAGTAGTAGTAGATTTTATATAATTTATAGTCATGTTAAATTTAATGTTTTTCTTTTTTACCAAATTATTATTGACATAAGTGACCACTCTCACTCGAATATGCAGTGCCCGACAGGGTCCATACTGAACTTTGTACCTTAACTTTGTGATTAACATCCTGTACTGTATGGAAGCATGAATAAATGAAATGAAATGAAATGAAATGAATATCGATCCTAGAAAAAGTTGATGGTAATCAAAGTTGTAGAAAATCAAATTTCAAACATTTTTGGTATTGATAATTTTTCATGAAATATTAAAATAACAAAAGTTATCGAGGAAACATCATGGCTCCACTGTCTTCAAATATGGAGCCACCAATTCCCACCTTTTAATTAACTGAATGACCTCCAGTTGGAGTGACGCGAAAACTGATCAGTTAAACTGACCGTGTATCGACCTTTAGTAGAGCGCTATCTCACTCACGCAATTTTTTAACTGCGTCAGTGATAAACGCTAAGGCGGTGTACACAGTACGAGTACTTTTTAGTCTACTAGATCTACTAGTGGAACTTACAGGAACGACCCCTCATTATTCCCGTACTTTGCAAACATACTCTTACTTGTGACTGTATGCTCAACGTGTGAACTGGTTTGTGTATTCGTAATAAATGTAGGAAACGTCGTCGGAGTCGGAGTTTTTGAAAAGAACAAGTGACTTTACTAAGTAAATTCAAAACCAAAAAACTTAATAGCTTATGCAGATAAAAGGCTCAATTCTAAAGTATTTTGACAGCTCTAAAAATAATTTTAATATTTTCTGTCCTTGTCTAATACATCGCAATCACAGAGACAGCTACATCTTTCAAAATTGAGCGCAAACATATATTAAATCTTTTAGTTTGCGAATAAGTCCCCGCTTGACTACCAACTTTCCTGATGGTATCGACCTAAGCAACGTTGTGGTAAACAATGTATGTACGAGTATTATCAAAATTAGAAGATACCTCTGATTTCGAAAAGCTTTAGATAATTTATCTCTTAGTAAACAGTAAAGCCGGCAGAATATTCAATAGAGTAGTTGCAGTCAACTACTCGATACCAGTGTATCGAATTAATTAAGTATAAAAAAGTATTAGTATTAGTGAATTCTGCAATCAATTATAATTCGTAAACTGAAAAAATAAGTAAAATTGGCTAATCAAGTTCAGAGACATAGAAGTAAAGATTTTGGTAGGGATAAAAGGGGATGCTTTGTTTCTTTCCCGCAAAGCATAACATAGTATGGAGAATGTATAACACTTAAGGGCAGTGACGGCATAACCTGCCATACTGCGCTCATTGTCTAGCAAGAAAATAAATATGCCTGTATTTTTTTTATTTCTTATATGATTTTATTTTTGTTTTCGTTATCCGGCTTTGTTAGCTATTGCAACAAGACATCAAAAAAATGTTGTCAACTAGACTTTTCGCCGGCAGGAGGATTCAGACATTGACTTGGCATTTTTTCACTATACAGAAAACACTGAAAGTCATCATGTACAAACAGTAAGCCCGATTACAGAGGCGCCATCGTAATTATAATAGCTAAATAGCATAGTTCTGTTTCTTTTTCGCTCTAGGCATTTGATAGAGAGAACGCTTTTTACTTTGCTATTAACCCACTTGTTACTAGCGTTTGATATACGGATCAATGAACAATAAAAAATATTAAACAAAACGTGGATAGTTTCAAATTTCTTTGTTTATTATTTGTGATAGCTGGATGATCCCTTTGTCGAATAGACGTGGTTTGTTCTAGTTTGAGTTGCACATGTAAAATTTATAAGTGTTGATAAATCATGTTTGTTTATCATGAGTGTTTCGAGGTAATTAGATAATATTAATTGTATTTATATTGGGTAATTGTTGTAAAAATATTAATATTTTATAGTATTATCTTTAATATAAGTTTATATGTTTATTGATTCTCTAACAATTTATGTCACTTATTTGTCTATAAAGTTGATGTTCCGTATATCAAACGATAGTAATATGTACTACTATACACATATAGCAGTTGTACCGTAAATATTTAAAACAATATATTTTAGAAGTTTAAATAGGTAAGAAAATACAAATTACTCTTTAAATAAATAAAATATTTATTTATTTTTTTAGGAACTCCACTTTACGTAGGTATGTAGTAAGTACCTCAAAATAATTTACTCAGCATGTGTGTGATAGGTTTCGAAACAAACTTTGGGGTGTAAAGAGACTTTACATTTTACACAAGAAAACAGAATTTTTATGGTACACATAACATCGCAACTGTTCCGTTCTATACTTCATTTTATGTGACCATCATAGCGTGAAGTTTCTTGAAAATTTTTTGATGTCCTCCTGGCCTGCCTGGCTTTCAAGCTGTATATGTACCGTATGATTCTAATGAAGATGTAGCGATGCTTCTTCGGAATCCGAGGTTGATCAATTTGGATGTATCTATTTTGCTGTTGGGAACATTAGAGGCGTAAATAGATCTGACCAAAACATTGTGTTATATCATACTTCCATTCGTGGCAATAAATGGTACTTCTCCTGGATATCCCATTGCTAATCAAGTATAGAACGGAACAGTTGCAATGTGTTGTGTGCAATAAAAATGATACGAGTATATTTTTTTTTTTGTAAAATGTAATGCCTCGTTACACCTAAAAGTTTGCTTGGAAATCTATCAAAAACATGCTGAGTAAATTATTTTCAGGTACTTAATACTTACCTACCTACGTAATTGGTGTTCCTAAAAAAAATAAACAATATTTTTTTAATTCATAGAGTAATTTGTATTTTATTACCTACCTAAACAGCTAAAATATATATTTTTAATGTTTACGGTACATCTGCTTTATAGCAGTACATATTACTAGCGTTCCGTATATCAAACACCATTTTCCAGCTTTTCCGTAATACCTACAATTTTTTATTAATTTTTCCTTATAAAGTAAGCCTATAATTAGACCGAATACAAAAAATCAGAACGATCCTCCGAAAAAAGGGATATCCGTTACAACTGGGTTAAATTTACGCTGGCGCCTCTGTAATCGGGCTTACTGACCCCACAAAACTTTTACGCACGCTTTAGGCAATGCATAAGAATACAAATTGTGTCGTTAAACAGCATTTAAGGCGTATTTACATTTTTTGTGATAAGACGGTGAAAGTTTAGGGAAAATCTAAATGCTCAAATTGTGTTTGATCGGAAATACAACATTACTGATGTTGTATTTCCGATCAAATAATTACAATAATTATTTACACAACTGTAGTCACTTATGACTCATTTATTGAAATGCTTAAATTAATTTATCAGACGCGTGTCAAGTTATTATTTCCTGTATAACAACGTAAGTGGGATATAGAATAACAATTTTGCAAACACAATTTACGCTAAAGGATTTTAATTAGAGTAAATGTAATTAATTGTCCTTAAGGAAAGAATCTAATGCAATCCCATCAAAAACAACGCATGGAAAAATCAAACAACTCGAGCGGCACTTTTCCTGCAGTATAAAGTTGTGAGATCCATTGTTAACACATGCTGGTTTATTTATTCAGTACAAGTATTTTATACAAATAAGATCCTCATCGTTATGATTTGAAGCATGTACGGGACATAGAACCGGAAAAATTAAATATGAATAAATAATTTTTCGCCAAAAATGGCATGTCGGACTTCCACTGTGTACTTAAAACGAATAGTTCGCACAAATCGATATATCATTAGTGTAGTAATTTTTACATTACTGTTGATTTGTCTAAAAAAAACCTCGATTTTGATAAAAATTGGGGTCCTTTTCTAAATAAAAAAGGTTTTTTCAATCAGTTCCTAATTGGCAAAAATATCGATGAACATAGATACAAAAAATACAAACAAACATAATACGTTTTCCTCTTTGAAAGTCGGTAAAATTCCTGAAATAAAAAAAGTACCAAAATTACGGAATGTTTGAATTTTTTTCAGAATTCTAAAAACTAAAAACAAAATGTATTTTAAGGTTGAAATTTTAAGCTTGTACGTCTCCAAGTATCTAAGAATTGTGATGATTAGTTCAGTGATAAAAGTTATAAAATTTGAGTTTGAGTATTTTATTGTTAAACCTAGTGGTAGCGAACACTGGTAGTTCAATATGAATGAAATTTGGAAATAAGTAGGTATCTAGTATACTTAATTATGACGTTCTCTTGGTCGTACAATCATTTCAGACTATTTAACTACTGCCTTTATCAGTAACTAAGCTCCTGGCTAGTGGAAGTTTAAATCGGCCTGAATGGCTTCGAGAAGAAAACTATGGCTATTCTTTTTGCTCGACTTGCTGGGGCGCACTGCCGTCCACCCAGCTAATTGTTATTGTAAATGACTAATGCAATGATTTAAATCCATATAAAAGGCCCTTCTTGACACAGATACTTCACAAAGCTAAGTGAGTCCCCTCACTTCACACAACATGTGCGAGAAATATTAAAAAAAGTATTTAATATATTGACTTTTCAATTTAAAAATACTTAATAAAATATAATCGTACCAAAATGTTTGTGAAAGCTTGTTTATTTGCTTGCTTCGTGGTTTGCGTCTACGCTTTGGAGAGAGGAGATTTGGATAAATATGGACCTTTCAACAACATCCTGAACTCGCCGCGAGTACTTGACTGTAAGTGTTTATTTCATAATAATCAATAAAAGTTAACTAATAATATATTTATATAATAAAGCAGTGATGCTTTTTAACTAAAAATAATGTTGTCTTTTTAATTTTTTTAACTTTTCGATTTTGCGTCTCATCAAAAAATAAAACGAAAAAATAACTGACAAACATTTCATATCAGACATCCTAAATAAAAAATATTATTGTATTTTTCCATAATTTTGTGACGCACACGCTTACAATAATAAATTTAGATTTGTCTATTTTGTACAAATTATTTGCGCAGACATAACTGTATTTCATTACATTTCTATATATCCTTTGTATTTATCCTTAGCAATTTATCCAAAGTTTAAGTCAGATGGAACAGAGATAGTAAAGAAAAGAGAATTTAAAAAATCTACCGATAAAAGGTATGATAGGTATGGAGAATGATTGAAAATATCAATTTCCTTCTTGTTTTTTAATTCCTTTATTTTCTTACAGGTTTCCAAGATAAGTCTTTGAACTTGGACGTTAGCGGCATTATAATCTACTTCTTCGACTTCAAAAACAATTTCAACAAAACCTTCTCCATCAATGACGCAGCTAAAGGAATCCTCAACATCGAAAGCCTGGACAAAACCAGGCCGTTCATTATGTTTGTTGGCGGATTCACGTCTCACATCAACCACGACATCGAAAAACAAATGAGGGAGGCTTACAAGACTCACCCTAACAGCTACTTGATCATCCCTGACCACTCTGCGTATACTAACAGCCGTTCCGGAAATATGAGAGGTTACGAGCGATCAGTCACTCACATCCACTACATTGGCAAAGCCTTAGGTCAGATGTGGGCCAACATAAACCTGGGTGGAGTCAGCGCTAAGAATATACACTGCGTCGGTCACAGCCTTGGAGGACAAATATTGGGACACGTTGGCTCAACGTTCTTCGAAATGACCGGCGTAAAGATCGCCAGAGTGTCTGCTTTGGACCCTGCTGGACCGTGCTTCGTGAATAGCGCAGTTGAATACCAAGTGAGAGCGGGAGTGGCTGAATATGTAGAGGTGTACCATTGCAATGCTGGAGCTTTGGGTTCAGCAAACATCCTCGGAGATGTCGACTTCATCGTGAACAAGAACGGAGAGACGCAGCCAAACTGTGGAACTCCGATGATGCCAGTCCTGTACGGTTCCTCGAAAGCGGCTTCTTGCGCACACAGGGCCTGTGTCGATCTTTGGACTGCCTCTGTGAAAAATCCCAACTTATTCACAGCGTACAGTTGTGAGTCATACCAGAGCTTTAAGGAAGGAAAATGCTTGACCAATGATAAAACCACTCCAGGTTCAGGAAACCCCAGTGAGGCTAAAGGAGTGTATTACTTTGAGACTGCTAAATATGATTTGAAAACTCTTATGTAATTTAACATTCCTAGTATTCACGGTTCAGTTCCTATATTCCTTTTGTATTGTCATTGTCGCAATCATGTGCCATCGTTATTCATAGTATTATTATATTATTTTATGTTTATTGATAGAATTTTGTCATGCACAACCTATCTCAAAATTTACAACATTCTATCTTTTTGGGAAACCTATCATCAATTGTTTTTCTTTTAATAAATGACTTTTGTCAAACAATATTTTTTTAATTGAAAATCCTAAAATAATCATCATCCGCAGCCTTCTCTATCCAACTGTTCGATATAGGCCTCTCTCTTACGATGTCATTTATCTCAGTCCTGTGCTAATCGTGTCCAGGTTTTCACTATATCGTTGAGCCATCTTGCTCATCATCGCCGGACCTAGTCTATGTATGTCTAACTTGGTATTAAACCCTATGTCCTCTATAAATATGAATTTAGGTAATATTCATTGCTGACACCGAACACAGTGACTGCAGTTTCGCGTAGGGCAGGAGCCCCGGTTGTGGCCATCTTAGTATCATTTGTGGCCCCTTTGTATTTTAACGATTAATTAGACAATTTAATGTTCAAATAAGATAAAATAATATATATAATTTGAGACTCACACAAACAATATTTATGTCGTTACATTGTTTATTAATTACCATTTATGCAATAATTTTGACACCAAAAAATGGCCACAATCGGGGCACCTGCTATACCGAATCTACAGTTAAACTACCATCGATTATTATTATCAATGCAGACAAATTACATTACCACGGTTTCATGTGACGTGCCGCGTCGGCAACAGAGAACCGACGACTGTATCTGGTTGTTCTACGGTTGTACTTTGTTATGTTCGGTTCGATTCTTGAGTTTTTGTTTCGTGTCAAACACACGGCACACTATATACAGATTATACAATGTACCTCAATCACACACTCAAACACACGACCTCCCAATGTATCCCGTTCTCACAAACTGGCATGTTATTGCAGGCAATGTAAATTTCTCTGTGACGAAGCCGCGCAAATTCTTTTAAAGTATTAGTATTTCACCGGGCCACCAAGATACAGGCATCGCCTAGTTTGGGGCCCACTGGCATTGCGCAACATCGGCAAATGTTCTTATTCATATTATGTACCTATTCGTTTTTACATGTACCTACCTATAACTACACTACTGTACACACAGATGAGTCTAAGTATGCCAGTACTGCCCTAGCCTTTTAATAGTCCACTTCTATACATCGGCCTATCCACGTTAGATGATTAGGCCGTATCCACCACGCTAGCCCGATTCGTGTTGCTAGATAGAAATCAGAAAACGTTTATTGCATTACTCGTCTTGTACTTACAGTACCGGGATTGACCAGTAACGCCAATAGAGTAGATGATTACAAAAATATAATTAGTCCGGCAGATAGATTATCAAAAAATATTAGACACGTATTTTTGGGGTTCCGTATCCCAAGGGTAAAAACGAGACCCTTTTACTAAGACTCGAATCCGCCGTCCGTGTCCGTCTGTCTGTCAGTTACCAGACTCTCATGAACCGTGATAATTAGCAAGTTGAAATTTTCACAGATGATGTATTTTTATTGCCGCTAGCAAATACTAAAAACAAAATAAAATAAATATTCAAAGAGGGCTCGCATACAACAAACCTGTTTTAGCCGTTTTTTGCGCGTGCGCGTGTCTGACTCGTACTTGGTCGATTATTTATTTAGTCAATTAAACAAAAAAATTGTAGCCTGTTAAAATTTTGCGTAAACTCACTACTAGACTACAAACGTATAGACCTTTGTCGTAGAAGTGACGTCACGAGCCCCCACACCCGAACTTTGACAAGGCTTCTGTTTGTAATTTATTGTTTGATCGTCAAAACAAAAAATACGTGGCCAATATTTTTTGATAACCTAACCTACCGAGCCTATAAATATAACGAAATTGTTATAAAAAGTTTTTGAATACCAAGTCATCATGTCAATTGCTAGACCCAACAGAAAATCAGCGCCGGTCGTGTACAACTGCATGTTTATTAAGTTTTTTTAGTTACATGTTTTTTGTTCATCTAATTATTATGTCTCGAAATCTAGACACGCGGCAGCGTGTCCAGCCAAGTTCAAAGAAAAAGTATTTGATATTTATTTATTTATTTACAGATATGAAATTTGGCATATTTACTAAAGTTTCTTAGTTTGCATAGAAACCAATTTACAAAAGAATCAAGAAATTGCAAAATAAATTTATTTTGGAATGTCTTATGGTCTGGTATATAAAATTTTAGATTTCTTTTAACACAGATCTTGGCATCCATATAGATCTTAATCCTTTTGTCGGCGAAGTTGACAACGACATTATACTCTTGATATTGAATATGAATAATAATAAGAAAATGTTTATTGTTAAGCCGTGTAAAAAGATGTTACAAAAAATTGGTTTCAACAGCATGCCTTTTCTGACTGAGGACTGAGACAAGGGTACTTCTTCGAAATTTCATTCTTTGACTGATTCATCTGGCCAAAATTTTATTTCACTTTCAGCTCTGTCACACATGTTCATATGTAAAAAAGGTAACTAAAGAACATATATTTCAATGAGGGACTTGTTTTTATTAAGTAGTTTTTAAGATATCTACGTTCAAATATTTTGTGCCCAGATGAATCAGAATTGATTACAGATGAATCAGAACAGAACTGAAAATGAAAAACTATGTAATTTGGCTGTGTAATAGGGAAATCTAATCATATTTTACATACGTACATAAAATTTTAACACTATAGCACGAAAAAAGTGGACAAATGAACAATATTTCTTGTACCTATTACATTTTAGAAATCTAAAAATTGTAATACTTAATTATAATTCTTATATTACCTGGGCAAACGAAAACATTTTAAATTACATAAATGAACTATTACTAATATTTATTACTGATAAATAGGTACATGAAAGTTAATAATTAAGAAAAATGAAACAATGTTTGAAAATATTATCAAAGATTTTCTTATACAAAAAGCATACTATAGTGTAAAAGATTTTGTGTGACAAAAATTCATTGCGTAACCTGACATGTGACAGTATATGTAAATGAAAATGTATTCATTCTGTTAGTTTTATTGTTTTATGTTAATTTATATTTATTGTTTACTTTTGACATTCATAAGTGTGTATTACTGTACCTATGTGAGAATAAATGAACTGAACTGAACTAATAGTAAGTATAGTAATTGGTACATTATATTATTCTCTCTGTTTATATTTTTCCATGTACAATTCACGAATCCTGTTTATTATATAATGAAAAAAATAAGATTAAAGTAAGAAACATGAGATCAACTTCAATTAAAGCGAAGAAGAATTTTTGACAGTAATCTTCCTTGGTAACTATCACAGAAACATAATTTTTCTTAGTATCGTTAACTATAAATAATGAAGTCACATTTAAGTACTACAAGAAATAATTCTTTAGCATTTTGCAAGGGCCCGAGCTACTTTCAATGTCATCTTTAAAACCTTTTTCTTGTTGACGAGATCTTGATTTTTAATGGAAGATTGAGTAATCATACCTTCACCAGCAGTGTGAGACTCTTTTGTAAGTTTATTTTACTGAAGCTTTTTAAACACAAAAATGCCCTCATCGTTTTAATCTGAACAATCATCCACGTTTTTCTGAAGAAGGGTCGATAAGACAACTCTGGTGAATTTTGGAGTAATAATTTTTTCATCGATTGACGAAGTTTCTATCCAAAAACTGTCGTCATCGAGGTCTTGTTGGGCTATATAAGCTATATTCAAAGCTTTTCCAGTATGAATTTTATGATTTATATGGCGTTTTGACCATATGAATCAGGCCAGATGAGTCAGGATTTTGCCGTAATACATGCATAACTCATCATACATACTGAATTCAGTATTGTCATTTTTCTACTTGAATCTATAACCCAAAAGCATTACACGAAATACAGATTGAAGTTGTAAAACCATAAAATAAATTTTATAAAACAGGCATTGTAATCATAATGCCACCTGAACTAAGCACAGATGAATCAGACATTTATCTTTGTAACTCTGGGATCCAAGTGAACCAGCCGTATATCCACCTTCTGGCTCGTCTGTTGCACGACTGGCTTCCCCCTGCGCGAGAAGTCAGGCTCTCATCATCATCACCCGACCAAGCATGGCCAAGCGCAGCATACGCCATATTAATCAGTATTATATGCCGGACACTTCTTATTAGCCTATTTATAAACATACTAAGGTAGTTATAACTAATACACATTTTTTTTGTAAAAGTGCAATTCATTTCCTTTTGATATAATTATAATTTATAATGATTTACCAAAGGGAAAATGCGATATCGACCATTTTCTTTCGAAAAATGGCAAGCGGACGCGGTATATGAATCAGGAGAACAAACTTCAAATATTGTTAATTTATACTTGGACTGCAATGATTTGAAAAATATCACTTGTCCCAGGTAGAGTTAAAGGTAAACTGTATAGAAAAAAAATTACACACTGTTTTGTTTGTTGGTTTCAGAAAAAAACCCATAGACGTCCAAAATTTTGTCTTCGAAGAAGTACCCACAAATGGCACCGTAAGAGTTAGAGTTAAAAAAGTTAGAGCCGTTTATGTCGTATAAACCTACAGGGTACTTCCCGTTAACACAGAACTATTAAATTTGGCGAGAAGCATTGTCTCAGAGTGCACATATACGAATAAATCTGAAAACTGTACATTTTTATTTAAATGATGACAAAAAATAGGGCCTCAAAATTCACAAAATATAGGTCCAAATTTCAAAGTGAGTAAATCGTATCATGTTTCATATAAAAGAACTTCATTAGCACATGCTAAATCAGGTTTTTAATTATTTTAACAATGTGTGTTTTTCGATATATGACGAGAAAAAAGAAAAAAAAATTTTTGCCGACGGTTATACTATAGAGATTTTAACAACTTACTTCCCAATTTTGTGAAATTTTCTGGATAGTCTCTCACCCTCGATGTGCGAGCCTGACTCGCACTTGTCCGGTTTTTTTCTTTTGTTAATCAAACAACAAATGACAAAGATAAACCTTGTCAAAGTTTGGGAGTGGGGGTCGTGACGTCACCCCCCTTACAGAAATCTATACATTCTTATGACACTTGTGACGTCACGCGGAACTTTGACGGACTATATCTCCATCAATTTTTGTTTAATTGACAAAAGAAAAAATACGTGTCATATATTTTTGATAATATATCTGATGGACTAATTATATTTTACAGTTATCATGCCTATTGAGCGGATACACCATAATTTAATGGAAAGCAGTGGTGGACTAGTGGTGGTGACACGCACCTGACGTGAAGGAAAACATCGTGAGGCAACCTGCATACGTCCGTAGAAGAAATTCGATGGCGTTTGTGAATCCCCCAACCCGCACTGGGCCAGCGAGGTCAATACGGCCCAATCACCCTTTGCGGGTAGGCTTACGTCCTACAGTACCATAATCTATAAGTAACCATTTACTTTACAGGCAATCATGACCGAGATCTCGATTTGGACGTCAGCGAAATAGACATTTATTTCTACGACTTCTCCAATAATATAACTAGAGCTTTCGCCATCCACGACGCTGCCCAAGCTATCCTCAACTACAATTGTCTTGATAACCCTTCAGCTGTCCCAGCGCTTTACGGCAAAAACGCTATCTTGTCCAGCCACGCGCGATTTTTTTTTAATTTCCGCCGCTACCTTCTAAAATCACGATTTCTCGTAATTTTTGTATGAATAGTCCCAATAAACTTTACATCATAGGAATTGTCTTGAATTCAGCTATTAGAATCTATTTATAGAATGTGTAAATTTTATTTCACGTTATCTTTAGGAAAGTAGGAAGTTGAAAAAAAAATCTCCTCTCTCAAAAATTTGTTTTTTTTGCAAAATACCTCAATAATCTATTGCCAATGCATTAAAAGTATAAATAACTTACCCTCCCCTTACCCTTCCATCATTTAATTAGAAAAATGGGCACCAAAGCCACTTTCGCACCAACAAATTGACCATTTTTATCACAAACGCAGACGGTTGGAAAACTCCGATGCGCGTCCGAGCACGTGTGACGACTTGTCGGCGAAATTAGACGAGGTCGAAGTAGGAATCGAATAAAAAGTCACGACACTATATTCTTCTCTGTTTTTCCTATTACTAATTGGTATAAGTTAAAACGTGACAGCACAATAGGCAGACGTCCAAAAAATTGCTAAAGAAAAAACGGGCGATTAACCAGATTCTGGCGGCTGGGCGAAATGGGACAAATTGTTCGTCACCAGAATCTGGTGACTGGACAGTTGAAGGGATAATAATAAAACTTTCATCATGTTTGTACAGGAGGAGTTAATAATAACAACATATATTGCATCGGGCATAGCTTAGGATCTCAAATGCTGTCGCGCACGGGTGTAACCTATTTCAATGTAACTGGAGCAAAGATTCCAAGAATAACTGATCTAGATCCAGCAGGACCTTGTTTTTCTGAAACTTCGACAGTTAATCAGTTGAGATTGGGCGTTGGTGAATTTGTTGACATATATCATTGTAATGCTGGCGGCGAAGGAACTACGAGAATTCTCGGGGATGCAGACTTTAACGTTAAGGACGGGAAGACTCAACCTCAAAATTTCTTTTTCGAAAAAACGAATTTTTTCTTACGAAAATTTCAAAAATGGGAACTGTTTCGGAAACGATACAATTATTATAGGTAATGCCCTGGCAATGTAAGAGGAGTTTTCTTTGTTTCAACTGAAGAATATGACTTAGGGGCCTTTTAAGTATTACGTAAGCACTGTAGGGGGGCGGAGGGGTTTATCATTTGCTTATTTTTGATGACATGAGGGGTGGGGGTAGAAAAATTTATACAGGTACCAATGTTTACGTAAGAATGGGGGGAGGGGTAAGAACTTTGCTTACTTTTGCTGACAAGTGGGGAGGGGGGATATATAATAGTAAAAAATCTGCTTACGTAATACTTGAACGGCCCCTTATAGAGCTAATAAGTTTGTACTGTAGCCTACAGCACCTATAGTCTGTAGATACAAATGTTGTAAGTATGTCATTGTTATTGACGACAATACATTATTTTTCATCCCCCCATCTCCGAAAGAGTATTTTTGCTCTTCGATATCTGAGTGCAAAAGCTGTTTTTATCCATTAGAGGGTAAAGTTTGAAATTTTCTTATCATGCGTGTCGTATTGATAAGTTTTAAAAAGAAGAAACTTAACTTAAAAACAAATGAAAAACCTAAAATTGATTTAGTGATTCTAGCGACGAGGAAGTGTACGAGTATTTGATGCCAACAGAATTGACTGAAACTGTTAAAAGTGCGCAAATGAGCTTTCTCCCTTTAACAATCACGCGAAAAGTATTTGAAACAGCGCGATATATAAACGACTTTAGTCATTTCCTCACTGAGGTGGGATGAAAAGTTACGTGTTGCACTCGAGGGCAACGAATTTTTACCTTGTGCTCTTTTGATTCCCTCGCTAACGCTCAGGATTCTAATTGAATTAATCTTAGAATCTAAATTTGAGAATCCTTCGCTTGCTCGGTCATCAAAATTGAGCACCTGGTTAAAAATTAACTTTGCACTCTTGTATAGCAAATAACTATTTTAGGATTTTTTTGAGGTTGAGTTTTACACCCAGTTATACAAAAACTATTTAAACATGTAATTTTTGGTTTAAGCATGTGCTAATGAAGTTCTTTCATAATTATGATACCTTACATGATACGATTTACTCAATTTGAATTTTGAAGATAAATTTAATAAACATCTGTAACGTTAAACTCATTACCTTAGTCGCTGATAAGGTCTTATCACTGATTGGTGGATATTTCCAGAGCGCGAGTAATGTCTAATAAGGAAAAGAGGTAAACAGATGTGAGTGGGAACACACCAGTATGAACCTAGATTTTGTTGAGAATTACATTCGTGGCCGTCGAAACAATCCTTAAATTTTATCTCACTATAATGTTAAACAAACTTACAGCACAAGTAATTGTTAACATACTAATTAGTGCGTAAATAAAGTAAAATGATCAGTGGTTGGAATTTCTATTCCACGAACTCAATGCCAAAAATCTTGCTCTAAATTTAAATTTCTTGACCGTGAAACTAAGCATAATACAGTGTCGTGCTATAGACATGATTAGGTATACCTATTTGAGGGACTTTACCGTTGAGTAATAAGTTGAGCAATAACACTATTACGTCCTGTTTACATTGCAAAAGATAAGTGAAATAACAAAGCCATATTCTTCAGTCTTCTAAGTGTATAAAAGATTGACTCACATTAAAACATTTATTTAGTTGTCACGCCTCTAAAGTGCTACTTATTTTTGGACAGTGCAGAATTCTAACAACTCCATTGTTAGAAGCGACATTATAAAATAACAACCGAACTAAGATAGTCGTCTTAAGAAAAGTAGCTAAATTTTAACAAAAACGTAGTCAAAGAGTGAAATGTCATAACATTATCGACAAAGTGAAAGTGGTTGAACATAGAAATGTTGGTAAAAGTGGTTCTATTTTTGTTTTTGATGGAGAACGCGTATTCATGGGGGAGAGGAGATTTGGAAAAATATGGACCCTTCAGTCTAGCACTGAACTCTAAATATTTGAAATGTAAGTCACAACATGATCCGGAGTGCCGCAAGGATTGCCTCATTTATTAAAATTACTTACACAAAAAGCAGGAAAATGTCATTTTCGGATATTTCGGTTTTAGAGCTTAAAAGATGTTCTTGGGTACGTTTTAAGGGATAACTTGTATTTATTTCATATATTTTAGATTAATTTACTTCCTTTATAATTACGTATAGTAATGTCTATGATAGCTGCTCTAATTTTGATAAGCATATGACGGAGTAAACACCTAAGTTCCGTTCTCAGCTAACTTATTAGAATCTTATTAGAATCCAATTCTCGAAAGATTTCCCGCAGATGCGACGCCAAAGTAAATAGCATACATGATCTGTCGAAATTAGATCCTTTAATATCCATAGGAACTTGAAAATAACTTCATTTACATTTGTGCGATTTAATAGATTGTTTCCTACATAAACCACAAAACTTGAAATGACCGTCGACATGGAAGACTATATAAAATAAACTAATAAATAACCATAATTATTTGGCCTAACTAAATTGCTAGTGAGAAAGTTACTGTTGCTTTAGTGGGTACCTACTACTCTCGTTTAAAATACTGTTTTGTAAAATTCTAGTAGGTAGATTATTGTTATTTCTAATTAATTATAATACTTACTTATATTATTTCATAATTTAATCTGATCACAAGATTTTTGTTCGTCCGCTAGGGCGTAGTATTCTTATATCTTCTTTGGCTAGGGTGACTTGAACTAGAATAGAAACACAGAAACTTCCGAAAAAAACCGATATGCAGTCTAATTCCAAAACACGTTTTTATGATAAGTTATTGATTTGATTTTGATCATTTTGGTGTAGGTACCTAATTATGAGCTAACTAAATTGCATACCCGATATTGATATACCAATAAAATAGTACCTAATACCAACGTTTGTCAATGTGAATTTTAAACAAAGACGATTCTTAAAAGGTGTTTTCCCTTTTTGAAACCATTTTTGGTTCTAAAACACTTTCTAACGATCTATTTGCTAAAACATAAACATTTTTTGTGCCAAAACTGCTAGGAATCTTTACTTATTTTAGAAATCTGAAAGCAGTGTACGTCTGTGACTTTTTCATGCAAAAACGGAGAAAAGGATTGATCGATTTATATGGATGCACCGTACCTTTAACTTCGAAGATCGGAGTGTCGTCAGCCACATTTACTATCCCAAAAAAGAAACCATTTTTTTAGATGGCACAAAAAGCAAATGAACACGCGGGTGAAAGCTAGTCGTAAAATTAAGCATCTTGCAATTCTTTTGCTATCAAAAATTGTCAAATTTCTCATTTTTGCATTAAATTTGTCAGTCCGGACCTCTCGGACCTTCCTCATACACGCCCATGAATTCAGTGTCCGTAGAGACAATTATGATATGTCTTCTTTTTGACTGCCAAGCTGAGGTGTAACCTTGACCAACTGATTATTGTGCGCCTTGACACCGCAATCGGGTCATGCGCACTTCTAAAATACCGGATGTATCCCACTTTGAAGTAACAGTATCTAATTGACGATCTCAATTTCAATTATGAGAGTAGGATTTGGAGAAACGCGCTTCGAACGTGCTATTTTAGATAAAATAACGCGTTCTAAGCGCGTTTCTATCAACCGTGATCAATCAGTATCACTGGTGCTCGGTCTTTATGCAGTTAGTGCATAAATATCAGTCATCATATTGATCGTCGTTTCAGCCATAGGATATCCACTGCTGGACATAGGACTCCCCTAAAGACCTCCGATAAGACCGGTTGGCACAATATGACTGATACCTGCATCCAGCGGGATCCAGCGGTCTTAATTATTATTAGGTAAGTCATCTGTCCAACTTGTAGGTGGACGTCCTATGCTGCGCTTGCCATTACATGGTCTTCTCTTGAGAGCTTTTCGACACCATCGGGCATGAGTCCTCCGTGCTATGTGTAACTTTAACTTTGGTTCTTCTATGGACCTCTCTTCGATTTTTGATTGATTCGATCGATTCGATTTTGATTCGACCTCGTACCGAGCATAGCCCTTTCTATAGCTCGTTGTCATAGTATTATTGTAGCCAATAACAGTACATAATTTTGTTTCTTGCAGGTAACCACAACAGAAACCTCGATTTAGACGTCAGCATGGTCGACATTTACTTTTACGATTTCTCTAAAAACATCACCGAAACTTATGCCATAAACTACGCCGCCCAAGCCATTCTAACCGACAAACATTTAGACATAAATAGGAAATTCATCATGTTCGTCGGAGGTTTCAAGTCACAAATCAAGAAGAAAACCGAAGAACAAGTTCGACAAGCGTACAAAAGCTATCCGAACAGCTACTTAATAATTCCTGATCATTCAGTTTACACAAATAACAACGCAGGAAGCAAAAAAGGCTACGAACGATCTGTACAATTCGTGCACTACATTGGTAAAGCTTTGGGCAACATACTAGCTGATCTAAATGCAGGAGGAGTTAATAGAAAGAACTTACACTGCGTAGGTCACAGTTTAGGAGCTCAAATGCTAGCGCACACAGGAGATACTTTCTTCAACGTTACTGGTGCAAAAATTCCCAAAATCACAGCTCTAGACCCCGCCGGGCCTTGCTTCTCTAAAAGCTTGATCAATGAGCAGATAAGGGCTGGTGTTGCTGATTATGTCGAAGTCTATCATTGCAATTCTGGCGGACTAGGAACTTCGAGCATTCTTGGAGATGTGGATTTTATTGTTAACAAGAAAGGAGAGACCCAGCCTCAGTGCAGTACTCCAATCATCCCAGGTTTCTTAGACTCTCCTAAGGCGGCTACTTGTAACCACAGGGTTTGCCTCGATGTCTGGACAGCTTCCGTTAAAAATTCAACTTTATTTCCAGCCTATAGATGCGATTCTTATAAGAATTTCAAAAAGGAAGCGTGTTCTAGAAATGATAAAACAATTGCGGGTGAAGGCAACCCAGGCACTGCAACGGGAATTTTCTATTTTTCGACTGAAAAATATGATCTCAATAAAATTAAGTAGTTTTTTTTTGCTGTTGCTAATTATATATCTACTATATATAGGTTATCCAAGATCTTAAAAATGTCCGAGTCACAAATACGTTTTTATTCTTACTCGTATTTTTGCAAGAGTTTAATTTTTGTTTTGGTTCTGTGGGTGTAGGTATCTAATAAAAAAAATTGGCTCGTGATACATTTGAAAACGTCAAATCTATCACGAGCTGAAAGCTAAGGCCGATCGTGCCTCTCTATCGCCCGTTCCGCGCTCTCGCACGCTTGGCTCAAGCGGAACGTGACAATGAGTAATGCTTTTTCGTGCGCGCAGCCGGCGTTTATCAATTTATAAGACGTTGTCACGTTAAAAACCTTTGTTATAAACTAAAAGAATCAAAAAATATTTTTAAGAGATTGCTATGAACATAAAATAAAAAATGCCAAGTCGATGGCTATGAATTATGGTTTTTAGCAAGTTCTAGAACAACGTCGGCGAAGTCCCGAGTTTTAGATGAGTCTGCGATATAGTTAGATGTTAGCCATTTAATTATTTATTTATTAAATGATACACAAAATAACTATGTTTTTCTTGAGTTAATTCCCTACGCTACCATTAGTTTACACACGGTATCTAACCCCAAAAGCAAAGCGTGTGATATGGCTATCAGAGATGATGTAGGTACCTCATAATTATTTTAACTACATACCTAATGTTATAAGTACTCGCAAACACAGATCAAACACCTATGTTCCTCATATAAATATTTGCCCCAGATGGGAATCGAACCCACGCCTATCTGGCTCAAAAGTCTGGGTCACTTACCACTCAATTACTAACCACCGCGCACCGGACAGATATTCCATACATTAAATAGATATCTAATAATAATTGCCTCAAGTAACAACAGCGTTATCTCTCCGGAATCTCTAAGGCTTATATCAAGCAGTAACCAACTAGTCTTTACTTATCTGTCATGGGGTTTTTTCTTCTCTATCCAAACGTCCAGTCTGTTCTAAAAATATGAATTTATAGTTTTTGCTAAGATTACTCCCTCTGACTACCTGTTCCAATTATAGACATGTTGCTGAGGATGTGTGCAATGTTGGTTTGTGATGCTGTGTTGGCTGGAAGAGGGATTCATGGCATCTGCTGTTTTATGTTTTCTTTCAGGGTGTGCCGTGGTGGGGCCACCTCTCCGGGTTTTGGCTCTAGACAAGCCTGTGCGGAGGCTGGCCAGTAGGTTGGTTCACCGACTGAGGTGGACTGCGGTGTCGCGTCGCGATGCCGCGGCCAAGCCCATAGAGGCTGGGGCGGCGACGAGATGGACGGGCGGCGAGTGTTCCGCTGCCTATCCATCCTGCCAGCGGGTGCCACCAACGTGTTGGCGGAGGCGGTGCGGCTGCAGGAGAAGAGGTGTGAGGCGTGTCGGTATCGCGATGGCCGCTCGGATATCCTCTGCAGCCGTAGTGGCAGGCGCGGGGCCACTTTAATTGACCCGTTGCATCGGGACCAGGGCTGTCGGATACGGGTGCTGTCCGACGCCCAATGCTGGTTGGTCCCAGGTGGTGGATAACGATGTGTCTGGTGTTCGGCACGTCGTCAATCTGGACGGAGCGCAAGCTCCGAGGTGGAGCCTGTGTAAGGCCAGCGCTGTCGGGAGCCGCGGAGGAGTGCGGAAGCGTGCCCGTAGCCCCGACACCAGGCGCAGTGGAGGAACACGAATATCAGAGAGATAAAATATATGCAATCGAAAATTTTAAGGTCTCGATAAGGTCTCCGTGCAATCGCCGTTCCCCGAGGGTCGTGAGACAAAGAACTTTTAATCTGTCTTCAGCTAGTATAGTAACTAAGTAAGTACCTAAGTCTTTTAAGTAAAGCGCACAACTTAGATCTTAACTCTGCCTTAAATCAAGCAAGATAATAGTCAAACGCAAAACTATTTAGTGTATAAAATAGATAGGTAACAAAATATTTTAAGCTATTTAAAAGATTTTTTTGAAAAATTAGAACGTATGCTAAAATAAAATAGGGAAGTCTTAGGACATTGATCAGACTCAAAGCTAAAATTGTGGGGCTTACTGACAGATGGCCTACAGCCCAAACTGCTAAAAGTAAAATCTTTAAACTTGAAGCTTATGTATATTTTTTTCGATAATATTGTCCGCATGTCCTGGGGGTCAGATAAGGGGCCTTATTGTCTAAGCGCTCTGACGTTCGGTTTCTCTTTTACGCTCGCGCCATTTACTCACGCCACGAGAGCGAGCGGGAGGAAAAGTGAAGCCGAACGTCAGTGCGCTTATACAATAAGGCCCAAGGTTCTAAAGTTTGTGAGATGAAACATCGATTAGCTCTATGTCATCCCGACAGCTATATAGGTACTGTAATCTCAGGAATTAAAGAGAGAAAAGGTATCGAAAAGGCTAAGGGGATACTAGTGAATTTTTTTATTACAATAGGTACAATATTTTAAATTATGTAATTATAGGCACACAACTATTATTTATCTAACAATAATAATATGTATATGAGCACAAAGTTACTGATTATTACTTAACTCTCGTCAAAATTTATGGGCAGCTTTTTAGGGTTCCGTACCTCAAAAGGAAAAAACGGAACCCTTATAGGATCACTTTGTTGTCCGTCTGTCCGTCTGTGTGTATGTCAAGACTCTTTATCTCGGGAACGCGTAAAGATATCGAGTTGAAATTTAAACTATATACGTAAACCTATGAGTTCTTGCAGTTGTGTAAAAGAAAAGCTTCTCAGTTACCGTATAAAAAAGTTAGAGCCGTTTATGTCGTAAAAAACGCATATTTCAACGCTCACAAAAATCAAAACCTACAGGGTACTTCCCGTTAACATAGAACTAAGAAATTTGGCGAAGAGCATTGTCTCAGAGTACACATATAGGAATAAATCTGAACACTGTACATTTTTATTTAAATCACACAAAAATAGGGCAAAATACACAAAATATGGGTTCGAAAAGTGAGTAAAGCATATCATGTAAGGTATCAAATAAAATAACTTCATTAGCACATGCTAAAACAGGTTATTAATTATTTTAACAATATTTTTGTACGGAAACCTCGATGTGCGAGCCTGACTCGCACTTGTCCGGTTTTTTATTTATTTGCCATTTCCCAGTTGAGCCCTTGCCAAAAGTGGTTCATGTTATGCAATGCAACTGAGAGTCCCTGCACTTTACAAGACAACACCTTGTATAACAAGTCGTACAACTTGGCTTGTATAACTTAATATTATAATCATTTATTTTCATCGTATCAGCATTGCCATACAGCGTGGCAATGCAGCCAAACTTTAATTGTTGATATTTTTAAATTTTATATTTGTGTAAAAATAAGTTAGGAATCAGTTTCTTATCTAGTACCTATCGGTGTAGCTGATAAGGTGCCTTTTCCTCACCCATAGGTTATCTACTGTTGGACATAGGCCTTAATGCAGCCAGCATGTTGGGCACGCTGTCAACTGGGAGTGGGCTTGAGCATTTCGATTATCTTTAAACCTTCACCTTCAAGGGTCTGTGGACGATCCAATTGCTTTTTATGTAGTAGTAGTGTATGTATTTTAATTTTAGCTTATAAAATTGTATTGTAATTTGTTGTGTAGTTAAGGTGCTTTTACCCGATTAAAAAAAACTTGGCTAGCATTTATAATCCGAAATAATTTAAACGAATCTTTCATGACTAAGGCTATTATTTATTACGGAAACAAAAATCACAAAAAGAAAAAGTATTTTTCAAACAAGCAATTTATTAGACACAAAACTATGTTATTTACGTAACAATGATATAATTATGAGCACGTAGTTAGTTAGTTACCTAATTTCACTTAATCATATTTTGGTGGTAAAATAAAAAAAACCCTTTACACCAGGGTTGCCTGCACCCGCAAATGTTCTTTCATTATTCAAACATTTTTTGTGGTCAAAATCTTTGTAAGAATTGCATCTGTATGCGGGAAATATGTTGGGCTTTTTAATCGTGGCCGTCCATATATTGATACAAGCTCTGTGGTTACAAGCAGCGGTCGTGAAGGTGTCAAAAAACTCTGGTACAAATGGATAGCTACATCCAGGCTGAAATTCTCCATCATCGTTTACTATAAAGTCCGCATCTCCGAAATATTTCGTAGTTCCTAGTTCACCAGAATTACAATGATATATTTCGACGTAGTCGGCAACGCCAGCTCTTATCTGGTCATCGGTTGGAGCGTTAGAGAAGCAAGGTCCAGCAGGATCTAAGGCAGTAATTTTGGGAATCATTTTGCCAGTCCTTTTCAAAAAGGTTTGACCTGTGTGGAGTAACATTTGAGCACCTAGACTGTGTCCAACACAATGTATATTTCTGCTATCGATTCCTCCCGCGTTTAGATCAGTTAGCATGTTGCCCATAGCTTTACCGATGTAATAAGTATATTGGACTGCTCTTTCAAACCCTTTCTTAGCGTTTACTTCAAGATTTGTGTAGTTATAATGTTCGGGCATAATTAAGTAGCTGTTTGAGTAATATTTATACGCGTGGCGAATTTGATCTTGATGCTTGTTCCTGACATGTGCATTGAGGCCCACGACGTACATGACAAACTTTCTGTTTTTGTCGAGATTTTTGTACCCAAGTATTGCTTGCGCGGCGTCATTGATAAACAATGTTCTATTAACATTGTTAGAAAAGTCGTAAAAGTAAATTTTTATTAGACTGACGTCCAAATCGAGATCCCGGCTGTGGTTACCTGTAAGATGCATGGTTACACCATTATTAATTAATTTTGTTTCAAGATGGTGATTTCAATATTAACTACAACAAATGCAATACATGCAGATTGCAGTATTACACTTGTTGTAGTTAATACATTAAACTAACCTACATACTTAAATTACTACAACATAAGAAGTAATTGGATCATCCACATACTCTTGAAGGTTTAAAATAATCCAAATGTTCTAGCCTACTGCCAGTTGGCAGCGTGCCCAGGATGCTGGCAGCATTGCCATGCTGAATGGCAATGCCCCACATTATATATTGAGCCAAATAAGTACCAACATTTTGTTACGCGTAGCGTCCACCAGACGCTCTTAAAAACAAGATGAGCTCCCGGCCCCCACAGTCCCAATGTCTCAACTCCAAATGGATATATCATCACTGCCGATGTTAGCATATTGATTTTGTTTTGTATCTATGGTTATAATAAGATAAACCTAGTAAGATCAATTCCAAAAAGAGTATTTAATTAAAATTACTATAAAACTATCAATTACTTGTTAGTTAAATATTTTTTGAAACTGAATGTGATCTCTGAACTTGATTTATTCAAGTAAAACTTTAATTGTTGATATTTTTAAATTTTATATTTGTGTAAAAATAAGTTAGGAATTAGTTTCTTATCTAGTACCTATCGGTGTAGCCGATAAGGTGCCTTTTCCTCACCCATAGGTTATCTACTGTTGGACATAGGCCTTCCAAAACTGCGATCCCCTAGGTCATCAGTCCTTGCTGCTATATGCCTACCCACTGCCCATGCGCTGGGCTATATGTCGGTTACTTTAGTTATCTACGGATCTCTTCATTTCTGATTCGGTCTCGTAAAACGACTCCGACCATAACCTTCTTCATAGCTCATTGGGCTGCTTGGAGCTTAATTATATCGGTCCACCTAGTCGGACGTAGCCTAGGTCGTACCAGCTAACATACAAACTTTGTAAAAACTTTGCGGCTTTAGCGTTTAACATTACGGCTAACTTTACGCTCCGAACTATGCGCCCTGCTATTTTAACTTGCTAATCCGCTGAGCTATGTCAGTAACTTTGGTTCGTCTGCGGTTCTCCTCATTTCTGATTCGATCTTCTAGAGAGTCTCCGAGCATAGCCCTCTTCATTGCATGTTGGGATTTCTTGAGCTTGTTCGTAAGGCCCACAGTGAAAACCTTTTTACTAACAGATACTTACAATTTAAAATAAGATTAGTATTCAAAATTAGATTCAGAGGTCCCTCTTCGTCAAGTTTCAACAAAGAGTATGCGCCCAACAAAAACACAAACAAAATAACTTTTACCAACATATTGATATCAACATGAAAAAAATTAATATACGCGGCGACACTTATTTATCATAGGTATACATATAAAAAATATATTGATATAAATTCGCAATATTTTTTTTTTTCAATATCTATTTAAACTTATTTAATCTTCTTTGAGAAATAAACACTTAATAAGTTTACAGTTACATATTAAAAATGTGAAATACGTTAGACCTTGGTTCGTTTTATACGCAATTTGAATTTCATTGTATTTACACAGAACAAGGGGAACAATAGTTTCCTTGGCTGAAATATTTTGATTTAAAGGTATGGTTCCGAACTCCGCTGCAGGCAGCAAGCAGCAGTGCTGCCGCACTGCCATCCGATTTCTAATAAACGGCTAAGTGATTTTACCAAATTTTGAGATATGGACAAAAAGGTGGGAAATGATATTTCTAGAAATTGACAAGACGTATTGTTATTTTTTCTAGACCATTATTTTTCTTCTTCTTCTTTCTTAGTCGTCTGTCTTCTTAGTCGTCTTTCTTAGAAATTGCATTTTTTGTATTTTAGTTGAGTTATTCCAATCGAATCTGTGTACTCCACTCTAGCTCCACTAAAAAACGGTTGGCTGAAGTGCAACAGTTTTATAGAGTTGTAACGCGTTGTATTTGTGTGATGATTTGGATGGAAGCTACAGTTATAAAAAATGCCAACCTAAATAACAGTTACTAGCCACCTTTTTATGTTGTAAATACTACGCTATTTAAAATGCACTACTCTATAAATAAATGTTAAGTGTTTTTAACGGCTTATTTAAGTACACATTAAATTAAGATTTTTAATAATGTCTAAACTTAAACACAGTTTTGGAGAAAGGATTTTCGATAACTGTTTTTAGTGTAGTAAATATTAGTCCCGATCATATTATTATAATTTCACATTAGCGGCAATGTGCAAATTGTTTTTCTTCTTACTAGCAGCATCTTGTCTATCAGTAAAATGTCGATCATGATGATGATGAATCTTGGCATGTGTGTCATCCATCTATCCATCAGCCATATGACGTCCACTGCTGTACATATGCCTCCTCTATGGATCTCCAATAAGACCAATCGGGAGCTGTTTGCATCCATGTTCTGTGCTATAAGTCATCACTGACTACACGCACTGTTTGAGAACTTTCGACATGAGGCATTGAGGTATGTCAGTACGAGACGACGTTACGCAATTTTCCGGACGCTTAGCCGAGCCGGATTTGGCGATTTACCTCTTTCTTAAATTTGTACCTACCTAACTGGACTACTTATGTATCTTATATAGACGAGTAAAGGACTTCAAGATTCGAGTTCTTAACTAAAATTTGGGTGGGTGCATGGGAATTATGAATTAAGTACACCATCTGTTTAGAGAACCGATAGAGGCCTTCGAGCATCGTGTTGAGTTCTTCCCTCGATTTTGCTGTGACTACAATATCGTCGGCAAACTGAAGATGAGTGATGTATTCAGCAATGACTGCCTCGGTGGCTCAGTGGTTAGTGACGCTAACTTCTATCAAAGAGGCGTGGGTTCGATCCCCACCCAGGGTAAGTATTTATGTGATGAAAATAAGGGTTTGCTCTGTGTCTGGGTGTTATTTAGTTACTATCTATATAAGTATGTATTTAAAAATAAGTATATGTAGTATATCAGTCTCTAGCAGCCATATCACATGCTTTGCTTAGTTTGGGGTCAGAGGCCGTGTGTAAGATGTCCCAAAATATTTATTTATTTACTATTGACGCCAAATCTTTTCCATTCTAGAAGCTTGAAGGTGTTTTCCAAAGTGGCAGTAAAAGTTTTGGTGATATTACTTCTTTTTAAAGGTCGTCTTGGAGCTCTCTTCGTGTACTTGGGCTGACATCGATATTTAATACGGCATTGCCGGAGAGACTCAAGCACAGCCCAAGTCTCGACCGAATCAATGGCTTTCTCATAGTCCACAAACGCTAAGCAAAGGGGCCAGTTATACACCTCGGTCTTCTGTATAAATTTACCGCAGGGTATGAATGTGGTCTACGGTGCTATAGCCTTGTTCAGAAGCTTAGAAGTCATCGAACCTGCACTCGAGACGGTTTGTAATGACCCTTGAAAACAATTTATAAACATAGCTCAGTAGTTAAATGGGTTTGTAATTCTTCAATTAAGCGTTGTCACTCTTTTTTAAAAGAACAGCACCACCAAACCTCCATGCTTCATGCTTTCATGCTTCTAGCGTTATGCCCTCAAGGACGACGGTGTTGAAAAGCTTCTGAAAGATTTTTAGTATCAGTGTTCCATCCGCTTTCAGAAGATAAGATAAGATAAAGTTTATTGTCAAATTATGGTACATTAAAAGGTCTTAGTTCTAAAAAGTGCCAACAGCTTGGTCCATAATGAACATACAATTTTTAAAAGATTGTTACAAAAATGTCAATAAAATTTCATTATAAAATGTCGCAAGAATTAACATTATGAAAATCAGTAAAATCAACAATTCTTAACTATGCATAATAATCTAACAATAACTTCCAAAATATAATTACTAAAATGTGTCATTCAAAAACTCTTGCACCTTATACGAGTAATATGCTTTTGATGCTAGTAAACTAAACAGCTTCCTTGTAAATATAGCCACACTAACAGATTCCAATATGATTTTTCGTAAATGATTGTATATATTACCGGACCCATATCACAAATGCCCCCACCGAAACATGCAGTTCTCCGAGTAGGTACGCGTATTTTAGCTTTGTGTCTTTCACTCGTAAGATGTTCATACATCTGTACAATGTCTTGACAAAAACGGCAACCTCGTAAATATAGAGGCATGGATATGTCAATACATTCAATTTTACAAAGTACGGTTTACAAGAATCCGTGGATTTCAAGCGGCAGACTGACTTTTTTTGATATTTTCTCGCTCTGAACAAGTCCCCCAAAATATTATACCGTACCGCAAAGTCGACGTCACATAAGCGTGATATGAGGTGAGTACTGCTTGCTGATTAACTACCTTAGCCAACATATAAAGGGCATATGAATAACTGCTAAGTTTCGAGCGTACAGTTTCAGCCTGGACCTTCCAGTCCAGATTAGAATCCAAATGTAGATCCAAAAATGTCGTCACTGTAACTTCTTTAATATCATTTGCCTTGAAAAATAATTTTAGATGTCAACTGTTTAAATTTATAAAATGTCATTATATTTGTCTTGTCAAAATTGATCAATAAATTATTCGAATTCAACCAATCTACTATATTAATTAAAGCTATATTTATTTTTGTTTCCAGCGTATTACTTTTTTCTCCGACAAATATGGCAGTGCTGTCGTCAGCAAATACCATAGGATGGTCAATTGAATGGGGTAGGTCATTAATGCAGATTATGAAGAGAGGCCCAAGCACTCTACCTTGAGGAACGCCATGTGTTACCGGGCCAGCAGAAGATGTATATTTTTGTTCCATTTTTGTTCTAGGATAAATATTGTTATCCACATAGTCAAACGCCTTAGTCAGGTCCATATACATTGCGTACACTGGCACTTTCTTTTCCCGATCTGCCAAAATTTCCTTGATCAAACGGAAAATGGTTTATTGACTTCTTTTTCCTAAAACTTAGTTGCTCATCAATAAGAATTTTGTATTTGTCTAAGTAAGAGAATAAGCAACCATGGATATATTTTTCAATTTTTTTTGAAAATACTGGTATTAAAGCAACTGTGGGACAATTCTGTCAACCGATCTCGTTACTAAGGTGAACCGTTCTTGAACCTGTCTCGTTTTTATGACAGTTTTGAGCTGTCAGAACTGTCAGAATAACGAGATCGGCTAACATAACGTTACACATAGTAAAGAACGTAACACATAACATAAAGAGATGGGCTAACGGAATTGCCCCGCTGGTCTGTAGTTATTGATATTTTCGCGATCCGTGATTAAAAAGTGGTTTAATAATGCTAAGTTTTAAGCGAGTTGGAAATACCCCCTTTTCGATGCAGAGATTATTAATATGGCTCACTACGGGAGCTATAGAAATGGCCACATACTTCTCGACTATAGCGCTTATTTCGTCATATCCCGTACTTGATGTGCTTTTCAATGATTGTATTATTATACAATCGTTGAAAAGCGAAAATGTGCTTTTCAACAATTGTATTATCATACAATCGTTGAAAAGCGAAAAAGAAAAATACTAAGTATATTGTATGGAGTTGATGGGCACATAAACATAAAGTTTTCTTTATCCCATTTTATAATTTTCGTATTTTTCCGTTCATTAATGTTATCAGTATTATTAGTATTTTTTACCTGATTTATGTAATAAAAATCTTTTGAATCAGTTAATACTTTACTGTTATATTTTATTCGTTTTATGTCAGTGTTTGTAGGTTTATTAATTTTATTATTATTTATGATTTTCCATGTTGCTTTTGATTTATTTTTAGCAATGTTGATAGTATGGTTATTTTTAACCTTTTGCGTTAACTTCATAATAGATTTTAATCATTTTGAGTAGTTTTTAAACATAGTACGGTTTTTCACACTCGGAGATTTCCTGTAGTTCCTTAATTTCTTCGTATTTGTGACTATTATGTAATAGTATGCAAGCGCCACCTCTCCGTGTTCTCCTACCACAACTAGCTGCCATCATAAAATTCGGCATATTTAGTAAAGATGTGTCACTGTTTATCATATTGTGCTCGGTAATGCATAATATATCTACAAATTTATCTTTTAATTTTAATTCTTCAATTTGTACTGTAAGTGAGTAAGCTTTACCTATCAAACCATCAATATTCTGGTGGAGGACACTTATGGTATTTTTAGGGCCGAAAAAACTGCTTAGTTGTTTGTTTTTCCGTCGTCTCAGAGTCATTTACAATTAGATCGTTAACACTTTCGAAATCAGTTTGTGTGCCGGTGCTAATTTTTATAGTTCTGTTTTTGTTTTTCAAATCATTTCACTTCGGGCATCAACTATTTTTAAATTGTAATCCGTGTTGTTGGGTGTTATTACTTTTGATATATTTTTACAAATGTCTGCGCATATAATGTCTAATTAGGATGTATCTACTATAGCCTATATCAATGTATTTAGCATGATTGTAACCTTGACACACATGTCTCATCTCATAGTTTAATTTCTTTTCGTTTAAGAATCGGTTATAAGGAACCTCACTTACAAGAATATTTGTGAAGCAGAAGTAATTTAAGAAGCTACTTAGAATGAATTTTACATTTGTAGGGTTATCATCATTCATACCACCTAGAATTATAATATAATCGTTTTTAGTCAATGTCATCAATTCTCTTTAAATACATTCAAAATATCCTCCAACCTAGCATGAGTTTTCCAAAACGACATTACTTGAAATTCTGATCCCATTAATTACGCCAGCGATTTTTGCAGCCCGATGCCTCGTTGGTCAGCTAAAATGACTATTCTTTTCTTCTTTTCTTCTGTTTCCTTTCTTACATTGCGTTTTGATAAGTTGGGCTGTGAATTAGCTTCATAATCTATTTGTTTCCTCTTCCTCTGCAGCATCCTGCGTTGTACTTGTTAGATTTATACATTTCGGGCTCTTAGAACCATCATATAATGTTTTATTATCTTGGTTGATATGTTGTAAAGGAGTTGATACAGAAACTTTTTCGTCTTTTTTTCTTCTTTCTCCCAGAAATTGGAGTCGTCTTGTTTAAGCAAGGAGTTTCAGCATTTCTCACCTTCTGCAATAAAAATGCATAATAAATTGAAACAAATTAGATTGTACCTATGAATTTATAATAAAACAGAGAATGTAATCCTAGCCTACTAATATTATAAACGCGAAAGTTTGTGAGCTTGTGAGGATGGATGGATGGATGTTTGTTACTCTTTCACGCAAAAACTACTGAACGGATTGAGATAAAACTTTGCAATAATATAGCTTATATATCAGAATAACATAGGCTATAAAGTATAATGATATTGCATCAAAAATCAAGATATTTTGCGGGCGAAGCCGCGTAAAAACTAGTTCTAGATGAAAAAAATAAGACCATGGCCACCTCGATTATCATGGCCTAGCACGGGCATTGCAAAGAGAATCTTATTCTATCAAATCGAACTGATGGGGGCACCAAAGAGGTTTTATTCTGTGAAGTCGAGTAGAACTTCTTTACAATGCGAGTTGCCGTGCAATTTAAAGAGGTTATATTCGATTTTGCAATATGAAACCTCTTTACAATGAAAATTTCTCAACTTAGAACATTTAAATGTTAAAGTTGAGAAATTTTCAATCAAATTACACGTTCCAAATTTAAATCACTTTACTCTCTAGGAAGTTTCATACAACATTATTGACCTGCCATATAGATTGTGTTAAGATAATAATGACGTTTTACGTTGAAATTCTACGACATATAATGGGTAATTTCGAGCAGGTGGTATGAAAAAAATACAATTAGTCCGTCATATAGGTTATCAAAAAATAGGTCTTTGCAGTAAAATATTAGACACATATTTTTTCTTTTCTCAACTAAACAAAAATTTATGAAGATATAGCCTGTTAAAATTTCGCGTAACGTCTTGACTAGACTACAAAAGTATAGACTTTTGACAGAGAAGTGACGTCACTAACCCCCACTCCCAAACTTTGTCAAGGTTTATCTCTGTCATATATTGTTTGATTGACAAAAGAAAAAACATGACATGTGTTTAATATTTTAACGTGACAACGTTTTATAAATTGGTTTGCCGGGTGACACTTCAAGAAACTGCGTTACGCTCCGCTCACGTTATGCGCTCACAATGAGAGCGAGTGAGAGGCACGCGTCATGGTTAGCCCGCCTAAGAGCGAGAGAGACAGACATTTTCATCCTTCTTCCTACTATACGAATGAATATTCACATTAAAATTATTTTACCACTCAAAGTCGTTGTCACGTAAAACTTTCGCCCGTATACCGACTTTACAGGCAACCAATTTTTTTTGGTAATCTAACGGATTTATTCTAATAATGTTTTGACTTTTTTAACCCAGTCATTATGCCTATGCCTATTACATAAAAATTAAAACGCAGACCGCACCGCTCGTAGTGTGCTCGCCCCTAACATGTAAGTAAACAAATCTAAAAAAACTGCAAACGTTTATTAAATACATATGATCAAATAAGACTTTAGCAAACATCACAGCCAACATTTTACTTACACACAAAGGAATCTAATCTGAATCAAATTGTATGTTATTATCATAAAATTATATAAATTTATGACATATATATATGTATACCTACAATACCGACATATATATATATATATATATATATATATATATATATATATGTGTGTCGGTATAGGTATATCTAAGTTGTGCCTATCGATAAGTGTAAGACACCTATTCTTTACTAGCAACTCGTACTAGCTTTGCCTGGGTTTCTATAAAAATGAAGCTTTCTTGTACTCAAAGAATCAGCAGTCTTAAACCCATTCTAACTAAGACAGCTTACAGCGCAAAAAGTGGTTTTGTGGAGCTGAACGAGAGAGAATCGAATAGGAAGACGCGATACCACCGAACGACCCAATTGTAGTCGCTACCAAGTGCAAGATAATGCTAGACTATAGAATCCTTAAGATGGCTAAAACTATCGAACGGAGCTCAGACGTCGAGGCAGGCTCGGGAAACTGGGCGGTACCAAAGATACAATGGGTCAACAGGGTACCAGGATGTGGCAAGACAACATGAATGATTAGACACTTTGATGTGGACGCCATCATTACAACAACAACAGAGGCAGCAAAAGACCTGAGAGAAAAATCGGCTCAAATATCCAAAGCCCTCCCAAAAACCCTTTTCTTAGTGCATACGCAGGAAGCTGCATGCTGGTCGCCGGTCTGCTATAAGGGCCTTGCATTTAGCTCGCATATTTGCAAGTATAGATACGTGCCCACGTATAAGTGATAAACTTCCTTACGTTCGTGGGCTGCGATAAGGTACTACTCATATCAGTCTTCTAGGCTCTTCCACCTATGTGTATTTTAGATTTCATATTAGTGATTAGCTCGGAGAACTGATGACCGATGGGGTCGTAAAGTTCGCAAGTGGAAACCACATACCGGCAAGCGCAGAGTAGGACGTCCACCCATAAAGTGGATGGATGACCACATAAAGACCGCAGGATCGCTCTGGATGCAAGCCGCCTACCTACACCTACGTCTTATTGGAGATCTTTAGAGGAGGGCCTATGTCCAGCAGTGGACATCCTATGGCTCCAACGACAACAACGAACCGATTAAAAAAAATATTTCGATACAAATAAAATATTTTAATACTACCGAGGTGGTCTTACATAAATGTAACCGACATTGATTGATTTTTGAACTGAACAATAATGGACATTGATATCACATCGATTCGTGCAAATTATTCAAATTCTGTACACGGTAGAAGTCAGTGGTGCCATTTTTAGCGACAAGCATCTGAAACCTGAACTCTAAAAATATACTGCACAGTAACGCCCTGAATTGTTTTGTCTAGGGATAGAACGAATGCATAGTATTTCATACCTGTAGGCTGCACTTCCGTCACGCTAAGTGCATCCTAGTGCTTTGTAGCTTCCTCTCTCCTAAGAAGACATTTTCTTCACAACTGTGAAGTACAGTCAACAACAGTACAAGGCGATAAGTCATAAGTCGGTGATTGAAAACATCGTGAGGCAACCTGCATAGGTACGTCCGTATAGAAGAAATTCGATGACGTATGTAAATCCACCAACCCGCACTGGGCCAGCGTGGTAGATATGGTGCCCTGTCACCCTTCGTGAATAGGCGTACGTCCCGCAGTGGGCTATGAAAAAGGCTGGTACAGTATAGTACAGATCTGATCAATAGCGTCGCGTTTGAAAAATTCAAAATGTATGGTACATTTTGACATCGACGTGACAGCTAATAGACGTAATATATCTGACCGCCTTCTGAGCGCTTTCAAAGGGATGGTGTTGGTGAATTGACATGGCACTATTTCTATAACTTTAGGGTTCAAAATATAAGCTCCGCCTGAGAGAAGTTTGCCCACCATTATTGTGAAATCGAATTTGACATTTTTAATCACTAGTTCAAGTGTCATCTGCGTCAAGATTATAAAGTAGTTTCTATGAATTTTTGAGATCATGCATCACAACTTTTTTACTGTATGCCGCTTCTACCGTGTTTCATTATTTTGAGAGCGCCTTGCACCCAGAGCTAGACCCTGCATTATTTTTGTTTTTTTAACGCGAATACGTTCGCGCTTGACGTTAAGCGACTTTGTGGTTGATGAAGCACGCAGACTTAGAAGATTCCTAATCACTCTGATATTAAAAGGTTTGATATTATATATCTTAGGAAACAGGAAAGCAGGAAGACTGTTCCATTCCCTGGCGGTACGAATCTATTAAAAAAGCGCTTTAAAATTCGTTGGGTAGTTTTGAAGATTTAAGCATACATAGGGCCGGACAGACAGCGACAGCGACTTTGTTTTATACTATGTAGCAATGTGTACTCTGAGACAATGCTTCTCTCCAAATTTCATAGTTCTATGTCTACGGGAAGTACCCTGTAGGTTTTGATTTTTGTGAGTGTCGAAATATGCGATTTTTTACGACATAAACGGATCTAACTTTTTTAAACGACAACTGAGAAGGTTTTCTTTTACACAACTGCAAGAGACCACACATATATGTACAAAGTTTAAATTTCAACTCGACATGTTTACGCGTTCTCGAGATAAAGAGTCTTGACATACACACAGACGGACAGACGGACAATAAAGTGATCCTATAAGGGTTTGAGGTACGGAACCCTAAAAATAGCAATAACGCGAATATTAGCTATATTCGCGTTGAAATGTAAAAAAAAGTGTTATAGAACGGGATTTCTTTCGGACTTTTTGATAAAATTATTTCAGAAATCAAAAAAAATCAAAAATATATATTTCTCAGAATTCATCAATTATAAAGATCTTTAAAGAAATTGGCTCTGTCCTAAATGTTACGCATATTCCTTATTGTTTCTTGCCAGAACCACCCCAAAATATTCTCTGAAAATAATATAACGTAGCACTCGACTGTACATTTCATTATAAAAACATGTCAGACAGTCTTTGTGCGACTCGAGATATTCATAAGTGACAACGAAATATGGTGTCAAAGTGAGTCATCACTCATGTTTATGAGTTCATTTTGAGTCGAGATAGTACGAGGTGATAGAGCTTGTTGGGAAGATTTATTATCCCGAGCTCCGAGTCTGATATCAGTAGGTGACTATCTACTTACAGTAGAGCCTCGATTAACTAATTCTTGTCGTTGAGCATTCGGATAATCGAAAATTCGGATTGTCAAAGTAATGAAAAATGCGACCTGTTTTATTAACCCAGTTAACGTACGACCAGTTTCTCTGCTTTATAATGAATCAATAATATTTACGATATTTTATAATGAAGCGTGATAACAACGAAATGCAAGCGTTGAAATTTTTAACTCGAGAGATCGGACGGCTACTCAGCGCTGCTACTCGTAAGTAGTTACACTTAGTAACAGAAATGAACAATTATCGAAGAACAGAGAAATAGTGGGGCGCGAGCGGGTTATAAACCTTCTGACATCAATATCAATCAATATCTTTAATTGCCAAGGCTTAGCCTACTTACATAGGTACTTAAAGCAAACAAATATAAACAACTTATAAATATTAAACATGTAATATTAACATGTCTGTCTACATAATATGGATTTAATTTGAAAAATGTTTTTGTTCATCTCAGGTAGCAGTCTGGATGATCGCGAATCCGTATAACCGAGGGCCGGATAATCGAGGTTCTACTGAACTTAAAACTGGAGGGTGGAAAGCGTGGAGACGTAATTAAAACATCGTTGAATTATCTATTTTATTTTTAGACAAAAAGAATTGTCACAACCGCTAACCGACTTCAAGCAACCGTACTCTGCATCAGTATGGAATAAAGAAAAAACGCCAAGTCGATGGTACTCTGCGACTGCCTGTTCTTCCTAACTACACGACGTACATCTTACGAACACATGGCTCCCTTCTATAAATCGCCAATAAGACTAAGATGTAAGTTAGGTAAACTGATAAGGTTTTTAAGTTTGAAAATGTTTTTTCTTAGAGTTAAGTCTAGATGTAAGTTATATATTCAAAACGTAGCAAATGTCTTGCAATGTAAAGACACTTTACATTTTGATTTTGGACAGCCGTGTGGGTTGAGTCCTTTCTGCTAAACTACGTCCAATTACTACTGATAGAAACGTAATTTAATCCTTTGCCTTTAGTTCAGTAGCTACTCAATCACTGAAGAGAGACTAGTTCTGATGTTCTGTGTACTCAATAGACCCTTAGGAATATAAACTTTCAAACGCAAAAAGAGAAGTAGTATTGTATGTAGACAATACGAAAAAAAACCGGACAAGTGCGAGTCAGGCTCGCACACCGAGGGTTCCGTACAAACACGTTGTTAAAATAATTAAAAACTTGTTTTAGCATTTGCTAATAAAGTTCTCTTTTAAGATACCTTACATGATACGATTTCCTCACTTTGAGTTTTGAACCAATATTTTGTGATATTTGAGGCCCTATTTTTTTGTGATTTAAATAAAAAAGTACAGTTTTCAGATTTTTGCCTATATGTGTACTCTAAGACAATGCTTCTCTCTAAATTTCATAGTTCTATGTCAACGGAAAGTATCCTGTAGGTTTTGATTTTTGCGAGTGTCAAAATATGCGGTTTTTTACGACATAAACGGCTCTAACTGTTATAAACGATAACTGAGAAGTTTTTCTTTTACACAACTACAAGATACCATAAATATACGTATACAGTTTAAATTTCAGCTCGATATCTTTACGCGTTCCCGAGATAAAGAGTCTTGACATACACACAGACGGACAGACGGACAGTCGGACAACAAAGTGATTCTATAAGGATTCCGTTTTTGCCGTTTGAGGTACGGAACCCTAAAAATGGATGATAATAGAAAATACAAAATGTGACCCAAAACTAGGATGACAAAGATTTGAAGCAGATAAATCATAGACTGAATTGAAAGGGTCCTATTACGCTTACGTTACGTTACGATTTAAATTTACAGACTTACCTACAGAACTCGTACAAATACAGAATTGTATGTCAGGTATACCAGGTATAATTATGTGAAGAAAAAAAACATCTATGGGATCACTTCACAAATCATAAGTAGTTTCGTAGCTCGCTACATATCCTCGAAGTGATCTACATGTGACTTCTGACGTAAAAGCAGTAAAAATTATCCATGAAATACTCCTTTGATTAACAGGTACATAATACAGAGAGACCGTGTTTTAAAAATGAGATGGAATTAATCCTTTTGCAGTAAGGCTGATAATTAAAGCTTCACTTAGGTCGTCGTAAGTCGGCAACTACTACAGACATAATTATTTTTCACAAAAATGGCGCAACCGACTTCTCTCGCGTACAAAATTTAAATAGTATACAATTTTTACAGTAAGTATTGTTGATTTTTCAAAACCGGCTCAGCCTATTTCGATAAAATTTACATGAGACCTCGGGAGTATAATTTTTTTATTCGGTTAACAATTAGCGAAAATATCGATGAACATACACAAAAATTACCTACATAGAAACGAACATGGAACCTCTTTCTTTTTGGATTTCTGTTAAGGAGAGTCTGCAAGGAAATCTTGGAGTCAGCAAATAACCATTTGTGCACTTTTACGAGCTATAGGTTGCCCAGGGGTCTCAAAACACTTAAACTAGCCCTAAAAGCTTTGCTATTGTCAAACTTCGGTTATAAAATAAATCCCGTGCCATGAGCATTTAAACTATTCACTAAGCATTTGGGTAAATTGCCACACCCCAATGCCTTCATTGAAATACCTCATCAGTATTAAACATTGGTAATAATGCAGCAGATAAAATAATGCACTGAGTCCCTTAAGACCCTAGCTGGTCTGTAGTTTTCCAGAAAATGAAATCATTTTTCATTTTTCTTGTTTTGAAGTAGGTTAGAACAAATAACATGGTTCTGAATTCGACTGCATGTTATTTTGTGAATATTTTCCGTGATCACTCTGCCATTATGAGTTGATTTTGATGATTCTTATTTGTATGGTATGTATATTAATATAATAGTTCCATTTGAATTTTATCGAAATCATCAGTTGTTTATGAAAAAATCATCAACAGTTAAAAAATAGTATTTTAAATATATAATAGATGGACTATTCGAATTTTTTACAAGATTCAACGAGTCGGTTGGGCTAATTTTGCACAGAGATACCAGAGGGATAATGTGGTCGATCTTGTAAATCTGAATGAGATGCATCGATTTAATATGGCACGAGTTAGAGAGAGACATGAAAAATATCGCGATTCGGTGGATATTTCAGGGTTTTTTTAGACAGATAAGGTTAGATTCCAATACAATATAATTTGTCAGTTTGACAGCATAGAGAGATTTTCCATACATTTTTGTGGTTGAAAATTGCCTCAACAATTTTATAAATCTGTTTTCTATAAATATCTGCATTTTTGGCGAAAAATAATCATCTGTAATGGGCTTTGATATACAATGCTCAGCTTAGTTTCGTATACCTATCTCCGCTGTGCTTCGATTTGGTAGAGTCTGGGTACGTCAAGGTAGGTAGATACAATACAAAATACAAATAAATACAAACACATTTATTTATCAATAAAACTTAATTAATAACATCATAGATTAGGTACTATAACTCACGTGTATGCATGCGTGTGTAGTCTAGAGAATTGATAGATAATCTTTAGTCGAAATAAGTATAGAATGTTCCTTCTGTATAGTCAGGGGTACTATAACCTGCAATTGTTCTTTCGTTCCCAAAACATTTCCCAAACTTGAAATTTACGTAAGAATCGCATTTATACGCTGGGAATAAGGTTGGATTCGCGATGGAAGCCGCAAAGAACTCAACGCTTGCCCCGTGACTGCACATTGGCTCATCCACTATATTGCACAGGTGATGGCGTGTTCCGTCGTTTATTATAAAGTCTACTTGTCCAAGAATGCTCGTTGATCCAAGCTTACCACGATTGGTATGGAATGCGTGGACATACTCAGCGTCACCTGCTCCTACTTGATTCGTTTTTGGGGTCATAACAGGAAATGCAAAACAAGGTCCGGCTGGGTCTAAAGCAACTATTTTATAAATTGGTGCACCAATTTCATTTTGGAAGCTTCTTCCTGCGTACCCCGCAATCTGACCGCCTAAGCTATATCCGATTATTGTTATTTTTTTTCTATCAATTCCTGCTTTGATTAAATCAGCTATGAAGTGGCCTGTAGCCTTCCCGATGGAGGGGATGCATTTAACTGATCTGAGATATGCGGGTAAACCGACTAAACCGAAACCATTTGTATAATATGAATGATCAACAACAATTATGTAACTATCGGTGTAAAATTTAAGCGCTTGATGAATTTCCGTAACCGGCTTTGAATTGATGTCATTCAGAAAGCCTCCGGCAACCACGGATATGGCTCTGCTTTCATCGAGTATAAAAGGTATGATACCTTGGGCAGCATCGTCGATAAGGAATGATACAGCAATGTCATTAGCGTAGTCGTAGAAGTATATTTCGATTTCACTGACGTCACATTTGACGTTCCCTTCAACTATGCCTGTAACATAAGAAACCACTTAAAATTAATGTGAGAGACAAAGCTGATTACTAAGCTAAGATTAATTAAGTAATTTCATTCATTCGTTCATATCTCATGCCAATGGCAAGACTTTTTTTTATTTTTTTTTTGTTGATGTAATTAAGATTAATTAATTCGTGAGAAATGAGTGAGTGATTAATTGATTCGTTTATTTGGCTCAACGTTTAAGCATTGCCATTCAGCTTGGCAATGCTGCCAGCATGCTGGGCACGCTGCCAACTGGCAGTGAGTTTGTGCATTTGGATTATCTTTAGACCTTTAAGGGTCTGTGGATGATCCAATTGCTTGTTATGTAGTAGTAGTTTATGTAGTTTAAGATTAAATAAGTCTTGTACTTAGTGGTATATAATCCTTACTTATATACTTATTTTACTTACATATAATATATTTATATTTTATATATTTATATATTTTATATATTAAGTATTATATAAATGCGAAAGTAACTCTGTCTATCTGTCTGTATGTCGCGCTTTCACGCCAAAACTACTGAACCGATTGCAATAAAATTTGGTACACAGATAGTCTAGAGCCTCAGAAAGGACATAGGCTACTTTTTATCCCGAAAATTGCATAATTCCCGTAGGATAGGACAAAAACTATCGTTAGCAAAACTGTCACCTATCACAACGACGCTAATAGGCACAATTTTACCATGCTACATATCACAATGACGTTTAATACTGAGCCGTCATTTTGTCTGACATTGAAAATATTTTTAAATATACCACCATTAGAGGTTAAACATGTTTCTTTATTCTACCTTTATGGTACATAATCCATGCTAATATACGAAGAAACGGATCGACTTGATTTTTAGAAGAAGTATGGCATGAGTATGAATATCTTGACTCTAAGGTTATTAACCTTGATTCTGAATTGTGACCATTACACGAACCTAAATTTCTGTTAGTTTGATTAGGATTGAACAGTGATAAAGACACAGGCCTGGCCCAGTTGCGGCACTCCTCATGAGGCATGCAACTTGCCGGTCAGCCTCTCAGCTGCTACAGTTAAAAAGCCCAGAAAAGCGGCCCAACCTCGAGTGAAAATTTCTAAACTGCCTAGGGGGAAAAACCAAAAGAATCGTGAGACCACGAGTGCCGCATTCTCAGCTGTCCTAGAGGAAACCCAGAGAAGCGGCTCTACCTGGGATTCCCGCGCCGCCCATAAGTCTCGGCTACTAAGTTCCCCCGCCACGACAGGGCGGGAACCCATGGGCGGGTACACTCTAACCATATCTTGATCAACAGAAGCATTTATAAGTTTGATGTCGGGTTAGGTTTGAACAGTGACAACATGGTGCAAGGTATTTGATTTTTTTATAGAGCAAGTGCCTTTATTATCTACCACTAAATACAAGACTTATAATGTAAAACTTCATTATAACTATTACTACATAACAAGCAATTGGATCATCCATAGACCCGTGAAGGTCTAAAGATATTCCAAATGCTCAAGCCTACTGCCAGTTAGCAGCGTGCCCAGCATGCTGGCAGCATTGCCTATTAGCTTGGCAATGCTGCTTATACGTTGAGCCAATTAAACACCTGCATTTAGGTCACGCGGCGGGTACACCAGACGCTCAGAAAGAATTTTGAAAACAAGATGAGCTCTCGCCACCACGCGCACAATGTCCCAATTTCAAACGGCTTAAATATATAACCACTGGCGAGGTCAGCATATTTGCACCGTTTGTACTGCTCCGCCGAATCGGCCACCGCTCCAGCCCTACTCTGAGTCTCAGAAAGATGTGACGACGCCAAAGTATCGACGCAAGTCGCGTCCCATACTAAGGGCCGTCTACACTTCCATGGGACCAGCTTCATACCGTCAGGCCTTTTGCCATCACCACGCGCAAACCCATTCGGTTCGAGTACGGTCGCAAAAGCCCTGCGTATGACATCGTTCACAATGGCGTGGCAACCAATTCGACCAGCGCTTCTTGAGCAAGAAAGACGGTGGTGACCGAGCTGGTCTTCTGGGGTGCTTGAATAGGTGAGAGCGCTCAGCTATGTGCGGCGCGGCAGCAAGATGGGTCGACCTCCACGATATCATCAATACGAGCAGGTCGAGCCTGGTCACGACCGGCAAAGAGCCGAGGCAGATGGCACCGCAAGAGAGAGGCCTATACCCAACAGTGGGACAAAGAAAGCTGCGGATGATAACGATGCCGAAACAAATTAGTTGAGATTGGCTGTTTTTTGCGTTTGAAAAGATTTTTTGCTACATACAATATTTGTGAACCGTTCCCCATTGAATTGGGGCTAATATTTTGTGGCGCACTTACTATTTTTGTAACCATATTTTTTACAACATATTATTGTACTAAATTAAATTGGTAGGTAACGATATAAACATAAATTAAATTATATCGCGGGTAAAAGCTAGTTTATAATAAAGGCACTCGTCATTCCAGCTACATGGTGGACGTCCTACGCTGCGATTGCTGGTATGTGGTCCCATTCGAGAACTATACGGCCCCACCAGCCATCTGCTCCCCGAACCCGGTGCCCTAACATTTTAACTTGATAATCCGCTGGGCTATGTCGGCAACTCCAGTTGGTTTGCGGATCTCCTCATTCCTGATCTCATCTGCCAGAGAGATGAACCTCTCTATAGCATGTTGGGTTGTTGGGCTATCTTGAGCTTATTCATAAGGCCCACAGTGAAAGCCCTATTACTTACAGATACTTACAATTTGAAGTTAAATCTGCGTTCAAAATAGGATTCAAATTTCCGACTTCTTCAAGTCCAAACAAAGAGTATGCGCTCTTCAACAAAACCACGAACAAAATAACTTTTACCAACATAATTATATCAATATTGAAATCTCCTTTAACTTGATATCTACTAGTATAATTACGTGGCGACACTTATAATTGTATAATTATATATTGGTGTAGGTATATTCGCGATATTATTTTTTTATTAAATATATCAACTTATTATTTTAATCATCTTTGAACAAAATAAACACTTTTAGTTTGCATTTCCTTATTGAAAATGTGATAAATGTTGGACTTTGGTTCTTTTTATAGGCCATAGATACGCGTGTATGGTACCTATTTACACAGAACAATATTTTCCTTGGCTGAAATATTTTGATATAAGGCTCTTTGCCCACAAGCAAACGTTCACCGTAACGTTCGTGCTCGTTTGATTTAAATATGATAATTATTTTTAGCAAAAAATAGCATCACCGACTTCACCCGTGTACAGAATTCGCGAATATTTCGCACGGATCGATGTAGCATTTTTCACATTATTGTTGATTCATCAAAAATGGCTTTTTCGATAAAATTTAAATGGGACTAATTTCAAAGTATACTCTATCCAATAAAAAAAGAATTATTGAAATCGGACTACTACGAAAAAAGTTACGCGTGGTTATACATAAATATATATATATATATATATATATATATATATATATATATATATATATATATATATATTACTTTAGATTTAGATTTGTTTACTTTCACATGATTCGGAGTACTTTTTTTTTATAAACTCTTAATTTGACAGAGTAGATTGAAAATAAAATAAAAATTATTTTGGATCTGCTCCATACATCTCACTCATAGAGTTTTCATACAAAAAAATATGAAACGTTTTGAGTAAACACCTATAGGTCACCAAATCGGTAACTATGTAAGAATATATTAGTAAGTACTCATACAAATTAAAAATGGGTTATTTGAAATGGAACGGTCGGGTTTTCATAATTAGTATGCCACTGCATGTACCTACCTCGATAGAAAAGTAGTCTAACACGGACACTAGAGGCTAGATCAGTGCGTACTTTACGCACTGATCTAGCCTCTTTAGAGTTTCGTAGTAAAATAAAGATTCTATGATCGTCGTGTCCTCTTTAACCTGTCTAAGTTGTAACTCCCACATATTATATCTAAAGTTTACAATATAAAATATTTTAACTTCTTGATTGATCTTTCGGTGGAATTATAACTTTTTGAAATTCACAGAACAATTTGAACTTGATATGAAGATATTGATCTGAGTTGTGTGCAAGTAGAAACAGATTTATTTATCTAATAGCATTTAATCTCCTGCCAGGGCGGTTGTATCGACGAGATCACTATCACTATCGCGATCGCGATCACTATAAAAAAATGAAAAAAAATAAAATAAAGAAAATGAAATGAAAAAAATGGAGAAAATATGGAGAAACAGGAACATCACCAAAACCACGAAGATCAGGCTCGTGCGAACACTAATTTTACCCATATTTTTTTACGCCTCTGAGACGTGGACGTTACGAGAAATCGAGAAGAAGAAAGTGGTGCGCTAGAGATGTGGTGCTGGAGAAGAATGCTTGGGGTATCGTGGACTGAATTTCGTACCAATGTCTCGATACTACAAGAACTCAGCATCAAGCAGCGTCTATAATCCGTACTCTCGAATACTCGCTTACTTCGGACACGTCTCACGGCGAGGTAGTCAGTCCATAGAGCGTCTTGTCGTCCAGGGCAAAGTTGAGGGCACAAGACCACGCGGAAGGTCGCCCATGAGGTGGACCGATCAGATCAAGTCTGCTGTGGGCGGGTCCGTGCATGAATGTACCAGATTGACGTCCAATAGAGAGAGATGGCGAGACATCGTGAGGTGCATTACATCTGCCCCTACCAATCCTACTTCCTACTAATATTATAAACGCGAAAGTTTGTGAGGATGGATGGATGTATGGATGTTTGTTACTCTTTCACGCAAAAACTACTGAACGGATTGAGATGAAACTTTGTAATAATATAGCTTATACATCAGAATAACACATAGGCTACAATTTATAAAGATATTTTGTGAATTGTCCAAAATATAACGATAAATGTTGAGTAAGTAGGAAAATTCTGCCATCTGCGAGCTACTCTAGCGTGCGCTGCAAGAATGTCAAAATAAACAACTGTCGATCGAATATCTGTCAAATCAATCGATGAGCAGTCCTTGGATAATGCTTGGATATCATCATACTGATAATATATTATCCTTACTTATAATATTATAAATGCGAAAGTAACTCTGTCTGTCAGTATATCTGTCTGTCTCTCTGTCTATAGCGCTTTCACGCCAAAACTAATGAACCTATCTCAATGAAATTTGGTACACAGATAGTCTAGAGCCTGAGAAAGGACATAGGTTACATTTTATCCCGAAAATTGCATAATTCCCGTAGGATAGGACAAAATCTTGCGTTAGCGAAACTGTCACCTATCACAACGACGCAAAAAAGCCCAATTTTGAAGACACCATCGTAATTATAACAGTTAATTAGACTATTTCTGTTGCTTTTTCACTTTCGGCATTCGATAGAGAGAACACTTTTTACGTTGCTATTAAATTTACGATGGCGCGTTCATAATTGGGTTGATTGGGCCCATTGAGGAAAGAATCAAATGGAGATGGTGTAATGACATTTAGATACTTTGACATGTAATAGTTTAAAAACCGAAATAATAATCACATAGGCGTCTCTTTCAAATGTACGTAATAAGAGTAGACCAACATTATACAGCACAGTTTCGCTATAGGTAGTGTCTATATTTTTCATGACGTGTCCCGCGTGCCTGGTCCGCCATATTGAGTCGAAAAACAATAGCGATGTTCTTATTATATCAAAAAAAACTATCGATATTTTGGTTAGTTTTTATTTGTGTTATTGATTTGCTGAAATTTTGAATTTTTATTTCATTTCACTTTTCATGTCAAATTTGACAACTGTCATTCCAGAATTAATACAAGTAAAATGGCATGACAGGTGTGAAAGTAACAGCTGTCAAACTTAGAAGTATTATTATCTCCGTAACTATCGAAGCTAGACCATTACTGTCTTAATAGCACTAATAACACTCAATGAGATCTATTAGATTGTTCTAATGACTGCTGTCAAAGCTTAAAAGTGAATTATCTCCGTAACTATCGAAGTTAGACTACTGCTGACTTCACATAAGTGAGAGAGCGCAATTAGATCTATATTTTAAATGACAGCTGTCAAACTTAAAAGTGGATTATTTCCGTAACCATCGAAGTTCGACTATTGCTGTCTTTACAAAAGTGATAGAACTCAACGAGATCTACATTTCGGATGACAGCTGTCAAACTAAAAAGTGGAATACCTTCGTAACTATTAAAGCTAGACTATCGCTGTCTTCACAAAAGTGATAGAGCTCAACGAGACCTACATTTCGGATGACAGCTGTCAAACTTAAAAGTGGAATATCTCCGTAACTATTAAAGCTAGACTATTGCTGTCTTGATACAAGTGATAGAGCTCAACGAGACCTACATTTCAGATGACAGCTGTCAAACTTTAAAGTGAAAAATCTGTGTAACTATTGACCCTACCATTGCTGTGTTTACAAAAGTGATAGAGCTTAAAAAGATCTACATTTGATGTGACAGCTCAAACTTAAAAGTTGATTATTTCCGTAATATTGATAGCTGCCATCTGAAAGATATCATATCTCTCTTTGAGCTTTATCAGTTTTGTGAAGACAGCAATGGTCTAGCATCGACAGTGACGGAGATAATCCACTTTTAAGTTTGACAGCTGTCATCCGAAATGTAGATCTCATATCAGTTTAGTGAAGAAAGCAATGGTCTATAATAGATAGTTATGGAGATATTCCACTTTTAAGCTTGACGGCTGTCATCCGATATGTAGTTCTTATTAAGTCCTATCACTTTAATTCTAAGTCATACCTCAGTAAAGCAGTGGAGACTGTTCTAGAGGTGTCTATGGAGTTTTGGTAACAACACGGAACGACATGATACGTCACATTATATCACTTACCCACACTCATGCACGTAATTCAGCTCATAATCAATGAAATACCACAATTTTTCACTAATTATAAAAAATTGAAAAAATAAAAAACTGATAAAAACACAACTTTAACAAAATAATACAATGAGGCGACATGTCTTTTCCGCGTTCCCGCCAAAAACTCGTCCTGCCATTCTAGTGTGGATTCTTGAATATGACAGCTCCAACCTTGACATCTGTAATTTTTAGGGTTCCGTACCTCAAAAGGAAAAAACGGAACCCTTATAGGATCACTTTGTTGTCCGTCTGTCCGTCTGTGTGTCTGTCAAGACTCCTTATCTAGAGAACGCGTAAAGATATCGAGTTGAAATTTAAACTGTATACGCATATCAATGAATTCTTGCTGTTGTGTAAAAGAAAAACTTCTCAGTTGTCGTTTAAAAAAGTTAGAGTCGTTTATGTCCTAAAAAACAGCATATCGACACTCACAAAAATCAAAACTTACAGGGTACTTCCCGTTGACATACGAGTAGAACTATGAAATTTGGCGAAAAGCATTGTCTCAGAGTACACATATAGGATTAAATCTGAAAACTGGACATTTTTATTTAAATCACAAAAAAATAGGGCCTCAAAATTCACAAAATATGGGCTTAAAATTCAAAGTGAGTAAATCGTATCATGAAAGGTGTCATATAAAAGAACTTCATTAGCACATGCTAAAACAGGTTTTTAATTATTTTAATAATGTGTTTGTACGGAACCCTCGATGTGCGAGTCTGACTCGCACTTGTCCGGTTTTTTAAATAAAAGTTTGCCATTATGTTTGATTCGGCTAAAATTAATTTGTGTCGATAGTTTTATCGATAAGTACGGGGAAATCGATAAGTGTAGTGTGGTAGTAACAACACTAATCCGCCGTATTATGTGCGGTGGGTATGCAGGTTTTTCTCGTCGTTAGGGCAACTCCATTTGATTCCTTCCTCAATGATTGGGCCTAACATGGATTCACAAAACGTAATTAGATGACAGGTGACATACATTGACTGCAGATTTTTATAAATGTCTCGCTTTGCATAGCAAAGGGACAAATTGTCTTTCCACCATTATAGCTCCTCGAAGAGGAAATAAAGTATGAATTGACAATGACAATTGACATTAAAATTGGACAAAATAGTTTTCCCTTTGACATGCTACATATTACAATGACGTTTAATACTGGGCCGTCATTTCGTCTGACATTAAAAATATTTTTAAATATACCACCATTAGAGGTTAAACATATTTCTTTATTCTACCTTTTTGGTACAGAATCCATGCTAATATACGAAGAAACGGATCGACTTGATTTTTTAAAGAAAAGAAAAGAAAAGTAGTATGGCATGAGTATGAATATCTTGACACTAAGGTTATTAACCTTGATTCTGAGTTGAGACCTTGACACGAACATAAATTTCTGTTGGTTTGGTTAGGATTGAACAGTGATAAAAATGCAGCCCGGCTCAGTTGCGGCACTCCTCATGAGGCACGCAACTTGCCGGCCAGCCTCTCAGCTGCTATATTTAAAAACCCCGGAAAAGCGGCCCAACCTCGAGTGCAAACTTCTAAACTGCCTAGGGGGAAAAGACCAAAAAGAATCGGGAGACCTCGAGCGCCGCCTTCTCAGCTGTCTCAGAAAAAACCCAGAGAAGCGGCTCTACCTGGGATTCCCGCGCCGCCCATAAGCCTCGGCTACTAAGTTCTCCTGCCACGACAAGGCGGGAACCTATGGGCGGGTACACTCTAACCTTATCTTAATCAACAGAAGCATTTATAAGTATAAGGTATTTTGATATCGGGTTAGGTTTGAACAGTGACAACAAGGTGCAAGGTACTTGATTTTTTTATAGAGCAAGTGCTTTTATTAACTACCACTAAATACAGACTTATAATGTAAAACTTCATAAACTACTACTACATAACAAGCAATTGGATCATCCACAGACCCTTAGAGGTCTAAAGATATTCTAAATGCTCAAGCCCACTGCCAGTTAGCAGCGTGCCCAACATGCTGGCAGCATTGCCAATCAGCTTGGCAATGCTGCTTATACGTTGAGCCAAATAAACACCAGCATTTTGGTCACGCGGCGGGTACACCAGACGCTCAGAAAGACTTTTGAAAAAAGATGAGCTCCCGGCCAACACGCGCATTGTGCGCGTGTTGGTGTCGTTGGTGGTGTTGGTGTTGGTGTCTCAATTTCAAAGGGCTCAAATATGTAACCACTGCCGAGGTTAGCATATTTGCGCCGTTTGTGCTGCTCCGCTGACGGCGCCAAAGTATCGACGCAAGTCGCGTCCCACACTAAGGGCCGTCTACACTTCCATGGGACCAGCTTCATACCGTCAGGCCTTTTGCCATCACCACGCGCAAACCCATTCGGTTCGAGTACGGCTCCGATATTGGCGGTCGCAAAAGCCCTGCTTATGACATCGTTCACAATGGCGTGGCAACCAATTCGACCAGCGCTTCTTGACCAAGAAAGACGGTGGTGACCGAGCTGGTCAACTAGGGTACTTGAATAGGTGAGAGCGCTCAGCTATGTGCGGCGCGGCAGCAAGGTGGGTCGACTATCTCGACGATATCATCAATACCGCCGGTCGAGCCTGGTCACGACCGCTCGTCATCTGCCTCGGCAAAGAGCCGAGGCAGATGGCACTGCAAGAGAGAGGCCTATACCCAACAGTGGGTCAAAGAAAGCTGCGGATGATAACGATGACGAAACAAATTAGTTGAGATTGGCTGTTTTTAGGGTTCCGTACCTCAAAAGGAAAAAACGGAACCCTTATAGGATCACTTTGTTATCCGTCTGTCCGTCTGTCCGTCTGTGTGTATGTCAAGACTCTTTATCTCGGGAACGCGTAAAGATATCGAATTGATATAGAAATCTATACATTTGTATGGCACTTGAGACGTCATGCGGAACTTTAACGGGCTATATCTTCGTCAGTTTTAATAATGTTAGTGTTACTATAGTAAAAAAAAATAATTAAAAATTGAAATTAAAACGCAGGCTGCCGCACCGCTCGTAGTGGGTTCAGACCCTAACACGTAAGTAAAAATTTCCAAAAAGGACTGCAAACGTTTATTCGACACTTGATCAAATAAAACTTTAGCAAACATCACAGCCAATATTTTATAGATGTCGCAGGCAATTTGTATGATTCCGCCGTTTACATATGACGTCGTCAGTTTAAAAACGCTCGCAGTTATGTAAAATGCCGAAGGCAAAATGACAACTCGATCAATTGTAATAATTTCAACGTCGGTTGTAGTTTTAGGGTGACCATGACAAAACACACGTCAAACAAATCAATTCAATCAGATCGTGTATAATCTCGATAAATAGTTTGTTTAACGGTTGGAGTGTACGAAAGGGGGCACTGAACCTAAACCGAGGTTTGATGGAGAAAAGTCAGTTTAACTAGGGCTCTATACAGGTATTTTGAGATTGGGTGGCGGCTTAAGGCAATTGTGAGGCGCCATACATAAATAATAACTTGTCAATACAAAATCAGTAAGCTGTTATCTACCTTTAAATATTATCAGATTTGAGTGATTTTTATTCATGTAATCAACACTTCAATTAATTTAATTCACAGTTTTTTAAAAGACCTTAAAGTTATAATAATTATTTTTCGCGAAAAATGGCATGACCGACTTCAACCATGTTCACAATTGTTTCGCTGTTTGTTCGAATGTTTCGCACGGATCGATGTAGTATACTCTTTTCAATAAAAAAAGAAATATCGATATCGGACCACTACGTAAAATTTTGTAGGTGGTTATACATAAAAAAAATATACGCGTCGAATTGAGTACCGCCTCCGTTTCGTCGGTCAAAAATATACGCGTCGAATTGAGTACCGCCTCCGTTTCGTCGGTCAAAAATATACGCGTCGAATTGAGTACCGCCTCCGTTTCGTCGGTCAAAAATATACGCGTCGAATTGAGTACCGCCTCCGTTTCGTCGGTTAAAAATATACGTGTCGAATTGAGTACCGCCTCCGTTTCGTCGGTCAAAAATATACGCGTCGAATTGAGTACCGCCTCTGTTTCGTCGGTCAAAAATATACGCGTCGAATTGAGTACCGCCTCCGTTTCGTCGGTCAAAAATATACGCGTCGAATTGAGTACCGCCTCCGTTTCGTCGGTCAAAAATATACGCGTCGAATTGAGTACCGCCTCTGTTTCGTCGGTCAAAAATATACGCGTCGAATTGAGTACCGCCTCCGTTTCGTCGGTCAAAAATATACGCGTCGAATTGAGTACCGCCTCCGTTTCGTCGGTTAAAAATATACGTGTCGAATTGAGTACCGCCTCCGTTTCGTCGGTCAAAAATATACGCGTCGAATTGAGTACCGCCTCTGTTTCGTCGGTCAAAAATATACGCGTCGAATTGAGTACCGCCTCCGTTTCGTCGGTCAAAAATATACGCGTCGAATTGAGTACCGCCTCCGTTTCGTCGGTCAAAAATATACGCGTCGAATTGAGAACCTCCTCCGTTCCGTCGGTCAAAAAATTATTTTTTTTACGCAAAAAAGAAGGATGCTGGTAGCTCATACATGCGAAATACCTGCACACTCGTTTTCTTCCAAGTTTGTGTATACTTAGATAAGAATGTTATGTTCATCAGAGTAATTCTTCTTTTCGAGTCGATGTTTCGATGTTTTTCTCTATAATATCAGAGTAATTTATTACGCTTCTAAAATTGTTATGTTATGTACAAGTTCGTTTATGATGAGGTAAAAATAAGGAAACTCGAAAACAATTTTCACGCTATATAAGTACGTACGAGTTATGTTTAGTTATAAAACCCCTAAAGAGTTGACGCATTACTTATATTGTAACATGGTGCTAAATTTGCTAAAAATTGTTTATTACACAAAGGCTTATGTACTATACATACATTATACAATAAAAGATGAAATAAATTGCTAAAATTAGTCTATTGCATGTTACAGCAGTAATCAGAAAACAAGAACAAGTCGTTGTTAAGTCAGGATAGAAACAAGAGATGTGGGTCTTATTAAACTTATGATTGGTATGAAATTTAGAGAGAAGATAATTTAATTATTATTAACACATTTTCCTATATTATTATAATGCTTATACTAGTGCCACTCAGGCTTAGTCTTAGTTAAGTTAAATGTCTAGGTTAAGACTACAGCGCTAGATTATCATTTTAATATTAATTAATATTATTAATTCGTGTAATATTTATTCATTTCCTCTAACAATTCCCTGTTATTTGCCTGCATGAAAATCCTGGGGTCGCTACATATGTGTGCAATTTTATGAGTTAAAGGTTGCCCAGGGGCCTCAAAACACTTAAACTAGTCCTGAAAGTTTTACTATTGTCAAACTTTGGTTATAAAATAAATCCCGTATCAAGAGCATTTCAACAATTCACCAGATTGCCCACAGCTGTTGGCGCCAAACATTTGGGAAAATCGCTACACCCCAATGCCTTCATTGAAATACCTCATCAGTATTAAACTTTAGTAATATTGCAGCAAATAAGATATTGCACTGAGGCCCTTAACTATCTGCTGGTGTTTTAATGAAATAGCTCAGTGCCGACGATGGGGAAATGGCGGCGATCCTATGGGGACCGGCGCAAGGTTAAAAGATAGAGCGACAACTAACCGCTCGGTTACGAGTTTGGGCTTCAGTGGCATGCGGGGCCCACGAGCTCTCGGAGCGTGACGTCCTGAGGCATCAATTTTAAACTTCGCACAACTTTGTCGTATACGGAACTTGTATGGAGTATTCGCAACTTCCATAGACGATATAGAGCGTTTTCATACAAAATTTTTTTTTTCATTCAAACTGTCAAAGTTCCGTATACATTCAGAGGCGTTCAAAGTTCAAAAATTAGTCCCCTGGCGCTTTATTTTTCAAGTTTGAACAACTGTGAACGTATACAGAACTTTGAAAGATTGGATGGAAAATCTCTATATTGTCTATGATAGTTGCGAAAGTTCCGTATACGACCAAATAGCGCGAATTTGAAAAATCCTGCCTCTGGGATGAGTTTTTGAACTTCGAACGCCTCGGACGTATACTCATCTTTACGTATGACTTTTTTTCTCGGAATTTATTTAAAACTATTCATTTCACGTACAACTTTAGCACTGGACATGGCAATTTTAAAAGAAACCATTGACTGCAAAGAAGGAACTCGTGAAATAGAACGTTATTTAAAAAGAAAACTATCAAAACAAATATGGCGACCATTCGCCATATTTGTTTTGATAGTTTTTGAACTCAAACTTTGAACTGTCTCTGTCAAAGTTCCGTATAAGTTCCTAAGGCGTTCCTAGTTCAAAAAACGCACCCCTGGCGTCATTCAAACGTTTCAGTACATTGGTTCTTTACCACTCGCGTCGCTCACACCGCTCATAGCGTCCAACTAGTCCAGCATGCGACCACAAAAAGCCACGAAAAGAATTCTTTTCGGCGTGTGAAAAAGAGACAGATAATTACTTTGCCATTGCGCTGTCTCATCTGACACGTTCGTGGTGCACAATACATCCTTTCCCGGCAGGTGAGGTCAAACATTAACTATCACTCAGAAGCCTTAGTATGAGTTGGCATAGTAAGTTCGTATAGCGGCTAGCCCTGGATGGATGGGTGGACAACTGAGCGCTACCTTTGCGCAGATGGAACTTTATAGTGTACGCCCCAGTTGTTTCAACCATTCAGCCATTTCAGAGGTCTACAGGTGGCTTACATAATCTGACACCAGGGCTAGCCATCCGGTCTATCTAGACACGCAGCAGCGTATCCAGCCAAGACAAAGCAAAAGGAACTGGCAACACAACAGCCGTGTGTAATATTACACAAACCATCGAGCTACTTTTGGCCCCTTCAAAACTCGAAAACTATTTAACCTAAATATAATATGTAATTTAGCATATTTAATATTACCAAAGTTTTTTGGCTTGTCTCTAGTTAATTTTTAGGGTTCCGTACCTCAAACGGAAAAAACGGAACCCTTATAGGATCACTTTGTTGTCCGTCTGTCCGTCTGTGTGTATGTAAAGACTCTTTATCTCGGGAAAGCGTAAAGATATCGAGCTGATATTTAAACTATATCTATATATCTATGATCTCTTACAGTTGTGTAAAGGAAAAACTTCTCTGTTATCATATAAAGAAGTTAGAGCCATTTATGTCGTAAAAAATACTCACGCATATTTCGATACTCACAAAAATCAAAACCTACAGGGTACTTCCCGTCGACATAGAACTATGAAATTTGGCGATAAGCATTGTCTCAGAGTACACATATAGGAATAAATCTGAAAACTGAATATTTTTATTTAAATCATAAAACAATAGGGCTTCAAAATTCACAAAATATGGGTTTAAAATTCAAAATGCTTAAATCGTATCATGTAAGGTATCATATAAAAGAGCTTCATTAGCACATGCTAAAACAGTTTTTTTATTATTTTAACAATTTTCGATGAATGACGAGAAAAGTAAAATGAAAACTTTTGTCGATGATGATGATGAGTATAGAGATTTTAACAACGTACTTCCCAATTTTGTGAAATTTTCTGGATTTGTACGGAACCCTCGGTGTGCGAGCCTGACTTGCACTTGTCCGGTTTTTTGTTAAGTGCACATGGGTGAAGATTAATTCATCATCATCAGCTTATTTCGGCCCACTGCAGGGCATAAGCCTCCTCCCCCTTACGCCAACTATCCCGTTCCTGTGCCAGTCTCATCCAGGTGTGGCCGCAAAACTTTTGGATGTCATCACGCCACCGTTGTAAGGGTCTACCGGGACTGCGCTTCCCGTCACGGGGCCATCATTCAGTCAGACACCTGCTCCACCTGCCATCATCACATCTGGCTAAATGTCCAGCCCATCGCCACTTGAAATTGATTATACGGGATCCGATATCTGCCACCTTTGTCCTCCTACGGATCTCTGTATTTCGAATTAAATTGACTAAGCTGTAGAGTTTATGGAGTAGGTAAGTACTTGTAGAGTTAAGGCGTGTAGAGTTAGAAACTTGGTTCTACATGAAATCTGATAACTTTTTGAAAGTGCGAACTTTGGTCTTGTCTTGGTTACATTTCACATGAAAATGTTTTTGTTTGATAACAACTTACTGTGTCAAGTCAGTCGCTATCACTTTATGTTATAGACCATCTAAAGAAGCGCATCGACATTCCATTGTGTTGTAGCGCGCTGAAGTAATTATCTGCAAATATTACCTCGTCTTGAACTCTTCACTGAATTTACTTGAAATAAAAAATGCAAATGCTAAATGTAATCAATCCTACTAATATTATAAACGCGAAAGTCTGAGAGTTTGTATGGATGGATGTTTGTTACTCTTTCACGAACAAACGGCTGAACTGATTTAGATGAAATTTGGTATGGAGGTCGCTTAGAGCTGGGATTAACATATAGACTACTTTTTATCTCAACGCGGGTAACACAGCGGGGCGCAGCTAGTAATTAATATTTTTTTAGTTGTATTGTACCAAAAATTTTGAACTTTTGTTAAGTTGCAAAAGTAGGTGAGTATGTTAACTACATGTTATCCAGTTCAAAGACAGCCTGATTTGGTCAGAGCTGACCAGTGACCACCGACAACCAAATTGGGGCCAATGCTGATACTTACAGACGACATGACCGTGTTGCGACGGCTGGCATCAGAGTTACCAAATTTATTAGAATTTTGCTTTATAAGAAGAATTCAATCCCTTATTAAACCAGAAACCCATAAAGGAGGCCTATGTCCAGAAGGGGACGTCCTACGGCTGATAATGATGATGATGAATCCCCAATTACCGGCTTAGATTTAAACCAAATTAAGTCACGTCGCAAATTTTAAAATATATTAGGTTGTATCATTCCAAATTTTATTTTGACGTTAATACAAGAAAATATACACAAAAATTGCTAATGTCAACCTGAGGCTCTATTTTTCTACTTCAAACGCCTGGGAACGTTTGCGCAACTTTTACAGATTGTATGAAGAATCCGTAAAGTTGCGTATACGACCAACCCGTGAAATACGAAAAATCATGCCCCTAAGCTGCTTTATTATCTGCTGCTGCTTTATAATCTTTATTAATGTTTATTATACCTATCGGTGATATATAATATATACCATATAATGAACATTAATTCGGCATTCTTCGAATTTGCCAAGGACACGGAATGCTCCACCTGTACAAATAGGTACTTAATATCAATAAAATAATCCGTCAAGTGCGAGTTGGACTCGCTCACGAAGAGTTCCGTACCGTACGAAAGGTAGGTGTAGGTTTTTTATTTTTGTCCGATCTAAATTTTATATTGCTAGTAATTTTGGATGCTGTTTTATTGACATTTATGGATTATTTTTGACAAAATGTAATATTATTATTTTAAAGTCCTTGGTACATAATATTATATTGTATGTCCATGATGGACGAAGCTGTTGAGACTTAATTATCTTTGTAACATCTGTAACAACACAGTTTGACAATAAACGATTCTGATTCTGATTCTAATAGTTATAGTTTATGAAATGTTTTTTAAGTTTGGTATTAAATATTTTTGAAACGAATATACAACTTAACATTTTGTGAAAATTTTAAGCATGTTCCGGTTGCCGTGCAAAAAATTACATTTCTTGTATGGGAGCCCCCCTTAAATATTTAATTTATTTTAGTTTAATTATTTATTTTTAAAGTGAATATTTAACTAAATATTGTGTAAATATTTCAAGTATGTACCTGCCATCGTTATTAAAATCGAGCGAAAATCGGCTAAAATTCAGATTTGTTGTATCGGAGCCCAATTATTTTTTTCTTGCTTTTAGTATTTTTTGTAATAGCGGCAACAGAAATACAGCGTCTGTGAAAATTACAACGTTCTAGCAGTTATCCACGGTTCATAAGATACAGCCTGGTGACAGACAGACAGACAGCGGAGTCTTAGTAATAGGGTCCCGTTTTTACCCTTTAGGTACGGAACCCTAAAAGGCTATTTGACACGCTTAGTTTTCAATATTTTGATTTGCACACGTTCATTTGTCAAAATTTTGATATTGAAAACTGAGCGTGACAAATAGTGTTCTGATGTCGTTTGTACAATGTTTGTACAGATGATTTCCAATTATATTCTCAGTAACATAGGTTTAAGAATATTTATTAATCTCAAAAGAATTTACAAAAATTCACTTACTGAGATTACACACTCATCTATGTACATAAATTACGTTGCTACAAAGCGCAGCGCGCAGCCTAATTATAAATCAATTATAATTAAATTATAATTAGTCTGCAATTATAAATCAAATTGTGTAAATTGTTTTCTTTATTTTTAGGTATTTTAAGTATTTATATCAATTTTTATTACTATTGTTACGGGCTAAGGGTGTAGGGATTGGAAGGAAACAACTTAGTAAAATATACTAGTTATGAAACTCGTTTATTCGATTCCACAATTTAAAAGAAACTGTTCAATCACAATAGTCACCGCTTCGCACCCAGTAAGCACACCGTTTTTCATACATTTATATGGATAAACACGAATTTATTGTCCAAAAATGTCTATCTAACACTCACTCAAAACCAACCAACTGTTCGTCACCGCCCACTGTCTACGACTGCCCCAATTCTCCTGTCGCGATGCTCTTTTCTGTATTCTTTTGTTTCCTATTTTCGAGGTCCAATTTCAAATGAATGGTCAAGGGAGACTCGATTTTCATTTGAAATTCGAAGTTGCTTTCCTTCTAGAAAGTTCTGCCAAAAATCCAAACTGCATAAATATTCCCGCGGTTGAGGATTGAACCGGCGAACTTCGTTAAGACACGGACTTAGTTATACCGCCGAGCCACTGGTCTAGTTACATCATTTGTCGAAATTGTTGAGTAGCTAATTCAATCATTACTATGTGCTAAATGGTCTCGTCGATTACGTCACCACCGTAGGCACCGTAACACTATGTATGTTTATGATGTATAATATAATTTATATTTTAATTAATGCGCACCCCGTCTATTATTTTTACGCATTCTGTCCTCTCCATCCTAAGGTTGCCTGGCAGAGATCGCTATGAGCGATAAGGCCGCCCATTGTTACACTGTTTATGTTTCTTTGTTTCTTCTTTGTGTTTATTTCTTGGTGTGCAATAAAGAGTTTATCTATCTATCTATCTAATAATTATAAAACAAAAACACACAGAAGTAAAAACACTATTTGACTATCAGAAACAATATTTCAACCTATGATTTTTACAATAGGTACAGTTCCTCATGACATCTAAAAATTTGTAAATGTAAATATTTAGCAATTATTTTTTGCAAAAAATATCATGACCGACTTCACCCGTGTACTAATATGTGTGTAGAATTCGCGAATATTTCGCACGGATCGATGTAACATTTTTCACATTATTGTTGATTTATCAGAAATGGCTCAGCCAATTTCGATGTATCCAATACAAAAAGAATTATTGAAATCGGACTACTATGAAATAAGTTATGCGTAGTTATACTACGTAGTATTATTAGGTATATCTTCTTTGGTTATACATACAAAAATATATACCTAAGTATATGTGTGTATGCGTCGAATTGAGAACCTCCTCCGGTGGTTTGTCGGTCAAAAATCAATTTAGGAAAAAGAAAACACAAAATACAAAATCATCGAAACACTAACAAAATAAATAGTTACAATAATAATTTATTTAATCGGTACATTTCTGTTTACATTAAATTAACCGCAGAATTCCAACTTAAGGACATTCCAACAGAATCAGAATCCTTATCAGTCTCCCATAACCAACCTTAATTATCAAGGAAACAGCACAATAATATCCGCAAGTAATTGTCCTCATTCTGAGTTATTCCCTCCATTTTGCTCTTGTTCAAAATAAATGGTGTTTAATTCTGTGATATTGCGCCTCGGAGGCGAAATAATAGCTTAATGTTGGCTATAAAAAAATGGAAATAAGCTATTTAATGAATATTGCTCTAGCTTAATGCCGGGAGGTCGTGCGTTTGTGAAATAAATAGGTATTTAGGGGAGCATTGGCCTGAGACGCTGAGGATTTATTAGTGCATGATAACGAGCTTATGGTGGGCACGATTCAAATTTACGTGTCTGTCCTCATTTGTGACGTTATCTGTGACATTTTACTTAGTTTATTTTGCGGTTTATTTTTCGTTATTATACACATGTTGATAGCGACACAAAATTTATTGATGTCAGAGTTTATTATACTCTATAAAATTTAACTTGATCTCTGCGATAGCTGTCAGAAAAATCACGCCTATGAAGTCCTGAATTTCTTAAAAGTACAGACCATTGAGGAAGGAATCAGAAGGAGATGGTGTAATGACATTTAGATACTTTGACATGTAATAGTTTAAAAACCGAAATAATAATCATATAGGCGTCTCTTTCAAATGTACGTAATAAGAATAGACCAACATTATACAGCACAGTTTCGCTATAGTGTCTATATTTTTCGTGACGTGTCGCGCGTGCCTGGTCCGCCATATTGAGTCGAAAAACAATAGCGATGTTCTTATTATATCAAAAAAAAACTATCGATATTTTGGTTAGTTTTTATTTGTGTTATTGATTAGCTGAAATTTTGAATTTTTATTTCATTTCACTTTTCATGTCAAATTTGACAACTGTCATTCCAGAATTAATACAAGTAAAATGGCATGACAGGTGTGAAAGTAACAGCTGTCAAACTAAGAAGTATTATTATCTCCGTAACTATCGAAGCTAGACCATTACTGTCTTAATAGCAGTAATAACACTCAATGAGATCTATTAGATTGTTCTAATGACTGCTGTCAAAGCTTAAAAGTGAATTATCTCCGTAACTATCGAAGTTAGACTACTGCTGACTTCACAAAAGTGACAGAGCGCAATTAGATCTATATTTTAAATGACACCTGTCAAACTTAAAAGTGGATTATCTCCGTAACCATCGAAGTTCGACTATTGCTGTCTTCACAAAAGTGATAGAACTCAACGAGATCTAAATTTCGGATGACAGCTGTCAAACTGAAAAGTGGAATACCTTCGTAACTATTAAAGCTAGACTATTGCTGTCTTCACAAAAGTGATAGAGCTCAACAAGACCTACATTTCGGATGACAGCTGTCAAACTTAAAAGTGGAATATCTCCATAACTATTAAAGCTAGACTATTGCTGTCTTGATACAATTATTATTATTATTTATTTATTATTTACAGTAAAATATAGCTTTACAGATTACACAAAATCCAATACGCTACATTTTATACTTTACCTAAGAAACTATATACATAACAGGTAAAGTGATAGAACTCAACGAGCTACATTTCAGATGACAGCTTTAAAGTGAAAAATCTGTGTAACTATTGACCCTAGACCATTGCTGTGTTTACAAAAGTCATAGAGCTTAAAAAGATCTACATTTGATGTGACAGCTCAAACTTAAAAGTTGATTATTTCCGTAATATTGATAGCTGTCATCTGAAATATCTCTCTTTGAGCTTTATCACTTTTGTGAAGACAGCAATGGTCTAGCATCGACAGTGACGGAGATAATCCACTTTTAAGTTTGACAGCTGTCATCCGAAATGTAGATCTCATATCAGTTTAGTGAAGAAAGCAATGGTCTATAATAGATAGTTATGGAGATATTCCACATATAAGCTTGACAGCTGTCATCCGATATGTAGTTCTTATTAAGTCCTATCACTTTAATTCTAAGTCAAACCTCAGTAAAGCAGTGGAGACTTTTCTAGAGGTGTCTATGGAGTTTTGGTAACAACACGGAACGACATGATACGTCACATTATATCACTTGCCCACACTCATGCACGTAATTCAGCTCATAATCAATGAAATACCACAATTTTTCACTAATTATCACTGATAAAAACACAACTTTAACAAAATAATACAATGAGGCGACATGTCTTTTCCGCGTTCCCGCCAAAAAACTCGTCCTACCATTCTAGTGTGGATTCTTGAATATGACAGCTGCAACCTTGACATCTGTAATTTTTAGGGTTCTGTACCTCAAAAGGAAAAAACGGAACCCTTATAGGATCACTTTGTTGTCCGTCTGTCCGTCTGTGTGTCTGTAAGACTCCTTATCTAGAGAACGCGTAAAGATATCGAGTTGAAATTTAAACTGTATACGTATATTAATGAACTCTTGCTGTTGTGTAAAAGAAAAACTTCTCAGTTGTCGTTTAAAAAAGTTAGAGTCGTTTATATCGTAAAAAAGAGCATATTTCGACACTCACAATAATCAAAACCTACCGGGTACTTCCTGTTGACATAGAACTATGAAATTTGGCGAAAAGCATTGTATCAGAGTACACATATAGGATTAAATCTGAAAACTGTACATTTTTATTTACATCACAAAAAATAGGGCCTCAAAATTCACAAAATATGGGCTTAAAATTCAAAGTGAGTAAATCGTGTCATGAAAGGTGTCATATAAAAGAACTTCATTAGCACATGCTAAAACAGGTTTTTAATTACTTTAACAATGTGTTTGTACGGAACCCTCGATGTGCGAGTCTGACTCGCACTTGTCCGGTTTTTTAAATAAAAGTTTGCCATTATGTTTGATTCGGCTAAAATTAATTTGTGTCGATAGTTTTATCGATAAGTACGGGAAAATCGATAAGTGTAGTGTGGTAGTAACAACACTAATCCGCCGTATTATGTGCGGTGGGTATGCAGGTTTTTCTCGTCGTTAGGGCAACTCCATTCTGATTCCTTCCTCAATGGTACAGACAGTACCTGTCAATGTCATACTTTGTGGGCATACCGATTAGTGATGGGCGACGAATGATCGTGACCACAGAGTTTTAGATAGAGTTTTAATTAAAATATCGATAGTTTATACTGACGATATTTTCAATAAAACTTGATTTATCATTAATTTTATTGTATATTGTAATATTATAACATTTTTTACATGTGTAATTAAAGTAAACCCAATTATATGTTACATTAGCATCGATAATAGTGAAAAACGTCGATAAATACTATCGTTACATTATTATGAGTATATAATTAATATCATAACATGATTTGTTTATGATTTCTACATGTGTACATACTTGATCTTAAATAATAGTAGGTAAGTAAATGAAATCCAATTTCTCACCTTCAACTACTTTATTTTATTTTTTTATTTTATTTATTTGATACACAAAACAGATAACAATCGAATCCTTATTCTAAACTTAGTAAGTAAATTTTACACTGGATTGTCGTCCAAGGTATGTGTATACAGGAAAACTAAAAATTAAAGTAGACGAATACTTTGAAAGTATTCTTCTGTAGCGAGCTTCCAGAGGGGTACTTACAAAGCCGCACTACTCATTCGATTTCATTACAACATTGTTCGAAAATCGATTTTTTCCACCACTATCCTAACTCTAAAAATGTCAATCTTCTAATGTCGCAGAGATCAAGTTAAATTTTATAGAGTATAGTTATTATCAAAGCAATGACTTGTTACAATTATTTTTGCTAGAAACTCAGAGCAAATAAAAAAAAATAATTTTCTCTGAGGCTAGTTTTTGTTCCTCTCGCATTTCTGAAATACTCAATAAAGTAGGAATCAAAACTTCATTGGAAATACTAGACTTCAAAAATCTTGTACAAAATGGAGGTTTTGGCGGGAACGCGGAAAAATCATGTCGCCTCATTGTTTTATTTTTTTAAACTTGTGTTTTTATCAGTGATAATTAGTGAAAAATGGTGGTATTTCGTTGATTATGAGCTGATTTACGTGCATGAGTGTAGGCAAGTGTTATAATGTGACGTATCATGTTGTTCCGTGTTGTTACCAAAACTCCATAGACGCCTCTAGTAAAGTCTCCGCTGCTTTACTGAGGTATGACTTGGACTATGATGGACTTGACAGCGACTTTATCGGACTATGAAGAGACTACGACAGTGACTATTTCGATAAAATATTATCAATAATTATTAAAACTTAATACTTGTCACTGGCAAATGCACAATAATGCGACGCCAAAACAAGGAGGAAGAAGAAGAGTACAAAATGTTCAAACGTCAAAACTGAGCGTCAAAAGCAACAAACTTTTTAGTGACTGTGAAGTTACCATTGTGGAAGTTACGGATAACCCGATCCTCGCGCAGCTGTCAGCTAGCAACTTCAGTTAGGATTGAGTTTTCCACAGTTTATAGCTAACACCACAGCCGTCAAGTAGTTTGATTCGGCCTATTAATAATTTATTAAATAATAATTATCAGGCACGGAAAACAACACAATTAAATAGGTAGGTATACCCTATTACACCTACAATGTACCATCAACGTAGGTACATCAACAAATCGCCGTCTGTACTGTAGGTACTGTACCTTTTTAATAGTCCACCGCAGGACGTAAGCCTATCCACGAAGGGTGATTAGGCCATATCCACCACGCTGGACCAGTGCGGTTTAGAGGCATACGCACGACATACGCTATCGAATTTATTCTACGGACGTATGCAGGTTGCCTCACGATGTTTTCTTTCACCGAAAAGCCAGAGGTGTAAAATTCCGTAATACATAAATTCCAAAGAACTCATTGGTACGGGATCGGGATTTGAACTCACAATCTCGTTACGCGTCACTACCTCTAGACCACCACGGTTAATTCGCAGTCATACCGTATAAATTTGGTAAAGGAAAACCTCGTGACTATTGAAAAATTCTTCAAGAGAGATTCCATGACGTATTTAAATCCACCAATCTGAGATAGAGCGGGGGATATGGCATACTGGGTCCTTCGAGGCTTTTTGATGTTGTACTGTGAAGCGCTCATAATGTAGTTTCACTAGGTTGTCAGCGATTACCGACGTTAAGCAACGTTCGATACGGTCAGTCTTTGGATGGGTGACCGTGAGTAGGATCACACGTTAAATTGTAGGCTCGGGTTGTTTTAACCGTTTAGTAATGTCAGAGGCCTTTAAGCGGCCTGACACCAGGGCTAGCTACCCGGCCTATAAGAACTGACTGTAAACAGCACACGTGTAAAAGTAAAGTTTTGACAGTATGGAAGCCGGGGCAAGGTATGGCAGAGGTGGTCGACTGACAGCGCCATGGGTCGATGATATTGTCGAAGTCGCTGGTCAAACGGACACGATTGGCACAGAACCGAGGCGGATGCCATAGTACCAGAAAGAGAAGCCTATACCCAACAGTGGTATAATAAAAGCTGTAGATGATGATGTTGATGAAGCAAACGTGACACTCGCTGTAAAGAGAGTGACGCGCTTGTTTTCGTTTTTACGAAATACCGCACACTTGATGCACAATGATGCAAATAAAAGGGGATTTCCTTAAAGTGCCGGAATTTTTCAAATCGTCATCTCATGATGATTGAGTGAGAAAATATGCAACATGCATTCGATGTTTTCTAATTAAATAGTGTCTAATGAATAAAGCCAAAGTTCATTTAAGTCCCACTCACTCTTCTTGGAAGTGATATATACTCATCATTTTGAACAATATTTAGCTAAAATAGCAAACACATTACCTATCTATTCTCTGTAATGTTCATTTTACATTTCTTCAACCCCTTTGTTAGTTTTTTTTTTTTTACCAGGGGAAATCTTTTATAGATACCAACACACTTCGAGGGCAGGCGGGTGGTTATGTGGAAGTCCTCGCCCATTGCTAGACGGTATATCCACCAAAACCCCTGGGTGTTCCACCACTGCGCCGTGTGTCGGGGCTACGGGCACGCTTCCGCACTCCTCCGCGGCACCCGACAGCGCTGGCCCAACTCGGGACCGACCACGGAGCTTCGGCACCCGCCAGAATGACGATGTGTCGAACACCAGACACTGCAGGGGATAGGGAGAGCGGCCGACAACATACCGACACTCCTGTTCCCCTGCAGCCGACCGCACCGCAGTCCACCTCAGTCGGCGAACCGACCTACTATAGCCAGCCTCCGCACGGGCTTGTCGAGGCCCAAGACCCGGTGAGGCGGCCCCACCACGGGTTCCTCTTAGCCCCACCGCTTTCGCTAACACATTGGCGGCACCCGTTAGGGCCGCTGGCAGGATGGATAGGCAACGGCACACACGCCGCCCGTACATCCCGTCGCCGCCCCCGCCTCAATGGGCTCGGCCGCGGCATGGCGGTGAACGCGACACCGCAGTCCACCTCAGTCGGCGAACCGACCTACTGGCCAGCCTCCGAACGGGCTTGTCGAAGCCCAAGACGCGGAGAGGCGGCCCCACCACGGGTTCCTCTTAGCTTCACCAGGCTGGCGAGACCTGGCTACTAAGCCCCCCGCCACGACAAGGCGAGAACCCACTCGGGGGGGATCTTTCAAGGCCCAGGTTCAGCAACATTATCTCTCTAAGCTCTCTTTTATTGTTGATTAGGAATTTGTAGTAACTTTAATTCATTATTATTTACGTTTACACCGTCCTTGTCGTCTTTACGTTTCCTTGCATCCGAGAGAGGTTGTCTGGACGAAATCGCTTTTAGCGATAAGACCGCTTTTTGTGCCTTTTCTGTCTTTGTTTCTTTTGTTATGTTTTCTTGTTGGTGTCAATAAAGTGTTATTGTATGGTAGAGTATGCATCACTAAATCTAAGTTTGTCTTCGTCTTGGGCAACTTGAACCCCTCGCTTCACTCAGAACTCGCTCGGGAATTAACTTAAACTACCCGCGCTGCGCTCGGGAGTTAACTGTAGACTACGCTCAGGGTCCAATATGTCCGCCCGTGACCTAAGACACGACTTGGTTATCTTGGTACATAATCTACAATTAGTCATCTAGTTAAAGCCTATTCAACCAACGATGTCAAGATATACCTATTATATGGTCGACCTCTATTAATATCACACATCGCAGAAAAGCAGGCAGACCATAAAACGCTTATGAAATTTTTCATGTAAAATTCACCGAACTAACCGAACTGCAGGCCATAAAACAAACTTTTTCCAGAGTTTAAAACATCGACATTAAAAAGCCGCGCCGCGCTCCACTGGACCTTTCACCCTTTCCCCTTGTGATCCTGGACCAATAGACCATAGGACAGGAAACATCCAAATTGTATGTTTTTATGACCGGTTTAGATACATTGAATAAATAAGATTAAAAATTAAAAAAAAAATGTTTATTAAGGCATAAGTAGTTAGACTAGGTGTTCATTAGCGATCATCGAAGTTAAGCAACGTTCACTAAGATCAGTATTCGGATGGGTGACCGCAGGTGGCATTTACAACTGAGTGCTGCCGTGGCTCGGTTACTCGTAGCACGTTAAATTGTAGGCCCCGCCCGGTAGTTTTAACTATTTAGTCATGTCAGAGGCCTTCAAGTGGCTTAAAAACTCTGACACCAGGGCTAGCCACCCGGCCTGTGCTTACCTAATGTCGATAATTATACAGATCTCACGAATCAGGTTAAATTGTTTGAATCGTTCATCTTCGACCTAGTATCACATTAAACGCTTTCCGTCTTTCCACAGAAGTTTAACGCGCGCTTTAGACATGTTTAACAGTATAAATTTCACGGTTAATCAGTGTTTAAGCCGTGTTTAATTTGTTTATCGTAAGGTGGTTTGTTTTTGATGGTTAACGTAACGCCAGTTACTCAACACAACACAATCATTACGCAAAAAGCATAAAAAGAACACATAATCAAATATCATTTTATTACCCAAAGAGAGTAATTTGCTTTTAAATAATTTTATCTTCATATACTTATACTGCATTCTGCAATTTCATCGGAATCAGTGCCGGATTTGCCTAAAGGCCGACAAGGCCCGGGCCTAGAGCGGCCGGATTTTGGGGGCGGCCAAAAACATGTGTGTGTACCATAATGGAATTATTAAAAAGAACACTAACAAAACTGTCACATTACTGCAAAATATATTTGTTTCATCTATCCCATCCTTTGAAAAATATTCCACAAAAACAGTGGAGTTGATTTAGTTGCCCTATCAGCGGGCGGTCAGTGAAGATTGTTAACTCAACATATTGAAATGCAAAAATGTTCTTTAAGGCAAGTTTTACAGAGTTCACATTCTAGCTCGATGCTCATTGACACACGTGTGCGGAAATACTTTGCTGTATGTTTTAACACAAGAAACGAAGCTTTATAATTTTTGGGGTGCTTCGTTGCACAATTCCCAAAGATGGCTATACGTAATTGTTTTACCATAATTTACAATTGGAGAGCCATAATATAACAATAAGAGTTGCTAACAATTGCCTTAATCTTTCACATTGTGAATTTTATGGGGGTTTTACAACATTTTGTATTTTTTGAGAAGGCAGTATAACTCGCACTTGTTCTTCAGCACGTGTCTAACATTTGCTTTACCTTAACACGTTATCATAAATTAAACTTTAGAATTCTAGAAATAAAGCTGAGAAAGGATTGTCTTTCAAATAAAACGTACTTTTGAAAGTTTTCTAAAAAATCCACCAAGAGGGGTTACATTGGTTTTTACTGCATGGTCAACGACGCTCCATGTTATAGGTATCTCAGTCAGTTTTGAACAGAGTATGAGGTACTGATTTCATGTGCCTCTGATTGTAATTTTACGTGTAATTATAAGTCAAAAACTTTAATCAATAAAATGCATAATGCCAATTTTTCTAAGTGCGATAATACCGAAGTGGATATTTTTTGAACATGTATTTGTCAATTGATGGAAAAATATGACTAAGTGGAGCTGAGTATTTTAAACGGGCTAAGGAAAAGAATGATAAACAAAAATATGTTATTAGAAAACCAGCAAAATTACATTTTTTTTAGAAAAACTTCCACTAATTCTGAGAACTGCATAACCGATCAAAACCAGTACAAAGAAAGTACGAAGATCAAAGTCAGTTCCACGTGTTATTAAGTCCAACAATGCGCCATCAGTATCATTCAGCGAAGACACTCCAAAAAATTTGTGAATGCACTTATAAAGATAAAGTGCGGAAATTGACAAAATGTTTGTTCGAACGCCAGCATTTGAAGGGTGAAAAAGTTTCAAGAAAGTGGTTACTATACTCCAAGAGCACTGGGTGTGTCCGTTCTTCAAATGACAAATAGAGGCAACGCTTTAGGTCGCATAGACCAAATATTAACAATTCAGGACGATGAAGAAATTAATTATTGGAAAAATATCTTAAAAAGAGAAGTAGCGTGTGTAAAAGCGCTCGCGTCACGTTGATTAGCATTTAGAGAGAAACACAAAAAAATCGGCTCATTACACAATGGGAATTATTTAATGTCGTTGGAGCTTATTTCTGAATTTGATCCCTCTTTAGCCTCTATATTTTATTTTATATTTAGGGGGGGGGGGGGTCAGATAAGCTGGCCTAGAGCGGCTCAGACTGCTAGTCCGCCTCTGATCGGAATTATACATTTAACGGTGTATGGGTTAGTTTGCTTATAATTATGGGTATGTCGCGCACCGAGTAATTTAATAGTTGAATAGGCCCAATTATGCAGGCGCCATCGTAAATTTAATAGCAACTTAAAAAGTGTTCTCTCTATCGAATGCCTAAAATGAAAAAGAAGCAGAAATTGTCTAATTAGCTATTATAATTACGATTTTCAGTGCTTCAAACATAGGATTCCTAATTCATCAGGCGTTTTTGTACGTCGGTACGACACTACACCCCGGTTTCACTGATATTCAAAAAAACAATGGGTTGCACTCCGGGAGTGCCGGCAGAAGTGAAAACTTGAACATATAAAGAAAATACTATTTATCAGGTAAAGTACAATATCACACACACGCACACTCGTGCAACGAAACAGGAGCAGGCACACATTTCGCATCGCCGCGCGGCAGAAAGAAAAGGGGATATTACTTTCTCTCCTACGCTGCGCCGGCGATCTACTCTTTCTCCATCTTACAAAAATTCGATCAGGTCACGTGTCCTGATGCGAGTTTTCACTTTTGTCGCCTATCCCAAAAAGTGCATGAAGCCGCTAAAGAAGTGTTTACTTACTTCAAAAAGCCCTAGTTCAGGGTCTAGATAAGACGATGATAGACGTCTTATCTAGACGTCAACTTCCATCCATCCATGAGGCATAGGACATCCGCTGCTAATCGTAGGACTCCCTCATAGATCCCCAGTCTTATGACTGGTTGAAAGCAGTTTGCAGCCAGCACGATCTTGTACCTCCTCTAATGAGAAAATTTCAACCATTTGCACCTCACTGTGCTGTGCAGACATCGCCGTTTAACTCCGACCGATCTCAACGCCTGTAATTTTTTTCAATTTCAAAATAACTTTATTTACTAAATATTTTTTTAACAAAAAGTATAAGCGCCAGTGTACATTAATATCCTAGCGGTACAATAACAAGGCATTATATTTTTGTTTATCAAGCACTTTATGCTTATCCAAAACTTCTACCTGGAACATTATGTTTAGATGATGAGGAAGTTACTAATTTTAATTCAATCATTAATCATTTAATAACTTTACACGTAGACTTTAGTTCAGCATACATATTATAAAATGAATTGGTAGCATTGCTACAAATTAGAAAAAGTATCTACGTCTTTTTTTTTTTGTGGTAAAAAAAGCGGGTATCGCTCAACGATGCGCAGGCGCACCGATTTTTACTGAGTAAGTAAACAAACAGCGGCAAGAACTCGTCATGAACTACCTGTTCACTCATACAAGCGCACGCGGGCCGCACCGCGCAGTCGCGCGCGCCACCTCCGTCCTACTTACCGACTGGTAATAAGGGCGAGTGTTGCGCGCACGGCAGCGCCCAGCGGGCCGGGCGCGCTCACATGCGCGACTGGGCTTATTCATAGCACTCTAAGAATAAGTGATGGGGTAGTTTGTATCTGTTGTAAGTATCGATAAAAGATAGGTTGTTCTGTCTTGTTTTACAAATATTTTTTATAAGTTTGTTCTTATTGCGGGGAAGTTTTTGGAGATAGAATTTTTCAGACAACTTATAGATGTAGACATCAATTTTAGGTAGGCCAATGTTATTGTGCAATTTATGTAAATTAGTGCGAAAAGGGGTCGAATAGGCGTATTTTAAGGCTTTGTTTTGGAGCACCTGGAGTTTCATAATATTGGTTTTACAAGTGCTACTCCACACAGGACATGCATACGTGATGCAGGGTCTGACCAGGGTGCAATACGTGCGTAATTTGGTGGCACTGCTTAGGCAAGAACTTTTATTTAAAATCGGACTTAGCGCATTTAGGGCTTTAATGCCTTTAAGGTGAAGTTTAGAAGTATTTTCCGTCCAGTTTAATTTATTATCCAGTGTGATGCCAAGATATTTGACAGAACGACTCCAGGGTATACCGTGCCCATCAATTTTAAGGGTTCTCGTGGGCACACTACGTTTCCTAGTGAATAAGATAGCTTCAGTCTTGGCAGCATTTATTTTCAGTTTCCATTTATCAAAATATTCTTTGAGTAGGTTTAATGAGAGTTGTAACCGACCGATTACCAGGTCAATATCAGAAGAAGATGTGAACGAAGCTGTATCGTCGGCGAAGCATGCGAGGTTTGTTCTCGGTTGAATAGGAATATCATAGAGGTAGTATGAGAAGAGTGGTGGGCCCACGATGGATCCCTGTGGAACGCCTGCAGGTACTGGTTTAGGTGAAGATGAGTGGTTTTTGATGTGGACACAAAATTTGCGATCAGTTAGGTACGACTGTATAATTTTGATAAGGGGGATAAAGAGGTCCTCTTTGACGAGCTTATGTAGAAGAGCTTTGTGCCAGACCGTGTCAAACGCCTTTTCGATATCAAGGAGAAACATTCCTGTACATTGTTTTAAGTTTAGGTTATGTGACACGGTCTCAGCAACTCTTGCTAACTGGTGAACAGTTGAGTGACCTTCACGAAACCCAAACTGTTCATCAATAAGGAGATGGTTAGATTCTCTTAGAAGCTGCTTGAGGATGATCTTTTCAAATAATTTCCCAATACAGGGAAGAAGACTGATAGGACGATAGGAAACAGGATTAGAAGCATCTTTACCGGGCTTGTGAATAGCTATAACTTTAGCTGTTTTCCAGGGGGTTGGAAAGTAGTTTAGTAAAAGAGAAGAATTGAAAATTTTAGTAAGTAGGACAATTGATTTTTGGGGTAGATTTTTTATCAATAGATTAGTGATTTCATCTGAGCCAGGAGCTTTTCTCAGTTTAAGGCTAGCAATTATTCTTTTAATCTAATGAGGTCTAACTAATGTAGCAGTTTGGTCGCTGTCCTCATCCAATTTAGCTAGGGAACGCTCTATTTCTGGTAATTTGTCGCTGGGCCAGTTATGGGTGAGAAACATGTTGTCCAAGAACGTATTTGCTAGGACATCACACTGTTCTTGCTCATTTTTAGAAAGGGAACCATCTTTCAGTTTGAGGGCAGGAATAGTTGCTTTAGTTGAACGCAGTTCCTTCACTAGACGCCATAAATCGTTTGAAGGATTGTCAACTTTATTCAATTTCTTGTTCCACTCAGAGTCCCTGTGCATTTTTAAAGCAAGACTAATTTGAAGTTTTAGTCTGTTTGATTCATTTATAAGTTGTTTACGCAACCCAGGGGTAGTTTCCTTTGCCGCTAATCTACGAATATGGTTTTTGTAACTAATCATTCGTTTTAGTTTACGAGGCAATGAAAAAGAATTCCAAGGTTTGAGAGTCATAACCGGTACGCTAGCATCTCTGCTCTCGAGGATTATGCGTTGAAAGTTTAATATGGCGTCATCTATTTCGGCGGGGCACGCGTATGATTTTGGAGACAGCATAACATTATCATTTAAAAGTTTGCGAAATTTAGGCCAATTAGCTTTAGCATAATTAAGTTTTTGAATTGGAGAGCGATCGAACTTAGATTCTATTTTAATATAAACGGGAAAATGATTCGATGATAAACAGGAGATAGTAGCGATGTGGCTAGGTGGATACATATTTTTTGATAATACAATGTCAGGTATTGATGGAGAATAATCAGCGCAGTAGTGCACTAATGTGATATCTTGAGGCGAGTGAATAACATAGTTGCTGCTGAGCATGTGTTCGTATAACGTTTTACCGCGGTTATTGGTAGGCCCAGGCGACCATAAAGGATGCTTCGAATTTAAGTCGCCCATGGCGAGAACCTTTGAACCAGATTCCATAATGCAGTTTATATCATTTTTGATGAGAGGGAGACTGGGAGATTGATAAATTGAATATATTTTTAGGTTACTATTGATTAAAGATAGAGAAATACCGATATTTTCTAGATTTTGTGTACACGGAGAAGATATTAGGCTGTGGTTTAGATCAGAACGAACAATAATTGCTACACCCTGGCCGACGCCATCACGATGCTTATCCTTGCGATAGCAATTATAACCTGGAATTTTGATAGAGAGACGACTAGTCAACTTTGTTTCACAGAGTGCTATGATGTCTACCTTAAGTCTACTTACAGCGAGTTCGGCGAGTTCCTGCTGCTTTTTGTGAATGCCGTCAGCATTCCAGTATAGTATGCGCAATTCATGGCAACTAAACATAATGTCCCAGGTGAGTGAGTATTAAAATCACTTTCTCCATGAAAGTGTTACACTTGATGAACTCTTGCTTGATGGATTGAATAGTTGTGAGGATTTCTAGCATTTCTATTGATTCCAGGTCTTGAGAAATCTGACCAGGTTTTGCTCCAGCGCAGGGTTTTGGCTGGGCTTGTTTCATGTTTGTTGGCAGCTTTGTAGAATGGAGAAGCTTCGAGGCTTGATCAGGCAAGCTGATATTTTGATTATTTGATGGTTCTGCTAGGGGCTCTATCGTTTTCTTTTTGGGGCCAGATTTCACGATCTGAGTCCAAGAGTTAGGAGCTATCTTGGCCTTGACGCCATTATCTTCACGTAGATAATTCTTTTCAGCAGCCATGTTCCTTCGTCTAGACTCGATCCGTTCAATATATTTTAGGCGTTCCTTACATTGAGCGTAATTTGCGGGATGATCTTCCTGGCAATTGCAACAGCGAGCAGGCTCTTCACGGTTGTCCATAAAGAACATGCTTATTGGCATTGGCTCTATAATTTTATTTGTTTTCCTGGAGTGGTGAATAACATGCAATTAAAAGAGAATTGCATTGTTGAGCAACTTTTCACCAACCACACGGAGACTAGGTGCCCGACCAGAACGATTCAGGTGGCGCAGTGCATGTTGATAACAATACGACGACGCACTCGACAACCAAGAAGAGAAGCCGGGCAGATCGGGCAGCCAACCAGCCACGACAACCAGGGGTTCGACCAGGGAGACCAGTAGCATCCCATCCACGCCATCAACCAGCAGGAAGGACCGTAGCAACGGTTCCAGCGGAACGAAGGCATAGGTGTTGGAGCTGTACCAACTGAAGACCGTCCCGGAGAGACCCCAGAATGTCCATAAAGAACATGCTTAGCTCAGCGTGTCGTTACTGGGCCGTATAGCGGATAGCGTCAGCCGGCGGAATCTGCAGAGTCGCGACCCAGATTCATCGTCAACCATCTAGGCGAGGCAGCGGCACACAAATATGCACGGTCATCAAATTAGGCATACTCCAAGTCCAAGTAGATGTAAGAGACTGTTGTATAAATAGTAGTTAAGCATGTAATAAAATCAATCGCAATGTAACAGTTGTTTGATTCACTACAAGAGGGGTGCAGTGGCGAGAACCTTCGGGCGGCTGCACCCGGAGTCTAGAGGGGTGCAGTGGCGAGTACCTTCGGGCGGCTGCACTCGGAGTCTAGAGGGGTCCACCTTCGCCAGCAGTCAGGTCAACTAGACGTCCGGCCGTCGGACTTTCGAGGATCCAGACGGAGCCCATACAGAGGCCTGCAGCGCAGGGGACGACGAGTTATAGAGGCGGGCGGGGAGTAGAGAGTAGGTCCCCGCGACGACCGAACGGCCGTTGGAATAATCCATGTCCTAGCTTCGCTTGCTATCACAGTATAGCCAGGCGTTACGGCGACGGTAGTGGAGGTCCACGGTTGCGTCGGTGGGTTAGTCAGGCGTCGCACAAACCTAACCATTGGTTGTGAGGCGGCTGTACTAACTGAAATTTAGTCAGGCTTTAGCTAATCGTTGCAGAGATTGGCTAGCGCCTGAACAACGGTCTTTTTTGGTGCATTCCCAGGTGGGATGATCCTGAGCGCACTTCACACACCTGGGTTGGCGGTTGCAGTTGCGGGCTGCATGGCCAAAACTTTGGCACCTAAAACATTGTGTGCCTGACTTTTTATTAGGCTTGTACTTCTGAACTTCAATAACGCAGTTTGACAAGTATTTTATTTTCTTAAATTTTGTCATGTCGGTCCCAGTGGGTAATTGAACGAGTATAGGTGGGCAATCTGAAGGATGAAGTGTTTTTAGCTCAGTGATTTTGGCGTTAGGGAAGCCTAAGGTGCTTAGTTCCACTGGAATGTCTTCGTGAACTGTAAGTGGTAGGCCTTTTATGACAACTTTGGGAAGTCTTTCGTCCTTTCTTGTAAACGTATGATATTTTACATTTTCTTTGACTAGACCGTCTTTGAGCAGCTGATGTGTTTTGGCAGAATAACATTGCACTCTGAGCAGCTTTCGTCCTCGATATTGCATGTAAAAGTCTTTTGTATATTTTTCAATCACGGTCCTAATATTCTGGTGACTCCATTCACCCTTCAGTTCAATGATGAACACCGGGGTATTGTTAGCTTGTTTCTTTTTAGAAGCGTTCAGGAATGACTCTGGGTTGCCCTCATCTGGTTCGATGGGTAGGCTTTCAAATCTGTTCTCAGTTGCCATTTCCTTATTCTTCAAATGTGGCATCTTAGTATTTGAGACGAACTTTTTAGGTTTCCGCCATTGATCTGGGGACACTTCGTCGTCTCTGGGTCTCTTGGTGGCCAAATTTGGGTTAGATGCTGATCTGGACAGAAACTTGTCCATGACTTGACTTTGTTGGTACTATCGACAAAAAGTCGATAGCACCTTGTTACAACACTATAAGTGCACGACCACTGCAAGCGCGGGGTAGCTGCTGATACGTGCGACCGTAGTGAGGCCCGGTCACGGAATGACGGTCACGGTTTGTTAATTAAAGATATTATAAAATACAAAGAAGTACAAAGGGCGATTCAACCAAATTCGACCGATATACTCAGAGAGTTAGTTACCAGAGAGATAATGTGGTCGATCAAGAAATGAAAGAAAGAGATGCATTGATTTAATATGGCATGAGGTAGGAAGAGATGAAAAATGTCTCGATTCAGTGGCTAATTGCCGTGATTTTGTCCCGATAGTGTCAAATTCCAATACATATCGACGGTTGAAAGGCAATAATTACCAAGCGACATATTGGCAACTTTACACCAGAGCATTTTAAAGTTTTACTTTTTGGAAAAAAAATCATATAAAATTTTCTATTACTCATTTCTACTCAGTTCTAATAGATTATAAATGAAATTTCAAAAGCTTTATGAACTGTCATTTAAAAAATATGATTTTTCTCAATAATTTAAGAGATAGTGTCGGTTAGTAAAATTTTGATCAAAATCACAAACAGGTAAAAATTACTAACCATAAACAAAATTTTATCATAAAACATGTAAAATTAACTAAGCTCCAATATTTTATGATTATATTTGAAGCAAAATGATGCATCCAGAATAAACAGATGTTTAACACATAGGTAAAATGATCGAAATAAAAAGATAAATCACTTTACTGCCAGGCAATTTCAACCATAGTCCTATTTAAATAAAGTAAGTGTAGGACAAAAAGTCCTACACTTACCTTCCAAAAAGGAACAACCTAACAAAAATTCAGGTTTGTACACTACTTTTGCAAAAGTTTTCAACGGATATCGTCATCACCAATTCTTAAACAACCCTTGTAGTCATCTACAATCACTCTCTACTGAGTATGAACCTCATCTGATGATGAATGAAAAAAAAATGCTATCAAAAATATTGTCACAATAAAAACTACTTAAAATTAAAACTATAAAGTTTACATCGGTTTCTGGAAAACCTATCTAAATATTTATTATAAAAATCTACCATGTCAAATCATTACCTATTTTATTGTTAATTATTGTTTCTATTAATTTGTCGTCGTCGTTGTCTTTGCAGACATTGCACAGCTGGACTAAGGCTTCCCCTATAGATTTCCAATAAGACCGGCTGGAAACGTCTTACTTCCAGCACGATGCTGCGGTTTTGATGAGATCTTCCGTTCATCTCGGAGGTGGACCCATAATCTTATCAAGACTACGCTGCGATTAGGCCCACAGTAAACGGTCACGTTTCGGGAACACACAACTGTTGCAACTCTCGTCTTGAAGCACTGAGGTTTATCGGATGAAAAGACGTCATGTGGTTTTCCGAACGCTGCCTAGTCGAGTTGGGTTCAGCGATTGACCTCCTTCTTGAAGTTTGATTTACCTAGCTGGACTACTTGTCCTTTTTTTTCAAAGAAATATTTTATGGATACCACCCCGCCGGGGGAGCAGGGTGGTTATGTGGGCGTTCCACTGATCGGTTTACCCATTACAAACCCTGGGATGTTGCTGCCTATGTGCTGGAGCTGCGGGGACGCTGTCGCACTCGTTCGCGGCTCCAGTAGCACTGACCCCCTAGGACCTTGCCCTATTTAAGGGTGGATTTTCACCCTTCTTTCCTTAAGTGGCGCGGGGAAATACCGCACGCTCTTCCTAGCGTAGCCCTCGGGCTACGCTTTTCAGGCAACGAACTCCCTCGAATTTGTTGCCCAAGCCACCTGTTACGGGATCGAAGGAGAGCGTGGAAAATCCTTCTCCGACGCCCAGTTCTTTGGCGGCGCATCGGGAGTTCCGAGAAGTTCTCCTTTTCGCGCTCCACGGTTTCCTTTCGACACAAGCGCAACATAACTTGTTCGCAAAAGGAAACGGCCGTCTCCCACGATCTCTCACAACCAAGCATTGACTGAATCAATGCTGGAAGCGAGAGATCAGTTCCTACACTTGCGACGAGGCTTCGGCGTTCATTTGCCCATGCTGAACACTCCTCCAAAGTGTTTTGGGACAAATCCTCGTCGCAGCCGCAGTGGTGGCACTCTGTTGTCGGTTCTCTTCCGGCTATGCGGCACAAGTACTTTCCGAAGCATCCATGCCCAGAAAGCACCTGCGAATGTTGCACGAGCCGGAAGATAAGCGACCCATGCGCCCTGTCCAGCCAGTCAACGAGAACGGGCTGTATAACTTCGACGGTCCAGCTACCAGCTGTATGCTTGGCCAGCTCCTCCTTCCACTCCTCGAGCATGCATGCGAGTGTCGGATTCTGCCCGCGTTGGCGGAGCTCCGTGCGCCACGAGTATGTTCGCATGTACCTTGTGTTTACTGATTTTAACAATTTACTGTGTTGTCTGAAAATAAAATTATTTATTTATTTACTTCCACTTCTAAATCCCATTGAGGTGACCCAGCCAAAAGGCATGTCGCGTCACACAAAATAGTGCGATAACCTCTGACTACCCCTATGGCCATTGCGCGTTGTGGTCACTTTAGAAAAGCGACCGTTTCTCAGTTTAGGGCGTCCGCCCATATAAGCACCCCGTATAAGGCCATCGACCACACCACTCCAAGATAAAAAACGACTAGCGGCAATTGGTTCCCCAAGATTAGGAAGAAGGCGTTTAAGTGACCCAGCCGCACCCATTATTCGTGGAACTATCTGGGCGAAATGCTCCCAAAAGTTCCACTTTTCATCGAGGTGTAGGCCTAGATACTTCATCGTAAGCTTCACCTTGATCGATTCTCTCCCTAGTAATTCCGGCGCTCGTCGAGGGCCATGGAATACCAGGGCCTCCGACTTGTTCAGCGCTATTTGGAGTCCCAGATTCACTATCCTTCTCGCCACCACCTGCACCGTTGCCATCGCAAGACTGGCAGCCTCTTCGTAGGTTCTCTACACAAACCCACGGCAGTGCATTAAATGCGTTGGCGATGTCTAGAGACACGCCACCAACACTTGACCATGAGCCACCACCTCGTCCGAGAGGACTTTGACACGTTTAACAGCGTCGATTGTAGACCGGCCCGCCCGGAAACCAAATTGCTCGTCGGACAAGTGTGGACCAATCCTATCAAGATACTGGATGAGGCAAGCAGCTATCACGCATTCGACCAGCTTGTCCACCTCATCCAGCAGTACTATAGGGCGGTACGCGGAGGGAGAGTCCGCAGGGCGCCCGTCTTTCCTCAGAAGGACTAACCTATCCGTCTTCCGTAAATTTAGGAACTGACCTGTCTCCAGACAGGCTGGACTACTTGCGGCATCGCTGGATAGACTCAAGCACAGCCCATGTCTTGACCGAATCAATGGCTATCTCAAAGTCCACATATGCTAAACACACTGAAACACACCAAATTACCAAGCTTCTATCTCGCTTCAATCTACTCCCTTTTTCGATTTTTATGTACTTTTAACAATAGATTTAAATCAATGTAAAATATAAATTTAATAATCTAATATAAAGTCATATCTGAAAATCTATATATATAAAGTCATAAAATTTTAATAATGCACTTACCGAGTACACAAACAAGCTACGAGATTAAGCACTTTGCACCATACGCGCACGCATGCGTGTTGTCTAAGCGACAGTTCGGTGAAGACATAATCGTTATTTTGTTACCAACAGCCACTTAGAATCTGATTTACAGTGCGGATAAGTGACAAAACAAAAAAGGTGCTGTATGGATAAGGTCACTTTTAGAGAAATCTCATATCAGAAATAGTTATCTAAGTAACACAAACTTAAAAAAATCGGCGGGTAGAAAATTACTTAACGACAAAATATATCCTGTTTTAGGCAGGTAGATATTCACTACTTCACATTTTTGAATAAATTACATTTAGGTAAAAAGTACTAAATGACAAAGAATGTTTATTGAAGGTGTGTTAAAAAGTCTTAAATTACGAGAGAGTAAAACAACAATCAGGTAAAAATTCTTAAGTAATGCTAATTCCTGGGTACTCGCAAGGCAGAAAATACTTTATGTTTAGATGCATTATTTAGAGTCGAGGCAAAAATTACTTAGTGTAAATTATAAAAATCTAATCCTTACTATGTGAAAAATATTCATAAATCATTAAAATTTTAGTCGCTTGGACGCCGAAAACTGTGAAAATGCGTCTTTTTTTAAATTACCAAACGACAACAAATTACGTCCTAGCGCCGTGAGAGTAAGACCAATCGACGCAGTTTTTTTTTCTGATTTCAGTGATATATATAACTCAATATCGCCCAAAATGTCGCTTGGTAATTTTTGCCTTTCAAGCGTCGATATATTTGACAGATGACACCTAGTGATTGTCCATACATTTTTTCGGTTGAGAATTGCCTCAAGCGACAACAGCGCTATATCTCTTGTTGTAATAGCTCTGTGGATAAACTGAATAAATAACATAACGCCTGTAGGTTTATTAAAGATAAAAATACAAAGAAGTACAAAAGGCGTTTCACATCCAGTGCTAGTTAGGTCCACGAGTGTAGCGAGCGGCAGGGGCACACTCAATTTGCCGCCTGGATGTTTTTTCCATCGGCGCGTCGAGTGGCGGCAACTGGAACGCAAATATTCATGCTTCACTCACAACTCAATTGTTCTGTTAGTAGCTGACAGAAAACTGACCCAGATAGACGGAGAAAATTCTAAATTCAAGGCGCTTCTTACCTACCACTACCTACCAGTTTTATTTAAAAATCTATGGAATTTCGGCACCCACCCGAAGAAAATGGGTGCCCTGAATACTTATACAGGTACATTTCATTTTTACATCTGTCACACTGATTTTGATGGCGTTTACCGCCACCAACGACCAGGTACGGCAACTTTTACACGTAGGAAAATTTAATACATTTTTTTTTCTTTTTCCATCAAATTTTCTTTTTTTTACATAAGGACCTTTTCCTGTCAATAACATATAGATACAACAACAAAAAATTACCAAATCGGCCCAGTCGGTCACGCGTGATGGCGTGATTCATTTTTATTATCATCATCATCATCATCCACAGCCTTCTTTATCCCACTGCTGGGTATAGGCCTCTCTCTTATAGTGCCATCTGCCTCGGTCCTTTGCCAATCGTGTCCAAGTTCGATTGCGATTATTTTTTATCCTACTTCCTGATGATGTCTTCCTAGCCGATTTCGGCTACGGCGACCCTTTTCCGTACATGGGTATGGTTAGATACTGATGGGTCCTCACATGGCTAATGTACCCAATTTTAGCGGTGAATGTCCTAGGACATTGGCTACACGTGAGGACTCCATTTATGTAATTGTGTGTAATGTTGGACGGCAGTTCGTTTTTGAGATGGTCTCTTTTTAGGTCTATATCACGCCTCCTTCTAATATTATACTACTTCCTACTAATATTATAAACGCGAAAGTTCGTGAGGATAGATGGATGGATGTTTGTTACTCTTTCACGCAAAAACTACAAAACGGATTGAGATGAAACTTTGCAATAATATAGCTTATATATCAGAATAGCACATAGGCTATAAATTATAATGATATTTCGTCAAAAATCAAAATTTCATGCAAGCGAAGCCGCGGGTAAAAACTAGTATTTATATATTTCATTTTTATAAATTACTAGTTTTTACCCGCGGCTACGCCCGCATACGCAATATATCATTATAATTTATAGTCTATGTGTTATTCTAATATATAAGCTATATTATTGAAAAGTTTCATCTCAATCCGTTCAGTAGTTTTTGCGTGAAAGAGTAACAAACATACATACATCCATCCATCCATCCTCACAAACTTTTGCGTTTATACTTAATAAGTATTAAGTAGGATTGTTATAATTATAGATAACCTCCTTATGTAGGAAAGTTACCTGAACGTAGCAATATTTACTTACGATTATTACCTACAAGTAGTTTGTGCCTTTCCCGGGCTGAAACTATGCTCCCGAAACTGAGGTTTCCAGCTTGTAGAGCCATAAATTGTGGTGTACATGCATTCCCCTAATGTTCTTCGGAAATAATCTACTACTAGTACCTACTGTTGTACAGGACTCGGTACATTTCTTCCAACAGTAGGTAGAGTTCGGTTCTTTTACACAAAGTTTTTAAAAACGAAATCCGATGCTCTTAATAATAATAAGTATAATAAATAATGGAAGGTCTATTTGAAAGAATCCGCTCCCTTCTGAGTTTTGTCTCATTAAAACATATCTTACTGCTCACAATTTTAAATGAAATCACAGAGCTAGAAAAAACATCTTGTCACAATTACTAACTAAAACATATTTTTTAGCAAAATGCTTGATTAATCTGTCCGTGTATCTATCAGATCTTTCAAACTACGCAACGGATTGCAAATTCAACATCATAACATTATTTATTTATTATTTTGAACATAATGTTTGCTCTGTGTCTGGGTGTTATTTAGTTACTATCTATATAAGTATGTATAAAATATTTTTTATGTAGTATCAGTCTCTGGCAGCCATATCACAAGCTTTGCTTAGTTTGGGGTCAAAGGCCGTGTGTAAGATGTCCCAAAATATTTATTATTATTTATTATCTTTTAGATTATTTTTTTACCTAACTACTCCTACTTAATTCATTTGTATAGTACAGTAGTGTAGAAGGATGAAGCCAGGACAGGCAGCTAGTGTGCTATTTTTTATTACTAGCTGCTTGCCCCTGTTTCGCCCGGCCCAATGAACTAGGCTTAGATATAACTAGTAGTCTGCCCCGGCCTTGGACCTCGCGTTATTCCTATTTTATATCATAAATATCTACTGGGATTTGAAAAAACAATATCTGTACGAACGTTAGCGATTTAAAACAAACTTTAAACAAATGTTGTAACTCCCGCAGAAAGTGGCGCCGCCGTTTTGTCTCTTTTTGCCACGGCCCTCGTATATTCTCAACCACTAAATAAAAGATGCCCATATTCGAACTTAAAAATTCTATAAATATAAACTACGTTCATGCTAAATTTCATGGAAATCGGTTGAGCGGTACTTGAGTTATCGTCGAACATACATACAAACATACACCCAAGTACCAGCTCGTCCCAGTAGACTCTGAAACCTCACTTACGCTCGGTCAATTCTGGAAAAAAATAATCTAAAAGATGTTGAAATTGCAATCTGTTGCATAGTTTGAAAGATCTAATCAGTTACACGGACAGATTAATTAAGTACTTTGCTTAAAATTATGTTTTAGTTCGTAATAATTTTAGTTAGTATAATTGTATAACTTGGTAAATGCAATATACGCCAACACTGTACCGATGGACGACGGACACCACATTTCGGCAGTATTTCCAGTCTAGCTCCTAATTTAGTTCCACGCCCATTATAAAACTTAGCAACGATATTCTATACAATATTAGCTATTTTTGAACATAAAATAAATAAAAAAAAAACAAAATGATCTAAGCTTGTGAAAATAAAAAAATCCTCTTTTTTCAAAAATACAGTTAAAAAGCCCATAAAATTAAGCAATAAATTTAGTGGTTTAATTATAATAATCTATAATTTTTTGACATGGTAATAGGTTTTGAAGTAGGTATACTGCATGCCCACCGGTTTGGAAAAATTTCAAAGCCCCTTAGTTCCTTAACCATTCATGATATTACAAAAATATTTGGCACACACGTCAAGAACATGTATAAGTATAATATATTCAAATTAAACCGAAATCGAAAACATCGATCTTTTTTACATGTTCGCTTCGCGTGGAATGCTCCGGTATCTTTGTCATTTGTTTTTTAAACGACAAATGGAAAATTACGTGTCCGATATTTTTTGATATTCTATCTCACGGACTAATAGGCTATTTGACAACATAGAAAATATACTATTGATTGTGGTAATCCTTAAAGATGAAAAAGCAGCCTGAAAAAGACATATTTCACTTTATTTAAACTATGTTTAATTTTCGCTAATCGCATGAAATAAAATACGATATTATTTTGATATTTTATCTGTGACGTAAACGCTCTAAGAAGGGCGGCAACTCTGGTGACGTCACATGATAGTAAACAAGAATTTCTCGATTGACTGTTTTTGTGTAATTTGTGTTTTGTGATTTCGGAGTCATTATATTACAGGATCTGTAAGTTACTTTTGAAGTATTTATTGTCAATTTTTAGATGTGAACTAACTACTAAGTATTTACTGGTATTTCCTATATTTATTTAGTAGTGCGTGACGTCAAAGACCAGCGCCATTACAGAATGTCGTTTTGGTGGGATCTTGAATATCTATTTATTAACACTGATTTTCATTGTTAATACAGTAGATCTCTCAGAAATATAAATGTAGTGTGCTTATTATGTACTAATGAATAATTTAAAATGATTTCCAAAAACTAGTCAAATACCCTCTCAGTATCCTTACTGTAATCAAGACGTGTAGTAGGTCAGGTTCGGAACGGTAATGATACCAGGTAGGATGCTCTATGTCTTCGCTAATGACTTTTAGTTTTAGTTATAGCCAACAAATGCACTGTGTACAGACAAAACCGATTACGTTTATGTTTTATGTAAGTACCACTTACGTGCTTACTTAACATAAATTATAATTACTAACCTTAATATGGAAAATCATTATATTTCATTATCCTACACAGAGATTTTAGAAAAGATTTAAGCAGAAAAAGGGTCATCATTTGGGACGGTATTTCACACCTGAGCAACTGCTTAGTCTTTATAAAGCACAAGTCAGGTTTCGCAAGGAATACTGCTCTCACCTTTGGGATGGCCCTGCCAAATATCAACTAGAGGCTCATTGAGAGGCGAGCCAGGAGGCTGATTGACAACGACACCTTGACTAAGTCGCAGCTGCAAAGTCTTGAGCATCGCAAGGTTGCGTGTTTATCGGCCTTTTACCGGATACACTGCGGAAAGTACGCCCAGGAGTTGCACAAACTGGTCCCACCTGCCCCTTTATCCTATCGTACGGCTAGACAGACGCGACCAAAGCGCCACTTTTTTATGGTGGACATTCCGCGTGTTAAAACCAAGCGTTTCGAATCCTTATCATACGAACAGCCAGAATGTGGAACGCTTTGCCTGGGTCTGTCTTCCCGCTAAAGTACAACGTGGGTGTCTTCAAATCCCGAGTAAATAGGTATCTACTAGGTAAGCGTGCTACACCCTAGACCGCACAACTGCTCAACATCCGGCAGTAAGTATATAGTCAAACGCAAAACTATTCGGAATAAAAAAATCATAATGGACAACTTGTTTGAATCCTGAGAACAACTCTGAAGTCATTATAAAGTAAGTGTTCCGTATAAAAATTAAAGCTAGTTCTTCCAAAAATATACACAGTACCTACCTACCTAATCATAGATTTTTTGCCATGCAGTCGATCCCAAATTTTGAATATGAATAATTAAAACTTAAATTAATACAATTAACTCTAAATGCTTTTATAAAAAATACAAATTTTGTGTAGGTAGCACAAAATGCTAATTTTGGTGATAAAACATGTTCACACGCAGCAAGTCTGAGTTTTACAGACATGCCACACGGGCGTTGACGCCGCGTAATTGCACCGCGGCGTCACCGCCGCTGCACCGCCGCGGTGCAGCGGCGGTGCTGAGCGTCGTCGCGGCGTCACCGCGGCGATCAGTGTTGCCGGTAGCGATTTAGACATTAAATCTAGAGTATTCGAGTATTCTATGAATTTTTAGCGGGAAAAAAGGTTTTGACGACAACCGTTCAATCTTAAACTGAAGATGAGAAAAATCCCTCGTACACGTTAGAAATCAGATCGTGTAATTTGTCACGACGAATGTCACAGTAACAGCTTTCCAAGTGACAGCTGTCAAACTTCAAAGTGATTTATCTCGGTCATTATCAATTCTAGACTACTGTTGTTTTCATAAAAGTGATAGAACTCGACAAGATCTACATTTCGGATGACAGCTGTCAAACTTAAAAGTGATTTATCTCGGTTATTATCGATTCTAGACTATTGCTCTCTTCACAAAAGTAATAGAGCTCGACGAAATCTACATTTCGGATGACAGCTGTCAAACTTAAAAGTGATTTATCTCGGTAATTATCGATTATAGACTACGGCTGTATTCACAAAAGTGATATAATTTGACGAGATCTACATTCTGGATGACAGGTGTCAAACTTAAAAGTGATTTATCTCGGTTGTTATTGATTCTAGACCATTGATGACTTCACGAAAGTGATAGAGCATAACGAGATCTACATTTCAGATGACAGCTGTCAAAGGTAAAAGTGATTTATCTCGGTTATTATAAATTCTAGACTGCTGCTCTCTTCACAAAAGTAATAGAGCTCGACGAGATCTATATTTCGGATGACAGCTGTCAAACTTAAAAGTGATTTATCTCGGTAATTATTGATTCTAGACTACTGCTCACTTCACAAAAGTAATAGAGCTCGACGAAATCTATATTTCGGATGACAGCTGTCAAACTTAAAAGTGATTTATCTCGGTAATTATTGATTCTAGACTACTGCTCTCTTTACAAAAGTAATAAAGCTCGACGAGATCTACATTTCGGATCACTTTGAAGTTTGACAGCTGTCATCCGAAATGTAGATTTCGTTGACCTCTATCACTTTTGTGAAGACAGCAGTAGTCTAGAATCGATAATAACCGAGATAAATCACGTTGAAGTTTGACAGCTGTCATCCGAAATATAGATCTGGTTGACCTCTATCACTTTTGTGAAGACAGCAGTAGTCTAGAATCGATAATAACCGAGATAAATCACGTTGAAGTTTGACAGCTGTCATCTGAAATGTAGTTCTCATTGAGCTCTATCACTTTTGTGAAGACAGCAGTAGTGTAGAATCGGTAATGACAAAGATAAATCACTTTGAAAATTGACAGCTGTCACTTGAACAGCTGTTACTGTGACACTCGTGAAAAATCACATTATTCCTCTAGTATATCTGTGATCAAACGAAAAACAAAAAATACACTATCTGATTTATAATATTAGAAAGAGTTAGCGAGGACAAAGTTGGACCGCTGACGCTACACACGATCCGATTTCGCGGTTGGCTCACACAAAATCAGAATGTATATGAGAGATTTTACTTATCTTCAGCTTAAGGTTGAACGGTTATCCCTAAAACCTTTTTTTCCGCTAACTGTCTAGATGTCATCAGTCTCTAAGGCAACACTGGGCGCCGCGGTGTCGCCGCGACGACGCTCAGCACCGCCGCTGCACCGCGGCGGTGCAGCGGCGGTGACGCCGCGGTGCAATGTCGCGGCGACACCGCCCGTCTGGCATCTCTCTTACAGACATGCCACACGAGCGTTGACGCCGCGTAATTGCACAGCGGCTGTTGTTTTACTGTTGTTTTCATAAAAGTGATAGAACTCGACAAGATCTACATTTCGGATGACAGCTGTCAAACGTAAAAGTGATTTATCTCGGTTATTATCGATTCTAGACTATTGCTCTCTTCACAAAAGTAATAGAGCTCGACGAAATCTACATTTCGGATGACAGCTGTCAAACTTAAAAGTGATTTATCTCGGTAATTATCGAGTATAGATTACGGCTCTCTTCACAAAAGTAATAGAGCTCGACGAGATCTATATTTCGGATGACAGCTGTCAAACTTAAAAGTGATTTATCTCGGTAATGATTGATTCTAGACTACTGCTCTCTTCACAAAAGTAATAGAGATCGACGAGATCTATATTTCGGATGACAGCTGTCAAACTTAAAAGTGATTTATCTCGGTAATTATTGATTCTAGACTACTACTCTCTTCACAAAAGTAATAAAGCTCAACGAGATCTACATTTCGGATCACTTTGAAGTTTGACAGCTGTCATCCGAAATGTAGATTTCGTTGACCACTATCACTTTTGTGAAGACAGCAGTAGTCTAGAATCGATAATAACCGAGATAAATCATGTTGAAGTTTGACAGCTGTCATCCGAAATGTAGATCTAGTTGAGCTCTATCACTTTTGTGAAGAGAGCAGTAGTCTAAAATTGATAATAACCTAGATAAATCACTTTTAAGTTTGACAGCTGTCATCCGAAATGTAGATCTTGTCGAGTTCTATTACTTTTGTGAAGACAGCAATAGTCTAGAATCGATAATGACTGAGATAAGTCACTTTAAAGTTTGACAGCTGTCACTTGGACAGCTGTTACTGTGCCACTCGTCGTGACAAATCACACAAGTCCATACTCGATGGGCTTATGAGATATTTTTCATGTCATTTTGCACAAATCAATGCATCTATTTTATCGATCGGCCACATTATTTCTCTAATATATCAAACGAAGAACGCCGCGGTGCAATTACGCCGCGTCAACGCCCGTGTGGCATGTGCCTAAACACGTCATATCTAACATCATATGGAACAACAGAAGCACGTATCATATAAACGTCCTGTGAATTGCAATATTTCTCGGCCACACCATGGTCCCTAGACGGATGGACGGACCTAGGGCAGGGCCTAGGGAGTACTTGGCTCTCAAACAGTGGAGACCTATCAATAATAAGTAAACATTCGAAAAGTAAAATTTGAAATGTAAAAACCACCTATTATAAAATTTAATTCGTATTCGTGCCCCGGTTGTGGCTATTTTGGTGTTAAAATTATTGCATAAATGGTAATTATAAACAATATAACAACATATTGTTTGAGTGAACGTTATTTATTTTTTTAAATGTTATTTGAACATTAAATTGTCTAATTAATCGTTAAAATTCAGGGGGGCCACAAATGATACGAAGATGGCCACATCCGGGGCACCTGCCCAACCTCTAATCAAGAATACCTCGACTAAAATAAGCATCAGATTACAGAATTTAATGAAATATAACTCAAATCAGAACTACCATGATTTAAATCAGTTTAAAAATGCATCAGAATCGTTACATCCGTTTGAAAATCTAAGATGAAACAGACAAGCATATACATTATACACATCAAACTTATATATTTTTTTGGATCGGTATTTAAACACTAGGACGATGACAATATGATGATATTCTTTCTCAAATTCATTTACTTATGTAATGCTATTCAATGATATTTTGCAAATAAACCGACAATATTAGACCGCTGAATTAAGTAACCAAAGAAGAATAACATAATAAACATTTTAAAGTATTTAACTAGCTAGCAAATGCGCCCCATTAAACTATTCCTGAGTACGTCCTCCCTGACTTATGGCACCCATCGTTTCTTCTCCGAACGTCTTTATGGAAGCGTATAAATGACGGCGATATGTCATGCGACGGTAGGCGGGTAGGCCTTTGATGCGTGCTGAGAGGCATTTACATTTTTGTTTCAAGCTTTTAGCGAATATAAAGGGGCGCATAATGTGAAGTACTTTCGTCGACTTAATGTAAAAGGTACTCTTTGATATTCCAACCAGCATAATAAGAATCTCTGAAGTCATTGTCTATGTTAGACCCATAATTTATTTTATATTCTTTAATTCATTTTAATCTCATACACTTTGAGCAAATATCTATAGAGTCACAATCGTGCAAAAAAAGTGTCCAAGGCAAAACCAGGCTTATTAGTAAGTCGCAAGCCGACTACAACGCCGCGCGATGCCAAAGTGCTCGGTTATAAGCACCAAATAGGTGACATAACGTCGAGAGATGGCTCTGTACATATTTGCTCCAAGCACCTATACACGAGCGTTTCTTAAACTGTGGGCCACGGATCCCTGGGGAGAGTATTTGCATGGGAGTCTGCTGTCTTATCAATTGACATTTGAGTTAGTAAATAAATGTCAGGAGGTCTCGAAATTAATCCCCTGCGTCCCTGTGTCGCCTGCGATCTACACAAGATTTGAGTTTGAACGAAATCGGTCAAGAACGAGTCGAGATAGAGCGAGGCTTATGAAGATTTAGCTAAATAGCTACGAGATCTGCCATACGGAGAACCGTTAGTATGAAGGGAATCCTTGAGATTGTGCTTAATTATCTAGGGGTCCGCGGACTGAAAAGGGTTAAGAAACGCTGCCATACAAAAAAGCTTTACAGGCTACATCGGTATCTTTGGCATTAAAATCAAAACACTCCGTAAGTTTCAGTCGAAACGTAAAACACTCCAGTGGCATTCCCTGGGTTAGAGTACCCAGCTATCGTCACTTCATTCCCTGAACACTGTCCTTCAGAAAATTTGTCATAAGAATTGCACTTCCAAGCGAGGTACCACGTAGGCTGATGAACAGTCAACATGTAATATCTTACGCATGCTTTATGGCTACATTTCGCGGCATCTGACTCTCCTTTGCCAGGAATGATGCCTTCGTGACACGGCGGCTGCTTAGCTCCTTTCTTGTTGAAGAAGAAATCGGTATCAGCTAGAACAGCAGTCGTTCCCAAACCCCCAGCATTGCAATGGTACACTTCAACGTACCCAGCGACACCTGAACGTATCTGATTCTCTATGAAGCTGTTTGAAAAGCACGGTCCAGCAGGGTCTATCCCAGTGACTCTCCAAATCTTTTCATTAGTCAGTTGCGTAAACTTTGATCCCGCAAAGCCCAGCATTTGGCTTCCCAAACTGTGTCCTATAGCGTGGATATTTTGGGATGGGTAACCATAAGCGCGTATCTCTGCCAAGAACTTCCCTAAAGCATTTCCAATATAGTAAACATGTGTCACGGATCGCTCATAGCTCTTGATTTTTCCACCACGAGCAGACGTATAGATTGAATGGTCGACGATTATCAGATAAGTGTTAGGAACATCTTTGAAAGTTTGACGGACTAATTCTTCAGTATTCTTACTGATGTGGGATTTGTACCCTGGGACGAAAAAGATGAGTTTTCTGCTGATGTCGAGGTTATAGTTGGTGGTGATGGCTTCTACGGCGTTGTCGATGGGGTAGGTAATGTTGAAGTTGTTTTGGAAGTCGTAGAAGTAGATCTGGACCTCGCTGACGCCATAGTTTAGGGTGTGGTTGTGGTCGCCTGGAATGATAAATTATTCAATATAGTAAAACTAATTACAATCGGCAAATGCAGCGTGGTATACGCACTCGTAAGGTGGAGAGGATAGTAATAAATAAATATTTTGGGACACCTTACACACGGCCTCTGACCCCAAACTAAGCAAAGCTTCTGATATGGCTGCCAGAGACTGATATACTACATATACCTATTTTTAAATACATACTTATATAGATAGTAACTAAATAACACCCAAACACAGAGCAAACACATAAGTGTTTGCTCTGTGTTTGGAACATAAGTTCATCACATAAATATTTGCCCTGGGTGGGAATCAAACCCACGCCTTTTTGATCTAGAAGTTAGGGACACTAACCACTGAGCCACCGAGGCAGTCGCAGAATGATTTGATCAATAGGCATGACTGGGTAAAAAAAAATTATAATTTGTCCGGGAGTTAGATTTTCAAAAAATATTGGACACATGTTTTTTCTTTTGTCAATCAAACAACAAATGGAATAGATAACGTTGTCAAAGTTTGGGAGTGAGGGTCCTGACGTCACTTCTCTTACAGAAGTCTATACTCTATAAATTTGTATGGCACTTGTGACGTCACGTGAAACGTTAACGGGCTATATCTTCATCAATTTTTGTTGAATTTACAAAAGAAAAAATACGTATCTAATATTTTTTATTAATTTATCCTACGGACTAATCATATTTTTTAGTCATCATAAAATAATGATGACTAAAGAATACCTATCGCAAGACAGCACTAGACACAAGCTGCACGTTACCAATACTAGTAGAAATTGAATTGAGAAGTCAATCTTCAATAGTTGACGTCATAGGTACGTCTGATAAGTAAGAACTCTAAATCATAACTTATTTTCAAATATCTATTTAAATTTATAGTTATTTTTAAATCACTGTACATTATACATTATTTTCAGATTTCGGGAGAAAAGGAATAGTATTTTTTAAATATTTCATCTATCGATCAGCCGTAGGATGTCTACTGCTAGACGTAGGCCTCCTATATGGATTTCCAATACGGCCGGTTGGAAGCGGCCTGCATCCAGCGGTCTTCCTTCTACGCTGCACTTGCTGGTACGAGCTCGCCGTTTGAGAACTTTTCGGCCCCATCGACCATCGAACTATGTGCCCTGTCCAGTGCCATTTCAACTTGCTATATAAATATTACGTGATTCTGCAATATGTTTCGAAATTTATTCGTGTATCATGTGTCTATCTAGAAGGTACGACGTGTAAACCTAGAATACAACTCCCTATTCCATCTACATTTACGCTCTACGTATTTAGTACTATGGTACTGTTCAGTATTACGTGATCCTACGTCAAGGTACACAGTACACAATATGAGCCATTGTACTGTAACAATATCGCATCACTTGCAGATTTGCTTTGTGACCTGACTGTATAGGTTTCATGGGAACTGATTATCACGGGCTACATAAGGCTTTGTTGTCAATTACCTACTCATAATATAAAGCGTCATGCTCCTGCTCAAAATAGCTCAGAGTTGATTCATTGATAGGAAATTGCCTCTGAAAACATCTCTCTGACATTGTGATAGATTATGATAGAATACCTAACAATTATGATAGAGATAGATTGATGAATACTTTATTGTTCACAATTGTAGCGCTCGCTAACCAACCCGCACTGGGCCAGCGTAGTGGATATGGTCCAAACACCCTTCGTGGGTAGGCATATGTCCTGCAGTGGACTATTAAAAAGGCTGATACAGATACAGTAGCGCTCGTAGCGTAGTTAGACTAAGTGTTTGTCAGCGATCACCGATTAAGTAACGTTACGCTCGGTCAGTATTTGGATGGGTGACCGCGGGTGGCATTTTCCAACTGAGCACTACCGTGGCTCGGATGGCACGTTAAATAGCGGTCCCGGTTTTTTAACCGTTTAGCCATGTCAGAGGCCTTCAGGCGGCCTAAAAACTGACACCAAGGCTAGCCACCCGACCTATACGAACTTACTTACCAGATGTAATACAAATAACATCATAAAGAAAAGCTCGAAGTCCAGTAACAACAATAAACTGCCTTATCACTAAAAGCGATTTCTTTCAGGCAACCTTAGGATGGAGAAAAAAGTAGACGTAGAGTCTTTCAGTTTTCGGCCATGCTTAATTACCTATTAGAAATTATGGCTCACAGCGTAGTTTGACTAGGTGTATCTTGCAATCACTAAGTTAAGCTATGTTTAGTTGGTCATTAGGGCCAACTTTATCATAATAAGCGCCACCGTAAATTCAGTAGCAACGTTAAATAGTGTTCTCTCTTTTAAATGCATATACCTAGTGAAAAAAAAAACAAGGCTAATCTAAATTGCCATTATACTTAATTATGATTATAATTTAAAATTGAGCCTATTCTTTGGATAAGTGTTTGCGGTCATTTAAAAAGCGCTGCCGTATAAATGATGACAGTTTAATTGAGGGTCCCAGTCGTTTTAACAGTAGAGACATGTCAAAGGCTTGCAAACTTTGCAACGAGGCTAACCATCTTGGACATACCTATAAACTTTGTAAAATGTTACTGAAATTCAAAAAATGCATCAAGAGAACAACCACTAAGTCTGTGGGCTCTAGTACTCTACCTATGTGTTTAACAGGGAGAATTAATTATTTACCCATTTATCGTCCCATATAAGAGTAGATGTAGGTAGACACATGCGAGTAGAATGAATTCCGTGATATGTAAGTACTTAAATTTGCCTAAAGCAAAGTGTTAGTTTCGTCTTTGTATCCGGAGTATTTAAATATACATCAATAATTCGCGCAGTACCTAAATAGTTAGATGTTTTGTCACATGTATAGGTAGATAAATATTTAACCTGCATAAATAAAAATACATACGAAAATTTAAAACATCTAGGTACCTATATACTCATGCCAACTAAAGTCTAAGGTAAAATCCCGAATGAAGGTAAAGTGTAGGTACTTTACCTTTACAAGGAAAATTCTGCCGTGAGAGGAAAACTGGATACAAAGATAACTAATTCTTACAAAGATAGGGAATTTCCGTATAGGTAGATGGTTGTTTTAACGGTTTAGCCATGTCAGAGGCCTTCAGGCGGCTTAAAAACTCTGACACCAGGGCTAGCCACCCGGCCTATACGAACTTACTTATTTAGTAGGTATGTGATCTTACTAACTTAAAGAAATATTCTAGATCGCAAGAAATTTGACCTAGCGTCAATTCGACGCTTATAATAGGTATATTTTGTTTAGCCACGCATAACTTTTTATAATATGGTAGTCCGATTTTAATATTTTTTTAGTATACTTCGTTTTTGGTCCCTTTTGAATGTTATTCAAATCGGCTGAGCCATTTTTGATAAATCGACAATAATGTAAAAATTGCTACATCAATTCTTGCGAACTATTCGCGAATTGTTTAATTGTTTATTGAGATATAAACGAATAATTCCATTTACATACATCTCACAAAATAAAGAAATAGTATTCAAGAATTAAATTAAAAAAGATTACAATTATTACCTACTATTACAATACCATGTCATTAAAATATGATAAAAATGTCAAAATTAAAAATGTCAATATGTCAAACAATATGTCAATATGTCAAACAATATGTCAATATGTCAAACAATTTCATCAATTTCAATTGTGCCGTCAACTCTACGGCATCTGTCCCATTGATCGGTCAAATTTTCACTATATGTCAAAAAAGACGATAATAAAATATTCCAATTGTCAAACATTATATCACATTCAGTGATGACGGCCAGGAGTGTATTGAGGTTTCTGCGCATTCGTATTAACGGAGACATGGAACGCGCCACGGTACGACATGGCTCTACGTGGAGCAGGTCCGGCAACCGGCCACGCCTGTTCACTGGCACACCCGGCTCATCGGGCACGAATAGAGCACACAGCAAGTCATGCAGCTCTATGCTGTCCACATACCCCCTGAGCACCTTGCAACAAATAATGAGTTGGTCTCCCATCCTCCTCACTTCTAGTGAGTTGTACCCTAGCTGGCCGAGTAAAAATTTAGTAGGGTACAAGAATGGGTAATACCCGTACCGTTTCTTATACAGGGCTCTTAAAAAGGCTTTTTGGACCTTCTCTAGCATTCGTGCATAGGTAACATGATGAGGGTTCCAAACGCATGCGCTGGACTCTAGCTTACTCCTATAACTAGGGATTTATACAAGGTTTCCATTACTAGTGAATTTTCAAAATCCTTTGCATTTCTTAGAACAAAACCCAGTCTACGACAGTCTAGTCTGTTGTGTACACAGTTGAAGTCGGTCATGCCATTTTTTGCAAAAAATAATTATGAAGTCAGTTATGAAGGCGTAAATTGGCGGATAGGTAGGCAATTTGTGTATTTACCATGATAGAAGCGCTCCGCCGAAGAACGGAGATCTTTACTAGAATAGTAAAAAAGCAAATTTGAAGTAGCTTGCGTCTAGCCCCAGCCTGTTCCAGCGGTAGTAGCTATTTATGGTCACAGTCATGGTCATAGGAAGCCGTCTTACAGTCACGAGTCAGTTGTGTGGGAGTGCTGCGCTACACTGGCAAAAAAACATACCGGTGTAGTACTGTGATATGATAAGGAGGTGTTAAGTGGTAAGTTTAAGTTTACCATATAAGTGAAGGTCAAAGCGAACAGAAAAACTTCTGTCCCACACCGACTGTATAATAGAAAATTGCATCACTAACGTGTATCGGAGGCCAAGACACAAATGGTAGTCGTGGTTCTCGTGCCTATAGATCTGATCTCAATTCTCAAGTTCTACGCGACATTATAACCCAGCTAGTCTAGCATGCGACCACGAAAAGCCACGAAATGACTCACACGTCGAAAAACCTCTTTTCGACGTGTGAAAAAGTGACGGATATATAGTTTGCCATAAAGCTGTCTCGTTCTGACGCGTCGAAAGAAATATTTCTTCATGAGCATAGCCCGGAAACAGCTACGGGAGGATTGGATTATCAGCAGCTTGTAGCGAACATCACAGCCATTAAGAAGTTTGATCAACCTATAACTAGCCCGGGAGGTAAGCGCAAAAAATTGCAAATACTTTCTGAAAGCTGAATTTTTGGTATGCCGTTGTCATGGTGGTGTACAACAGTACCTCGGATTCAGTCAGCTGGGATGCTAAGCGTTGGTGGGGATACCAGTTTGAATTTAAAAAAAAATATTATTATGCAACTACAACGCTTTTTGTAACTACATTAACTAGACGCTTGACCATGTGACGTTATTTTGGCGCTCAAGTACGGTGTGCAAAAAAACCGGCCAAGTGCGAGTCGGACTCCCGCACGAAAGGTTCCAAACCATCTTCTAAAAAGATAAGTTTCTACCTGTTTATTAAGATCGAGTAAAAATTGCTTAAAAATTAATGCGATGTGACCTCGTTATACTTTTTTTACAAGCTGAAAATTGGTGTACGGTAGAAAAATAACCAAAAAAAAGTTTAACCACCGAAAATTACCTTAAACAAGTAACAAGGCATATCAGTCCGGTTTTAAAGTAGCGCCGTTTTAGAACCTGACTATACTATTATACCACTAGCGACCCGCCTCGGCTTCGCATAGGTGTATTATACCTACATATAAACCTTTCTCCTTGAATCACTCTATCTATTAAAAAAAAACGCATCAAAATCCGTTGCTTAGTTTTAAAGATATAAGCATACATGAGGACAGACAGCGGGAAGCGACTTTGTTTTACACTTTGTATTTTTTTTATTTATTTATTAACAATAAATATAGCTTGACAGACTTACATCCAATACGCTACATTTATAGAGTTGAACTGACTATACTGGTTTCTTGTGAAACAACGATAGAAATACTGACATAGATAGATACCTACCTATGCTGTACCTATATGTACATAGATAGGTAATGTGCCTAACGTTAAATATTTATCAATCAGCTGATAAATCTTTCTCAGTTATCTAATGTCTGAGTGAATCAATAGATGACGCATCAAGATCACCGAGATTAGGTAGGTAACTGTACACAGTCACGTTGAATTGTTGATGTTTGACAAGTTATAATCGCAAGGTAATCGACCCGGCTCAGCCGCGACGACTTCCGATAACCTCGAGCAATGAGAGTTCACCTATTTTGTACAATAATAATGTGAATCTGTTAAACTGTAGCAAAATTAGGAATTATACATTCATTCATTATATTGTACATTGATTCAACTTATAAACTCTATAAGCCTGATTACAGAGGCGCCAGCGTAACTATATTAACTAAATAGCATAGTTCTGTTTCTTTTTCACTTTAGGCATTCGATAGAGAGAACGCTTTTTACGCTGCTATTTAATTTACGTTGGCGCCTCTGTAATCGGGCTTTATTTCAAACTAAACTAGATAAATGGATAAAACTTTTTAGAAAAATTATTATTACGATTTTCGCTTTGATTATACCTAAGTACATCTGCATATACATTTATGTAAAGGGGTTTATTCCCAGTGTTACTACCAATTTTACTACCAGTAGCAAGAACGGTAAATGAATTAGCGTTGTTACTACTGGAGTTGAAAGTAGTCAGAACAGTAAAAATAAATAACCTGTGTTACTACCGTAAAACTAAAATAACAAAAAGAAACAAAATAAGACCTATCAGGCTAGAGTTGCTTGACAGGTATCAAAGTTACAGCTGTCAAACTAAAATAAGGATTTTTGTGATTCGTGTTTTGTAGGTTGTACTTATGATGGTAAATTCCATTTTAACGCCTAAAACATCATATTTGTATCTTCAGATATCGCACTAGAGTAATGTAGAGCTCCAGTGCACACACACATCCCAAGCGTGCAAGCGAACTATGGTGTGTCGCAGTTCAGTTTTGTCGAACTAGCGTTATTCGCACAAGCAAATGTCGATCTCAAGTAGTGCACTGGATTTGAGAACGCGTACCTAGTCTACATAGATAGGTACATAGGTAATACTCAATCTGTCTCCCAAACTGATAAGCATGAAAGAATGACATAGTTACCTAGGTATCAACAAATAAATAATGACTTCCTTTGTAGTTCGCACATTTAGGCACAATTCAATAAAACTAATGTAGGTTAATGACGGAAAAGTTCTCGAGTGGACACCGTGTACCGGCAAGCGCAGCGTAGGAAGTCTACCCATAAGGTGGACGGATGACCTTATTACCTCTGTAAAGCTATATTTTACTGTAAATCTATTATATAAAAGGCTTCCCTGAGTGACTGACTGACAGACAGCCTACAGCCCAAACCGCTTAAGATATGAGCTTGAAATTTGGAATATAGGTACATTGAACGACGTAATGGAGCACTAAGGAAGAAAATTTTGAACTTTCGACTTCTAAGGGGGTAAAACGGGCCCTTTTCGTTTGTATGTAACTTTTTCTTCCCTGTACCAATTGACTTGAAACTTTGTATACATGCTTTTCAAACAAAATAAAAGTTACGTTTTTTCCTGTTTTTCCGAATTTTTCTCATCTAAGGGGTCAAATAGAGAAACTAGAGTCATAGACGCAGTATCGATGCTCTGTAGGCTTAAATGGAAATGGGCTGGTCACGCCGCCCGAGCAACAGACGGAAGATGGAGTGAACGGATTATCCACTGGCACCCGAGAGACAGCACACGGGACAGAGGACGACCCCGGAGAAGATGGTGCGACGACATCGTAGAGGTCGCGGGAGCAACCTGGATGCGAGCAGCACAAGACCGCGAGAAATGGCATAGCATGGAGGAGGCCTTTACCCAGACATGGGTGCCCAATAAATTATAATTTTATTAAAAATAGCTTAGTGTACATAAACTGTTGTTTTAAATTCAATAATACTTTTGTTAATCTTGTACTATTAATTTTTAAAGGAAAATAAAGGCTATTTTATTTTTTTTATTTTATTTTATAAGGGGTCAAATAAGGTCCCAAAGTTGGTGAAAAAAGCGTCAATTACATCGAACCAGCTGAACGGTTATGGTTGAAAATTGGTATGAAGGAAGCACACAGCATGTTTTAATACATGAACTAATAAAATCCAGGAAAATCTATAAGGTTCCTTAGGGATACGCAAAATTAATACGTTTAAGCTACAGCCCAAACCGCTGAAGATATGAGCTTGAAATTTGGAATATACGTACATCGTACAACATAATGAAGCACTAAGGATGAAAAACGTACCCAACTCTAACTTACGGGGTAAAACGGGCCCTTTTTGTTTCCATGTAACTTTTTATTCCCTGTACCGATTGACATGAAACTTTGTATAGATGCTTTTGAGACTAAATAAAAAATATGGCTGTACCTGGTTTTCTGAATTTTCCTTAAAAAAATCCTTAGGGGTCAGATACGTTTCAAAAATTCAATGCGCTTTTTTAAATAATGTAGTATCTAAAATAGGATTATGATAATGATAGTTTATCTTTGAATGGGGCAAAATGGGTCCCCAAAAGATTACGATTTTTTTTATTTTGTGAGTCAATAGTCTTAAACTTAGCGCACATATGGATCAATATAGGTATTTTACTATGGGATCAAACCAGACAAGCGAAAATTACCTACATTTCCCATACATTTTGTCGAGAGTCGATGAACTTTTTGTGTTGAACAGCTGATTTTATTCACGTGCTTTTGGGGTTGGTACCATTGTAAAAGTTAATCAAATTATGAGTATAATAGCATCCTAGAACATGCCTGACTAGAATTACGACTTGTGTGCCATTTTTTCATTTGCCTGGAAAATTAAATTTCTAATGACTTAATGAAACATGTCGAATACCTGTACCGGCCTTAATTAATAGTGCACTACTGAAAATAGGTACTACGGATAGCACTACAGATAATAGAAACAGGTGGGTCTTAAGATGAACATGGACAAGACGAAAGTCATGTGTAATTCCCATGTTTTACCCACCCCGATTTCTGTTGGAAACTCGGTTCTTGAAGTCGTTGACTCGTACGTCTGTCTACCTAGGACAAGTAGTCCAGTTAGGTAGGTCCAACTTCAACAAAGAGGCCAATCGCCGAATTCAACTCGGTTGGGCAGCGTTCGGATAAGTGCGTAGTGTCTTCTCGTCCGACATACCTCAGTGCCGTCGAAAGTTTTCGACCAGTGTGTGTTGCCAGTGATGACTTTTGGCACAGAAACGTGGTCTCTGTCTATGGGCCTTATTAGTTTAGTTTAGTTTAGTTTATTTATTTATGCAAGATATACATACATGTGAATACAATTAGTGCTTAGCATATTAGACTAATACTTATTGCTAATTCAGTAGGTGTACATATTCGCCCTGTCTAATAGGGCGTAGCATAATTATATATTATTGATGCCAGACAGTGTATTTAACAGTAAATAATTTTCAAAAATATTCTAGGTCGAAAAGGTTACTTTTAATACTTATATATCTCTATATCTATATCTCTAACTTAATAGTAGTATTTACCGTAATAATTGAATGGCTGACCTTATTTATTATAGCTCTATGCTATGACTAGATTCTTATGTATAAGTTATGTCTATTAAATTATATCTAGAGTTTAAAGTTTATCTTCGAAGAAATCATTTAGGGTATAATAGCACTTTTGTGTTAGGAGGTGGCGTAATTTGTTTTTGAATGCTTTGTCAGAAGTTTCGTATTTTAGGGAGTCGGGGATTTTGTTATATATTTTTATAGTCATGTATTCGGGGCCTTTTTTGAAAATCTCCATTTTGGGTTCAGGGAGCACTAGTTTATTTTTTCTTCTCGGGTTGTTAGTTTTGGTGTAAAGATTTATGTGTGTTCTTACAAATGTTGCCGATTCTAAGATATATATGGATGGGAGCGTGAGGATTTTCAAACGGATGAAATGAGGTCTACAGCTACTCCTTTGTTTTATATTGGCTATAATGCGGATACATTTTTTTTGGGTGATGAATAGAGTGTTAGCGTCGGTGCTATTTCCCCATAGTAGGACACCGTATCGCAGCCAGGAGTACGCATAAGCATAGTAGACTGTGGTGGCTATCGCTTCATTGGTGTTAGTTTTTAAGTTTGCCAACGCATATATGAATTGTGACAATTTTGTTTTTATTTTTTTAATATGCGCTTTCCAGTTTATGTGTTGGTCAATGTTTAGCCCCAGAAAGGAATGTTCATTGACTTCTTGGAGGTTGAGTATTTTTTTGGTGGTGGTAAGGTCAATGGTCTTCTTTTGATAGGGTAGAAATTGGATTAATTTAGTTTTATTAATGTTTATTTCTAGGTTATGGGCAGATAGCCAGGTTTTAATTTCGGAGTAGGTGTTTTGGAGTTGAGAGAGCGAGTTGGGATCGGATGTACATTTGAAAATAAAAGATATGTCGTCGGCAAATAATGTACAGGGTATATTAGTTAGGTTTGGTAGGTCGTTTATGTAGATAAGGAATAAAACGCATGCTGCCACGCTGCCCTGGGGTATTGAGGTGTTTATTGTTAATAGTTTTGAAGTTGTAGTTTTTACCGCTTTATTATCTTGGTTGTGATATTCTATTTCAACGAATTGTTTCCTGTCTAGTAGAAAGGATTTCAGCCAGTTAAGGGGCTTTCCTCTGACTCCAATTTTAAATAGTTTTTCAAATAGAATACTGTGGGAGATTCTGTCGTATGCTTTTTTCATATCAAGCAGTATTCCTACAGAATGGTATTTGTTTCGTATATTGTTTAGTATCTCCTGAATGAATTTGTAAATAGCTAAAGTGGTCGAGGATTTTTTACGAAAGCCGAATTGATTTTCGTTAAAAAGTTTATACTTCTCTAGGAAGTTGTAAAGCTGATCTGATATTGCACGTTCAAATATCTTAGAAAATGTTGGTAGCAATGCAATTGGTCGGTAGCTGTTCGGGTCAGTAGTTGTACCGTCTTTTTTGGGGATAGGTTTTATTTTTGCTATTTTTAGTCTGTCTGGAAAGCATTCTTCGTTAAACGATTGATTTATTAGTTTGGTTACAGGTGGTGTTAGTTCCATGGCGCAAAGTTTTACTAATTTTGGTGGGATTTCATCCACACCACAACTTTGTTTGCTAGGTAGATTTTTAATAAAGTTTGCTATTTTTTGTTCTGTAACCTGTGATAGGTACATAGAGTTTGTGGTGGTTGTGGTTGTAGTGATTATGTTGGTCGATTGATTGGAATTTTGTATTTGACCTATTGAGGCAAAAAACTCATTAAATGTATTTGCTACTTTATTGGGTTCATGTATGATGCTTCCGTTGAGCTTGAGTTTAATATTTTTTGTTTTTCTATTTAAATTTTTATTGGTTACCTCTTTCACTATTGTCCACATTGTTCTTACTTTGTTTTTAGCATGTGTCATTCTATTGATATTATATATTTTTTTAGCTTTTTTGACGCATTGTTTGAGAATTTTTTGATATATTTTGCGATGAAGTTTTAATATTTTGCTGTTGGATTCGTTTGTGAGTATTTGCAGCGTTCTTTTGTGTTTACATGAGATTTTCAGACCATTGGTCATCCAATTATTTTTATTTTTGTTTCTAATTTTGTATGTTTTTATAGGTATGGTGAGATCTAATATTTCTTTGATTTTATCGTCAAAGCGGTTATAGTTTTCATTTATTGTCTTTTCCATTATTATTATGTTGTTCCAATTAACTTCACTGACTGCTTTTTTGAAGTTGTTTATGTTTTTTTCGCTAAAAGATCGTTTAGTAATAGCTATGGTTGTTTTATGATTATTTTTTTCGGAGGCGAAGCTATAATGCAGCGCTTTATGATCTGAAATGCCATAGTTTTTAATGTTTGCTATTTGGGTCTTATTACTGCAATTTGTGAACAATAAATCAATGCAAGTAGCGCTCTTTTCAGTAACTCTGGTAGATTTTGTTATTAGTTGATGGAAATTGTTTTCTAACATTATGTTGGTAAGTTTTTGGAAATGACTGGTATTCTTATGTCTGTTTATATTAAAATCCCCTCCTATAATTATGTGTTTATTAGTTTTAGTTGATTTTAATTTTTGTAGTAATGTATTCAAAAATACGAAGAAGGTTTCTATGTTACGGTCTGGTCTATATATGGATACTAATACAGCATTTTGTTTCGGTATTTCCACTGCACAGCATTCTATAATGTATTCAACTGATAATTCATCAATGTCCGGTCTTTCTTTGTATTCAATGCTTTCGTGGAGTAGGATGGCAACGCCCCCGTGTGCGTGTTTTTTTCTATAGAAACCTGCTGCAAAAACGTAGTTAGGAACCTGCACTAAACCTTTTTGGTCATCCGTAATCCAGGTTTCGGATAAACAGATTGCATGGATGGTGCTGCTTTCTTCTTCTAATGTATTTATTAATAAGTGTACTTTGTTTTTTAAGCTGCGCGTATTCTGAAAGATTGTTATGAATTTAGATTCGAAATGTCTGGTTTTCCTGTATCTTGGTTTTTGAAGTGTTTGGGTTTCTTTTGTTGTCAGGTGTGATTGGTGTTTTCGGAGTTTCCGCCTTATCGAAGGTAGGACTTGGAGTTGGAATTGTAGTCTCATAGTTAGTAGAGTTTGTTGCTTCTTGCAGTACTTTAGCATGTGGAAGGTTTATTTCGTTCTTTTGAGGTTCGGTCAGGGCGGCAGGAGAGTTTAGTGGTGCTGTTTGCTGGGAGATAGTATCTGTATTTTGCTCTAGGTAGTTTAATTTATTATCCTTTGTTGTCGTCTTGTCTTGATATTCCTTTCCGTCGATGTATAGCTTATTATGGCGTATAATTGCGTGTTTTCCTTTTTCGCGTTCCTTTATGAGTACTTCTCTTAATATTCTTCTCTTTTCTCTTTGGTCCTTTGATAAATATTCTGATATTGCTAGGTCTGTATTGCGAAAATGGCGACTGTTTTGCAAGATATACTTAGTCATTCGTTTGCTAATCAATTCGATTATGACTGGTCTCTTATGTCCTTTTTTGCCAATGCGTGTAGTTTCCTCGATGTATCCTGTGATATTAACATTTAGAATTTCCATGAAGGCTCTTACTATTCTGCCCTGTAACTCGTTCTCGTTTTCATTTTCAGCATATTCGTGGAGTCCGTACAACACAATTTTTTTGTGGTTTTCATAGGTGGACATGTCTGGGGAGGTTGTGATGTTTTTTTGATTCAGGTCATGAATATGTTTTTTGAGTGAAGTATTTTCTAGTTCTAGTTTCTGTATTTTTTTGTTAACTTGGTCTAGATCACTCTGGAATTTTCCTTGGGCAAGGTCAGAATTTTTCTTATGGCAATTAAATTCGAGCTCAAGTTTGCCAATGGCGGTATGGATTTCTTCTTGTATGGTTTGGGTTATTTTTGCTATGATCAACTTGTTATTGTTTTGTAGTTTTTGATCCAGCAAACTGCTAATTTGATCCAGGGTGATATTTGGTGCAAAACTTTTATCCGGCGCAAGAAAGGTGGTTTCTGGGCATAAAGTATCTCCATGCACAGAGCGGTCTTGGAGAATTTGGTCGTCGATTGAGGTGTGGGTTTCGTCCATGGTAGAATTGAGTACGATTCCTCGTATCGGGGTATCATCTTGTCTGATACGCGAGCGACGGGTCAGATTGAGACATTCTGGGCATGCCCATTCTCGTTCCAGATCCTGAAGGTGAGCATTATACTGTGCTTCGGGTATTTTCACACAGGCAAAGTGGAAGTGTAGCTTACATTTTGTACAGTTTATAGTCGCCGTTACGGTTACGTGTTTCAAGCATGCAGCGCAAGTTCTCATTTTTGGTGATATTTATTTTTTCCCGTATCGCGTCCCTCTGGCGGGGATTGTGATTATCAAATCCACAAATATATTAGTAAGCTCCAAGTAGCCCAACGAGCTATGGAGAGGGCTATGCTCGGAGTCTCTCTGCGAGATCGAATCATTAATGAGGAGATCCGTAGAAGAACCAAAGTTACCGACATAGCCCAACGGATTGGCAAGTTGAAATGGCAATGGGCAGGGCACATACCGCGGAGGGCTGATGACCGTTGGGGTCGAAAATTTCTCGAGTGGAGACTATGTACCGGCAAGCGCAGCGTAGGACATCCACCCACAAGGTGCACGGATGACCTCATTAAGACCGCAGGATCGCGCTGGATGCAAGCCGCTTCCAATCCAACCGGTCTTATTGGAGATCCATAGGGGAGCCCTATGTCCAGCAGTGGACGTCCTTTGGCTGATGGATGACTGAAAATAGGCCTATCCGCGAAGGGTAATTGGGCCATATCCATCGCGCCGGCCGAGCACAAGATTTGCTGAATTCACATACGACATTGATTTTTTCAACGTACGTACAGGTTGCCTCAATGTTTTCCAGCAATGAAAAGTGAAATTTCTTACATAGTTACTCATATAATTATTATTGGCTACCTCGGTGGCTCAGTAGTTTGTGACCCTGACTCTTGGGTCAAAGAGGCGTAGGTTCGATTCCCAGGGCAAATATTTTTGTGATGTTCATATGTGTTTGCTCTGTGTCTGGGTGTTATTAATGTAATTTTATTTATTTATTTAACACTTTCTCGCACACCATTTGTACAAAAGGAGGACTTAACGCTTAACAGCATTATCTTCCAGTCAACCTACAGGTACATGTATATGTAGTATATCAGTCTCTGCCAGCCAAATCACAAACTTTGCTTAGTTTGGGATCAGAGACCGTGTGTGAGATGTTCCCCAATATTTATTTTATATATTTATTTACTATTGAGTTAATTTCAGAAATTCGGCAATTTATCATCCAAAAATTTATCAAATACTCCGTAATAAGCTTTGGATACAAGTAAATGAAATAACCAAATACTGAGACAATTCAAGCCAAACCGTAGCCATTATTTTGCAAGTAATACGATAATAGGATATGAAGACGCCATGGTAAATATAATAACAACATAAAAAATGTTCTCTCTGTCGAATGCTTAAAGTGAAAAAGAAACAGATATAATTATGATAATTAGCTATTATAATTACGATGGTGCCTTCATAATCGAGCCTAATGCGGGCTTAACCACGAGCTACTATTATTTTAAGTAAGTGCCAAGAAAACGCGGGCCTAACTGTGGGTTTTTATCATTTTAAGCAGTTACGAAAATAACGCGGCCCAGACCGTGGGCTATTATCATTACAAGTAATACAAAAACGCAGGCTAACGGCATTCTATTATAATTTTAAGGATTTATTAAGACAACACGGGCCAGACTGCGAACTATTAGATATTATTGTAAGCAAATGCCAAGATAACGCGGGTTGAACCGCGGGCTGTTATTTTAATCAAGTAAGCTAAAACAACGTGAGCCAAACTGTGGGTTATTATCATGGTAAGTACCTAATTATTAACACAACGCGAGCTAAACCGCGGGCTATTATCATTTTGAGCAAGTACTAAGACAATACGGGCCAGACCATGGGCTATTATCATTGTAAGTAATACGACAATGCAGGCCAAACAGCAAGCTTTTATATTTTTAAGCAAGTATTAAGACATCGCAGTCCATGCTGCGTGCTATAAATAACCATCTTAAGCATGTACTAACAATACGCGGGCCAAACCGTGACCTATTATCATTATAGGCAAATACTGTTACAATTTTGACCAAACCGTGGGCATTATCCTTGCAAGTAATTTTAAGCAAGTATTAACACAACGCGGGCCAAATCGCGGACTATTAGATATTTTTATAAGCATGTACAAAGACAACGTAGATCAAACCGCGGGCTATTTTCATTTTAAGTAAGTACCTATGTACTAAGACAACGCGGGTGAAGCCGCGGGTTTTAAGCTAGTAATAAATAAATAAATAATAATTAGGACCGCAGGATCGCGCTGGATGCAAGCCGCTACCAACCGGTATTATTGGAAATCATTAGGGGAGGCCTATGTCCAGCAGTGGACGTCCTATGGCTGAAACGAACGAACGAATGTAGGTTATTAAATTTTTATGCAATCATTACACATTTTCGATCGGAGTCTCACGTACCATATTTATTTCGCCTTTCTCCTTTGCGACTTTGTCCCCTAGAGTATACATACCTCTTTTTATGGTAATAATTTATGTACCTATCTATCTTTTAATTTACATAATATTCGCAGTAAATTAAAAAAGGCACAGACATCAGAACTGTGGTATTGGAACCGATTTTCTCGAATAATCCTTGACAAAGCTTCGTGTGAAAGTATTACCTATACCGAGATGCATATAAATAAACTTGCAACAAGGAAGAGAATAGAAGTTTGGTTAAAAATATAGCTAAATAAATTATTACTTACATGTTATCCAATCAGAATAAAGCAGCGTCCTAAACGCTCCAATATTTGCATCCAGGCTGTGCAGTAACGTTGTAACATACAAAAATAACAATAACAACATGATAATGACACGATAACACGTCTGACCCGCACGACGGCCAACCGTGGAATGACATCACGTGCTTACAGTCATGCGTATGCGCAGGTTAAGAGGAAAACAATGCAATTAATGGTGATTTGCTAACAAGATCAATTTGGACTAGTTAGCGATTTGGGAATTGAGTGAATTAGGCGATAATTAACAGCTTTGTACCCAATAAAAGAGCACCATTCAATGGCTAATTTAGGAACCTGAGCATTAGGTATCTAGGTATTGGCCGAATCATACAAGTCGGCGGATGTGAAGTTTGCTACAAGCTGCCCGAAACCCAATACCATATAGGTAGGTACGATCGACGCCTATAATTTTGGTCCAAAGTTTTCCCTGTTCAGTGATTTTGTTGAAGGCTCCATAGCAAGACAATTTGCCAAGAAAGTCGAGAGCTATACAAAGGACATGTCCCCAAAATGTATGGAGGCTGGTATAGTAATAATCAAAAATTCTAACCACAACTCCCGTTACATTTCGAGAAAGTCCAATTTTTTCTGAGTCTATTACATCAGTTAAAACAAAAAAAGAGCCCTCCGTTTTTTTATTAATTTTGAATCAATTAGGATAAATCAATATATTTGGCTCAATAGGTAGTTTATCTCTAGCAACCCTGGTTAAGTAACCTCCATTATTGTTAAATGGAAGCATTATTACAAATTAGACACCGTTTTTAAGTGTTTTTTGTCACATTGTACCTACTAACTGGTCACACTGGTAGGTTACGAGTATAATTTTTAATTTTAGCAATTTAAGAGATTAATGTGGAAAAATCAGCTACAAATGCAATTAAAATAACGATAGAAGCACTTTATTATTGCTAAACTAGAAAAAATACAAAGCTGTATTATTATTTTTCATACAATTTATTTTTCACATTTAAAAAAATAGGAGGGATAAAAAAATCCAATTTAAATATTTTTGAGAAGCCCATATATTAATTAGTTTTCAAATGATGTATATATCATCTTGGTTCGATTTTTCTCTGAATAATATGCCACTTGTGGACGTCACCTTTCCACAAAAAGCCCACATACCAACACGTTCCGATGTGGTTAGAGACAATCAATAAGAATAAAAAAAGATGTTAGGTACATAAAAATTGTTTCAACAGCCTGCCCATTTCGAGCGTAGTTAGTTTGTGCAAAAAGAGAAGCATCGTAGGTGAGGTCGACCGTGTGCCATTTTGAGTATTGTGGCGTTTCGCCCCGCAAGCGGTTGGGCTCGCGGGGCGAATCGCCCAAGACTCTTTTTGAAGGGAACTCATTGTTTGGAGCGCTCGAGCGGGCCGAATGGGGACCTTCAAAAAGAGTCTTGGGCGATTCGGCCCGCGATTCACTTTTTTATCTTTACTAATTTTGTTACGTTTACAACACTGCTCTGTCATTTATAGTACAACTAAAAGTGTTTGTTACTTGGTAGACACCAATTCGGTTTTCATCAGTACTCGCGTCTACCAAGTATAGTCGGTACTTTGGCTGCTAATTAAAATCTTATTGTTAGTTCACCGTAACGTCATGACGGTTCTCTTTTTGCACAAACTCCATGTAGTAGTAGGTATATTATAATAATCGGCTAAATGCGAGTCGGGCTCGCGCACTCAGGGTTCGGTAACGTATGGAAGCCCGCCTCAATGTAATTTAATTATTTACTTTTGAAGGAACATTTTACAACTTAATTTACTGTGAATGTTTCAAGAATCTTACTGTTGCCGTTATCGAGCAAAAAAATTACGTTAATTGTATGGGAGCTCCCCTTAAATATTGTATTTCATTTTAATTTCACTATTCATTTTTAAAGAGCATATTTAATAAAATGTTCTGTTAATATTTAAAGTATTTACGTGTCGCTGTTATTAATATCAAGCTAAAAATAGCTAAAAAATTAGATTTGATCTTAATAGGTATTTTTTTTTGTTCTTACTTTTAAAAATTTCAAAGTTCTAGCTATCATGGTTCATGAGATATAGGTTGGTGACAGACAGACAGACGGACAGACGTACGGACAGCGGAGTCTTAGTAATAGGGTCCCGTTTTACCCTTTGGGTAGGCTTTTTTAAACTTTGGGTACGGAACCCTAATGGGTTCTAACAATTCGGTCCCGTTCTAACCCATTTAAAAAAGGGTAAGAACGGGACCGAATTGTTAGAACTACTACCTACTTTAATAAGTAGGAACAAATCGGATCGTTTGTAACTTGGTCGGTCCAGACATTCCAGAGACTGGTCAAAATGACCAGAGGCCAACCAGCCAACCTTAAATCAGCTCATTATCCAGACATCTGTAGCAATGTAGGATGTCGATACAATTTGATTGACTTCAACCAAACCGAAACGTGCATGAAGGCTTTTAGAATTTTACCTCTGTTACAGGTACAAAACATTTCTCTCATTTCAATCTTCATTAAAATAAGTACCATGACGCTTACAATGTCGTATTCTTAACGTCTGCCTTGATTAAACGTCTACAATAAAAAATATCTCGTAGCATCCATGCGTAAGCTCGTCCCGTAATGACGACATTTCCCTGCGACATTCGCGACAAAAACTCGCGTTTATAACGTGAAACGTTACGGTCTCATCCATAATGAAGGAATCCGGCTATATTTTGCGGAGATATACGTGCTTAATTTCCTGAGACTGGCGTTTTGTTACGCGAATAGGTAGGCATCTATTTTTTCTCATTATGTTTACAGTTTTTGATCTGGGAAATAGGGAAACGAATATTTCAACTGACGATTCTTATTATAACGTCATTCGTGAGGTCAATGGTACTGCTAGAGGGCATGGACAGGCGGTGCTCAAGTTAGAAACCTACATTGTTACGTTACTACGTTTTTTAAACAACCAATAGAATTGTGTTATTGACACATCTCTCCGCTCAGCTTCAGTGGAGATCGCTGTGCGGAGATGTGTAATATTTGTATGGCGCGATGGAAGCGGATATGCGAGCTGTTCGCAGACGACGCACAGTGGAGACGAGAGATGTGAGCGGCGTGCAGTGAGCGATGTCAGCGAGCGTGTCAGAATGCGTACTGAGTGGCAAGTGGGAGATTTTCAAATCAAATCGAATTACTTTTACGTCGCGTTGACCGAGCGCGCCGTGCACACACGCGAGCACATTGACACACACGCTTGAATTAGCCAATCACAGAAGGAATCCGGCTATATTTTGCGGAGATATACGTGCTTAATTTTCTGAGACTGGCGTTTTGTTACGCGAATAGGTAGGCATCTATTTTTACTCATTATGTTTACATTTTTTGATCTGGTAAATAGGGAAACGAATATTTCAATTGACGATTCTTATTATAACGTCATTCGTGAGGTCAATGGTACTGCTAGAGGGCATGGACAGGCGGTGCTCAAGTTAGAAACTTACATTGTATTCTTCGGGGGCCGTTACTTCGTACAGAGAAACCACAGACTTCCTTTTTTATGGAAATCTGTGAGAGAAACTATCTACGGCAAGGTTTTATGGGGACCCATAGCCAGAGATTCCACCGCAAGAACATCCCGCTCGCAGCGTACACGGTTCAAAGTAATTACCTACCTATATGAATACTTAGATAATTAAAATTAAAGATAATTAAATTAAATAGATAGGTAAGTATATTAAAACATAGTTGTCTTGCGAAATGTGGCCGCAATTATATGAAATTTAATGCTTGATTAATTTATAGGAAAATATATCCTTCATTTGTTTTTTTTTATGTAGGTAATTGTGTTGAAACGGAGAATATTTTATTTACCAGGTTGCCTTGCGAAATGCGGCCGCCCACATTTCTGATTTAAAAAAAATATTATTTTTTGACAAAACATTTCATTCACTTGCTTTTTAGATAGAGTCTGGCTAACGAAAGTTGATACTGGAATTTTTCGCATACTTTTTAAATGACAACACACGGTGCTACTACTGTCGCGGATTTACCTTTAAATAAGGGTATTTTACCTTGTATTAAAAACATTTTTCAATCCTACATCATGTACTAAATTGAACAATATGATTCATTATATTATTACTAGCATTTACCCGCGGCTTCGCCCGCGTTATATTTTGATTTTGGCTTATTTATATCAATGTCTACCAATTTTAGTAAAATATTATCTCAAAAAATATGCTAACAAAATAGTAAGTGCGCTACAAAATAATATTGGCCACAATTCAATGTAAAACGATATTCAAATATTGTAGCAAATAATAATTTCAATTCAAACCCAAAAAATATTAAATCTCAACCAATTTGTTTCATCGTCGTTATCATCCGCAGCATTCTTTATCCCACTACTGGGTATACACCTATTGCACATCTGCTCGGCCCTTTGCCGGTCGTGAGGTCGTGACTGGATTCGACCGGCGGTATTGACGATATCGTCGAAATAGTCGACCCACCGTTCTGCCGCGCCGCACATAGCTGCGCCACTTTACCTATTCAAGTACCCTTGCACATTGTTGTCACATTTCAAACATAACCTAATCGACCAAAATACCTTAGATAAATTGTTCTATTGGTTAAGTTAAGGTTAATGTACAACCCCCATGTGGGTTTCCGCCTTGTCGTGGCGGGGGACTTTGTAGCAGGGGCTTATGAGAGGCCACGCGGGAATCCGAGGTGGAGCCGCTTTTTTGGGTTTCTTCTGAAACAGCTGAGAATGAGATCTCCCGCTTCGTTGGGTCTTTTTCCCCAAGGCAGCTTAGAAGTTGGCACCCGAGGTTCATTCTGTCTTTTGAACTATGTCCATGCTTGGTCCATGCCAAAAATCAAGTCAATCCGTTGCATCATTGCCGAGAAACAGTTTTTGTCCTATCCTACGGGAACCATCAAATTTTCCAAGATAAAAAACACTCTGTCACATTTCGTCTTTCAAAATATGTCCATGCCAAAAATCAAGTCAATCCGACGCTCTGTTGCTGAGAAACCGTTTTCCTACCGCTGTCCTACAGGAATCACGAATTTTTCGGGATAAAAAGTAGGCTATGTTACTATTCGTCTTTCAAACTATGTCAATTCCGAAAATCAAGTCAATCCGTTGCTGAGAACAGTTTTTGTCCTGTCCTACAGGATTCTGGAATTTTCCGGGATATAGAGTAGCCTTTGTCCTTTCTCAGGCTCTAGACTATCTGTGTACCAAATTTCATTGATTCGGCGGAGCAGCACAAACGGCGCAAATATGCTAACCTCGGCAGTGGTTACATATTTGAGCCGTTTGAAATTGAGACATTGTGCGCGTGGTGGCAGGGAGCTCATCTTGTTTTCAAAAGTCTTCGGGGCGTCTGGTGTACCTGCCGCGTGACCAAAATGCTGGTGTTTATTTGGCTCAACGTATAAGCAGCATTGCCAAGCTGATTGACAATGCTACCAGCATGCGCGGCTCGCTGTTAACTGGCAGTGGGCTTGAGCATTTAGAATAACTTTAGACCTTCAAGGATATAATACACAGGTATGATCCGATTGCTTGTTATGTAGTAGTAGTTTATGAAGTTTTACATTATAAGTCTTGTATTTAGTGGTAGTTAATAAAGGCACTTGCTCTATAAAAAAAGTACCTTGCATCTTGTTGTCACTGTTCGAACATAACCCGACATCAAAATACCTAATACTTATAAATGCTTCTGTTGATTAAGATAAGGTTAGTGTACCCGCCCATGGGTTCCCGCCTAGTCGTGGCGCGGGAACTTAGTAGCCGAGGCTTATGGGCGGCTCGGAAATCCCAGGTAGAGCCGCTTCTCTGGGTTTCTTCTGAGACAGCTGAGAAGGCGCCACTCGAGGTTTTTCGATTTTTTTTTTTGGTCTTTTCCCCCTAGGCAGTTTAGAAGTTTGCACTCGAGGTTGGGCCGCTTTTTTGGGCTTTTTAACTATAGCAGCTGAGAGGCTGGCCGGCAAGTTGCGTCCCTCATGAGGAGTGCCGCTACTGGGCCGGGCTGCACTTTTATCACTGTTCAATCCTAACCAAACCAACAGAAATGTATGTTCGTGTCAAGCTCAGAATTCAGAATCAAGGTTAATAACCTTAGAGTCAAGACACATATACTCATGCCATACTACTTCCAAAAATTAAGTCGATCCTTTTCTTCGTATATTAGCAAGGATTCTGTACCATGAAGGTAGAATAAAGAAATATGTTTAACCTTTAATGGTGGTATATTTAAAAAAAAATTTAATGTCAGACGTGTCAGACAAAATGACGGCCCAGTATTGAACGTCATTCTAATATGTAGCATGGCAAAGGGAAAAACTATTTTGTCCAATTTTAATGTCAGTTGTCATTGTCAATCCATACTTTATTTCCTCTTCGAGGAGCTATAATGGTGGAAAGACAATTTGTCCCTTTGCTTTGCTAAGCGAAACATTTATAAAAGTCTGCAGTCAATGTTTGTCACTTGTCATCTAATTACGTTTCGTCAGTCCATATTAGACCCAATCAACCCAATTATGAACGCGCCATCGTAAATTTAATTGCAACGTAAAAAGTGTTCTCTCTATCGAATGCCTAAAGTGAAAAAGAAACAGAAATAATCTAATTAGCTGTTATAATTACGATGGTGCCTTCAAAATTGGGCCTATTAGCGTCGTTGTAATAGGTGACAGTTTTGCTAACGATAGTTTTTGTCCTATCCTACGGGAATTATGCAATTTTCGGGATAAAAAGTAGCCTATGTCCTTTCTCAGGCTCTAGACTGTGTACCAAATTTCATTGAGATCGGTTCAGTAGTTTTGGCGTGAAAGCGCGACAGACAGACAGAGTTACTTTCGCATTTATAATATTAGTAAAGATATAGGTATATATAGGTACATAATATATTATCAGTATGATGATATCCAAGGACTGCTCATCGATTGATTTGACAGATATTCGATCGACAGTTGTTTATTTTGACATTCTTGCAGCGCACGCTAGAGTAGCTCGCAGATGGCAGAATTTTCCTACTTACTCAACATTTATCGTTATATTTTGGACAATTCACAAAATATCTTTATAAATTGTAGCCTATGTGTTATTCTGATGTATAAGCTATATTATTGTAAAGTTTCATCTCAATCCGTTCAGTAGTTTTTGCGTGAAAGAGTAACAAACATCCATACATCCATCCATCCATCCATCCATCCATCCATCCATCCTCACAAACTTTTGCGTTTATTATATTAGTAGGATAGTCTTCATCGTAATGAAGTATCTACTTCATTACGATGAAGACTATAATAATATTATAATGAATAGGAACTCGTTGAAATCATTTGGATCATTTGGAGAGCAATTCAAAGCCTCAGTTTGGCATATTGGCATAATAATAACGTCAAAAACAGAAAATAATTACATAATGTAATGAATTTAAAACTACACGACAAGTTTGAGTTTGAAAAAGTTTTTTTTAGCGATTCCCCCAAAGATTTGGAAGAATCAAAATCGCAGTATGGTAACAATGGTACATCGTGTGAGTGAGAGAAAGTGTTTCCCGCTCAGATTAGGGCTGCCATACTGATATTATTTAAAGGAGTTGGTAAACTTTTTATATGGGAGGCGGTCCTTGAAAACCGGCAGCGATGCGAGCTGTATTAATGTTTAGTGCCATATTAAGAATATTATTTCACGCAAAAACATATTTTTGTGTATCGCCGTTTTATTATAATATCTCTTTTTATTTCACTAAGTAGAAAATATTTAGACTGAACTGGTAATACTAAGAGGTCTACGTAGTCTACGTATCAGACAGGAATCTTCAAACAACCAATAGCGGGCTGGTATTTTAGAGTTTGACATTTATTTATTTTTTAAAACATGGCGACCAGCCCTCTATTGGTTGTTCAATATTGACAATGTCATTTCCTTTTGCTGTTTCATAATGTCACTGTCAGATTTTTTTTTCAATTTAGGCTTAATGCAGTTATTTGGTGTAGCACATAGTTCATTTTTCTAATGTTTTTAGAACCCATTTGAAAATTAAATGGCGATGAAAAAAATTCTAAAAAATATGTGTTTGAAAAGATAATTATATAAGCTTTCTATTGGTATATATTTTGTTTCTGCAAGATTTCAAAAACCGCATCTTTTCCATATCCTTTGCCGCGCTTTGTCAGTATCAACTTTCGTTAGCCAGACTCTAGATTACGAAACTTATAATAATTTTATATACAAGGTTAAACGATATAACGGGGAGGGACGGACACACGGGCTATGTAAAGATATTATTTTTTAGTCGTCATGCCTATTGTATTAGACGGGTCGTACCCCAGACAACTTTGGGAACCACTGCTCTACAGGGTTACCTAGCGATGGGATCTCGTACTATATGGGGCGAACTCAAAATTAGAAATTAAATCAGCTGTTCCATACAAAATTGCAACTCTGAATCGACAAAATGTATGAAACAGCTGATTTTATTTTCTCTAATTCCGGGGCAACTATAAATCTTCCGGAAGAAAATATATTCTAAAATATATTGAAAACCGCATTGTTATATGTTGTCTATAATCCGGCCGTTTAACTCAGTCCTCGCCTGCGCGGGTACAGGGGCGCGGGGGTAGACGACAAAGGAGACTGAGACAGGTTCGGGCGGTACGGTGTAGCGGTCGGACTATAGTTTATAAGGTTTAGCCGGATATAGGTCCCGGCACGTAAGTTGAACCAAAAATATCACTCTCTCCCTTTCGTTAGCAGAGAAAACAAAAGAGAGGTATTGTTTTTAAACTTTCGCGATTTGAGCACATAATTATTATATACTACGGGACTAATCGCGCACTAAAATTACGAGATAAATAAATACCTCCTCATCCCGACGTTTCGGCCGAGTTGCGTTGACCGTGGTCACGGGTAGACTCAAATTAAAAGAGAGGTAGCTATGGTTTAAAGGTCAAGTTGTTTGCCGGCTACTATACACATATGTATACAGATACACAAACGAGACAATCGAGGCGACTTTGCTTTATAAAGCCGGGACTCCACCAAAGCGGAGACGAGATGAGCGGAGACGTTCTTTTAACAACCAATAGAATTGTGTTATTGACACATCTCCTCTCAGCACAGCTTCAGTGGAGATCGCTGTGCGGAGATGTGTAATATTTGTATGGCGCGATGGAAGCGGAGATGTGAGCAGACGACGCACAGTGGAGACGAGAGATGTGAGCGGCGTGCAGTGAGCTATGTCAGCAAGCGTGTCAGAATGCGTACTGAGCACTAAACGCCTCGCACCCGAGCTGAAACCATCTCTTATCGCACAGCACACAGCACACCGCAGACATCTCTGCTTTGGTGGAGTCCCGGCCTTAATAATGTGTACCTACTCGCAAGTCATTTATTAGTAAAATGACAATTTACACTTCTAATTAATTGTTCACATAAACATTCAATACCTACAATGATGTTATTTTAGAATGTAGAATGAATGTAGTGATGATAATGCAGTATAACTCGTAAAAAGGACATCCTTTTTGCCTTTTGCGTAAGTATTATACGTGCACCGTTGCACGTATAAGGAGCAGGTTGTTAAAATAAATAAAGCGGATATATTATAGAAAAATATTATTTAATAATATACCTACTATTAAATATATTACATTTTTACACATTTAACATATCGTTATACATAACTTTCACATATTTACTAACACAATTATTTTATGCAACAAATATTATTATTTAAATATAGATTTTGGTAGTCGAACCAGTTGCCGATAGCTTAGCGAATCAGCAAGTCAAAACGGCAGCGGGTAAAGCACAAAAGACGTAGTAAAAAAATCTTTTATCTGTTTGTTAGATTGATAACATTATAGGTATGTACTGTTTTTACATGGTAACTTTTTAGGTACTTACTTATTTATTTCAAAGATTTATCTTTGTGATATACATTCAAAAATCTGAAGCGAACGCAGGATTTGAACCTGCCCCTTCAGATCACTAGCCCGACCCTATAACCAACTGAGCCAGCCCACCTCCTACGCAAGCGTCAAATTTTTGAAGTGCTTAAATTACCACCAACTTATAGCGTTGGCGGCGCCACCTGTGATACCCGTATTAGACAGGTTATCACTTAACTAGAAGTTATTAAAACTTCTAAAGATTGACGAGAGATGGCGCACTGCTAAATAAATGTTATGATTATATTTTGAGTGCTTTCCACACTAGACTTTAACTCAAAGAGTTATCTTTGTGATAAGCATTCCAAAAATCTGAAGCGAACGCAGGATTTGAGCCTGCCCCTTCGGATTGAAGTGTGGAAAGCACTCAAAATAAAATCATAATACTAATTTATTACAAAAATTCATAGTAAATAATATATTATACACTAGCTGACGAGTGCACTAATTGAACCCGGTGAATTCATCTCACCGTCTGTCAACTGTCAATGACAACTTTTACATGCATGAAAATTTTGTGTAAGAAAATTAAATTCACGTTTTTACCATTTTACTCCCTACATTTTTATATTTTCTCACCGACAAAACCTTCCCTTAACTTCCACAAATATTTCAAGACCAAAATTAGCCAGATCGGTTCAGCTGTATTCGAGTTTTAGCGAGACTAACAACCACGATAAATTTTAGTTTCTCGGCGTTTTTTCTACAAAATTTTGTGGTATTGTTTTTAAACTTTCGCGATTTAAACATATTAATTATTATTGTATACTACGGGACTAATAGCACACTAAAATTATGTCAAAACTAAAAAAAATATTGGTGTTCCATAGAAAAATATCGTTCACCTGAAAAATATCGTTGACAAATGTCGCAGAACAAGTTTTTAGATTTGATGTACAGAATAAGCCCCTAAAAGGTTGCTCGATGTTACCAGTCACCCTGTATAGACATTTTGGGAATTCAACATTTTGCTAATTTAACATTATGAGCCGGAGCGATAGATCTCAGGAGTATATTAGGCTCGATTATGGTGTCACCATCTAACTAGCTAACCGACTTAAAATCCTCTAATTTTCTAAAAATCCTAAAGCTATTATGGGGAGACCAAATTAGAACTGTCAAAATCAAATTTTAAATCGAATGAACGAAAACCAACTAAATCTAACTACATTTAGAAAATTAGGCGATTTTGGTATTATGGTAGCACAATTTTAGAGCTGTCATACGTCATCTTTAGGATTTTTAATGAATTGAGGTTATGTTTTTAACCAGTACCGAATTAGATGGTGTTTAAAAATAATTAAGCTCAAAAGTAAGTTATAAAGAAGAAATGCTGCGTTTTTCTCCAATTAAATGTACTTAGTTACATTTAACATAGCTGATGGTGTTCCTATAAATATTGATTAGTTAGATTTTATGTGAGTCGCGATCACAAAAAATGTTGAAACTGTCTTATAATTATTTTCAGCACAAACTAGAATGATGCTGGACTTGACGATTCAAATTAATCCACCGCATCTTACCGACCACATTTTTGTTGAAACAGAGAAAGGACAGACATTTGTGGTAAGCAAAGGTAATATACTGACCTAGTTACATTTCTGTCCATACGATTTAATAATCCGTAGGATTACACTGGATGCAAGCCGCTTCCAATCGATCTTATTGAAGATCCATAGGGGAGACTTATGTCCAGCAGTGGACGTTATAATGGCTGATGGATGGATGGAATGTATTAATAGGTAGTAGTTATTTAATTATAATAAGCTATCCATGAAATCCAATTAGAAATGAGGATCTGCGAACCAAAGTAATATAGCTCCGTGGATTGACAAGTTGAATTAGCTGTGGGCAGGGCCGATAGTTGAGCAACTGACGGAGTCAAGAAGTTCTCAAATGAACATCACAATGCGGCAAGAGCATTAGTGCAGAGTAGGATGTCAAAGTGGACAGATGTTATCAAGACCGCATGATTGTACTAGATGTAAGCCACTTCCATCTAGTATTAGGATATCTCTAGGGGAGGCCTATGTCAATAATATTTTTTCTGTGGACTTGCCTATGACAGTAGAAATGTGCTTTAGACAAACTAAAAACCGTATTTGCTAAAACATACCTAGGACCCTAGAACTTCTTGGCTGCTGTGAAATATGCTACAAGAAGCCCAAAACCCAATCCTGACCTCAGTCAGCCTAAAAGCAGCATGAGGATTGGGTTTCACATAGCTTTCAGCTAAATCCACAGCCGCTAAGAAGTTTCATTCAGCCTTTATCAGTGAGAATAGTGAAATATTGCACTAGGGTAATAACTGTATTATGATCATTATTACACTCTATGTTTCAAATAATTATGTAGTAGTTATACACATTTTATTTTATTTATTTGGGATAACAAACAATAGCACAATTTACATTACAAGAAAACAATTAACCAAATACATTAATAAATGTGCCACCAACTACATTATCCACCATTTACTAAATAGCAAGTGTCTTTGCTGGCGTGGTTTTCTAAGTACATACATAAATATATTTCAGTAATAATTTTGAAAGTAATTATACCATATTTTAACAAATATAAACCAAGTATTTTATTTTAGTAAAGCTACCTCTCACAGCTTTTTTAAATCTAGTTTCAGACAAAGCAAAAATATCTATATCTATGAAATGTCTATTTTGATCTATTCATTTAATTTTCAGATACCTTTGATGACTAACAAGACTTGGAAATAGTTGGCCCCAAATATTATGTAATCATCACCCTCATATCGATCATCGTGTCATGACTTCAACCAAGAGCCATAATGAGATTGTTATATCGGCTAAATTACCTAGTTGATATCAAATTGCCACCAAGTGCATGTATGATACATATTACAACCGAGGTGAAATATATGATAGACTATTGATTATATTGTGGTTTGCATTTTTCCTTGGCAGGGCAGAGCAAAACAACAGAAAGAAATAAGAAAAGATTTAATTCAATACAAAAATAAAGTCATTCAATTACCCATCAGCTTTATTTTACCTATCACTTGACAAAGGTAGTTATTTTAATATTCAGGTACAAAGATATTTGAGTATTTTTAGTAAGCTTAACAAATAACAGTCGAGTAAGAGATTTAAGAACCTATCTTAATACTAGATATCACAAGAAGGCCACGTAAATTATAAAATGTTTTCTTCGATAATATTCAAATTCATTTATTTTGTGTCTTATTTACAAGTCAGGTTACAATATTATATTATAATATATTTATATCAATTAGTAGAATGTAACAAAACAACCACTTATTTACTATTAATAATAAAATGTAAAGTATAGCATCATATATGTTGAATCACAAAACTTGGCACATGTGATGTTAACTACAGGCTCCCAATCCTGAAGCTCACATAGCATCTATGTGAGGATTTAGGTTATCCATAACTCTAACATAGCTTGGTAGGGATAAGTGTACCAGCCGAACATAACAGCTACCTAGTTGTATGACTCGGTCTATTTATACAATAATTAAGGACTTTTTTAGGTTAAATCAAACTTCTTAGCTGCTGTGAAGTTAGCTAGGAGCTGGGAAAAACCCAATCCTGACAATCTCACATAACAGCTGCTGCATAATAGCTGAGGGTTAGGTTGTCTGAAGTTTTAACACATATTCTGCAATTTCACATATTCAGGGAGTTCGCCTTCTCATGGTTTGTCCGAGTACTTGTTGTTGTATAGGAGTCTGAATTTTCCATAAATAATAAGCGAATAGCTGCCTATTTCGCTTAGAAACTGCTCAAAAAGCCGTGTATAGTACACGGCTCTGCATTCTTGTCTTGTCACGATCGATTACGATTAATTCGTATAAATATATTCCTTGTCCGCCACAGCAATATGTGTGATAAAGCCTTGAGCTCCTCTTTATTCATGTTTTACGCTGGCAGGTCTATTATTTACCGTAAGCTGAGTAGCAAAACGAAATATTAAATAAAACAAAACCATTGTTTTGTAAAATAATAGTGCGAGTGTTGCCACAATATGAATTAAAAAAAAGACACGGCTTTACTTTTGTACCGGTATTTTACGTTGTTGTTTTGTTTTGAATGTGATGAAATACGTTATACAAACGATCTTCGTAAAGTTTTATATCGCGGAAATGAATATTTTTTGAAATTACGCATTTCATACGTTTTTGATTAACAACAACATTTAGTTACCCAGAGCTAAAATCCTATTGACGGATGGTTGTTCTACTAAAAAATCCATTTGCGCCGCATTTGGGCGCTTACGCTGAACGCTTTCAGTGGCTCTATTTCTGATTTTCAAACGTATAAGGATTAACTTTGACAGATAGTATGAAAAATCCGCAATATTGCGTAGGTATTATGACCTAGCCTTCTCCATACAAGTTTCATAAATACTTACGTCAAAAATAATGTCCCTGAGACTCTATATCTGTTCTTTGAACGGCTTGTACGTATACGAAACTTCAACAGCTGATCGTATAAAAAATCTGTAAAGTTACGTTTACGTCATTGCCTTCTCCATACAAGTTTCGTAAGCCAAAATGGTAAGCCAATACGAAAGTCAAAAACGATGCCCCTGGGGTATGATTTTTGAGTTGAGAACGCTTCGCACGTATTCGGAATTTTGACCATATTGTATGGAGAATCCGTAAAGTTGCGTATACGTCCTAGCCGTTTTCATACAAGTTCCGTGTACGGTCGTGTACGAAACTCGAAAATTATACTTTCGTACGACTCGGACGTGTAGGGTAGGGGGCTTGTACGGAGGAAGAATTAACTTTACGGATTCTTCATAAAATCTGTGTAAGTTCCGTATACCTACGATTAATACGTTCGAAGTTAAAAATAGAGCCCTAATAAATACTATTATAAAAATTGTTTAAGCAATAATACATTTGTGGGAGTGGTAATTAACTTGTAACACTGACTACCTCTTTCTTTCTTTTTAAATCGACGTAGCCATAGATAACATCAAAAAAATGAACAAAATCATCGTCAAACCGGTCGCTTGATGGTGTGTTTCCATTATATTTTTAAGTACATTTTTTTATCTATGAACTTCCTTTAGGTGAACTAAACAGAGTTAGCCATCGTTCAATTTTTAACTAGGTGGTGTTTTCATAATAGCAGTTTCTCACTAATTAACTTAAATTTAAACAGTCACTAAAATTTTAGAACTTTTAAGTGGTGCAACCATAATCGAGCTCATTGTATAGATTATATTTCGAGGTACATCTTGCCTACATTTTTCTTTAAGCGTCGTACATTTACTATTGTTCACACATATCCGTAGCTTCGTTTTCGCTTCGCGGTGTCACCCCAGCTTCATTTAATGCACGCATGGCAGCCATATATAGCTCGTCTAGTTGTGTCTCGGCGGGAGAGAGCCAGGTTTTCATAACTTATTATTGCTCACACATAGCTATAGCTTCGCCATCGCGTCGCGGTGTCACCCCAGCTTCATTTAATGCACGCATGGCGGCCATATATAGCTCGTTTAGTTGTGTCTCGGCGGGAGAGAGCCAGGTTTTCATAACTTATTATTGCTCACACATAGCTATAGCTTCGCCATCGCGTCGCGGTGTCACCCCAGCTTCATTTAATGCACGCATGGCGGCCATATATAGCTCGTTTAGTTGTTTCTCGACGGGAGAGCCAGGTTTTCATAACTTATTATTGCTCACACATAGCTATAGCTTCGCCATCGCGTCGCGGTGTCACCCCAGCTTCATTTAATGCACGCGTGGCAGCCATATATAGCTCGTTTAGTTGTGTCTCGGCGGGGGAGAGCCAGGTTTTCATAACTTATTATTGCTCACACATAGCTATAGCTTCGCCATCGCGTCGCGGTGTCACCCCAGCCTTATTTAATGCACGCATGGCGGCCATATATAGCTCGTTTAGTTGTTTCTCGACGGGAGAGCCAGGTTTTCATAACTTATTATTGCTCACACATAGCTATAGCTTCGCCATCGCGTCGCGGTGTCACCCCAGCCTTATTTAATGCACGCATGGCGGCCATATATAGCTCGTTTAGTTGTTTCTCGACGGGAGAGCCAGGTTTTCATAACTTATTATTGCTCACACATAGCTATAGCTTCGCCATCGCGTCGCGGTGTCACCCCAGCCTTATTTAATGCACGCATGGCAGCCATATATAGCTCGTTTAGTTGTTTCTCGACGGGAGAGAGCCAGGTTGTTATAATTTCCTCCGCGCTCCGCGGCCCGGTCAGAGACTGCAGAGCAGTAGAAAGGTTTTCTTTGACCATTTTGAATTCTTCTGTCCATCTGGAAAGGAGAATACTTCGATTATAAGCCGAATTAAACTTCTTGACGGCTGTGAAGTTATACTCTATAAAATTTAACTTGATCTCTGCGACAGTGACATTGACATTTTTATAGTTGAGATAGTGGTGGCAAATATCGATTTTCAAATAATGTTGTAATGAAATCGAATGAGTAGTTGAAGGTGAGAAATTGGATTTTATTTACTTACTATTATTTAAGATCAAGTATGTACACATGTAAATAATGTTATTATTGGACTATGACGAGACTACGACTGTGACTATTTTGATAAAATATGTTTGTAAATTGTTTATTATTTAAGACTTCGACTGAAGGACTCTGTATCCGTGGTCATGAATAAATTAAAAAAAAAAAGTGTTGGAATGAAATGACTGTGACAGATGACGGAGAAACGTCATGCCATTCCGAGCGCGAGGCGGATTGCACCCGTGCAAATCCATTGACTTTGAAATTTGTTTTCATCCTTGATAATTCTTGTTAAATTGATTACCAAGTGATACTAGGTCAATAAAACCACCCGTTGCAGTAGTACAGAGTGTTTATTTTGGTGAGATGGACAACTGGAGACCGCCGGCGAGCTGTACCAATGAATGACCCACAAATAACGATGTCGTGTGATTGAGACGATCACTCTCAGACTCCGACAAATATATAGTTATGTTATAGGCCGCGCCACACAAATTGGCGGATGTGAAGTAAGCAACAAGCTGTGCATCAGCCAATCACCGTGCGGCTTTATGTGAGCTTCAGTTAGGATTGGATATTACGCAACTTGTAGCTAACTTCACATCCGCTAACTTCGTGATGCTGCTTATACTGTACTTCGGATAAGATTTATTTGTCATGTACTGGTTTTTTAATAGTCCACAAGTAAACGTAGGCCTACCCACTAAACTTTTTTTTTTAACTTTTTTTTTATTTCGAATAGGTTTGCGTTTGACTACACACTGCCTGATGTTAAGCAGATGTGCGGTCTAGGGTGTAGCACGCTTACCTAGAAGATACCTATTTACTCGAGATTTGAAGACACTCACGTTGTACTTTAACGGGAAGACAGAGCCAGGCAAAGCATTCCACATTCCGGCTGTTCGTATGAGGAATGAGGATTCGAAACGCTTGGTTCTAACGCGCGGAATGTCCACCATAAAAGGGTGACGCTTTGGTCGCGTCCGTCTAGCCGCACGATAGAAGATAGGGGCAGGGGGGACCAGATTGTGCAACTCCTGGGCGCACTCTCCGAAGTGTATCCGGTAAAAGGCCGACAAACACGCCACCTTGCGACGATGCTCAAGACTTTGCAGCTGCGTCCTAGTCAAGGTGTCGTTGTCAATCAGCCTCCTGGCTCGCCTCTCAATCGACTCCAGAGCCTCCAGTTGATATTTGGCAGAGCCATCCCAAAGGTGAGAGCAGTATTCCATGCAAGACCTGACTTGCGCTTTATAAAGACTAAGCAGTTGCTCAGGTGTGAAATACCGTCTCGCCTTAGAGAGAACACCAAGTTTTTTGGAGGCTAATTGGGCTTTGGACTCTATGTAAGAGCCAAAGTTAAGAGAAGATGATTATTATTCCTTGTAGGTTTGTGTTTGACTACATACTGCCTGATGTTGAGCAGATATGCGGTCTAGGGTGTAGCACGCTTACCTAGAAGATACCTACATTTACTCGGGATTTGAAGACACCCACGTTGTACTTAAGCGGGAAGACAGACCCAGGCAAAGCGTTAGTACCTACCATAAAAGTTAGTACCATAGCAAATTACCATAGTTTTTGTTTCCGAATAAATTTGAAGTAGTTACTACTCACGGTTTGAGTGTGTTGTAAATACTTTCAGCTTGCAGCGGCGACGTGTAGCCATATTCGACCTGCCACGGGTTCAGCCACGATGTTATTCTGAAAATTATTATACCACTTCAAAAATTGAGGTTCTGACTGAATGTTTTTAGGGTTCCGTACCCAAAGGGTAAAAACGGGACCCTATTACTAAGACTCCGTTGTCCATCTGTCTGTCACCAGGCTGTATCTCAAGACTCGTGATGTCTGTTCCAGCCTTTTTAATAGTCCACTGCAGGACGTAGGCCTACCCACGAAGGGTGGTTTGGCCATATCCACCACGCTGGCCCAGTGCGGGTTGGTGGATCACATACGTCATCGAATTTCTTCTACGGACGTACGCAGTAGCCTCACGATGTTTTCCTTCACCGAAAAGCCAGTGATGTAAAATTCCGTACATAAATTCCAAAGCACTCATTGGTACGGGACCGGGGATTCGAACCCACGACCCCACGATTGTAAGGCGCGTGTCACTATCTCTTGACCACCACGGCTACCACGTGATATCTAGATAGTTGATATTTTTACACGTGATGTAGTTCATACATAGCCCAACGGATTGGCAAGTTGAAATGGCAATGGGCAGGGCACATAGCGCGGAGGACTGATGACCGATGGGGTCGATGAGACTACGTACCGGCAAGCGCAGCGTAGGACGTCCACCCACAAGGTGGGCGGATGACCTTATTAACACCGCAGGATCGCGCTGGATGCAAGCCGCTTCCAACCGGTCTTATTGGAGATCCATTGGGGAGGCCTATGTCCAGCAGTGGACTGCTTGTGGCGGATGGATGGATGGATAGATGACTTCACAAGAAATAAATGAATTATGAATTATGAACCTATTTATGTTATCAACACCGTTGGCCAGTTAACCCGATCGACGGCGCATCCTTTTACCACTGCACATCTGCGCAAACCTCTATTGTGCATGATGAAAACGCATCGACGCCCACCCCTTCTTTTGTTTAGATAAGTTTAATGTTAAATAGAATAAGTTTTGTCAAGCATTAGTTAAGTTACCATGTAAGGGAACACACTTCCAACTCTGTTACAACGAATACTATAAACGAAAAAAAAAGAATATTCAAGGGGCTCCCATACAACAAACGTAATTTTTTTGGCATTTTATTGCTCGATATTAATAACGGCGATAGGTAGACTCTTGAAATGGGCTAAAGAGGCTCCGATACGGTAAGGAACCATTCGTGCGCGAGTTCGACTCGCACTTGGTCGCTTTTTCGTCGTTACGAAATCCAATTATATTATGAACACATTTTTAGTGTTTTTTTTTGTGGACATATATGTAGGTCAGTAAAAATGATATTTAATTTTAGGTTCACTTACTGAGTATAAAATCTCAAAATGCTGACAGATCCAGGTGGAGCTTCAAGCGCCATCTTGGAAAAACGTTTTTGGCCAATATCTCGGAAACTATGCACTTTATGGCACAGTCATATTGTAGAAAATTCATTACTGTAGAAAATAAAATTTCGCAACTTTAAGTAAACTTTTTGTAAAACTTACCGATTACGATTTATGGCCTATTTAATGAACCGGTTCTTCTATCGCGGCCGATAACTCTTGAAATATTAGATTAATAAATAAAACGATACATTGCTTACTGGTCCCCATGGAGGTCGGCCAACGTCCGCACGCGCAGGGCTAAGGCCATTTCAAGGGCCATGTGGGCTTGATAAAAGATACATTACTCAGTGATCCCCGTGGAGGTAGGCCAACGTCCGCACCCGTAGGGCTAAGGCCAATTCAAGACCCAAGTGGCCTTGATAAATAAATGTTACATTACTCACTGGTCCCCGTGGAGGTAGGCCAACGTCTGCACGAGCAGGGCTAAGGCCACATCAAGGGCCATGTGGCCTTGATAAATAAATTATACATTACTCACTGGTCCCCGTGGAGGTAGGCCAACGTCTGCACGAGCAGGGCTAAGGCCACTTCAAGGGCCATGTAGGCTTGATATATGATACATTATTCACTGGTCCCCATGGAGGTCGGCCAACGTCCGCACACGCAGGGCTAAGGCCATTTCAAGGGCCATGTGGGCTTGATATATGATATATTACTCACTGGTCCCCCATGGAGGTTGGCCAACGTCCGCACGCGCAGGGCTAAGGCCACTTCAAGGGCCATGTGGCCTTGATAAATAAATAATACATTACTCACTGGTCCCCGTGGAGGTAGGCCAACGTCCGCACGCGCAGGGCTAAGGCCACTTCGAGGGCCATGTGGGCTTCATAACCGCACCACTGGCCGCGGGGCAAGCGCTCCGATATCACACTCGCTGTAATTTAAACAAAACACGTTAAAATCAATAAATTAGACATTTACAATTGAGCACTGTCGTGGCTCGGACACGTTAAATTGTAGTTGTTCAATTGATTGAAAAGGAGTTAAAACATGTGACACCCGGTTGATTATCGGGGGACAGACCGGAATATTTCGATTCGACCTATACCAATTTGAGCTCATTATTCCTGGCGGCCCGCGAAAAGACCACGATAGATACAACTCGGTCGAAACGTTATAATAGAGAGATATTTATTTATCTCATTCAGTGTGTGATCAATAATAATGTGTGTGTGTAGTATAAGAATAATAAAGAATACCGCTAATGAAGCCGTGGTGGTTTATTGGTAATGACACCCGTCTTACAATCGTGAGGTCGTAGGTTCAAATCCTTGTCCCGAACCAATGAGTTCTTTGGAATTTATGTACGTAATTGCACACCACTGGGTTTTCGGTGAAGGAAAACATCGTGAGGCAACCTGCATATGTCTGTGGAAGAAATTCGATGGTGTATGTGAATTTCGTGGGTAGGCCTACGTCCTGCAGTGCAGTATCAAAAAGGCTGGTACAGTACCGTTAGTGAATCCATCAGGTTGCGTCCACATCCGCTGGCAAGAGGCCAGGCACGGCAGCGAAGAGGGCAGAAGCTCACACAATGTCGCGTAATGGTCGAACCTAAACAAACAACATCCTTATACTGAGCGCCACACAAATTGAAGGAAGGGAAGTTAGCCGCAGATGACACTTCGCCGTGATTCGCTAATTATTGCGCTTGTGTGTACAATGCCTATACAAATGGCGAAGTAGTGTGCTCGGGAGTAGGGAGCGCGCGGGAGGCACGAGGTTGGCGGGCGGGTCTCGTCTCTCTGGCACCCGCTAACGTTTATATTTTGGCGTTTGCGCAGCTCTCTGCGGCTAACTTCCCATCTTTCAATTTGTGTGGCGCTCAGTATACTAATATTATCAATTCAAGTGTGTTTGTTGATTTATTGGTTTGTTCTTTCACGCAGAAACGGAGCAACGGATTGACTTAATTTTTGGCACGGACATAGTTTGAACAACGCGTTTCGAATCCTCATTCCTCATACGAACAGCCGGAATGTGGAACGCTTTGCCTGGGTCTGTCTTCCCGTTAAAGTACAACGTGGGTGTCTTCAAATCCCGAGTAAATAGGTATCTTCTAGGTAAGCGTGCTACACCCTAGACCGCACATCTGCTTAACATCAGGCAGTGTGTAGTCAAACGCAAACCTATTCGAAATAAAAAAAAAAAAAAAACAAAAAACGTAAAATGGCGTACCTAATACGCACGATGACTAAAAAAAATGTATTAGTCCTACAGATACTGTGAAAAAATATTAGACACATTTTTTTTCTCTTTTTTAAATTAAACAATAAACTATGAAGATATAGTATAGCTCGTCAAAGTTCCGCGTGACGTCACAAATTCCATATAAATGTATAGACTTCGGTGAAAGAGATGACGCCACGACCCCCACTCCCAAACTTTGACAATGTTTATCTTTTTTTTTTATAAAATATTTTGGGACATCTTACACACGGCCTCTGACCCCAAACTAAGCAAAGCTTGTGATATGGGTGCCAGAGACTGATATACTACATATACTTATTTTTAAATACATACTTTTATAGATAGTAACTAAATAACACCCAGACACAGAGCAAACATTTATGTTCATCACATAAATATTTGCCCTGGTGGGGATCGAACCCACGCCTCTTTGATCCAGAAGTTAGGGTCACGAACCACTGAGCCACCGAGGCAGTCGAGTTTGTTGTTTGATTGACAAAAGAAAAGATATGTGTCCAATATTTATTGACAATCTAACTCACAGACTAACTAATTACGATAATATTTTTTTTACCCAGGCATAATGTCTATTATTATATATAGGTACAGTAAGCGCCACACAAATCGGCGGATGAGATGTTAGCCACAGATGACACTTCGCCGTGGTTGGCTAATTATTGCGCATGTGTGCACAATTCCGAAGCCGCGCATCGTGGTGTGTAGGGAGCGCGCGGGAGGCATGAGGTTGGCGGGCGGGTGTGCCGTGGCGTCTCGTCTCTTTGGCTCCCGCGTACACCTATATTTCGGCTTTTGCGCAGTGTTATGCGCGTAACTTCCCATCCGCCGATTTGTGTGGCGCTTAGTATAAGCATAATTTTGTGTAGATATTAAATTTCTAAAAACCCTATGTAGTTAATATAAGATAATGAATGAAAACACGGTAACTCCGCTTACCTAGACCAGCCAGTGAGAATTATCCCAGAAAATGTGACATCTCCTTTTAACTTGTCGATTTCGTCTCTCCAGGCCACCTGGTTACTGGCGTATCTATTTGTCGAACACACCATCTGGAAAAATAAATGCATAATTTTACTTCATTAAAACTTTGCTGCATCACACAGGTCGGCGGATGTGAAGTTAGCTAGAAGCTGCGCAGAATCCAATCCTAACTGAAGCTCACATAAAGCTGCGATTCGATTGGATATTGAGATATTGAGCAGCTTGTAGTAAGCTAGCTTCACATTCGCCGACTTGTATGCCTCAGCCTTAAGCTTTTTATATAATTTAGACATCTGACACGCACGGTCTCTGACCCCCAAACTAAGCAAAGCTTATGGCTCTCAGAAACATTATATTACTGTTAAACATATAACATATAATGGATGGACAATAGCTTTAAGTTTATTTTTAAATAGTGCCATCTACACTAATAATAAAGAAGAAAGATTTGTATTTTTGTATGTAACAAATAAACTCAAAAAGTACTGGACCGATTTTAATAATTATTTTTTCATTAGAAAGCTAAATTATCACTGAGTAACATAGGCTATATTTAGTACTAGATTACTATAGTAGCTATTTATGTCTACCCGTGCGAAGCCGGGACGGGCCGCTAGTTTAGTATAATTTGGAAGCACTAGGAATGGTAGTGGCAACATTCCCGGGGTAACGCATGTAACAAACGCTGCTGAAGGAGGTTCTAAGTGACATCGCATGATTGGACTATGGGCGGGAAAATGCGATGATGACATGTCAGTTGTCACTTGTCAGTTGTAAAGAGAGCTTGTTCGGAGGAGGTGGTGTGCGAACCGTGATTAGATCAGCTCGAGTGGTGATTCATAATAAAATGGTGGCAGCGTGCGTTAAGCTGGAAACATACTATCGGACGCGGCTTACGGACGCGACTGACAGCCGCGACTGATAGGTATCTAGACTATGAAAGTACACTGAGCCGTGCACACTATAGGACATAGGTCGCGGACGTCACCTTCGGACGACTTTGAGCGTTCGGACGTCCGAGAGCGATCTGGCGCGCCGGATGCTTTAAGACTGTGCTCATTGCTAAGTCGCGGCTGTCAGTCGCGTCCGTCAGCCGCTTCCGATAGTATGTTTCCAGCTTTACGCTGCAGAACGCCATGTCCTTCGCTTAAAGTTTTCTCTATAATAGTAATCATAAGAGTTCATAAGAGATCTCTGTGAAATAAACTGATTGTTCGTGACTTCGCATTTATCTCCTCGTCCGCTAAACCCACGCCACACTGAAGCATTGTTGGGTCAGGTGGTATAAATTATTACATTTACATATAATTATTACATTATCATTACCACATTGAAGCACCATAACTGATGCCGATCCTTTTATGGATTCGACATATATATGTTGAATCCATAAAAGGATCCGCATCAGTTATGGTGATTTAACAAACGTCACAAACAATCAGTTTATTTCACAGAAGATTACGTATGACTACAATTATAGAGAAAACTTTAAGCGAAGGACATGTCGTTCCGCAGCTTAACACACGCTGCCACCATTTTATCAAGAATCACAACTCGAGCCGTTCTAATCACAGTTCGCCATAACCTCTCCGAACCAGCTCTATTCATAACTCCCAAGTGACATCTGCCATGTCATCATCGCATTTTCCCGCCCATCGGCCAGTCATGCGATGCACTTGAAACCTCCTTGGAACCAATCAGCAGCGTTCGTCACAAGCGTTACCCCAGGAATGTTGCCACTACCATTCCTAGTCCTTCGAAATTATACTAAGTGGCACTATTTAAAAATAAACTTAAAGCTATTGTCCCGACATATATATAAACATGATAATAATATCCAGACTCAGATCAAACATAATATTCGTCACATAAAAACTTACCCTAAATGGGGTTCGAATGTACGGCTCTTTAACCCGTCAGGGTTACTAGCCCCTGAGCCACCAAGTTTTTTCCACTTAAATCTACAAGTGGATTCATCTAAATCCACAGGTGGATTCACGGATTTTTTTTCTGCTGCGATATCCACCAGGATCCGTGGAAAGTTTTATACCTTTTCTTTGAGAAGCACTTGAGCAAAACTACTCAACCTGAGCTCCTGAGAAAGTCTTATAGCGAGTGATCGCAGCAGAAAAAAAATCCGTGAATTCACCTGTGGATTTAGATGGAAAAAGTATCTATGAATCCACTTGTAGATTTAAGTGGAAAAAAAAGTATCCGCGGATCCACAAGTGGAGCCTAGCTGTGGATCCAAATGGAGAGAGCCATAGCAGTGACCAAAAGAGCATACTATTCATATTATTAGTGTACTAACCTGACAGCTCCCATTAGCGCCTTTGAACGCGGACGCGGCCCATACTTTCGGAAATACGAGAGCGTACCGCGCCCACATCTGCCTGTTTATCCTGAAGTGCTCCTTAACGTTGTAGTCCCACACCACCGGCTGGACGAGCGAACCTAGCTCGTAAGCTGTGGGTAATAGAGCAATCCATTGTGTTTATCCTTTCAACAAATGTCTATTAATTATTATAATATACTACGGGACTAATCGCGCACTAAAATTACGAGATAAATAAATACCTCATCATCCCGACGTTTCGGCCGAGTTGCATCGACCGTGGTCACGGGTAGACTGACCCGTGACCACGGTCGGTGACGTGAGGTATTTATTTATGTCGTAATTTTAGTGCGCGATTAGTCCCGTAGTATATTATAATAATGTGTTCAAATCGCGATAGTTTAAACAACAACAAATGTCTATTGAGTCACAATCATGCAAAAAGTGTCCGAGCCAAAACCCTGCCCAAGATACATAGTGGGCAGGCTTTTCAGTTAATCGTAAGGCGATTGCAAGCCGACTACAACGCCGCGTGATGCTAAAGCGCTCGGTTACAAGTCCTAATTAGGTGACATAACGTCGAGATACGAGAAAACGGGTCATTGTGAATTAATTAATGTAAATAACTAAGTCGATATGTATAACGGCGCTCGGACATTTTTTTTACTATCATCACTTAGGAACTGTGGCTCTGTAGATATTTGATCGAAGTGTTTATCACATAACATTTTTATTTATTTTTTATTTCAAATAGGTTTGCGTTTGACTACACACTGCCTGATGTTAAGCAGATATGCGGTCTAGGATGTAGCACGCTTCCCTAGAAGATACCTATTTACTCGAGATTTGAAGACACCTACATTGTACTTTAACGGAAAGACAGACTCAGGCAAAGCGTTCCACATTCTGGCAGTTCGTATGAGGAATGTGGACCCAAAACGCTTGGTTCTAACGCGCGGGATGTCCACCATAAAAGGGTAAAATAGGGTAGTTGACTAGTATTGAATTAGTTGAATTATTCAATAAATTATAAAAAGAATTCTCCATTTAATTATGATTCGTAAACAGAAAAAATAACTAAAATTGGCTAATCCAGTTTTGAGAAATAAGCTTGTAAAGATTTTGGAAGGGATTAAGAGGGGATGCTTTGTCCCTTTCCCACAAAGCATAACACAGTATGGCGAATGTATAACACTCACGGGCCGTGACGTCATATTCTGCTATAGTGCGCTCTTTGTCTAGCAAGAAAATAAAATGCTTGTATAATAATCGCAAAACATCTAGTCCGATCTGAAGTTGCACCATGGCGGCCCGCGTCGGTACAGTCAAGTGTAACAATATTATGTACGAATTAATTTAATTTAATTGGTATTTTGGTTATTGGGATTAGATACATTTTAGATCTAGATTTCTATCGAATGGTGCTAAAGTATATAGATAACCTGACTATAACTTAAGCCTAAAAATAATCACGCTTTTGTTATGAAAATAAAACAATTTAATAAATTAAATAAAATATATTAATGGTTACAAGTCAAAGTAATAAGAAACAACAACAAAATAAAAAATAACACGAAACAAAAATTCAACAAAAAAAACTTAATAGCAGCGTTTTACCTGAAATAAAACGCATATTAAAATACTTACCTTACTGGAAGCTTTTATAATGAGAGTGCGTTTCCTTTTCCGTCGAATTGTACTAGTTTACATCCTCTTTAAGCGTTGTAACCGGAAGCCTCCAGGTGGCGCCCTTGTAGCGATTGCGCGCCATTTTATTTACTAGGAAATATGGCGTGCCTTTTGTCCTCATTGCGTTAATTTTTATAATTTCCACCAGGCAGAAATTAAAAGTAAAGCTTCCAGTAAGGTAAGTATTTTAATATGCGTTTTATTTCAGGTAAAACGCTGCTATTAAATAACTTGACCGTTACTGGAAGCTTTTATAATGAGATTCTGTTTGTTATCGCCTGGTGGCGTCACCTGGAGTGGGGCTTTCAATTATCAAGTATTATATACTTACATATTAGTGGGGGTCAATTATGACTTATAATTATGTATTACGCCAATGTGAGATAATATAGCTCGAGTGACTTTAGTTTTATTAAAATATTAATATAAATGATTCCAATTTGATATACTAATACTACAATCTTATGTTACTACAAAGTAACTTATGAATGTCCTGAAAATATCTAAGTTAACTAAGTCAAAAGAAAAAAGGACAACAAGAATCTTCCGGTCACTTCAGAGGCCATTGTAATCATAAATAAACATGGCCTTAATAGCAAGATTATACTTTTCATTGCAAAAAGAAATAAAAAGTTATTTTTATAAATAATTTACAACATAGGATCAGCATTACTATAAAAAACATCGTGGATTTTACAACAACGTCGAGTTTTCATTAATTGTGTTCATCGCACATGCATTTAGGTACTTACGTATAGGCTGGGTGACTAGCCCAGGTGTCAGGGCCTCCAAGCCACTTAAAAGAATCTAACATCGTGTAATAGATCCTACTGAGAAGGATTTGTTTGGCAATGATATCCACCCCACATTATTGCAGGGATGCGTTATGCACTTATGAATTCATGTTATGCTTCATTACTAAAGCAGGGAGTCCCACGCGATGAGACTGTTGCATTTAGTGTACCTTTCTTAACAGCGCGGAACAGCAGTTGTAAACAACAACGTCTAGTTTTCGTTAATTGTGTTCATCGCACATGCATATAGGTACTTACGTATAGGCTGGGTGACTAGCCCAGGTGTCAGGGTTTCTAAGCCACTTGAAAGAATCTGACATCGTATAATAGATCTTACTGAGAAGGATTTGTTCGGTAATGAGATCCACCCCGCAGGGATGCGTAATGCTAAGTGCATTACGCACTTACTTTCACTCATATTTTGCATCATTACTAAAGCAGGGAGTCCCACGCGATGGAACTGTTGCATTTAGAGGTAACCTATCCCCCGCGAGGGGAGGTAGATGGCTTGCTTAGCCCGTGCCATGCGACATAATATTATGAGTCGACAATTTGGCAATAAATTCCATTGAACCTATCAATTTATGAAAGAATAAATAAAATTCTTTTATTTCAGGTTACTTATAACCTAGAATCAGCTAATTTATACGTAGAATCCAATCAATTCAAGTAAAAATCAAATTAAAATTATATGTGAAATATCAAAATGACAATGACCTAATAAAAATAATATTCTAACTTGTCAGCTATACACACACACAGATATTTAAACTTATACTTAAAGGACAAGTGTGTCATTGGTTCTTTTTCAAAGAGTAATTTTAATTAAATTAGCTATCAGTTCTAATTGCGGTGAAAGAAAAATATTTTCAACCTTTCCTGTCTTTCGTAACAATAGTTACACCGATTTTTAAAACGAGTTGTTTTAGCTACGACTAACTATGTGTAAGAAACTTACTTGAGAAAAAAAAAATTAACTAATAAGAAAAACAAACTCGGAGAAATAACTCGCAAAAAAAAAGAACACCACCCACAAAAATAACTCTTTGAATTTTAATAACTCCCGGCGCGACCGTAAAGATGCGAATATTGGACTTAACGATAGTTTTATATAAAAAACTCCAAAACAGTTAGGCTGATTTTCACAATGATATGTTGTACTCGCCTTTGAATGGCAGAAAACTATTAAAAAATAATTTTATTGATAGGCTACTTTTAGTTCACAGGTTTGTGCCAAAAATATTTATACATAGTAAGTAATTAAAGTAAGCTCATATAGGCCGGGCGGCTAGTCCGGAAACTTAAAAACTGATATGTACGAGCAAAATGTAAATAAAACTTTGTTCCTTTAGCTAATATTTGGATTGATCTATTCAACAATGTATTGCTTTGCAATATTTGCCTAGGTTTTGTATAAAAGGTAAAGACTAACCCTCAACACCAAAAAAGCTTTGTTATTCAGGTTAGATAGACTAGCTAGGGTTAACTGACGTGGCTTTTTATTTCACAATTCTCTTTATACACAATTCAGCAACGAACTATAGTGTCTGGCCACAAGGGAAAAATACATCATTTACACAAAAACATCACCAATTCCATCGTCACTGCACTATTTTTTCCTTAGTTACAACTAAGAACGCAATTGAACGCCATTTTATGAAAAAATAAAAGTCCCGCAGATATAAACAAACTAATTCTGACAAATTAGTCGTGCGTTTGTGGCGACGGGTTTGGTTGCTCTTTTGTTTCACTACACGAACTTTGCGACACACTTGTAGTCGCAGATTTTACGTAATGTCAAAATAACGCCACAGTATGTAGGTAGGTATGGTGATGGGCCTTTAGTGGCTTTGCATTCTGTTATGCCGCTAAAATGTCAGTTTGTTATTAACCCAAAGTACTACATTGCACATTAAGTCTACGTTTTATAAAATAAGGTTCGTTTTATAGTGAATATAACACTGCTAACATAATTTGTAGTAGAAATAGAAGGTAGGTATGCGTGAAGTATAAAATAAATATTGAACCATAGTTTAAATTTTGGATTCGCATGTATCTCACTTGAAATTAGTCACTCTTGGGTATTTCTATTACTTTTTTATCTTTCTTCTACTGGTAGGATAAAAAAAAAAAATATATTCACGTATGCCATTCTTGCGGACAAGACATGTTTATTTTGCTCAAATAGTATTGATTTTAGTACATAATGTAGTACTGTTGAAGAAAGTCTTGCAGTACTGCTGAAAAACGTCTTTTATCACCTTTAAGAATACTTGCATAACCTTGAATTCTAAAAATGTGACAAGATTAAACAGAGCTTACATAGATGCAAGCTGTGCACATATTTCTTTAATATGTGGTAAACATTTACCGACTTCCTACAATTAACAGTCTGGTTTTTCCTATGACATATTTTATTAATTTATTTTTATGATATAGCCCCTTTTAACACAAATCCATACATTTATAGATTTATATTAATATGCTGCTATAAACAACAATGCTTTCTGCTTTTGGTTTGAGAATACTCCCTGTAGAACGAAAATTACGATAATTTTCAGTGATTTATTTCAAGCTTGCGAATGTTTGATAGTAAGTAATATAATTAATTACTTTAATTGCAATTATTGGGAGCATAAATAATTTTAAATAAAAAATGGAATATGCAAAATAATTTGATCTGAATCTTTCAGATCTTAGTAAGGACTCTGTCCCGTAAAATTGTATCAGTGTGGAAATTGAAATTCGTATACATTTATTCAGTTATGGGAAGAAGGCAATTAACAATTTTTCATTTTCAATTTTCTCAATAAAGCAACTAGACGTGTAGCTACTAGTATGAAAACCCGTCGAGGGTTTTAGTAAAATTCGCACTTTTAATTCTGCACTTAAAATAAAAGTACTCGCTACTTATTTAGTTGCGAATTGCGAATGTCTTAAAAATGCACAAAGAGGGCTTACACAGTTTCACAAAGGGAGGCAAGGCCCCTGCGACGATAGTAGATATGTTATGATGATGTGAAAGTACATTTACATTCAGTCTTTAGTTTTTTGTAAGAATTCACTTCCAGAGTGGCAGGTAGGTATCACAATAAGCACTGACCCAGCAAGGGTAGTTCACATGATGTGAAACTACATTGTTCACTGTATCATTCGCTTTCCGTGTTCAAGTTATACGAGTATTAAGTAGGTATTCACCTTGCAAGTAGTACGTTTCACAAAAAGTATTGTAGTTGTAGTTTATTGATAATGTGCACGAATCTAGTAGGCGTTAACATGCCAGTATATGATTTTATTAGCTTTATTATTTACTAGATGAGAACCCGGCTTCGCTCGGGTGAAATGTGACTCATAATACACACACACACACACATCATAATTTTACTGTTACTCGATCACCACCTTTACGAAAAGCCCTTCGCTGCATCAATTTTTCACAATTATGCTAGGAGCATAGATGAAGGATGGGTCTTCGCTCCGAGCGAAGCAAAGCAAGGAGTTTAAGCTGATAACAAAATGATGTAGGTATCATAAAGCAAAACAATGATGAAAGACCGATGAAAGACATTCATTTTAAGAAATAGGTACTTTCGGCATGATGGGTGTAAACAACATCCCAAAGTAATTGCTCAAAATTATAATTGCTCAAAACTAATTTTTGGCGGGAACGCGGAAAAGTCATGTCGCCTCATTGTATTACTATTTTGTTAATCTTGTGTTTTTATTAGTAATGATTAGTGAAATACTTTGTTATTTCGTTGATTATGAGCTTTTTTACGTGCATAAGTGTAGGCAAATGATATAATGTGACGTATCATGTGTTGTTACCAAAACTCCATAGACGTCGCTAGTAAAGTCTCCGCTGCTTTACTGAGGTATGACTTGAACTATGTTTGGACTTGACCGTGACTTTTATGGACTTTAACGTGACTACGACAGTGACTATGTTGATAAAATATTATCAAAAATTATTATAACTTAATAATTGACACTGGCAAATGCACAACAATGCGACGCCAAAACATAAAAGAAGATAATTGACAGTAGTCAATTATCATGTCATTTGAGTATCAAGATCAGTATTTAGCACATTTTGATCTTGCTTAGCATATTTATTTGCAATTTAGCATACACCATATTTATGGCATGTAAAATAATTATACAATAAAAGTTTATTACCATGAAAATTTATTTCAGCAATATCGTTTTTAACGCTACCACATTCAAATTCCGAAATTGAACGGGTTTCTTTTAGTCAAATGAATGTATTAAAAACTAAGCTACGCAATTATTTGTCGGTAAAAAATTTAAAATGTTATTTTATACTTATAAGATTCGATTTAAAAAGGGCAAAGAAAAACTGATACTCTTAAGCCGGAAACATACTATCGGACGCGGCTGACGGACGCGACTGACAGCCGAGACTTAGCAATGTGCACAGTCTTAAAACATCCGGCTCGCCAGATCACTCTAGGACATCCGAACGCTCAAGGTCGTCCGAAGGTGACGTCTGCGACTTATGTCCGATAGTGTACACGGCTCAGTGTACTTTCATAGTCTATATACCTATCAGTCGCGGCTGTCAGTCGCGTCCGTGAGCCGCGTCCGATAGTATGTTTCCAGCTTTACGCAGTTCCAGATAATGCACTGCGCTCTGTAGGTAGGTACCAAGGAGATCTATAAAGTATGAGCAGTGACGCTAGCTCGTCTTCAAGCACTTTAATTGTCGATGAAGACCAAGATACTTACATTTTATTCGATTGCATATAATTAGTTCATAGTCGATTAAAACACATATTTTGTTAATTAACAATAATTTTACTATTTTTGTTCCGTTTCATTTGATATTGAAAAATGTTATCACAATTTTTAGTTTATTTATTTTGCCACAATTTTAACACCATTTTAGCATAGTCTTTATTTGTGCTATTGGCAACACTGCTCAAGATACGTCATCCGGTGTCATTATGGAGACCGTGTTTTTATTTGTCAACACCGTTATAATTTATTAAAATACTCGATAATCCGAATTTTCCGGATATATGTTGTCGACTCGAAATCATTATTTTTTTATGTTTTATCATTCAGATAAAGTTTCGATCGAGTCTACCGTACCCCTTGACGAAATTATTAATATAGATGATCCGTAAAAATATGTTCATATCATACACACGCCACTACTATTAAGGTAGCTTGTTACGTGCACAAGAACGTATTGAAACTGAATTGCCGACCCCGCGAGGGTGGTTCTCGTGTATAAGCATGGTAGTTTTGCTTCTGTACTGTTCGTAAGGTTTTTGTCAAGCAATTTGCTAAAAATAATCAGAAGGTAGTTTCTGAAAACAATATTAACCTTAATACGACGGTAATTGAAATATCACGTATATTTCAGTCGTAATAACAAAAGTTGCTCTCAAAAGGAGCTTAGATACTCAGAGCTTAGTAGCAACGAGACTAAACCTTATGTAATTAATTCATTATTTTCGAACACGCGTTGGAAGCGTTTGCAAATTTTCTAAGGAAGAAAAATAAATTTGAGTTCATTTAGCTCTTGATCAAAGCATAACTTTGAATTAAATTATCAATGAGATTAAAAAAAAAAAAAAAAAACATTTTAGAAACTTATTTATCGGCTAACGTAAGGCACCATACATTTTTCCCAGGTTGTTTGGTACTAGGTTAAGTAAACCTAGATATATCTCACGGTGCCGAACATTTTAACACTGCAGTGTTAAACAGCCGTAAAAACAAAATTCTGCTGCAATCTTAAATTTACTAAAAATCCAAATTTCGCTCACCAATTACATCGATGGATTTCTCCATTTGGTCGGAAACATTCAGCACGCTTACCCGCTGCCGAAGAAGTAGCACTGCTTAGCTGACGTCACACGACTCTGGCCGCTTGAAGCAGACACCATCTATTTTTTAAAGGAAATATTTTAAAAAGGGATGTAAATAATGGTATAGGGCGTACCAATTGCCCTATTATAAGCACATTTGGTTAAAAAACCTTTAGGCTTAGCTGAAAATTCAATAAACGAACGGCAAAAACCGTTAATAACTAGTTATGAACAATTTGCTATGCCACAATTGGTTATAGAACCTTGGGCACAGTACATTTCTTTGAAAAATCTATTTGCTAGAGAAATAGATACAATATGTGGGCACTTACTGCACAGGTAGGTATATATGGGCGCGCTACTAGCGACCTTAACGGGCGGTTCCTTAACCTATTTGATTTCACCTGATTTGCCTAGGTGGCGTGTCTCATAATATTTTATGAGACTAGAAATTAAAATAATATGTTGTAATTTTACTAAATATTTAGATCAATCTATCTCAGACAAACATCATGGTCCAAACTTAAAATTAAAAAGGAAAGTTAACATAAAATATACTCTGTGACAGGAAATATCAATAATTCAGACTGGCAATAATGCTACTGTTGATTGTCATCGACGAGTCAATTGACTTAAACAAATCATGATTAATTTATTTTACAAAGACTGTAATCCGTGCTGTGAAGATAGTTATAATGTAGTCTGAAGATCATTATAAATATAAAGTTAATTATTGATAACTAAATAAGACTGATTTAGTGTTAATATTGTTAAGCGATGAAATTGACTCGTACCACGGCCTATTTTGGAACTAATCCAATATATGAAGAATTCATACAAAACATGCGATACTAGCGCTCCTTTCGTGGTATTAGTTAATTTAATTCAATATTCTATAGTGAAAAGTTATTGTCTCACTTTAACACTAATGAAAAATAAGGATAAAGCTATAGTTCCGCTTGTCACCGCTAGGAGCGTCACACTCGAGGACGCGCCAGCCATCTTAGCTCAGACTTGTAAGTTTTTAAATTATTAACAATATTTTTGTACCTTTTCTGTCAATAAAAACAAAAGAAACGTAGTCCGAGGCATCCGAGGATAATTTAGTATGATTTGAATTAAGCTATAATACCTGATAAACCAAAGGCTATTGTAATCGCGGATTGATGGGAAGTTATTTTGTTCAAAACCAAATTCGTGTTCAATAAATGTGATTTTAAAAGTGAAATTGTGTGTGTTTCAGTTATGAATAACTATAAGGCTCCCCTCGAGGCCACAGCAGCGGTGGGATCCCAATGTTCTCCGATGGAGACCTCAGATCAGACGCCGACGCCGCCATCGCAGGGCCCACAACCGGGCCTGCCACCGGACGGCGATACGACGTTTTCATTGGAACAAGTGATGAGCCTCGTCTCTTCTATCTCAAAACAAGCCGCTTCAAGCGCAGTTTCTGCAGTTTTGGCCACAACAGCCGTACCAGCGCGATCGCAAGAATTTTACTTACCACCATTTGATCCTGATGAGAGATCGCACGACATTCGTGACTGGTGTGCTCACGTAGATGAGATGGTCATACGGTATAATATTCCGCCGCACGAAGCTCGTATGAAGGCAATACTCCATCTCAAAGGAAGAGCTAAGAAATGGGCAGATTTGTGGTCGTTGACCTCTACGTCATGGGAAAAAATAAAAGAAGATCTCATCCAGACCTTCAGCACCGAATTCCGTTATTCAGACGACGTCTTGAAATGGAGAAGCTACACTTCAGATCAAGCGGAAACCTATGCTGAGTATGCTACTACTGCGTGGACCCTGTTCAAACGAGTGAGACCGGAGGCGACGGATGCAGAGACAGTTGAGGCCTTAATCACAGGTATTTATCCTGAGCATATGCGTTCAGAGTTACTACGAAATACGCCTGATTCCTTTCCTAAACTCATGACAATCTTGAAAACATATCGTAAACGAAAACCCGAGACATCTAAGATAGTCAATAATAGGTATGATACTAAAAAACCTCGCACGTCTGAGCTTCCTAAGCAAGACGTTACATGCTATGCCTGTAGAAAACCAGGTCATCTCTCTCGCGACTGCAAAGAACATCCCACTCCTAGGTTTGAATTAGGACAGTCGACTAGTAGAATCTCTACTTCATCTAGCATCGATGCTACTGTCGGTAATCCCAAATTTTTAGAGTGTAGCTACTGCCACACTAAAGGACATAGTGTGAAAAATTGCTACAAACGTCAAAGAGAAGAAAATCATAAAAATATTAACTATTGTAGTTCCTCGAACCGCAGCATGACTAAAATAGAAATAGGGAATAAAAATTATGCATGTCTTTTTGACACTGGAGCTGATTGCTCATTAATGAGAGAAAGCTTTGCTCTCTCAATTCCAGGTAAACGTAAATGTGTGAACGTCACATTCTCTGGTATCGGAGGTATTCCAGTTGTATCTGTGCAAAGTATCACTTCCCTTGTCAACATAGACGGCACACATGTGGAGCTAGAATTTTTTATTGTTAAAGACACTCAGACGCAATTTGATATCATTGTAGGATATGATCTCCTTAAAATACCAGGCTTAAGTGTCACCCTTAACAACGATGGTATTTCTATACAACGTGAATTCTTAATAAACGAAAGCATAATAACAGACAATCAAACTTCAAACTTGAACACTGACATCACTAACCCTAAAGAACTTGAAACTCTATGTGAAATTCTTAATGAATTTAAAGAAAGTTTCACGACTGGTAACCGCGTCTCTCAGGTGTCAACCGGAGAGTTACATATAAAGTTAAAGAATCCTGACAAAATTGTTCAACGCCGACCTTACAGACTGTCTCCCGCAGAACGCGATAAAGTAAAACAAATCATCGATGATCTAAAAAGCAATGGCATCATACGTGACAGTTCATCCCCATTTAGCAGCCCCATATTACTAGTGAAGAAGAAGGACGGGTCAGACAGACTTTGTGTGGACTTTCGCGAACTTAATGCCAATACTGTAAGAGATAATTTCCCGCTCCCGTTGATTGCTGACCAAATAGACAAATTAGGAAAAGCCCGCTATTTTACATGTCTTGATATGGCTGCTGGGTTCCATGGTATACCGATTTCTCCTGACTCAATTGAGAAAACAGCATTTGTTACTCCTGATGGACAGTATGAGTATTTGCGAATGCCTTTTGGCCTTTGCAATGCTCCATCCGTTTATCAGAGGGCTATCAATGCAGCACTTGGTGACTACAAAGACAATATTGCTCATGTCTATATCGATGATGTATTAATTGTTTCAACAACAATCGAGCAAGGTCTACAGAACCTCAGAGCAGTCTTAGACAGATTAATGAGTGCAGGATTTTCCTTAAATGTTTCCAAGTGTTCATTTCTTAAAACTAAAATTGAATATTTGGGAAACATCATTGAAAATGGTACTGTGAAACCAAGCCCGAGGAAAGTACAAGCACTGGCTAACTCACCTTTACCTAAAAATGCTAAAGAAATGCGCCAATTCAACGGCTTAGCGGGCTATTTTCGAAAATTTGTCCCAAACTTTTCTGTAAAGATGGCTCCTTTATATGAATTGACCCGAACTGACATGCCATGGCAATGGACTGAACGTCATGAGCTTGCCAGGCAAAGCATTATAGATCACCTCACATCTTCACCTCTTTTAACAATCTACGATCCTAATTTACTTACAGAGCTTCACACCGATGCAAGCTCTGTAGGCTACGGTGCTGTATTAATTCAGAGACAAGAGCGAGATCCCTTAGTGATAGGCTATTTTAGCATGAGAACAACAAGCTGCGAGAGCAAATATCATTCGTACGAATTAGAAACACTTGCCGTTGTGAAAGCTATTAAGCATTTTAGACATTTTTTACACGGTAGATCTTTCAAGGTGGTCACTGATTGCAATGCTCTAAAAGCATCCAGTCACAAAAGAGAATTAACTCCACGCGTCCATCGATGGTGGGCTTTCTTACAAAACTTTGATTTTGAAATAGAATATCGCAAAGGTGACCGTCTCGCACATGCAGACTATTTCAGCCGAAATCCCATTGATTTGAATGAGCCAGAACCTATCCAAAATGCTCAATGGTCAGTGAATGATTCCTCATCTGCATTGAAACTTTCAGTAAATGCTGCTACCCTGGATCATAATTGGCTTCTTATTGAACAAAAACGTGACCCAGAGTTGAGAGGAATCATGGAAGATCTCAAAGGTGACTCTATGTCTAAAACCATTGCTGATACTTATATTGTTACAGCCGACAAATTACTAAGGCGCAAAGTCCAAGTTGATAAACAAACCCATAAACTAATAATGGTGCCTCGGAACTATGTTTGGAACCTAATCAACCACTATCATGATGCTCTCCAACACTTTAGCTGGGAAAAGGTTCTAGCAAAACTACGCGAACAGTACTGGTTTCCAAACATGTCCCGATTAGTGAGAAGATTTGTGGAAAATTGTGTCAGTTGCCGGGTTCGTAAAGGTCTTTCCGGTGCTCGCCAGGTCGAACTGCATCCTATAGATAAAGTGGCAATACCGTTCCACACTGTCCATGGAGATATCACTGGTCGAATGAATGGGAAACGTTGTGAAGCAGAATATGCCTTTGTTTTTGTTGATGCATTTACTAAATATGTCCACATGATTTACACAAATGACCGCACTACAGAAACTGCAATAAAATGCCTGCAGACTTTGATCTCTATATTTGGTACTCCTACCAGATTTATCACAGACCAAGATAGGAGCATGACATCTCAGGAGTTTAAAAACTTTTGTGAGTGCAGTGGTATTCAACATCATGTGGTCGCTAAAGGTGCAAGCAGAGCTAATGGACAGGTAGAAAGATTTATGAAAGTTATCAAGGACAATATGTCGGTCACAGAACTCACTAAACCATGGCATCTAGCTATACAAGATTTACAGTTGGCAATTAACTGTACCGTCTCTAAATCTACAGGTAAAAGTCCAATGGAAATTCTGTTTGGAAAAAAATGTTCCCCTCCAGCGATCAAACTTGTACTAATCGATGATGATGATATTACCAATGACATTAACTCCCTACGATCATCTTGCAAGCAGAGGATGGACGAGCGGGCTGTCTTAGCAAAACAGCATTTTGATAAAGGCAAGGCTGCGATCAAACCTTTTGATGTAGGAGATTACGTTTTAATGCATCGTCATGAGAGACATACAACTAAACTTGGCACAAAGTTTGACGGACCTATGGAAATTTTGGAAGTACTTCCAAATGATCGTTATAGGTTAAAGCATGTTAATTTGCGAGGTTGCTCTGAAAAAATTGCTAGTCATGATTCTTTAAGACCTGCCCCAATTGCACAAACAAACCCTTTTGAGAGTGACAATAAGGAATCATCCGTATGGGCAAATAATGATGATTCTGTTATACCTGATGATTCCGCCTCTCCTGACTCTGAACCCAATAGCCACTTTCCAAATAATGATGCTCCATCTACTTCAATTGGTACCTAATACCTAATAATATGAAACATGTTGACTTACATACCCTGGTTGATTTTTTTTGTTTCTTATTAACCTAATGTAAAAGTGAAAAGAAAAAAAAAAAATTGCATTATTAAAATATCAATGTATGTATTATATTTCAACTAAATTATTACAATTTTCTTATTAACTTGTTGCAAATATTCAGTCAAATTACGAATTTACATTCTAATATTCAATTTAGTGAAATACTTGGAAACCTTTGCTTAATCTCCTTCTTCACTTTCCTTATTCCTGATCCTGTGTGGCGAGAATCCGAGTGATTAAGCCTTTACGTGTTTGTTACCTTACCGCTCCCTTTTTCCTGATCCTGAGTGGCGAGAATCCGAGTGATTAAGCCTTTACGTGTTTCTTACTATACCGTTTCCTTATTCCTGATATTGCGTGGCGAGAATCCGAGTGATTAAGCCTTTGTGTTTTTAACCTTACCGTTTCCTTATTCCTGATATTGCGTGGCGAGAATCCGAGTGATTAAGCCTTTATGTGTTTTTAACCTTACCGTTTCCTTATTCCTGATTCTGCGTGGCGAGAATCCGAGCGATTAAGCCTTTATGTGTTTGTTACCTTATCATTTCCTTATTTCTGATCCTAAACGGCAAGATATCTAAGTTGATCGAGCCATAAGTAATAATTATTAGTTAATAATTCTGATCAAAGACTGAAAATTTGCTAATTACCTCCAAACGCTGTGATGTAAGAGTTTGTTAGCCATAAGATTTGTAGTTTTAAGAATTAACTATAAGATATTGCAATATTGTTAAAATCTCAGTTTAGCTAAGACTAGTAAAATTGTTATTACTATCGTTTATATGATTAGAGTGTATGTTATTCTGTCAGATTGATAATTTAAATAACATCTACTGTTACTGTAATATCTTTTATAATATTATTTTGGTATCTTCCATCGACATATTTTGTAAAGTAGAGAAGGCAGCAGATGCATTTTAGTTTTTCTTTATAACTTTGATAAGGATGTCTTTCAACATGTTATGAGAATAACTTTTGAATCTATCTATAAAGCGCAGAGAGCGCGCTTGAGCCAGAACGGCCGTATGGGCGCGCTACTAGCGACCTTAACGGGCGGTTCCTTAACCTATTTGATTTCACCTGATTTGCCTAGGTGGCGTGTCTCATAATATTTTATGAGACTAGAAATTAAAATAATATGTTGTAATTTTACTAAATATTTAGATCAATCTATCTCAGACAAACATCATGGTCCAAACTTAAAATTAAAAAGGAAAGTTAACATAAAATATACTCTGTGACAGGAAATATCAATAATTCAGATTGGCAATAATGCTACTGTTGATTGTCATCGACGAGTCAATTGACTTAAACAAATCATGATTAATTTATTTTACAAAGACTGTAATCCGTGCTGTGAAGATAGTTATAATGTAGTCTGAAGATCATTATAAATATAAAGTTAATTATTGATAACTAAATAAGACTGATTTAGTGTTAATATTGTTAAGCGATGAAATTGACTCGTACCACGGCCTATTTTGGAACTAATCCAATATATGAAGAATTCATACAAAACATGCGATACTAGCGCTCCTTTCGTGGTATTAGTTAATTTAATTCAATATTCTATAGTGAAAAGTTATTGTCTCACTTTAACACTAATGAAAAATAAGGATAAAGCTATAGTTCCGCTTGTCACCGCTAGGAGCGTCACACTCGAGGACGCGCCAGCCATCTTAGCTCAGACTTGTAAGTTTTTAAATTATTAACAATATTTTTGTACCTTTTCTGTCAATAAAAACAAAAGAAACGTAGTCCGAGGCATCCGAGGATAATTTAGTATGATTTGAATTAAGCTATAATACCTGATAAACCAAAGGCTATTGTAATCGCGGATTGATGGGAAGTTATTTTGTTCAAAACCAAATTCGTGTTCAATAAATGTGATTTTAAAAGTGAAATTGTGTGTGTTTCAGTTATGAATAACTATAAGGCTCCCCTCGAGGCCACATATACTTAGCTGCGTTATTTCTTCGAAATAACGTGTCCATTTCGATTAACACCACCACATATTCACTGAGTATAATCTTTAACATAGTTAATAATTTTATAAAATAAACTGTGCAACAGGCCGTGAGCCAGCTAGGGCTGCCCGGAGCTGTTGCTTCGACGAAAAATTCAACGCCAATGAGGACAAAAGGCACGCCATATTTCCTAGTAAATAAAATGGCGCGCAATCGCTACAAGGGCGCCACCTGGAGGCTTCCGGTTACAACGCTTAAAGAGGATGTAAACTAGTACAATTCGACGGAAAAGGAAACGCACTCTCATTATAAAAGCTTCCAGTAACGGTCAAGTTATTTAATAAACCGTTTTCATAACAAAAATGTCGCGCGCGACTGTACTCAGTGGGTGGAGCGAGCGAACGTGACTACGACACACAGAGAACGAAAGCACACTAATGAAATACGCTTTACGCCGTGATTTGTCAAGCGCGGTCACGTGGCAAGTTCTCCGCTAGGGGGGCCCCGCTGATACCCATTTTTTGCTTCTGCGCAGGTATACGCGTCGTGTTCAGATCGGACTAGATGATTTGTACTGACTGTAACTTGTTTATTTCTAAGTTGATTTTATTTTTGTGTTCGTTAATCGGCTATGTTTATGGTCAGTTGTTACAAGAGGACGTCAAAAAAATTGTCAACTAGCCTATTATTAAATTTTACTCGTAAGCTATGGCTAATAGGGTGTATAGGCCGAATCAAACTATTTGGTGGCTTGAAGTTAGCTACAAGCTGCGCGGAACCTAGTAGTGCTCCGAACAGTAAAGCTGGCAACATATCTCTTTAACTGAATCTTTATAAGCCTATTTAGTCAAACGCAAACCTATACAAAATAAAAAAAAACTATATCTCGACTCGCTCTTGACCGATTTGGTTCATACTCGCTAATGTCGTTAGGATACCTAACAGAAACAAAAAAATATACAGAGAAACAAAATGACCATAAAACAACTACACAATTATAACATTTGCATTTTTATAAGAAAAACTATGAACAGCAAAGTTCATACAAATTAGCTATTCACCAAACGCAAACAAAATGTTGCGTACCCCAGCACTCGCCGTGGTAGCTTCATCGTCTTGCCAAAGATCCGTACTAACAATGGTCAAACTTTGATAACGTTTGACGGTGCGCGCCTTTACAATAATATACCCTCGGATATTAAAAATATAAGCTCTTTCAACGTATTTAAAAATAAACTTGCAGAATACATTATTGCCGAAAATTCATTATAGTCATATTATGCATTGAACGAGTTTTTGTTTTTATTTAGTAGTACATACATAGGTACACGTATACGCGTGTACGTAGGTATTTTAAAAAAATGTTGTCATGCACATTATATTGTTTTCTCAACGACGACGAATTGTTATTTAATTTTTTTATAATTAGCAGTGTTCTCATAGAAGCGATGTACATCTTGTAATGAGAATAAATATATTCGGTCAATTACCTTTCAACACATCAACAGGAGTAGATCGCATCATATCGTCCCACATGAGCACGGCGACGCCGGGATACTTGTCTCTTACAAACGTAGCCACCGCCTTGATGTGGCCGAGATATAGCGCGCTCGCTCCGTGCTCACTCGCTCGGGACCTCTGGCGGCAGTCTGCGCAATTGTTCATGTGCCACGCCTGGAAAATTATAAAAAAATACATGAGCAAAGCGCACAGATAGAGAAAACAGACATGCAACTTTTATTGATACTATTACTACTCAGAGAGGTTAGTCCAGGTTTACATGTTGAATAGGACAGCGAGCCCTACGAGCCCTCCCGAGTCATCGGGCGACAACCGAACGCAGTGCGAGGCACGACGCGGGTGCGGGCGAGCCGGAGCGCGGCGCGCTGTGATTGGCCGAGCGTAGGGTTACCATATCTCAGGATTTGTCCTGAGATTTCAGGATTTTTCGACTTTTCTCAGGATTGCGGCCGGATTTTGCAAATCTCGTGATATCTCAGGATTTTCAATAAAACACAGGTTACATGTTATATTTTAAAGATTTATTTAGTTGAAGTTAAACAAAATAAAAATAATCTTCTTATGGTAACAATTTAATAGTTAAAATCAATACTTATTTATCCAAGTAAAAGATAATAAAATATAAATAATCGATAATAATACGTTTTGAAGAGAAAGTTCTCAAACTGCATAAAATCTCAGGACTTTTCCATGGAAATCGGGCCTTGTCTCCGGTCTTTTGATTTTTTCATCTGGTAACCCTAGCCGAGCGCCGCGCTACGCACTCTCGCCTGCGCCGCCTAGTACTAAGCTATAGATAATAGTATAAATATAGGTTGAACGGAAAATAAAGTCAGTTAATCACGAACCACTGAAGCGATCGTTTTAATACAGTCCACTGATCGATCCCCTACACATGTAAATTAAAACTACAGCTGTTACCGTATGGCTCCATACTTTTCTGTACAGCGCCATTGGCGGAAACGAGGAAGAACTAACCAAAATGTATGGAGCCACACACGAACGCGAAAGTTTAAGTAAACTACGCAAAACCTGGACTAAGGGCTCAGCAACGTGAAAAATAGCAGTTTTTACACATGGGCTTTAAGCCTGTCTAAAATTTTAGCTGTCATTATCAATCTAGAATTAACTGTATATTGTTTTTTCGCACCTAATCGATTTTCCACTATACTAAATTCATTCAGCAGCGTACACTGATACTAACTTCATCAGCTCCTTATATTATGCAGGTATCCAGCAATCAGGCTGCGCCACCACGACCTGCGTCACTTTAACTTCTAGGACTAACTCCTAGCTAGAGCCCTAGTAACTTACCTCGTCAGATCCTATATAGGTACGCAGGTGTAGGTATCGCCATACAAGTCGCGATTCGCTAATTTTTGCGCATGTGTACACAATGCCTACCTCAAGGGCGTAGGGAGCACGCGGGAGGCATGAGGTTTGCAGGCGGATGTGTCCCGGCGCGAGTCTCTCTGGCTCCTGCGCATACCTATATTTATCCTTCGCTCAGCGTTCTGCGCCTCACTTCCTATACGCCGACTTGTGTGGCGCGGATTATATCACATGTGATATGGCTCTGCCAGAGACTGATATGCATACTTATGAGATAATAAACACCCAGACATAGCAGACATGGTTATTCAAACATAGGCGATGTTCCTTACAAAAATGCCTGGGTCCTGGGTGGGAATCGAACCGACATCTCTTTGCTTTAGGAATCAGCATCACTAGCCACTAGACCACCGAGGCAGTCAACCTCGTCGTAGAAACTTGAGGCGTTATCGAACCGACATCTCTTTGCTTCAGGAATCAGCAACACTAGCCACTGGACCACCGAGGCAGTCAACCTCGTCGTCGAAACTTGAGGCGTTATAGTTAAGTCCTACCTCGTCAGCTCCTATATGTAGGTATCACCAGGCTGCGCCGCCATGACCTGCGTCACTATAGCCTCCACCGACTCCCGGCCCAACTCCAGCCCCGGGAGCAAAACTGGTTATTCAAAGCCAGGTTTAGCCCTTGAGTGAGTCACTCGAAGGCCTCTAATTTAGCTCAACAGTCTGACATGTTGGTGTCTGGCTCAGACAAATAGTATGTTACCTGCCTATATGATAATTATAAACACCACCACTAATTTAACTGAAGATTGACGTACCTGGAGTAAGCTAATCATGCGTTAGATCAGACTAATATGGGGTTTATTTCAGTATGTTTATAATATTCATATTTCTTTATTCATACAACAGTATACGTCAGTACAATAGGATGATAAAAAAATATAATAATTTTAAAAACAAATGTCATGAGTAATAAAAAGTCAATAACAGTGATTAATAAAAATCAATAATAATAAGGTAATAAGAATAAGTCAAAAACAAGTCAAAATTAAAAATAACAATTAATCTAAAAGACAAAAATAATAATAAAATAAAATAGAATGTCATTAAAAAAAAGAAAATAGTGTACTGATAAGTACAATTTGGTAATATGGTAGCACCTACCTCGTCAGCACCTATATGTAGATACTTGGCATCAGGCTGCGCCGCCATGACCTGCGTCACTATAGCCTCGACCAGCGCCAGAGCCCCGGGCCGCGAGGGGCAGAGCACGGCGGGCGAGCGCTCCAACTCTCGCAGGTGGCTGAACCGCGCGTGCTTCAGGACAAACTCCATGTGCCCAATCGTTTGGACTAGTTGGATCTGGAATATGTTCAACACAAACATAGGGTTAATTTCTAGATGGAAACATGATCGACTTTTGCTATAGGACTAATTCGGCACAATTAGATTTCGAAAGGGTGACCGCAGGCAAAGATATAATAATACTACGTATAGAACGGTCACTCGTTACCCCCCACCCGTTTGAGTCTCCTCACTTCCACCCCGCGTTTCACGTACCGATCGTGTACTCTGCGCGCGGGCTGCACTGGCCGGTAGATTTTGTAATAAAATAGTAGACTGTGACAATAGGGAAGAATAGTGTGCTGTGTATGGTTGAATATTAATAATATGTAACAAAACAATACATTTTAATGTTTATCTAAGGATAAGAAAAAGGAACTTATTTTACATTATTTGGTAACTTTCTCTTCATATTTTCTTTCAAATAAAGTAGATCGGTTACTTATTGCTAAAAAGCTTCCAAATGAAGTAATTGTTATACTTTTATAAGCACTAGATTTATATTTATTTTTGAAAAATTGAATACGCAAATGTTTCACTCACGCGGCATGTCTTCACGTCGTGGTGATCACTGACAGCCATAGATGTTCTGCACACAAATGCACGTGTAGCGTTCGTGCGTATGTGTGTTGTCTGTGAGTAAGTACTGTGTAGTGTGCGTCAGACAGCAGATTTTGTATGAAAAATCGCACAGTGTCCGGGCTGTGCCGCAGGTGACGTTTACAACAGCACAACTGAGTGCTACTGTGGCTCAGATGACACGTTAAATTGTGGTTTGTTTTAACCCTTTAACCTTAATACAAGCCTTTGGGCGGCTTAATAACCATGGCAGCTGGATTATGTGATACAATGTAGCTTTACAAACTTACTTTATCCTGAAATTGCAAATAAAATGACAACAGTTCCAAACATTTTATCAAAACTAAATGTATGAAACTGCATTTTTAGGATTAGTCCTATAATAAAAGTTGGTCTGACTACTTAAAATATAAAAATAATTAGAGTCAGCTAAAAAAACCTTACCGGTTCCATGCCCCGTTCCTTGATATAGTGAAGGATCTGTTTGACCTCATCATGGCTGTACATGCCTTCTCTGTTACTCTCGCCGAGGCTGCCGATGTCAGCCAGCTCCGAAGAGTATGGGAAGGTGTCCTCCCACTCTATCAGAACTCCCCAGGCACCATGTTCTTTCATGAATGTGATAACCTGAAATTGTGTACGTATTATAAATGAAAACTGCATCATAATCGGATAAGTGGTTTTGGAGAAAAACAGCAACATAAAACGCATATACCGTCTCCGTTCCGTTGTGGGTAATAAGAACCAGAATAAATAATTTATTAATGTTATAATTATCCTGATCCTGAAACCTATTTGGACCTATGGCATACAATTATGGGGCGCAGCTAGTGCTTCTAACATAATGGTCATCCAAAGGGTATAAAATTACATCCTAAAGCAAATATCAAACGCACCATGGTTCATCAGAATCACAGAGGTCCACGACAATCTTAATGTGGCCATGGTGAAGGAGGAAATAGAGTCTCATGGAGAGAGATACAAAACAAGGCTGGAAAATCATCCGAACCCCCTGGCGGGTCAACTTACTATCCCTGAAACCATACGTCGGCTCAAAAAGCGGCGGGATATTTTTGATCAGGATTAACAATAAATAATCCATAAATTAAATGGGCTAGCTCCGCTGGGAGCTGCACCATAAACGCCAAAATTAACAGAACTCATCTGCTTATAGTCTTAAAGACTGATTGCAAGATCAAGACATACAAAAAAAAAAAAAATGTTATAATTATATTACATTATCCTTACATAGATAATTTGTTACACTGGGCAATTCGGCTTACATTTTAAAGGACTTTATAGGCCAAATCAAACATCTTGGCATCTGTGATGTTAGCTACAAAAGCTGCAGATAACCCAATCATTGTGCTGCCGTAAGTCAGCTTCAGACAGGATTCGGTTATATGCATCACAGCTAAAAGATGTGCGATTCATTCATTCATTCATCAGCCATAGCATAGGGCAGCCATTCTCAAAGTGTGTTCCGCGACCCCTAGGGTTCCGCAAAGCCTCTGTAGGGGTTCCGCGAGAATACTGAATTAATGAGAAAAAATAAAAACAAAAATAAATTTCAGCGACTCAGAAAGGTTTCAAGATGACATTTGAAGAATTTGGCCACTATTACTGGGCTGCACTTAATGGGTTCTTCTTTTGAGTAATTTTACCAAAGAAACGAGTACAAAAATTTTTTTGTTAATTTTAGGTTTCCGTCGAACATTTTGCTTTTCAAAAGGGTTCCATCACCAAAAAAGTTTGAGAACCGCTGGCATAGGGTGTTCACTGCTGGACATAGGCCTCCCCTGTAGATCTCCAATAAGACAATTTAGAAGTGGCTTGCATCCAGCGCGATCCTGCGGTCTTAATGATGTCATCCACAAGGTGGACGTCCTACACTATGCTTGCCGGTATGTGGTTCCCACTCGAGAACTTTTCAACCCCATCGGTCATTTGTCCTATACTAAAAAAATTAAACAACTTGTCTTTAGAATGAATAACTGTCTTGAAATACTTTAAAAAGAATATATTGCAGCATGATAAATTGTTCAGAAAATGCAACCAATTGTTAAATAGAACCCTGTCTTCTACTATATCAGGATAAAAGTATATTTTATTTGGCTCAATATTCACTAGCATTGCCATTTAGAACAGTTGCCAGTAGTTGCCAGCATGCCGGGCATGCTGCCAATTCTAATTGTGGGATTAAGCATATTGATTAACTATCTCTAGACCTTCAGTGTATACCAGCCAAGCATTCCAAGCCACTGGGGCAGTTATGCCAGTGGCCCAGAGCCACGCTCCATTATTTTAAGGAGCTAGGCTGGCTTGGGTAGTCCCTGGAAGGGGAAATACACCATGTGGGCCGTTAGTGCACGACTTATCGCCCCCACCTCGAATAAGGCGAGACATTCAGTGGATGACCCAACTCTAATGCTCCTATAGGTAGTAACTTCATCATCATATTGGGCGTAAGACGTTCACTATTGGACATATAGGCCTCTCCAAATGATTTCCAATAGGATCTTGAGTAGTATAGTCGGTGTGTAGTGGATAGCTGAAGCAGTGTAGGAATGATTTTTTGTTGTAAGTATTAAACTTGCCCAAAAAGAATAAAAAATACTTACCTTGAATAGATACTCTACTTTCCATGGTGCACCCTTCAAATCAAGATGAACAACACTGTAAAAACCAAAACAAAACAGACTGTGAGATAAATAGAGGACAAAATTGTACTGTAATTATTTCTCACAATTCCCACTTACCACGGAAAAGACATCTTTATGATAATACACCTATGGTATACACCTCAGTTTCTCGAAATTCTTGAGATTTATGAAAACGTACTGCAACTAGAGTGAGAGATTTTTGCTTTGTTTTAGGTTTGGTGATCTCATTTTTCTGTGTTGGTATTTTTGTTTGAATTGAGCCGGCCGGCAGTGTGGCCAGATTAAATTTCAGAAAAATACCGAAGTGCTCTAAAAAATATACTTCTCGTTATTATAGTCCAGTAACTTTAAACATACACAGCATGAGTCAAATCCGGTAGACCCGGTAGTTCTGATTTTTGCAGACTTGTTTATGATGTTGGCCTAATGAATAATCCAAATTAGCGACCTCGAGCGCCGAACGCAACTTTCTCAAAAATCGGAATAACGGCGAAACAATCGAAGGGTTTTTTACAAGAACTACATAACTAACAATTTTTGTGATTGTTTTTGCCTTTGTCAGCATTGAATTCCTTTAAAAAATATTGCAACATTGCATTATTGGAATAATGCAACTAATCCCATTTTACAAAAACAACCTATCTTACAAGATAAAGCCTTTCAAAATTCGACTACTTTGTCAAAAACTTCTTAACTTTTAATATTTTTGCAAAAACATTGTAAGTGAACGCAGTTTACCAGTTTTTGTAAAAAAAGTCATTGATACTGTCAAAAGTTGGATTGCTATTGTCAAAGATTTAGGATACAACGGAAAGTGGTTCTGAAAATAGTGCAAATAAAATGCGAAAGAGGAAGTAAATAAGAAAATGTAATAAAAAACAAAAAAGCTGGAGAAAATCAGTTTGTTTGGGTTAAGTACAACTTTACTGGAGATTGGACAAGAATCCAAATCCGTCCAAAAGGTGCACTTCCCAGTGAAGCTACATTTGAAATGCTGTAAATTGCTGTACAAAAATAAAATACCACTCAACCTAAACATGGTTGCAGATCTCAAACGATTGAAAAAAATTCTAAGTGCCCAATCCGAAATGGCTTTCTATGGCCAAGTTATAGCAAAAAGTGAGGATAAAATAGAAACTGCAAGCTTAAGCTATGTTGAAATTGATAGTGAAGACAACAGTAGTGGAGAAGAAGATTAAAAACTTAGTTAAGATTGGTATTGGAATAAAGAAAATAAAAAGATATTTTTACAAAAATAGTTTATCTTTTTTATTTTGTTACAAAAACAACGAAACTAGAAACCAATAAATTGTAATTATTGAGAATATGGCTTTAATTTAAAGAAAATTCTAAAGATTATCACATTATTGTTAGAAATTACGTACTTTTTACTAGCAACATCACCTTGATTATCTGTGGTAGCGCGGCCCCAACGAGAGGGTTGGCCATTGAGGAAGGAATCAAATGAATCAATGATTCCTTTTCAATGGGGTTGGCGCCAACTTATGAATGATCTAAAATTACGGGGGGAAAAACAAAAGTCGCCGATGCGAATCGTCGTGGATTTCATCTTTACGATTGTATTACAACGTGTATTGTATTGGTGAGGATTTAAATATTAGTTTGAAGGTATTGTAAAGTTTTTGATTCGACTAGTTATACATAAATCGTTGTTTTCGACATAGAATCGGATCTTTCTTTTTTTGCATTGAATGTTGCGCGTCGACAATATGTAACCTTGTTTTAAAACAACGTACCTAATACGTTTGTATGAAAAATTACAGACCACCTTCGGCCTTAATGTCCCTTGAAATATAACACTAGAAAACTGATCATAGACGTATTAATTCAATATTATCCCGTTAGTTAACATTATGGTATTTATCTACGTAATATTTTGCATCAGCAACATTTTTTTATGTTTCCTGAGAAAAATATGCTAAAAAAGTTATATTTTGGCGATTATAACCCTAAAAGACTACTTCATGCTCGTGCAGCACGAACATGAATTGGATTCATCGCTATCGCATTTTGGTCATTGTTATATTATGTTATACCTTGTAAAATATAGCTTGATATGCGAGACATTGACATACTTACCTACGCGTAATGACTCACGCACATCAAGTACCATATTTTTTTATTATTAAAATATCCGGTTCACAATGGTGTACTTCATGCTCGTGCAGCACGAACATGAATTGGATTCATCGCTATCGCATTTTGGTCATTGTTATATTATGTTATACCTTGTAAAATATAGCTTGATATGCGAGACATTGACATACTTACCTACGCGTAATGACTCACGCACATCAAGTACCATATTTTTTTATTGTCAAAATGTTCGGTTCACAATGTTGTACTTCATGCTCGTATCATATTATAGATAGATAGATAGATAGATAGAACTCTTTATTGTGTGCACTAAGTACAGAGTAGATACATAACTTATCTTAAATTAAATTAGTGCCACAAATGGCGGCCTTATCGCTGATAGCGATCTCTACCAGGCAACCACTGAACGGAAAGAGATCACAAACAAGAGTATAAATATATATCAATATATACCTATATATATATATATATATACATCAAGCTATATTTTACAAGGTATAACATAATATAAAAATGACCAAAATGCGATAGCGATGAATCCAATATCATACCCAATATTATTGTATAGCCCGCAACTGAACCAGCGTGGTGTACCTATAGTCGCAATAGCGCTTTGCGGTCAGGCCGTCAGCAATGAATTTTCCTACCTACTTACTAGAAAAGGGAAATAAAGAAATTCTTCGAATAGAATACTTATTCAATTTTGTTTATTTTCCATGTAATCGTTACACAATGCAAATAGGTTACAATATTTTAAGTAGAAAACACTTTACTTAACACTAAAATACTTTGAAAACACTAAAATAATAGTATTGTAATAAATTCATAATTTACATTGCTCAGTTACTTAGGGGCAAGTTCGACAAAAATATGATAAAAGTACAATAGGTATCTGATATAATACATGAGTAAATGATTAATAATAATATATGAATGTAAATTTTTATACAACGGTAGGTACATACATTCTCCTCCTACATACTCCTCATGCATAATAATATTATAGAAATAGGTAGGTAGCTCAGAGCAAATAAAAAAATCCAGAGGGAACGTCGTTGAACAGTCAAGTGAAGCCGGTTTTTTATACATGTGTGCGTCGCTGTTGCGCCGCCATAGTTTGACTGACAAGCCTAGGCGTAGTTTCATAGTTACCTGGATGTGTGTGTAATTGTCTGTACACGGCGAGGCGTAGTTTTGGTTGGTTTCACTTGTTTGTTCACAACATTCTCTCTTGATTTTTTTATTTGCTCTGAGGTAGGTAGGTAAATATTGCATACAGCATGGCTAGCATGGCAAAGGTAAGATTGACTTGCCACCATTATATCCTCTCGAAGAGGAAATAAGGATGGATTGACAATGACTGCTGGATTATTCAGAAAGGGTGTACTAAACCGAAAGGTGATGATTCGTACTATCATCATGAACAACTTTTAGTAAAGGACCAAACCGAAATTAATGAAAAAATAACTGTTGTTTTATATATTTTGTCGATTCGGAGTTTGGAGGACCATAGCTGTTATTTTTAGGGTTCATTTTAGTCTGTCACTAAAAACAGAATAAAAAAATATTTATATTTAACCATACAACAAAGGTGATTTTTTGCTAGATAGGTATTAATAAAGCAAAATATTAGACGCTTGAAATATTCACGGAATATTTAGTATGAAAAACTTAGGTAATTAAATTAAAATAAATAAAAGGAGACTCCCATGAGGTACGGAACCCATCGTGCGCGAGTCCGACTCCCACTTGGCCGATTTTTTAAATTTCGGGTTGGTCCCGTAATAAAAGTTGTTCATAATGATGTCCAGAATCTTACACTTAGTACAGTCTTTGTTAATAACCCAGTACAATGTAATTATACACCTTTATAATTATGTAGGTACCTACATAATTATAAAGTTGCCTACAGGAGAATTTTGTAGTCGGTAGGTAGGTACAATAGGTACTGCACCTATGCTGCTTTTTATTTGGCTCAACGTATACCTAAGCATTGCCATTCAGCGTGGCAACGCTGCCAGCATGCTGGGCACGCTGCCAACTGGCAGTGGGCTTGAGCATTTGGATTGTCTATAGACCTTCAAGGGTCTATGTATGATCCAATTGCTTGTAATGTAGTAGTAGTTTATGCACTTACATAAGGTTTGTACCTATACAACCAATATAATAATTTGACTATTAATATAGAGACTGCAAATAAGGTATCTAATAACATCTAAGTCACAACTTGTGAAAGCTAATAAATAAATGAATAAGTATGATAAGAGATTAAATTCACGCGTACAAAATACAACTTCATAATTTACTTTCATAATTAACCAAGTAAAATAATTAAAATTAAATTGATTTCTAAACACATTTCTATCTATTCTACCGTAAAATCATGTCTTTCACAAACTTACAATACCTACGAAAAAATATTTTTTTCTCTTCTTTTAGTTAACTCATTATAACAAGGTAAATGTAATGTTAGTAAAATAACTACAGTATAAAACAATCAATCCGTCAATCATTCACGCACAGCTGGAAAATACTTAGTGAGACTAAAACGTCCAAGCACTTTTCTTTTATGCACTTTCACATAGGTAATAACTTAGCCATTGCTGGTCCGTGCTTATACAATCCTGTGTTAAAAATATAGGTTTTTTATTTAAGTCCTAAAACATTTGTATAGTACCTACTTTGAATTTTGGCGTAAGGTACTCTAATAAGCCAGACTACTCGAAATGCACAGTCTTACACGCATTAGTAGATAACTATTAGGTAGGTTTCCCTATTTCCATGACCTTTGTAATTCTGTCTGCAACTAACTTAACTATAGGCCCTTGACTCTCTTAGAGGACTCTGACCAAATCACTCTATCTGAGTTATATACAGGGTCATAGGAATCATACGCAAGACCTTTTAAGGGCGGGTGTAGTACATCTATACAAACAACTTTTGTTCTAGGACTTTTGGAAAATCATGAAGAAAAAATCAGCTTTTTCATACAAAAAGTTCGTCAACGCGGGACAAAATATAAAGAGAAACGTATTTTTTTTGCGGATTTTCTAAATTCATAGTACAAAAGTTGTTTGTTTATATGTACTAGACCCGCCCTTAAAAAGTTTTGCGTTTAAAACCTATGACCCTGTATAGGTCAGCCAAAACGAGCGAACCAAGCCGAGCTGAGCAGAGTTGAGCCGAACCGAGTCAAGCCGAGCTTAGCAGAGTTCAACCGACCCAAGCCGATTCATGTGTGTAAATAGCAGTCCAAAGTTTTAGTAGAAAATCCCTCAGTTAACATTTACGTGTTCTTCTTAGTGAGCGATAATTATTTTGATATTAGGATCAGGTTCTCCAGCGGCGTCCTTCGCCAGTGGAGCGGTTCCACAAATCCTGAAGTTTTTGGTGTAAGGTATGACTGCGACGAGCAGACCTGACACTACGACCCAGACGCCCGCCACATAGAACGCTGCGTCCCAGTATCCTGTCTTGTCTCTTAGTGCACCTGAAATGAAACGAGTACAAGGTCAAATTATGATTGCTTATAAATTGTAAAACATAAAAACAGTGGAATAGAAAGGGAAATCGCGAAGATCGCCGCAGATTTGAGTTTTCGAATGAAAAAAATCATCCCACCGCCAACTGTAGCACAGACCATCTGATCTACTATGTATTGTGAATATGACAGACGATCTGATAGATGGGCTACAAGAACTGCCACTTGCCACTTGGGCTACAAGAACTACCACTTGCCACTGTTACATAAATTATTTTGCCCACCATTCCCTTGAAACTATAGTAGCTGTTTTCTCAACTAAAGATCACACATTGGTGAGCGCAGCGTAGAATAAGGACAGACTTTCTGATAAGTCCGCAAAACGAGTTGATTGTAAACTGCGCCGAAGCGCAATTACAATATTATATGTACCTATTATTGTAGGTATAAGAAAGCTTGTTCAAGCTTAAAATCTAGATTCCAGGACCGAACAGCTTATGGCTAAGGCTATAATGTTAATGGATGTTATTGTTCAGGTATGACACTAAACTATGGGCTCCTACAATCTTGAATCTAATTTGCAGTGAAAAAGATTAAAGCAATATTTTTTTAGTTAAGTGTTATTACATAAGTTAGTGTTGATAAGTATTCAGAGGTCATTACCACAAGCAGTTTGACACAGGTCATTGAAGTTACGACTGAGATTGCGAAATTTAATGACCACTGGCGCCACAACATTGATAAACTTGTACAGTACCTACCTACATTTCCTAATTATCTACTTAGTTGCGAATCATTTTCTGCCAAGAAGTTTACGTAAATATGCTACAATCTGCATATAAAGCCAATCGAGATTCGTTCTAAAAATAGAGGACCACATTTTCTTGTCCTAATATGCACAATTACTGTCATGAATATAGAAAACTATTTCACATTCTTTGGCAGAAATTCAAGAATTTACTCTGGCTAACGTATTTATCAAAGTAGGACAAAGTTCTCTCCGATTTGCTTTGCCACATTTTAAAGCCATTTATTTGCTTTGTCATATTTTAAAATTACAGTCTTTTCAGTTTCTTTTAGTTTACCTATTCATTACTATGTTTTTGTGATTCGTGTTCCTGATCTCTTTAGGAAAACATTGATCATGTTTATGTTCGTTTATATTCGTTCTCTAGATTAGGGATCACCATAATTTACGTTTCATGAATTTTGTATCCCATATCTCTGTAGGAATTGCACGAAGCTTCAGTATTCAAGACTCAAAAATCACATTGTTCCCCTCCCTTGTTCACGTGTTTCGTAATCCTTACGGATCCTTTAATATTATAAATCCAAAAGTGTGTTTGTTGGTTGGTTTCTCTTTCACGCAGCAACGGAGCAACGGTTTGACTTGATTTGGCATTGAATTAGTTTGAAAGACGGAAAATGACATAATAATAAAATGTTCCCATGGGAGATAGCACAAAAATTAAAATACCGCGCGGGCCAAGCCGCAGTCAAACGCTAGTTTCTAATCTCTACATAATATAAAACAAAGTCGCTTCCCGCTGTCTGTCTGTCCCTATTTTAGATTATAGAAGAGAAGTCCCTATGTATGCCTATATCGCAACAGATTATGATGCGTTTTTGTAATAGATAGAGTGATTCAAGAGAAAGTTTTATGTGTGTAATACACCTGTGCGTAGCCGGGGCGGGTTGCTAGTTTCTATATAAACTCATTTTTCTAAAAACACTTACCCGCCATAGGAGGCCCAATAAGATGTCCAAGTCCTTGACTCAGCAGCACCAACCCGTAAGCCATGGTGAACCTCTCCAATGCAATCAGCTCTACCAATATACTTGGCGTGTAAGAGTATGAACTTGAGAACATCAGGCCAAACATGGTTGCATTCAGAGCCAATATGTAGAAGCTATAAGTTTCGGTAGGATCCATTATTCTGATAAGAACAGGGAACAAGATGATGGTGACACCGCATAGGACGAGGCACAGCGCATACGTTTTTGTGACGTTCACCCAAGGCAAGTCGCCCATCCATCCAAGGCCCACCTGGAAACAACAAGGGAACAAGGTTTCAATCAATTGATTCAAATGTCATCTAAATACAGGGTTATTTCTAATCAATTAGCATCCTTTTAGGGGCTTATTCTGTACATCAAAACTATATTCTATATTCTCCTATCCTATAATCTCCAATAAGACTGGTTGGAAGCGCCTCGCATCCAGCGCTATCCTGTGGTCTTGATGAGGTCATATGTCCGCACCTTGTAGGTACCTTCACCTTGTACCTACACTGAGCTAAGCGCTAGCTTTGACTTATATTAATTAACTTGTTTCGATATTATACAGGGTTATTTCTAATCAATTAGCATCCTTTTAGGGGCTTATTCTGTACATCAAAACTAACAACTACGAGTATTGTTCTGCGACTTTTGTCAAAACTGAAAAAAAAATTGGTGTTCCATAGAAAAATATCATTCACCCGCGACCAAATGTCTGGAACAGCTAATTTTTTTTTAGTTTTGATAAAAGTCACAGAACAAAAGTTGTTAGTTTTGAGGTACAGAATAAGCCCCTAAAAGGATGCTAATTGATTAGAAATAACCCAGTATAATATCGAAACAAGTTAATTAATATAAGTCAAAGCTAGCGCTTAGCTCAGTGTAGGTACAAGGTGAAGGTACCTACAAGGTGCGGACATATGACCTCATCAAGACCACAGGATAGCGCTGGATGCGAGGCGCTTCCAACCGGTCTTATTGGAGATTATAGAGAAAGCCTATCCAACAGTAGACGCCCATTGGCTGTTATAACAACGACGACTAATATAAGTCAAATCAAACTTAATGAGGTCAGCTACAAACTGAGCAAAACCCTCCTCATTACCCCCACTGACATATGAAATTGCTACTGCGCAACCACTCGTCTCGTGTCCACAGACGTCGATGAGTTTGATTCAATTTATAATTGATACTAAAATAATATTTGTATTATAAACTTACAATGCCAATAATAGTTGCTACTCCAAAAACGCTGAGCATGATAGAGCCCTGAGTCTCAGAATATCCACTCATCAACATGAAGTTAGAAATGTAGAAATAAGGAACAATGAACCAAATGAACAGCACGAGGGTCGAGAGGTTCATCATGAGGAAGTGGAACTCCGTAAACATGTTGAAATCGAATGTCTTGTTGATCATACCAATTGCACGCCGCGTCCAAGTCTGAAAAGATAAATAAATTAAGTTTAAAACGCCATTAGATTAAAGTAATGTGAGAAAAATAAGTAGATATATAAATAATCGGTATAACAAACATTATTTAAGCAAATTATAGTACCTTAGGCTCTTGATCTTCCATGGACCACATAGAATTTTTGTAAATATCCGGACAGGAAGAAGCTCGGAGTTTGTATTTTGCAATGTTCATCATAGCTCCTCGATGCATGATCGAGTTTCGGTGCACTCTAATATCCCTCAAATAATGATGATCAGTAAACTGCCTAGAAATCCAATCTGGGCGATGCGTCCTGGGTGATATAACAGCTTGTCTGTTCTCCGGAATAGGTTGAAGAAGCTTTTCCCTAACCATGTCAAGCTTCGATTCAAATTCTTCTTTCTTCTTCTTATTTAATTTCAGCTTCATCGCCATTGTAATAGGTTTGTTTTTAGATGCTTCTGGTGCTGCTGACTCTACGGGTAACCTCTGTTCAGAGTTACTTCTTAACGCCAACATTGATGGATAATTTTGTAAGATTATATTGTACAAACGCTTGTTTGTTGTAAGTTGATCTAGTACCTCAGCTGGAACCTGAAAGAAAAAAGCAATTAGGTAAGTGAATAATAATGTGTGAAGAAAATTTATTTTCTAGTCTAGAGCTCAAGTTATGTTTTTAATATGATCTATCAATGGATCCACCACCTTGGCTTTGATGTACTTAAATTTTGCTTATTTTTTTTTTAAATTTACAATTTTTTTGTAAAAAGCCATTAAAATCTATCGCGTAATTTGGAAAAACAAAAAAGAGATACTGACAAAGTTCGAACAACGACTCATTATTTAGTAGGTACAACAAAATATCCACTAAGCCGTACTGGGCCAGCGTTGTGGTTATAGTTCAACGCAATGGCTTTTCGTCGGTAAGCCTATACTCAACAGTGGATTTATTAAAAGGCAGGTACAGTAGTAAGCCGTGGTGGTCTAGTGGTAATGACACCCAACTTACAATCGTGAGGTCGTGGGTTCGAACCCAGTCCCGTACCAATGATTTCCTTGGAATTTGTGTACGGAATTTCACACCACTGGCTTTTCGGTGAAGGAAAACATCGTGAGGCAACCTGCATATGTCCGCAGAAGAAATTCGATGGCGTATGTGAATCCACCAACCCGCCCTGGGCCAGCGTGGTGGATATGGCCCAATAACCCTTCGTGGGTAGGCACGTCCTGCAGTGGACTAATAAAAAGGTTGGTACAGTACAGTAGTAAGTACAACAAGAAAATAATTGGATGATCCCAAATAATCCTTGCATACAAATATAATCAGCTAATAATGGTAAACTTACCCTTTCACTTTGTTTCAAAAACGTAGGCAAATTGATTACAGAGCTAACTTTTTGTTGAGACATATCAGCGTTTCTTTTTGTGACCGCTTCCAAATTTTCCGCTTCAGCTATCGAAGCAACCAAAGTCGTTAAAATATATTCAGGCGTTTCACCGCTTTTCATGAGCGTTTTCAATTCTTCCATGCCAGGATAAACCGATTCACCGCCACCTGATTTGGCTGATCTAGCTGATATCGAGACTGAACTGGAAGCTCTTTTAGCTTTACTAAGCTGTCTTGATTTCTTTTGTTCTAAAATTAGCCACTCCGGATCTCTCATAACAGCACCGCAAACACAAACATTAAGTACTGTACCAGCTAGTAGAACTAAGGCACCTCTCCATCCATATTCATCTAAGAGGTACGTTGTTAGCGGTGAATAAACAAAAGTTCCAAATCCGACTCCACAGGAGCCTAAACCTACAGCGAGGTTACGACGCTTCTCAAACCAAAAAGCTATGGAGACAACAGCTGTCACATAGAGTAGACCCATTCCCAACCCAGCCATCATACCATAAGTTACGTATAATACTTCAACAGAGTTACTACACGCTGCCGCAAGAAATCCTATAGTGGAAGCTATGCCTCCGACAATTGTCATTTTTCTGCATCCATATCGATCTACAAGAGCACTCATTATTGGTCCAGCGATTAAAGGCACTGATATGAATAAAGACCCAATGAGAGAAGTCTTCGCCTCACTAGCTCGAAAGTATATCACGAATCTATCGTGCATTAATCCATACGAGAAAGCGAGACCATCGGCTACTGTGGCAATGAGGAAAGAAGCTAATACAACCACCCACCCCCAGCCACCATCGGGTATTTGAGGCGCCGACTCTTGCGGTGCTCTACTCGAACAAATACTATCGTCGTCTCCGAGGCCAAAAAATTTGACGCCTTCATTAGTAGAAGTTGCATCGTCATCCCCTTTGCCATCTTTATGATACGACACGGACAGCGTATCAGACTTTCTATTACTTCCATCCGTTTTCAACGCATTCACAGCATCTAAATTTTTCAATCTTTTTTCCACATCATGCACATCATCATTTGCAGCATCTATGTACTTAAAATCGTTCGTTTTCTGAAGGAGAGGTGACGTAGTCTTCTCCTCTTGAGACGGTACTTTTTGATCATATTTGCCGGGCTCTTTACCTGGTATTCCATTGGTACGAGCATTGTGCGTGTCCATTGATCTCCAATCAGAACTTTTTTTAAGTACGGTGCTAGCTGCGCACTCGGGTTGTCTACTATCAGTCCTCTAAGGACGTCGAAAACTACCACAACTGGATTGAAAATCCAATTGATAAATTCGTTTACGTCGAAGAGATGACTAGTTCTCTCGACCAATGTCTTAATCTGGGGTCTCTGGCGGAATAGCGACAGGGGCTCTTTGATATACAAAGTGTTAGGGCGCAAGGATTGTAGCTTGTCGGGTACATCAAGGACCGGCTAGTCCTCGATCTCACGTCGTTAAAAATGTCACTTTCAATTTTATAATATCTCCGTTTACTGTACGGCGCGTTCCTTCTTGACATGAAGAATTAAAGTTTTATGAAGTATGCTATTAGCATCATCTCAAAACTGGAGTAGACAGGATCAGATCTGGAACAAAAGAAAAATCCAAGTTAATAATCGAAACATTTAGTAGGTACCATCGTCGAGTTTGTTAAATTTTTAGCCCAGGTTTCGGGTTTTAAAAAAAAACTAAATTATTTAGATGGAATGTATAATCCGCGCCACACAAGTCGGCGGATAGGAATTTAGGCGTAGAACGCTGCGCAATCGGCAAAATTAGTCGATTCTCCTCACCTTCTGTCTCACCTAACATTTAATACCTTATATAGCGCCCGTAGAGCAAAAGTCACTAACCTTTTTTCACTTCAAATTTATAAAAATAACACATCTTTTTTTAACCCTATTGTCAGAATGGCTCGTCAATACAACGATTTACTAAAACAACACTCCCAATTGGACATATTTCATCCCAACTTCAATACTTATAAAAAAACTGTAAAAGATATCCTCCATTTCAATCGCAAACAGGATTGTTCTGACGCCACAAATACGCTACGCCTGAGTTATTCAGTTCAGTGAATTTTCTATTTTACTTATTTTATTATACATTCTTTGTTTCCTTGTTTAGATCAATAGACTTTAGATAATTTTAGTGCGGTTTTGTAAGTACCCCTCTGGAAGCTCGCTACAGAAGGATACTGTCAAAGTATTCGTCTACTTTAATTTTTAGTTTTCCTGTATACACATACCTTGGACGACAATCCAGTGTAAAATTTAGCTACTAAGTTTAGAATAAGGATTCGATTGTTATCTGTTTTGTGTATCGAATAAATAAAATAAAAATAAAAATAAAAATAAAATTCAGGTATGCGCGGGAGCCAGAGAGACGAGACGCCGGGGCACACCCGCCCGCCAACCTCATGCCTCCCGCGCGCTCTCTAAGCCCGTGCTCAGTACTTCGCCATTTGTATAGGCATTGTGCACACATGCGCAATAATTAGCGAATCAAAGCGAAGTGTCATCTGCACCTAACTTCTCATCCGCCGACTTGTGAGATCCCTCTACCCCCAGTTTACGCCATGTTTATACAAATAGTGCCCCAAATCAAGCCCCCGCCCCCCTACCGCCTATGCAATAGCAATCGTAATAGCAATAGTTTATGACTTGATTTTAGTCATTTGGCACCGCCTATGTGACGTTAGCCATCAATTGCTTTGCGCGGATTGCGAAAGCAATCGTTGAATGAACAACTTTGATGGCTAACACACATAGGCGGTGCCAAATGACTAAAATGAAGTCATAAACGATTGCTATTACGATTGCTATTGCTTTAGGCGGTAGGGGGGCCAGTCTTACTATAGCCAAAGAATAAAAAATAATAATAATACTACAGCTTAAAAGCTTTCTCAGTTATCTGCCTGTATGAAATTAAAAACTAAACTAATCTTAGCTATCGGACACTACAATCGTCATGCTTGTGTACCTTCTTAGTTCCCTTTAGGTACCTTTGACTTAGCACCATTCCACGAAATCCTAACTAGATCTATGAGCTTTACGCCGACTCATTTCCACGTATTAGGGGCATAATGTAGAGTGAATGAGCCAAAACGACAGGTAAACATGATCACAAGGCCGCGTTAATTTGTGTCAATATGGCGCCGACACGGACGGATCGGTGGAAAGCAGTTGGAACCGGATGGTAAAGAAACCATGAATGCTGTCTACTGAGTGGAATACGAATCAGTGATACATAGTTATAGAGAGATAGCCATCGGTCTCAGACTAAGTGTTACAAAACTCCCTAGAACGGGGTGTATTTCACAAAACGGATACCTATAGGTGTCCTAGAATATCATTGTACCTAGGATTGAAGACGAAGTAAACGACACAGAGCAAATAAAAAAATCAAGAGGGAACGTTGTTGAACAGTCAAGTGAAGCCGGTTTTTTATACATGTGTGAGTATGTCGCTGTTGCGCCGCTATAGTTCGACAGACAAGCCAAGGCGTAGTTTCCTTGTACGTTGATGTGTGTGTAATTGTCTGTACACGGCGAGGTGTAGTTTTGGTTGGCTTCACTTGTTTGTTCACAACATTCTCTCCTGATTATTTTATTTGCTCTGAGGTGAACGAATGATGAGTAGGTACCTACATCATTCATTCACTTCATCTTCACTCTACTCTGAAACCGTCCGAGGGGTGTTTGAATTGATATGGCATAATTATCTACTATGAACTTAGCATTCAAAATAAAAACTCAGCCTAAGAGACGTTTGAAGTTTGTCCACCATTATTGTGAAACCGATTTTGACATTTGATCACTAGTTCAAGTGTCATTTGTGTCAAAATTACATTGCAGTTTCTATGTGTTTTCGACGCCATGTCTCTGAGATCATGCATCACAACTTTTTACATTATGCCACATCTACTGTTTTCCATATTTCTGAGGAAATCACGGACAGAATTTTTTTTTCTAATTAAAAATTTAGACATAATGGAACAGCCCTTTTTTTGCAATTTCGGCAAGCCAGTATGGCGGCAAATATGACCCATTCGACTTTCGTAGGCACGCCTATGTTCAACTGTGGAAGATTAAAATAAGTGATAGGGAAACAATTTTCTTACCAAGCTTGACAGCCTAGAAGAACTTAAGCGATTAATATTGCTCATAATATCTAATCAACAAACAAAATAATTATTTTTTGGAAAAAGTAGCATGACCGACTTCACCCAGAATCATTCCATAGTATAAAACAAAGTCGCTTTCCGCTGTCTGTCCCCATTTATGCTTATATCTTTAAAACTACGCAACGGATTTTGATGCAGTTTATTTTAATAGATAGAGTGATTCAAGAACTGTAAATGCTTGAATATTTAGTTAGTAGTAGTTAGTAAATAAGAGAAATGTTTATATGTATAATACACCTGTGCGAAGCCGGGGCGCATCGCTAGAACGCAAATATTATGCACGGATCGATGTCGCTTTTTTCACATTATTGTTGATTTATCGAGCATGGCTTAGCCGATTTCGATAAAATTTTAATGGGACCAATTTCGAAGTATACTCTTTCCAAAAAAAAATAATTATCGAAATCGGAATACTATGAAAAAAGTTATGAGTGGTTATACTAAAAAAAAATATACGCGTCGAATTGTATACCTCCTCCGGTGGTTCGTCGGTCAATAAGTATCTATATAGGTACTAAGTTAAGCATTTAAAAACGATTGATCATTTCAAATTGGAGTACTTACCTACCAAGGACTTATAAGGACTGATAACATTCGATAAGCAAAATAATGACATGCTAAATTGCCTGTACTAATGTGTGATATGGAACTCGCATCAACGCATAATAGATAACAAAATAAAATACCTATACCATATTATGTGAATGATACTTTCATTTTAATATTATAATAGGCAATTACAGTAGAACCTCGTTAAGTCGAACCTCGATAAGTCAAAAACCTCCAAATCTCGAAAAAATGTTTTGTTCCCTTCCCTTAAAACACCAAAACCTCCATTACTTGAAATCTTGACCCTCTGTTAATCGAAATAATCACCGAGTCCCTCCAAGCCATTTTGGTACATATTTTCACTCTATAACTCGAAAAATTAAATTTGACCTCTGTATCTCGAACATAGGAACGTTTTATTTTACAACCTTTACAACTTGATCATTTGGAATTTATTATCTCTATTGTTCGAACAAAAATAAGTTACCGACTTTAAGAACTTGCCGACAATGTGAGTAGACTATTGTTTCTTAGAAAACATTTTAGGAGTATACAATAATAAATTTATGACTCATGGAAACACGTGTTTACTTGCTTTGTGTCAGGTGTTCAATTTTGATTCCCTTTGAAATTTAGCTAAGCCAGTCATTTGTTTTCGACTTAAATACCGTCAGAAGTAGTTTGGTTCTACTGCAATGCACATCAATTAGTACAAGAGTTAACATGAACCGCATTGAATACTTTATGTAATTTTATAGAGCAAACCAGTAACTCTGAAGAAGAAGAATTTTCTGCTCTTTATAGACTAGACAATGCTATAGATAGAGAACAACCAAATTATCTAAAGCAAAAAAAATTACTGACTTTTATTAATGCCATATTTTTTATTTTAAAATGATTTGAAATAATGTTGATTTATAATATGTAAATAAAAATATGTTTGTCACCTCTGCAAGTTGAATTTTTATTTATTTTACCTCTCTAACTCAAAATTTATAAGAATAAACCTCAAACTCTTTATGTCGAATCAAAATCCGCCTAAGTCGAAATCCTCCATAAGTTGAAAACTCTATAACTCGATTTTTTTGGCGTCTCCCTTGATGTTCGACTTATAGAGGTTCTACTGTATAATAGTAAGTTAACACGTTGGAAGACGTTAGCATCCGGGAATCAGAATTTCTTGTCCAGGTGCTAACACATCTTTGTAAAATGAAATGAAATTATGAACTTTATTTACACAGAAAAACAAAACAAATATCCATTACCACTAGGTATGACATGGGTCGATTCGCCCCGCGGGCTCAACCGCTTGCGGGGCGAAACGACGCAGGGCTCGACTAAACCTACCTACTAAAAAGAAAAGAAAATTAATACAAAATAAATGAATATAATTATAACTTTGAGTTTATCTTAGTTTTTTTCTCTCACAAACTTCAATTCACGAATTTCAAGAATTTTATACCTGCCATGAAAATCATTGAAATATTTTGGACGACTTCTTCCAGTAAAATTTAATTTATTTATAGTTCTGTTTAATTAATAAATTACACTAAAGCTTATGGTAAAATATCTACTAAAGATGTTTTTATTTATAATTTTATTTCCATTCTGTACTGTACCAGCCTTTTTAATAGTCCACTGCAAGACGTAGGCCTACCCACGAAGGGTGTTTGATCCATATCCACCACGCTGGCCCAGTGCGGGTTGGTGGATTCACATACGCCATCGAATTTCTTCTACGGACGTATGCAGGTTGCCTCACGATGTTTTCCTACACCGAAAAGCCAGTGGTGTGAAATTCCGTACATAAATTCCAAAGAACTCATTGGTACGGGACCGGGGATTTGAACCCACGACCTCACGATTGTAAGGCGGGTGTCACTACCTCTAGACCACCACGGCTATATTTATTTATTTAGATTTCCATTCTACGTAGCATTAAATGTAAGTAAGCACCTACTGCTACATATGTTATTTGGTGTTTAGATAAGTGGCTACTTAACTTTTAAACTAGCCACTTATATAACACCAAATAATACTTAATCAAACCAAATCTGTTTTCACGCTGATAACTGAATATTTTAAATAAAACAGAATATTAAATACAAACACGACATCGCCTTATCGCATGGGTCTATTCTCACCTATCATTTGGGTCGATGACTTCTCAAGGCTGAGCGATATGGACGCGAAGCCCGTAGACATTTAGCCTGGGGGTCTATGATTAAATCATTAGTATACTCAATGTACGCGTAAAAGGTCACCTAACAGAGAAAGAAAAAAAGTAGTTTAAATTGTAGGTCCCGGTTGTTTTAACCGTTTAGCCATGTCAGAGGCCTTCAGGCGGCCTAAAACCTCTGACTCAGGACTAGCCACCCGGCCTATACGAACTCAGTTACTGAGAAAAAGCAGTGTGCTGAGTGTAAGTTTTGTCGTAAACATGACGCGCTCTTCGGCGAGCGCGTAAGCATGTAATTTGTACGAGTATGAACTTGTTGTTTCAAAAACGCGCCGCTAGTGGGGCTGTACATTTCTTCATACAAATTACGAGTACATGCTTACGCGCTTGCCGAAAAGCGCGTCATGTTTACGTCAAAACTCACACTCGCTGAGTGTGAGTTTACAGGAGCGCATATCGTAAATCTATGCTTGTGCGAACGGGAGAGCGACATCTACGAAACGAACGTTAGAAATTATTCTACCGTTTCAAAAGTTAGGCTCCTACTATTCCGCAAGTGGTATAGGCCGAATCAAATATCTTGGCTGTGACGTCAGCTTCAATCTGCGGGTAACCTTAAAGGCTCCTTTACACACAGGCGGTACGAGCGGTATAGCAGACGGGCGGGCATCTGTATTGTACTGGTTATATAAGAAGGGCTCACACAGGTCCGGTCGCGGTACTGCCGTACCGCCCTTTACCGCTCGTACCGCTCGTACCGCTCTACCGCTCGTACCGCCTGTGTTTGATGGAGCCTTAATCCTGACTGAAGCTCACTCAACAGCTGCGAGAGGATTGGGTTATCCATAGTTTGTAGGTAGCAAACATGAGAACCGCCAGATATTTGATTTGGACTATTATACGCTTAGCGATAGAGAGGTGTGGTGCGGTGTGTGCTGTGGTGGTTTTAATACGTCAAACGAAGCTGTGGTGGTCTAGTTGGTAATGATACCCGCCTTACAATGAACTCCTTAGAGTTTATGTATGGAATTTCACACCACTACTGGCTTTTCGGTGAAGGAAAACATTGTGAGGCAACCTGCATATGTCCGTAAAAAAAATTCGATGGCGTATGTGAATCCACCAACCCACACTGGCCCAGTGTGGTGGAAATGGCCCAATCACCCTTCGTAGGCCTACGTCCTGCAGTGGATTATTAAAAAGACTGATACAGTACAGTAGATCTGATAGAGAGGTTAGCTAATCACTCGAATGAGTCATCCTAGTAAACCAATTCATTCATTGCATACTGAGTCGTTCCGACCGAAAGTGTAATCCCCCTACAACCGGCTAACTTCGGGGGACTTCCCTCTTGATATCTATCTCTGTTATGGTTGCTATATTCTGAAACTTCTGAAAACTCATACGAACAGCCAGAATGTGGAACGCTTTGCCTGAATCTATCTTCCCTCAAAAGTACAACGTGGGTGTCTTCAAAGTCCCGAGTAAATAATTAGTTATCTTCTGCGTGCACCCTAGATCGCATATCTGCTTAACATCTGGCAGTATGTAGTCAAATGTAAACCTATACAAAATGAAAAACAAACAAGAATAGTCCTAAAGATAATAAAGCCATTTGGTGGTGGTGAAAACCATTGTTTGGTGTTACCCTACTTGTTTAAACTCCAGAAGTTTGGCTGCTTCCTTTATAACTCAACTCTGGGCGCTCAGATTCAAAAATAAGAATCACATGTTTGGCAAAACTAAAATATTATAACCACGCAACGGGTTGAAAAAGCCAGTTATAAAGGTACCATTTCAGCCCTTTCATAATGAAAACAAAAACGAACGGTTTGAACCTTGCCGTGATCTACTCTATTTAGGTTGCTTGATCAAAGGCGCGGCAACATAATGGCGAGTGGCGCCAAATAAAATCTTTGTCTCTTTCGGGGTGAGGAGGCGCCACACGATCAAACTTAATCGTTAATTACGCACAGCCTTGGCACGGAAACGTTTGAGGTTACCGTGCTTTATAGCAAAATAATTAATTAGAGGCGGAGTTATCGAGCTTTTGTGAATCGACGATCGAATCGGAATGACAAAGAACTCGATCCAACTTTCGAGCAAATAATACATACATACATATTTACATATTTGGAGACATCTTACACACGGTCTCTGACCCCAAACTAAGCAAAGCTTGTGATATGGCTGCCAGAGACTGATATACTACTTATACATATTTTAAAATACATACTTATAATTAGATGGTAACTAAATAACACCCAGACACAGAGCAAACACCTATGTTCACATAAATACTTGCCCTGGGTGGGGATCGAACCCACGCCTCTTTGATCCAGAAGTTAGGGTCACTAACCACTGAGCCACCGAGGCAGTCCGATAATTATATTCTATAAAGTCACAATCGTGCAAAAAAGTGTCCGAACCAAAACTCTGCCCAATCTACTAGTGGGGCAGGCTTTTTAGTCAGTCGTAGGTCGATTGCAAGCCGACTACATCGCCGCGCGAAGCCAAAGTGTTCGGTCACAAGCACTAATTAGGCGACACAACGTCGAGATTCGAGAAAACGGATCATTGTGAATTATTTAGTGTAACTAAGTCGGTATGTATGACGGCGCTCGGTTTTTATTATTATTACTTTCACATAGGGACTGTCGCTCTGTAGATATTTGCACGAAGTTTCCAGCTTCAGATTTCGACTTCGCGAAGTTCAATATGACATCATTCTGGTCTTTGCAAAAGCGAGATTGAAAGTTTTACACTCTTTTGACTTTTAGATTTTTGAAGTTCTTCAAATACCTACAACCTCAAATGGATAGAGCATTTGAGTATTTTGATTCTGAAAAACAGCTTGATTTTTTGACCGACGAACTACCGGAGGAGGTATACAACTATACAATTCGACGCGTATATTTTTTTGTATTTATAACCACGCATAACTTTTTTCGTAGTGGTCCGATTTCAATAATATTTTTTTTATTGGAAAGAGATTGGTCCCATTTAAATATTATCAAAATCGGCTTAGCCAGTTTTGATAAATCAACAATAAAGTGAAAAATACTACATCGATCCATGCGAAATATTCGCAAATTCTGTACACGGGTGAAGTCGGTCATCCTAATTATTGCAAAAAATAATCTTGTCTGAAATAACGAGCGGTTTTTGACGCCTACTAGAGTTATTTAGCTATAATAGTATCTCTAATATAAGTAGTGTTAAGGGATAAGATTTGCATCACACGTAGATACATAAACTTGTAAGACCGATATATTATAATACCTATCCGAGCGATATATCAAGTTGTAGTCGCAATGGGCAGTGACGAGAAGCTGACAGCTGATGGACGGGTTATCTTATCAAAATAAGATACCGCCCGGAGTGACATGAAAGTCTACTTACTAGGTGGACACCGTGGACAGACAACTTGATATATAACACAAACATAATAATATGCCTACCATAAGCATAAGCATAGGCAAACTGTATCCAGCCTTAGTTTTATTAGATCTATAGATTTATTTACAGGAGACATTAGATTAAAATGACATTTTATAGGAAAGGCTGGAAAGGCATACCTATGTCTATGCCTGAAAAGAACTTGACTAGCAGGAGTTATCATTGGATAAACAAGAGAAGATGAACAATGTGGGCAGATAGCTTCAATTCTTAGAACCTTTTATGACGCTTAAGATGCCGCTGAGGATATATAATAAGAGAGACAAAGGAGAGATACTTTCAGGCATGACGAATACGATTCAGGACGGCCCATTTCTTAGAAAAGCATTCTTCATGCCTCTGAAATGGTTTAACAATTACCTAGTCATAATGTACTGTTATGAAATTCAGTACCTATTCTGACAAGCGAGACTACACGGTTTGCAAGTAATAATTCTTATTGACCGCGCAAACGAAGTGCGAGTTATAGAACCTTTTTATGACGCGTAAGATACCGTTGAGGATATAATAGGTAAGAGAGACAAAGGAGATATACTTTCAGGCATGACGAATACGATTCAGGACGGCCCATTTCTTAGAAAAGCATTCTTCATGCCTCTGAAATGGTTTAACAATTACCTAGTCATAATGTACTGTTATGAAATTCAGTACCTATTCTGACAAGCGAGACTACACGGTTTGCAAGTAATAATTCTTATTGACCGCGCAAACGAAGTGCGAGTTATAGAACCTTTTTATGACGCGTAAGATACCGTTGAGGATATAATAGGTAAGAGAGACAAAGGAGATATACTTTCAGGCATGACGAATACGATTCAGGACGGCCCATTTCTTAGAAAAGCATTCTTCATGCCTCTGAAATGGTTTAACAATTAGTCACAATTTACTGTTATGAAATTTTAGTACTTATTCTGACAAGCGAGATTACACGGTTTGCAAGTCATAATTCTTATTGACCGCGCAAACGAAGTGCGATAGTCTCGTTTGGACTCGACAACTCACTCATTCTAAAGGTCACATTTTTTTACGAAACTTGCTATATATTTTTTGTGTTGTCGGCGAATTTTGATAGATAGATAGATACACTCTTTATTGATTCACATTCACACACACATAAAACAGAAAATGGAGAAAAATAGATGCTAAAACTTGTGAAGCAACCGGCGGCCATTTATAGTTATCACTGAAAGTGATTTCTTCCAGGCAACCTCATTTTGATTAGTTGTGTATTTCCTTCAAAAATGGAAGAAAGCTATGGCTCTATTGATCAACCGATTTTGACAATATTTGGCGAGATTGTTTATTATCTAACTCTAACTAACAATGCGAGTAGGTGTGAATGAAATCGGTTAAGAGCGAGTCGAAATATTACAGGGTTATTTCTAATCAACTAGCATCCTTTTAGGGGCTCATTCTGTACTTTAAAACTAACAACTTTTGTTCTGCGACTTTTCTCAGAACTCAAAAAAGAAAATCAGCTGTTCCATACATTTGGTCGCGGGTGAACGATATTTTTTATGAAACACCATTTTTTTTCGAATTTTGACAAAAGTCGCAGAATAAGGATGCTAATTGATTAGAAATAACCCTGTATATGAAGATTCAGTCCACTGTTGGGAAAACTACTAGTAACTAGACGGTTAAATTCCACGCTCACAAGTCATAGGTAATTATTATTTTAGCAAATCGAGTTTCCATCAGTGACGTCATCGCTACTCAAACATCCTTTGCGAGTGTTAATAGTTAATGCTCCTACTTCTTAATAGCGGTGAAGATAAATAAACAGACCATGAATACGGACATAGATAAGTAAATGTTGATCTACTGAGGGGGCGGACTAAGAAGATATATCATCATCATCCTGCCCTTATCCCACTAGGTGGGGTCGGCACAGCACGCTTCTTTTCGCCACTGCACTCTATCATACGTCATCTCATCATCAACTCATTCTCTCGCATATCATCTTTCAAATTCATCCACAATTTTGTTTGGTCGTCCCCTCCCATTTCTGCCGCTTATGTTTAGGGTTATTTTCGTGACATGACTCTCTTCCCGTCTCTTGATATGCCCATACCAAGATAGCCTGCCACTCTTTAATTTCTCAGTCACTGGCGCTACTTTCAGACTTCCTCTAACATACTCATTTCTAATCTTATCCATTCTTGTCACTCTGCACATCTATCTCAGCATTCGCATCTCCACTGCATGCAATTTCCTTTCATTCTCCCCTTTGGTGGCCCAACACTTTGATCCGTCTCTGATACAATACGACTGGTCTTATGATGCTCTTATAATGTTTTCCCTTTTAGCGCCATGAATAAAAAAAGATATACAGACTTGTTGAAAGATAATCATTGGAGCGATTCTCCATAAATTTGACAACTGCTCTTAAATGAAAATAAACAAGAAAAGGGTGGCCAGATTAGGAAGGCGGGAATGAGAAGGCTCGATGACATCAAAAGAGGAGTAAACTGCAGATGATTGTCGTTAGTGAGGGACAGAGATAAATGGCACAAACAAGAGGAAGTCAGCAATTATTAAAAAGAAGAAGACGAAGATCAAGGGTTAATGAAAAATGATGATTATTCTCTGAAAAGGGACCGGACTGAAAATATTGTTCCCTCAGATCAAATAAAAAAATTAAGACAGAACGTCGTAAACACGAAGAGTGAAGCCGGTTTCTTATACATGTGGCGAGTGCGTCAGTGTTGCGCCGCCATAGTTCGATAGACGATCCAAAGCGTAGTTTCCTTGTACGTGTATGTGTGTGTAATTGTGTCTCTACACGGCGAGGCGTAGTTTTGCCGGCCTCACTTGTTTTGTTCACAATTTTCTGTCTTGTTTTTTTTATTTGGTCTGATCTTGCTATTTGATTGCTTTACATTTCGGTAAAACAAATTCTCACAAATTTGGATGGTTCCAGTAGGTAGTAATATTTTTCAGTTAAATGAGTCACTTTCTGAAGTGTGGACAGGATGTTGCGAAATGTTACCCACTGAAAAGAGTGGTGAAAATGAATCATTTCATCCTATCCTACTAATATTATAAACGCGAAAGTTTGTGAGGATGGATGGATGGATGGATGGATGTATGGATGTTTGTTACTCTTTCACGCAAAAACTACTGAACGGATTGAGATGAAACTTTGCAATAATATAGCTTATAGAATAACACATAGGCTATAAATTATATTGATATATTGCGTATGCGGGCGAAGCCGCGGGTAAAAACTAGTAATATATAAAATAAAACTATTGCAAAAGCTTGGCTAAATATAACAAATGGTAATACTCAAAAGCGGTGAAATCTTTATAGATGACGGTGAATAGAGATCCAGTGAAAATAAACAAGTTTGAGACGTACAGTTGAACTAAAACTAAATGGTAAATACTTCAAGGAGTACAGAGAGATTTTCTAACGAACGAGAGAAAATAATCTATAGAGTAGGTAATAAGATACTGAAAAATAATACCAATGGTCTGCCAGAGACCCTCTAAGTAATCGCAAAAATTATAACGCTATTGCAATATATTCGATACGTGAAGAACTCGTGAAATTCAATATTAGATACATTCAGAGTGCGGTAAAGAGATATACACAAGGAAACCATAAAATAGGTGACAATTGTTGAAATAAACTTACGAACGAGTTTAGACTAAACCGTCGGGTCACTACTAGAATATTACAAAGTTAACCACCCGTTGACTTACCATCGCAGAAAATAACGATTTATGACCAGTTTACTGTGAAAATAAAGGCTCCTTTACACACAGGCGGTACGAGCGGTATAGCAGACGGGCTGGCATCTGTATTGTACTGGTTATATAAGAAGGGCTCACACAGGTCCGGTCGCGGTACTGCCGTACCGCCCTTTACCGCTCGTACCGCTCTACCGCTCGTACCGCCTGTGTTTGATGGAGCCTTAACGTAACTGTAGAACGTAGGTATCCACATAACAAGCTTATGACATCGAAGAAGCCTCACAACCGTCTGAAACTGATTCCACAGTTTATTTATTACAAGCCAACGTTCTTCCAGGCGCGAGACGCCGTGTTTCGTTAAAACATTGACTTTGGCCTTGCTCCAGATGTTCGGTTATTTAAAATTCAGCTCTGTCGTCGTATTTTTTTTATTTATCGGTTGTTTTTTTATGAAACTAAAGGTAGGTGGCATACGTCTAAATGTTTGCTTGTGTTACGAATATTATTTTACTGTAAAAACATATGAACTGTTTGCTTTCAATTGTTTGTAATGTAGAGTAACAAGTAAAAATGTTTGAAAATATTTTGTAAAAGACAGACATGTCTACAAATCTTCCTGAAATAACATCAGCAGACTATTCTAAATTCATTTCCATAATCGAAATTCATATATGACAAATGTACTGAAATATTCACAAAATAGTATTTTTTTCTGTTTTCTGAGTGACGTAATCTGAAACTTTTCAAGATAGAAAATATCTATTAACTGAATAGAGATTTTTTATACAATTAATAGATAGAAACGTAAAGTAAACGTAACGTCTTCGACCACGACGTCGCTCACAAAAGCGAAGGTGAGGAGTTATCACAAAGCGAGTTGGTGGTCATACGCGTTCTTTTATTATCTATCTAGGGACTTATATGCGTTAAATAAAAAAGTGACCCAGAAGAGTGATAAGCCATATAATATAATAACCTAGACCAGGTAGACGTCCCGCCATTTGGAAGGACGATATTCTTTAACAGAGCAACACGTGGCTAAAATTGAACCATGATCCGAAAGAATGGAAAGGCCTATGCTATGTGCAATGAGTAGATAAATGTTGATCATGTTGATAGATATTATGAAATGTACCTAAGGTTCCAGTCTATTCCTCATATCAACCTATTGTCACATTCTATGGCCGGACGCGCACGACACAATGCACCTCGTCGATGACAATATCGATAATTTACATAATAACCTTCGTATCTTCGTCACCTTCATTACGGACGGTCTTACGGTTAATTCTTACTGTATACAGTACAAAAATTTATAAGAACGAATAAGTAAGGAAGTATGCAAGCGAATGTGGCAATGGGGTGGCCATATCTGCGAAAGAATCGAGAATACTAAGGTTGACAGGTTCTACAGTAGAGATCACGTACTGGCAAATACATAGCAGAGTATTTCCGCAAACAACGTTGAAATTCTGGGGACATAATTGTAGGTACTTGTCGCTATGAGTAATATGTGGGAAAAAAAATAAATTCCAAGAAAAATATCAGTTGTTAAATAAGTTGTATCAATACGTTCATTCAAGTCTTTCTACAAAATACCTAGACTCGAAACCTACAAGCAACGAAACTTGCTGAATTAAGTACTTAATGAGTTCAAAGACGCACTATACGCATCGCGAAATAATTATTTCGACGTGTCAGAACGAGATTGAGTTATGGTAAAGTATAGGTACCTATACAGGGTTATTTCTAACCAATTAGCATCCTTCTAGGGGCTTATTCTGTACATCAAAACTAACAATTTTTGTTTTACGACTTTTGTCAAAACTCAAAAATAATTTGTTGTTCCATAGAAAAATATCGTTCAACCGCGACAAAATGTATGGAACAGCTGATATTTACTCGTATTTTGAGTTTTGACGAAAGTCGTAGAACAAAAGTTGTTAGTTTGATGTACAGAATAAGCCCCTAGAAGGATGCTAATTGATTAGAAATAACCCTATATATAATTTTTTTTCACACGACGATATAAGTTTTCGTGGTCGTATGCTATCCTAACAGATCTAGGTACATCTATTACGGAATAGCGGATTTTATTCGAATTTCAGAGATAATAGACCTGTAAACGTTGATCATACTATAGTGCAACCAACTTACCCAACACAAATGATATATTTTACTATGGAAATTAACGTGGTTTTCACACATTTTATACTATGTATAACGGGACTGAACTCACGTGTGGGGATAGTCGTTACGACTATCCCCACACGTGAGTTCAGTCCCGTTAAAATGATATACCTAAATTATTACAAAATTACAATTTGACATGATCATTTAGCTTAGTTGACTCAATGAAAACCAAGATTCCTCGTACGATGTCATTGCATTAATTACTGAGAACATTGCAAATACCAGCGGCTAAATAGCCCTTCCGAGTATTCCGGCGGAGTAAACAGCAACTGTGCCGAATTCAATTGACCGCAAGTGAGCACTTGCACAATATTTTGGATGAATGTCGATGACCAAACCGAATCTGTATTTGATAAAGTCCATAGAGAAATAATAAACTGTATTGTAGTAGAATAGGGACACAGTAAGAAATCAAGTGAGCTCGTATAGGTCGGACGTATTGCCGTGGTGTCAGAATTTTTTTACTATCTGAAGAGTTTTGATGTGGTTAAATGGCTGAAAAAACCGGACAAGTGTGAGTCAGGCTCGCACATCGAGGGTTCCGTACAAACATATAGTTAAAATAATTAAAAACCTGTTTTAGCATGTGGTAATGAAGTTATTTTATATGATACCTTACATGATACGATTTACTCACTTTGAATTTTGAGCCCATATTTTGTGAATTTTGAGGCCCTATTTTTTTGTGATGTAAATAAAAATGTACAGTTTTCAGATTTATTCCTATATGAGTACTCTGAGACAATGCTTTTCGCCAAATTTCATAGTTCTATGTCAACGGGAAGTACCCGGTAGGTTTTGATTTTTGCGAGCTTCTGAGTACAGAATTCGATTAATTTGCACGAATCGATGTGACAGTCATGTACATTATTGTTGATTTATCAAAAAACGGCTCAATCTATTCCGATAAAATATAAATTTTATCGAAACCATTTCCAGGACCATTTCGGGAGTACACTTTTAAAAACTAAAAAATATTTTTTATAGTCGAAAATATCGATGAACAGATACAAAAAATACACCTACAGACGAACATAGAACCTCCTCCAATTCGGAAGTCGGTTAAAATTAGTAACATTGGCTACCAACGAGTCTAATACTACTGATCTACTACTACCACAGTAAATCTACTACTATCTGATTGACGTGCGTTCCCGATGTGCGTCGACTCTACGCAGTACGCGTTTCCACAGCCGATGCGCTCAGCTAATCATGTCAAGGATGCTACCTGTTTCGCAATACCGGCCTATTTGTGTGTTTCAAGTATACGAGCTATGGAGAAGGCCTGGGATTTTCACTGAGGTATTGAATCAGAAAAGACGATGCAAAATTGCTAAAAGTAAGAAAGATGGTTTAAGCTTCTGACATGGCTAAACGGCTAATCACTGAGACCTACAATTTCATCATCATCATCCACAGCCTTCTTTATCCCATGCTGGGTATAGGCCTCTCTCTTACTGTGCCATCTGTCTCGGTCCTGTGCCAATCGTGTCCAGGTTCGACCCGCGATTTCGACTATATCGTCAACCCATCTTGCAGCCGGCCGACCAACGCTCCGCTTACCTTGCTTCGGCCACCATTTTGTGGCCACAATTTATAAATAACTAATGGCTGTGGTATTTGGAGGAACCGGAGGCGATGTGCCGTAGATCTCGTAACTCTTATGGAGAACATGCACTAGCAAATTTAGCGTAAGATGTCATCCACCTATGTATTTACAAAGAAGACAAAGTTTAACAAACTAAGCAAAACTGCAGAAAAACGCTGGACGCATATTGCTTTAAACCAGTTAAATCCTAGAAAATAGAGGAAACTAGTTCAACACATCCTATATTCCTGCCATACGTAGGTTGGATTGGATGCGAATACCACAGATTAGATAACAGTGACTATGCTGCGATATTACAAAAGCCCGTGCATTTCAGCTAAATACCGCTCAGGGCACTTATTGTGTAAGCACTCTGACGTTCGCTTCGCTTTTTCTCCTGCTCGCGCTAGTTACTCACGCCAGGAGAGCGAGCGAAAGGAAAAGCGAAGCCGAACGTAAGTGCGGTTACACGGTAAGGCCCCAGGTTTAAAGTGGAAATCCGAACTACAAAAGCCGGAGTGGTACTTGGCTAAACTGCACGGGCTTTTGTAATGTCGCGACTGGGCTTATGCTAAATTTCCATACTTGACCTTCGCTTTACCACCATACGTGTTCTGGTCAAACGCTAACCCATGCTGTAAATAGCCCATTCAATAAACACATGTACTACATAGTGTCGATGTAGTTAAATGTTATGAAACGATTGGCATGGGTAATATGCCAAAGTCTTCATAAACATCGTTCGGAAGTGAACAGCTAGCAAATGCGTGGGCCGACCTACGTCCGGTCGCAAAAGAAAACTTCTCATCGGGTACGATTTAGATATCAGCAGTGACATCGCGTTTGGACTGTCTTCTTGTTATGGTCAGCAAAAATTTACTTCGTTTATTAATCGAGGTAAGCCAAAAACAATATAGTTTTATAAACAATTCTGTGTTATTCATTGTTTAGCAAAATATCTTTTTGACTAGAAAATATTTGCTTAGGAAACAACAGTTCCGAGATGACATTATGACTAAGAAAATAAAGGAATATCTACCATCCGCTTAGGATTTTGTACCAAAAATTTTTCGGCTAAATATCGTAGAAAATTTAGACGTTGTTCCTGTCGGTTTTATAATCAGGAAAAAATACGGGCTACGCTGAAAAAAATATAGGTACTCAACATCATATCGTTTTCCTACCCTAATGGCATTCGCATGGACGTAGCTAGGGGCATGGTTTAGCCTTGCCCATCCTATAAACCTCTTTGTTCATTACAGAAAACTTGATAGTCAGCTAGTAAATAAGTTCGTATAGGTCGGGTGGCTGTGGCTATAATAATAGTTCCGGTACCAGTTTTTAAGCCGCCTAAAGGCAACTGACATGACTAAACGGTTAATACAACCGGGGCCTACAATTTATCGTATCACCCGAGCCACGGCAGAGCTCAGTTGTAGGTAAATGCCATCCACGGCTACACATCCGAAGACTAACCGTGCCGAAAGTTGCTTAACTTTGGTGATTGCTGACATACACCTAGTCAAACTACGCTACAAGTGCTACAAAGGCAGCTATCCTAGAGAAAACCTCTATGTAGGTAAGTCATTTGTCTGAGGTGGTTAACGCATTTCCGTTGGCTCTAATGTTCACTTTCTTTCTAGTTATGTTTAAGAGGTTGCATATATTGCTGACCACAGTACTGCTGTCAATTAAACATTACCCTTGTTAAAGGAAACTTTTTATTTGTGTTTACTCGGTCGAGTGGCCGTTTATTGGCGCCTCGCCCGGGACGGAGACGGATGGAATTACTTTGAATTCATTACTTACTGTCACAGTGTACGGCAGGCAGTAAACTTTTACTGGTGGCGTGACGCGATGCTACGAGTACTATAATCTGGTTAATGGATATTGAAATATGTACCTGCTTAATTGACAATTTGTTCTGTAAATATAGACAGTAGATAAGGATATTACTGCAAATTACTGAGTTGCTAAAGTAAGTATAACATGTTAGAGATTTTATTAAAGCTGCCTAAAGAAATCTTACATGGCTAAGCGGTCTAAACAACCGGAGCCTACAGTTCAACGTGTCATCCGAGCCACGGTAGGACTCAGTTGCGAAGGCCACCCGCGGCCACCCATCCGAAGACTGACCGTGCCGAACGTTGCTTAACTTTGGTGATCGCTGACAGACACCTAGTCAAACTACCCTATAAGCGCTACATAATCCTGCAAGCATAACGCGTGACAGTTATACAGGGTTATTTGCTTACCCTGTACTAAGTTGAAAAGGGGTGATTTAGATCATCATTACGAACAACTTCTACTATGGCGACAACAAAAAATTCGAGAAAAAAAAATCAGCTGTTTCATACATTTTGTCGATTCCGAGTTGCAATTTTGTATGAAACAGCATTTTTTTTCTCGAATTTTGGGTTGGCCTCATAGTAAAAGTTGTTTGTAATGATGGTCTGAATTACCCCCTTTTAACTGAGTACAGGGTAAGCAAATAACCCTGTAGATAGAATGGGTCAACTGCATTCTATGCTCTGTGACTTACTCGTCAAACCCAGACGCAGAAAAAACTAATCGCAAGAGTTAATTCTCTGATTCCATTAGTACATCTGTATATTTATATAGCTTTTGAACGGAGGAAGGACGGACGTTACTTTGTGATTTCATGCAAATTGCATGCATTAAAGTGCTCAGCTGTTTACTGTATAGATACCGAATGACGTTAACTAGGTAGTAAAGGGCAGTTTTCTCGCTATCAGTGTTTGTTCTACGACTGAAGAAAATAATCGGATATTTTTTTTTACCAATACAGTGAAGAGAGATACAATTTCACGTTTGGTCATCTTAAGTCATAACAGATACCATCCAGAATTTTCAATTCTTACTAATACATATTGTAAAACCGAAAGTGTATTAAATTTGTTGGTTTGTTCCTCTTTCAGACATCAACGGAGCAACAGATTGACTTGATTTTTGGCATGGACATAGTTTGAAAGACGGGAAGTGACATAGGTCCCGAAAAAATAAAAGGTTCCTTTGGGGTAGATACGAGCCGCTTCGACTGGTCCTACTTCCTACTTCATAGAAGAGATACCTACCTTTCAATTCTTCAGAGTCTTCTCTGAATAATATCTACCTAATTTTCGGCTACCTATCTAACTGTCAACTTAATCTTCCCGCTGAAGAAAATAACGACGATGACATCAAGCAGTAAACATTCAACGCAAGCAATGATGACGAAACAATAATCATTTATAGAAATCAAACTATCACGTGAAGAAATCAAAACTATGTTCCGAATTCCGATTCAAGATCTTGGCACCAGGAGGGCATGACATAACAGAGTAAACTCAAATCCCCTGGAGAGACCATCGTCCATGTTTACGCCTACGATTTCAGTTTACGCCGTCTGGAGGTGTTGTTGCCAACTGACGTCATGGTGCTGTCTCCGCGCTATTTCAGAATCTGCCTTGAAACGACACAGCCGTCACATGCTTCAGTAGAGAACCAGACAGTAGGCGAGCTCACGTGCTTTTTACGACTAATTAAGTTAACGTAGGCTTGAGTATACGATTTCATGACACCACATTGGTGTGATAGATTAATGTGTCTGATTTTTTTTTATTACAAAGTATTATAAAGACGAAGAAAGAAGATGACGCTATCGGCCGCTTCGTGCGACGGGCAACGGCTGCGGCACCAAAAGACATCCTAGATTATAACTTTAAAATGGCCATAAAAGATAGGAACGCGGCGGTTGCGGAGGTCTTGAGGCGAATGGACGATAGTTAATAGTAGATTAAGTTAGCATAAGGATTGCGTGTATGCCCGGAGCACTCAGGCTAGCATAGGCGCCTCTTCTTGCGACGGCGATGCGTGGCAGCGAGCCCTCTTCCCAAAAATGTGGTCGACAAGGACGACGGCTGGCACGTGCGCCAACTCGTGAACGGGTGCTGGTTGCGGGGGCAGGACTGCTCGGTGCATATACGTAACGTAGTTTAGTAAAATATATTGTCTTCTTAGGAAAAAGTCGAATCATTGCTAATAAAAGGTACAGGCCCCGGTGTCTGTAGAGTATAAAATACAAATAAAAAATAAATAAAAAAAGTATTATAAAACTTCGGATACTGTTATTGTAGATATACCTACCTAACTACTAGGCTTCTGTGACATTTAAATAGAATGCCAGATTAAAAAGAAACGGTTGAAAATTGTTACTTACTATTAGAGCGGTTGTTCACGGCGATTTCACCGGATAACTGACCGTTATTTTCATCGGATTCGCAGTGGTATATGGTTTAAAATGAACGTGTATCGACGCACCGAACATCCATCCGGCGAAAAATGTAGGCATTTGTTTATTGACGGTCCGTTGTTCGGTGAAAAAACGGACGTCAACAAGCGCTCTTACTGTTAGTTAAATTAAAAGTAATAATCAGCTCATAAAAAAATATGATATTTCTGTTCCCTTAGCATTGGAACTGTTACATGTCAATTGAAGGTTGAAGTAATGTCAAAGTAAAGGACACTCCGATTTTTGTAGTGAGCAGTTGCGCTCCGCGTAGCTTTTACTGACTTCCAAAAAGGCGGAGGTACTATGTTCGTCTGTATGTTTTTTTTTTGTGTATGTTCATCGATATGTTCGCCAATTGTGAACCGATTTTAAAAATCTTTTTAATTCGAAAGGGTATACTTCCGAAGAGATCCCATTTAAAGGTGACGTCCACAAGTGGTATATGATTCAGAGAAAAATCGAACCAAGATGATATATATATCATTTGAAAGCTTTATTTATGGGCTTCTCAAAAATATTTAATTTAGATTTTTTTATCCCGCCATTTTTTTTAAATGTGAAAAATAAATTGTATGAGAAATAATAATACAGCTCTGTATTATTTCTAGTTTGGCAATAATAAAGTGCTTCTATCATTATTTTACTTGCATTCGTAGCTGATTCTTCCACATTCATCTCTTAATTTGCGAAAATTAAAAATTATAACCTACCAGTGTGACCAGTTAGTAGGTACAATGTGACAAAAAACACTTAAAAACTGTGTCTAATTGGTAAAAATGCTTCTAATTAACAATAATCGAGGTTACTTAACCAGGGTTGATAGATATAAACTACCTATTGAGCCAAATATATTTAATTATCCTAATAGATTCAAAATTAATTTTAAAAAAATCGGAGGGCTCGTTTTTTGTTTTAACTGATGTAATAGACTCAGAAAAATATGAACTTACTCGAAATGTAATGAGTGTTTTGGCTCGAATTTTTAATTATTATTATACCAGCCTCCATACATTTTGTGGACATGTCCTTTTATCGAAATCGGCTGAGTCGTTTGTGATAAATCACTAATAAATGTACATGAATGTCACATCAATTCGTGCGAACTATTCGGATTCTGTACACACAGTGGAAGTCGGTGTTGCGATATTTTGCGAAAAATAATTATCTAGGTGATTTACATTACTGTCTTTTCATATACTGCCTCCGCATACTTCAAAAGCATGATTAGTATGAATAGCGGATAATGAATCAGATTTTGTAAAGGAAGTCAGAAATCTCTTTCTCAGACGTCTGCAAGATATGTATCATTCTCGCTGAAATAATTGGATACATATCTGTAGGAATAGGAACGAGACGCGTTTGTCACAAGTTGTATATTCCGCTACGTTAACTAAGCAAATTTCTTACTTTATCTTTGTAATTTTTACGCTACACGACAAGATTATTCATTTAGAAGTCGCATTTTAATGTTGAAGTAACTTACAAAAATCAATTGGTTTGCTTTTAGCATTACAATAGAACCACGATTAACCGAACTAATTCGTGTCGTTGAGCATTCGGATAATCGAATTAATGAAAAATAGGGGTTTTTTCATTATATCTTAGCTGATTTACATTTCATATTTAAGCGATAGCACCACACGTTTACTCTTCGAAATTTATTAGTTCAGAGATCTACAATGATATAGGTGAACCAGCCAGTTCACGACCACTTAGTGGACTAGTAATCTTTGAAGTGACATTATTCACTATAATGATAATGTTCTGATTCAAATAACACTCAGAAGTTTAGAAAAAACCTTAAATAATTGAAAAAACATAAGGTTTTTTGTATTTTATGTTAGTAAGTATAAAATAAATAGGTAATGATTTATCAAAATGTGCTATTTTTTAGTTCCCGACCACATGTGGTCAGTTAACGTCCGACATTTTCGTTAGTTGACGTCCACTCACCCAGGTAGCAAAGTGACGTCAGTGACGCATAAACGACGTCACTCTTAGGTCATAATAGGGTCGATCGTTAATGCGTCGTCGATGACGTCATAATGTACGTCAATTAAAAGTCATTATTTCGACGTCTCATATTCACCATAAAATTGACGTTTTATTGACGTCCATTTAGGGTCAATATCAGGACGTACTATATTCGCCACAAAGTAGACGTTTTACTGACGTCCATGTAGGGTCAATATCAGGACGTACCATATTCGCCACAAAGTGTATGTTTTACTGACGTCCATCTAGGGTCAATATCAGGACGTACCATATTCGTCACAAAGTGGACGTTTTACTGACGTCAATTTAGAGTCAAAGTCAGGACGTACCATATTCACCACAAAGTGGACGATTTACTGACGTCTATTCAGGGTCATTATTAGGACGTATCATATTCGTCTCTCGTGGACGTTTTACTGACGTCCATTTAGGGTCAATATCAGGACGTACCATATTCGCCACAAAGTGGACGTTTTATTGACCTCTATTTAGGGTAAATATTAGAACATACCATATTCCCCACAAAGTGGATGATTTACTGACGTCTATTCAGGGTCATTATTAGGACGTATCATATTCGTCTCTGGTGGACGTTTTACTGACGTCCATTTAGGGTCAATATCAGGACGTACCATATTCGCCACAAAGGGGACGTTTTATTGACCTCTATTTAGGGTCAATATTAGGACGTACCATATTCGCCACAAACTGGATGATTTACTGACGTCTATTTAGGGTCATTATTAGGACGTATCATATTCGTCTCTAGTGGACGTTTTACTGACGTCCATTTAGGGTCCATATCAGGACGTGCCATATGCGCCACAAAGGGGACGTTTTATTAACCTCTATTTAGGGTCAATATTAGGACGTACCATATTCGCCACAAAGTGGAAGATTTACTGACGTCTCTTCAGGGTCATTATTAGGACGTATCATATTCGTCTCTAGTGGACGTTTTACTGACGTCCATTTAGGGTCAATATCAGGACGTACCATATTCGCCACAAAGGGACGTTTTATTGACCTCTATTTAGGGTCAATATTAGGACGTACCATATTGTTTGCACGCGCGCTCGCATCGGTGCGGACGTGTTTACTTTTTGTCGCAGCAATTATTTCTATTTAGTTCGATCGCAATGTTTACGTTTTGCTGGGCTTGTAAAAAAGACGTTACCGGTGAACTTATAATGAAGTGTACACTATCAAACTGTGAAAAAGTGTATCATATATTGTGTCTCGGTATTAAAAGACGAGATTTCGAGTCTTTTTCTACGGACTATGTGTGCCAATGGATTTGCCCGATGTGTGACAGCACAAAAAAAAAACGTGCTGGGAATGACACGCCAGTTCGCACTCCAGAACATAGGAAGTTACCAACAATAGCGAGCCCTAATTATGTCAATAACCAATGGGGTAGCAAGTGCAGTCAAATGGAAGTTTTCGTGCTGGAGAATGACGGCGGTTTGTTATCAGAATTCCAAGAATTTCGTCGGGAACTTAGAAAAAGATTACATACGCAAGACCAACATATTTTACAAATTCAAAATGTATGTTCAGCTACTAATGACGAAATTCAGGTACTAAAGACCGTTACAAAAGATAGGCGATGTTCGTGCGATTTGACCTCAATAGATACCTACTTAAAATGCTTTGCAACCGCAACCAGCGCATCGAGTCATTGTAATGTAATGCACAAACAAATCAAATAATTTCAAGTGTCAGCAAAAGTCCGATGCAGGTGCAGAAACATGTTAACACCAACCTGATTAGTGATAACAGTGCATTAGTAATTTCTCCAAGAGAGAATAAATAGTTAATCTAAATGTGCCATGGTCATAAAATTGCTATGGGATCGACATTGTAATTTTAAGACTATGGATTCATAACAATTATTGATTATATATACTCGTAACAGTCTATATATGTATATACTTCTTGAATATAAATCTATTATGCTACTTACATTGTTTTGTTTGGTTTCATCCATAGTCCTAAGAGTCTGTTCAGGGTACGTGTATAATATAGGATGCTTGCTATCGCAAACTAAATTCTAAATTCTTTTCGTCATTTACTTTGTTCACAGGAAAGTGACTGGGCTGTACATATTAGGGCAGCCATCGTCGTTGGAGTATCGTCATTTACTTAGTTCACAGGGACTGGGCCATACATACAAAGGCAGCCGCCGACATAGTAGTGACGTCATACACAGGATTCACAGTAACGTCACTATGAATACTGTATATGACGTCACTCCAACGTTAGTGTCTACCTTAATATGTACGGCCCAGTAACGTCCCTATGAGTACAGTAAATGACGTCTCTCCTACGTAAGTGGCTGCCCTAATATGTGCGGCTTAGTGACGTCTTTATGAATACAGTAAATGACGTCGCTCCAACGTCAGTGGCTGCTCTAATATGTACGGCCTAGTGACGTCCTTATGAATACAGTGAATGACGTCGCTCCAACGTCAGTGGCTGCCCTATTATAAACGTCCAAGTGTCGTCGCTATGAATGCAGTATATGACGTCACTCCAATGTCAGTATATGGCGTCACTACAACGTCAGCATATGACGTCACTCCAACGTCAGTATATGGCGTCACTCCAACGTCAGCATATGACGTCACTCCAACGTCAGTATATGGCGGCACTCCAACGTCAGCATATGAGGTCACTCCAACGTCAGTATATGACGTCACTCCAATGTCAGTATATGGCGTCACTTCAACGTCAGCATATGACGTCACTCCAACGTCAGTATATGGCGTCACTCTAACGTCAGCATATGACGTCACTCCAACGTCAGTATATGGCGTCACACCAACGTCAGTATATGGCGTCACTCCAACGTCAGTATATGGCGTCACTCCAACGTCAGCATATGACGTCACTCCAACGTCAGTATATGACGTCACTCCAACGTCAGTATATGGCGTCACTCCAACGTCCTCCAACTTACGTCATGAGGCTGTGACAAATTGTCGTCATCTGAAGAAACTACCGACGTCATGATAATGACGTCTCTTACGTCGAGCAGTACCGTAAACGGACGTCATAATAACGTATAAATGCTACCTGGGCAAAAGCCATTTAAAAAAGAGCCTTAGAGCATGTTCTTAGGGTCGTAAATAATAACAGCATTAAATAATCATGTTTAAATGACATTTAATTTTAGTTATCTAATATTATTCATTCAATTATTTTATGATATTTATTTTTCATATATTCACACTTGTTTAGTAATTTTAATAATAGTATTATTTACTTATTTAGTAATTTTTGTACGGCATAAGACACGTGGTCGTTAGCTGACCGATTGTCGACCACCGAAATAATGCTTTATATTTTAATGGTAATCAACACATTTTGCTGGTCGCATTCTGAAGTGTACATAAACCACGTCCTAAAGATCAAACTGATAAAGATTAAAATGCCGTACCATGAAGTATCAGTTAGAAAATGTATGAAGAAGATCGATGGGAAATAGTCATTTGCCGACCATGTGGTCGTGAAATGATGCATACAAAATTTTAGTAGGTTAGTTTGCCGAACACCTATTATTTTAATTAAAAGCTCATATTTTACATTAAAATGGCCCTTTAGGGGTAAAAACGTGTTTTTCTAAACATTCCAAGCTACATTTGGACGCGTGAATCTCGACAAAAACCTGTTTTACTTGCGGTTGAAAGAGTGTCCACTCACTATTTTTTTCGTAAATTTGTGCAACCAATTCCGACACGTCCACTATGGGTGTGGTTCACAGGCTCATTGAAGTGCATCACGTATCAGAAGATAAATCACAGTGTCGCGGAGGGGAAGCGATAGACTAAAGTATCGTTCAAAAACCAAAACAAACGTTGGCGCGCTTTTATTTAACTATTTATAGTGGTTTTATGAAAAAGTGGTCGTGAACCGGTGGTGGTCGGCAAACTGGCCTATTCACCCTAGCGCGCCGCGGAGTACACTAAGTAACAACAATAACAATCCGCGAAAAGCTGAGAAAGAGCGGGGCGCGGGTAGGTAATGAAAATCGGACATGTCTGTCTGTGTATGACTGTGACCTCCTTACAATGCCAGTTGCCGTGCAATGTAAAGAGGTTATATTCGATTTTGCAAAATGAAACCTCTTCCTTAAAAGTACTAAGTTGAAAACTTTTCATACAAATTAGACGTTTCAAATCACTTTACCCCCTAGGAAGTTTCATACATCATTATTGACTGCCATTGCCCTCGAGATTGTGTTAAGATAATAATGACTCGTTTTATGACATAATATTATAATGCGTCATTTTCGAGCAGGTGGTATGAAAAAAATATATAATTATTAGTCCGTCAGTTGAGTATAAATAAAAATAAATATTAAACACGTATTTTTTCATTTGTCAATTAAACAAAAATTATGAGGTTAAAATTCCTCGTAACGTCACGACTAGACTACAATAGTAGATTGTATCATATGAGCAAAATAATATTTTTTACGGCGAGGGCGCTTTTTGAATCCAGAGCAAAGTGAGGGATTCTTTAGTAGAATCCCGAACGTAGCGAGGGATTCAAAGTACGTCGCCCGAGCCAAAAATATATTTTGCGCCCGAGTGGTACACTCTACTTTTCATCACCTCTATGAGAAAATAAAAGACGCCTCTTATTTTACTATAATATTATTATTTAATAAAACGTAGAGTAACAACTAAATTTAAATTAAATGGTATCTAATAATAAAACAAATGAAAACTGTAACGTAGTCTCTGAGCAACACAATAAATATTTATTATCGTCAATATACAATTAAATAATTATTACAAAATAATGTCAATAAACACCAATTACAAAATAAAATTACAAAATTAGATATTAAATTATAAATGAAAACTTATATTTACATTCTATTCATTCATTTTCTTGGCGCTGAACACTAATATTACAAATACTTCCAAATTCAAAAAGTGCGCGGCAAAGATCATTCCGTCGCACTTATAAAGTTCCTTAAAGAAAACACCACCTTTGGGCGCAATTAAAGGCGAACCAAGTAGTCCTTTTCGAATAGATGTAATGAAAAATACATTTTATACCGCAGCGCAGGTTGTGGTCTGGATAACCGCGAATCCGTATAACTGAAGATAGTCAAGGTTCTGCATTATGAATAAATATGGCGGAGGGAATGAGAAATAACGGATAGACAGACGAATGGACATAACGAAGAACCTATAAGAATTCTTTGTTTTACTACGGTACCCCAAAGATAGAAGTACAATACAGTATTATCTTAGTCTTCTTTCCAATTCTAATAATTATTAATTTATCTCATGCACAGACAGAACAAACAAGCAATTAGACAAATACCTACCGCTCTAATAAAAACACTGATCCCAATTCGACCTAGCTCAATACATTTAATCATCTCAGTCCCCCATAAAGTCTTATGACACCCATCTAACGTAAGGCACATGCCACACGGGCGTTGACGCCGCGTAATTGCACCGCGGCGTCACCGCCGCGACGACGCTCAGCACCGCCGCTGCACCGCGGCGGTGCTGGGCGTCGTCGCGGCGACACCGCGGCGCCCGGTGTTGCCTTAGACACTGATGACATCTAGACAGTTAGCGGAAAAAAAGGTTTTAGGGATAACCGTTCAACCTTAAGCTGAAGATAAGTAAAATCTCTCATTATACATTCTGATTTTGTGTGAGCCAACCGCGAAATTGGATCGTGTGTAGCGTCAGCGGTCCAACTTTGTCCTCGCTAACTCTTTCTAATATTATAAATCAGAAAGTGTATTTTTTGTTTTTCGTTTGATCACAGATATACTAGAGGAATAATTTGATTTTTCACGAGTGTCACAGTAACAGCTGTTAAGTGACAGCTGTCAATTTTCAAAGTGATTTATCTTTGTCATTATCGATTCTACACTACTGCTGTCTTCACAAAAGTGATAGAGCTCAATGAGATCTACATTTCAGATGACAGCTGTCAAACTTCAACGTGATTTATCTCGGTTATTATCGATTCTAGACTACTGCTGTCTTCACAAAAGTGATAGAGGTCAACGAAATCTACATTTCGGATGACAGCTGTCAAACTTCAACGTGATGTATCTCGGTTATTATCGATTTTATACTACTGCTGTCTTCACAAAAGTGATAGACCTCAATGAGATCTACATTTCAGATGACAGCTGTCAAACTTCAACGTGATTTATCTCGGTTATTATCGATTCTAGACTACTGCTGTCTTCACAAAAGTGATAGAGGTCAACGAAATCTACATTACGGATGACAGCTGTCAAACTTCAAAGTGATCCGAAATGTAGATCTCGTCGAGCTTTATTACTTTTATGAAGAGAGTAGTAGTCTAGAATCAATAATTACCGAGATAAATCACTTTTAAGTTTGACAGCTGTCATCCAAAATATAGATCTCGTCGAGCTCTATTACTTTTGTGAAGAGAGCAGTAGTCTAGAATCAATAATTACCGAGATAAATCACTTTTAAGTTTGACAGCTGTCATCCGAAATATAGATCTCGTCGAGCCCTATTACTTTTGTGAAGAGAACAGTAGTCTAGAATTGATAATAACCGAGATAAATCACTTTTACGTTTGACAGCTGTCATCTGAAATGTAGATCTCGTTAAGCTCTATCACTTTCGTGAAGTCATCAATGGTCTAAAATCAATAATAACCGAGATAAATCACTTTTAAGTTTGACACCTCTCATCCAGAATGTAGATGTCGTCAAATTCTATCACTTTTGTGAATACAGCCGTGGTCTATAATCGATAATTACCGAGATAAATCACTTTTAAGTTTGACAGCTGTCATCCGAAATGTAGATTACGTCGAGCTCTATTACTTTTGTGATAAGAGCAATAGTCTAGAATCGATAATAACCGAGACAAATCACTTTTAAGTTTGACAGCTGTCATCCGAAATGTAGATCTTGTCGAGTTCTATCACTTTTATGAAAACAACAGTAGTCTAGAATTGATATTGACCGAGATAAATCACTTTGAAGTTTAACAGCTGTCACTTGGAAAGCTGTGACATTCGTCGTGACAAATTACACGATCTGATTTCTAACGCGTACGAGGGATTTTTCTCATCTTCAGTTTAAGATTATCTACGATTGATTACGGTTGTCGTCAAAACCTTTTTTCCCGCTAAAAATTCATAGAATACTCGAATACTCTAGATTTAATGTCTAAATCGCTACCGGCAACACTGGTCGCCGCGGTGACGCCGCGACGACGCTCAGCACCGCCGCTGCACCGCGGCGGTGCAGCGGCGGTGACGCCGCGGTGCAATTACGCGGCGTCAACGCCCGTGTGGCATGTCTGTAACGAAGCAATGAATAAACATCAATTGGCACCATCGACGTATATTGTCTAGACTCGGAGATAGAGGTAGTTATTTATATATTGTTACTTGCCGAGGTACGGAGTTTGTTTTTTATAAAGTAGGTATGTATCAGTCTTAATTTTGTACAGTTGGTGGATATTACCTGTTACATTGCATAGTTTTCTGCAGAATCAACTCGCTATTTGTGAATAATAATGTCTACATTTTCCAGAAACAATTCTCATCTAATTCATTAAAATGTTGAAATTGAAAAAAAAACTTTTGTATGCGTCACACTAATATAGCCTTTTTAACTATGGGATACTTACAGCCGGGCTATGTGGGATTACCCACTAAAACCCACTCAGTGGCCTGCTTTAGTGCTGTCTTGGGAGCTCCGGGATCTCCAAGGACGCACCGGAGCCCCATAACTTTTCTTTTGATGTGGGGTTCGATAAACGACATTGTGGCTACTCAGCGTCCTTATGGCCTATGGCTTATATTTTACGCGAAAAAGATTGTCGGAAGCAGATTGACGTTTATTCATAAATAGGATCTATCGACTGATCGTAATCTGGATAACAATTGATATAAATTACAAACATACACAGATAGAGTCTATAGCGAGTTAGCGACACCATCCGCCTCCTCCTCACTACCAATTATCAAATCAATGATCGCCGCTCTATTTTTACCATCAACACAGAATAACTATCACTAACAAGTCATCAGGCTATCGAACATAAGTTCAATTGTACACAATTAAGCTGTAACAACCAGTTGTCATGCGTACATCGCATCCATTCGAATCTATTAGTTAAATTGTCGCTTTCTAGAAGCAACTCGTATCTCGAACCATTATCTACTGTACTCTGTACTTCAATACGGCTAATTGCATTGTTGTACCTATTTAGATGTGTATCAATAGAGGACAAAGTAATTTGGTAGTTGTATACAGTTTTATCGTACTTTTATAGGATTTGTTTGCCGTCTAATCTAATCAAAATGATAAAAGGTAAATGAACTGTGTAGAATGTTTTTATTGTGATATTAAAAATAGATGTATCGTTACTTAGGGGTCTAATTGCAATTTAAATGATTCACTCTTACTATCTCACTCCCCTTGTCTTTATAGTATTTTTGACCGACGAACCACCGGAGGAGGTATACAATTCGACGCGTATATTTTTTTTATGTATAACCACGCACAACGTTTTTTATAGTAGTCCGATTTCAATAATTCTGTTTTTATTGGAAAAAAATATACTTCGAAATCGGTCCCATTTAAATTTATCGAAATTGGCTGAGCCATTTTTGATAAATCAACAATAATGAGAAAAATGTTTCATCGATCCGTGCATAATATTTGCGTCCTAGCCATGCGCCCCGGCTTCGCACAGGTGTATTATACATATAAACATTTCTCTTGAATTACTCTATCTATTAAAACCAACTGCATCAAAATCCGTTGCGTAGTTTTAAAGATATAAGCATACATGGGGACAGACAGCGGAAAGCGAGCTGCATGAAAACCAATTCCTTTCCTCATCAATGATTATTTTTTGCAAAAAATAGCATGACCGACATCACCCGTGCACAGAATCCGCGAATATTTAGCACGGACCGATGTATCATTTTTCGCTTTATTGTTGATTTGTCAAAAATGGCTCAGCCGATTTCGATAAAATTTATATGAGACCAATTTCGAAATATATTCTTTCCAATAAAAAAATAATTATCGTAATCGGACCACTACGTAAAAGGCTATACATAAAAAAATGTACACGTCGAATTGAGTACCTCCTCCGTTTCGTCGGTCAAAATATGAGCACAAGAAATAGGATAGCTGGTAAAATTCAATAATTGCCCGACACAACTAGCAAAACTTTATTTAAGGCGAATCCTTAAATAAAGTTTTGTTCGCACAAATATTGAAATTAATGCACGTCTTTCAGGCGATGTAAATTAATCGTCTAAAGCAAATTACAGACAAATCTTCGAATCAACGTCACATTTCCAGTTGTTAGCACTTTACGTCGAAATAAAGTCCTAAATTTGAATTAGGGCGCAATTTACATCTGCAGACGTCATCTGGCGAGCACTGCGCTGCTGGATAAATAAATTATACTCTATATTTAGGTAAACTCGGAGGTAAACGTCTACAGGCGTGCCTTGATCTAATTTGTGTGATTTACATCATACTCTTGTATTCTGGACGTCCAATGTACGCCTGTTTTGACGTGAATACCTACGTCTTTAAAATAATAATTGCAATAGTACATATAGGGAGGCAAGTCAAAATAAAAAATCGGTCAAATGCGAGTCGGACTCGCGCACGAAGGGTTTGTACCGTGTTGGAGCCCGCTCAGCCCTATTCCTCTTGCCATTATTAATAACTATACTCTATAAAATTTAACTTGATCTCTGCGACAGTGACATTGACATAGAAGATTGACATTTTTAGAGTTGAGATAGTGGTGGAAAAATCGATTTTCAAACAATGTTGTAATGAAATCGAATGAGTAGTTGAAGGTGAGAAATTGGATTTTATTTACTTACTATTATTTAAGATCAAGTAGGTACACATGTAAATAATGTTATGATATTAATTAAATACTCATAATAATGTAACGATAGTATTTATCGACGTTTTTCACTATTATCGATGCTAATGTAACATATAATTGGGTTTAATTTGATTACACATGTAAAAAATGTTATGATATTAAAATATACAATAAAATTTATGATAAATTTAGTTTTATTTAAAATATCGATAGTTTATACTAACGATATTTTAACAGAGTTTTATTTAAAATATCGATAGTTTATACTAACTATATTTTTAAATGAAACTCTATCTAAAACCTGTGGTCACGATCATTCGTCACCCATCTCTAATCGGCATGCCCATAAAGTATGACATTGACAGGTACTGTATGTACTATTAAGACATTCAGAACTTAATAGGCGTGATTTTTCTGACAGCTGTCGCAGAGATCAAGTTAAATTTTATAAAGTATGTATAGCAAAAAAACTCCTAAAAATAACGTATTTTGTATGGGAGCCGCCCTTAAATATTGATTTTATTCTGTTTTTAGTACAAATTTGTTATTTTATAATGACAATAGAAATGCACCATCTGTGAAAATTCTAACTATCACAGTTCATGTTGATGTTCAGATCCAACGTGGTGACAGACAGACAGCTGGACAACGGAGTCTTAGCTATATGGTCGCCGTGTTTACCCTTTAGGTACGGAACCCTAAAAACGAATGATAACAAAATCGAGTGATATAGTTTGGTGTTGCAGCTTCATTGACGACTGTGATGAGTCGCAGGGGGTAGAAGGGGGGACGCCGCCATTTTGAGGTAATTTTGCTTATATTGCGAAACGTATTCACATACCTAGAACGGCTAGAACCCCACGGATGTGTCTATGCCTCCTCTTTTTTAGGGTTCCGTACCTCAAAAGGAAAAAACGGATCGCTTATAGAATCACTTTGTTGTCCGTCTGTCCGTCTGTGTGTATGTCAAGACTCTTTATCTCGGGAACGCGTAAAGATATCGAGTTGAAATTTAAACTGTATACGTATATTTATGGTCTCTTGCAGTAGTGTAAAAGAAAAACTTCTCAGTTATCGTTTAAAAAAGTTAGAGCCGATTATGTCGTCAAAATCCGCATATTTCGACATATTTCGACACTCACAAAAATCATAACCTACAGGGTACTTGCTGTTGACATAGAACTATGAAATTTGGCAAGAAGCATTGTTTCAGAGTACACATATAATAAATCTGAAAACTGTACATTTTTATGTGTGTTTCACATTCTCTGTTCGTATATTATATGAGGAACATGGATTCGAAACGCTAAAAAGCCTCCGCTTGCCAATATCCTAGTTATTTAGACGAGCCCATAGAGATATAATAAAGCTAACTGGAGTCTTATATATTTGTTTTATTCATAATAGGACTAGAATTATCCACCAACTCGCTTAATGGAAAGCGGGGTTGTAAACGAATATGGAGTATGTAGACCTACAAGATACCTATTCACTCGTGTCTTAAAGATATCCAGATTGCAATTATCAGGAAACGATGACGGAGGTAGGGCATATCAATTCCAATATGGCCTCCTATAAGTTGTTGCGAGAGGAATAACAACAGAAAACTGTTTGTTTACATGTTTCTATGCCATTTTGAAGGTTTTCCCGCAAGTGCAGACCACTATTAATACTACACTGACTGGGTGACATAGGCACTTGCTTCGGCTTAGGTGGTCTTTAATCGAGGAGCCTGCGGTCCCAAACATCATGAATTGATCTAAATATTGGAGCAAACAACTATGGATCTTTAAGTAAAAGAAAAAAAAGCGCACTTTCTTTTTTCTTTAAGTAAAAGAAGCGCACGCCCTCTACAAATCAACAACGAGATTTTTTTGAAAAGTCCAGGCATTTAAAGAAACAACAACTTTTACTACTTACTTTATTACTTATACATAAAGCATGTTACGAATAAGGTTGTAAAAATCTTCAGTTTTAAAGATGTGCCGTTCTTCCCACACAACATCAGCCAGCTTAGCATACGTCGACGAAAAGAGTTTTGTCGACGTGTGAAAAAGTGACAGATATATACTTCGCCATAACTGTCTCGTACTGAATCGTAGACAGAATTGTTTCGTGGCACGCGTGCTAGCCCGGCAGATGGATGTATTTATCTTACTTATTTCGATCGCCTATTGATAAAGACGTCTCCTTTTCTTAAGTACTTTATTTCACTAACGCACTTTTCTAGCCTTTTCACAGTGTGATTCATCATTGCGTAATTATGGAGCGTTTTATCTCTTATGAATATATGATAATTGCTCTATATTCTCATTAAAACGGATTAGTTTTAGTATTAGGACCACGTTAAAAGGCACATAAATCTCGCCAGTAAATAGAGAGCGTTCTAAAATTATGTGCCATTAAATTTTGATAAATGATTTTCCATATTAAATTATAGCTTAAGAGTCTGTGGCGACCAGACTTTCGTTATTTTGTAAAAGTTGAAATTTTCTATTCGCTGAAAAACTTGCAGGTTTTATTAAAGCACAAGTCCACAAGCTATAACACCGTTAAGCCACAGGGGGTAATTTTTCACTTACAAACACATTCTTATAGAGTTTAAAATTCTCTATCGGTCACTGTAAGAATTATTTTTATATCGTTTATAGTTAAGAAGATAGAAATTGTGAAAACACGGCTATTGACATTCTTATTTCTACTTTACAAGTCAATAAAGTCGTCATCCAACAAAACATAACTTAAATACCGCTATGATCCCATAATTATTTGAAAACATCATTATATTACAAATAATAGCTTACCTTTAAAGCCGTTTTTGCAAATAATTGTCTAAATCATAGTTAAAATACTTTATCTGTCTAGTCCCGCGTTTTTTGCTGATACCCAAAAATTTCGTTTTGTGGCTTAACGGCTTTTTAGGTTATAGACGGCATATATGTACCTATTAGGAAACTATAGTGTTTTAAAAGCGTAGAGATCTCGAGAATGCTCTTCTTTTTACAAGCTTTTGTTTAACTTGCAATGGATGTATATTTATGTAAGTTCGGGTGGAATATTGCAAGTTTTTGACCAACTTCCGGGTTTCCTATTGAGCTGAAATTTTGTACGCGTATATATCGCGTGTTAAGGCAATAATGTGGCACCATGGAGTTGATCTGATGATGATGTCAGAAGGTGGTCATAGGAACTCCTGTACTAAACAAGATAGACCCGTCGTATTTGACCTCGTTTTACTTGGCTAGTACTCTGCTGCTATATAATATCCTTCAAAAGCTTGTTATTTATTTTATTTTTTTACTTAGGTCTTTTAGGTACTCAGTTTGCACATATCTGTATACAGGGTTATTTCTAATCAATTAGCATCCTTCTATGGGCTTATTTCTATACATAAAAACTAACAAGTTTTATTCTACGACTTTCGTCAAAATTAAAAAAAAAACAGTTGTTCCATACATTTTGTAGCGGGTGAACTAAATTTTTTATTTTATGTTATTTTCTATAATACATTTTTTTTTTAGTTTTGACGAAAGTCGTAGAACAAAAGTTGTTAGTTTTGGTGTACAGAATAAGCCCCTAGAAGGATGCTAATTGATTGGAAATAACCCTGTAATTGTGGCAAACACTCACACGTACAGAAAAATGCATGATGATGCTAAATATTATTCGCATACTTTGAAAAGCTTCAAATTATTTACAGCTTTTAAGGCTCCTTTACACACAGGCGGTACGAGCGGTATAGCAGACGGGCGGGCATCTGTATTGTACTGGTTATATAAGAAGGGCTCACACAGGTCCGGTCGCGGTACTGCCGTACCGCCCTTTACCGCTCGTACCGCTCTACCGCTCGTACCGCCTGTGTTTGAAGGAGCCTTTACACACAGGCGGTACGAGCGGTATAGCAGACGGGCAGGCATCTGTATTGTACTGGTTATATAAGAAGGGCTCACACAGGTCCGGTCGCGGTACTGCCGTACCGCTTTACCGCTCGTACCGCTCTACCGCTCGTACCGCCTGTGTTTGATGGAGCCTTGATGGAGCCTAAAGGGCGGTACGGCGGTACGGCAGTACCGCGACCGGACCTGTGTGAGCCCTTCTTATATAACCAGTACAATACAGATGCCCGCCCGTCTGCTATACCGCTCGTACCGCCTGTGTGTAATGGAGCCTTTACGGAAACAACAAAGCCTGTTCTATTTCCTAACCGCACGAATCAGAAACGTTGATTCAAATCGTTTTGTATAGGCCGAATCATACAAATTGGCGGATGTGAAGTTAGCTACCTACGTATCGACAGGAAAATCAACACAGGTGGTACCTACAGATTTTGCTAATTATACCGACTACTCCATAGAGGAAAGTCAAACATAAATATGAATGGAAAAACACTAGCTAATATAGCTGCTAATTGTCCCTTCATTTCCATAAACCTCATCGAAGTGATAAAATGCTTATAGAGATAAAGTAAATGGTAGATATCTTTAGGTCCACGGCAGTCGAAAATTAAATAGGTGATGCACTTTTGTTTTTAGGTTGTTTTTTATATATTACTAGCTGACCCGGCCACGCGCTGCTGTGGCTAAATAAATTAAAATTGCGACTATAATTTGAGATTTAAACTATCCTATCTCTCAAGTTGGATCGAACTGCACATGGTGTGCGAATTTTATTATAATCGGTTAAGTGGTTTAGGAGTCCATTGAGGACAAACATTGTGACACGAGATTTACGAGTATATATATCAAGATTACAAATTAGTTTTGTAATTAAAAGATCAACGAGTTTAGTGAATTTTAATTTAAAAATTTGTTTAAAATACCAATACTCTACCTGAGACTTTTTTATGTAGAATAGGGCTGCATTTGGCCACCAACTCGCCCGATGGAAAGCGAAGTTGTAGCCGAAGATGGAGTATGTAGACCTAGAAGATACCTATTCACCCTTGACTTGAAGTTATCCAAATTGTAATTGTCAAGAAACAATGACGGAGGCAGGGTATTCCAATCCCTGGCGGTCCGCATTGTGAAGGAAGAAGCGAATCGCTTAGTACGAGCCGGTGGTACGTCGACTATGTAGAGATGGTATTTATGCGACTTTCGGCTTGTTCTGTTGTGAAAAGGAGATATAGGAATCAGGTCGTGGAGTCAGTGGCGTAACCATATCATCTGAGGCCCGTGGCAAATTCTTTAGATGGGCCCCCAATAAAAAAAAATCCAATAAAAATTGTCGCGTTGTAATTTAATTTTCATAAACAATTACCCAACACTATTAATAATATTATGTGTATTTAATTCAATACCTAGTAAATCTTATTTTCTAAAGCAGCAAGCAGGGGACACAAAGACTTTTGAATATAACTTTTGGAATTAATTACAAAATCTAGCCATATGAAATCTGAGCCAACGGGAAATCTTTCACGCGAGCACAACGAGTAATTTTTATGTGATTATATTATAAACTACAGGTTTTAATTTAATATAAACATCAGATAAAGAGAAGAACAGACAAAAAACAGTAAACAATTAACACTGAACGCGAGCGCGAATTTTTTTGGATGTTTTATATAGTAAACGGAAAATTTGAGATGAGATGCGACTAAAACAAATATCTCAATTTGTACAAAGCGCGAACGCAACGAGCGCGAAAACTTTTCATATTTTTTTTTCTTTAAAGTACTTAGTAAAATTTAGAAATTTTGTTCAAAATGTTGGGTTATGGACTCTTGAGCCGGGGCCCCTCGGGTCGGGGGCCCGTGGCATTTTGCCAGCCCTGCCACCCTATAGTTACGCCACTGCGTGGAGTTCGAGCACTCACTCGCCGAAATGGAGCCTATACCTACCTAGAAAATTGCCAAAGACGCTACTACGCGTGTGTTCCAGGCATTTCAGTTTGTCACCAATAATCAAGTGAATGTTATGTTCTTTTTACTAGGTACTATTGTAAATGTTAATAGCTGGATTAATTTAGTTCGCATTTTTGCCTTACTTACCTGAATAAAGAAAAATTGATATTGCCATATTTTTGATTTTCGCTAAGTACGCGCAAAATGAATACCGCTAAGAAGGGCTAAGGTTTAAAGCCTTCCATTCCTCGACAGTTGGCTAAATTAATGGCCCTACGTGAGATATTGCAAAAATAAAACATGACTGTGCTGGCTGGTTAGGTATGAAATATAAACAGAAACAAGTTTCCGCAACTCGCTTCTAATCTGTGGCCAGGCCGAGAAGGTCGTTCACCGTTCTTGCATATGCTGCATGATACACAGGGTTATGCGGAACGGTGCCACTGGCCGGAAGGAGGTTAACATCATCCTACTATGATTATACTATAGGACTTATCGCGCAATAAAACTTGAGATATTAACTAATTAATTACCTGACGTTTCTACCAAGTTGCATTGGTCGTGGACGTCGTGATCACGGGCAGACTAAGTGCGACGCCGTACCACGCAAATTGAAATTATCACCGTGACACACCACACTGACAGTGTCTGTAAAGGTCTTAATGCCTACACCACGCAGTTTGCACTTGTTGACTACAGGATTCCACGATAGTTTGAAACCATCCTCTCGGTTGAAATTATGAGGTTAACATCCATGGGGATGTTATTTTTAAACTTTCGCGATTTGACCACATTATTGTTATATACTACGGGACTAATCGCGCTCTAAAATTAAGAGATAAATAAATACCTCCTCATCTTCTTTAGTCTACCCGTGACCACGGTCGATGCAACTCGGCCGAAACGTCGGGATGAGGAGGTATTTATTTATCTCTTAATTTTAGAGCGCGATTAGTCCCGTAGTATATAACAATAATCCATGGGGATGTTCACAATAATGGTAGGTATTGTGAATAACTTTTACACATTCTTAAAATTAAACTTCATCATCATTCATTCAATCATTCTTTGGAAGTCGGTTAAAAACAGTAGTTACTATCTCGGTGTTTATTTATCTTGGATTTTCAGTGCGCGATTAGTCCCGTAGTATAAAAATGATAAACCTTTACTTATGACATCTGCGCTGAAACCGCAGAGAATAAAACAGATGTTTCCACGAATATTAGCATGTTTTGTTAATTGTGCTAACACTGACATCGCGAAACAGCTGTTACTCTAGATCGCTTTTTATGTGGAACTGCTGGTTTTTTGCAAAACCAAAATAGATTTTGCTAGCTGACTCGACAAACGCTGTTTAGCCATATAAATTAAAATAAAAAAAAATAGGGCAGGTGCCCCGGTTGTTGCCATCTTAGTATCATTTGTGGCCACTTTGATTTTTAACGATTAATTAGAAAATTTAATGTTCAAATAACATATAAAAAAAATAATTATGAATCTCAAATTCACACAAACAATATTTATGTTGTTACATTGTTTATAATTACGATTTATTCTATAATTTTGACCCCAAAATTGCCACAACCGGGTCAGCGGCCACAACCGGGGCACCTGCTATATCTGGAGAGTGCCAACCTTGATATAGGGGCATATAAATTTGCCCACGCTCTATTCTCAGACCTACCAAAAATACGCAAAAAAATCGTAAAAATCGGTCTAGCCGTTTCGGAGGAGTTCGATAACAGAGATTGGACGAGATTTTTTTACTATATTTGAAGATAAGGTTTATATTATTGTAAATACAAATATCGTGGAATTACCTAACAATACCTGATTTTCGCTATGTTTTTTTTTACGGAACAGTACACTTCTGATTTATGTATGTGCTTACATTGTGAAAGTTGTATTTGTTCATAATTATCTCGACCTCCTTTCAACCTAGTTGAACCGTTTCGTGTAACCCTATGCAATGACATAAGGTACATACTAAGTGTAAAATGTAGGTTCACATGTAGGTACCCTGTGGTGTTATGTTTTCCTTCATTTCTGTTTACCGATTTACAACTTTACTTGTAAAACAGTCAAGTTCAAAATTGCTCAGCAGCCTCTATTGCTTCAGCAGAACCTGAATGAAGATAGGAATCTATTTTGCATTTTGCGTCATATGTTCTACGATATAAGGTTATAATTTGCGTGAGATGTGAGGAAGCTATCTATGGATGTGTTATCGCTTAGTAGGTACTTACTTAGTTACCTATTGGTGTACTGAGGCATTGGAAGATTATTTGTTTCCGCGGAAACGCTGTGAGAACGTATAGATTCATTCTGGCTTCATACAAAACTAACAATACGGAGAATAAAATCATAGTAGTTATTGCTAAGTTATGATTCAGTCGTAATCGTTAAACGTATGAATGATTGTATGAAGTTATGCACTGTAATGTACTAATCTTTTTAAAGTCCACTACATAACATAGGTCTACCTCACGAAAACTGGTTGGGCCATATCCACCACACTGGCCATGTACAGGTAGGTGAATCACATATACCATCGAATTTCTTTTACGGACGTACCTATGATGGTTGCTTTACTATATTTTCCTATACAGAAAAGTCAGTGGTGTAAAAAGTTGTGCATATTTCAACGAACTATGCGAAACTATGACAAAACTCGGAAAACCACTTAAAACCAGAAAAAGTTAACTCAACATTAAGAATGTAACTTTCTAATTTAGGCACCATTAATATTAACCAATTAGATACTTAACTAACAAGCTACGAGTAAGTATTAGTTAACCAGTAGGTAGTACTTTAGGTACTTATACCTACGCAGGGTCACCATGGCTGTAACTGGGGTCCTAGAAACATCCTAGAAACTTCTTGGCCCGCTACAGAAAACTTCTAACCTTGTACGTCTATTTATATTCTATTATTCTGGTGGGGAAAAGAATGCAGCTGCCTCCCCTAGAGAAAATTTCTAAGTTCATATCGGCTGGGTGGCTAGCCCTGGTGTCAGAGTTTTTAGGTCGCCTGAAGACCTTTGACATGGCTAAACGGTTAAAACAACCGGGACCTACAATTAAACGTATCATCCGGGCCACGGTAGCGCTCAGTTGGAAAAGAAGAGCGCAGTCATGGTAGAGCCCCCAGCTAAGTATTGCAAATACAAAAATTAAGATTTTCAAAGTAGGTTCTTAACAAATATTTTTTTTTTTTTTTTAATAATAATATGTTTATTACCAAAAGAAATACACAACAAAAGTAATACATCAAAAAAGTTTAAAACTAATACAATGCAAAAGGCTAGAGTGTCTAAGATTACAAATAATCAAGTACAGATCGGCAGTAATTTCAATAAAAAGCTAGACGGCGAGCCCCAAACTAAGCACAGGCTTGTATCTTGGGGCTCATATGCGACGATATTCATGTCTTATACATATTCATTTATGTGTCTTTTCAATGTGTTTTGATACTAGAAATAAAATAACGTACAATTACTAAACTGAACCACACAAGTACCTAAATGACCTAGATAATTATGTGTGGACAATAGCATCAACAGTTAGGTATCTATAGGAGATAATGTATTGCTAGGCATTGATTTGTAATGTGTGGTGACATCATTATTATTTACTTAGTAGGTTTGTAGGCATCTAGCTTTGTATTCATCTAGGAATACCTATTACATTCGCAGCACAATTTGTACCTTTAATAATGCAGAATGTACTAAAATACAATGTAGGTAATTAAATACACTGGCATTTTATTTATTATCCCTTCATCCATCAGCCGTGAGACGTCCACTGCTGGACATAGGCCTCTTCTGTAGATTTTCAATAAGGCCAGTTGGAAGTGGCATGCGTCTAGCGTGTTCTTGATATCTTTATTATATCGCCAGTACACTTGGTGGACGTCCTACGCTGCGCTTGGTGGTCCGTGCTCTCCATTCGAGAAAGTTTAGGCCCCATCGGCCATCTGTTTTCCACTATGTGCCCTGCCCACTGCCACATTAATTTGCTAATCCGCTGGGCTATATCGGTAACTTTGGTTCGTCTACAGATATCTATATCCCTTACGAAATTGCAACTCTGATTTAAACAGCTGTACTGTACTGTATCTGCAGGACGTAGGCCTACCCACAAAGGGTGATTGGACCATATCCAGTGGATATGGTCCAATCAATTAATTGGACCTGGAGTGGATATGGTCCAAACACCCTTTGTGGGTAGGCCTGTGTAGGACGCACCCTTTGTGTGGTAGGATCCAGGTTCGTAAATAATAACAGCATCATATAATCATGTTTGAATGACATTCAATTATTTTAATAATATTTATTTTTCATCTATTCTCACTTATTTAGTAATTTTAATAATAGTTATTTAGTCATTTTTGTATGGCATAAGATACGTGGTCGTTAGCGTGGTGGATATTATCCACCACGCTGGCCCAGTGCGGGTTGGTGGATAAACAGCTGACATTTGTCAAATTCCGGATTGGTCCTATAGTAAAAGTGCAATTCATAATGGTCTGAATTTCCTCTTTTCGAGTATGTACACTCAGGAAATATTTGTCAAGTTATTATCATACAAGCAACAACATAATAAAATTATCACCTTTGCTCTACACAAAAGAAAAATGGTCACGAACTATATATCGTAACTTGTTGCACAGTTATCAATAAAATAAAATAAGTATTTGTGTGGTGAATAAATAAATAGTACCGCACGTGTAGCACGTGTATAAACATGCAGCACAGTATAATTTTGTCTAGGAAGGCACAAAATGCTGAGAGATATAAGTAATTGTTTTTCGCAAAAACTGGCTCCACCGCACCGCACCGTCTTCCACCATGTACAGAGGGCTAAGTGGGAGATTTTCGCTCAAGCTCGATCGCGTTAACGTTTGATGTGATTTCTATGAAAATGGCACAACGCCATCTTGCGTCACGTACAGAAAACTGAAAAGCTAAGTGTGAGTATTTTTCACGGTAATGTAACGAGCGCCAAACCGATCGAACACAACGTCTGTGATTGGCTAATTTAAGCGTGTGTTGTGTGTCTATGTGCTCGAGTGTGTGCTCGACGCGTTCGGTCAACGCGACGTAAAAGTAATTCGATTTGATTTTCAAAACTGCCACTCGGCACTCAGAATTCGAATAGTTTGCACTAATCGATGTGATATTCGTGTACATTTTTGTTGATTTATCAAAAACGGCTGATTTGATTTGGTAAGATTGAAATGGGACCATTTTGGAAGTATACTCATTCAAAATAAAAAGCAAATTTTGAAATCGGTTCACAATTGACGAAAATATCGATTAACATAGTACCTCCTCCTTTTTTGAAGTAGGTAAAAATAATAATAATTGTTTCCTAAGCCGTGGTGGCAATGGTATAGTGAAAGTAACACCCGCCTCACAACCGCGAGGTAGTGGATTCAAATCCCAGTCCTCTACCAATAAGTTATTTGGAACTTATGTACGAAATTTTACACCACGAGCCTTTCAGTGAAAGCATCATGCTGCATACCTCCGTAGAGAAATTCAATGGCGTATGTGAATCCCCCAACCCGCACTGGGCCTGCGTGGTGGAAATGGTCCAATCATCATTACTGGGTAGGTAGGTCTACGTCTTGCTGCAGCAGTGGAATATTAAAAAGCCTAGTAAAGTACACAATATACGAGTACATTGATAATACAGAACAAAAGTTGTTAGTTTTGATGTACAGAATAAGTCCCTAAGAGGACGGTAATTGATTAGAAATAACCCTGTATAATAGAAGGAACTGATGATGATGTTTTATTTAAAAAATATCGCTTCATTAATTAAGGTTTTCATTAAATAATAAACGAATCATAATAAAGCGGAAAAAGCGGTTTTACTAATAACTTTGTCAATAATAACTCTATAGCAATCTATGTATTAAGAATGACTGTTTTGTATGGGAAAAATCTTCGTTTCATTTTCCTTAAAATAAACACATTTTAAAATCATTATATTATTTTGCCACGAACTAGTTATTTTAATTAATATGTTCATAATTAAAATAGTTACATTGTGGGTCCATTAATAAACACGAAGTAAGTATAAAAACGAAGCCGATGTTCTAGAATACCTATCAATGTACCTACCTATTACTAATCATTATTCAAAACCATCGTTTACTATTGAACTATGGTAACCTAACCTAACCCTGAAATTGCGGGAAAAACCAGCTCCATACATTTTATTGAAGGTTTTGTACTACATATAGATATCTAGATACTAAATTGGCTCAGCTAAACGGCCAAGGAAATATTAAGACGAGGCACCGGGCCGAGAAACACGAAAACGGCAAAAACGAGTACTTTTGAATGCGCGATGTGAGAGGATGAATGATATCGATTCAAATTTAAAAAATGTCATAGATAAGGGAAAATCTTAATAAATTGAATGAACCGGACAAAATTTTGAAAAGTAACCGGCTTTATTAAAAAAAAAATAAAACAAATTGCTCACCAAAAAAAATTTAGTAATTCGAATGCTCAGAATTATCAGCGACAACACCCCATTATTTTTTACGAATAAAATAGCCAGATCTCTTTTCTTTATTATAAACCGAGAATTTTTTTTTTTTAAATTGTATATTATGAGTAATTAATTAAAAACTCAATCAAATCTCTTCGCGCCTACTCTAGTTTAGCTTTTACTCTACAGTGTTTGCTCAGAATATTTGATCAGGCACTATCTGGGCCGCCGCCGCCGTACCGGTGCGACGTTGCGACTCCGACGAGCGCATGATTCGCTCAGCGTCGGGCTGGCAACGCCGCAAAGTACGGACGGCGCGAGATGCGTGCTGTTTGTTTTTGGTTATTGTCTTCTAGGTACTCTGTGCGACGACAACCGAGTAATTTACTTCAGAATTATTTTCAAAATTATAAGTTAGACTTTAGTGTACTATATTATATTGTAGCTTTAGAACATTATTATAGTAGGTAGTAAGTTAGGTAGTATTTTTATTTGGTAGTGTGTAAATAGTAGTGAACAAGTGTGCATAGAAAATGGGGAGGAAAAATAAGCGGAAAGAATTGTTTTTACAAAAACGAAAAAGAAAACCTAAAAAAAATGACGGAATGTTTGGGTAAGTCAAATTACATATATAATAAACTTGCAATAAATAGTTGCACTCTAATGCCCTAATAATAAAGTCTATATTTGGCAAATACACATTCATCTACAGATTATGGATTATCACATTCTTACTACCTAGGTACTTCAATTTTTCTGCATTTACCTATATTTACAATTTTTTAGGTCAAAAAAACGGAAACTGCAACCTGACGATTGTCAATCCACATCCTCAACAGGGCCAGTAGATAGAGAGTGAGTCCTTGCCAAGTACCTATCTATCATGTCAGCAATCAATTTAAAGTATCTAGTAATAATACTCCGTCTATTCTTTATTTTCAAGTGTGTACCTACTAAGATTTGTCTGTACAAACTAACCATACTGTAGGAAACAAATATCAGAACAAAAAGCTATGGAGTCGTCTCTTGATATTTTAGAAACCTATCTAAAATAATGATATTTATTAGGTGATGTTCTATCACCTAAATAATTGTGTTAGCTTTAACTTTTTAATAATTATATAATTACATCATTTTATTTTGTAGCCACCCAGAAATATCACCAACATACGCAGAGTTACACAATGTGTTGCCGACATCTGGGGATTCAGAGGAAACGGTAAATTTAAACACTTTTTTTAAATTATCACGGTTATAGTATTGTCTTTTACCGACTTCAAAAAAGAGGAAGTTGTCGATAGGGTTATTATTTTTTCTTCTTTTAAATAAACGAAATTAAAATTATTCACCCTGCTTTATCACAAAGTTTTCCAGGTATTTAGTGAGTAGTTAGTACCTATACCTCCGCCACTGTACTCCATTTTGTACATGTCTAATTCCTTTAATAGTAATGTAAGTAATTTAATTTCAGTTAAAAGAACCAAATCCTGAAAATGAAGAGTTACAAAATGTGTTGCTCACATCAGAGGATTCGGTGGAAACGGTAAACTTAAGTACCTTATTAAACTATCGCGATTATTGTCTTGTCTTTTTACCGACTTCAAAAAAGAGGATGTTGTCGATTTGGTCATATTTTGAAAATGTCGTTTTTTACTTCGTCTGCAAGTTAAACTTGTGTAATTTTGTTTCAGTTAAAGGAACAAAACCCTGAAAATGAAGATATTCCATACATATTCGAAAGTACCTCTGAAACTACAGTAAGGATTTTGTTATAGCTAAGGCATGTTTACATAATAAGAAATTCAAACTTAATAAATACTAAAATATGTGCTTAAATTTCAGATTCATACAGAAATACCCGACTTGGGGCATCGAGTAATAGATGTTAATCATTTTACATCACAACTAATACAACTCTCTCAACATGAATCTCTGTTTGACTGCGGATTAGCCTCAATGAAATTAGTTTCTGAACATCGAATTGGATTACAATCGGAATTTACATTTGTCTGCTCTATGTGTAATTATAAAAACAAAATAAAATCATCTTTGGCTGATGTAAACAAAGATGCTGTTGCAGGAATAATGGCAGCAGGTTGTGGTCACGCGCAACTGAAGCAGTTTTCCGCAGCAGTAGGATTACCCATTATGTCTGAACACACTTACAATAAAATGCAGGACGATGTTTGTGACGATTGGGAAGAAACTGCGTGGGAGGAAATGAAAATAGCCGGAGAAAAAGAGAAAGAAGCAGCTGTTATTGAAGGCAGGGTTACAAAAGATGGCATTCCCATGATTGATGTCATTGTAGATGGGTGTTGGAGCAAACGCTCATACAGAACAAACTATGCTGCATTATCGGGTGCTGCAGCCATAATTGGCAGACGTTTTGGCCAAGTTTTGTACATGTGTGTCAAAAATAAGTATTGTTGTATTTGTGCCCGAGCTCAAAACAAAAAAGAAAGTCCCAAAGAACATGTCTGTTATAAAAACTTTGAAGGGGCTTCTACTGCTATGGAATCCCAAATAATAACTGAGGGGTTTAAACAATCCATTGAAATGCACGGTATAATATACGCGCGACTTATTGCTGATGGCGACAGTAGCACCTATGCCAAAATAATAAATGCTCGGCCATACCCAGGCTTAACAGTGTCAAAAATTTTCTGTCGGAATCATTTACTGAGGAACTATTGCAATAAGTTACAGCAACTTACTTCAGACACTCATTTCAACGTTACAGACAGGAAATATTTGACACAAGAGAAAATAATGCGCTCCAGGAAATATATTTGCGACGCTATAAAACTTCACAAGGAGAGCCAAAATACAGATGGTTTATATAAAGATATAAACGCATCTATTGGCCATGCGTTTAACTCTCATGAAACTTGCAACCAGTTATTATGCAAAAAACATATGCAAGTAGACGCTCCTAATCCGTTTTTTGGGAGTTTGCTTTGGCAAAAAATAAAAACTCATGTCGCACGATTGGCTGAAAAAGCCCATAGTTTAATTGAAGATGTCGACAGTAATGTAGTGGAAAGATTTAACGGAGTCATTGCCAAACTTGTTGGTGGAAAAAGGGTAAATTATTCTCAAAGAAGAGCTTACCAAGCAAGATGCTCTGGTGCAGTAATATCTTTTAACACCGGCAACTTGCTGTCGACTGTCCACCGTAATGTTTATGGAAATAGCCCAAAAAAAACTATTACATAATACGAAAGAGCTGTAAATGAAAAAAAGAATAGAACAAAACAAAACTGCAAGAGGAAAAAAATCGTACTTTGGTGCCGCGTACATTAAATCTAGATTATGGAGAAATTGTGGATAAGCCAGACTTGGATGACGACACATTAAAAAAGGCCAAAGACACCTTCATCCAGAATTTGACGAAAACCGAAGAACAGCGAAAAGACGTAGAAAAACGAACTATACTACAAAGTGAATCTGGAGAATGGTTGGAATTAAGGCGAAGCATGTTAACTGCATCAAACTTCGGTAAAATTGTAAAAAGAAAAGAGTCGAATACATGCCGAAACGTAGTAAAAAATTTACTTTACAAGCCAAATATTGACAACGTGTCATCAATAACTCACGGAAAAAAGCACGAAAAAATTGCAATCGAACAATTATCGGTTATGGTAGACACAAAAATTAGAAAATGCGGTCTATTTATAGATGAGCAATATCCATTTTTGGGGGCAACGCCTGATGGGATTACCGATGACAACAAAATAGTCGAAATAAAATGTCCCATAGCACCATTTAAAATGGGTATAGACGAGGCGATTGAACAGAACAAGATGCATTTTTATAAAAAAAATAAAGACGGCGAAATAGTAGTCAACAAAAAATCAGACTGGTATTTTCAAGTCCAAGGCCAGTTACATATTTGCAGAAAACAGGAGGCCTTACTTGGAATATGGTATGGAGACAAAAAAATGAAAATAGAAATCATAGAAAGAGACGATAAATTTTGGTCAGATATAATGGAGCCAAAACTGCTTAAATTTTACTATGATTGTCTTCTTCCCGAGTTGGTTGACCCTAGACACATAAGGAACAGGCCAATTCGTGACCCAGAATACGTGATTTCAAAAGGGAAAGAAAATGATTCAGCTACCATTTCAATAGAAAAAAATACTGGTGACGTTGACGATTGTTCGGTCGGGGATACCATAGATTATGTGATGCCATTTTCAGAATATTGATATATTTTTCACAAAAAGCGTTAGTTTTAACATTAAGATACCTACACTTTTCAACACTATAGTAGTTGATAAAAATGATAAACACTTTACTAATTTGGCAGCTTCGCAGATAGCGTTCTAGCTTAATCAGACAAAGCAGAGCCGGAATTTCAGAGAGATGCAGGTTCATATCCTACGAGCTCGTCAATTTTTGAAATGTTTGTCACAAAAAGAAAGTTTCTATAAACCAAGTGTGTGAAGCACGATAAAAATAAGTTCATTGATTATGATACCTGTACATAATCAACATTAATTTGTATACAGGGTTATTTCTAATCAATTAGCATCCTTTTAGAGGTTTATTCTGTACATGTACATCAAAACTAACAACTGTTGTTCTGCAACATTTCTCAAAACTAACAACTTTTGTTCTGCAACATTTCTCAAAATTAAAAAAAAAAGCTGTTCCATACATTTTGTTGCGGGTCACGGGTAGACTCACTATTCTACGGAGTGTCTACCCTTGACCACGGTTGATGCAACTCGGACGAAACGTCGGGATGATGAGTTATTTATTTATCTCGTAATTTCAGTGCGCGATAAGTCCCGTAGTATATAATAATAATGTGTTCAAATCGCGAAAGTTTAAAAACAGCAGTTGAAATAACCCTGTATTGTATGAAAAAAAAACATTAAAAAGATCAAAATAATTTTTGCCTTTTTTTTAAATTGTTGATTAAGGACAAGGCGACTCCATGATTATCTATGCTCTAGGCAAATTGAGTTGACGCGTGCCGCCGCCGCGCCGTTAGTAGCGCCACGTACGCTAGCCCAGCGTTGCCGCCCGCCGCTCTGGCGTGATCCTGTCAAGTGAGACCGCGTAAAATTTTGTCCGAGTGAAGGGGCGCGGTACTCGATTTTGAAACTATAGTTTATCAATGCGTCACCTTAACTACTAGATTTTACCCGCGCCTTCGCCCGCATGATGTTTTGATTTTTGTGCTATCCCATGGGAACCCTTTATTTATCCGGAATAAAAAGTAGACTAGGTTACTTTCCGTCTTTCAAACCCGAGGCTCTACCTTACCACCCTTAATAAAGAAGGTGGAAAATCAAAAAAATAAGACGACTTGACGGTTGTTCGATTTGTAAGTTGTTTTCTTTTTTGACATTTTTTAAAGCGCACTCTAGAATAGTTCGCAGATAGCAGAATTTTTCTACTTAACACTTTTCATTATATTATGAAACATTTACGCAATATCATTTTAATTTATAGCCTATGTATTATTCTGATATATAAGCTATATTAATGCAAAATTTCATCTCAATCCGTTTAGTAATTTTTGCGTGAAAGAGTAACAAACATCCATCCATCCTCACAACTTTCGCGTTTATAATATTAGTAGGATAGGTACTTATAAGGACCGTAAGCTTGTGCATTTTGACAGTTTAACCACAATATGTACGAGCACATTGTCAAAGTTTGACAGCTGTCACTTTGACTCCTGTCATGCAACTCTAGCATGACAGGTCACATTTTGTTTATTTTTGCTACTTTAGTTTTACGGTAGTAACACGGATAATTTATTATTGCTGTTCTAACAACTTTCAACTGTAGTAGTAACAACAGTAACTCATTTACCGTTCTTACTACTGGTAGTAAGATTGGTAGTAACACTGGTAATAAACCAACAATTTGGGCCGTTCTGTTTGTGCTTGATACTTATTTATAATCGTCCATCTACACAACAGACATATTTTTAAAACAGATTGATAATGCTGTTATCACTTAAAGCAATTCTCAACCATAAAAATGCATGGAAAATCCTCCTAAGCTTCTGTCAAAACTGTCAAATATGTATTGGAATTTGACGTTATCTGTTTAAAAAAACCTACCGAAATGGGACATTTTTCATGTCTCTTCCTAACTCGTGCCATATTAAATCGATGCATCTCTTTTAGATTTTCTCAATCGACATTATCCTTCTGGTAAAGTATCTCTGTGATCTAAGCAGATACATAATTAAAGATTATAAAGGAACTATAGGGATTATAGGGTTTGCATAGAACGTTTTTTAGGGTTCCGTACCTCAAAAGGAAAAAACGGAACCCTTATAGGATCACTTTGTTGTCCGTCTGTCCGTCTGTGTGTATGTCAAGATTCTTTATCTCGGGAATGCGTGAAGATATCGAGTTGAAATTTAAACTGTATACGTATATCTATGATCTCTTACAGTTGTGTAAAGGAAAAACTTCTCAGTTATCATATAAAGAAGTTAGAGCCGTTTATGTTGTAAAAAACCGCATATTTCAACGCTCACAAAAATCAAAACCTACAGGGTACTTCCCGTTGACATAGAACTATGAAATTTGGCGAGAAGCATTGCCTTAGAGTACACATATAGGAATAATTCTGAAAACTGTACATTTTTATTTACATCACAAAAAAATAGGGCCCCAAAATTCACAAAAAATGGGCTCAAAATTCAAAGTGAGTAAATCGTATCATGTAAGTAAAATGTCATATAAATAATCATGTAAAATGTGTCATTTAAAAAAACTTCATTATTACATGCTAAAACAGGTTTTTAATTAGTTTAACAATGTGTTTGTACGGAACCCTCGATGTTCGAGCCTGACTCGCACATGTCCGGTTTTATTTTTAAATGGAAGCCAAAAATTACATCTTCAATAGACAAGCAAATCAAACAATGTGTTGTGGTATGAGCAAAATCAGTCATATAGAGGTTCTCAAGGCCATTCACTCGTGAAGCCCACCAAACGAGCACTTGTAGAGATTCTAACTGCCAAGTTCTTATCTTTTTACTAGAATGCCGATGACAAATTTCTCAGGAATAGTCACATGAGGTTAATTTGTCTTCAAAGCCATGCGTCTAATAGAAATTATAATTTATTTTTAGGGTTCCGTACCTCGACCGGAAAAAACGGAACCCTTATAGGATCACTTTGTTGTCCGTCTGTGTGTATGTCAAGACCCTTTATCTCGGGAACGCGTAAAGATATCGAGTTGAAATTTAAACTGTATATGTATATCTATGGTCTCTTGCAGTTGTGTAAAATCAAAACTTCTCAGTTATCGTTTAAAAAAGTTAGAGCCATTTATGTCGTAAAAACCGCATATTTCAACACTCACAGAAATCAAGACCTACAGGGTACTTCCCGTTGACATAGAACTATGAAATTTGGCGAGAAGCATTGTGTCAGAGTACACATATAGGAATAAATCTGAAAACTATACATTTTTATTTAAATAACAAAAAATATGGGCTCAAAATTCAAAGTGAGTAAATCGTATCATGTAAGGTATCATATAAAAGAATTTCATTAGCTCATACTAAAACAGGTTTTTAATTGTTTTAACAATGTGCAATTTTCGATGTATGACAAGAAAAGTAAAAAAAAACTTTTTTGTCGACGGTTACAGTATAGAGATTTTAACAACTTACTTCCCAATTTTATGAAATTTTCTGGATTTGTACGGAACCCTCGATGTGCGAGCCTGACTCACACTTGTCAGGTTTTTTTAATTATTGTGTTTCGTTAGCGCTATCTACTAAATTGTCCAATAGGTACGGAGCGAATTTTTCATAACAGAAAATTACTACGTGACCCTTAAAATCGAGGCAGTTCTGTTTCTAACTAGATTAATTGGTTATTTTTAATGGAGGCATTTTAAATAATTGATTATTTATTTAACTAATAGAAGTATCAACAGCATCAATAACAAATACATATAAATGTAACAAAGATAGAGCGCTTATTAATTATAGATCCTCGAGTTTAGAACTATCCTAGCGACAATGTAAGAACATGAACATAATAACATACCTAGGTAGGTCGCAGAACAAAATATGAAAGAAACTTACAAAACATGTGTATGTAATATCAAGGCGCACAGTAGTACTCCCGCCAAGACGAGCCAAGCGATGCGCAAAGGCGCTACCTACATTTTCTCTAATCTACGACGTATTTTTGTAAACTTGGGTTTGAATTACACTGTACCAGCCTTTTTAGTAGTCCACTGCAGGACGTAAGCCTACCCACGAAGGGTGATTGGGCCATATCCACCACGCGGGCCCAGTGCGGGTTGGTGGATTCACATACGCCATCGAATTTCTTCTACGGACGTATGCAGGTTGCCTCACGATGTTTTCCTTCACCGAAAAGCCTGTGGTGTGAAATTCCGTACATAAATTCCAAAGAACTCATTGGTACGGGACCGGGGATTCGAACCCACGACCTCACGATTGTAAGGCGGGTGTCACTACCTCTTGACCACCACGGCTTCCATTTTTGAATTACTCTAAATAAACAAAATTCTTAGGTAATGATTTTAATAGTATCTATTATATTAAAGGTTTTATAGTTTAAGGGCGTTTTAAGAAGCTTGGCTCTACATGGGATCTGATAACTTTTTTACAGTGCGAGTCATATGGTCTCGTCTTGGCAACATTTTACATTTAAATGTTTTTTACTAAGATATAGGTACTCTCAGAATAACGACAACTTGACTAATACTCGTAATAGAAACCGTTCTACTTATGACTTAATCAGAACTTTGGTAAATTTATAACTTATTGTTTAGTTACAAGTTTCAAAAGATGACAAGTTTTACAAAACATTGTATTTTTATTATGTTAAAAAGGTTTCTTAAAAAAAAAAATGATGAACATACACTCTAACTTCGATGGGTACCATCAACTACCATGGAGATATCTCAGCTGTCCGAATTCAAAACGGTAGCAAGAAGGAGGCAATTTCGATCATAAATATCTCGTAAACAAAGTAGACCAAATTACAACCGTTATTACATTTCAACTTGTGATTTTAACGTTTGATGACAGACAATGCGTTCTTTTTGTTCCACTCACTCTCGCGTATGCCGTATAACCAGATATGAAAAAGACAGCTGTAACGTAGTTTATATTTGAGTAATATCTAGCAAGGTTTCTATTACTTATCATTATTCTGAGGATATACTAGTACCTATACCAGGCAAAATAACAATATTTTTATAGGAAAACGGGTCATAAATCATTATTACAAATCAAATTAATATAACTAACTAATACATCGTGTGGAGTAGGTTTTATATAAATGGATAGGCCATTCGTATAGGCAGGCAAGTAAGCCATAAATAAAGAATGATGCAATGGAAAATTCCAACCGGCTAAAACATAAAACATGTGCTCAGGATGATGATTTGAATACATTTTATTTCAAGTTGAATAACTTGAATATTTACCTACTGTTTTCCGACTGTATACAGAATGTTACTTTGTGAAGAGCAGGGACTTTTAGAGGTGTATACATCCATCCATCAGCCAAAAACGTCCACATATAAAATAAAAATAATATTATATAAAACCTACTCCACACGATGTATATTAATTAGTCATATTAATTTTATTTGTAATAATGATTTATGCCCCGTTTTCCTATAAAAATATTGGTTTTTTGCCTGGTATAGGTACTCGTAGACTGCTGGACATAGGCCTCTCCTATAGATCTCCAATAAGTTGGAAGTGGCTTGCATCCAGCGCAATCTTGCGGTTTTAATGAGGTTATCCGTCCACACACAAAGTGGGTCTACGCTGCGCTTGCCGGTACGTGGTCTCCACTCAAGAACTTTTCGACCCACTGCCATTTCAAGTAGCCAATCCGATGGGCTGTGTCGGTAGCTTTGGTTCTTCTACGTATCTCTGATTTACTGATTTGATCTCGCAGAGAAACTCCGAGCATAGCCTTCACCATAGATAGGTTCGGCTACTTGAAGGCTACTAATAAACCACTGCCAATTAATACCTCCATAGGCCCATAGTGGTCTCTCACTATGGGCCTTATCAGTAAGCTCCAAGTAGCCCAACGAGCTATGGAGAGGGCTATATGCTCGGAGTCTCTCTGCGGGATCGAATCAGGAATGGCGAGATCCGTAGAAGAACCAAGGTTACCGACATAGCCCAACGGATTAGCAAGTTGAAATGGCAATGAGCAGGGCACATAGCGCGGAGGACTGATGACCGGTGGAGTCGAAAAGTTCTCGAGTGGAGACCACGTACCGGCGGTCGCAGTGTAGGACGCCCACCCACAAGGTGGATGGGTGACCTAATTAAGACCGCAGGATCGCGCTGGATGCAAGTCGCTTCCAACCGGTCTTATTGGAGATCCATAGGGGAGGCCTATGTCCAGCAGTGGACGTCCCTTGGGTGACGGATGGATGGATGAATTAATACCTACATCCCTTCGGCCTATTCAAATTCCAGCATTGCAAAATGAACGGAATGCGGAATACCAAAATACCTATCACTATTATTAATTATTTTCATTAGGAATTCAATTCATTGTATTAAAAATTAGTCATTTAGGTAAATGAGCATTTATAGAAACAAAGGCGATGATTTTCTGTTATAAATATTTATATAAATAACTTCTTTTGTAGCTTGAATTATACGTACTTTTTACGTACTAAATACATGCTATATTGTAAATGATGAAAATTTAACTTACATATTATTTACTATGAATAGTTTATTCACGTACTTATAAACAAATTTATGTACCTAATATCTATGTAGCGCTTTATATACATAACATAAAAAATAATCTACACTACAATACTTAGTTACTACCACAGGTACTTACTACCTACCTCAGAGTTAGAAGTCTCACTCAGTAGTGATATTTATCTATACTTGATTTTTTCTTTATTGTAATAATTATTTTTTTGTAAATATTATTTATGTGATTCTGTACTTACGAGTATTAACGTAAAATACGATTAATATGATTACGACAATAAAAAAATAAACTTACTTCACCTATAAGTAATTTTTGACATGTACCTTTCTAGAAATCAAGAAATCAAGATCATTTATTGTCAGCTGTGTTTACATACATGGTGGTCTATTTTTCAAAGAAGTGTCAACAGCTACCCTCTTGGGCATACAATATTAAACATTGTTATATACCTAATCAATAATATAATATTATTAAGAAATGTCAATAATTATTAAGAAATGTCATGTGATCAATTCAATGTTATTATTTATTTGAAATGTCAAGATTTTTGTCTGTTAGGAATTTGTCAATTGTGTAATAGCATTTGTCAAGTAAGAGTTTCATTAAATTAAATTTGAATTTATTACATGTCATATCTTTCATTGCATCTGGTAAATGATTAAATAATTTAGTGCACATTACATAAATACTTTTGTCATAAAAATTCGTCTTAGAGCCTTGGGGAGGTAATACATAATAAGCTTTTCGTGTTCTTCGTAGTTTCAGTGTAACTTTTTTTTCAAATATTTCTAAATTTTGCTTTACAAAAAGACACGCTTCCAAAATATACATCGATGCTAACGGTAGTAGTTTATATTTTTTGAAAATTGGGACACAGCTTTGTCTTTGTCTGGCTCCAACTAGTGCTCTAATACATTTCTTTTGTTTTATAAAGACTTTTTTAGCATCTACTGAGTTTCCCCAAAGTAATAATCCGTAACGCAAATTGGAAGCCACATTTCCGTGATAAGCACATATCGCTGCTTTCTGTGATGCTACTTTTGATAATCGTTTCAGTGCATAAACAAACCTACTAACTTTTTTACTTAAGTGATCTGTGTGGCTTTTCCAATTACCGTGACAGTCAAGGATCAGTCCTAGAAACCTTATCTCTTTCACTTGTTCTATAAATGTATTTTTATATTTAATTGTGATGTTATTTGACTTTGATTGTGGAAAATGAAATTGCATTGCTTTAGTTTTATCCAGATTTACTAGTAGGTTATTATCATTAAACCAATTCATAACATTTTCAAGTGCTCTATTGATAGTGTTCTCATAGTCCGATGTATAATCGCCCTTAATTATGAGGGTAGAATCATCAGCAAATAGTACCATTTGATGATCTACTGTTGATGGCAAGTCATTAATGTAAACAAGGAATAATAAGGGTCCCAAAATGCTTCCTTGGGGAACGCCGTTCTCTACGCGCCTTAGTCTGGATTTGTAGACTACTTCCTCGTTATTTTGTATCCGGGTGATTTCGGTATATTGTTTGCGGTTACTTAAATAAGATTCCAGCAGTTTGTATGCTAAACCTCTAACACCGTATAATTCTAGCTTTTTCAACAGCTTTTTATGACAAACATAATCGAACGCTTTCGACATATCCATGAATATTGATGTAACAGGTAACTTATTATTAAGACATTCACTTATTACTTTCATCATTTCGTAAACTGCACGAGTAGTAGACCGGTTACGCCTAAAGCCATACTGCACATTAGTTAAGATGTCATATTTTTCGAGAAATTTATAAAGTCTAAGATATATCACTTTTTCATAAATTTTTGAAATGACAGGTATTAATGCAATCGGTCTATAATTTTCACATATTAGCTTGTCACCTTTTTTGTACAGCGGTTTAACCGCTGTAATTTTTAATAAATCGGGGAACTTTCCCTGTTCTATAGATAGATTAATTAAATACGATAGTGGTGTTGATATTACTGCTTTGCAATATTTTAATACTTTTGTTGAAATTTCATCGTGTCCTTCACTATTTGTTTGTTTCAATGATGAAATGATTTTATTTATTTCATGTGGTGACGTTGGTTCCATATAAATAGATTGTGGTAGACGGCCTACTTTTTGAGGATTCTGGTTTGTTTTTGGTTGATTTATTGGCTTAGTCTGATTTTTCACTAAATCTATGTATGTATCATTGAAAGCATTTGCAATATGTGTCGGATTTTCTGTAATGTTATTGTTGTGTTTAATTTTGTCAATTGATATTTTAGGAACTTTTGGTTCGAAACTACTTATCACCTTCCAAGTTGCTTTAGTTTTATTTTCTGATCTATCTATTTCTTTATTATTTTGTATTTTTTGTGATTTACTTATTACTTTGCGTAAGATGTTGTTATATTTCTAAGTATAAGTAAGCGCGTATTAGTTTTAAACTTCTTTGATGTACTTACCTAGGCCAGACCTTAGCCCTGGTGTCAGAGTTTTTAAGCCGCCTAAAGGCCTTTGATATGGTTAAACGGTTAAAACAACGGGATCTACAATCAACGTGTCATCCGAGCCACGGTGGCGTTCAGTTGTAATTGCCTCCCGCGGTCACCCATCCGAAGACTGACCGTGCTGAACGTTGCGTAACCTCGACGATCGCCAAGCTAACGAAACGAACACCTAGTCAAACTACGCTTTGATCGCTAAACAATAATTTGCTAAAAGATAAACAAAAAAATAATACCAATACAACAAACCATTGAGGCTAAAACCAACACGTGCTACCTCCAGCTGTTTTCTATTATCGGTTACGGAATTCCGTTGTATCGACACAGAATATTGAATAGTCGATAATCGGCTGGCGTGACGTCATGACAAGTCGAAAATAAACCGACAACCGCGTAAAGTGAGTGAGATGGTCCCATAACTCTGGCTTTGTTAGTGGAGCACTGATTGAGAGGAAACTTGTCTGCCAATGTGTTAGTGAGCGACGACCCTAATTATCGGGATAAACTCATAAATAATAGCTAAGAATTAAGAATAGCTATGATGTAGATATTGGCATATGGAAGGAGAACTAATGATAAGATTGAGAGCAAAATGGCTGTCAATTTCGCAAGCAAGCGATGACAATAGCCTTATGATTAGGAGAATTCTTAGGATAGATTATTGGATATCTTTAGGGGAGGTCTATGCCAAGCATTCGATGTCCTATGGCTGGCTGAAACGAACGATAGGACAGTATTTTTTATCCTACCTATATTTTTTTAGTTATCTAGGAAATGTCAAAAATGGTAAAGTTTTAATATCAACTGATATGTAGAGCTATATTCATATTCAATTTACTATAGAAATAAGTTTTTAGAGATCAATGCAATTGAATTATTTGGAATGTAGATGATTAAAAATATAACACACACCTAAACAAATAACGTTAATAAGGAACGATTATATTAGAACGGGACGGGCACGTGACGGGTCCATTAAAGGCCGATGATATTTCATATTTATTTATTGAAAAACATAAATGCGAATAGTAGGAATTTTAAATGCAATAACAACTAGGATATCCGTAAGAATAACCTTCGAAAAGTATTCTACATCAATACTAAGCAAGCCAATAGTAATAAAATCATTAAATTAATGTGTTCTTTGTAAATGATTACGACTTGTATTTTTTAATTTTATTTCAAAAGGTCAACCACGAGGATCTCCTCATCCAAAATCTAGCTGCGACTTATGTACTGGTTTTGTTTTTCTTGGAAACTAAACATTTTTACAATGTGACATTTAGAAACAAGGAAAATACTTTTCAACAAAGAATGAAAATAAACCGAGTGCGGGATTTTACGCGTTAAAATAAACGCGTAAAATCCCGCATAATATGTAAGTATGAGCTGAAAATCTGGATCTTTATCACCTAGGTGTATAAAAATAGTACATGACTTTATCTCAGACTGATAACATAATAAAAAAAATATAAAAATCAGTGCAACTTTTTTTCAGGGTTTCAATGATAGACTCGATTTTTGATATATTAGAGACATGATGCACTTTCTCCTTTTTTATGTAATTTTAACTTGAGTGTGGGTAAGTAAAATTAATTCAATATTATGAACATATATATATTCATTTATTTTCTTAAATCTAAGTTTTTTTACAATATTTATATAAAAGAACAAAATACTATAAAAAAACCTAAACCTAGAGTGCCGCCGGCAGCGGGGCGGGGCTCAAGCTACCGGTGGTTGGGCCTACAGAGAGAGGAACCTTCTGACAATGCGCGCCGTGTCCAGAACGACCGCCTTCTGTATCTGAACATTATTCTTAACATACATATTTTCATTAATTATTTTATTTCATTGTTTTCATAACTTTTTAGCATTAGCATTTAACTACAGATTAACACGTACATCCAGCTCAATCTAGCAAAACAACTATGAGCATTGGGACCTTTGTGTATATTTTCGTTTCACTAGTTGTATACAAATTAAATTAATTCAATTCTAAACTTTATTTCAATAATAATAAAACTTTTTATCGCTAGCTCTAAGCTAGACTTAAAACCAGTTGAATCTAGCAAAACTATGCCTTTACATGCAAAATCTAGTATTCAAACCGGTCTCCCAGCGTAATAGCTACCTACAAGAATAACAACGTCCTTGTTAAAGAAAAAACAAATAAAAAAAACTTCAACCGTTCGCTTCGGCCGCTAGAGGCGACAAAAAATTGTCTACAGATTCCTTCTGGAATTTTCCACGATCGTGGTGGATGAATAATGGATAAGTATCAAGTTATCAACTGGCTATTTTTTAACTCCCACTGGATGTCTCTGATTAATTTTACATGATTTTTAGTTACAATGGTATTGAGTTCGTTTTTGCTTGAAGTTTATTGTAGTTTTTTGTCGATGGCATTTACAAGTTTGTAATTAGAGCACGGTAATGTCCGTTTTGCTTGTCATGGTTTACTTTTGCTTTCAGATGTGGAACTAACTCGGGTCTTCAATGTTTCATTCAGACTTGGCCAATTACTATATTTTTTTCATATTTTCTAAAATTTGTAATTTCATTATTTGTACTCAATTTCGCACCACGTGCAGTGCTAAAATCAAATCCATTCTAGTTTTAAAATTTGTCATAATTCCTTTCAAGTACTTACCCATAGTTTAATTTATTTATCAAGTAGGATGGAGTCAAACGTGAAACTGTTTTCAATAATCAAAACATTTTGATCCCTATAGTGATATCCATTGTTCAAAGTTACTCAAAATATTTCATGATATTTTTTTCATAGCAACAACAATATTCAAAGAAAAGAAACAATTTTGTTTACCCAGCAATGTGGTTTATCCAGATCGTTATAAAGAAGAAAGCGCAATCATTATAATTATCTTTCGATAACAGAACTTATCTCCCCATTATCATTATACAAATTGTCTTAATAACCTATCTTGAAAACTGAATAATAAAGATTGCATTTAACTTCATTTTCTTCATAATTTTTTTTCTTCAAAAATCAAATCTATTCATTTTTTTTTGTATTTTTCTTTTGTCTTCTATGTTTTTTATTGTTGTGTCTTTTAAAATAGCATTTTGTTGTATTGTATGACATCAGTTTATTACTATAATGTTCAGTTAAGCCTTTACTTATTCAACTTTAAAAGGCATTTGAAGAAAGATCTCTTTCAATGATAGTGTCACGAGTTGTGTCACTGTTATCGTTATATTTTCTTTGATTTTAACTTCTGTGTCTTATAAAATAGCTATACCTACATATTTACACGATAAAAAATTTATCTATCTATGTTTTTGCTATACTTTTTACCTTAAGCTATTATAATCCACATGTGGCCTCTAAAGTAAAAGTGAAAGTCGATCGTTGCCAAGTCAAATTTTCTCGGCAGGTAACAGTTTTGTTAAACTATCAATTCATGATCAAAGTTAACTTCCTTATACCTATCGAGTAGATTCTCAGATCTAAATTTACTCTCAAGTGCTCTACTTACTGGCTATTAAAGTTGCCTTGAAAAATATAAGAATTACTCATTCACCCAATGTGAAACCTCAAAGGTTGCGGTAAAAAAAGAAGGGTCAACGACCGTTATGTGACGGCAGGCTTATTTCATACAGGTAGTCTGAATATAAAGGGCCTTCTAAATACGGTGATATTTGAAAAGTAAGGCCCAAATTTCGTTTGTCAACATTGCCTCAAGAACGGTCATACAACTCTACAAGAAATTGTAGTTCAAAATCTTGACGCATAAGTACAAGTCCAAGGTCGTATTACTGTTTGATTACGATATCGAATTAATTATACGATATTATTGTTTTGATTAAGATAATCTGTGTATATGTAAAGTTACGTTTCAATCCAGATATTTAAAATTTACATACATACTTACCTATATTTAAAATGAATCCAGTTCAATAATAGAGAAAACTTAATTCCAATATAGAGATGGAACTGTCCATGAAGGTGTCAATGTCAAGTGTGATATATACGACACTTATGCAAAAAATACGCTCAACTATAGTATGACTATGAATGCTGTACTGTAGACGCTACATACCTAGTAGTTACCTATGTATGCATTAAATGCGCTATGAATGCATTAGATGCACGGTACAGAACTTGCCAAGTCAAAAAGAACTTTTCAACTAACACTGTAATTATTCAAAAACTCTTTACAGGTAGGTATATATTAATTATTATTTGAGCTACAACCTCAGATCTTAACACAAGGACAGAACCACAGATCAGGGTACAGGTAACAAACCTTGTTCCCTGATCTATGGCCTGTCGATGATAATTATGACTTTAACCCACTTTTTTCTATTTTAGTACAAACTTACAACCTCTAGACATTCTTGTAGACTCGAGATAATTTAGGTACAATGAAATAATCCCACACGTCTATCAAAAGATAAAAGATGCAATAAAGTTTGTGTTTACCCAATGCTAAGAGAGACAAGCGACCTTACATAAGATGATAAAATGCTAATTCAAGCAAAATACGCTAATAAAAAGTCCACAGTCAGTTAGACAGTTATTTTTACCAATGAACATCACGCCGCTAACGTGAAACACATATAAACAGAAAACCGTCTAAAGAATCGCACAAAAGAAATACATTATCGAGTTATAAGCGGACAAACACATTGAAAATTATGCTAACAATGTCGAACAACAGATTTACAATGAAACATTTCATTCATGAACATGACGTGTTTTAAACGTTTCCATTCCCAGGCAGACGCCCGCTAAAAGTTTATCGCAAGTTAGTCAGAATGGTAATGAAGTTGGCTGTTGGGTAGTGAAACTTACCTCGTCTCGTCGTAGTGAGGCACGGTTCACAGTTTGTAAATAGTTCACAGAATCAGCTGGTCACAGTTTAGCGGTCGCGCGACAGAACGCAAGCGAGGCACGTGCGGCGGCCGAGGCTTTCGATACACTTGTGGGCAGTGGTCTCGAACGTCAAATTGCGAAATCGGTAGAGCTGTCCACTAAAATCGGTATATTTGTACCTATTTGTTCCCAAAATCGGTATATGACAAAAAAAAATACAAAATTCAATTAAATTCGTTTAATTATACAGAAATAGTTAACTTACAAACTAATTACAAACACACTTAAGACTTATTAATTATTAGTAGCTTATTTACAAAAATAAACTACAACAAAACAGCTAAATAGGCTGTCAACATAAAAATACTTACATAATTAGTTTTTAGTACCATACCAGTGTTCTTTGGCCATATTCTCAGTCATTTTTGAATTTATTTCAAAGTCATAACAATTTGATGATACCAAGTGTCCTTGTGAAGAACTATATTTCTTTAGAGCATCTTTCCCTGATGTTATGTTAATATCCTTATTACAACTCTTACAATAGGCATTTACGCCTTTACTACTTTCTTGCAGCCATCCTGAAAATTCTTCCTCCCATTCTTTTCTATAAAATTGTAGATATTTTTTTCTTTTTGCGCTTGTACTCGGTTCCTCGTCACACGACATTTTAACTTAATAATTTTCACAATTTTAAACACTTCGCAAACTTTCTTTTCGAAGTTAAGAATATTAATGAATAAATTAACCCCGAAATCCTGTATATATAGCCGAGCGAAAGTTTTTGGGTAATCCCTGTTATAGGGAATTCCCAAACGGGAATCCCCTATAACAGGGATTTTTCTAAGCTGTGCGCTTACTATTGCTATTGAGGGATTCCCCTTAACTTAAAACATAAATGAAAAGGGCTGCCAAGTTAGAAGTGTGAAATCGGTAAAAAGATCGGGAGAATTTCCACATATTCTCTGAAATCGTGGAAAAATCGTTGCATTTCGGTATTTCGGTAGGACAGAGCCCATATCGGTAGAAATACCGAAAAATCGGTAGGTTCGAGACCACTGCTTGTGGGTAAGTTGCCGCGCGTCACCGTGCACTCACATCCGCAGGGAGGCGAGACGTCGCGCGTCGCGCCCCACGCCGTGCAACCGCATTTTTGGACACAAAACACTAAATTCACCACAAAATAGTTTTCTATTTTCACAATCCACAACACGTCTTCTCCCGAAGGAACGGCAGAAACGAATGCCAGTTATCGTGCGGGAGTGATAATATTGTTTACACTAGCTAGAGATATAATTGCTTGTTTTACTTTCGAGGCAAATCCGGAGCGGGCTGATATCAGTGGAATTTTACATCTAAATTAACATTATTATACAATGGGGTATTTCACGAGCAAATTATACTTATTTTTACGATTTGACGAGCAAGACGTATGAGACATTAGAGGGCAATGACATAATTTGTTTTGACAGCTTCAAAGGTCGTCAAAAAGGATGCAACTGCAGTGTCTGCAGTCATATGACCTTCATGATAAGTGTTATTACAGTGTAATCGTTTGCAGATAAAGTTACAAATAGTTGTAAAATAATTCCATAAAACAATTATAATTATTTTATAATTAAACATACTTCTCAAAGCAAAAATGACATGCTGGTAAAAAATATCTGGAAGTCTTTCCTGTTGATGTTCTTAGTATCAGATTAATGACTTGCTTGAATCTTGAGAAAGCTGTTTGGATGCAAGCACTATAAATCAATGGATACAAGGAATTATACTCGTATGATAAAAAATGTAATGTTATCTATCAAAAAAAGTTTTTTTGCGATACGTAGAGAGCGTAGGTATTTTGACTTTTACGTAACGTGCTTATCAGCCATTAGCGGAGATATTATGGGTATTCCATCTGTGACTACAGTGAATTTTGTGCTATATTGCAATATATTGCACCTGCTGAAGAACTTCCCTCTGGCTATAAGGAAAACTGGCCTGTCTGGAAAACCCTGAACCGACTCCGTTCCCAAGTGGGACGAAGTTGAGACAGTATGACCAAGTGGGGCTTTATAGACAGTTCGGAAACAGCATGCGTCTGCAGCTTTAACCCACAGACTATGCCCCACCTACTGAGCTGTGCAGCCTGCCCTCAGACGTGCACATCAGACGATCTTAACAAAGCCACGGAGAAGGCCATTGGGGTGGCCTCATTTTGGTCAAACAAAATCTAAATACAAAACATCTTATTTTTAACATATTTTATATGAGAACAAAAAAATCGAAACATCGACTCGAAAAGAAGAAGAATTCAATTCTTTATTTGCAAGGTAATGGGTAACAATAAAGGTATTAAATATTACATTAACTACCAATAACAACTTAATACAAGGTATGAAAATATACAAAGAAGGATGCACGGAATTAACCTGTCAATATATATATTTTTTTTTATTTCAGGCTGCAACCGAGGTTCGAATAGCTGCTTTACTTATATCCTTAACATATAGTTGCGATTCTTATACTATTGCTAATGAAATGGATGAATACCGAAATTCATTATCAGTCCGTTTTTCATTTTCTTTTTGTATCACTCCTAAACACTGAGCTTTTTTGACGTGACAAAGTCTTATAAATCGATGAACTCTAAAACGTAATTTGATATTACAGACAAAATAACATGAACTGATTAAAAAATCAATTTATTTATCATTGAGACAATATTGACTAAAAATACATGACATCAAGTTTTTAAAATCGAGCACCATTTTAGCACTCCGAACATAACAAACCTGGCAATCCACAATCTTTAGTGTGTATACATGTCTATAAATGGGTACTTAATACTTATAGCTTGAAAATTGTTTTCGTTTTTTCTTATTTTATATTCAATTTTAGCCAAATTGTACATATCTAAACATTTTTAGAAGCGTTATAAATTACATTGGTGAACATAACATTCTTAGAAAATAAGAGAGGAGAAATTAGTGTGTTCGTATAGGACAGGTTCTGGTATGTATGGGCTCGCGCATCCTTCTTTGTTCAATTTTACAATATAACGTCAATTTCGAAAACTATAAAAGATAATCAATTTTTAATATGATAAATATGTGTATATAGACAGCAAGATGCGTTGTCGGAAAACTCTTTCAATGAATGAAAACTATTGCTCGCTAACCGCTTTTTTATTTCACATGCTATATGATCCTCGAGAACCGGAACGGAAATGCAAAGGACATGACGACAACTCATAATATGGGTACTTACTTGGACTAAGTATATCTATTGCTTTTGACTAGGTATATTATACATAGACACCCCAGAAGCAATCACGCCTATTCTACCGTGTACAATATTACAATAGTTAGTATATCTGAAATACATATTTCATTTTTTCCATTTGGTTATTGCACAGAAGAGAGTGGGTTATTGCCATGCAATTTGGCTCGTTAATTATTTATCTGTATTCGCTGCAATTATCAATTTTAACCACCTACTTGGTCCGATGATGTCGATAACATTAAATTATTTGTTGCTAAGTGGCAGTTTTTTGGACCTAATTGTTGTTAGCTTTAATTTTGCTGCCGTTGCTGAATACAGAACATCTTCATTCTAATTAGAAACGAATTGTTGTGAAATTGTGGACATGAGTTGGTTTTACATGAGTCATTTTACATGACAAAACCAAGTTTAGCCACGGAATCGATAATAAAATTTTGGTTTAAACTGATTTGTAGCAGATATTTACACATCATCAATGATCACAGATCAGCATCACAAAGTGCGTAATTTTTGTGCTATATCTACCTATATAAAAACTTCGAGATCCCTGTTAGGGGGAGAGACATGGAAGAACGACCTTCACTCATCTGATAACCAGTTGAGACATACTTTTTATTAAATGTTATTTTCATACAAATAGACCTATGATCCATGACAATATTCAATTAGTTTTTTTTTTGGAAATGGCGTTTTTTACAGTCGCTTTTATGTTTTTTTAATCATACGGTATTCCAACTAATAGTTTTTGATGTACCTAGAGATATACCTAATATACCTTGGTAGGTTTGCCTACTTCATTTTGTTCATACTACCTGGCAAGCAACTATAAACAAAATAATATATCAATATAAGTACGAAACCGATCTGATAACCAGTCGAAATTGGTATCATACGAAAGATAATTTAATTACAAAATCAATCACGCAAGCTTGCCTTCAAAAAATCGTTCTAAAAATTTTAAATTGAGCAAAAAGTATCCATGAACACTTTTCGATAGGCAAGTTATCATAAGCGTGTTTGTAAATAAATAATAATTGATTAAAAAAATACGTCTCATCTAGTTACTACTTCGGTGAAGGTTGATCTTCAGAGCCTCTTAGAACATGTAGAACCAAAGCTCCAAAAGAGATGCAATCAATCAATCACCAATTAGCTGAACCAACTTCAAAGGAATCAATGGAATATTCCAGTCCGAAATCAAAATTGATCTTCCTATATGATCATGAAAACTGGGATTTCCAGTATTCGACGGCGCGTGACGTAAATTCCTCCTTTGCCGGATGTTGACCGATATTTCCCTTTGTTTTGAATTCTCCATAGTTTTGGTGCAGCTGCATGCAGAGGCGGACTAGCAGTCTGAGCCGCTCTAGGCCAGCTTATCTGCCCCCCCCCCCCCCCCATCTCCGTCACAAATGCATATAAAACGTTTTCAGCGATCAGGCGAATAAACTCTTCACATATTGTTGAAGAAAGGTAGCTAGTTTGTCCACTTCCTGGATTTCCATACCATGCTAAGTGCTTAGCTAAAACGGGATCAAATTCATAAATAAGCTCCAACGACATCAAATAATTCCCATTGTGTAATGAGCCGATTTTCTTGTGTTTCCCTCTAAATGCTAGTCCACGTGAATCGAGCGCTTTTACACGCGCTACTACTCTTTTTAAGATGTTTTTTTCCAATAATTAATTTCTTCATCGTACTGAATTGTTAATGTTTGGTCTATGCGACCTAAAGCGTTGCCTCTATTTGTCATTTGAAGAACGGATAATTTTTGTGTCGGAGAATTTTCATGACTCTTTGATGCGGATTTTTCCAATCACAAAAACCTTTATTTTTATCAATTAAGCTCGTACCACCGTTAAAAAGAAGACACGGTCCACAAAAAGTACTTGTATTTGATCGGTCGTGCAGTTCTCAGAATTAGTGGAAGGTTTTCAAAAAAAAAATAATTTTGCTGATTTTCTAATAACATCTTTTTGTTTATCATTCTTTTCCTTAGCCCGTTTAAAATACTAAGCTCCACTTACTCTTATTTTTCCATTAATTGATAAATACATGTTCAAAAAATATCCACTTAGGTGTTATTGCACTTAGAAAAATTTGCACTCATAAAGAGAAAGTCCTGAGAATATTTTTAAATCTCTCTTTGTTCACTATGGTGCATTGATTAAAGTTGTGAACTTAAATTACACGTAAAATTACAATCAGAGGCACATGAAATCTATAACTCATACTCTGTTGAAAAATGACTGAGATACACAGACTACTATAGATACTACGTACTGCTGAGATATAACATGGAGCGTCGTTGACCGTGCAGTAAAAACCAATGTAACCCCTCTTAGGGGATTTTTTATAAAACTTTCAAAAGTACGTTTTATTTGAAAGACAATCCTTTCCAGAAATATTTCATTTTCAGCTTTACGTTAGACACGTGCTGAAGAACAAGTGCGAGTTATACTGCCCTCTCAAAAAATACAACAAATTGTAAAACCCTCATAAAATTCAAAAAGTGAAAGATTAAGGCAATTGTTAGCAACTCTTATTGTTTTGGCAATTGGAGAGCCATATGGCTCTCCAATTGTAAATTATGGTAAAACAATTACGTATTGCCAACCTTGGGTAGGTATTGTGCAACGAAGCACCCCAAAAATTATAAAGCTTCATTTCTTGTGTTAAAACATACAGCAAAGTATTTCCGCACACGTGCGTCCTCAACTACAGCAATGAGCATCGAGCTAGAATGTGAACTCTGTAAAACTTGGCTTAAGGAACATTTTTGCATTTCAATATGTTGAGTTAACAATCTTCACTGACCGCCCGCTGATAGGGCAACTAAATCAGCTCCACTGTTTTTGTGGAATATTTTTCAATATTCCATTTTTAGATGAAACAAATATATTTTGCAGTAATGTGACAGTTTTGTTAGTGTTCTTTTAATAATTCTATTATGGTACACACACATGTTTTTGGCCGCCCCTAAAATCCGGCCGCTCTAGGCCCGGGCCTTGTCGGCCTTTAGGCAAATCCGGCACTGGCTGCATGCGATGCCGTTTCACAGGTTCAACCATATTCCTATCCTATCCTTACTTATTTTAATATTATAAGTGTGTTTGTTGGTTTTTTCCTCTTTCACGCAGCAACGGAACAACGAATTGACTTCATTTTTGGCATGGACATAGTTTGAAAGACGAAACGTGACACTGGCTACTTTTTTTCCCAGAAAAGTTAAATGTTCCCATGTTATAGCACAACATTTAAAATACCACACGGGCGAAGCCGCGGGCAAAAGCTAGTATAATATAAAATCATAGAGAAAGTGTAAACGTACCTACTACTTCTAGGTAGGTGGTACAGATGAGCTCTTGAAGAAGTGAAATAATGCTAGGTTTGTTGCAGTTCGTTGCAAATTAAGACTGTAGTGCTTATTGTACTTCAAAAAATCGCTATCGATCTGTGGATTTAGATGTTTTCTAGGTTTTGAAATAAGTAGCATACTTTTTATCCCACCAAAAACATTTTTATCTAAATTGTTGCCAAGACGGGGCTAGCTCGGAAGATCTCATGTAGAGCCAAGCTTCTAACTCTACACGCCCTAACTTAAGAAGACCTATCTTCAAAACTTCTTCTTCATTGAAGGGCGAGCCAGGAGACTGATAGGCAACGAAACTTTGACTGAGTCGAAGCTGCAAAGTCTCGAGCATCGACGTAGGTTGGACACGCTCGAGATACTCGAATGCTCGAGACTTTATCAGCCTACTATCGGATACACTTCGGTGAGTGCGCCCAGGAGCTGGAGGACAATCTGGTCCCACCTGCCCCTTTCTTCTATCGTACGGCTAGACAGACGCGACCAAAGCGCCACCCTTTTATGGTGGACATCCCACGCGTTAGAACCAAGCGTTTTGAGTCCACATTCCTCATACGAACTGCCAGAATGTGGAACGCTTTGCCGGAGTCTGTCTTTCCGTTAAAGTGTAAAGCGTGCTACATCCTAGACCGCATATCTGCTTAACATCAGACAGTGTGTAGTCAAACGCAAACCTATTTGAAATTAAAAAAAAAAACTCTACACTTTAGTCGAAATATGATGCGCTTCAAGAAAAAGTACTTAGGTGTACCCTTGCGCTTCACTTCGTTTGACTCGTCTTGGTCAAGGGGGCACTACTGTGCCCTCAGTTTTTTTTTTTACGAAACTTTACAAATTATTCTGAAATACCTAAACTGATAAATAAGTGGTTATTAAATTATATCTTTCTTAGTCGCACACATTTTAATCAATAAAAAAAATCCCTGGATTATTGATCATAACATGACCCATAAATAAGTTGATTTTAAAGTCAGCGACATAGCTTGCGGAAGACAAGGTATAAATCAAGTACCACGTAATGTAGTGTTGATGTTGTCATTTTCCATTCATTTGCATCGGGTTACTTGTACTGGTTACAGTAGAGTTCGAAGAAGCTACTCCGCACCTTGAATAATTCATGATTACGACACTGACATTTATTTTCGTGTGCTCAAAAGTAGGTAGAACTTATTAAATGTTTTACATACCTTCGCGCTTATTGTTTTAAATAAAATCGCTGTATTTCAAAGTCCGATCTGTTGAAAATACGATGAATCATAACTGCAAGAAAATAATGTTTAGTCCAGTTAGGTGCTCATAATATATATATACACCTTCTTAGATCAGAGGTTAAAAATAAGAGTGTCATAATTAATTGTTATGATAAAAATAACTCTATATAGGGTGGTAGAGTTAACAGACGTAATTAGGAGATTTACAGAAGTATATCTGTCCTAGTCATCCGACCTATACTAATTTACTTTATGAATCACTGTGAGCCGTGGTGGTTTAGTGGTAATGAATGACACCCGCCTTACAATCGCGAAGTCGTGGGTTCAAATCCCGGTCCCGTACTAATGAATTCCTTGAAATTTATGTTGGTACGGAATTTCATACCACTGGCTTTTCGGTGAAGGAATACATCGTGAGGCAAACAGCGTACGTCCGTAGAAGAAATTCGATGGTGTGTGTGAATCCGCCAACCCGCACTGGGCCAGCGTGGTGGATATGGTCCAATCACCCTTAGTGAGTAGGCCTACGTCCTGCAGTGTACTATTAAAAAAAACTGGTACAGTTATGAATCACGTTATTTATTGGTTATGTCTTTTTGTCATACCATGTCATACTTATTTTTTTCCACATTGGCATTGACCTTTCTTTGACGTTGTTTTATTTAAATTATAATTATTTATTGCTAACAATGTAAAGTTACTAGTCAGTAGTAAAAGTGAGAAACCTAAATAATTAAAAAAATACTAATAATTACATCAATAATTTTACAAGATACTTATATGTATATTAATAGCCAACTTACATAACAGACTCTACCCTTTTTTACCAGGGGAAATATGAATACCACTACGAGGGTAGACGGGTGGTTATGTGGGAGTGCCAGCGCTGCAATTCGGGCGCCACCACGGAGCTTGCGCTCCCCGTTATGACTGCTGCCAGGTAAGACAGGCAGTGGCACCACGACAAGCGTGAAACCGCAGTCCACCTCAGTCGGTGAACCGACCTACTGACCAGCCTCAACACGGGCGTGTCGAGGTCTAAGACCCGGAGAGGCGGCCCCACCACGGGTTTCTCTACGCTTTACCAGACTGGCCGTACTTGGCTACTAAGCCCACCCACCACGACAAGGCGGAACCCACTCGGGATATCAGGCTCTACCTTATCGTAACCTACTTTCATTACAAGTAAATTACCAATCAATATAAATATCTAAGTTGCTTCCAACCTATCTTACTGAAAATATCAACGATTATGTCGTTGGAAAATATATCTATATAAATTGGATCCATGGGTGGCTAGCCCTGGTGTCAGGGTTTTTAAGCCGCCTGAAAGCCTCTGACATGGCTAAACGGTTAAAACAATCAGGACCTATAATTTATTTTTACTGATGACGATAAATCTCTAGAAATAAAAAGTACAAAATTAAGTCGGTTAAAAGCATGATTTTTTAACCTTGACGTGATATTTTTGATCCGAAATTGTTTATTCAAGTGTCAACTAAGTACCTATTACTTTATCATGTGTGTGTTAAGATCTTCAAACAATAGCAAACGAATGAACGTCACAATGAAATCTGTTTAGGAATAATTTATCTCATTCAATTTACTCTAGACTTTGAGATATATTCTTGTGGACAGAAGGTTAAACACACGGCTGAATATTACACCCGTTTCTTCACGTTTTCTTAAGTATCAAAATAATATATATTCGTATATATCGTACATAATTATTTTTTGACAAGTGGAGTTTGGATAGAGTTTCGAACAAAAAAGATTTTTTTAATCGGTTCACAATTGGCGAAAATATTGATGAACATACACAAAAAAAACATACGTACAAACATAGAATCACCTCTTTTTGGGAGTCCGTTAAAAAACCTACCAACACTATCACCAATAGACTTCTTACAATCTAGCTCAAGTCATCTCGAAACGAACTGATTCATCCAGAGTAGCGATTTTTGCTTTATTTTTGTAGGTTTTTTAATCTTCCTTTTTAGAAGTAGAGAAAAATTCCGAGAAAGACATCATTTCAGCAAAATTCTCAATTCGTCTTATGTTGTTATTTTTTTCTGATGTCTTTTTGTTCCTTCGGGTGGTGCATCCTCTTTCGTTTTGAATCCATCGTGATTTTAATACAATTTTAATGTAACCACCCATTAGAAATATTTTTTTTAAATCGGTTCACAATAATTGTTGAAATAAGATATCAATGAACATACACAAAAAAAATACATAGGAGTGTATTTGTCCTGTTGGCAAGCGATGGTAATGGAAAGCATAGAAAGGTTTAGAGCAGACGGTATAGTCCAAAATGGCGGTGTTCTACTGTCTTTAACTCTGTCAATCTTATTATTTGTTTTTTTATTACATAAAAATGCATTTCATTTATTATAAATAAATAAATATTTTGGGACATCTTACACACGGCCTCTGACCCCAAACTAAGCAAAGCTTGTGATATGGCTGCCAGAGACTGATATACTACATATACTTATTTTTAAATACATACTTATATAGATAGTAACTAAATAACACCCAGACACAGAGCAAACACTTATGTTCATCACATAAATATTTGCCCTGGGTGGGGATCGAACCACGCCTCTTTGATCCAGAAGTTAGGGTCACTAACCACTGAGCCACCGAGGCAGTCATATGAACTCAATAATATTATGAATTCAATAATGCATAATTGACATAAATTAAATATTTGCAAACGTCAAATTATATTCCCGTATGTTTTCACAGTTTACGACCTGATGCTTGTCGTCAGGGAAAATGGAAAATCTACTTGAAACAAAATGTGTGAGACATTTTCACAATCTGTAACTATTCTTATTTTGGTGCTTTTCTAATTTTATCTAGTGATACGTATGTTTGCGGATTATTTAATGTTTAGCAAATAGAAAAGGATGAGCAGAATATAGAATACTTGAGTAACTTATTTAACTTATTCATTATTTTCGTACCTAATTCCGTACTTTGTTTTTCCATCTGAGGCTCTATTGTTTAACCAATAGCCTACAAGGTCATCTAGTTAAGAGACCAAGGTAAAGCAGGGTATACGGTAGGCAATAAAAATCTAGGCTAGTGCAAACGGGATAGCATAGCATACGATAAATAATAGAAGTATTTTTCAAACTATGCTGCGATGCTATGAAAAGTTGACATGTATGATATAATTATGTGCAAAAAATCATTGTCATTCAACAAAAACTTCCCACAAAAATCGGCTGATATTTTGCTATTTTAGAGTTGGTATATAGATATGTTGGTGGTTGATAGACATAGCAATAGATAAAAATGTAAAGAAGTTTCTCAAATAGTAACAATTAGTCATAATTAAAATAAGATTGAATCCCCTTAAAAAAAAGTAAATAGATGGATGTCTACGTAAATACCTCTGTAACCTACCTCTCCAAATCGGTGTACATTGCAACCTTCTCATAATATTAGTGTAGGTATAATGTACATTTTAGGTACCTACCTAATAATAATTTATGTGCAATTAGTAACAGTATGATGTACGAGTACAATACATAGTAAGTGTAATAAAAATGTTAGATGTAGATAGGTACAAATAAAATGAATAAATTCGATAAATAGGTTTTTATTTTTTAGAACTAGAATTAAATAACTAGATAGTAACAATGTTAAATAGGCGAAGGTTAGTATAATTTTTTGACTAGATAATAGTTATTTTCACTAAAATTCTAAACTACATTATTGTGCAACATGGGTACATCGATAGGCACGAGTCATTATTTGTGTAAAATATTATTATGAAATTATTTATGAAATTCAATACATTTTTTTTCGTCAAAAGTGTTATGAATTCTAGTATTTACTTATAATTAGTAAGTTACGAGTTTATTTTGTATAATATTAGTATATTGCTATTTAATTAATTGTTAAATGCACATGAAACCTGCACAAAATGGCTTTCAATAGCAATGTGTAAGCTACTCACTCACTCAACCTACTCACCCACTAAACAAATATTATCACTATATTTTACTAATAAAAACACAAAAAGTATGAGAAAGAATATTTTTATACTTTATAAAATTTAACTTGGTCTCTGCGACAGCTGTCAGAAAAATCATGCCTATGAAGTCCTGAATTTCTTAATAGTACAGACAGTACCTGTAAATGTCAAACTTTATGGGCATGCCGATTAGTGATGGGCGACGAATGATCGTGACCACAGAGTTTTAGATAGAGTTTTAATTAAAATATCGATAGTTTATACTGACGATATTTTAAATAAAACTTAATTTATCATTAATTTTATTGTATATTTTAATATCATAACATTTTTTACACGTGTAACTAAATTAAACCCAATTATATGTTACATTAGCATCGATAATAGTGAAAAACGTCGATAAATACTATCGTTACATTATTATGAGCATTTATTTAATAACATTATTTACATGTGTACATACTCGATCTTAAATAATAGTAAGTAAATAAAATCCAATTTCTCACCTTCAAATACTTATTCGATTTCATTACATTGTTTGAAAATCGATTTTTTCCACCACTATCTCAACTCTAAATATTATGTCAATATGTAACTGTCGCAGAGATCAAGTTAAATTTTACAGAGTATAGTGCTGACAAACTGTCTTGTTGAAAACTTTAACAGATTCTAGGGTAGGTTTTTCCACCTACGTTCTGATTTATTTGACAGCACTAAAATCCATACCATCTCTTTATAGACCGAGATCCCACCGCAAGAACATCCCGCTCATAGCGTACACGGTTCAAATCATTTTTTTTACGTAATTATATGAATAGGAGAATATTAAGTCCTTGCGAAATATGGCCGCAAATATTTAAAATTCATTTTTTCTAAATTAATTTATAGGAAAACATATCCTTCATTTGTTTTGTATGTAAATGTATTGAATAGGAAAATACATAATATAAACCCGATTGCCAAAATGTGGCCGTCAGTATTTTTGATTAAAAGTTTTTTAAATATTTTTTGACAAAACTTTTCAATCACTTGTTTTTTAGATACATTACGAGGCTTAGAAGACTATATACCTATACAAGGTCGCCTAACGAAATGTAGAAAATGAAATGTTAGGAAATGAGAAAAAATAGAAGTTACAGGTTACTAGGCAACCTTGTATAGATATATTTTACGCTTTGTAATGTATGTAAAAAAACCAGTGAAGTTTGCAATCAAAATTACTGGCGGCCATATTTTGCAAGGCAACCTGGTTTATTATGTGTTGTCCTGTGCAATACATTCATTTAAAAAACAAATGAAGGATAGGTTTTTCAACAAATTAAATTATTCAATTAATAAAAAAAATCAAATACTTTCGGCCACATTTCGCAAGGTAACCCTATTTAAATATTATATTCTCCTATTCATCTAATTACGTAAAAAATTAGTTTGAACCGAGAACGCTATGAGCGGGATGTTCTTGCGGTGGGATCTTGGACTATTAGTAAAGGATAGCGATAGCACTAAAATTTTAGTGATTTGATAGTGAATTCGAACCATTACAACCATAACATTTTTAAATAATTTATTTTGTAAGACTTGGACTTGGACTTGGCTCGATACGCTACCGTGCGTAGGTTTAGCATCAGACTATATATATTAAATTCCTAGATTTAAATAACGTAGTGAACTGTAAAAACAATGGGTCTTAAATATTTAACGTGCTTAAATAATACAACCAATATAAATATAATTGACTAAAATAAAATTGACTAGATAAAATTAATTAAGTTCCTACAGAAAATCATTGAATTTTTCTAAATTCAGTTTGCGTAAAGTCGTAGCAATTACCTATTGCTTTATTTTTTCACTTTGAAGACACTACGTATTGCGTTGTTTGTGCCCCTTTTTATTCACAGATTTTCCTTCAAAAAGAAAGTCATAAATATTAGATGTCGTAATCGGTATCATTAAATATGATGAACAAAAAATCGCCCATTATTCCTCTGAATTCGAATATCTCTAAACATTCAGTTCTCTTTTGGCATCGAAAAATAAGTTCAACATGTCGATTTTTTTTATACAGGGTTATTTTTAATCAATTAGCATCCTTTTAGGGGCTTAATCCGTATATCAAAACTAACAACTTTTGTTCTGCAACTTTTGTCAAAACTAAAAAAAAAAATCAACTGTTCTATACATTTTGTCGCGGTTGAACGATGTTTTTCTATAAAACAACAATTTTTTTTTTAGTTTTGACAAAAGTCGCAGAACAAAAGTTGTTAGTTTTGATGTACAGAATAAGCTTAGGGGCTTATTAGGAGGATGCTAATTGATTAGAAATAACCCTGTATAAGGTATGTTTTTTATAAAAATAAATGATACAAAATTCAGTGAACCGTTAAAATACAGTGAAACACAGTTTACCGTAAAAATCTAACGGACATGTTAATTTCAGTAAGCAGGGTAAGCTCCATTATAAAAGTTGTTCAAAGAAAGATTCCTACACTTTTTCATTCAAGGGCTTCAAAATTGAGCCCAGTATTATACCCATTACAGTTGATGTTGCGACATTTCCAGTTCTAGCTTTTGAGCCAGACTAGTATCCACTCCGTTTTTGGTAAGACTTACAGGCTGAATGACAGAAATCAGTACACCAGCTCCTATGATCCAGGCTCCAGACAGGTAGAACGACAGCTCCCTGGATAGCATCACCTCAAAAATCAAACCTAGTCAGACCCAGACCAGACTGAGATAGTGTTACTGCTATAGCTAGCAGCGCTTCTGATCTTTCCAAGCGCAAATACTCTGGAATAAGTTATTTAGATACTCTTCTAAAACTAGATCGCATCAATGGAAACGACAGATACTCTATTAGGAACTTTAAGGGAACATTCAAAATCGAGAAGTACCATTACAGTTGAGATTGTAACAAGTCCAGTTCTAATGTCTAAGCCAGACTGGTATGGTATCCATCTCCTCCTAAGTCCGCTCTTGGTAAGACTAGACAGGCTAGATAAAAGAGATCAGCACACCGGCTACTAAGATCCAGGCTCCAGCCAGGTTGAACGACAGCTCATAGGATAGCGTCGGGTCGAACATCAAACCTAATCAGACCCAGATAATGTTAATACTCTTGTAGCTAGCAGCCGCTTGTGATTTTTCTCAGCGCAAATAACCAATTCAGGGGATTGGTTATTTATTATAGTCTTCTAAAACTTGATCGCTTCAATGGAAAAGTCAGACATATTTTGAAGAACTTTAAGGGCTTTGACATCGACTAACTAATGACCTGTACAAGACAGTTGAGATTGCAACTCGAAGTCTAAGCCAGACTGGTATCCATCTCCTCCTGCCTCCGTTCTTGGTAAGACTTGACAGGCTGGATGAAGGAGATCAGCACACCGGCCACTATGATCCAGGCTCCAGCCAGGTAGAACGACAGCTCCCAGGATAGCGTCAAGTCGAATATCAGACCTGGAAAGTAAAGAGTCATAAATTATACAACTAGTAGTTCTCCAACAGTAGACCTCGCGATACAATACTTTAACTGAATCTTCATAAACCTATTAGCCCAGTGCACCAGCCTTTTAATAGTCCACTGCAGGACGTAGGCCTAAGGGTGATTGGGCCATATCCACCACGCTGGCCCAGTGCGGGTTGGTGGATTTCACATACTCCATCGAATTTCATCCACGGACGTATACAGGTTGCCTCACGATGTTTTTCTTCACCGAAAAGCCAATGGTGTGAAATTGCGTATATAAGTTCCAAAGAAACTCATTGGTACGGGACCGGGATTTGAAACCACGACCTCAAGAATTGTCATTCTTGAGGCCAGCGCTACAACCACTAGACCACCACGGCTCTATATAGTATTAGTACTATTAGCCCAGTAGGTAAGCGTAAAAAAATGCAACTACTTTCTAAAATTACCGATTACCTCCCGGGCTATACGACTCGCTCTAAACTGATTTGGTTCATACTCACAAAATATCTTATAAGTATTTATACCAATACTAAATAATCTCGCCAAATATTATCGAAATCAGATGACAAATAGCGCGACAGCAAATTTCCCCACTCTTTGAGGGAAATACCAATCAAAAATCACTGACGACAAAAAAGATAGTAAAAAGGATATTGAACCTCCTGACAATGCCACCAATTCAATCTACGAGACCAGCAAAGGTTTTGACGCATTTTAGGGTAAGTACCTACCTACCTATTATTTTATCGGTCAAGATTCACTTCAGAATGTAATGACTTTAATGACGCGTTCAACTTGTTGACCTCAAAGTGAATCTTGACCTCTGATAATGAAATGATATTTATTATGACTTCTGGCGCCACGTAAGATAATTTTGTTTTGTTATATAACTTATGGAGACCATGTAAGGAACCAGGAAGCGTATGAAATGATGATGTTTGAAGGTTGCGCTAGATGCAATTTCCTTTTTTTTTTTTCACCACTAATAAGGTCAGGTCTTAGGGATCAGCGCCGCTGGAGCCGCAGACGAGTGCGAAAGCGTCCCCGTAGCTCCAGCACATGGGCGTCAGGCAGAAACACCCCCAGGATTTTTAGTGGGTGCACCGACCAGCGGCAGGACTCCCACATAACCACCTTGCCTCCCCCGGGGTAGGGTGGTATCTATAAAGGATTTTCCTTGGGAGAAAAAAAAAGATTCCTTTCCTAGAGAAATAAAGAATTCTAAAGAATTCCAATTTCTTTACGTTCGACCCTACAGGTAACGTTTATCACGTAGTATGTGTAAAAATAGAACCATCGTGGGGTTATGGTGAACTAACAATAAAACCAGCTACGAGTATACTTGGTAGTTGCGAGTACTGATGACAACCGAATTGATGTCTACCAAGTATCAAACACTTTTAGTTGTGCTAGCAATCACAGAGCAGAGTTGTACGTAACAAAATTAGTAAAATGGTATACGGGCGACCTCACCTACGACGCTTCTCTTATTGCACGTACTCCAGTAAGTGTTATCTAACCTAATTAACCTCTAATTGTTGTTGCTATTGGCGCAAATCTATTGAGTTAGATCGAAGGATTACGTTGAATGCAAACCGATACCAACTTGTTTTTTTGGAGTTCCATAGGGAAGCCAAAGCAATAGTAAAGAAAATAGCCACTTTCCAGAGAGCGGCAGAGCGTTCGATGCTTGGTCTTACGCTTAGAGACAAAGTCAGAAACACAGAGATACGAGAGAAGACAAAAGTGATTGACGCGGCAACAATGCTCTGTCATCTTAAAAGTGGGCTGGTCATCTCGCCCGGGCAGAGGATGGCAGATGGAGCGAGCGAATTATTCATTCGAATTCACCTTATTTCACCTTATTCACCTTAAGAGACAGAGGACGACCGAAAAAAAGATGGAGTGACGACATTACTGAGGTCACAAGTGCTACCTGGACTCGTCTAGCGCAAGACCGAACTGTATGGCGAGACATGAAGGAGGCCTACACCAAGATTTGGGTGCCCTAGTTAAAATAAGTAAATTTAATTTTAAGAATAAATTATTGTTAATATTATTTTTCATGTAACTTTCAAATTGTAATCCAAATGTTTATAATTATTATGAGGGGCTAATAAAGGCTATTTTATTTTATTTATAGGGAAGCCAATGTCTACCTGTCCTATTGTTGATGGATGGCTGGATATAGAAGTAGCGGTCCTTGTAGGACATTTGTCTACCTCTGGACATATTCAGCAGTGGACGTCCTACAGCCGAAATGACGGTGATACTAAATCCTTTCTTTCTTTACTAATATTATAAATCCGAAAGTGTATTTGTTGGTTTATTGGTTTGTTCCTCTTTCACGCAGCAACGGAGCAACGGGTTGACTTGAGTTTTGGCATGGACATAGGTAGTTTGAAAGACGAAAAGTGATTTTATATCCCCAAAAAAATAAAAGGTTCCTATGGGATATGGCACAACAATCAAAATGTCACGCGGGCGAAGCTGCAGGCTAAAGCTAGTAAATTATATCCATTATAAAAGGACATGTTCACAAAATGTATGGAGGCTGGTATAATAATAATCAAAAAATCTAACCACAAGACTCGTTACATTTCGAGAAAGTTCATATTTTTCTGAGTCTATTACATCAATTGAAAACAAAAAAAGCCCTGCATTTTTTTTTAAATTAATTTTGATTTTATTAGGATAAATAAATATATTTGGCTCAATAGGTAGTTTATCTCTAGGAACTCTGATTAAGTAACCTCCAAATTGTTAAATAAAAGCATTTTTACCAATTAGACACACTCTTTAAGTGATTTTTTGTCACATTGTACCTACTAACTGGTCACACTGGTAGGTTATAATTTTCAATTTTAGCAAATTAAGAGGTAAATGTGGAAGAATCAGCTTTGAATGCAAGTAAAATAACGCTAGAAGCACTTTATTATTGTTAAACTAGAAAAAATAAAAAGCTGCATTATTTTTTTTCAGATAATTTATTTTTCACTTTAAAAAAAATGCAGGGATAAAAAAATCTAAATTAAATATTTTTCAGAAGCCCATAAAACAAGCTTTCAAATGATGTATATATCATCTTGGTTAGATTTTTCTCTGAATAATATACCACTTGTGGACATCACCTTTGTACCAATGATTTAAAATAAAGGAAATTCATAGTAAGTGAAATAAATACTCAAAAATGATCCATTAGCTAATTTTGATTGAAAGTTTCCTGTGTGCTAACACACAGACTGACACCATTTGTTTGAGACTATGACTCTTTTAATATTATCTCTACGTGCATTATCATAATTAAATCTCGGTCCCGTACCAATGAATTCCTTGGAATTTATGTACCTACCAACGGAATTTCACACCACCGGCTTTTCGGTGAAGAAAAACATCTTGAGGCAACCTGCATACGTCCGTAGAAGAAATTCGATCCCGTGTATGCGTGTATGAATCCACTAACCCGAACCGTTCAGTGTGGTGGAAATGGCTCAATCCCCCTACGTGGGTAGGCCTATGTCCTGCAATGGACCATTAAAAAGGCTAGTACAGAACAGTACTTGGTGTCTACCCGTGACCACGGTCGATGCAACTCGGCCGAAACGTCGAGATAATGAGGTATTTATTTATCTCGTAATTTTAGTGCGCGATTAATCCCGTAGTATATTGTGATAATAGTACTTGTATGTTTTATACTAACCAGACAGAGGCGGTCCAATAAGATGTCCTATTCCCTGAGCGAGCAGCACCAGACCATACGCCGACGTAAAGTCATCCAAGGACACCAGAGTCACCAGCAAACTTGGGGTAAACGTGAACGACGCTGCAAAGAGCAACCCAAAGGCTGCACACGTAGAGCCGAGGATCCAGTAGTTGGAGACGGCCAGAGGTATGGCGCCCACGGTGATGCCGCAGAGGATGAGGCAGGCGGCGTAGAGGTTCCCGATAGAGACTTTGGGAAAGTCTCCTATGTAGCCCAGGCCCACCTGAAAAGACAAAGTTCTAGGTATAATAACGCTTCACAAACACATCTCTCGTCTAGGATTCTGAGTGTTGGGGGACCCCGCGAAATATACAGAGTTATTCCTAATCAATTGGCATCCTTTTAGGGGCTTATTCTGTACATCAAAACTAACAACTTTTGTTCTGCGACTTTTGTCAAAACTAAAAAAAAACAGCTGTTCCATACATTTTGTCGAGCGAGAACGATATTTTTCTATGAAACATTTATTTTTAGTTTTGATAAAAGTCGTAGAACAAAAGTTGTTAGTTTTGGTGTACAGAATAAGCTCCTGTAAGGATGTTAATTGATTAGGAATAACCCTGTGGAATATACAGAGTATAGGGACAACAGTAACAGTAACACCCAGATCTAGAACACATAACTTTTCTTTCTGAATTGTAATAGTGTAAACTTCGCGATCATCACGTAGTATCTCAGAAGGACAGATGTAATGCGCCTCACGATATCCTGCCATCTCAATGTGCAATAATAGAAAGAAAGGATATAAAATTATTGTAAAAATGTAACTTTTTAAAACATACAAGCTTTTGACATCCTGGATATCATGTAGCAGCAGAGTGCTACTCAAGACAAGTAAAAAGAGCCCAAACACGACGGATCTATCTTTTTTATAGTAGGTACAGAAGTTCCTATGGCCACCTTCAATTCCATCATCAAGACAGCTCCATGGTACCATATTATTGCATTGTCACGCGATTTAAATATAAATGCAAAAATTTCAGCTCAATCAAAAACCGGGAAGTTGGTCAAATTAAACTTGCAAGATTCCACCCGAATTTACATAGGTACAGATCCATTGCAAGTTAAATAAAAGCTTGTAAAATAAGCTTTCTTTTTACAGAAAGTTTCAGACATGTTTCTTTTGAGTCTGCCTACTTATTAATTTATTTCTACTCTTCCACTCTAGTTTTTGACTACATTGTCTCTTTCTCTTACCGTCAATCGAGATGAGGGTCACTCGCGGTCGCGAACTTATTCGTTTGTACGTAAATATTTTCATAATACTCGTTATTGATCTACTAATTATTCCTTATTCACTTATTGTATGAATCTATAAACTTTATATACCTAAGTACGCACTATCTTATCTTAATATACTTATATAAATCTCGTGTCACAATGTTTGTCCTCAATGGACTCCTAAACCACTTAACCGATTATAATAAAATTCGCACACCATGTGCAGTTCGATCCAACTTGAGAGATAGGATAGTTTAAATCTCAAATTATAGTCGCAATTTTTATTTATTTAGCCACAGCAACGCGTGGCCGGGCAACTAGTTCATGCTATATATAATAAAGCGGTGCTATTTACGTATTTATATTGTTATTTACATTAATTATGGAAAACACGTTGTTAGGGAATCCCATGGTATTCCTAGATTCTACCCATACCTACGTGTTCCTCATAATTATTGAGGTTATTTTTATCGTAATTAGTAACTTCTATGTACAATAGAGTATGTATTAAAAATAGATGGCAATTGTGGATGGTACAAACCTACCATACTATTGTAAAAGTACATGTAGGTGCCAGCCATTTTAATAGTCCACTGCAGGACGTATGCCCACCCACGAAGGGTGGTTGGGCCATATCCACCAGTTCCACCACGCTGGCCCAGCGCGGGTTGGTGGATTCACATGCGCCATCAAATTTCATCTACGGACCTAGGTATTCAGGTTGCCTCACGATGTATTCCTTCGCCGAAAAGCCAGTGGTGTGATATTCCGCGCATAAATTCCAAAGAACTGATTGGTACAGCCCCCCTACCGCCTAAGCAATAGCAATCGTAATAGCAATCGTTTATGACTTCATTTTAGTCATTTGGCACCGCCTATGAGACGTTAGCCATCAATTGCTTTGCGCGGTTTGCGAAAGCAATCGATAAATGAACAACTTTGATGGCTAACGTCACATAGGCAGTGCCAAATGACTAAAATGAAGTCATAAACGATTGCTATTACGATTGCTATTGCTTTAGGCGGTAGGGGGGCTGGACGGGGTTTTGAACCCACGACCTCAAAATTGTAAGGCTGGTGTCACCGCCACTAGACCAGCTCAGCTTCTTTTTCTAAAACTGAATTCGTAAAATTCGTATCGTTTTATCTTAGACTAATTGCCTATTACAGGTACGACTCCATAATCATTAGGTAATTTTTATTTACGACCATCGCGTGCCAGAATGTTTTCAAAACGAAATGCCCGGAACTTGGGAATAGCTATCATCGCTCAAATTCATTACAATGTTGTTTTATTGAACGCTCTTAGGGGTATGTAAGTATTGGAGAAATCCCAGGAGCAATGTTACGTGTATTCGGGCGTAGACATAATTGTATAAATCGTATACCCCTCAGAGGTTTATGTTTAATTTGTTCTGTACCGGCCTTTTTAATAGTCTACTACTAGACATAGGCTAGACTATGGATTTCCAATAAGGCTGGGAGGAAGCGGCCTGCACTTAGCGTGGCCTCCACCTAGTCGATGGATGCTCTACACTGCGCTTGCTGATACGTGGTCTCTATTCCAAAGGTGACGTCCACAAGTGGTATATTATTCAGAAAAAATCGAACCAAGATGATATATACATCATTTGAAAGCTTGATATATGGGCTTCTCAAAAATATTATACCAGGGTTGCTAGAGATAAACTACCTATTGTGCCAAATATATTTATTTATCCTAATAGATTCAAAAATAATTTTCAAAAAAACGGAGGGCTCTTTTTTGGTTTTAACTGATGTAACGGACTCAGAAAAATATGAGCTTTCTCAAAATGTAACGAGTGTTGTGGTTAGAATTTTTGATTAATTATACCAGCCTCTATACATTTTGTGGACGTGTCCTTTTACGGTCCGTTCCACGAACTATGTGCCCTTAACACTGCCACAGCAACTTGCCAAACCGCTGAAATATATCGATAACCTTGATTCCTCTACCAAATCTTCATTCCTAATTCGATCTCGTAGAAAGATTCCGAACTTAGCTCTATCCATATTCCATAGCACTTCGGGCACCTTTGAGCTTGCTTTATAGCTCATAATCTCACGCCTGATAATGATAAAGAGACTTTTACAGTCTCCACAAAATGCATTTAGCCTTTCGCTTCTAAACTGTAAACACAGTACGCACCAGTGACGTTAAAACCTTGTCACCTCTCTCAAAATAACGTTCTTCACGTAAACTCATCGGAACCTCGTCTGGCGGCACTTGGCACGGAGCTCGTCGCATCTGAGACATGTGGAAACTGGATATAGCTATTTTGGGATGGATGTTATCTTCCAAGACATTGCTGTAGCGATGACCTTGCTGAAGGTACCTATGGCACATTTATAACTGTCGAATTCTGGGAGCTGGTACTAAATTTGCAATGATTTGACTGCCTCGGTGGCTCAGTGGTTAGTGACCCTAACTTCTGGATCAAAGAGGCGTGGGTTCGATCCTGGATCAAATATTTATGTGATGAACATAAGTGTTTGCTCTGTGTCTTGGTGTTATTTAGTTACTATCTATATAAGTAAGTATGTATTTAAAAATAAGTATATGTAGTACTAGTTTTTACCCACGGCTTCGCCCGCATGATATTTTGATTGACGCAATATCATTATAATTTATAGCCTATGTGCTATTCAGATATAATTATAAGCTATATTATTGCAATGTTTCATTTAATCCGTTTAGTAGTTTTTGCGTGAAAGAGTAACAAACATCCATACATCCATCCATCCATACATCTTTCCATCCATCCTCACAAACTTTCGCGTTTATAATATTAGTAGGATATCAGTCTCTGGCAGCCATATTATAGGTCCCGGCACGTAAGTTGAACAAAAAAATATCACTCTTTCCCTTTCGTTAGCAAAGAAAACAAAAGAGAGGTAGCTATGGTTTAACGTTCAAGTTGTTTGCCGGCTAATATACATGCTTTGCTTAGTTTGGGGTCAGAGGCTCAGAGGCCGTGTGTAAGGTGTCCCAAAATGTATATTTATTTATTTATAATGGTTGTAACTTGTATGAGATTGCTTTAACCATAGAATAATGGGTGTTATTTTTATGGCTTTAACTATACAGGGTTATTGTTAATCAATTAGCATTCTTTTAGGGGCTTATTCTGTACATCAAAACTAACAACTTTTGTGCAACGACTTTTATCAAATCTCAAAAAGAAAATTGTTGTTCCATAGAAAAATATCGTTGACGCTCGACAAAATTTATTAAACAGCTGATTTTTTTTCGTTTTGACAAAAGTCGCAGAACAAAAGTTGTTAGAATCTATGTTTTGAATTAATATTTAGTGTATTTCCGCTATCTTGTTGTAGGCAAATAAGTTTAAGGGCATTAAGTGCATTAAGGACATTTATGAAAAAAAAAAAAAAAAAAATTACTAATATTACAATAATTATACATTTAAAAACTTAATTTTACAATTTTTAAAAATAGTACAATAATAATCCGTTAACAACAAATAAATATTATAAAAATCTTTTAAAAATAATATGACAAAATATTGAAAACACTTCACTAATAAATAACACCCTTATTCTCACTGCACTACACTCTGTTCGACACGTGTTTCGCCTCTCAACGAGGCATCTTCAGGACGTGTTGACTCTTCGAGGTCGCTCGCAAGAATTGAAAAGTTGTTAGTTATGATGTACAGAATAAGCCCCTAAAAATATACTAATTGATTACCAGTGACCCTGTATAAAGACACTTGTTGCAGTATCTAATAAGCTTATTATAGATTACACATTACGTAATGTAATTTTGCATTGTTTAAATTCCGATTTAGAATTGTTTTCCCAAGTGAACGTCACCCAGAATATTTACAGATATCTGTGCCCAGAATTAAGAAACAACGTTACCTGTCAGTTTTTACTATCAGAAATAATCTTAGGTTCTTAATAAATAATCCCAAAAAGACGCATCTCAGCTCTATCGTCGTCAGTATACTTTTAGAGGCGGTGGCAGTTTGTAGATTCAGGATTTTAGTTTAGGAGAGTCGATTTTATTTAAGGGATCTTTACTCAGATTGTTTGAGTTACCTATGTCGATCCCCAGTTAGCATCGTTTGCTACTACCTACCTTATGGACCATGTGCTCTGGCTACACAATGCCAGTACCACAGAAATCTGTAGCCAGTACCTACTTACCATATATACCTACCCTACATGAACTATGTATCAATACCTATAAGGTTCAGCCAATGGACGTATCGTAGGTGCATACGTACCTTAGTACATTCATGGGCTCAGCATCACATCCCCATGATTTTCGATATACCCCTTCATCATTCTCCGTCATCCATCATTCATACATCAGCCGTATGACGTCCACTGCTGGACATAGGCCTCTCGTAAAGATTACTAATAATCTTTATTCTATCGTCAGTTCACCTAGTCAGTGGACGTCCTACGCTGCGCTTGATGGGCCGTGGTCTCCATTCGAGAACTTAACGGTCCCATCGGCCATCAGGTAATAGTGCGGCAACATGATAAACCAAACGAAGATAATAGACCAAAGGAACAAGAGTCACGTGGAGCATATTGGGGAGACAAACGAAAATGATATCAGAGACCGAGAAGTTACGTGTAAATCTGGACTAGCCCAGTCCAGGTTTACACGTAACTTGAAACTGCAGCTGTTTCCGTATGGCTCTATACATTTTTGTATAGCGACCTTGGCGAAAACGAGGAAGAACTAAGCAAAATGTATGCACACGCCAACGCGAAAGTTTAAGTAAACTACGCAAAACCTGGACTAAGGGCTGTGAGTACAAATTGACTAAACTTACCATGCCAATAGTATTAGTGATCCCAATAAGACTGAGCATCACGGCGCCATCGTCTTCGGCGTACCCCTTATGGACCATGTGCTCGGCCAGATAGAAGTACGGTACGATGAACCAGATGAAGAGGATGATGGTGCCGAGACACATCAGGTTGAAGGTCATCTTCTTGAAGAGGGTCACGTTGAACATGTCCGCGAGGCAGACTACGCAGTCGTCGTACCAGTTCTGGAAAATTGTAATTGACGTCATAAAAATAAAATAGATACATTATTTTTCGCAAAAAACGGCAAATCCAAAAAATGTGATGCAAAAAATGGGGACAAACGGGACCACCTCGAAAGTAGGTAGACCCTTTCGAACTAAAAAATATTTGTTTTAAATCGGTTCACAATTGGCGGAAATATCGATGAACATAATACATTATTATTCGAAAAAAATAAGAACATACAACCTGGAGTAGGTTCTCTTTGAACGTCGGTTAAAACATACCTAAATTATACTAGACACCCAATACCCAGATGGGATATTCTTGCTGAGCAAAAGTAGGACAAATATTTTCAAGTGCAGCAGGGATACGTAGGTCGTAGATAAATCCACAAACGTTTTGGTTTTGTTTTTGACAATTCTTATAATAGGTAATATACAATTAAGCACCTACAAAGATAAAAAAGAAAGGATCTGGCTAGGCGACTGGTAGAGGTGACACGTGACCAGAATGCTGGCATCTACTTTGGTCAAAAAATTAGTATAGCAATTCAACGAGGCAACGCCGCCAGCATTCTGGCCACGTTACCCTCTGCCCCGGGTCTTTTAGATTAGTTTTATTTTTATTTTAGTAATATAAGTTTTAGTGTTTAGTATTAGTTTTTATTTTAAGTAGGTTAATTTTAATAGTTGTAGTTTATGAAATGTTTTTTAAGTTTGGTCAAAATATACATAATTAGCACCTACAAATAATTTATTTCAAGATAGAGCAAAAGACAACAAAAAATGTGGTTTGAGGAAGTTTTCATGAATTTAAAAAGTTTAAATTGACCAAGTAAGTGAAGCTAGCGGACCGTGTCCGTTTTGAGACGAATTTTTTTTTCATTTGTCTAATGGTGATTTTTGTATAGAGGTCTCATTTTACAACAAGATTTCGTACAATATTGTTTGTAATAATATAAAGTCAGTAAAATAGATTCGATCCTTTCAAATGAAGTTCTTACCTCTTCATCCTCATCGATAGTTATCATTGAGTTCTTAAAAATGTCCGGACAAGAAGACGCTTTCAATTTGTATCTCTTGATGTTGAGCAAAGCATTCCTGTGGCTTATAGAGTTTATTGGCATCTTTAAATCCTTCAAGTAATGATGATTCACAGACAACTGTTTCTTCAGCCAATCCCTTTTGTTTTCTTTAACGTCTTGCTTAATTATTAGCTCTTTGTCTTCTTTGGTTTCTGATTTAGACTTTCTCAATATGCGAACTTCTTTAGCGTTTTTAATTTCATATTTTTCTGATAGTTTTTCATCTTTATCGGTATATCTTTCTGAGTTAGCTCTTTGGATTGGGTTGTTGTAGATCACGACTGGCGGATCGTTCGTATTATTTTTTTCTTTAATAGCAGATGTTTTTGCTTTACTTGTGGCAAATGATGGGTATTTTATTTCGATGTCATACTCTTTGCTTGTAGTTTTTACAATATTATCGAGTCTTTTCATTGATACCTGTAAATAGAAGAAAACTAGGTTACTGACAAAGGTTTGAGTTTATTATTTGTATTATAATATTAGAATACTCAATTTAAAACTTAGTTCTTAATAACTTAGTTACAAGCTAGATTTAACTAATTATTACATTAGGTAAGTATGTTGGTATATATGAGTGAAATGACGTCAAATGATACCTAAATATTTTCTTAACCTATCTTCACTTGGTTTTGAAATTTGATAACCTTTTTATTTATCAAATTCACACGACAACTTGAGTAATAACAATTAATTAATGTTATTAAAACATTGACCATTTATATTGCTATCAAAACAAAGAAAGATATATTGTCGGCACTACTAGATATACTATTGATTTTCATTAGTACCTGTCGACGAGAGTCCTGCGTAAGCTATCCGACACTACGAGGTGAACTCTCTGAGTTAAGGGTATAACATGATGTTCTTTTATAAACTTTTAATAAAAATCATACCTTGTCACTGTGAGTCAGGAATGTAGGCAAGTGTGACACCGACTGGGATCGCAGCCTCATTTTATTCCTTTTCTTCATCTGAAGCAAGTTTTGGTGACGCTTAATACTTGCTGCCTCTTCGCTTATCACCTTTTCTGGAGCTACCCCTCTGCGAATAAGGCCTCCCATACTCTTGCCTCTTGAAGGAGTATCATAATCAAAGACGTAAGGATTTGCTATAGAAACAGAACTGGATTCCTTCGATTTGCTTTCATCCTTCTTCAATTTCGAGTCTTCGCCGTCTCTCTGTTTCTTTTGTTCCAACGTCCACCATTCAGGGTCTCTCATGACACACCCACAGACACACAGGTTTAGAAGTGTACCAGACAGGAGTAGAATCGTCCCCCTCCAACCAAATTCATCTATGAAATATTGAGTCATCGGTGCGTATACGAAAGTGCCTACCCCTGTACCACAAGCTCCTAAGCCAACAGCTAAGTTTCTCTTCTTCTCAAACCAATAAGCTATTGATACAACAGCTGTGACGTATACAAGGCCGAGACCCAAACCAGCAATTACTCCAAATGTGACCATCATCATTTCAAGTGAAGTTGAAACTGATGCTAACACAAATCCTAATGTAGATATTATGCCGCCTAGAATAGTCATGCTTCTGCATCCGTATCTATCTACTAACGCGCTCATGATAGGCCCAGAAAGTAAAGGAACGGCAATGAACAAGCTGCCAATCCAAGCGGTTGTAGATTTACTAGCTTCAAATTCTTCTAAAAACTCAATGTAGAGCAACCCAAAAGAAAAGCTTATTCCATCAGCGATCATAGAAATGATAAATGAGGAAAAGACCACGACCCACCCCCAACCTCCATCGGGAATTTTGACTTTCTTGTCTTTCTTTACTGCGGCACTAATTTCAGTATCAGAAATATCTGAATCTTCGTCATGCTTAATCGGTTTTCCGTTACTAGCTTCAATGAAATCGACTTTAGTTTCTTTATGATTTTCTATTATGGGCAGAAGCTTATCTTTGGCGCTTACTTCTAAATCTGGGCTAGAAAACGAAGTAGAAACAACGCTCGTTGTGTCTTCCTCACCTTTGCATATACCAGAAGTATCATCAGAGAGAAGGGACTCTCTGGCGTTTCCATCTTTGTGCTCTTTGGTACGAGGAGTTCTAGTATTTCTTAAAGTTATGGGCTCCCAATCATGCTCCATTATATTTGTACTTTTAATAATACCGAACAGAAATACTGGCAGTGGAGATTTTTTATTTTTTGATGATTTAAGGTCTTAATCTTGGGTCGCGGGCTGAGTATCTACTGGCCTCTCTAGCCACGCTGTTCAGCTTTAGAGTGTTGGGTTTGTTTTGGCTGGAGACCATTAAGAGTCTGGTGGGTAGCGAGAGATTTGTGACGTCACCCATACACGCTCGCTGCGGCTAGTGGCGCGAGCGTTGCGCCACCGTTTGTGGAAATGGCGACTTAATTCCCGGGCTGGACGTGGTATCGGTGGTCAGCTTTGGATTGTGTGTTCATCTGGAACAAAAAGTTTTTTTTTGCTTGCGTCTAGTTCTATAATTACCATTTATTGGAGGATCTCTCTATTAGGAAACAAAATTTCTATTTTTCATAACTAAATACGTATACAGGATTATTTCTAATCAATTAGCATCATTTTAGGGGCTTATTCTGTACCTACATCAAAAGTAACAACTTCTGTTCTGCGACTTTAGTCAAATTAAAAAAATAAGCTGTTCCAAACATTTGGTCGTGGGTGAACGATATTTTCCTATGGAACTCCATTTTTTGGGTTCCGTCCTTCAAAAGGAAAATACGGAACCCTTATTGGATCACTTTGTTGTCCTTCTGTGCGTCTGTCCGTCTGTGTGTGTATGTCAAGACTCTTTATCTCGAGAACGCGTAAAGATATCGAGGTGAAATTTAAACTGTATACGTATATCAATGAATTCTTGCAGTTGTGTAAAAGAAAAACTTCTCAGTTACTGTATAAAAAAGTTAGAGCCGTTTATGTCGTAAAAAACCGCATATTTCGACACTCACAAAAATTAAAACCTACAGGGTGCTTCTCGTTGACATAGAACTATGAAATTTGGCGAGAAGCATTGTTTCAGAGTACACTTAGAGGAATAAATCTGAAAACTGTACATTTTTATTTAAATCACAAAATATAGGTTCAAAATTCAAAGTGAGTAAATCGTATCATGTAAGATATCATATAAAATAACATCATTAGCACACGCTATAGCAGATTTTTAATTATATTAACAATGTGTAATTTTCGGAGTATGACGAGAAAAGTGAAAAAAAATTTTTTTTTTGGCGATGGTTATAGTAGACATAGAGATTTTAACAATTTACTTCCCAATTTTATGAAATGTTCTGAATTTGTACGGAACCCTCGGTGTGCGAGCCTGACTCGCACTTGTCCGGTTTTTTGAGTTTTGACAAAAGTCGCAGAATAAAAGTTGTTTAGTTTTTATGTAAGTACAGAATAATTTCATTGTGAATAATGATTACAGAGGCGCCAGCGTAATTATATTAGCTAAATAGCATAGTTCTGTTTCTTTTTCACTTTAGGCATTCGATAGAGAGAACGCTTTTTACGTAGCCATTTAATTTACGCTGGCGCCTCTGTAATCGGGTTTATTAAGCCTCTAAAAGGATGCTAATTGATTAGAAATTACCCTGTATTAGACCAGGTGAAAAGCATTGGTTTCAGTTTTAAAGCCGCCTGAACTCAGTATATTTATGTATATTGTATTAATATGTGTAGTTTATTTATAATAATTTTACATATTATTGATTGATTGTAGATCTTTTTGTTATTGCTTTTATACATTTTCTATTGATGTTTTTTGATATCTAAGCGCTTTGTCACGGGTTAGTTATTTTTGTCTGTTTAGTATTTATATATTTTATAGTTACACATACCCTTCAATAAAGGGGTCATCAGAATACCAGCGTTGAGTGTTGGGTCCTTCCAGCACTCAACATTTTATAGCTGAGGTGAGTCCCTTTCGACACTTTTGTTTTGTTTTTTTTCATTAGTTATATAAGTTTTTTTTGTACGTGTTATTTATGTGTCGAATAAAGATATTTCATTCATTTCATTTCAACTCTAAAGGCCTCTGACAAGGCTAACTGGACTTTTATTTAACTGAAATTTAACGTGTCTGCCTAGACAATAGACATAGATATTTAGTAGCACTCTGCTGTTAATACCATCGGCGGTCAACCATCCAAATAGATACAAGCTATACCTACTAATAGAGGCCTCACATCAGTGATAGGCTAAATTCAGCTAGGTAGAAATATCTCACTGACATATTTAATAGACCAATTTTTTAGTGTCAGTGTTAGTATTTTTAGTAATTAGTCAATTATATTGTTTATACACTGCACTTCTGCAGTGAGATGTTAGTGCCTGCCAAAAACATATGAGCAACAAAGTCCTGGCACACTTTCCCCAAAAGGCGAAAAAAAATTAACAGTTGTTTTTCGGTGTGTTTAGTACCTGAAACCTGAGTTGAGTATCTGGAAACTTAAATCATTTTTGTTCGAAAACTTAAATAAAACCATAACTAGTACTAGTACAGCAACCTAGTACCTACCTAGGTACACAAGTCTCAATAGTATTTATAAACGCCTTAGAAAAGCTCATTGCAACAAACTTCAAACTAATTTCTTTCGTGTTTAAACGTAACACCTATAAGGACATAAATTAGCGTAATTATAAGTTGTCAATAGCCACTAATAAAATTATGCAACATCGGTTCCGGTAGCAGAAAGTTGATAGAACAATTTAATTTATAGCTAAAACTGAGTTTCCATTTGACGTAGAGATCTACTAAAGTGCTCCCAGCCATAAATATCTGCTACTTTATTTCCCACTACATATTTATTAACAGCTGTTATAGTAAAGAAACAAAAAATACCAATTTAAAACGTCATCGATTTAAGATTGTACATAAACGACCTTACTAGAATTAATTCTTAACACTGAAATCTGATTTCTTGACGTCTATTACTTACCTGCCTGAATCCCGAAGGGCGCACGTACATTCAACAGCAGCCACTCAGGAACTGAACACGAGTGTACCTCACCGCCCTTACTCTGTTTATGAAACAACCTCGATCAATATAGGGAGGTTTTGCGGCGCCGTGCCGACCAACTGGCACGACCTCCCACCCCCCTCTGAAGCCAAACAAGGTATTTAAAAAGAGGGGACCATAGCTGCAGTAGTAGGGTCTTCGTAAACTGGCTACGTCTAGTCTGTCCGGCGGAACCTTCTGACGTAGACACGTAGAAAACATGATCTTTACGTAGGCGTGTATAGTACCTAGACATTTAGTAGTAAACCTAGGCTTTTACGAGAGGCGTGAAACCACTGATTGTGTACTTGCACTTACAGTCTTTATTGCTTGTAGTGATTATTGTATTTTTATAGGTAGAGGTGTGTGGTTCCTTTTTTATTTAGTCTAATTAGAATTTCTAGTTCTAAGTTGTTGTTTTCTATTTTATTTTATATACTTATTTTTGTTACCTAAGCCGTAATTAGAACATTATAGTCTGCATAAGCTCCCTTTGTAGTTGATAGTAGATATAATTCCAATACCCAACGTGGATTGAAAGTGGCTCACATCACAGTTGCTGGGTCTTCTTGTTATTTATGTAGGTAGATACATAATGTATGGAACATATGTTTTGCAAGTGTTTTAACCTTTTACATTACTTTTAAACATTATAGGTACAAAGCGGTCACATTAACTCGACGCATCGCTGGAATTTTTAAGCAATTTTTACTCGATCTTAATAAACAGGTAGAAACTTATCTTTTATAGATGATGGTTCGGAAACTCGCACTTGCTCGTTTTTTTTTTGGCACACCATACTTAAGCGCCAAAATAACGTCACATGGTCAAGCGTCTAGTTAAAGTGACCGCGTTGTATGTATATATCTACATAGCTATTACCGTATGATTTGACTGATGTCCCAATTTTAATTACCTACTTTCGGATATTATTAGTAATAAGTACCTAACTATATAGGTTTAAAGAATTTTATTTATCATTCAAGACATTTCTGTCGCTTACATGATAAAAATAACTTAATTAACAATTTAAAATATCGTCGTCACACTAAGTACATAAACATAAACAACCAAAAATTCGTGATAAGGCAATAAATATTATAAAACTAAACAAACAAAATAACCCGACTACCCACTCGACTTCAAAAACACTTTCTTATACTAAGTTGGTACCTAAGTTGGTATCTTTATAAGGTTATCCAGAACTGGTGTACTCACTAAGCCGAAATGAGGTAATGCAGACCAACATTGTGAACAATTTTTGCCAACCCGAAATTCGATAAAACCATCAGTTTCGATTCTGTGTCATCTCCATCTATCTATCGACCACCATGCATCATTACAAGCATTGAACAACCTTTACCAACCATGGGGCCAACCTCGAAATTTGAGAAAAAATCAGTGTTCTAAAAAACTACAATTCGGAATTAGCCCAAGGAGATAACCTGTCTATTACTTTAGGCAAAGAAGATATAATAATTGCTTTAGGTACGAGACAAAAAATACGCCTTGCCAAATTATTTAGCAAGCGCCTAGCGTCAAATCAGAATAATGGTTTCCTACTAGGTCGACCTTTCAAAAGGCCGGCCTGTATTGCTACAGTCTTTGCCATAATATCATTAGCGTAAAAATATTGTTTCCAAAGAGCTTTGGGGATAATATCCCCCTAAAATAATGACTCGAACTTTATTTATGTATTCGGAATGTTTGCTATGTTAAAAGGTTAGGCGCTTTACCTCGGATAACCTTCATAATAATGCCGCGACTTGAACCTCCAAAAGAGCTTCAAGGCCTTAGGGTGATAGGTATTCAGATTAATATTTGTATGGTCACTATCTAGCCCAGCGATAGGTCAATTACGGATATTAATGAAAAATTCAAAAACTGCCAGGCTTGCTATGACCTACCTATATAATCAAAGCTGCCAGAACGACAATATCAAACTTGATCTAACGTAGTGTTCCTTATGTTCTTTTAGGTGAACTGAACATAAATATATAGAAATTAGAAATAGTTTTCATCCTGTTAATAAATGCTCTAAATACTTTAGCTTGTTTAACGACTTACGATAAAAAAGATTGACAATCGGTAACTGACTTTGACGTTTAACATTAATTATAACGATGTTGCAAGTAAAGAAATTTTCAATTTTTAGTAGAAAAACGAATGCCATGCTACACTACAGTCTTTTACCAAACTAATTAATTTTCACATGAATGAAAGAGAAAAGTACCCAAAAATTTTACAGCGGTATTTATTGGCCAGTTAACATTTAAAATATGAATAAATAATTCATCAGGAATCACAGCTCACAAATAGTTTATTACGTATAATTGATATTGGTAGGTGTTTCACACCACTAACGCAAATGCCCATAATTCACCCATAATTCGTATTGTATAATGTATACTTAGTGACTTCTTAGTTTGTTTGTACTTGCAAAATCACCTGCTCCATCTGGAAAACACTGCCTTTTGCAACACAGTTTTAAACTAAGCAAAAGGCACAGCTACTTAAAATTGTCTAGGTACCTAGTGCAAATTTTGCAATAAAATTTTTTATCTTATCTCAACTTGCAGTCCTACCATTTTCGGGCGTGAATATAGTAAGTTCAGGTATAAGTTCAGGTGTATTGTACATGTACAATATAAGATGATGTATTATAAATGTACCTACTCACAGTATTGTTATAACCTTACTTAATAAAGTTTCTTAGAAGGTACCCACATAAGTACTTAGAATCACGCAGCTTAAGTTATAATAATTTTATGACATCCCATTGTTTTGTACATTATTCAATTATTCTCGATAGAAAGAAGTATTAGTAAATAAGTAGTACTTATAGGGCACTGTAAAATGACCCATTTGTATTCGTAGCTTTATTTACTTGCGGTATATTTATGTTAAGCTTTTGTTTAGAGCGCGAAATGGCAGCACGGTTTGACAGCTTATCGACAGAATATTATTCATTGTATTTAATAACATATAACATGCATAGATAATTTACAGAACATACATATACATAATTTTGTTATTATCTTAAAATGTTATCTTTAAATGCACTGCCTGCTACTTCACAAGCAGTGCTTTCAGATCGGGAAATTAAAATTACAGTAAAGGCTACTTGAAATTACATTAATATATATTTTCATTAAAATACAATACTTTCTAAAAAAAAATAAAGCTAATTTATCAATAATAGGTAAATTAAAAAACACATTTTCAGGAGTTTTTTTTGACCGAGCAAACTAAATCAGTGAAATGTCTCAGTATTGACTTCTCAACTGTGTTTTCATCTGTCTGGGTGTTTATTCTCCTCTACATGTTGCATTTTTCAACTAATCTTAACGAAACTTGGTACACAGGTTCTATCGGTACGTACTGTACCTATGTGCGACTTTTTTTCATGGGGGAGTTTTTGCTCAAAAAAGAAGAAAATGGGCCGTAGCTCCATTTACCAGCCGATATCGATATACGGTTTTATTGGTATTTATATCCTTGATGCGTAATGTGTAGTAACTCTATGGATCCCTAATCATTTATACATTTTTGAATTTTTTTTGGCTTTTGAATAAATTTCAGAATTACGATTAATTATTATTAAATGTTTTCTATGTACGGAGATTTAAAAATATTTTGTATCAACAAAAATTACAGTGATTTCATACACTTTATTCACCATATTACAATGTACAGTAGATTACGTAGGATTTATATTAGATTATTAAGTAGATTAGGATTACAGTACATTCACTGTTCACAAGGAAGGAGGTAAAGCAGGAGTTGCATTTAAAAATGAAACCTACATGATAACGATTACCTACCTATATCATAATGGTCACAATGATGAATGACAATAAAAAAATGGCCGATTTTCTACCATATAAAGTAACGGTATAGTAGTAAAAATGATTAATCATTTTGGCAACACCGACACGTTCTTTTTGCTCCGTAAGTTTACGGGACACGTGCGTATTAAACGCCGAAATATAGAAAATAATCCAAAATGAGTGAAGGCACAGCGACTATTCGTACTCGCAAGTTCATGACCAACAGGTAAACATGAGATACAATATGATAAGTGCGAATCCGAGCAGAGATAGACGCGAAAACTTAGCCTCGCCATGACAGGTTATGTGACAACGTTTTGTGGTTTTTAGATTGTTGGCGCGTAAGCAGATGGTCTGCGATGTTCTCCATCCAGGCAAGCCAACCGTCAGCAAGACAGAGATTCGTGAGAAGCTCGCGAAGATGTACAAGGTGACGCCCGATGTCGTGTTCGTGTTCGGATTCAAGACGAATTTCGGAGGCGGCAAGTCCACAGGCTTCGCTCTGCTCTATGACACCCTCGACTTGGCCAAAAAGTTCGAGCCTAAGCACAGACTGGCCCGTCACGGACTCTACGAGAAGAAGAGGCCCACACGCAAACAGCGTAAGGAACGCAAGAACAGAATGAAGAAGGTCCGTGGTACTAAGAAATCTAAAGTAGGTGCGGCCGCCAAGAAGTAATGTGACTAGGACTAAGGTAATAAATTTCCAAAAAAAACTACTCTGTTGTTTTTATGATCAATCTTACATTTAATTGTAGATCTAGTTTATCATTCTTAGTGACTTTGAGGTTATGATTTTGTGATTCATATTTGTACCCTATCCTTAAAGTGGTTACAACAATTTTGCTTCACACTGGAGCATCCTAATTTGATGATGTTACAACAAGAGTTTATTTGACTTTATCTTATTCCAGTTATCTAAACGTTCAAGTAGCTGTTTAGTTTTAAATCACAAAGTGCTAAGCCAGTAGGTACCCATTCTAATTGCAATGTAAACATGCATATTTAAGTTATAATAACATAGATACACTCACCTATGGGGCCGGACCAGAGATAAATGTAAGTAAATAATGTTTTGTTTACTAGGATATTGGTTCCCGAGGTGCTCTGCAATAGTGAAAATAATTATATCTTTTTTGTCAATTACATCTACAGTCATATTCACTCATACTGTCTATAGTTGTGTAAAACATCAGACACTTAGAATTTACCATTCAAAAGTTGAAATTTTCTCACTATTTTGAAAATATTAGCCGTACTACTCATTCTCATACAGTGGCAATGTCAACACAACCCAGAATAGAATAGGCTTGTTCACAATTTTTTTTTATGTTCTCTTGTAACAGCTGGAAACAGCCGATTAATGAAAACAAAAATAAAACTCTTAATACTTTTAATTCATTCAATACTAGTCAACTACCCTATTCTGCTATCTGCTGCTGCACAGTGTGAGTACTATCATCGAACTAGCTCGTAGCGTAGTTTGACTAGGTGATTGTCAGCGATCACTGAAATTAAGCATAGAGATTAAGATATTGGGTGACCGCGGGTGGCATTTTCCAACTGAGCGCTACCGTGGCTCGGATGACACGTTAAATTGTAGGTCCTGGTTGTTTTAACCGTTTAGCCATGTCAGAGGCCTTCAGGCGGCCTAAAAACTTTGACACCAGGGCTAGCCACCCGGCCTATACGAACTTACTTATCATAGGACTGAACTGTATGTTTTAATGAGATTTATTACTTCTGTCAAAAATAAGTTTAATTTTGGCTTCTCATCGGAGCGCACTAAATCTCTACAAACCAAACTTGTCTCCATACATCTCCCTGATAATCGGACAGTGTTGCCATGAAAGTTTGTCATAAAGAGAGCCTTTTTCTACTGCCATGTCCCGTGACATTTTGTTCCATAGGTGATGAGTAAACACTTTCTTGCTGTACCTCGCCACTTGTCCAGCTTTGAAGTATATTTTAGAATCCTGCCAGTGTATGGGGTAGATTCTTGATTTTCTGTACACTTTGAAACCTGCAATATATTTGGTATTGAGTGTAGGCTAAATAAAACTTCTTGATGGTTATGAAGTTTACTACAAGCTGTATAAAACCCAATCCTCATGCAGCTTATCTGTGAGCTTTGGTCAGGATTGGGGTTAGCTCAGTTAGAATTTGTGCAAAAAGCGAACCGTCGTGGCGTTACAGTAAACTAACAACTAGATTTTGTGAGAATTTATAAGGTCTTTACCCAGTACCTTGTCACTGCCACTCTGTGAGGGGAAGCATCATAAAGATCCTGAATTGTGCAAGTATTTGGGCAGTTAGGGCATGAGAGAAGATACTGTATATTTTGGTACAAGTCAAGGTACTGATTACTTGGTAGATGCGAGTACTGATGAAAACCGAATTGGTGTCTATTGAGTATCAAACACTCGTAAGTTGTACTAGCAATGACAGCAGTGTTGTCAACATAACAAAAATACTTAAATGGCACACGGGCGACCTCACCTACGACACTTATTTTTTTGCATAAACTCTAGTAGCTAACTTCACAACAGTCAGCAATATTATTATAACACCTGTAGATATTATTATTACACCTGTGCCACACTCTGCCACTGGCCATTGCCATCTGTGGACCACCCTTGTTTTTCTGTTGTACCATCCTCCAAACAGGGAATCCTAATGGGAGCTATTAGCGTGAAAAATAAATCCTAGCAAAAACATTCCATGTAAAAAGCATGCAATTCATTTACTGTAAAAACTTGTGAGATATAACACTAACTCAACACTACCTAGGTAATTTATTCAATACCCATCAATAGGAGTAAGTATCCATCAAAGGTGACAAGTGGTATATTATTTAGAGAAAAATCTAACCAAGATGATATATACATAATTTTAAAGCTTTATTCATGGGTTTCTCAAAAATATTTAGTTTAGATTTTTTGGCTCAGTGAAAAAAAAAATCTGTAGGCTCTTTTTTGGTTTTTACTGATGTTACTTAAAAAAATATGAACTTCCTCGAATTGTAATGAGTGTTGTGGTTAGAATTTTTGATTATTATTGTACCAGCCTCCATACATTTTGTGGACATGTTCTTTGTCATAAATTGATGCATAAACAGTTTTTAACTATATTCTGAAAGGACCGCATCAATATTCAATATCTGAATTACTGTAATAATAATATTCATGTTCACAACAAAGTTATAGGGGGTTCAAAATGGCCTTAATGGCTTCGAGAAAAATATTGTACATCGTTGCAGCCTTACCATGACATCTGTGTGCATTTAGATCGCTGACTATGGTTGCATTGCAGAATTTAAGGAGTACTCGATTCATAGCTCCGGGACCATTGTCTAGCCATGATTTGGGTCGGTAGTTCACTCTGAGGTCCCTGTAATATCAACCTTTTGCTGTTTGGTGCAGAGAAGTAAAGGTAAAGAAAAAAATATCACATCGGTACATACAATGTGTTTTTTGCAAAATGTGGGCATTTATAGTTATTCGATTGCATTGTTATGAACAATTGTGGTTGGTCCCATAGTAAAAGGTGTTTAGTTTCTAAGAGTATATACATTTCTGTAAATTCCTGCCCTTTGCAAAACATCAGCTTGTATTTGAGCGTGACTGGGTGTTCAATGTTCATGGGTATTGGGTTTGCTACTGAACCACAGAAGAAATCAAATGGATCAATAGTTTTTTTATTGTTCTCAAACATATGACAAAAACTTTGATTAATTAACTGGCTCTGACCTAGTCTTACTACTGTATTTCTAAATGGCTAATTAAAAAGAAAAATAATATTTGAATTAATGCAGCCAGATAAAGAAAAAAATTTACAATAATTAGAAATTAAATTTAGAATTGAAAATTATAATTTTAATAGGTTTTTACAATTTAAAGCAATTATTTATAAATAGCCATAATAAATAACACAAAGTATAATTATTATACTAATCATTACAAATGTTGGTGTGGTGAAATAATAGTGAATGAATAAAGAAGTGGCAATTACAGTGCTACATTCATATTGTCTCTCAGTATCATTATCAGCCTTAGGATGTCCACTGCCGAACATAGGCCTAAGCCCGGTAGGAAGTGGCCTGCATTCAGCGCGTTCCTGCAATCTTAAGTATACCTACCTAAAAGTAAGTAATCCTACCGATGCTTACTCAAGGACTTGCGATACTATCTCGTGTCCCAAGCCCTCCCTAGAAATGGCCAGAACTGCCACATTCACCGTCGACTCATCTTCTTTCGCCACCCAGTCTCTGCCCAGGATGTCCAGCGGCTTCACTACTAGGACATCTGTGTCTAAATATATGCCTCCATATTTGTACATCGTAATATATCTGAAAATTATAGTGAATAGAGCTGGCAAGGTAATTAGACAGAGACAATAATCATAGTTATTAAACGCAAAACCTTTTAAGGGAGGGTCTAGTACATTTAGACAAACAACTTTTGTTATAGGACTTTGAAAAATCACGAAAAAAAACCAGCTTTTTCATACAAAAATTTCGTCAACGCGCGGCAAAATGTATGGAGAACCGTTTTTAATTACCCACTGGGTACGGAACCCTAAAAATGTAGTGGTGACCCAAATCCTACCTTAACATATCAGAAGTAAGTTCCAATCGCCATTGACTCTGATTATTCTTCTTATTTACCAGCAATTCTTCTAACGCCGTCCCTTTAGCATATTCCGTCGTGTGCAAACGAGCGACTCTCACATTCCGTAACTGCCTTAGTTTAGCCAAGCAACTCCTATCCAGTACTATTTCTGAAACCGGGGAATTGAAGAACACAAAGACGGTACGGTTCGGATGCTTCCTAGCGGCAGATTCTATTGAACAAGCTTCTCTGGAGTTCAGGCCACCTCTGCAAGACGTTTCGTGGAAGAATATGGAGTTTTCTGGTGGTGAGAAACCTTGAACGAGCGGTAAGGCATCCCCTTCAGTCTCATAATGACAGTCAATCGTTTCAGTCCAGGACCACTTAATGAAGTAAGGTTTCTGAGACGCGATATATTTTTGTAGAAAATGAAGACTGCTCAGTGATGTTATACACAAAAATAGTACTAATATTTGTGTTCTTGTTGTAGTTTTTATTTGAAATTTTGGCATCAAATGAACGTACATTTGTACGTGCTTAGCAGTTGTTTGGTTTTCCATTCCGGGTCTATATGAACGAGCAGTGCGTAAGTAGGTAAAAGTTTAATTTGCTGAAGTCATTAACCCAAAGTAGGTATACGAGTCATAAAGACTACGATTACCTAATAGGTACGATACGAGAGTAAACCTAGATGGTGTGGATATACCGAAGTTGCATTGGTTGTATGAAGGGGAAGTAGTAGTACAAAATGGCATATGCGGGTAAAACGGCATAAGGGTGGGTCTTATCTTTCTACTGAAAATACCATCTTATTATGTATTATTATCGAACTGTGAAAATACTATCATTATTGGTTCAGTTTATTTTTTCTCAATAATTTTAAATATAAAATAGGCCGATACAAGTTCTTTATTTTCACTAGAAGTTTTTAAAGTTTTATTAAGTTATTTTCTTTAAAACTTTATTAACACATTTACTGCTAACGTTACGTTACTGTCCTTTTACTTTCATCTTTGAATTTTACATTTCGTTTTGATAAAATAAGTTAGTATTATATTATTTTTGGGCTTCTATGTTTATAAAATGCAGTACGTACAAACAAAACGGCATAGGCGTAGAATGGACAAAATGGCATACCAATTTAACATTGTATAGGTGGCTAAATTACAAGATCTTTTAAAACTAATACTAATTGCTATCACCTGCCCCAAAAGGAATACTAATAAGTGCTTAGGGCAAAATATAAGCAAAATCTCAAGTTACAGAAATTTTGTCGTCTAATCCTATCACCATCTATTTTCGCGCTAAAAAACTTGGAGAAACTTAGTTAGGTAATATTAATTAGTTTCTTAAGGCTCATGTTGAATCTGGAGACTTGTCTAAAATAACCAAAAGGTTTCTATTTTTTTTTAATTTAATTACATGCATTAATTAAATTATATTATTAATTAAATTAAATCCAAGTCAAATCGAATTTATTTATATGCGCAGTATGCCTGTATTAAAGATTTATATATATGCCATTTTGTCCATTACGACTATTCCATATAGGGACAAAATGGTTTTTGATAGACCTCTGTTCAAAATGAATTATTTCTGTTACTTAATTATTATAAATCTTGTTTTTATAAGTTAAATATATAGATAAATAGTCAAATTTTCAGTGTAAGTATAAAATTGTGTGGTTCTAGGCGTAAAAATAAATAAATTCTGAAAGAAATAGAAAACAGTGTGTCGTTTTGGACGTACTTCCCCTACCGAATATTTTAAGTGTAATAACTAGTAGGTATAGGCCGAATTAAGCTTCTTGGCAGCTGGGATGTTAGCTACAAGTTACGGATAACCCGATCCACTGTCTGTTTCGTTGCTACGTACAATTTCTGTACAATTATTTAGATGCATTACCTGCGTGAAAAAACTGATATTTACAGTATGGTCCCGCCAGAGAGCACTGATTTTCTATCTTATTCCATCACCATCTTCATTTGACGATTACTAAAAAAAGTACAATACAAATTTTTATATTTATGTACAAATCATGTACATTTTTTTCCACTATATATTACATGAATATATTATACAGGGTTATTTCTAATCAATTAGCATCCTTCTAGGGGCTTATTCTGTAAATCAAAACTAACAACTTTTGTTCTACAAATTTCGTCAAAACTATAAAAAAAAAATTTGTTGTTCCATAGAAAAATTTAGTTCACCCGCGACAAAATGTATGGAACAGTGTTTTTTTGAGTTTTGACAAAAGTCGTAGAACAAAAGTTGTTAGTTTTTATGTACAGAATAAAGCTGGAAACATACTATCGGACGCGGTTTACGGACGCGACTGATAGGTATCTAGACTATGAAATTACACTGAGCCGTGCACACTATCGGACATAGGTCGCGGACGTCACCTTCGTACGACCTTGAACGTTCGGACGTCCGAGAGCGATCTGGCGCACCGGATGTTTTAAGACTGTGCACATTGCGAAGTCGCGGCTGTCAGTCGCGTCCGATAGTATGTTTCCGGCTTAAGCCCCTAGAAGGATGCTAATTGATTAGTAATAACCCTGTATAACTAGGTGATCCCATGGAGTATGACACCCCAATCCTAACTGAAGCTATGTGAGGATTGCGCTGTCCGCAGCTTGTAGCTAATATTACAGCCGCCAAGAAGTTTGATTCGGCAGATTCGGAATTAATAAATATTTATAAAGGTATAATGACCGAGATAGAATCAATCAAGATACAGGATTGCCTTGGTAGCGTCGTACACGGTATAAGATAGCGAATGAAGCGTAAAAATCATGATAATAATGATGTAGTTAATGGATTTTGCACACTTCATTCATCTATCAGTGAAGTGATGTCAGGTCCCTTGCCTCCACATAAAATTAGTATTTCATCAAAAAAGATTATCATAAAGTTTTCAGAAGTGGATCATGGTTTGATATCTTGACTTATTGGGATACATGTATCGATGGTATATAAAAAAATGGCACAATTATTTTGTTTAACATTGTATAATTTAATGTTTGTATTCAATAACTTATAGTTACAATATTAAAATTAATAATTACTTTCAGCTTACTCCTCTCGATGGTTGTATATTATGGGACATAATTATATTTTGCGCTAATACGAGCGTGTATTTAACTATAATATGTTTAAGAACAGCTATTACAGTTATCTGTGTAACTGAGAAATAACAACACAGTGATATAATTATGTTCAGCATATTCTACGAAATCTAAGATATAATTTCATTATTATGAACGATAATTTCGGTGACATGTACAGGGCCACAGCTGCCAAGCTAGGATGCGCGCCAACTACACAACAACGAAATATTTCTTTCGTAGTGTCAGAACGAGACTGCGTTACAGTAAAGTATATATTTGTCACTTTTTCACACGTCGAAATGAATTCTATTCGTGGCTTTTCGTGGTCGCATGCTTGACTAGCTGGTTACTTACCTATGCACTTCTTAAGGTTACTTTAGCACATAAAGATTAACAACTTTTACTATGGGGCCAACGCCAAATGCAAAAAATCAGCTGTTACATTGTAAAACTCCACTCTTAAATAATCGACAAAATGTACGGAATAACTGATTTATTTTCGTGATTTTAGGTTGGTCCGACTGAATATTGTTCTACCGGGCTAGTATACGCATCACAAAATAATTATTTCGACGTGTCAGAACGAGGCTAGTATGCGCGCCACGAATAATTTCGTTCGTAGTATCAGAACGAGACAGCGTTATGGCAAAGTATATATTTGTCGCTTTTTCACACGTCGAAATAAGTTCTTTTTGTGGCTATTCGTGGTCGCATGCTTGACTAGCTAGTGAAGTATTTGTCACTTTTTTACACGTGGACAAAACTCATTTCGTGGTCGTATGCTAAATCAAATCAAATCAAAATCAAAAATCATTTATTTCGACCAATCATTGAGTCATAATTCAGCATACAAAAACAAATCAAATCAAGCTAAGCTAGCTGATCTTGATGTACTATAAAGTCGTCTTTAAGAAGTTGTGCGTAAATTATCAGTGACCCTGTATATTGTACATACATTTTATTACTTTTAAGTATGTTGTGATTGTTATAACGTCCCATAATAAACAAATTCTAGCATTGGAAGGTCCACACACGTCTTCTCACTTATAAAATAACAATATTTTTGTACTAAATACATTCAAATTACTATAATATTATATCACTTTTATACGTATGGAATCATAAATACATACATATTTTTTTACATAGAATGTGTGCAATATCAGTAATTATATACAAGTAATTTTCACAAAAACTAAAATACAGTATGCTGAGTGTGAGTTTTGTCGTAAACATGACGCGCTCTTCGGCGAGCGCGTAAGCATGTATACTCTATAAAATTTAACTTGATCTCTGCGACAGTGACATTGACATAGAAGATTGACATTTTTAGAGTTGAGATAGTGGTGGAAAAAATCGATTTTCAAACGATGTTGTAATGAAATCAAATGAGTAGTTGAAGGTGAGAAATTGGATTTTATTTACTTACTATTATTGAAGATCAAGTATGTACACATGTAAATAATGTTATGATATTAATTAAATACTCATAATAATGTAATTATAGTATTTATCGACGTTTTTCACTATTATCGATGCTAATGTAACATATAATTGGGTTTAATTTAATTACACATGTAAAAATGTTATGATATTAAAATATACAATAAAATTAATGATAAATTAAGTTTTATTTAAAATATCGTTAGTATAAACTATCGATATTTTAAATAAAACTCTATCTAAAACTCTGTGGTCACGATCATTCGTCGCCCAGCACTAATTGGCATGCCCATAAAGTATGACATTGACAGGTACTGTCTGTACTATTAAGATATTCAGGACTTCATGGGCGTGATTTTTCTGACAGCTGTCGCAGAGATCAAGTTAAATTTTATGGAGTATAATTTGTATGAACTTGTTGTGTTTCAAAAACGCGCCGCTAGTGGCGCTGTACATTTCTTCATACAAATTACATGCTTAACGCGCTCGCCGAAGAGCGCGTCATGTTCACGACAAAACTCACACTCAGCATACACCACCCTCCTTGGGCAATAGGTTGTTGACAATATTTTTTGATGACCTCTTGTAACAGCTAACCATAAACGGAGTCGATAAACGAAAACAAAAAGAAACAACTTAGAAATAAAGAAGTTACAAGCATATTTATTTTCTTGCTAGACAAAGAACGCACACTATGCAAGCTATGACGTCACTGCCTGTAAGTGTCATACATTCGCCATACTATGTTATATTTTGTGAGAAAGGGACGAGGCATTCCCTCTTTATCCCCACCAAAATCTTTACAAACTTATATCTTTGAGCTTGATTAGCCAATTTTAATATATTTTTCAATTTATGAATCATAATTAATTGCAGAATTTACTTTTAATTAATTTGATACCAGTCAAGTATCCTATTGAATAAAACGCAATGTTCGTTTGGGCTGATTCTGTCTTACCAGTCAAAAACTACTTATCTGACAGTAGATATCAAACTACTCGTATATCTATATCTTTTTTATTTCTCTATATGAAAATGGATGGCAACTGTTATAAAGCTGCTTAATTTAGTTCCGCAGACTATAAAAAGGAATCGAGAACTAAACTGCTGAACCGATTCTGACTAAACATAGCAAAGGAAAATTCAGTTGAATCAATTTAAGTACATAAATAAATAAAAAAACATTAAAATCAGTCAATAACGATTACATACATATTATTATTTCAGTTGACAAATTACTAATTTTCGAAAATGCAGAAAAACTTTTGTCATCAAAATGAGTTCGTTTTCAGATTTCAGTTTATTGAATAAGGCGTTACTTTGCGGAAATTCATCTTCAAATCAATTCAAATTATATTCAAAACAAGGATTTGAGTTCGTTTTCTTTAAATACTTACATACAATACTAGCTTGTACCCGCGGCTTCGAGATTTTAATTTTTTTGTGTTTCATTTAATTTTGGCGCATCGTAGGTACATACGTTTTGTTGCTAGCATTTTGAATCCCTGGCAGCATTAAATTAGTCTCCGATTTTGGCCGTATCTTGCGCGTTAAGTTTGTGCATCGTAGGTGAGGTCGCCCGTGTGCCATTTTAACTAATTTTGTTACGTTGACAACACTGCTCTGTCATTGCTAGTACAACTAAAAGTGTTTGATACTTGGTAGACACCAATTCGGTTTTCATCAGTACTCGAGTCTGCCAAGCAGTCGGTACCTTGGCTGCTGATTACAATCTTATTGTTAGTCCACCGTAACGCCACGTCGGTTTTCTTGTTGCACAAACCATATTCTATCCATCTCTTCGATGTCGCGTTAAAAAAGTAACAAACAAACCAGCAAACACTTTCGGTTTTATAATATTGGTACGGATTTACATGTAGGGTTCTTACATGTTCTGTAGTATTATACATATGATTCTGAGTCCAGGTTTTGCATAGTGTGTATATATGCATATTTTTTTAGTAAGTAGTTTAATAGAATCGATTTCATTTTTGCGCACTCCAGCCGGGATAGCATAAACACCACGACGTAATTTCATCGACATGTCAAAACGAGTCAGAGCTATATTTTTTTTTAAATAAATACGTTTTTATTGGACCAAAAACAATGTTTACATAATTATTTTAATTCAATGTTTAAATATTGTTAAGCGTACCTACATCTGTTACTTTTCAGATGGCGATAAAAAATATGTCGTGGTGCGCATGCTAGGCTAACTGGCTATCCTACCACCATAAAAAACTGTAGTTTGAATAACAATTGCTGCTGTTTATATAAAAAAGAAATGCAAGAAAACCTAAATAACAATAGCTTATCTGTAATAATTGTAATAACTACCTAATTTTTATTGCAAAAGTTTTAAACTAAATTTTATTTATACACTGGTTCGGCATTGTAATATATTTTAAGACTAAATCTAGCGATCCTCTGTATTCGCGTGTATTTTTATATAATTTAAAATAATACCTGCCTCTCAAAGGCTTTACATTTTTATTAACTCTATATTGAAGCAAATAAATAATTGTCGTCATTTTAATGTCTAAAAGGTTGCAAAATCCACCAGAAATCAGACGTGATTTATATGTATCCTTAGGCGTATTCAGAAAGGGTGTATTAAATTGAAAGGAGGCGATTCAATCATCATTATTAACATCTAACGACAACGACATAAAACAGTTGAAAATAAATTATGGTGACGCCCCGTCGCTTTTTTTAGCAATCCACAATCCAGATCACAATCCAGAAAATAACACAAAACTAGAAAATGCAAGAATGTTATGATATACTAAGCGCCACACAAGTCGACGGATGGGAAGTTATGCGCAGAACGCTGCGCAAAAGCCGAAATATAGGTTTGCGCGGGAGCCAGAGAGACGAGACACCGGAGCACATCCGCCCACCAACCTCATGCCTCCCGCGCGCTCCCTACGCCACGCGGCGTCGGCATTGTGCACACATACGCAATAATCAGCCAATCACGGCGAAGTGTCATCTGCGGCTAACATCTCATCCTCCCACTTGTGTGGCGTTTAGTATATAGGGTTACTAAAAAAAGATGTACTACGGCCGACAGGAGGTGATTCAACTATCATTATTTCAATCTTATACAGGGTTACCTGCTTGTCTTGTACTAAGCCGGAAGGGGGTTATTAAGACCATCATTATGAACAACTTTTACTTAGGGTCAAACCTGGAATTCGAGAAATAAAATGCTGTTCCATACCAAATTTCAATTCAGAACCGACAAAATGTATGAAACACCTGTTTTTTTTCTAAATAAGTATTTTTAACCTATCAAGTGTTTTTTTTACAAGCTTTTATTTAACTTGAAATGTATGTATGTAAGTAAGTATGTAAGTTCGGGTGGAATCTTGCAAGTTAAACTTGACCAACTTCCAGTTTTCGATTAAGCTGAAATTTTGCACGCATATGTATATTGCGTGACAATGCAATATTATGGTACCCTGGAGCTGATCTGATGATGATGTCAGAAGGTGGCCATAGGAACTCCTGTACTAAACAAGATAGACCCGTCGTGTTTGGGCTCGTTTTACTTGTCTTGGCTGACATGAAATTGACAAAAGAAAAATTACTTTTATTTTTCAATATTTCTTAATAAATCTATCTAATGGACTAATTATATTTTTTAGTCACCATGTCTATTGGAATGGAAATTATAAGAAAAATCTAGTATACAATATACAAACTTCCGTAAGGTCGACCATCTCAACTTTTACATGGTTTATTTAACTATTAAAATGGTGGCTTAATTAATAATAGAAAAAGTGATATTAAATAAAATAGGACAATAAATGACACTAACCTATAGTGGAACATAATAAAATAGCTCTAGCCATGGTAGTTCCATGGTTTAGGCTGAATCAAACGTCTAGGCGGCTGTGAAGTTAGCTAGAAGCTGCGTAAATCCCAATCCTGGCTGAAGCTCACCACAGTTGCGAGGATCTGGTTTCGCAAATTGAAGGATGGGAAGTTAGCCGCAGATGACACTTCGCCGTGATTCTTCTTCTTCTTAATTTTGGCGTTGCATTATTGTGCATTTGCCAGTGTCAAGTAATAAGTTTTAATAATTTTTGATAATATTTTATCAAAATAGTCACTGTCGTAGTCTCGTCATAGTCCAATAAAGTCGCGGTCAAGTCCAATCATAGTCCAAGTCATACCTCAGTAAAGCAGTGGAGGCTTTACTAGAGGCGTCTATGGAGTTTTGGTAACAACACGGAACAACATGATACGTCACATTATATCACTTGCATCAACGAAATACCACCATTTTTCACTAATTATCACTGATAAAAACATAAGTTTAACAAAACAATACAATGAGGCGACATGATTTTTCCGCGTTCCCGCCAAAACTCTCGCCGTGATTCGCTTATTATTGCGCATGTGTGCACAATGCCTATACAAATGGCGAAGTAGTGAGCTCGGGCGTAGGCAGCACGCGGGAGGCATGAAGTTGGCAAGCGGGTGTGCCCCGGCGTTTGGTCTCTCTGGCTCCCGCGCGTACCCATATTTCGGCTTTTGCGCAGATCGCTGCGCGTAACTTCCCATCCTTCAATTTGTGTGGCGCTCAGTATAACTGAGCTTCAGTGAGGATTGGGATTTGCGCAACTTGTGGCTAACTTCACAGCCGCCAAGACGTTTGATTCTGCCTAAAATAGCAAATATATTGTGTGAAATTGACCGTGTTTATATTTATAGCTCAAATTATCTCTTATAAAATTTACTGACTATCCCTTCTGGTACGTTCGGACCATTGAGAGAAAGAGATATAATTACATCATCTCCCTTCCTCTCTCTTTCATACCAAAAATACACCCGCATGGTATTTAATTAACGTTTTTAAGTTGCCCAAATTCCTAATAGTTATTTGACAGCTCGCATAAAAACGACATAACTTTGTATTAGCGTTCATTAAGTACAGCAAACATAATACTTATAGTAAATAAATTTGTATGAGGAAACTAAAACAGAAAAAATGCGTAGATATCTGAAAGTCTATATTTCTTTAAACGCTAAGACAAAGTTACAATACTGACCTGTCAAATACAATCAAGATGGCGCACAATGTAAACTTTCTTTTTTTTTGGCATCGCATTCAGTATTTGCCATCTCTCAGTGGCGTAGCTAGGCGTGGGCGAAGTGGGTCTTTAATATTGTTTTCAAATCTATTAGCCATTAGCGTTTGGAGTGGCCCATTTGAATTTGCAAAAAAAATAATTATATCTTAACACGGCATTTTATTTTTTTAGCATTACAAATTATATTTGTACACAGCCAAATGGCAACGCGTATCTTTAATAGCTGACTGACAGCCACTATTACAGAACTGTCATTTCTTTGGAGTGTCAATAATGCTCTTAACACGTTATTTTAGAAATAAGTAGCATGATGCACCACTTTGGGGCCTGACTGACAGACTCTGTTACAGGTGACTGACTGTCACTAAATTTATTTTTAATTATTTATCTATCCTTACTCCAATTTTCAACTTTAGAAGTAGTTGCATATTACTAAATTAATTGTTTTAAAAATTCAAACGCGCCCAGTAAATCTCGGGAACGAAAGAAAGGGGCTGATGCAACTTCGCCCACGTCTATATTAGTCTACGCTACGAACAAAGATCCCAGAGGGATAATGCTGTTGTCACTTGAGGCAATTCTAAACCACATAAATGTATGAATGAAATATCTAGCCGCGAGTTGTCAAAACTGTCAAATATGTATTGAAATTTGACGTTCCGGGGCGAAAAATCTGACAAAAGCCACCGAATCGAGATATATTTCATGTCTCTTTCTAACTCTATTAATTTTATAAGACATACTTACACTAATATAATTATAAGTGACATACACTATTGCATTAGGCTAAGCCTGTAATAATAGTAGTATTTGTAATAAAATAAATAAATGAAATAAACTATATTTCTATTTCTAGCCATATTTTCTCGATGGACCTTATTATTTCTCTGGTATCTTTGTGGTCACTTTCACCTCCCAATATCTAAATAAGAGAATACATTTCTAACCAAAGTGTAGCTTATATTTGAGGCAGTAACATATCCTATTTAAATAGTGAGGCACGTGCTCGTTATTTATCGTCGTGTGTATTTTCTACGTTAATGTTAGTGTCTGTGTTGTCATTGGCCGGCCGGGGCGGCGCGTGCGCTTCGGCGGGCGCTGATTGGAGCTCCCGTTTTTGCTCCACGATCCTGTGTACAATGACAACAATGTTAGCTTATGTTTTACTATCATGTTGCACGAGATAAATGAGGTCATCAACAGGCAGAAGTTATAAAATGACGAAAATCATTTTGAATTTTTGAAGTAAAAGCTTCTTTAGCGGCGCTGTGCACTATTTGGGATGGGTAAATGTTAAACTCGCGTCAAGACATGTGAGCTGATCGAAAAATCGTAAAGCGGAGGGAGAGTAGACCGCTTGGCTTAGGGGAGAAAGTAATACCCCCCTCACTTTCTACCGCACGGCGAAAATGTATGTCTGCTCCTGCTGTTTCGTTGAAGCGGCGCAGGGGCTTGCGTGTACGTGATATTGTAATTTATCACATAAATGATAGTAATTTAAAACTGATAAATAAACCAATTCCCTAACCATTCCAAAATATTCAAAAATGCATAACGTTGATATTGAAGTTTTAACTTCTGCCGGCACTCCCGGAGTGGAACTCGTTGTTTTTTAGGGTTCCGTACCTCAAAAGGAAAAAACGGAAGCCTTTAGGATCACTTTGTTGTCCGTCTGTCCGTCTGTGTGTATGTCAAGACCTTTTATCTCGGGAACGCGTAAAGATATCGAGTTGAAATTTAAACTATATACGTAAACCCACGAATTCTTGCAGTTGTGTAAAATAAAAGCTTCTCAGTTACCGTATAAAAAAGTTAGAGCCGTTTATGTCGTAAAAAAACGCATATTTCAACGCTCACAAAAATCAAAACCTACAGGGTACTTCCCGTTGACATAGAACTATGAAATTTAGCGAAAAGCATTGGCTCAGAGTACACATATAGAAATAAATCTGAAAACTGTACATTTTTATTTAAATCACATAAAAATAGTGCCACAAAATATGGGTTCAAAATTCAAAGTGAGTAAATCATATCATGTAAGGTATCATATAAAATACTTCATTAGCACATGCTAAAACAAGTTTTTAATTATTTTAACAATATGTTTGTACGGAACCCTCGATGTGCGAGCCTGACTCGCACTTGTCCGGTTTTTTTATAATTACTTGTAGATGTCGTCGGTGGTGGTGAGGGTGCCGCTGGCGAGGTGCAGGCGGCGGCCGCGGGGCGCGGGCGCGGCGGGGGCCCACCACTGGACCACGCGGCCCACTACCGGCACTCGCCGTAATAAGCCCTCGGCCCAGAGACGCTCCGCTTGCTCGCGCTCCAAGTCCGCTACCGCGGCTTCGATACCTGATGGAACGAAAAAAGATTTTTATGCTGCTAAAAACATAAGTGTTACATTTTTAAGATCTGCCCACGAGGCCAGAGACGTGGGTGACAAAAAAAATTAAAGATTTTCTAGAAGCTGATTTTTTGTATCACATTACACTGACGGTGCACAACAATACCCCAGAGTCAGTCAGCTGGGTTCCATAGCGTTTTGCGTGAGGATCCATTTGAATTTGCAAAGAAATTAAATAACTACAACCCGGTCAGAATATCTGTGCACCTCGCTGGAATGCGGCGCCTCTCCCGCTTCCCCTGTCACCTCTCCGCGCACTCCCCGGTGCGACAGTACGGTTAGCATCTTCGTTGCCGATACACGTCGCGATCATTTTGATATTATAGCTTTATTTTAGCTTTATATTAGTTACTAGCGGACCCGGCGAACTTCGTTTAGCCTAGAAGTCGAATGTCAAATCATCGTCAATAGTCACAAAACCGACCAAAAGAGAGTCTATTAGTATATTTTTCAATCTTTCTGAGAGATTTTCTTAATATTTGTTATGTAAGAACCTTGTACAGAGTATTAGAAAACTACAAAAAAAAAATAAGCCAAATCGGTCAAGACGTTTTCATGTTATGTCGTGACAACGGAAAACGGGTTTCATTTTTATATATATATATAGATTAGCCGATATGACGTCACGATATAAATTTTAATGACGTCACGAGGTCAGGTGCACAGATATTGTGACCGGGTTGTATATCACTATACAGGACTTATTAGTATTACAAATTATATTAGCGCTGATTATATTTACGCGCGTTCAAATGGCAAAGCGCATCTGTATCGGCTGACAGACAGCCACTCTTACATGACTGTGCTATTTTTTGGATTGGATAATAATAATTTATGCCATCTAGCTTAATTCTAACAGTACCGGGACGGAAAGCCAATCAGTAAAACCTGTAAACTATTCTCGACGACTATTGTTGGGCTTTACGCCTGCATTTTGGGCGGATTGAGAACTTTAAATCTTGAATCCACCTCCCTCACTCGGAGCCAGTATTGGGAGAACCCACACAGTTTCCCCTTATTTTTAACTGTTAAAATAACAGTTATTTTTGGAGAAGTCGATTCATCTGAATAAACTATAAATATGCGAAAGATTCACCGTGGTATCACATCATCAGAGTCGTGAGTTACATTATACAATGTGTTTGTCTACCGGTGTCGGAGCCTTAAGCGGTGACATATATGGCAAATTTTTAATAACTTTTACTGTGGGGTCAACTCTGAAAACGCAAAAAAAAAAAACAGCTTTTACATACTTTTTGTCGAAAGTCTGTAAAAATTATATGAAACAACAGTTTTTTTTACTTTTTCACAGTTGGTCCCATAGTAAAAGTTAATCAAAATTTGCCATAGATAGAGAAGTCACCGCTTAAGGCTCCGACACCGGTAGACAAACACATTGTATATAAACTAGAGACAACGCGAATTTCGCTCATTCTAAGCAGCACCTACTCTTCGCCCGCCGCCTCCCTCGGCCCCGCTTAAAATTCAAACGGAGCCGACTATATAATGACACTATACTCCATAAAATTTAACTTGATCTCTGCGACAGCTGTCAGAAAAATTACGCCTATGAAGTCCTGAATTTCTTAATAGTACAGACAGTACCTGTCAAAGTCATACTTTATGGGCATGCCGATTAGTGATGGGCGACGAATGATCGTGACCACAGAGTTTTATTTAAAATATCGATAGTTTATACTGACGATATTTTAAATAAAACTTAATTTATCATTAATTTTATTGTATATTTTAATATCATAACATTTTTTACATGTGTAATTAAATTAAACCCAATTATATGTTACATTAGCATCGATAATAGTGAAAAACGTCGATAAATACTATCGTTACATTATTATGAGTATTTAATTAATATCATAACATTATCATATTTACATGTGTACATACTTGATCTTAAATAATAGTAAGTAAATAAAATCCAATTTCTCACCTTCAACTACTCATTCGATTTCATTACAACATTGTTTGAAAATCGATTTTTTTCACCACTATCCCAACTCTAAAAATGTCAATCTTTTATGTCAATGTCACTGTCGCAGAGATCAAGTTAAATTTTATAGAGTATAGATAGATTTATGTTTATATCTAAGATTTATACCTTTGTAGTTATTATTTGCTTACAAGCTTTGCTTAGTTTGGTGTAAGATACCGTGTGTAAGGTATCCCCTAATATTTATTATTATTTTATTATATTTACATTTTCTTTTATTTTCTTATAAGTACATATCCAAGTTTTTTATTTTATTTATTATTATTGACTTTTTCGTTACGGTTGGTTTTCCCTTTTCTGATCTGTATGCTGAGTGTGAGTTTTGTCGTAAACATGACGCGCTCTTCGGCGAGCGCGTAAGCATGTAATTTGTATGAACTTGTTGTGTTTCATAAACGCGCCGCTAGTGGCGCTGTACATTTTTCATACAAATTACATGCTTACGCGCTCGCCGAAGAGCGCGTCATTTTTACGACAAAACTCACACTCAGTATACTGGTAAAAGACATAGACGACAAAAACATTACACATTAAAAAAAATAAAAAATAGGCAAACAATCAAATTGAAAACATCATTGAGTTTCAACAAAATACAGTAAAATTGCGCACAAACCTTTCTTCAACACTTCAGTCATGTCAGTCAGCGCCCGGGAGCTTTCTTCTACCTCCTTTCCAGCGTTTATCACCAGCTCCAGCAACTCTTCTATATCTGTGTCTGCCGTCACCATGCCGAATCTAAAACAAGAAAACACCTTTTTTTAAGAAAACTCAGGAATGTATCAAGCTGCCAGCGCACCAATCCGGGCGTAATAGCTGACCATTATTTTCGTACTAAGGCAACTGAACCTTTTTTGCTAAAACCACACTTTTTGAAAGAAATTAAAGTTGCAGTGGACAAGGCGCATAGTTCGAAGAACGGGCGGCCGGTAGGGCCGTAAAGCTCTCGGATAGAGAGCACGGACCAGAAAGCGCAGCGTAAGACTTCCACCGACTAGGTGGACTGACGATGTAATAAAGATCGCAGGAACGCGCTGGATGCAGGCCGCTTATTGGAAATCCATGGGGGAGGCCTATGTCTAGCAGTGGACGTCCTACGGCTGATAGAATATAGACACTTATTAGGGAGACTGAGGCCATCCTCGGAGTCGCCACAGGAGAAGGCTCCGTCAGTCAGCTTGAGCGCGTCCACTAGTTGCCTGTTCAGTCCGTCAAGCTCCTCTTTAGTCACCTATGAAAATTCCATATTTGAATTACCTGACGCAAGCGCGGCCATCCTCGGCGTCGCCACAGGAGAAGGCGCCGTCAGTCAGCTTGAGCGCGTCGACTAGTTGCCTGTTCAGTCCGTCAAGCTCCTCTTTAGTCACCTATGAAAATTCCATATTTGAATTACCTGACGCAAGCGCGGCCATCCTCGGCGTCGCCACAGGAGAAGGCGCCGTCAGTCAGCTTGAGCGCATCGACTAGTTGCCTGTTCAGTCCGTCAAGCTCCTCTTTAGTCACCTATGAAAATTCCATATTTGAATTACCTGACGCAAGCGCGGCCATCCTCGGCGTCGCCACAGGAGAAGGCGCCGTCAGTCAGCTTGAGCGCGTCGACTAGTTGCCTGTTCAGTCCGTCAAGCTCCTCTTTAGTCACCTATGAAAATTCCATATTTGAATTACCTGACGCAAGCGCGGCCATCCTCGGCGTCGCCACAGGAGAAGGCGCCGTCAGTCAGCTTGAGCGCATCGACTAGTTGCCTGTTCAGTCCGTCAAGCTCTTCTTCAGTTCCCATCCACCCCGTTGGTACGTACCGCACGCCGCCCAAACCTGAAAGATCAATTAATTTTTATTTCCAGGGCTCGCTACACATAATATTTTCGGATCGGCAGGATTTGTCGAACGGCAAAGCCGACCCGAAACGCTACTACACTTGATCGGCTAAAATCATTTTGTGCGGCCACTCGGCGTAGCGAAAGCCTTTCGGCACGTTCGGTATTTGCCTAACCGAATGACTCATTTACACATACTCGATGTTGCCGTTTGACAATGCCGATCGCGCCAAACCGAATATGTGTGTGGCAACCCTAAGATGATTTTATTTGCAGACCGAATCAAACATCTTGGCGTCTGTGATGTTAGCTTGCAATTAATTTTTCATTTTCACTATGTAAAAAAAATGATGGTTTTTATATTACATTTATGTAATATTTTTAAGACGTGTAATTGACATTTTATTAATAAACTAGTTTTTACCGGCTTCGCCCGCATGATATTTTGATTTTTGTGCTATCCCATGGGAACTTTATTTATCCGGGAAAAAAAGTAGGACTATGTCACTTTCCGTCTTTCAAACCCGAGGCCCTACCTTACCACCCTTAATAAAGGAGGTGGAAAATAAAAAAATATTTTTTTTGACATTTCTTAAAGCGCACTAGAATAGCTCGCAGATAGCAAAATTTTTCCTACTTACTTTAGATTTATCGTTATATAATGGAACATTTACGCAATATCATTATAATTTATAGCCTATGTGTTATTCTGATATATAAGCTATCAATCCATTAGTAGTTTTTGCGTGAAAGAGTAACAAACATTCATCCATCCATCCATCCATCCTCACAAACTCACAAACTTTCGCGTTTATAGTATTAGTAGGATAATTCATGACTAACATCACGTCCGCCAAAACGTTTTGTTCGGCCTATAACTGTATTTTATTCATTTACACTATTGTCCTTATCGTCTATATCCCGTACGTTTCCTTTCATCGAAAGGAGGTTGTCTGAAAGAAATCGCTTTAAGCGATAAGACTGACTTTTGTGCCTTTCTTATGACTTTGTTTCTCTGTTACTGGTTTCTTTTTGTGGTGTCAATAAAGTGTTATATAGTAATAATAATCCTTTATTGTTTCACACCAAACATAGAAAATAGAAAAATAATACAATTATCACATAACTTAGTTAAAATAAACGGCAGTCTTATCGCTGGAAGCGATTTCTTCCAGGCGACTTCAGTACGGAAAGGATACCGCAACGAAAAATGAACATAACAAAAAAAAAAACAAAATTATATCACATCATGACATTAACATACATTGTACTGATTTATTGCGTCTTTCATTTATCTTTGGCATTTCGTTGTGTCTTTTACATTATCGTCTTAAATCTGGTCTTTAGATGAGAGTTCTTCCTGCGGTATTATCTAGTATTACACATATAGTTTCTGTCAATCCGTGCTATAACAACACACCTGCCCAGGCCGGCACGTGCACGAGTCTGAGCACGGAATGTCCCGCCACGCTCCTCTGAAAGGGCTCCCGATGGTGCACGGTGGCGTGCAGCACGTGTAGCTGCGCGTCTAGCGCGGCCCGTAGCGCCGCGCCGCGTGCTACATCCTCGCCCGCGACGCCGCCCTCGAGCGGGCAGTAGCGTAGGACTACTCCGTGGGACTCTGTCTCGCACACTTCTACGCTGATCTGGGAACAGAAATATGAGTTCTGTGTAAATAGTGTAGATAGGTTCACCCCGATAACGCGCTATATCTGGCTGTACATCGAACAAAAATGCACAGCTGTTCATACTTTTGTCGTATTCATAACTTTTTGTTTTTCTTTTGTCAATGAAACAAAAAATTACATGTCTAATATTTTCTTAACACTTTCACTGCGGAAAACACGCACGTCTGTGTTTATGATTCTCACACCAAAGGGCGGCTACACGCGCCAGGCGTGTTGCATCGAGTTCCGTAGGACGGTGCGAGAAACCACATACGTTTTATGTTTTATCAGAAGTAACGCCAAAGCGTACAAACGTGCGAGGCGTGGGAAACGATTTTTTTTAAATAAACACTAAATTATGGAAAATTACGTAATTTTACGCTACTCTATCAAATAGCTCCTAATCCAGTTTTACGCCCATTATAAAACTTAGCAAGGATATTCTATACAATATTACCTATATTTAGACCAAAAAGAATAAAATCGAAATAGTCTAACTTTGTGAAAATTAAGAAAAAAAAAATTAAATCGCACTTTATAAAAAAAAAATTTTTTTCTGTTCCAAAAATACAATAAAAAAGCTCATAAAATTAAGAAATAAATTAAGTGGTTTAATTATTTTAATCTATAATTTTATAACTTGGTAAATGCAATTTACGTCAACACCACCCTATACTGATGGACGAGATGGACAACACATTTCAGCAGTATTTCCAGTCTAGCTCCTAATCCAGTTTTACGCCCATTATAAAACTTAGCAAGGATATTCTATACAATGTTAGCTATTTTAGGACAAAAAAAAAAATCAAAATGGTCTAACGTTGTGAAAATAAAAAAAAAAAAACAATTTTTTTAAGAAAAAATTTTTTTTCTTGTCTAGTAATACAATTAAAAAGCTCATCAAATTAATTCATAGGCATAGGTGGGTTGTAGGGGGAGCTAGGAGCGTAAACGCCGCGCGGAAGTCGTACTGGTAAAAAGTCGTCTGGCGGTACAAGGGCCAGTGCGGCTGTAAGCGCCTGGCGCGTTATCTTTCCGTGCGTGTTATTAGTACTCGCGTAGAGAAGCCGACGCGGTCTGAACGCGGAGGCGTCTGCCCGCGCCTAGCGTGGGCGTTTAGGCACCTTACAAAAGTACCTCAGCAGTGAAAGTGGATGGGATTCATTACTTTATATATTGTATATTGATATCAATTTATATGTTATAGATTGATATTGAATTTGAATTACACTAAAAAATATATGAACTTTGTAAAATATTAGGCAAGTATTTTAGGAAAATATTAAAAAAAAATGGTTAACGTAGATTGGGCTATCCGTAGCTTGTAGCTAACATCACAGCCGCCAAGTTGTATGATTCGGCCTATATGTCCTCTCACCATTTCAGCTTCTCTCTGTAGAACCTGGCCGAGCCAGGAGTTGAGTTTGTCGTAGTAGGGGGGAGGCTTCTCCACGTCGGGCGGCGCGAATTGGAACGTTACGCACGCTGACGCTTGGCTCACTGCTTCCTGGGAAATAAATGGTTCTTTTTCAAACATGCTTGGAAGTGTGAGAATTCCTTTGACAATCTTCTTCGAGATAAATCGAAGCTGCTGTACTGGCCAAATATATGCGAGCAGCGGCCGCCAAAACGTGTATGAAAACCCATATCTGTCGTGTTTTAGCGGCCAGATAAATTACTATGTAAACTCATATCTCTCGTGTTATTTAAGAATATAAATATAGTTAAAAAAAGCTAAAAAACACGCTAAGGATTCATCAATTTTTTTTTAAATAAATGCATTGTCATTGGTCTTTAATAAGTGTGCAAAGTTAAAGAAAATCTGTACGCTTACTACAGTAGGTCAAAATCGAGCTCAAAGGGGTTGGTTATAAGCAATCAAGCAAGCAAACATACAGGTGAAGCTAATAAAAGCGTGTTAAAAGTAACAACCGACTTCCGTCGCGTACAGAATTATAATAGTTCGCTGGAATTAGCGCATACAATTTTGGATTTATGAAAAACGACTTAACCGATTTCGATAAAATTTAAATGGGACCTCCTTTAAAGTGAAGAAGGCCAAACAAACAAAAAAGTTAAAATCAAATCATATTCAAAATATGCTTATATTTAAAAAATAAAAGAAATGGAAGACAAAAGTACCAGACGCCCAGAACAAAACAGAGCTTACCTGCCTTTTCAATAGTGTAAGCCTACACTCTCTCATGTTCTCATCGATAGGTCCTCAGTTTCCTCAATGAAGTTAATTTCAGCATTATTTGAGAAATAGTACATTGTTCACCGAGAGGAGAAAGTGACCGATTACCGTCGAGGGTGTCGTTTGAAACCCGAGCCGTAGGCGAGGGCTTTAAAACACCCGAGATCGGGAATCGCACTTTCTCTCGAGTGATACATAGTGCTTTATACTACACCTACGAGGAAAATAAAAAGCTAAATCTTTACTAACTTGAAAATGGCGCCAATGGCGTCTGCAATTTTCACATGTTCTTTTTTCAAATTGTTTGACACCATCCAAAACACAGCTAGTGGCCAGTGTCATTTTGCGAACTTGGAGATAAAAACTCACTGTAAAAACTTTTTGGCTTTTGATATTTAGGTTACCAGCGCATAGTCTTACCCAAAATTAAAAAAAGAAAAACCACGTAAGAAATGGATTTTCATACACTTTTCTCTCCCGCTCAGATGCGTTTTCTCGCCGCATATTTTTTCGATATGCAATGACGTACTTTCTACCGTAAATTTGATAAAGTATCAAGGTACTTTCCGAGCAGGTGTAGTATAAAGTACTATACAAGCCTTGGCCATTACTAGGCATTGATGGATTCACGTAAGTTGAGTTAGCAGTTCTATAACAAGTTCATTGTTAAATCAACAAAATGTATGGAACAGCTGTTTATTTTTTTTCGCGTAATCTGGATTGGTTGGCCCCATAGTATAAGTTGTTCACTTGATGTATTAAACTTGCCTTTGAGAGGTTCGACGTTATCTTAACGACTTACAGGAGAGACCTTGTATATAAAAATTAAAGAAGAATTTTAATTTCATTAATTAATTTAGTAAATGTGTGATTTTTTAAATAAAACTCCCAATTTAAATTATTTTGCCATTATGAGAATTGGGCATTCTTAAAATTGGGCATTCCATTCGCCTAAACCTAAACCGAGTCGTTGTGCAGTAGCAAATTTATATTATGTCAGTGGAGGTGGGGGGCGGTTTTTAGACGCCATTACGTTTGATTCGAATTATGATAGAAATTAACACTTACGGATATATCCATATTCAGTGGTTCGTCGCCGCCGGGACGCTCACTCTGAAACACAATAAACATAAATGAAAGAAATAAAGAATAAAACAACGGCTTACACTCAGGGAATGCCGGAAGAAGTGAAAACTTGATCATATTTCTTATTATCTTATTGTTTTTTTCTCGCCGCCTACCCTCGAGAGTGAAGCAGTGTCGAATTTGCGTTGCTATTTCTAATTTCTTAAAATATTGTTAATTTCGTTAATTCCGTGTTAAAATAGTATTATTTTGGTCGATAAACTGTCAATTATTCGGTGAACAGTGTAGTCCATTTGGAATTTAGCTGCAGTGACTTGTAAAATACGAGATAAAATTGGACCGTTTTTTCCGTGTTTTTCTCTTTGTGAATTCAAATCGATCAACAAAAATGAAGTGCTTTATGTGCGAAAACGACTTTACTGACGACTCCGTGGTGCAATGTGATGGTTGCAAGAGATACATCTGCTTGCAATGCAGCAACTTAACCAGTAGTGAGGCGCGCGTCATGGGGCTCAAGGGCAAACGCACCCTTCTGTATTTATGTTATTTGTGCAGAGAAGCCTTGTTTCAAGTGCCCAAGCTCATAAAATCATATGACGGGCTGAGAAAGGAACTTGACGAAGTGAAGGAGCTCTTGTCTCGGACGAATAGTGCGGGTCGGGACGACGCGCAGCCGCCGGCAGCGGCAGCAGCACCTGAGCCGTCGCCTCCCAGCACAAATGCTATTTTAGAGGAACTTCAGGAGCGCGAACGCAGAGCAAATAATGTGATCCTGGTGGGCATTAAGGAGAGTGGTTCAGACAGTGGCACGGACAGGAAAAGTTATGATGAAAAGTTTGTGAGTAAGGTCCTCAAGGATATCAATACTGGGGAGGACTACTCGTCTAAAGTTTCGTCAGTGCAGCGTCTTGGTCGTCGAGAACCTGGAAAGCAACGGCCGCTGAAGGTAGTGTTCAAAACCCGTCAAGATGCTGTGCAGATTCTGAAGAATAAGAGTAAGGCCCCTAAAGAGGTAAGAGTTTATGATGATAAGACACCCAAACAAAGGGAAGAGATCAATAAATTACGGGATACTCTCAAAAGCCGAATTGAAAAGGGTGAAACCAATCTCACTATAAGGTACATCAAAGGAATTCCTAAGATTGTACCAAAAAACTAGACCCTCGCAGAGACCCTTATAGTGATCTTACTTTCATGTACACAAATCTTTTCTCTATTCGATCTAAATTCGACCTTTTCCTGCAATGTGTTAATGCTCAGAATCCCTCGATAGTAATAATCACAGAAACTTGGTTGAACAGTAGTGACCGTAATAGCACATACAATATCCCTGGCTATACACTGTTTAGATTAGACCGGAGCCACAAAAAAAAGAAATCTGAGGGGAAAACTAGAGCTGGAGGAGTAGCAATATATGTCAGGGACCACTTGGATGGTGTACCGATCATAGCTAAACGTAATCAGAGATATATGTGTGAAGATGTGGAAGCACTCTATCTTGACATTCAGTTTGGTATGCATCATTTCTTGGTAGTGGGGGTATATCGACCTGACGATAAGGAAGAGACGGCATGGAGATCACGTGACACTAAACTGATGGAAAATCTTTTTACAGCATCTGAAAACAACACTATAGTAGTGGCCGGTGACTTCAACTACACTAATTTAAAGTGGCCAATGACTACTGATCAGCAGCAATCTGGGGATGTGAATGCCAAACCAGAAAATATGTTTATAAATATGTACCTAAACAGCAATTTGCATCAGCTCGTAAAAACATCTACACGTTACCAATCAAACCAGGCACCTTCTCTATTAGATCTTATAATGGTCAATGATGAAACATTAATTACAGAAGTTATCCATAAACCACCCATAGGAAAAAGTGATCATTGTGTCTTGGAATTCACTATCCAGTGTCTAATGCAAAAAGAAAGGACAGCACCCATGTTCAGGCGAAACTATCAAAGCATAAATTATGACAGTTACAATTCTGATTTGTATAAGACTTTGCAAGCTGTTTGCGAAACGGATGATCCTCAACAACTATGGGATGGTATCTTAAATGCTATTAATGTTACTACAGACAAACATGCGCCTCTACGCCAAGTAAGATCTAAACCAATTAAAAATAAACCATGGATTGATAATAGCGTTCTTGAGCTAATTTCTGAGAAGAAAATCTTATGGGACAAGTACATAATGTCTAAGGATGAAGATGACTATAAGAAGTTTCGTGAAGTGAATAATAGGTGTGTTGCCTTGTCCAGGAAGCAAAGGAGTGCTTATGAGGCCAGAATCCTTGACTATGGTGATAAAGCTTTTTATTCATACCTGCGACGCTGTACTACCTCTACTGTCAGTATTCCACCAGCAATTAGAAACCACAATGGAGATCTAGTCACTAAACCATGTGATATTGCTAATGTTTTTGCGGTTGAATTTGAAAAAGCATATTCAGTAGAATCAGCACTCAATCAAAACACTATAACTATAACAACTCCCCGTCTAGAGGAAGGTTTGTGTGACATTTCTTTCTCTGAAAGTGATGTAAAGAAAGTAATTGCGAATTTGAATATCCAGTCGTCCCCCGGGCCAGATCAACTTCCAGTTTGCATACTTAAAAATTGTGCTAATACTATTGCTCCAGTCTTAGCAGAATTAATGAACACTTCCTTTGAAGCTGGATACTTGCCTCAGGACTGGAAGCATGCGATAGTAACTCCAATTTTTAAGAAAGGTGACAAAACTAAACCGGAAAACTTCAGACCCATTAGTCTCACTAGCATTGTGGTGAAGATTATGGAAAGGATTATAAGCGAGAGAGTAGCACAATTTTTAAATAGAAATTGTGTGATCTCAACAAAGCAACATGGTTTTATTGAAAAAAGATCAACTGTCACTAATTTATTGACATGTGTTCATTCCTGGAGTGTACAAGTTGATAAAAAAGAACCTGTTGATGTTGCATACCTCGATTTTGAACGTGCATTTGACAAGGTACCTCACCAGCGCTTGTTGTTTAAGCTTGAACACCATGGGTTGCGTGGTAAGTTGCTTGAGTGGTACCGGAGCTTCTTATCGGGTAGAACATTTCAGGTTCGAGTGGGGAACTCACTATCGGACCGAAAAATGGTTTCCAGTGGTGTCCCGCAGGGTTCTGTGTCCGCTCCTCAGCTGTTTGGAATTTTTATAACGGATCTGATAGAGCTCATAGAATGTCAGTCAGCTTTTTTCGCAGATGATGGGAAGTTTTTTGCTAATGCATTGATAAAGTCTGGAGACCTTCAAAAGGATCTAGACCGCATTCAGAACTGGACCAGGGACTGGATTATTAAGTTGAACACAACCAAATGTAGTGTGTTACATCTTGGTAGAACCAACCCTAGAGAGACATACACACTTGATGGAGTTGCCTTGGCATCTGTAGACCAACAGAAGGATTTGGGAGTCATCATTACTGCAGATTTGAAATGGGAAGAGCATATATCTATGATAGTCAAACGGGCTAACTCATTTATTTATATCATACGCAAGTCCTTTCAGACAGTAACATTGGATGTTTTTATTAAGATTTACAAAACCTATATAAGGCCTCTGCTAGAGTATGGGTTCCAGGTATGGAGTCCTTACTTTAAGAAAGATATTGATTTGCTTGAAAGTGCACAAAGAAAAGCTACCAGGATTCCATATGCTCTGCGCCGCAAGACCTATGAAGATAGGCTAAAAGCTCTTCGTCTCACGACCCTTGAAGAACGACGATTGCGTGGAGACTTGATTGAGACCTTCAAAATTCTCAATGACTTCTATAATCTTCCGGATATCCACGACATGTACACCTTGAAGGAAAATATGCGCGATAGCAGACGCCATACAGTCCTCTTACAGCCTACACCATCACAAACCAACACTGCACACCACATCCTCTGCAATAGAGTTGTCTACAATTGGAATAGGTTGCCTGAGGATGTCATCTCAGCTAGAACTATAAACACATTTAAAAATAGACTAGACCTTTGGATAAAGAAGGAAAAAATTTCCTTGACAGATAAATACTAATTTTTTCGACACTGCTTGATATAGGCACATCAGTATACACTGCTCGCCTATAAACAAATAAATAAAATAAAAATAAATAAATATAAAGTACTATCATATACAGGGTTACAGGCTAAGTCGACCTATTCCCGTGAAGCGTGTGTAGTTTACTACGTTTCTGACTGATTCGACTATGAAACACTATATCCTAAATCTCCCAGTTTTCGAGATATTTGAATTGAAATGATTTTTATAAAAGGTTAATTTTACGGACAATATTGGGTAGTGAGGTCGTAAAACATTATTTTACATGTAATAATAATACAAATAAATCGCAGGGGCGACTTTGTGGCGAGTCGTCGGTGAGTGGCGACACCGCGAACCCTGATTCCCTGGGGCTAAATGAGACCCCTGACTCCTCTCTTGCCTTAACTGGCCGGTTTGGAGTGGAAACCGCAAGAGCTAAGAACCTTAGCTCCAGGGTGGAAGTGTTAAAGGGCATAACGCCGCGAGTAGCGTCTAGTGAAAGCGCAGCACACCTCTCGACACCCTAAGCCGTCCACACCAATGTTGCCCCTCCGGCGCCAATATACGGTAGCTATTATGCACCCATTTAGTGGATGGCAAGTCACCATCCGCCTGAATATTTGAAATGAGGCATTATTTGGCGGGTGCCGTACCTCATTCCATAGCCCGTATTAAGTCATCGAACAGCACATCACAATAGCCCGATATACTGTAAGTCACATCTAGCAATCGTTATTTCATTCTACTTTATGTACTCAACATTTTATATTAATTTTATAAAAAAAGATGTAAAAGGGCCTCTCAGTGTTGGTTTCGGCCCTATTGATGCCTACCAAAGGACCAAGCTTTGCTTGTGATTTTAAGTGAATAAAATACAAATAAAAATAATAATACGACTTACACGTTTCTAAATAAATTTTATTATTTTAAATTTAAATGTATTTCATAGTCAAAGTCACAACGCCGCTGAAGAAGTTTCAACTTCAAAAATTATTTACCAGAATAATGAGTTAAATTAAAAATTTCACTTAAGTATACATAAGTATATCAATGTTGCACCTAACTATACTGTAAAATTAACAGTGGGCCCCAAACTCGACTAGGCCGGTGTCTTGGGTGCCCTTACAAATAAAATTAGTCTGATCGACTTCGCACTTTAACAGGGGTCTTTTCAAATTAGATATAAGATATAAATTATTTATTTATAGGCGAGCAGTGTATACTGATGTGCCTATATCAAGATAGATAGATAGATAGATAAATTCTTTATTGCCACACCAAAACTTAAATAAACTAGGAAAACTTAGACTAGGAACTTATAGTAAGTGTTACAATCGGCGGCCTTATCGCTAAAAAGCAATTTCTTCCAGGCAACCGTTTCATTTTCAAGCAGTGTCGAATAAAATTAGTATTTATCTGTCAAGGATTTTTTTCCTTCTTTATCCAAAGATCCAGTCTATTCTTAAATGTGTTTATAGTTCTTGCTGAGATTACATCCTCAGGCAACCTATTCTAATTGTAGACAAATCTATTGCAGGGGATGTGGTGTGCAGTATTGGTTTGTGATGGTGTAAGAGGATTTTATGGCGTATATCAGTATTGATAACAAACATAAATCAATATTGGTTACAAATATACAGGGTTATTTCTAATCAATTAGCTTCCTTTTAGGGGCTTATTCTGGAAATCAAAACTAACAACTTTTGTTCTGCAACTTTTGTCAAAACTCAAAAAAAAAATTCGTTCTTCCATAGAAAAATATCGTTCACCCGCGATAAAATGTATGGAACAGCTGATTATATTTGAGTTTTGACAAAAACCACAGAACAAAAGTTGTTAGTTTTGATGTACAGAATAAGTCCCTAAAGGGATGCTAATTGATTAGAAATAACCCTGTATAATAATATTGGTGTAAACGACACTATATTTTCTATTTTAGATTCACAGCGACTAGAGGCAAGTCAAAACATCAGTTTCTCGCTTCCGAAGTCAGTCTCAAAGTAAACTCAGTCTCCAGAGGGAAAACGAGTATAACGTACACGGAAGTAAATCCGTTCATGACCGCTGAGATTGGATCACTTAGAAATCTATTGAAAAAATTGGCACAAGTCGTAAAAATCCTACTAATATTATAAACGCGAAAGTTTGTGAGGATGGATGGATGTATGGATACAGTTACCTATAACCCCAAACTAAGCAAAGCTTGTGATAGGCTAGACGTTAAATACATACTTTTATAGATAGTACCTAAATAACACCCAGACACAGCGCAAACACGTATGTTCATCACATAAATGTTTGTCCTGAGTGGGCATCGAACCCACGCATCCTTGATCCAGAAGTCAGCGTCACTAATCACTGAGCCACCGAGGCAATCAACATAATCTATTAAGGCTTATTGCCAATCGTTCTATGGAAGTAGCTTGTGGACAGCATATACTCAAAAATCTCTTGGCGTCCTGCGCGTCCAATATAATAACGCTTTCAGAATGCTGATGCGGCTCCCGCCGTTTTGCAGCGCGTCACTTATGTTTGCGGAGGCGCGCACTGATGGCTTTGCAGCTATCATGCGCAAAAAATTGCCTCGTTGCTAAGCAGGACGCGAGCGAGCGGCAACATTCTGGTAGTCACCACCGACAACTTTAGCTGTCCAATCTTGCTGCACCATATTAAGATGCTGTTACACACACATATCACACCACCTTTAGGCCATTTGTTCAATAAAGCCGCATCAATATGCTTAGTCTGATAACTCATTATAACTGTTTGAGCCCTGCGATACAGTACTTGTTACTAGTGCAGGTTTCACAATCAAAGTGTGAAACCTCATTTTTATTTGGTGAAGATGTCTTTTATTTGCATAAAATTAACCTTAGTTTAAATTGTAAAATAATATGACTTCCTTAAATAAAATTAATATTCATTGTTAATTTAATCATTAAGGAATTTGTAAAGTTTTGGTAAATAAATTATTTTGCATTTTTTTTTGTTAAAATAAATGATCAGCTGTGACATGTCGAATTTAATTTAATTGAATAACTTGTGACATGCCCAATTTTAATGAGTTAATTTAATATTATTTAATTTAATTTTATAATCAAGTTGTAATTTTAATTTCAATTATGGATCCTATGTGTCTGATAGTAAAATATTTTTGATTTGATCTCAGAGTAAATAAAATAATCAAGAGGGAACGTCGTTAAACAGTCAAGTGAAGCCGGTTTTTTTATACATGTGTGAGTGCGTCGCTGTTGCGCCGCCATAGTTCGACTGTCAAGCCAAGGCGTAGTTTCCTTGTACGTTGATGTGTGTGTAAATTTTCTGTACACGGCGAGGCGTAGTTTTGGTCGGTTTTTTATTTGGTCTGAGGATTTGATTTGATTTTTGATTCTGATTACTCACCAGCACTTTGAGTCCGGCAGCAGCAATAGTGGCATGCGCGTGTCTAGCCGCGCGGAAAGCCGCAGACAGCCGCTGCGCCAGCCTCCTAGCTCCGGCAGCCCTCAGACAAGTCCACAGAGGCAGTGCGGGCAACCTCGCACCGCCGCCCGCGAGCCCGGCTAGAGCTGCCAGCGCGCCCTCGCGACTCGCCGCCTGTAAAAGGACACGGGCCGCGGGTCGACGTTTTAGACGTTGTAATAGCTTCGTACATAGGGGTTTTTTTATTCAAGTGCTCACTAATGTAAGGCTAGTTTTTAATATTTTAGACTTAAAACATACATTTTATTGCATACATCCTGTTTTACCAATCTATACTAATATTATAAAGCTGAAGAGTTTGTTTGTTTGTTTGTTTGAACGCGCTAATCTTAGAAACCGCTGGTCCAATTTGAAAATTTTTTTCAGTGTTGGATAGTACATTTATCGAGGAAGGCTATAGGCTATATTATATTTTGTCAGTATTCCACGCGGACGAAGTCGCGGGCACTGCTAGTATTTTATAAAACTATTAAAATGAGCATATTTTACTCAATTTCAAATTGCGGGAGATCCACCCTGAAATCGGGAAAACAAAATTGTCGAAGATCATTAAACAATTTTTAAGAAACAGTTGATTTTCTTTTGTATAAATCTTCATTTCGTTACACTTCGATTTTTTCTTCAAGGGTTAAAAAAAGAAATTAAAAGCACAGATAAAACATTAAAAATACAAATATAACTTACCGAATTAACTCCTTTCGACTGATCATTGGCTGTATTGATTGGCTCTGGAATTTTATAAAAGGTCTGTGCAATTTGCTAAGGAAATATTTTTATTTTTACTGCAAGTAAGTTTGTATAGGCCTAGCCCTGGTGTCTGGTAATATACGGTTAAAGCAACCGGGACCTGCTGAAAGACCCTGAAACTTTAGTTGCCGCCCTATAGCGGCCTATTACTTACTTTATAACTTCTGACTCACTTTCCGGTGTCAATTAATGGTCTTTAGTAAATTATTTATTTATTTATTTGTTTATAGGAGAGCAGTGTATACTGATATGCCTATATCAAGCAGAGTCGAATTAAATTAGTATTTATCTGACAAAGAAATGTTTTCCTTCTTTATCCAAAGGTCTAATCCTATCTTAAATGTGTTTATAGTTCTTGCTGAGATGACATCCTCAGGCAACCTATTCCAATTGTAGACAACTCTATTGCAGAGGATGTGGTGTGCAGTGTTGGTTTGTGATGGTGTAGGCTGCAAGAGAAACTTATGGCGTCTGCTATCGCGCATATTTTCCTTCAAGGTATACATGTCGTGAATATCCGGAAGATTGTAGAAGCCATTGAGAATCTTGAAGGTCTCAATAAGGTCTCCACGCAAGATTAAGTCATTTTGTTTGCATAGACGTTCTAGCGACATCGTTCACCGCTGTATTACGACCGCTATATTACGGACACTAAATCATATCAAAGAAAATTATGGGGGGAAATTAAGATTCTTATGATCATTATTTAGTAAAGGATACAACAGACGGCAGGCCGGGCACCGCGAACCAAGGTCCGGGCGTTATTGTTACTGAGTCTGCTATGCTGAAGCTCTGAAATTAAACAAACAAAATTATGTTAAAAATTACACATGTACAACCCGGTCACAATATCTGTGCACCTGACCTCGTGACGTCATAAACTTAAACTTAACAATAAATATTAAAAATCAAAACAACAACAAAGCTATAATATCAAAATGATCGGGACGTGTATCGGCAACGAAGATGCTAACCGTACTGTCGCACCGGGGAGTGCGCGGAGAGGTGACAGGGGAAGCGGGAGAGGCGCCGCATTCCAGCGAGGTGCACAGATATTCTGACCGGGTTGTAATATAAATAATGTATAACCTTGAGCGCCACACAAATTGAAAAATGGGAAGTTAGCCGCAGATGACACTTCGCCGTTATTCTCTAATTATTGCGCATGTGTGCACAATGCCTATACAAATGGCGAAGTAGTGAGCTCGGGCGTAGGGAGCGCGCGGGAGGCACGAGGTTGGCCGGCGGGTGAGCCCCGGCGTTTCGTCTCTCCCCATATTTCCCATATTATATACCCATATTTCGGCTTTTGCGCAGAACGCTGCGCATAACTTCCTATCCTTCAATTTGATTGGCGCTCAGTATACTAAGCGCGATGCGTTTTGATGAGCCTTTAAACACAAAAATACATAATAATATAAATATAGTTTTAAAAAAATGTAAAAAACACGATTAGGAACCATCTTTTTTTTTATAAATGCATTGTCATCGGTCGTTGATAGGTGCGCAAAGTTTGAAGAAAATCTGGTCGCTCAAAGTAGGTCAAAATCGAGCTCAAAGGGTTACAAGCAAGCAAACATACAGGTGAAACTAATAAAAGCTTGTTTTGGGGATATAAAGCCACAGAAAGACATAATCACGATAATCAACGATAACAGTATTCCGTCTTGGCGCTTCGTAGTTCGGTATGCACTCGGTACCCAACGGTCGCAGATGCGCCGTAGTGACGAACTAACGTGTGGGTTTGTAATCAGTAAGCGTGCGCCTTACCTACCAGGCGGGCAGCCCTAGCGCGTGTTACGTACAGCGTGGCCACGTGGTAGGTATTTATTTCAATGGCGTGGCGGAGTCACAATACTGTTAGATACCATGACCGTGATATAATAAGATCTTTTCCCAATTCCCGCAGATGTAAGTAGAGCCCTCTCGAGGTGCACACGACCGCTAGGGATGGCACGTGGGAGCCGCAGCCCAGTGGTGGGACGACACTAGGGCAGCACTAGTACTGGGGCGCAGTTCGCGGTTATATCATTTTTTTTATTCTGGCGTCGCACAGTTTGTACATTTACCAGTTTCAAGTATGACATATTTAATTAAACAGCATATTTCTAGTATGCCATATTTTTAGTACTTATGACTAAAGTGTGACAAATTCTAGTATGACATATGTGTGACATATTTCAAGTATGACATATGTGTGACATATTTCAAGTATGACATTTGTGTGACATATTGCAAGTATGACATAAGTGTGACATATTTCAAGTAATACCTGATCTCTGTTGGTAGCGGCGGGCAGAGCCAAGGCGTGTCCCCTCAGATGTAAGTAGAGCCCTCTCGAGGCGCACACAGCCGCTAGTGATGGGACGTGGGAGCCGCAGCCCAACGGTGGGACGCCCGCTTCGCCCAGCACTAGTAGTGGGGTTCGGTTTGCGGCTATATCCTCGTCGCAGAGCTTTGATAGCGCGTCTACGTCCATGCCGCGGCCTGTTGGTGGAGATAACATATACATAGGTATTAGGTATCACAGTTCATACTCATATTATACGATATATACACTAAGCCTGATTACAGAGGCGCCCGCGTAACTAAATTAGCTAAATAGCATAGTTGTGTTTCTTTTTCAATTTAAGCATTCGATAGAGAGAACGCTTTTTACGCTGCTATTTAATTTACGCTGGCGCTTCTGTAATCAGGCTTTACGTGACATTGAAATGTTCTGATCATACTTTATTTTATTATTAATTGTATTGAAAATTTGACTTGGAACAGTGGTAAATGACTGACTATTAAAACAAAAGTTTGGAAGTGTGTATATGTGTTTGTTACTTCTTCAAACTGAAAGGGCTTGACCAATTTTCACGAAAAGATTAATTGGAATTTGGATTCATTCTTTTTATCAACAAAAACAAACAGGATCGCGCTGGATGCAAGCTGCTACCAACCGGTCTTATTGAAAATCATTAGGGGAGGCCTATGTCCAGCAGTGGACGTCCTATGGCTGAAATGATGATGATCAACAAAAAATATAGTGTCTCAGTGGGATGAACGATTAATCACACCCCCAATGGAATTAATACAAGTTTATTCAGAACTGGTGTCCTAAGCTGCAAGGAGGTGATTTAGACCATCATTTTGAACAAATTCTAACTATCTATTTGACATAAACATTTCAAAAATCGACGCGTTCGCAGGATCCAACAATGTAGTAGTTGGTAAAAATGATAAACACGTTCACTAATTCGGCGCCTTCGCAGACGGCGTTTCTAGCTTAATTGGACAAAGCATCTGGGCAGGAATCTCAGAGAGGTGCAGGTTCAATTCTGAGAATGCGTCAATTTTTGAAATGTTTATCTCAAATATAAAGTTTCTAATAATATATATATATACTATATATAATATATATACCTATATAGTGTGTGAAGCACGATAAAAATCATTTCATTAAATTCTACTATACCTAAGACCAACCCGGGTAAAAAAAACAGGTGTTTTAAACATTTTGTCGATTCCGAGTTGTAATTTTGTATGGAATAGCTGTAATTTTCTTCTCGAATTCCGTGTGGTCAACACGTAACAACACACGTTACATAGTAAAAGTTGCTCATAACGATGATCTAAATCACGTCGTCAATTTTTTAAATTATTATCAACGCGATACGTTCATATCTATAGTGAATACAAATGGTCTGTAACTATGTCATAAATTGTACGAATGATGTATACCTACCTACATTGACCTACATACCAGATGCCAAATTACTAAATGAAACAGTAAAATCATTGTTTCAGCAGGATGTGAATCACGCTTCGTTACTAACTACTAACATGTGTTGGTAGAATTCACAAACAACATTCTACAGTTTTTACACCAGTTTTACTATCTTGTGAATTATGACTTTGTCGAGATTTTACTAGCTGTTTAGTTTTACAGTTTATTCGGCATGTGTTTACTAAATGCACTTTATTATGACTGATTCTGCTATAGCTATACGATTTGTGATAACCAAGGGCGGATCCAACCATTGATTCAGGGGGTTCATCAAGTTGTAGTATTTAGTTTGTCGCAAACCCCAGAGTCCGCCCCGTGCGTCTGAGTACGCTCCCGAAACATTTACAAGAATATCACCTTATTTGGTAATGCTTCGCATCCCGAGCCGTGATTTGTCCGCCGCAGTCGCAAGACGGGAGAGGGGTGCAGGCGGGGCGGGCACTCGTGCGCCCGCCGGGTGTCGCCAAGTTAGTTAGTGAGACGATGTAAAATAGATTAGACGCGGATTTCTAAATTACCTATTACCCTCACGGCCTGTAATATCGTTTGTATGTACGAGTATAGTTCTATTATTGTGTCCAAATTGTGTTAACTTTTATAATTTTGTGCTCTACCGTAAATAAATACTTAGTGAAATACAATTCAGTGTTTTTATCTTACAATAAGTTGACATAAATTGCGCGATTGCGCTAAAAATGTTCGTAAGACATTTTTTTCACGTTTTTCCAATAAAACGTTGTGATTCGCGATATTTTAAATTAGCAAAATAAAGTTAATAACAAAATTACAACTAGCAATCAACAAAATGTATAAAACAGCTGTCTTTTTTCTCGAATTATAATCGTAAATATTTTTTTTTTACCAATCACCATAGTAAAAGTTGTTCATAATGATGATATTGATAACCTCCGTTCGGGATTATATCTTCTTTGGTTCGGGTTAGTACAAGAAGACAAGCAGAGGATTATTTGGAAAGGATAAATAGAACCCTAACCTGCTAGTCCAGCACGCGACCACGAAAAGCCACGAAAAAAACTCTTTTCGAAGTGTGAAAATGTGACAGTTGCACCACATTAATCCTGTATAAGAAGTAATTAGAGCTCTCATTATTTATATCTGAAGGATGCACAGGCACGGGCCGCACACATGATAGAGGCAACCCGAGTTGCCTACAGAGATGTTGCACCACAGTAACCCTGTGTAAGAAGTAATTAGAGCTCTCATTATTTATATCTGAAGGATGCACAGGCACGGGCCGCACACATGATAGAGGCAACCCGAGTTGCCTACAGAGATGTTGCACCACATTAACCCTGTATAAGAAGTAACTAGAGCTTTCATTATTCATACCTGAAGGATGCACAGGCACGGGCCGCACACACGCTAGAGGCAACCCCAGTTGCCTACAGAGATGTTGCACCACATTAACCTTGTATAAGAAGTAACTAGAGCTTTCATCATTCATACCTGAAGGATGCACAGGCACGGGCCGCACACACGCTAGAGGCAACCCGAGTTGCCTACAGAGATGTTGCACCACATTAACCCTGTATAAGAAGTAACTAGAGCTTTCATTATTCATACCTGAAAGATGCAGAGGCACGGGCCGCACACATGCTAGAGGCAACCCAAGTTGCCTGCAGAGATGTTGCACCACATTAACCCTGTATAAGAAGTAACTAGAGCTTTCATTATTCATACCTGAAGGATGCACAGGCACGGGCCGCACACACGCTAGAGGCAACCCGAGTTGCCTACAGAGATGTTGCACCACATTAACCTTGTATAAGAAGTAACTAGAGCTTTCATTATTCATACCTGAAGGACGCACAGGCACGGGCCGCACACATTCTAGAGGCAACCCGAGTTGCCTACAGAGATGTTGCACCACATTAACCCTGTATAAGAAGTAACTAGAGCTTTCATTATTCATACCTGAAGGATGCACAGGCACGGGCCGCACACATTCTAGAGGCAACCCGAGTTGCCTACAGAGATGTTGCACCACATTAACCCTGTATAAGAAGTAACTAGAGCTTTTATTATACATATCTGAAGGATGCACAGGCACGGGCCGCACACATTCTAGAGGCAACCCGAGTTGCCTACAGAGATGTTGCACCACAGTAACCCTGTGTAAGAAGTAACTAGAGCTTTCATTATTCATACCTGAAGGATGAACAGGAACGGGCCGCACACATGCTAGAGGCAACCCAAGTTGCCTGCAGAGATGTTGCACCACGTTGAGGGGGCTGGCCACACAGCTGTATATGCACGGCAAGCGGTTTAGAAACGCCAGCGCTGGAACACAAGTAAAACCGCTTAGAGATGCCTTATATGAAAACGTTGATGGTGGAAATTGACAAAAATCTGGTCTCCAATCAGAACCTCAGATTGCTTTTAAAATAAATAGACAAGAATCATATCAACTTTCTATAATAGCATTTTCGTAAGGGGTTCATAAATGGTCTCATTAGTAGGTAAGCTGTAGGTCCAAGGAATACCAAAGCAGGACTACACATCTTCCCAGCAGATAATACAGGGTTAGTCCTAATCAATCCTAAGGTTAGCATCCTTTTAGGGGCTTATTCTGTACATCAAAACTAACAACTGTTCTTGTTCAACGACTTTTTTAAATCTCAAAAAAAAGATTTCGTTCCATAGAAAAGCCCGCACTTGACTGTGATGTGCCTATGCCTATAAATCATTTATTTATTTAGTGAATAGAGCATGTGTTGATGACAGATTTTCAACAGCATTGCAACTACAGTGATATCTCAGGATTGCAATTACAGTGATATCTCAGGATTGCAACTACAGTGATATCTCAGGATAGCAACTACAGTGATATCTCAGGATTGCAACTACAGTGATATCTCAGGATTGCAACTACAGTGATATCTCAGGATTGCAACTACAGTGATATCTCAGGATAGCAACTACAGTGATATCTCAGGATTGCAACTACAGTGATATCTCAGGATTGCAGCTACTGTGATATCCTAACAACCAAGCTACAGGTAAACTAACTCACTAACAGCTGCGAGAGGATTGGGTCATACTTATTCATAGCTTGTAGCTAACATCACAACCGCGAAGACGTTTGATTCGACATATACTACAAATATCACTTACCTCCATCTTCCAAATATCTGGGGTATCTATGATGCAGCAACATTTTAGTGACCTTGACAAGCCCCTCCATTTGCTCTTGGTGATAATATGCATGGTAATCTGCTAGTCTGTAACAATATATGCACTTGGTTAAGTTTTTCCACTTTTAAACACCAAAAGAATTTATCGTAATCGGCCAAGTGCAAGTCGGACTCGCGCACGAAGGGTCCCGTACCGTATGGCAGCCCCTTCTTAATATAAATTATTTGTTTTTGAAAGGAATATATATACTTAATATTCTGTGAATATTTCAAGCATCTATTTTTTATTGCCGTTATTAATATCGAGCAAAAAAACATGTTTCTTTTATGGGAGCCCTTAAATATTAATTTTATTTTAATTTAATAATTTATTTATTATTTCAACTAAATATTCTGAGAAAATTTCAAACATCTTCCTGTCACCGTTATTAATAACGAGTGAAAAACGGCTTAAAATTCAGGTATGTTGTATGGGTGACCCCATATATAATCATTTTTAACTCGCTTTTATTAGGTCGACCTGTATATAACTAACTATGTATTGGAATCGAAAAATTTTTTTGTTTATTGTAAAAGCGGCAACAGAAATACATCATCTGTAAAAATTTAAACGTTTTAGCTATCACCGTTCCTGAGGTACAGCCTGGTGACAGACAGACGGATAGATATTGGAGTCTTAGTACTTAATAAGGTCCCGTTTTTACTCTTTGGGTACGGAACCCTAAAGATTTAATCTAGTAGTGAATTGATTCTTTTTAATTTGGTATTTTGGATGGATAGTCATTATTTTTCCAAATACTATTCTTTCTTGTGAATTACTGTTTTCAATACTTTAATGTTTGACTTTAACTTACATTACAGTGTAAGTAATTTATACAGATGTTGTATGCTTTTACACTTCACCTTGCATTAATATTTACTAAGTCACCAACACCACGTGTATCCTAAGTCTTATTCATATTTTCTCTAAACAAACAAATTGAAAACACAAATTCGCAAGTGGTATTCTAAACTTTATTATGATGGGTTTAAGAGTTACTGAATACTGAACAAAGGATAAGTTATTTATATAAATTAATACTTAGATGCATGGTTACATCATGTAAAAGCATGCCTTTGTAATTGTAGTAGTTATAATTGCATACTGAAGTTAAGCACTGAGAATTTTATTTATTATACAACTACATCCTATCAACTGAGCACAGTAAAAACTAGTTTTCTGTTTGTCAGTGTAGTTGGGAAGAAGTGGTAAAGAAAAATTTGCATGAAAACTATAGACTAGTCTGTGAATCTTATAGCATTGATTTAAGTTAAGATGTACTTTGACTTTGCATTGTTTTAGTTATTAATGTTAGTGTACACAATTTTTCATTATTAAGTTATCTAAATGGTAAAAGCAATGTGGGTCTGCAATTTATCATTCAATCAGTCATTAGGTAATTCTGTTCAAGCTATGACTGGTCAGAACAAATTCGTCTGATGAGATGGTAGAAATAACACATTTATCCACTTAACGTAATAATCAAGACTAATAATCTAATTAAGGCTGCAAGAACACACTGAATGCAAGCTTCCATCTTTTCTTATTGGAAATCCTTTATAGGTACATATGTGCAGCAGTGGAGGTCCTATGGAAATCTTATTGGAAACCCATGGGGGATGCATATGTGCAACAGTGGGCATCCTATGGAAATTTTATTAGAAACCCATATGGGATGCTTATGTGCAACAGTGGGCGTCCTATGGAAATCTTATTGGAAACCCATGAGGGATGCATATGTGCAACAGTGCATGTCCTTTGGAAATCTTATTGGAAACCCATAGGGGATGCATATGTGCAACAGTGGGCGTCCTATGGAAATCTTATTGGAAACCCATGAGGGATGCATATGTGCAACAGTGGACGTCCTATGGAAATCTTATTGGAAACCCATAGGGGATGCATATGTGCAGTAGAGGACGTCCTACGGATGATTAGTGCTGATGACACTTAACCTCCGGTAAGTTTTTATAAAACCTATAAGTACAGTCAATTATAAAAACATGTAGTGATAATGGAGTACTAATGTAACAGAGAGATATATCAAGATAATAAGTAGTATTCTAATAAATACAAGAATTAACATGTTAAGTCAATTTACACGTCAATACCAAATGATGTCATTATATTTGAATGAAAATTCCTAATTTATCATACCTTCAATTGGTTAATTAAAAATTCTTGTCGGATTAATACAGATATGAAGCTTTATCACAAATGTTGTGTCATTAAAAAGTTTTATTGAAATTAATTAGAATGCATTTTAATTAACGAAAAGCAATTACTTCAGTTGTTGATTGTACACCATGTTTGTGTGAAATATTGGAAATATTTCAACCACATTTTCCTTATCAAAAGGTGATAAAGAGCCAGGATCATAAAAAAAACTATTATTTCACTGTCGTAACAGATTTACCTACATAATATATTCTATGTTTAGCTAACTATAAATAAATAGCAAAATATAGGTACTGGAAAAAGAGAGAGCTACTTATATGTAACTTAATTTGATTATTATATATTATACAATTAAATTTATACTTTAGTTTATGAATATGGGTGGAGAACAAGAAATAAATGATTTATCTTTTTAGAGTTCTGTACCCAAAGGGTAAAAACGGGACCCTATTACTATGCCCTCCGACGCCCGTCTGTCTGTCTGTTACTAGGCTGTATCTCATGAATTGTGATAGCTAGAAAGCTGAAAATTTCACAGATGATATATTACTGTTGCCACTATGACAACAATTACTAAAAATATAATAAAACTGATATTCAAGAGGGGCTCTCATACAACAAACCTGATTATTTAGGAGTTTTTTGCTCGCTATTAATAATGGCAAGAGGATTATTGCTAAGAGTGCTGCAATATGGTATGGAACTCTTAATGCACGAGGCCGACTTGCACCTGAACGATTTTTTATTTATATTTAATCTTTGCCTAATTTGTAATTACAACATCAAGGCAGTTACCAAGTGGTACCCAAGAGAAGGAAGAAGACATAGATGCAGACTACCAGCCTGATGGTTAGATAACATCGTCAAACTTGTTGGGAGGCAATAGATGAGGTTGGCATAGGACCGGAAAGAATGGCGAGAAACATAGGAGGCCTATACTCAGCAGTGGGTGGAACAAGCTGAATAGATAGATAGAAGGGCATTGTGATTGATTTTATTAAATTTACTATTGATTATGTATGTAAAATGACTTGTTTACATACAAAAATTTATTAATTTTTTTTACATAAAAATATTTTGGAGTCAAACTATTATTTTGATGGCATGGTGAGACATTGATGGATGTAGATGTTGAGATGCATAATGAGTCATGACTATGATTTTTATCTCTTCAATTACCAAAGCCTTATAATCTTATCCATATCCAATTAAAACTCAAGGAAGCTGATAAGAGAACAATATACATAGATTAGAGTTACATCTTTATCAGTGCAATAGATCTCTTTTGATGTTACCTGAACATATGCGACAACCAGCGCGTTGTTTCAGCTGCTATGTGCGCTCCAAGTCTGGCTGCATGACCTCTCTCCAATCTCCCGAATAATGCAGAAATACTATGCGATAAAATAGCCGCTCGGGTCACTGCGTCGGTAGGTAGCAGCGGCGGGTCCATACTGTCACAGCTAGGGTCAGTCTTCAGAACCAGATCCTCCAAAACCTTCAGAATATCATCCATCCCCGTTTCCTCGGGCTCGAAGAAACCGGCGCTTATTTTACGCGGTTCTCGCTTTTTTTCCTCTTCGGCCGCATCTTGGGCGTTCACACCGGCTTCTAGTCGACCGACAACTTCAGAAACTTGGAATTGCAGGCTGCCAAAAGGACGCCGGTCCTGCAGAAAAGCATCGACATGATAATCTTCCACGGACGCTGATGTAACTTTGGCTGGAGCAGGGTTTACCAGGTCCGGGAGCACCTCACTGGCAGGGCTCGGTTTACTGGACTCCGCGTCAGAGGCAGGTGCATCTCCCATGCTGCGTGGCGAATTTTTTCGCAAAATTACAGCACAAACATAAAATTCTGTAAACGTCACTGCAATGCAATGTTTTGACGTAAACAGAAAGCAAAAAAATGTTTTGTCAAATGTTAAAAAAAGAATCCTTGCTGTCTATGGTTGACTTGACACGTATTCAATGACTGGCAACATTGTACGTTTTTAGACTGCCATCTGTTGTCAAGTAGCTAAACCTCGATAGCAATCATGAATTTTTTATTTTTAACGCCATCTTTTGACGAATTCTAGAATAAAGTTTTGTGCCCCATGCTCAATATTGTCAATATGTAATAGAATTTCTCTGGAACAGTTGCATTCTTCTTGTGACGTTTAATGGAATTGACAGTGACATTTCGGTATCAAATCGATAATTTCGATTTGTTTTCATTCGTGTTTAGTTCATACAAAAATTTTCTCTCTCTGCTAAAAAGAGGAGATTTTATCAAAAATGTCGCTAGCGAAAATATTTTCTGTTTCCTCAAGAGGTAAAACAAAGTTCCTAATAAGAAAAGCTTTGAATTTCGCAGTGATAGTGGTTCTTTTTAAGTTGTTACGCAATGTTATTTATAACCTCTAAGACGTATTTACCAGCTGATTATGAATTATTTTTAACATTTCTCTGATGAAATTACGCAGTTAAGCAATTAAATTTGTCTGTTTTATTCTTCTGTATCTGACAAACGTTTGTACTAATTAAGTGCTTAGCAAATTGCTAAAAAAAGACTCATTTCCACAATTTATTCAGGAGAGAAAATGTAGAGATTCTAATTGGAACAAACCATCCTCAATAGTAGGTATAGGCCGAATCATATAACTTGACGGCTGTAATGAGCTGCGGATAACCTAATCATCGCTCAGCTGTTAAGTGAGCTTTAGACAGAATTGGGCTATCCGCAGTTAGTAGCTAAGATCAAAGCCGCCAACTTGTGTGAATCGACGTATAATTAATTTGATGCTATACTTCAACTGTCTGCCAACTACAAATAATCTAAACAGCAATACATAATTCATTTAAAATTTATGTTCACCGATTCTATTTCATAAATAGTATAAAACGGTATATTGCTACTTACTGTTTAAATACTCAATTATGTATGATATGCATGAATGCTACAAACATTTGACATACTTAAAATATCAAATCTGTTGTATTTATGAAAGTGATCTTACCAGACACGGCAGCTCGGATGACACATTAAATTGTAGGTCCCGGTTGTTTTAACCGTTTAGCCATGTCAGAGGCCTTCAGGCGGCCTAAAAACTCTGACACCAGGGCTAGCCACCCGGCCTATACGAACTTACTTACTTTTTATCTTACCAGACTTAGGACATCCACTGTTGTACATAGGTGTCCCATATCTGAAACTGTTGCTGTATTATAAATAACTTAATAATCTTGCAGTTAGAGCAACGGGCGCAGGTGGTATGGTAGCCCGACATGCCCAGTATAGTACCCCATCTGACAAAGCGGAAAAGGTCTACCCGCCCAATGTCCCGGGCTACATGTATGTAAACGCTGTAGACCCCAGCATGGAGATGAAGGAGATGACTAACCGAGCGGCACAGACCTTGTTCTGGACGGAGCTGGCTAGAGGCTTCGCTGTTACGTTGGGACACATTTTCAAGGTAAACTAATATAGTATAGAGGTTTGGTTTTATTATTTGACTAACTGCGCCACGCGGCGTTACTCGCATGTGGTGTATTGACCAAAGAGTATTTAGTTATTTTTTAGAAGAAGCGTTAGTTAAGTAGCCTATGTGATAATCCAAAGTCTAAGCTACCTACATACCAAATTTCATCTAAATCAGTTCAGCCGTTTGTGAAAGAGTAACAAACATCCATACATACTCACAAACTTTCGCGTTTATAATATTAGTAGGATAGTGGCCCTATCCTACTTTATCCAGGCTAAACAACAAACATTTAAAATTTTCTGCCTCTGCTATAATATTTTGTTTATGTTTTGAATAAATATTTAGTGTATTTCCGCTATCTTGTTGTAGGCAAATAAGTTTAAGGGCATTAAGGACATTTATATTTTTTTTTTTTTTATAAATGTCCTTAATGCCCTTAAACTTATTTGCCTACAACAAGATAGCGGAAATACACTAAATATTTATTCAAAACATAGATTTGAAGATGAATTTCTGCAAAGTAACGCCTGATTCAATCGACAATATTTTGTTTTATAAATGTGAACCATCCTCTTGCATCACTCTGTCTACTGATGAAAACTCATCTTGTTGCATATTTTAAAAGATCTAAACATACAGATGTAGGAAGTTTTGTTTTATACTATTTAGAGATTCTTGGTTACATTTTATTACCCGTGGCTAAAAGATAACCAATCATGGGCTTGGCTAGGTTTTGGATTAACTCTTGATATTCCTTCCAAGATGATAAATTATAATAGGTGTGTAAGTGCAGTGAATTTTTTTCCATAAACAGTAGAATTTTGGAACAGGTTGCCAGGGGATGGAATCTCAGCAAGGACTATAAACACATCGAATTACGGATTGAATCTTTGGACAAAGAAAGAAAAATTGCTTTGCCAAATAAATAGTCATTATTCTAAACTGCTTGATATAGGCATTAGGCACATCTGCGTGCACTGCTTCTCTATTAATTATTTATTTGTTTATAGGCGAACAGTGTATACTGATGGGCCTATGTCAAGCAGTGTCGAATAAAATTAATATTTATCTGTCAAAGAAATTCTTTCCTTCTTTATCCAAAGGTTCAGTCTATTCTTAAATGTGTTTATAGTTCCTGCCAAGATGATATCCTGAGGCAACCTATTCCAATTGTAGACAACTCTATTGCAGAGGATGTGGTGTGCAGTGTTAGTTTGTGATGGTGTAGGCTGTAAGAGGATTGTATGGCGTCTGCTATCGCGCATATTTTTCAAAGTGTACATGTCGCAGATATCCGGAATATTATAGAAGCCATTGAGAATTTTGAAGGTCTCAATCAAGTCTCCACGCAATCGTCGTTCTTCGAGGGTCGTGAGACGAAGAGCTTTTAACCTATCTTCATAGGTCTTGCGGCGCAGAGCATATGGAATCCTGGTGGCTTTTCTTTGTGTACTTTCAAGCAAATCAATATCTTTCTTAAAGTAATTTAAGAGGTTTAAAGACCTCCCTTAATTACGCTTGTGCTGCAAAGTGAATATTACTCCAACAACATCAGACTTCACTCTAGAATGAACCTGTTTATCATCTAGTTTGTATTCCAATTCCAGGAACCCGCGACCATCAACTACCCGTTCGAGAAGGGGCCTCTCTCGCCCAGATTCCGTGGAGAACACGCGCTGCGCCGCTACCCGTCTGGGGAGGAACGGTGCATCGCTTGCAAGCTTTGCGAAGCCATCTGCCCTGCTCAGGTGAGACTACTATTTATACCTGTCTGGGGAGAAAAAGAGCATCGCTTGTAAACAGCTTGAAGGCATTTGCCTATGCTCATCCATCAGCCTTAAGAAGTCCACTGCTGGACATATGTCTCCCCTATGGATCTCCAATAAGAGCGGTTGGAAGCGGCTTACATCCAGCGCGATCCTGCGGTCTTAATGAGGTCTTCCATCCACCTTGTGGTTGGACGTCCTACGCTGCGCTTGCCGGTACGTACTACGTAGTCTCCACTCGAGACCTTTTCGGCCTTGTCGGTCACCAGTCCTCCGCGCTATGTGCCCTGCCCATTGCTATTTCAACTTGTCAATCCGTTAGGCTGTATCGGTAATTTTGGTTCTTCTATGAATCTCCTGATTTCTGGCCCGCTCAGGTGAGTTTTATAATTTCATACAGAAAATGCTTCGAAAAGAGATAAAACTTGGATACTGTAACCAATTAAGCCGCTGATCGACTTATAAGTATTCAATTCAATTCTTGTTTGTGGCTTCTGTGAGGGTGTTTCACAATTTCGCCAATGTCTTGTGTAGTACTGCCATCAAACGTAGAGAATTTGTACGGTGTCTAATGAAATACTGTGTTTAATTAGTCCACAGTTTTTAGAATTTTATACCTTTCACCTCTGAAACAAACACAGAGACTTATAAGTAAATGTTGGATTTAAAACCGCGGTTTTGAAATCGAAGACTTTGACGTTCCAGTTGACACTTCCCTCTTTTGTAGTTTTCCTTTTAGAGGACCTCAAACAATTTATTGCTCGACGTTTGTTGTTATTATAAATGCCTACTATTCCATCCTAAAAATCTGACTGTGAAACTATAGTGCAAAGACATGAACCTAGGCTTGATATGCATTCTGTGCCGTGTGCAAGCTTTAAGTGAGATAGCATTATGAATGCTTGTTAGATGTTACTCAATGACGTGTGACCGACTGTGACCATAATTTGGTACACAATTTTATTTAAGTAAGTAAGTTCGTCGCCGCCTGATATGGCTAAATGGCTGACGCTTTTTTGAAGTGAAAACTTTTTAGCTGCATTGTACACTTTCTGGGATGGGTAAAAAATGTTTAACTCTCGACAATAAAACGCGTAAGCTGATCGAAAATTCGTTGGACGGAGCGAGAGTAGACCGCCGGCGCGGCGTAGAAAGGAAGAAATATCATCCTCTCTATCTACCGTGCGGCGCAGGGCATTTGCGCGAGTGTGCGTGTACTACATAAATGATAGTACTTTATACATGTGTTCAAGTTTTCACTTTTGCCGGCACTCCCGGAGTACAACTCGTTGTTTTTCTCCGATAAATACTCCCTGTATAGTTACCTTTGATTGCCTTGACTGCCTCGGTGCCTCAGTGGTTAGTGACCCTAACTTCTGGGTCAAAGGGGCGTGGGTTCGATCCCCACCCAGGGCAAATATTTATATGATGAACATAGGTTTCTGGGTGTTATTTAGTAACTATCTATATAAGTATGTATGTATTTAAAAAATAAGTTTATGTAGTATATATCTGTCTCTGGCAGCCATATCACAAGCTTTGCTTAGTTTAGGGTCAGAGGCCGTGTGTAAGATGTCCCAAAATGTTTATTTATTATTTATTTCCCCATTGCAGGCCATCACCATAGAGGCGGAGGAGCGCAAGGACGGGTCGCGGCGGACCACGCGCTACGACATCGACATGACCAAGTGCATCTACTGCGGGTTCTGCCAGGTCCGTGCAGGAATCACTTGATTTTTCGGGACTTACCATGACCCCATAGTGCGAGCCTGAACTGGATCGCGTTGTGACAGCTTTTCTTTATCTAATAGAGAGAAATGAAAGCCATAGCAATCTTATTCAGCTTTCTGTTGATCTGATAGTACAGAGGCAGTACTCTGTAATGTAATGCTTGAGTGAAATCGATTCGAAACGATCAGAGGGCTAAGTGCGAGATTTTCGCTCGAGTTCGATCGCGTTAACGTTTGATGTGATTACTATGGAAATGGTACAGCGCCATCTTGTGTCACGTACAGAAAACTGAATAGCTAAGTGTGAGTATTTCTACGGTAATGTAACGAGCGCCAAACCGATCGAACACGAGCGCGGCACCGTCTGTGATTGGCTAATTCAAGCGTGTGTGTCGATGTGCTCGCGTGTGTGCGCGGCGCGCTCGGTCAACGCGACGTAAAAGTAATTCGATTTGATTGCAAATCTCCCACACTCTGATCAATGTTTCAAATTGCAATAGATTTAAAAAAAAATACTACAAGATATGAAATGATTCACTGAATGTATACAACTTGCTGCTTATCTTGTATCAGTATTAGCCTTTTCTTTAATAGTCCACTGCAGGACGTAGGCCTACTCATGAAGGGTGATTGGGCCTTATCCACCACGCTGGCCCAGTGCGGGTTGGTGGATTCGCATACGCCATCGAATTTCTTCTAAGGAAGTATGCAAGTTGCCTCACGATGTTTTCCTTCACCGAAAAGTCAGTAAGTAGTGTTAAATTCCGTACATATTAAGTAAATTCCAAAGAACACGTTGGTATGGGACCGAGATTTGAACCCACAACCTCACGATTGTATGGCTGGTATCACTACCACTAGACCACCACGGCTGCCCGTCTTTGCTACCAATGAACTTATTATAGCTATAAAGTTTCCGAAAAAAATCCTTTAAAATATTTTATTAGTGAAAACCGCAATGCAATCCATTGTGTAATTTTGGAAATTTAAACAAACACAAAAAAAACTTGGCGTTCTAATATTATACAGGGTTATATCTAATCAATTAGCATCTTTTTAGGGGTTTATTATCATAATGAATTATAAAAATATATAAAAAAATCAGCTGTTCCATACATTTTGTCACGGGTGAACCATATTTTTCTATGGAACACCCATTTTTTTTTAGTTATGACAAAAGTCGCACAGAATAGAAATAACCCTGTATAGTGAGTGATGATATATAATTATTACAGTGGCACATCGTGCAGTTGCTTTATTGTCTTTCTCTTTCAGTAATGAGTGAAGTCATAAGTAAACGCCCGTGGATTATGGTCGATGTTTCAAAAATCGTATTATTTATTGACTTCAGGAAGCGTGCCCTGTAGACGCGATCGTGGAAGGCCCCAACTTCGAGTTCTCGACAGAAACTCACGAAGAATTACTCTACAACAAGGAAAAACTCCTCTCCAATGGCGACAAATGGGAGAGCGAGATAGCATCCAACATCAGAGCTGACCACCTCTACCGTTGAACGGATCACTTTATTAGTTAAATAGTATTTTAAGGGCTATTTTATAACTCCTCAAAGTCAGTAATTAGTACCTATGTCTGTAAATAAACGACTTCTAGACAATAAGGATTTTTTTTTGAAATGTTTTGCGTGAAATTTCTATAAGATGTGTGACCATGGGTGGTATTCACAACTGAGTGCTACTATGACTAGGAAAAAGACAGACAGACATACTCATTAAATAAATAAATAATATATAAATATTGGGGAACATCTCACACACGGCCTCTGACCCCAAACTAAGCAAAGCTTGTGATTGGCTGCCAGAGACTGATATACTACATAATTATACATGTTTTAAATACATACTTATATAGATAGTACCTAAATAACACCCACATTATTGAGTCCTCTAATATTAATAACTAAAACAGAAGGTACAACACAAAGTATGCATTTTAAATTAGTGCCACAAATGGCGGCCTTATGGCGCTGACAGCAATCTCTACCAGGCGAGCACTAAAAAAGTTAAATGTGGGTTTTACCGATTATTAAAACGTTTAGCGGAGGGTTTCCAACTGATACCAGCCACGCTAGTATACGCATCACGAAATAATTAATTAGTCGTATCAGAACGAGACGAAGTTATGGTGAAGTATATCTGTCACTTTCACATGTCGACAAAACTCTTTTCGGGATCGTATGCTAAGTTAGCAGGGCTAGGCACTTGGCATGTAGAACATACTTTTTTACTCTTATGGGTGATTTCACATTTGTATTTTAACTTAAGTATACCAATTTATTTAGTTTGCTTATATTATTATTATTATACTGCAAATCTACAAAATTGTGAGCTGACATAAATTATTTATAATTATCACATCCTCTGGTAGAAAAATGTTTCTTACGTTTGTAGCTGAAAAAAATGAAATCTTAGTAGTTATAAAATAGATCTTAAAACTAGTATATTATAAAGAATAAATTATGTTTTTGTGATAAATAAAACCACTAATGTCTCAGTTATAAAATGTTTTCATTTATTTAGATTTAAGCCTATTTCTAAAATAAAACGTCTCATTTAGCATTAATTGATAAATATAACATTAGTAGGCCGCGCCACACAAGTTGGCGGATGTGAAGTTAACTATAGGTAAGCTGAGCAATACCCAAACTTGACTGAAGCTCACATAAAGCCGCACGTTGATTGGCTGCGCAGCTTGTATTTATTTATTTATTAAGGCTTCACAATAAGAACTACATTATTACATATGTTATAAACACTTACAATATAATTTAACTGAATGTGCTATTTTTTTAAGGAAGCACAGCATGCATTTAACTTTACATAACAATAAAGACTATTAGTAAAAATAAGATTGTACTAGTATTTCATAATCTTCAGATAGTTTACTAGACTAAACTAATCTAAAAAATAAATTAAATTAACATTTTCTATTTGGCCATATCGGCCTGAATGGAATTCAAATTAATTTTAAATTTAGACAAACTGTCTCCATATATATCCAAATTACGATTATGTTTGGATATATATGGAGACAGTTGTAGCTAACTTCACATCCGCCAACTTGTGTGGCGCAGCCTATTTGTAGTATGAGGTAGTAAAAATAAATAGATTTCTTCATTCATAATAATAAGTCATAATATGCACTAAACTAAATCTTAAATTTTAGTAAGACACGATTATTTTTTGCAAAAATTAGCATGACCGACTTTTCTCGTGAACAGAATTCGTGAATATTTCGTATGCATCGATGTAGCATTATTCACATTATTGTTGATTTATCAAAAATGGCTCAGCCGATTTCGATAAAATTTAAATGGGACCAATTTCGAAGTATACTCTTTCCAATAAAAAAATAATTATTGAAATCGGACTACTACGAATAAAGTTATGCGTGTTTATACATAAATATATATATTATATATATATATATACGCGTCGAATTGTATACCTCCTCCGGTGGTTCGTCGGTCAAAAACGTTAAATATAAATTAACCTATATTAACAGTCAATGTACTGAAAACTTTGCTAAATTGAGCGTAACATCTAAATAAGGATAAAACATTTCTAATATCTATTTTATTGCTCAGAAACCAGCTGAAAGATTCACAAACCTATATTTCTTAATGTAAATACTAAGTCATGTAGCCAAAAGTACTAAGATGTCACCTAATATTTTATTTAATAACTTAAACAATAACTGTCTGTTGTTAGTTTGTCTAATACATGTATAGATCGAATCAAAATAGGCATGACTAAAAAAATATAACTAGTCCGTAAGACAGATTAATAATAATATTATATTCATCCCCCATCGCAGAAAGACTATTTTTGCTCTTCTATTTCTGAGTGCTAAAGTCGTTTTTATCCGCTAGAGGGGAAAGTAAAATTGAATTTAGAACATCGTGTGCAGTAAGTTTGTGAATTCGAAACATCATTAAACCTATTTACTTCTATTTTCATGGCGCCGAATTTATCATACAACCTTTTTTTAATTTCTTGAAAACTTAGACTCGGAACCTGCTTGGTGCACCATTTTTAATTTACTTTGCGCGTGCCATTTTTTTCGTGTCATATTGTTAAAACCTTGTTTTATAATTATACTCTTTGCCTTATATTAAAAACAAGAAACTTAAAAATAAGTGAAAATCCTAAAATTTGTGATTCTAGCGACGAGGAAGTTTGTTTGACACCTACATAATTAAATAAAACTGTTAATAATGCGCAATATTATTATATTATTTGCCTTATGTTAAAAAAAGAAACTTGAAATGAAGTGAACGACCTAAAATTAGTGATTCTAGCGACGAGGAAGTTATTTGACACCAACAGAATTGACTGAAACTGTTAATAATGCGCAAATGAGCTTTCTCCCTCAACAATCATACGAGAAGTAGGCATTTAAAACCGTACGAACGTACTCGTAAGTAGACGACTTTATCATTACCTCGCTGAGGTGGGATGAAAAGTTACGTGTTGCACTCAAGTGCAAAGATTTTTTACCTTGTGCTCTTTTGATTCCCTCGCTAACGCTCAGGATTCTAATCTTTGAGTAAAAAAAATGCGGTTAAAAAACAACTGCACTCTTGTATAACAAATGACTATTGTTATACAAGTATGCAAAATTGATTTTTAACCACGTGCTCAATTTTGATGACCGAGCAAGCGAAGGATTCTAAAATTGAATCACGAGCGCAACAGTGATTCAACAATTAGAATCCTAAGCGTAAGCGAGGGAATCAAAAGAGCACAAGGTAAAAAATCGTTGCACTCGAGTGCAACACGTAACTTTGCAACCCACCTCAGCGAGGAAATGACTTAAGTCGTCTACATACCGCACTGTTTCAAATACTTCTCGCGTGATTGTTAAAGGGAGAAAGCTCATTTGCGCACCTATTAACAGTTTCAGTCAATTCTGTTGGCATCAAATAATCTTCCTCGTCGCTAGATTCGCTCATTTTAGGTATTACACTTGTTTTCAAGTTTCTTATTTTTAACACTTAACAATATGACATGCATGACAAGAAAATGGCGCGCGCAAAGCAAATTAAAAAAAGTACAGCAAGAAAGTCACGTGTCTGAGTTTTGAACAAATTAAAAAAGGTTGTATGATAAATTCGGCACCATGGAGGTAGAAGTAAATAGGTTTAATAAGGTTTTGTATTCACAAACTTACTGCACACGATGTTCTAAATTCAATTTTATTTTACCCTCTAGCGGATAAAAACGGTTTTTGCGCTCAGATTTCTAAGAGCAGAAATACTCTTTCCGAGATGAGGGGATGAAAAAAAAATTAGACACGTATTTTTTCTTTTATCAATAAAACAACAAATGACAAAGATAAAGCTGGAAACATACTATCGGACGCGGCTGACGGATGCGACTGACAGCCGCGGCTTAAGCCGGAAACATACTATCAGACGCAGCTGACGGACGCGACTGACAGCCGTGACTTAGCAATGTGCACAGTCTTATAACATCCGATGTGCCAGATCGCTCTCGGACGTCCGAACGCTCAAGGTCGTCCGAAGGTGACGTCGGCGACTGATGTCGGATAGTGTGCACGGCTCAGTGTACTTTCATAGTCTAGATCGCGGCTGTCAGTCGCGTCCGTAAGCCGCGTCCGATAGTATGTTTCCAGCTTAAACCTTGTCAAAGTTTGGGAGTGGGGGCTCGTGACGTCACGCGGAACTTTAACGAGCTATATCTTCATCAATTATTGTTGCCTGAACACTACACAGCATGGGCAGATTTTTTGCACGATTGTGACTCTATTGATATTGCTCGAAGCGTGGTGCGCATCCTAGCCCGGCAGAAATGAATTCTGCGCCTACGCATCTTAAATTTGAGTATCAGTTGGTGTGATTTCCACCTAGTATTTTATACGAGTATCTTTCCAAGTCTTCCTTCACTTCTTCTATATTCCTATTGGCGTCAATAGTGAGGACTTCGCAGCCCACGTCAGGAGAGTTGAGCCACGCTTCATATGAATCATGTATCTGTAAAAAATATTATTGATTTAGTTACTTTATACCATACCCAAAGGATAAAAGCGGGACCCTATAACTATAGTAGATTGTATCATATGGGAGCAAAATAATATTTTTATGGCGAGCACGCTTTTAGAAACCAGAGCGAAGTGAAGGATTCTATAGTAGAATCCTGAACGTAGCGAGGGATTCAAAGTCGTCGCCCGAGCCAAAAATATATTTTGCACCCGAGTAAACTCTACTTTTCATCACCTCTATGATAAAAACAAAAGGCGCCTCATATTTTACTATAATATTATTATTTAATAAAACGTAGAGAAACAACTAAATTGAAATTAAATGGTATCTAATAATAAAACATATGAAAACTTATATTTACATTCTTTTCTTTTATTTTCTTGGCGCTGAACACTAACATTACAAATACTTCCAAATTAAAAAAGTGCGCGGCAAAGATGATTCCAGCGCACTTATTTGTTCCAAGAAACCACCACCTTTAGGCGTACTTAAAGGCGAACCAAGTAGTTCTTTTCGAATAGATGTGATGAAAAGAATCTTTATACTACACCTGCTCGGAAAGTACCTTGATACTTTATCAAATTTACGGTAGAAAGTACGTCATTGCATATCGAACAAATATGCGGCGAGAAAACGCATCTGAGCGGGAGAGAAAAGTGTATGAAAATCCATTTCTTACGTGGTTTTTCTTTTTTAATTTTGGGTAAGACTATGCGCTGGTAACCTAAATATCAAAAGCCAAAAAGTTTTTACAGTGAGTTTTTATCTCCAAGTTCGCAAAATGACACTGGCCACTAGCTGTGTGTTGGATGGTGTCAAACAATTTGAAAAAAGAACATGTGAAAATTGCAGACGCCATTGGCGCCATTTTCAATTTGTGTGTTGTTTGAGGATTCAGTTTTCGTAGAATTTATTTTCCTCGTAGGTGTAGTATAAAGCACTATGTATCACTCGAGAGAAAGTGCGATTCCCGATCTCGGGTGTTTTAAACTCGACGGTAATCGGTCACTTTCTCCTCTCGGTGAACAATGTACTATTATAATTCGGACTGCTAGGGATTGGAATGCCTTTTATCTCCGTCACTATTTCCTGACAAATACAATCTGGATATCTTTAAGCCAAGAGTGAATAGGTATCTTCTAGGTCTACATACTCCATCTTCGGCTACAACATCGCTTTCGATCAGGCGAGTTGTTGGTCAAACGTAGCCCTATTATGAATAAATAAAAAAAAAAGCACTGTCACCAGGCTGTATCTTATGAACTGTGATAGTTAGACACTTGAAATGTTCACAGATGATGTATTTCTGAACAAATACTAAAAACAGACTAAAATAAATATTTAGGGGGACAAAGCGATTTATGTAGGATTGTACCCACTAAAACCCCCTCGGCGGCCAGCCTTTGTGCCCTCTTGGGAGCTCCGGGATCTCCAAAAGGAACGCACCGGTGCTCCCAGCACTTTGTGTGACTACTCGCCATCCCATCAAGCCAAAAGATCATACAGTTTTTTGCTCGATATTAATTTATTTATTTAAGGACAGACAGCCAGTATAAATTCCTTAAACAAGTGTGAAATAAAATATTTGAAAGATTTTTTGTCTGATTGAAATTATAGGTAAAACAACCTCAATCGCCAAACAGAAAAAAACTGCTCCAAAACGGCCTGTTTGTTTGTGAGTTAAAACACCATTTATAATTATAACACGCCTCTGATTAAAAAAAAAAATAGCACGGAAAAAAGCCATGTGATAGTGTCTAGTCAGTGTCATATTTAGATTTCAAATGATGAATGACCAACAATAAGACTAATATAAACTACAACACTTCACAAGCTAACTTCACATCCGGCAACTTGTGTGGCGCGGCCTATACTGATACATGTGAAATAAATAATCTGAAATAATAATTTTCATGTCAAAATAAATTCATATTGTACCTAAATTCTCTAAATATAATCGCAATAGTTTTCCCTTCAAACACAACAGTATATTTTTCTATGAATAGGATTGCCTCAAGGGGATCCAATGGGTCATATGTCGTTTAATACATACTAATTTAACTTTTAGGCTGATACAAACAACTTGGCAGCTGTGATGTTAGCTGCAAGTTAAGTGCAAGTGCAAGTTCCTGGTGCAGCTGTTAAGTGAGCTTCAGTCAAGATTGGGTTATCCGCAGTTTGTAGCTAATGCAAGTCAAGTTGTGTGATGCTGCCTATGACAGCAATGAAAGATGTTACCTGTTGTAAGTATTCTAAAGGCACTTCAGACTCCTCAGCCCGACCTCTCTTCATCATTCTCTCCCACACCACATCAGGAGTAGTCTTCAAATATACTGGAAATAAATAGAAACATTTGAAAAATAGTACCTTGGATTGAACGCAAGATAACTAATTGCGCGAGTGGTGGCGCCACGTACGTTATGTTGCTAGCATTTTAAATTCCCTGGCAGCATAGAATTAGTTCCCAATTTTGGCCGTGCGTAGAGCAATCTTGCGCGTAATGTTTCAATATCGCCATGTATACTGAGCGCCACACAAATTGAAAGATGGGAAGTTATGCGCAGCGTTCTGCGCAAAAGTCGAAATATGGGTACGCGCGGAAACCAGAGAGACGAAACGCCGGGGTACACCCGCCCGCCAACCTCATGCCTCCCGCGCGCTCCCTACGCCCGAGCTCACTACTTCGCCATTTGTATAGGCATTGTGCACACATGCGCATCACGAATAGCGAATCACGGCGAAGTGTCATCTGCGGCTAACCTCCCATCTTTCAATTTGTGTGGCGCTCAGTATACTAAGCCAAAAGATCATACAGTTATTCTGCTTACCCTGTCGAAACAGGGTGATTAAGACCATCGTAACGAACAAGTTTTACTACGGGGCTAACCCGAAAATCGAGAAAAAATCACGTGTTCCCTTCGAGCAAATATCTACAGAGCCAAAAAAAAAATATTCGAACGCCGTCATACATACCGACTTAGATATTTAAAATAAATAATTCACAATGACCCGTTTTTTCGAATCTCGACGTTATGTCACCTAATTAGTGCTTGTAACCGAGCACTTTGGCATCGCGCGGCGTTGTAGTCGGCTTGCAATCGCCTTACGACTAACTAAACTTTGCCATCGCGCGGCGTTGTAGTCGGCTTGCAATCGCCTTACGACTAACTAAACTTTGCCATCGCGCGGCGTTGTAGTCGGCTTGCAATCGCCTTACGACTAACTAAACTTTGCCATCGCGCGGCGTTGTAGTCGGCTTGCAATCGCCTTACGAAGCTTGCCCACTATGTAGCTTACTGTACAGTACCAGCCTTTTTAATAATCCACTGCAGGACGTAGGCCTACCCATGAAGGGTTATTGGGCCTTATCCACCACACTGGCCTAGTGCGGGTTGGTGGATTCACATACGCCATATAATTTCTTCCTTGGACATATATTATGCAGGTTGCCTCACAATGTTTTCCTTCATATTAAGTAGCTTGGGCAGGGACAAACATACAAAAAATGTGTCCGAGCCGTTGTGACTCTATAGATATATGCTCAAAGCGTGTTCCTTAAAAAATTGATGCTCAGAATTGACAAAATGTACAAAACAACAGATTTTAATTCTCGAATTCCTGGTTGGCCCCATAGTAAAAGTTGTTCATAATGATGGCCTGTATCACTTCCTTTCGTCCAGCGGTGGATGTCCTATGGCTGATGGTTGAATGGATGGAACATAGTTTAGTGAAATAAAACTTGCTTATGTTTTGTATTACCAATAAGATCTAAGCTGATGTCCAGACACTTTTCAGTGTAGTCGTACCAAGACAGTAGAGTCTGGTATTCGGGATCTTCCAGGAAATCTCGCTTTTTTGCATTCTCCACAAAACAGAACCTGCTGTTTTGGACTGACCTGAAATTATAATCGAGTAATATGTTACTAAATAACAGTGTTTAGATTTATTGATAACATTACATAAGGCCAGTGTGATAGACTTCATCAATCCTATTCGGCTATGAGTTTTGTACTCAGTAGGTATTTAAAACAGAGCTACATAATAAAGATCATGAAAGATATAAAAGCATACCTTTCAAACATTTTAACAGTAACATTAGGGTTGGACGGTGGACTGGTCTGGATCTTGAGTCTGCTGAGGTGAACGTAATGCTGAAAGGGGAACGTCCACTTGTTCAGGTCTCCATACAACAGGCCGAGGAGGTTGTGGCCGCTGACATCTCGCCATTCATTTATTGGCTCCTGTAAAATATTTCAAAAGCTCATTTTCAGCTACACGGTACTGCAACTGGATTTTCATTAATTCACTACTGGACATGGGCTTACCCACAAAGGGTGTTCGGACCATATCCACCATGCTGGACCAGCATAGGTTGGTGGGTTCACATATACTATCGAATTTCTTCTACTGATGTATGCAGATTGCCTCACAATGTATTCTTCCACCGAAAAGCTAGTGATGTGAAATTCCATACATAAATTCCAAAGAACTGATTTGTTTGAACCCACAACTTCAACAACTGGAGTCGATTGAGAGGCGAGCCAAGAGGCTGATTGACAACGACACCTTAACTAAGTTGCAGCTGCAAAGTCTTGAGCATTGTCGCAAGGTAGCGTGTTTGTAGGCCTTTTACTGGATACACTTCGGAGAGTGCGCTCAGGAGTTGCACAATCTGGTCCCCCCTGCCCCTTTCTTCTATCGTATGGCTAAACAGACGCGACCAAAGCGCCACCCTTTTATGGTGGACATTCCGCGCGTTAGGACCAAGCATTTCGAATCCTCATTCCTCATACGAATAGCTGTAATGTGGAATGCTTTGCCTGGGTCTGTCTTCCCATTAAAGTACAATGTGGGTGTCTTCAAATTCTGAGTAAATAGGTATCTTCTAGGTAAGCGTGCTACACCCTAGACCGCACATCTGCTTAACATCAGGCAGTGTGTAGTCAAACGCGAACCTACTCGAAATAAAAAAAAAAAGAACTTCAAATACTGTTAGGCGGGTGTCACTACCACTAGACCACCACAGCTCATACTTTGTTGTAGTTTCAACTATTTTATAGATACTATAGTGCAGTGCAGTGCTTGTTGTGTCTGTCTCTTAACCTAGAGTTAAATCACATTGCTTACGTGATCTATAGATATTATTTGTACATGATATGTAATTAATTAGGTGACTTACCGCATGTTTTTCAACGTTGTGATATTTGTCAAAGTGTTTGATGCAGGTAGATTTTCCTGAACCAATATTACCTTCTATGGACACACGGTAAGGTCTTTTACTTGTTTTTCGTGCTGCATTTGATATAGATTTTATATTCGACATCTTCAGCAGTTGTTGTGTAGGGTTCGGCATAGATTTGGTTACGCAGCAAACGAAATGGTTCAAAATATGCTTTTCAAGCGGCGTAACCTATAATTAGGTTCTCAATATTTATAAATCTCTGATTGGGAATTGGATGTAGTCCAATATGAAGTGATTTAAACCAAAACAGCTATACAAAAATGAAAAATCTTCGTCAGCCAAAATACAACAACAATCCACCCACAGTTCGCGGCAAAAATGCAGTGTTGCCAGAGGTTTATACCGAAAAGTTACATTATTGTTTATCAATAAATATGGATACACTGCGACATAAAAGACTTGAAAATAAATGAGATGGCCACCATCGCTTCATCAGCATATTTTGTATTATTTTTTGAGTAATGATACTGTTATCATGTTCAAAATCCACAAAATAATGTAAAACGAGAAAAATGCTAGGATGTTAACAATAATTTACAGCACAGATTGTGGTTCTAGCAAAAGTGATAATTTAGTTCCCGAATAATTCATTTCATCTCTTTTGTGTCGCACTGTACATAAATATCTAAGACAATAAAATTATTATAATTTGGTTTTCAGATTATTTCACAATGTTTTTTTTTTGTAAAGTGAACAAAATTGCATGTTTAGTAAAAATAGGAAATTGGTTATCTTACAAAAACCAAAAGTAACAATGCAGTAAAATATAATATTAGGTAATTGTTTAATAAGGTTTCGTATAGTAATACTAATACAATGTCAATAAGTAATACTGTCACTTTGACAATGACTGTTGAATCTTTTTTTTTCTGCCTAGAAAAGATTAAGCGTCGCTATGTGTGTGAATTTGCTGTTTCAAGGATTCATTGAAATAAAATTATATAAATCTCAAACAAACATTGGACCGTTAGACCGTTACCACTACGTCGCTCGTATGTAAACGGGGTAATACTTACGTACAGGCATAGTAGCCATGTAGATGTATACATATCTACCGACTACCTTTTTCCTAAGGCTGATTGTCTCGGTCAGCGCGCTTTTTTGGGATTTTTGCCTTTGTTTTTAGATAAGAAAGGTGGATTCAAATCTAATTCCCGAGGTCAGGGGCGTCAGGTCAGGATGCTTTGGTTTTTAAGGTCACTTAGGTATGCGATGAGCCTCGTAAACAAAACCTATTTATGGTTGCTAAATGAATTTTTGTTAACTTACAAGGAGCAATTTATCTATGTTAAATGCCAAACACTCCAAATAAATTATTTTCGCGCGTGACCTACTGAAACTACCTTAACTCGTTGCGTAGCACAGTTTTGTGTTTGAGAATTTTATTTACAGTAGGTATAGGTAAGTATAAATAAATATATACTTAAGTTATTTACAGTACAGTACAGTAGAGTTTATAACTAAGCAAAAAAAAAATATTTTCATCATCATCTTCCGAATACTTATTGTTCCAAAATGAAGTTTTATTTGCACAAAACAAACCAATAAGTGCTTCAACAAGAGCAATCAATTTCTCCCCAGCGCTTTCATTTCACGAGATGACAATTTAATTAAAACTGAAGTGAGCCTGCACCAGATCTCGATTGCAATGGATCAAAATCACGTTTTATTTCCGATATGAAAGAATCTTAGATTTAATTTTAAGTTCTTTACTTACGGAAGAGGTATGAATTTTCAAACTAAGTAAACAGTAATGAAATAAAATATTACTAGGAAGATACCTAATTAAAGGTGGGGGTACCTACGTTTACATCATCATCATCAATAATAATATTTAGGATTTATGTCCCTTGATATCACCTGTAATATGTCTAAAGTACGCTCACTGCTAGATATAGGCCGCCTAGTGTCCTTAATAAAACACAATCATCATCAACATACTATTGGATTTATTACTATTTTTAGATTTATTACATATATTAATATTCCAGACAAGTTTTGCTCCATAATACATTTAATATTCCAATTATATATCTATACGTTACAGATGTGCGATTTTATAACCATTTTTATCGTGACCCACTACCCAGTACGTAGTATCTCTTTAGTTTGTGCCCAGTACCAACGCCAAAAGCTCCTCCATGGAGTCCATGGCCCTCTAGATTTCCCTTTTTCTTCTTTACTGCTTTTTAAAAATATGGCCACGGCGCTCGTCCGCATTTACCATTTTCCTTTAAGTGGCGGAACTACAAGTACGGAATCACGTTACATAAATCGATTATATATTATATTAGTTATATTTACATTAATTAAATCGTGCCTGTGGTATTTGCACATTATATGAAAATCCTAACAATACCTACCTAGACGTCTACAGCTGGAAAATTAGGTATAAAGGGCGTTGTTTGTAAAATATAATCATCATCATCATAATTATCAGCCGTAAGATGTTCATATTATTCTATAGTTTCTGCCATAGGCACTTTCGAGCAAATATCTACAGAGCCACAGTCCCTAAGTGAAAGTAGTAAAAAATGTCCGAGCGCCGTCATACATACCGACTTCGATATTTACATTAAATAATTATTTAATGTAAATAATTATAATTCACAATAACCCGTTTTATCGAAACTCAAAGTTATGTCACCTAATTAATGCTTGTGACCGAGCACTTTGACATTGCGCGATGTTGTAGTCGGCTTGCAATCGCCTTACGAATAACTAAAAAGTCTGCCCACAACGTTGCTTGGGCATAATTTTGGCTCGGACACTATTTTTGCACGATTGTGACTCTATAGATATTTGCTCGAAGACAGGCACCTAAGGTTTCTATAGGAAAGTAAAATGCTAAGTCGTTTCTAATAAGATCAGTTGTAGGTAGGCCCCGGTTGGTATAACCGTTTAGCTATGTTAGAGGCCTTGAGGCGGCTGTATTTAATCTGCGTTACAACATTATATACAGTCCACTCATAACAGCAAAGTTTTTATTTTACCACCCCTACAATTAGGGATAGGGAATTAGGTCGTACTTATCTTCCCAGTGTGGTCCTTCGAGCCGGATCACACTGGGAAGATAAGTACGACCTAATTCCCTATCCCTAATTGTAGGGGTGGTAAAATAAAAACTTTGCTGTTATGAGTGGACTGTATATAATGTTGTAACGCAGAATACATTAATCGAGTGACAAAGCGAGTAGTAAATATTAATACTTGTAGGCAGTCGCTGTGGTCGCAGGGAAAAGAGAGCGAGCGGGCGCTCGCATGCCCTTATAAACTAGCCAAGGGTACGAAGCGGCGCGCGGGGGCGACGATGCCGCGGTGGCGGCCAGCGGGCGGGCTTCGATGTTGCGTTGATGCGTAGACAGCGGCGTAAAAACTCTGACACCAGGGTTAGCCACCTGGCCTAACTTACTTTAGTCGGCAGCGATTTTCATCCAGTGCGTCTGCGTAGGTACGTCGATGGACGTCCTGCGCTGCGTATGCCAGAGAACACAATCAAGGAATATAGACGTATTACCTACCAGTAATAGACGCACTAGTAATAGAAAAAATAGATATCACAAAAAGTAGTCCTATCGCTAAGGGCAATCTCTCCCAGACAACTTTTCGATGTAGGTAGGTAGTAAGTAGTAGGTAGGTAGTAGGTACCTATGAATAAATAAACTGTAGATAATACAAAAACGAACTACCTATAGGATTTATCAACAGAAAAATATATTTTATTTTACAAATAAAATACGATTATTATAAACTAGTTGCGCCCCGCGGTTTTACCCGCGCAGCTCACGATTGTGTTGGGTACAATAAGGAGTAAAATGTCTTAGTAGCAATTTAACAATTAGGTACTAGGTAGGTATATATAGATAAACATACCTACTATCTAAATAAGCTGGTGTAGACTGTGACCTACTAGATAACGTACCGATGATAGCCAACAATTTATATTCAGCGACAACGTGAATTCCACAGTCGATGTGTTAGCGATAAATTAAACCAATGGCTAACTGTTATTGTTATCAATTGCGACAAAATAAGCCTCGATCATTTAAATGCGTTGTGAAACTACATGTTTCTATGTTGCCTTGGTATTGCCATGGTTGCCTAGTGGTATGCCTAGGCAAGCTGCGGATATTAAGGCAATCCTCGCAGCTGTTAAGTGCTCGCGAGCTTCAGTCAGGACTGTCCAGCAGCATTGCCACGCTGAACGGCATTAGAATTAGCCTTCTGAATGAGTAAGGGTTTCGGTATTTATGTACGCAGATGAGGGATGATTTATATTAGGACGGGGCGGGTGTGGGACGGGCCGGACGGGGTCTGTACGACGCCCGTATGACGTACGTTCCATACATATTGTCCGGACGGACCTGTCCGGGCATCGTACGTAAAATGTATTGAACGTGCGTCGTACGGTCGTGTCGTACGGGCCCCGTCTGGCCCGTCCCGCGCCCGCCCCGTCCTAATATAAATCACCCTAAACGTAATAGCAGAACAATAAAACGAAACTAGCTCCAGCACACATTGTCGCGGCCGCACAATGGGGTGTCAACAGCCGTCCGCGGAAACTAGGTTCCGCAGGTTCCTGCTTTTAGGTCGAGCGATGGGCCAAGGGTGAAACTATGAGGGAGAAGTTCTGACGAATTATTTTGTTTCTTTTTTCGTGGTTAATAAGTCCACACCAGACCATCAACTCGATGGTAAGCGACTGACGACTAGTGACGACGTTTTGGTCGTAAATGAAGCACGCGGTTGTAGTGTATATTTTTATAAGTCAGTTCTTTGAACATCAGTTCGGCATCTGATTATATCTCTACAGAAGACAATACAAGAAAGCCTTGTTCCATTCCCTGGCCGTTGTGATCTTTGCGATGAACTTTGAGTAAAATGAACTTGATCGTCGAAACGAAACAACCTCTTTATATGACTTTTTCAGCGCGAATAAGAAGCTTGACCACCAACTTCCCTGCTGATAGTACCTAAACGAAGTTGTGTTCGAAGATGAAAATATAGAATACATGACACGAGTTGATATCACTAATGCCCGCCTTTACAGTCCCTATGTGAAAGTAAGTAGTAAAAAAAATTACCGATCACCGTCATACATACCAACTTAGAAATTTTGTTCGTTCATTTCAAGCATAGGACGTCCACTGCTGGACATAGGCCTCCCCTAAAGATCTCTAATAAGATCGGTTGGTAGCGGCTTGTATCCAGCGCGAGCCTGCGGTCTTAATGAGGTCATCCGTCCACCTTATTGATGGACGTCCTATACACTACGTCTACCAGTACCTGCGTGGTCTCTAGAAATCTCGAGAAATTTTCGACCCCATCGATCATCAGTACTCCGCAATATTTACATTAAATAATCCACAATGACCCGTTTTCTCTAATCTTGACGTTATGTCACCTAATTAGTGCTTGTAGCAGAGCACTTTGGCATCGCCTTACGACTACCTACCTAAAAACCTGCCCACTTCGTATCTCGGACACTTTTTTGCACGGTTATGACTAGACTATTGTAGACTTAGAGTATTCGAAAAAACGGAACAGATCCACTTAACTTTTGATTATTAAATCATTTAACCTACCTCTGAAAAAGAGTTGTCAACTCTTTTCTCTTTCTGTAAGAATTTTTAACCGCGTTTCAACTTTACTATTCCACAGAAGTAGTACTTACAAATCCAAAGATTGAATCCGTCCAGCGACGTTTATTGAACTGCATGAACTTAGCTTCTGTTATCTTGTTCTGTGCTACGCTGTCTACAAACCTTCAATTTCCGTCAAATTGCGGTTCACAGAATAAATAATCTAGTAATGTTCAAGTCACGGAACCCCAGGAGCTCATCCAGAGTGCAACGAAATATGAAAATTGCTGAGACAATGGAAAGTGCGGAAGTTGCCGCGGAATCCCTCTGCGACGTTTATGTGCAGTAAGGTATCTTGGCACAGAACCGCGATTAGTGAGAGGCCTATACTCAGCAGTAGTAATGACGGAATTTTAAGATTTTGAATAGTTGCATAGGTCTAATAAATTTGATAACTTAAGAAGACTTACTGGAGGTTTAAATGCAAGCATGTCTTTTTGAAAATAAAATAAGTGTAATCGCCGCTAATTTATTTTTAAACTTCGAATGTACCTCTACAACAATACGATACGGTCGGAATTTCTTGTTTCGTGGCTGGGCGATGTTAAGCAGTAGATTATCAAAAAGTTGTAGGTACAAGTCCAAGTTTGTCCAAGAATAGACGTAGCTAAGGTAATGATGAAAATTAAGGCATACTTCCCTTACTGCTAACACTGGCCTTGAAAGCTACTACCACCACGAACAATGCGCGTTATTTCATTTATTTAATGAGCCACGGTGGAAGCGCGGCTTTAGAATTTGTTTGCGATGAATGTTGGGACCATAATGGAATAATGAGAACTATACCTAGTGGATGAGACGCCATTGTCAGGACTTTCTCTCTACCTTCATCGTGTAGGCATAATACAGGGTTATGCTTACCCTATACTAAGCCGAAAGGGGGTGATTCAGACCAGAATTAGAGAAAAAAATTAACTGTTTCATACAAAATTGCAACTCGGAATCGACAAAATGTATCAAACAGCTGATTTTTATTTTTGAATTACTTATTTTATACTATACACAGTCAGGTCATAAATTCTGTCACATGTTTAAAATAAAATAATTGAGACAAGTTTATTCATTATGTAACCATTTAAATACCAAAATTAATTTAACAAAACATAGATTCTTATGACAATAAAGTTTATTCAAAATGACCTCCGTGATTTTGAATACAGACCTTCAATCTGCGCGGCCAGTCGTCTATCGCAGCACGAACGAGGTCCATGTCAATATCGGCGGCTGCCTTAATCAAGGATGTCTTGAGTGACTCCAAATTGGGATGAGGCTTTGAGCACGCCTTTTCCTCCAAGTGTTGCCATATCAAATCTGGACTGAAGGAGGGCCAGTCTTCGTGCCGGATGAAGTCGATTTCACGCGCCGCCAGCTAGTCTTGTGTGCTCTTCGCTCTATGAGCTGGCGCCGAATCTTGTTGGAATACCCGGTGCCTGTTATTGAACATGGTATGAGAAACAGGTTCCACAAGGTTCGTCAGGACTGTATTTTGATACACAACTGCATTCGTTTTTACACCTTTCTCACAAAAATGTACCTCTGTTAAGCCCCAATAAGAAACTCCCAACCATACCATGAGCGAGGATGGAAAATGACCTCGTTGGACACGCGGAATACGGTTGCTCGCTTCTTCACTACTGTGTGCGTACACCTTTTCATTTTGTTAGCTAGCTGTGTAGCTCTCTTCTAAGGTAACATTTATTTTCCTTACAGACCGAGAGCGACCACTTCTTGACCTGTCATCTACACTAGAGTCTTCATTGTATCGTTTGATGGTACGATAGACGAATCTTTTGGTTATATTTAAATTTTTCAGTATGTCAAAAATTTGAATTGGCGCGTAACCGCAACGATGCAACGCAATAATTGCAACACGGTCTTCTTTAAGCGTCCACTCCATATTTAAAAATGAGTAAAATTCTAAAAAGCATACATTTTTATTTTCATGAACAATTCGAAATTCGAATTCAATAAACTTTTTTATGGCCAGCATTCTAAAAGAAAAGTTTTTACTGTGTGACAATACTTATGACCTGACTAGGTATATAACGTGGATATATGAACTCACGTGTAGGGATAGTCGTAACGACTATCCCTACACGTGAGTACGATGACACCAACTTCTTCGTGTCACACACAACGAAGCCTTCCTGTTAGTTTAGTTACCTCACCAGATACTTATTGAGAAAGAGTATATAATTAGTAGGATGGAACCGCGCTGTCCCATCCTTGAAATTAGTTTATACTATGTTGTACCTCGTGGCTACAACATCTCATACCATGCCTGACGTCTGCACCGCATTGCGCTAGGTGCTGACTTGGTTTTAATACATGTACATGTCGTCAGGCCTTACCGTTACCACTTTTATGTCATAACGATTGTTTTATAGCATTAACTACGTTACTGCTTCTATGCGGTAACAAGTTGTGCTGCCTGCGGAGTCAGAGTCGTGACATTACTCCCGGGACTTGTCTCATATTATGGGGCCCGGTCCAGTCACGAAGCGTTCCGTGAGCTCGATCCCCATGTAGATTCTTAGGTACTTGCATTATATTTAGATACTTAGACACGTAGATACTTAGATTATACTTAGCTTTCGTTAGTGGTTCTCGCACAGTTTTATAACTTTTACGTGGATAAAATACTTGAAACTAGCGTTACAAAGAAAAACCGCCAGAACAACTTACCACAGAGTATGTCAAATTCATAGAGTTATAAAATCACTGGTCTATGCATAGAGTCTTGGAGTTGCCATTATTAAAACTTGTTTTTGGTGCCTTCGCGACCGGTCGTCGCGACAATACACATTACCTGACAGTTGGATTGCATGCGCCATGTTTATGGGTCTATCTACTCGTCAGACATAGGACGTCCACTGTTGGACATAAGCCTCCTCTAAAGATCAACAATAAGACCGGTTGGTAGCGGCTTGCATCCACTGCGATCTCGCGGTATTAACGAGGTCATCCGTCCATCTTGTGGGTGGACGTCCTACGCTGCGTACGCACGAGACGTGGTTTCCACGTCTGTGTGACACGATTATTATCTTTTAAATATGATAAAGTAGTAATCCAGATCAGGTATAAGAATCTGTCAGTCAGCAGTCAGTACCTACATTTCTTAAATACTTTTTCTTATGACTGTACTTCGTAGCGTAGTAGCAAAGAAGATATAAGTAGTAGTGCGAGCGACTTAACGACACAAATAATTATTTTTTGCAAAAAATAGCATGACCGACTTCATCCGTGTACAGAATCATTACATAGTATAAAACAAAGTCGCTTTCCGCTGTCTGTCCCCATGTATGCTTATATCTTTAAAACTACGCAACGGATTCTGATGCAGTTTGTTTTAAAAGATAGAGTAATTCAAGAGAAATGTTTATATGTATAATAAACCTGTGCGAAGCCGGGGCGCATCGCTAGAACGCAAATATTATGCACGGATCGATGTAACATTTTTCACATTATTGTTGATTTATCAAAAATGGCTCAGCCAATTTCGATAAAATTTAAATGGGACCAATTTCGAAGTATATTCTTTCCAATAAAAGAATTATTGAAATCGGACAGCTATGAAAAAAGTTATGCGTGGTTATACATAAAAAAAATATACGCGTCGATTTGTATATACCTCCTCCGGTGGTTCGTCGGTCAAAAATAAGTAAAATCGGAGGGAGGTGACTGGTGACTCGCTCGCACGAGCGGGTTGCCTTCGAGCGAATTTAGAACAAGTATCGCAAGCACCACTTCCGAACTTTGACGCGCTTTGTATTTTTTGTTTTGGTTACAATTATCAAAATATACTTATCGATTTTTTAATAAACAAATATTGGTAATGTTTTACCAATAGTATTTAATTAATACATTTTTTGAAAATAAAAACGAAACATCCATCCTTCATGTTATTTTATTTTGAATTCGTTGTTTCGTCGGGGTAGGTAGGTAATGCTGCGTGTGCCCAGCCCACTATTGACTGTAAGTACTACTTTTACGTTCTGTACTGTACTGTATCAGCCTTTTTATAGTCCACTGCAGGACGTAGGCCTACCCACAAAGGGTGAATGGACCATATCCACCACGCTGGTCCAGTGCGAGTTGGTGGATTGGCATACGTCATCGAATTTCTTCATCGAATACAATGTTTTCCTTCACCGAAAAGCCAGTGGTGTGAAATTCCGTACATAAATTCCAAAGAACTCATTGCTACGGGACCAGGATTTGAACCCACGACCTCACGATTGCAAGGCGGGTGTCACTACCTCTAGGCCACCACGGCTTTCACTACCTCTAGGCCACCACGGCTTTCACGTTCAGGATAATTTAATTACCAATTGTATTTTATGAAATAAAAATACCCACTCTTTCAGTTCTTAATGATAATTTTTGTAGTTTATGTTTGTAAACATCATTTTTATTTTTTTCACCTTACATTATTATTTATCCGTACATGTACCTATCGATACATCCGTACATTCATTTACAGTTTTTTTGTCCCATATAAAATATCTGTACAAATTCAAATTTTCAATCACTTGATCCTAGGTTCTACAATCAGGTCGTATCCATCAGCCGGCCTCAAGATGAAGGCTCGCGGAGACAGCTTGGTGGCAGATTTGGTGAACTTAGTTTGGTACTTCCTGAAGAATCTCACTAGGAACACTTTTGCTGCTAGCAACGCGAAGCGAGAGCCTAAAAACATTTAAAAAAACATTTATCATTAGAAGACATATGATGGAGATGATAGCAAGATTTGAAAGTGATTATTGATGAATACGTCCGGAGTACTTCTATTTGATAGGAATGACAGTGCTTAAGTTACTTAAGTACCCACTAGAAGAAGAAAGCTACTTAAATTCTCTTTCTCTCTGTTGAAGCCTGAAAGATCAACTATGCTGTCCCATGACTTCAACCAGCGGTGAATAATTCACCGCTAAATTAACATCAGTTAACTTCCGTTTAACGGGAGTAACAGTTAGCTTACTAAAGCAAGTAGCAAAAGAAACTTGAAAAAAAAAAACATATTACGAGTAGGTATATGGTGGGTGGGTCACTCAGCAGTGTGAGGGTATTGTATTACCTACGTCAAGTGCGGGTAAATACCGTGGGTTACGAGTTGCGATGCAGCGAGTACAGTGGATGTCATACCTACTATATGTGCTGGTGAGGCCTGAAAGACTAGCTATGTGGGAACCTACAGAAGGGACAAGATAATAGGTCACTTTTGACAGATGTCAGTTTTATATTCATAGTGAGGTGACCTGCTTAAAAACATCGATTAAATGAATGAATCGAATGAATCGATACAGACTTGAAACATATGTGAATTTTAAAAATGATCATGCGAATCCCTGTCCCATTATTATTTTTTCTTTCATAAATTAAAGGAGCAAAATAAGACAAGTACCTACGTAATTTAACAAAAAAATTGCTTTTATTCACTAGAACTATCGGAACTGCTATAGTTAGTTAAAAGAATAATAAATATGTATAATTAGGTTTTATTATAATCACAACGTGGTTATAAATTTATTGTGATTTTTCTTCACAAGTAATCATTGCATTCGATTCAACTTACAATCCTATCAGCTTTCGATTTTTAGAGTAACATCCCTAGTGTTTAAAAAGAAAAAGGGTTGACTGACGCAACATTGTAACGACGTTCAGTTCTTTAGATCAGAAATTGTTTATTATGTTTAGAATGGTTTATTAGTGAAAGCAAATCGTAAAATTACTCGTATCGGTCATTATTACAATAAATATGTAAACGTAATTGAAAAAAGTTAAGCAATTGTGCAGTTCTTATTTTATGCCCGCCGTTACAAGGTTACGTTGTTGAATTTTGATGAAATGTCAAAAGTGACCTATTATCTTGTCCCTACATTAACTTACTTGTTGCGGTCCAGTTCTAAGGAACACGTAAGTGTAAGGCGGTATCTTGGCCTTGTTTCCGGGAGAGAACCGATCCAGGTCAAATATATCAGGCGTGGACGAGTGCTGCGCGTTGCGGTGGAGAGAGTAGAATGGAAAACATGTAATGTACTCGTCTCGCGAGGCCTGAAGGACTATGTGGAAACCTAACTTACCTAAGCAGTGACGAGGTTCAGTTCCAAAGGGGATGTAAGTATAGGGCGGTATCTAGGAGTTGTTTTCGGTTACACACTTTGGGAGCGAGTAAGTGCTGCGATTCAGCTAGTACAGTGGAAGTTACATGTAGTTTTCTCGCGAGGCCTGAAGGACTATGTAGGAACCTAACTTACCAATGCAATGTCTCGGTCCAGTTCCAAAGGCAATGTAAGTGTAGGGTGGTATCTTGGCCTTGTTTTTGGGAGAGTACCGTTAAGGGTCGCACTCGCCAGGCGTGGGTCAGTTTCAGTTTATTCAATAATCACAGATATATGTTTACACTTGAAATCCATTAATAAACTTCAAGTTCATTAACATTACATTAATTACGTAAAAAAAAATGCTACGGGTCGTCTTTTTTCTAGTAGACTGACTCTATGAATCATAATTATATCTTCCTCCACTCAGGGTGTCTAAGTAGGGAAGATTCAAAAGTGCCTAGTGAAACCTGATGGCTTCTACTTGATAGAACTGGCAATAAACAACTCACTGTTACGAACGTCTGAAAGATAATCAAGGTGATGATCAAGGAGAATAAAATCTGTGGAGGTGACCCAGCTTATCTATGCAATGTCTCGGTCCAGTTCCAAGTAGAATGTAAGTGTAAGGCGGTATCTTGGCCTTGTTTTCGAGGGAGACCCGTCTGGACCGTACAAGTCGGACCATTGATGCGATGTGAATAGGTACAGTGGAAATAACATGTGCTGGTAAGTTCTTAAGGTCTATCGATGAGTACAGTAGTCACATGTGCTCGTCTGGCGAGGCCTGATAAGTGAAAGTCTACCTGTGTGGGGATCGAACTTACCTATACAGTGTCTTGGCCCAGTTCCAAAGGGGATGTAAGTGTAAGGCGGTATCTTGGCCTTGTTTTCGGGAGAGAACCGGTCTGGGTCGAACACTTCAGGCGTGGGCCAGTGCTGCGGGTCGCGGTGGAGCGAGTACAGAGGAAGCCACACGTGCACGCCTGGAGGGGCCTGGAGCGCCGACATTTTCATAAGATTACGAGCTGTTTCATATCAGAAGGTATTTCAGATTTAGATCTCATAGCGTCAAAGAGTTATTTTTGTGATAAACATTTCAAAAATTCTTTTCACAATTATTGAAATGTAATACAATTTTTGAAATGTTTATCACAAAAAAACTCTTTGAGATAAACCTAGTGTGGGATGCACTATAAAATTAAAATCATTTCATTGATTTAGCAGCGCGTCATCTCTCGTCAATATTCAGAAGTTCTTATAACTTCAATTGAGTGATAACCTGTCTAATACGGGTATCACAGGTGGCGCCGCCAACGCTATATTTGGTTAAATGATCATTTTGATTTGTGAACACTTCACAAAATTCGACGCGTATGCAGTATTGCGGATTAGCTCAGTTGGGCAGAGCGTCGGGCTAGTGTTCCGAAAACGCAAGGTTCGAGTCCTGCATCCGCGAAGAATTTATGAAATGTTTATCACAAAAATAACTCTTTGAGATAAACCTAGTGTAGGATGCACTATAAAATTAAAATCATTTCATCTCATAGCGTAGTTGGACTAGGTGTTCGTTAACGGTAATTGAAATTAAGCAACGTTCAGCACGGTCAGCTTCGGTTGGGTGACCGCGGGTGGCTTTTACAACTGAGCGCTACCGTAGCTCGGATGGCACATGAAATTGTAAGTCCTTGTTGTTTAATCGTTTAGCCATGTTAGAGGAGTTTGTGACTTAAAAACACTGACTAAACCACCCAACCTATACGAACTTATTTTCACGTATTGCACAGGGAAGTGAAAGCGCTTGCTAACGGTAAACTGTGAGATATGGAAGTAGTTGCCCTGACAAAACCATTATTCTTAAATATTGAATGAATGAAAAAAGTAACTTACGATAAGTCTATGCTTGCTGCCCGGGTACGTGGGTCCGAAATCGTAGGTAGCTACGGATCGCCTGTCCGCCGACCCCACAAGTGGCCACAGCCTCAACACCTCTGAAATTGTAGGTATTATACGTCATATTTTTACTATAACAAAATACGGCTAAAACTCACGTTATAATTATACGGTCGATCCGCAAGGAATCTGTCCAGTTTCGGAGTATTTAGTACTCCATCCTCAGGGAATACGCGCGTCCCCGTCGACTATAATAACACGATTATAACGTGAGTTTTAGCCGTATTCTGTTATAGTTATGATGAATACTCACGGTAGTTTTAATGAAGTGATATTTTTACTGTTTTTATTTTGCTGCTGTTCACAAAGTATACCCATTATGTTTAAAAAAAAAGTAATAAAATATGAAAGTTAAAGATAACATTTTATGGAGATTCGAAATAATTATTCTGGAAACAAAATTATTGTGCTTCCCTAACCAAGGGCCCTATTGTGTACGCGTTCTGACGTTTGGCTTCGCTTTTTCTCTTGCCCGCACTAGGCCACGCGAGAGATCGGAAGAAATAGTGAAGCTGAACGTCAGAAAGCGTACACAAAACCGTCGCAGTTGCCGCCATCCAACTCGAAGGACCATATTTATTTACCAGACCAAATCACAAGACTAAGTGGTGTTTGCTCGTTTCACTTAATAGGGTCATGGTCATCCTAGGACTAGCTATTTAGCTAAAGGTTAACCACAATTGATATAAAAAAATGAAGAAGAACTAACCACAAACACACATTTCCAAATACTCCAAGCCTTGCACCTGGTCATAGCTTCCCAAGTCCTTATTGTCGATCTGATCGAGCTCGTTTTGCAGCTTCCCTTGCACCTGAGGATTGGCAGCCATCTCGTACAGGAAGTAGTTGATGAGATTCGCTGTAGTGTCGTAACCAGCGACGTAGAACAGCACCGCTTGAGCTACTAAGTCATCGTCGTCTAATTCTGAAAGGTATTGAAGCAAGAACGTTTGATTATTTATTGATTACTTACATCGTTTAACAGATCTCTATCATGGTTGTTGATTATCCGTCGAACCACCGCAGGAGATATACAATTCGACGCGTATATATTTTTTTTATGTATAACCACGCATACCTTTTTTATATTAGTCCGATTTCAATAATTCTTTTTTTATTGGAAGCAGTATACTTCGAAATTGGTCCCATTTAAATTTTATCGAAATCAGCTAAACCATTTTTGATAAATCAACAATAATGTGAAAAATGCGACATCGGTCCGTGCAAAATATTTGCGTTCTAGCAATGCGCCTCGCCTTCGCACAGGTGTGTTATACAAAAACATTTCTCTTGAATTACTTTATCTATGAAAATAAACTGCATCAAAATCCGTTGCGTAGTTTCAAAGATATAAGCATATATGGGGACAGACAGCGGAACTTTCTTTTTGTACTATGTAATGATTCTGTACACGGGTGAAGTCGGTCATGCTAATTTTTGGAAAAAAATAATTGATTTATGACTTATGGTACTGAAACGTAGTCTCATAATATTATTATAGGCCTTATTATTAAGCTACAAGTAGCGAGCGCATATAAAGAGGACTATGCTCGAAGTCTTACTGTAGGTTCAAATCAGAAAAGGAAGAGATCAGTAGTAGAATCCAAGTTACTGACATAGGCCAGCGAATTAGCAAGAGTAAAACGTATAGCATGGATCTCAAGTAGAGACCGCGTACCGACAAGTGTAGCGTAGGACGTCCTTCTACCAAAGGAAAAAGTGAAGTGAAAGAAGATGACAAGGATGTATGTATCTATTTCTAGCCTTTACGGTAGAAACTTGGAAATAAAGATTCTAAGTACTTAATTATGTTTAGATTTTTTTTATTGATTAGAAATAAATATTTCAATATGGGCGATCCATGCAATAAATTTAATATTATCTACCTACTCTTTTTCTTTCTGCATAAACAAACCTACACCTTTCTGTACAATCTACCTGTTTTTATCTTTTTAAACCACATCTGAAAAGAAATAGTTACTCAAGTGGACTGTACCTATGTTGTATGTAAAATATTGCACGCCCGAGAAGTTTCAAACAGTGATACTTATCTAATATTTTTTTAGCAATCTATATACCAGTTATGAGCAATAAATCTTATTCTGGTTCTTGGCTTTTATCTCTGACGAAAACCTACGTGCACATGTGACTGTGTAGGTCTGTGGCAGTAGTCATTACCCAAACAAATGGACTACTTTCGATACGTTGTTTTTAAGTTTGATGTAATCAAACTGGTTCTTTTCAATAATTTAAAAGTGGTTGGGTGTTTTTAAAGATTTTAATATTATACTTGTTTTGTTTACGTAATATCTTCGCTGTCCGTTATTTGTTCTGTTACGCAGAAAAATACTACCGAAATGGTCCCAAGGAGCTTTGGAGAGGGTTACGTCCTTTGCTCGGAATCTCTCTGCGAGATGGATCAGGAATGAGGGGACCCGTAGAAGAACTAGCGTTACCGACAAGTTGAAGTGGTAGTGGGCAGGGCACATAGGTAGCTCAGAGGACTGATGACCGGTGGGATCGATAAGTTCTCGGGTGGAGACCGCGTACCAGCAAGCGCAGCTTATGACGTCCACCTACAAGGTGGACGGATGATTTCATCAAGACTGCAGGATCGCGCTGGATGCAAGCCGCTTCCAACCGTTCTTATTGGAGATCCATTAGGAAAGCCTATGTCCAACAGTGTCATATGGGTGATGGATGGATGGTCCTATAGAAACTGCATTAACTTCGATTGTTCTTCATTTAACATAATAGAACAAGTAATTATATATAGTAACTTGACTAGAATTCTCTACATCTAAGTATTCTTCAATATGAGTGTAGTTCACGTTAATTTCATTTTTCCAACGTTTAATTTAGCTTGTAGGTACGATTCAGGAACTCATAAGAAACAAGAAGTCCTTGTAAGTATTCATTGGATCTGTGCCACACTTTAAGACCGCTGTGGAAATACCGTTAACATTCCGATTTCGTACATATTTTGGATGGCACTACTAGTTGTGGGAAAGCAGTTGGTTCACGAGTTCCACGACGAACACCCCCTACATTATAACTGATAATTAAATTCATTTCATCGTCATCAGTTCTACCTTAGAAAGTTGTAGTAGGAAAAAAGCTTGATTCTCCAAAATTGTCTTGTGCTGCTTCATTTGAAATTGAAACTTAACCGCCGTAGTGGCTGTCAGTTCTACATTCTATGTCCCGTTGCACTTACCCTCTATGCCACCTTTTCTGTATGCCCTACCCACTGCCACTTCTACTTGCTTGATCCACTGAGGTAAGTCGGCAGCCATTAATCTACGGATCTCTTTACTTCTGATGTACTCGTAAGAACTAAACGCTCAGTTATAGCTCGGGCCAAATCATACAAGTCAGCTGATGTGAAGTTACAAGTTGCACGAAACCCAATCAAAGTGCAGCTTTATGTGAGCTTCAGTCAGGATTGGAGTCGCATCTTGTAGCAAACTTCACATCCACCGACTTGTATGATTTGGCCTTTTATTAGTATTAGGTACCTTACTATATGGGGCCGGATTTATCTCTCAAAAGTATAGTTTCTTCTATGCTGGCAAACAAATCGTCCTGGGCAGCAATGACGGAATTTTGTGAAAAAGTCATCGGGCAAAAGGAAGCAGCCGAGCGAGAACGCAAGCGAACCGGTTTTGTGAGAGGACGACGGCATCGGGGTAGTGGAATTGCAGACCCCAGCCGGTGAACCCTGGAACCGGGGCGTTAGAATACGGTTCCGGTATCCCCTGCCTGTCGTAAAAGCCGACTAAAACGGGGCACCTGCCGGAGGAGACAACGGCACGGCTAATTAAGCACCGTTTTAATAAGGCATGTATCGTTTTTGGATCGTCAATGTACATGCTAGAAGGCACTGGTGCGTTCCATCGGAGATCCCAGTGCCGTCTATAGAGCATAAAAGGCGGCTACCGAGGGGGTTTTAGTGGTTAAGTCCACATAACCCAGTTGCACCCCAACGCAGCTGGGTATCTGTAAAAGATTTCCCCCCCGTCAATTTAACTTGATCTCTGCGACAGTGACATTGACATAGAAGATTGACGTTGTTAGAGTTGAGATAGTGGTGGAAAAAAATCGATTTTCAAACAATGTTGTAATGAAATCGAATGAGTAGTTGAAGGTGAGAAATTGGATTTTATTTACTTACTATTATTTAAGATCAAGTATGTACACATGTAAATAATGTTATGATATTAATTAAATACTCATAATAATGTAAAGATAGTATTTATCGACGTTTTTCACTATTATCGATGCTAATGTAACATATAATTGGGTTTAATTTAGTTACACATGTTAAAAATGTTATGATATTAAAATATACAATAAAATTAATGATAAATTAAGTTTTATTTAAAATATCGTCAGTATAAACTATCGATATTTTAATTAAAACTCTATCTAAAACTCTGTGGTCACGATCATCCGTCGCCCATCACTAATCGGCATGCCCATATAGTATGACATTGACAGGTACTGTCTGTACTATTAAGAAATTCAGGACTTCATAGGCGTGATTTTTCTGACAGCTGTCGCAGAGATCAAGTTAAATTTTATAGAGTATAGTATAAACCAAAGTCACTTCTCGCTGTCTGTCCCTATGTATGATTATATCTTTAAAACGACGCAACGGATTTTGATGCGGTTGTTTTTTAATAGATATAGTGATTTAAGAGGAAGGTTTATATGTATAATACACCTATGCAAAACCAGGGTGTGTCGTGTTTATCTAAATTTCGATTAAGTGAAGTGGCGAAAGTCATGTCTCAAGATACGCAGTCCAAACGCAGCCCTAATAACGTTTAAATATTCGGAGCAGCCATAAAATTGGGCAGCGTCTCACGAAGTAATCCCGAAGAGTTTCGAAGAGTCCCGAACAATAGCTGTGTCGAGAGCACGTCATAATTAAATCGCGAATTTCCCGTCAATCAAAGTCACAAGTTTGCAGATAAAGAGTGGTACAAGGTACGAGCGACAACATGTAAAATTCTATAGAATTTTAGGTTGTGCATTTATCAGATATGAGATTTATTATTATTACATTATGGAGAGGGCTATGCTATATGAGAGTCTCTGTACTATATTGTACCCAGTCTTTTTAATAGTTCATTGCAGGACGTAGGCCTAGCCACGAAGGATAATTGGGCCATATCCACAACGCTGGACCAGTGCGGGTCACGGACGTATGCAGGTTACTTTACGATGTTTTTCTTCACCGAAAAGTCAGTGGTGTGAAATTCCGTACATAAGTTCTACAGAAACTTGTTGGTACGGGACCGGGATTTGAACTCACAAACTCAAGAATGACAGGCCAGCGTTACAAACTAAACCATCACGGTTTGAGTCTCTGCGAGATCGAATCAGTAACGAGGAGATCCTAGAGGGACCAAAGCTATTGACATATCCACCACGTGCTAGCCGTAGTGACGAACGAACGTTCGTTCGCAAAATCGCACGCTTACTTGTTACAAACACACACGTGTGTGTTTGTAACTAGTAAGCGTGCGATTTACCTTATTTTCGATATGGGAAAATGTACACTATATTGCGCTGATTATATGGTTGCTTGAGTTCTTCAATAGCGAACCCAGAGATTACAATCATTTTTTAAAGTTTCATAGACCCTCAGGAAGCCTAAAACTCTGACACCAGGGCTAGCCACCCGACCTATACGAACTTACTTACTTTATATACCTACAATATATGATTCTGTGATAAATTTATTACACAAAACTAGAAAGAAACTCAAGTAGGTAAAGAGTAAGTAGATGAAATGAAATACTGAAGTCCTAACCCTTTTAAGACATTTTTGAGTAGGTAAAGAGTTATTAGTAGGTTGTCGAAACAGCTGCTAGTTATAATGACTCGCTACGTTTTATAACTGGTTCCACACAAACGCATGAAGTATAACAAATTAAAGTTAATCTTACTTTCCGCCGGCTTCACGTCGTTGTTGTTGGCGTCGCCATCTTCCCTCTGCTTGCCTGGAACAAATATTTCATGTCTTATTCATTTTGATGAAATATCACCAGTCAAATTACCTTTGTTTGGTTCATTGGGTGTTAATGTGTACTGGGTTATTCATTACAAAGAGTTATTTTTGTGAAAAACATTTCAAAAACTTGTCGCGAATGCAGGACTCGAACCTGCGTCTTCGGATCACTAGCCCGACGCTCTCCCAACTGAGCCAATTCGCAGTCATGACTCTCGTCAAATTTGTGAAGTGCTTATCATTTTAACCAACTTATAGCGTTGGTGGCCTTCACCCGCGGAGGGGTTCTTACTAATATAGATAACTAGGATTAAATTAGCTTAAGTAATTTTTGTAGTAAGAAATAAAAGGCTTTTTATTTTATTTATTTATAGCGTTGGTGGCGCCACCTGTGATACCCGTATTAGACAGGTTATCACTCAATTGATAACCTGTCTAATACGGTTATATGAACTTCTGAACATTGACGAGAGATGACGCACTGCTGAATCAATGAAATAATATTTATTTTATAGTGCATCTCACACTAGGTTTATCTCAAAGTCATTTTTGTGATAAACATTTCAAAAATTCGTCACGAATGCAGGACTCGAACCTATTATTCATTTCTGTTTTTGAAAGTATATGGATCTTTTGATATCAGGATAGGTAGAAGAGTTCTTGAATCCACCACGCGATTGTCAGATACGGATACACATAACGTGGAATGTCCATCAACAAAAGAAATAGACGACCTGATTAAGATTACAGAATAAAGGAGCACGTTACTTTCGATCGGTGTCATTGTAAATCTATACAAAAGTAGACCAGTAGTCCAGCAGTGACCGTCATATGCTACAAGATTAAGCTTAAAGTTTTCACGTTCTAGCTACCACGGTTCATGAGATACAGCCTGGTGACAGACAGACGGACAGACGGGCAGACGCACGGTGGAGTTTTAGTAATAGTGTTTTTTACCCTTTGGGTACGGAAGCTTAAAAATACTCGACGCAATAAGATTTCCACCGCAGCTGGTATCAAAAGAGCTGATCGTTCACCCGTTTCAGAGCTAGGGTAAGTACCACGAAAACACACACAGAGCGGTCAAATTTATAACACCCCTCTTTTTGCTTTTAGATTAAAAATAACGATGTTGATACATTAAGGTTTTGCTATAACTTTTTCCAAATATTGCAACATGTTCAAATTCCTACCTTGTGCAGCGTCGACCAATATCTGAATGAAGTCTGGTCGCGGCGGCACCAAGTTGTCCCTCCTTGCTTTCAGAGCCGACTTGAACAGCTGAGAGAATTGCTCTGCATCTTCAGTCGAGATGATTTTCACTTTCAAGGCCTGAAAATTTATGCAATCAACATTTCATTTCTCGCATTAGAACCAACTGTATCGAGTTCACGTTCTTTGCACGAAGAGCAGCTGAATGTGGAACGGGTCTATCTTTCCGCAAGGGTACATCGGAGATGTCTTCAAATCCCAAGCTTAACATCAGGCTGGCTGTAGACAGATTATGTGATCAAAACAAGAAAGGCGATCTGATCAACAGCACTTTCCAAATCGGTAGAAACACCAAAAAAAACCACAAGGGTCGAGCGAGATCATTGGAAATTATGTATCTACTTAGTTAGAATTTGTACCTTTTGGTACAATCTCACTCACTGGTTCAATCGGCGGTGTGGTAAATTTCGTTTACGCGACGCAGTCTCTGCTTGTGATTGGCTGGATGCTGATGGTATAATAAGTAAGTACCTACCAAAGTATTTTTTTATTGCTGTGCCTACCAGAATGTAGAATTTACTGTTAAATTAAAATTAATGGTGGGCTCTAAACTCGGCTAAACCGCGCCGGTTCTTGGGAGCTCTTACTAATAGAATGGGTCTGAACATTTTGGCCAACTAAAGTTGGATGTGACGTGGAGAAGACAAGAAAGGATTCTATTATCTTCATTAGACTTCATTTTCTCATACCCGAAGAACTTCATAACTTGAGTGGTATCTTGTACGACTGCCTTTTGACCGAGTTTGAAGATCACATTGTCAGGGCCCTGGGAGGAATCCACTCCAAATCGGCAGAAATAGTGAAAAATCACTAGGGTCGAAACCACTGAAACTGTACCTGTTTAGTTGAAATTTGTACTTGTACGTAATAGTTAAATCAGCGTGGTATTACGTTTGCGCGATGCAGGCATCGACTCGTGATTGGCTAGCGGTACACAAGATGGCGCTGTATGTATCAAAGTTGGTCGCTAACTCGCTACATATTGTGAGGAAGATAAAACATCCCTTTACCTTCATGATAGACTTCATATTTTCATAGCCGAAGAACTTCATAACTTGAGTAGTGTCTTGCACGACTGCCTTTTGACCGAGTTTGAAGATCACATTGTCAGGGTCCTGCAGGGAATCCACCGCGAAACCAAAGGCGCAGGACGCTATGACGTCGTTCACATATGCTGTTGTGATCTGAGAATAAGTAAATTAGTAAACTTTTAAGTGTTTCCTACATTTTATCGAATTGCAGCGTACCTACCTACTTTTCGTATGGGGCACAATTATTTTAACGATTTCGAATTTGGTTCAGTAAATATTTTTCGTAATGGTGGGTACGATGAAGTCCCTTCATTAAGTACCTAACCAAAAGGAGTCGACACTGCAAAGCGTACCCCTATGCCAAAAGTACGCGACTGGCGGTCATGCTCTTTATATAAATATATCGGACTGGTTGCGCTTGTGTTGCGTTAATTTTCAGCTAGTGTTAGTTAATTACATTTGTGTGCGTGTAAACTTGCTTATATTTTGGGTTGTGTGCGTTTCTTTACCCCCCACTGACTTGGCAGACTTCGGTGCTTAGGCGTGTCGACTCCTTTTGGTTAGGTAGGGTAAGTGCGCCAGTGAATGAAACCTTAAGGAAATTCTCAACTTTGAAACTCGGTAAAAATATATTTTCAGTATTCTTACATTCTTTCGTCTACTATGACCTTCGTAAAGTATTCTAAAATTATTTTAAAGATTGTCTAGACCTGTATTTAGCACAGTTACCAAAATATTTTACAATATATCTGAAAATACCCTAAAACACCAGTAAATGAACGGCATTTTCCAGTAAATGAACGCAATAAAACCCAGTAAATGAACACTTATATTTTATTTTTTTAAGTATCAAAAATCAGACATTTACAGTAACTAACACATTTTTTAAATGGTTATGACTTAGCTCCTAATTTAAGGTATGCGAATACCTAAAAATAAACAATTTACTTACAATATAACTCAATTAGCGTTCACAATTAGGTCAGTATAATCCTTAATATATATAACGCATCACGATCCAGTCTTTAAAAGGTAACTTACACTAAGCCTGTTAACAGCGTGGCCAAAGACCCATGAGCTAAGCTGACCCGACACTTCACCAAAGATATTCTAGACATCAGCCTGTATGAGATCAGAATGGCTCTAAATCAGCCTAATAACAAAAGGCTTCTTTACGCCGGTGGAACACCGGTACTAAAAGTCCTTCAGAAGCTTTTCAACACCGTCGTCTTCAAGGGCATCACGTCAGAAGCATGAAGCAGAAGCGTCGTGGTATTATGGGCAAAAAAAGTGGCAACGCTTTATTGAAGAACTACAGACCCATCTCGCTTCTGAACCACGTTTAAAAGCTTTCAAGGGTAATTACGAACCGTCTCGAGCGCAGGCTTGATGACTTCCAGCCTTCCGAACAAGCCGGTTCCCGAAAAGGTTTTAGTACCATGGATCACTACATAAGCTTCGGCAAGTCATACAGAAGACCAAAGAGTATAACTTGCCTCTGACTCTGACTTAGCGTTTGTGGACTATGAGAAAGCCTTTGACTCGGTCGAAACTTGGGCGGTGGCCTGCGCTTGAGTCTCTCCAGCGGTGCCGGATTGACTATCGGAATATCGAAGTGTTGAAGTGTTTGTATAATAACGCCACTATGTCGGTCCTAGTACAAGAAGAGACCTTGAAGGCAATCCGTTAAAAAAGAGGCGTAAGACAGGGAGATGTAATTTCTCCGAAACTGTTTACGGCTACTTTAGAGAACGCCTTCAAGCTCCTGTAATGGAAAGGATTCAGCGTCAATTTGCCTTTGGCCTATGTCTAGCAGTGAACGTCTAATGGCTGATGGATGGATGGAAGCTTCCTTCAGTAACTTTTGATATGAGTTCGGCATTTCTTTTTGTTACATTTTCTCTTCAATGTGGCCGGAAGAATCAATAGGTAAATTGATTCTTCCGGCCACGAAGAAGATATCAAATATGTCGTTGGTTCAGCATGATAAAAAACCGGCCCATTGAAATAGTAAATAAGTACTTATTTCATTGATTTAGAATGACTAATTTACATTACGTTTAATGAGTGGCTCAATAAGAGTAAAGAACACGTCGGTTTTTTCATAGTTCATTCACTGGTTTTTAAAATCCAGTTAATGAACTATGAAAAAACCTATGTTCCAACACTGGCCAAAAGAAAAAACCTTTGTTCCAATACTGGCCAAAAGATATAAAATCGTTTTTGGAACGTATATTGCAAAAATGAACTTTGTATAGTCAGCCTAACTTAGTTTATTAATGAATCTTTAAAATAGCCTCAGTCCCAGTAAATGAACAGTCGTTCATTCACTAGCATATTTGTATTTTTTTGAGCCAATGCATAAACACTTGTTTTATTTAGTATTTACATTGAAAAATGTCATCAATTGTCTCATAGTGCAAGCATCGATCCATCTATGATCGTTATTTCAAGAAAAAATGTCGTAAAAACTTTATTTATGACTACAAATCTACGATAACAAGGGCACCGTCTTACCTAGTTCCTAAATTCCTGCTCATACAAAATCTTTTTTCCTGACACGGGTGAACTTTGCTTCGTCGCTATTTTGCACCTGAGCTGTATTCGTCACCAGAATTAATATTGACAATTTCAAAATTGTGTTTCCTTTAAAAAAGATAAAAGTTATTATAGTAGAATTTGCCTATTTTCTTATTTTGGAGAAAAAACCATGTTTTGTTCATTCACTGGGGAGTGTTCATTCACTGGCGCACTTACCCTACTTAATGAGTCCTTGCGGCAGATTATTAGTCACTGTGGAGAATAATAATTATCAATTTTCCCCTAGATATTTATTTTTAAATATATTTTTGGAGGACTTTTTTGAATACGTCTATGAATATGATTGAATTTTCTATATTTTGCAGATTAACTCCACTGTTTCGATAGACTTTACATTTCTGATTTCTACGGTCAGGGAATGGAACAGTTCGCGGCTTTAGGGATTCCTTAGAGATAATTATAAACTAAACCTTTTCAGAGTGAATATTAATTCCTAAGTCTGGTGCTTCATCTTTGACCACAACATCGCTTACCATCAGTAGCGCTTATAATGTAGATTAACTACAAGTCACCGAAGTTAAGCAGTTTACGGAACGTCTAGTCTTCCCATGGGTGGCCGTGGCTTTTACAACTGTTGGCTACGATGGCTTGGATCATATGTTGAATTGTAGGCTCTCTGTTGTATTAACCTTTTAGACATGTCAGAGGCCTTCAGGTAGTTAAAATCTCTGATCTAAGATCTATAATATAGTCAATGTTTTTTATTCTATTTGATGTCTGTTGTTGTTGACATTAGTTAGTTTACATTGATTTTAAAGGATTTGTTCCGTTACCGGTATTAAAATAAATAAAAATTCTAACCAGATCAATGATTGCTGTTTTATAAAGAGCATTCAAAACGTAATTATTATCTGATAAAAACATTTTTTTAAAGCCCTGCAATATTTAGAAAATCGATAATATATATTTGGGGTATGTAACGTGAAATGGAACGGATATCTCGTAAAGAAACACGCTAATCTGAAAAAACTCAAAGCCAATTTAAAAAAAAGTATAATAGAAATGTCAATGTCAAAGGAAATTGAATATTAATTTGATTTTTGATCAGTGTTGCCACCTTAGCCCTTTTGGAGCTAGATTTAGCACTGTTTACTGTAGGTGAACCCCTTGTATTTGTATTTGTTTATTCATTAGTGTAATGATTTAGCCCGGAAAGGGCTATCTAGCGCTTATTTGCCCTATTTATTTTCGTAGAAAATATTATTTTGAATTTCCAAATAAAAAAAATGCAGGGCTATATATTATATTTTATTAGTCCATGGAGCATTTCAAATTTAAGCACATTCCTAGAAAAATTAAATGATCTTGGTTAGAATTTTAATACCGAGTTCCTTGTAAATCAGGTACAACTCCCTTGTTATTCATTATTTATTTTTTAAAATTGGTTATTAATAGAATTGATAAATTGGTTCGAATTTAGTATGTAATTGTAGATAAGTATTTCAAACATTGTTATTTGACGATTCCAAGTGCAATTGTTATGTCTACGGAATAAAGGAACTTTGACTTTGACTTGACTTTGACACCAATGATAGCCACCAGCGTCTATACGAACTTATTTATACTTAGTCCGAATCATACAAGTAGGCGGATGTGAAGTTAGCTACAAGCTGCGCAATATCCATTCCTGGCTGAAACTCACTAGTTGCGCGTTGAATGGGTTTCTCGCAGATTGTAAATAACTTCAAATTCGCCGACCTGTATGATTTGGCCTATACCATCAGATGTGTTGATAGTCAAGCGCAGACTTATTCGCGATAAAATGAGGTTGTATTTACTTCGTTGACGTCCATGAGAGTAGGCCTATGCACGCGGTCGGCGAGGTACTCCTCCACAGCCCTGGCGCTCTCAGCCATGAGGGGCGCCATGCCGCGGCATCTGGCGCTGGAAAACGCAGGTGTCAAAGCCACGCGCATGGACCGCCATTTTGGACCTAGAGAAATATGTTTGAAATCAGAAATCAGAAAACGTTTATTGCAACACTATGTACAATGTTCTTACAATTAAATAAAATAGTTCCAATACTGGACCAATAAACGGGCGTGCAATATTTTAAGATGTTGTATCTTAACTAAAAATTTTTGAGGACTTAGCAAAAGTTTGTGATAGTGGTTAACAAATACTCTTAATGATGGTGTACCAATAAATTTTAATCTTACCGGTAAGCATTATAAGGTTTTTCCCAAATAGCGGGTCGCAGTCAGCTCCGATGTGCACGCCTCTATCGGCAAAGGAGTTGAAATCCCGCACCAAAATCTGCCGGATGAGTTCTGGGTCCCGCGGCACTAGTGTTGGGACCAGGTACTGGTACAGCCCAAAGTATCTAAAAAAACAACGGGTTGCAATCCGTTAGTGCCGGCAGAAGTCAAAAATTTGAGCGTTGTGCATTTTTGACATTGTTGTTTTTCAACTTTCGCGATTTGAACACATTTTTATTATATACTACGGAAGCGGGACTAATCGCGCACTAAAATTACGAGATAAATAAATACCTCCACATCCCGACGTTTCGGCCGAGTTGCATCGACCGTGGTCATGGGTAGTCTCAACGATGTGCCGGTAGATGTGGAGGTATTTATTTATCTCGTAATTTTAGTGCGCTATTAGTCCCATAGTAGGTATATAATAATAATATTTTGGAATGGTTAGGGAAGTACAAAAGTATTACATCAAAGTAGACCGTACGCGTGTACTGGTGTAAAAAAAGGGGACCCGTGCACTCTAGTGTTGTATTTATTATAATTAACCTTGGATGTTTATTATCTAGTTTCTCAAGTATGTACAACAAGTTTGTCTACCTTGAGAGGAGTATAATTACTTACCTAATATATTATGTTGTAAAAGCACATATGAATACTAGAAAAATAATAGGAACCTACTTAATAATAGATACCTAATAATAAACATAATTAGTGATACTAAAACTAAATACTTAGAAAAATAAGAACGTTCGTAATACTAAGAATGGATTTCTCGTCTGCGTGATCCCCACTTAGGTACCTACTCTTCTTGACTTAATATGGATATTAATTAGTAGGTACCGCACCAAACAGAACTCATATTATTTTCATCGGTCTTTATTATTTTTCTTATGTACTTATTCCCTGGAAAATGAAATACGTAGAAGTACGGCGCTTATCCATAAATAATATTTGTCTCAACAGACCAAAACAAACCTTTCGTTTTTGAACGCATCATAGCCCGCAGCAATAGCTTCCACGAAGTTTTCCCGGCCAAAGGTCACAGCTGTCAAATTGCCCAGGAACGGCACAGGGGGCAGGGTCTTGACTCCTCTCGAAGAGAAATATTGCAGCTTACGGCGGGAGTAGTAAAACAGGCACGTCACTATTATCAGTATTAACCACCACATCACTATTTATGTCACACGAAAAAAGTATCTAAATCACGAAAATCGAGTTGAAATTCGAATTTGGAATTCAATTAACAAAAATGATGCTGCAATTTTTGTGTCGAACTAGTTGTTTGAATTTAGAATCGAATTGCTTTCCGATTGCCTCTTTGATATTTAATGCTTTTAAATAATTGAAATATGGAGTTTTTGCTTCGAATTCAAAAGAGGATTATTGCAGAACACGCTATGCTAAACGAATGTCTGATATGAGAGTAACTACGTGCATGCTCAGAGCCGGATTGGAAAGTTGTGAATGGAGCCAGCGACTCTGTGATGCTGTGTTATGTAATAAAAGAAACTGGGTAGTTATGATAGAGGTCACTATCACTTTGTTTAAATCTCGGATATCATAAATTAAGTTGTTTATTTGAGTAGGTAAACTGAATAAAAAAAAGGATTCATCATTATCATCATCTTAGCTTACTAAATATAAGAAACCTAACTTAAACATAAAACTTACAGCATATTTACTTACAATAGGGTTTGTTGCCAAGCTGCTTGCATTAAAGGTGATTCTCCAGTTGGCTTGTCGTCTTACACTGCGCTTGTTAGTAAGTAGTCTCTATTCGAGAATTTTAGCTAAAACAATTCAAAAGAAGTAAAAATATTCAAATATTCAACACGTTTTGTAACATTTGTAAGGCAATGCCCCTGTATTCTACACGTATGTGCAATTGTGCTTGCATGTTGCACGTTTACAAAGAAAACTAAAAGAAAACAAATATCATCTTTTGAACTGAGGAATCTACAAACCAGCGGAAAATAGCATGAGATCTCTACCTTATTCAAAGCTTGTTTATGGTCACATTTTCAAGATGGCGTCCGAAAAGATGGCGCGAAAAATTCCCGCTTTTCTCGCTGAGTTATAAGTGCAATAACGCGCGGGATAGTCTCGTCCATTCCTTGAATTGGTTTTAGAATTGTCCTGTTATTTTCAAGTTTTCTAAATTCAAAGTCAGTTTTATTTTTAAAATATTCGCGCTCAATGCTAAAGCTGCATGAGCTTATTTATTTTACACTAGCTTTTACCCGCGGCTTCGCCCGCGATATAATTTAATTTATGTTTATCTTGTCAAACTATATGGTAACAAAAATAGTAAGTGCGCCACAAAATATTAGCCCCAATTCAATGTTAAACGGTACACAAATATTGTAGAATACAATCATTTCAAACCCAAAAAACAGCCAATCTCAACTAATTTGTTTCGTCATCGTTATCATCCGCGGCTTTCTTTGTCCCACTGTTGGGTATAGGCCTCTCTCTTGCAGTGCCATCTGCTTCGGCTCTTTGTCGGGGTCGTGACCAGGCTCGACCGGCGGTATTAATGATATCGTCGAGATAGTCGACCCACCTTGCTGCTGCACCGCACATAGCTGAGCGCTCTCACCTATTCAAGTACCCTAGTAGACCAGCTCGGTCACCACCGTCATTCTTGCTCAAGAAGCGCTGGTCGCATTGGTTGCCACGCCAGTGTGAACGCTGCCATATGCAGGGCTTTTGCGACCGCTAATATAGCAGCCGTACTCGAACCGAATGGGTTTGCGCTTGGTGATGGCAAAAGGCCTGACGGTATGAAGCTGGTCCCTTGGAAGTGTAGACGGCCCTTAGTATGAGACGCGACTTATATACTAAGACGCGACTTAGATACTTTGGTGCCGTTACATCTTTCTGAGACTTAGAGAAGGGCTGGAGGGTTGGCCGATTCGGAGCAGCACAAACGGCGCAAATATGCTAACCTCGGCAGTGGTTACATATTTGAGGTTGAAATTGAGACATTGTGCGCGTGGTGGCCGGGAGCTCATCTTGTTTTCAAAAGTCTTTCTGAGCGTCTGGTGTACCCACCAAGTGACCAAAATGCTGGTGTTTATTTGGCTCAACGTATAAGCAGCATTGCCAAGCTGATTGGCAATGCTGCCAGCATGATGGGAACGCTGTTGACTGGCAGTCGGCTCGAGCATTTAGAATATCTTTAGACCTCCAATGTTGGATGATCCAATTGCTTGATATGTAGTAGTAGTTTATGAAGTTTTACATTGTAAGTCTTGTATTTAGTGGTAGTTAATAAAGGCATTTGCTATATAAAAAAATCAAATATCTTGCACCTTGTTGTTACTGTTCAAACATAACCCAACATCAAAATACCTTGTATTTATAAATGCTTCTGTTGATTATGATAAGGTTAGAGTGTACCCGCCCATGGGTTTCCGTCTTGTCGTGGCGGGGGAACTTAGTAGCCAAGGCTTATGGGCAGCGCGGCAATCCCAGGTCCACTTCTCTGTGTTTTTTCTAAGACAGCTGAGAAGGCGGCGCTCGAGGTTTCCCGATTCTTTTTGATCTTTTCCTCCTAGGCAGTTTTGAAGTTTGCACTCGAGGATGAGCCGCTTTTCTGGGGTTTTTAACTATAACAGCTGAGAAGCTGGCCGGCAAGTTGCGTGCCTCATGAGGAGTGCAACTGAGCCGGGCTGCACTTTTATCACTGTTCAATTCTAAACAAACCAACAGAACTGTATGTTCGTGTCAAGGTCACAATTCAGAATCAAGGTTAATACATATTTTTTTTTATTCCTTGTAGGTTTGCGTTTGACTACATACTGCCTGATGTTGAGCAGATATGCGGTCTAGAATGTAGCACGCTTACCTAGAAGATACCTATTTACTCGGGATTTGAAGACACCCACGTTGTACTTAAGCGGGAAGACAGACCCAGGCAAAGCGTTCCACATTCTGGCTGTTCGTATGAAGAATGAGGATTCGAAACACTTAGTTCTAACGCGCGGAATGTCCACCATAAAAGGGTGGCGCTTTGGTCGCGTCTGCCTAGCCGTACGATAGAAGAAAGGGGCAGGTGGGACCAGATTGTGCAACTCCTGAGCGCACTCTCCGAAGTGAATCCGACAAAAGGCCGACAAACACGCCACCTTACATCGATGCTCAAGACTTTGCAGCTGCGACTTAGTCAAGGTGTCGTTGCCAATCAGCCTCATGGCTCGCCGCTTAATCGACTCCGGAGCCTCCAGTTGATATTTGGCAGAGCCATCCCAAAGGTGAGAGCAGTACACCATGCAAGACCTGACTTGTGCTTTATAAAGGCTAAGTAGTTGCTCACGTGTGAAATACCGTCTCACCTTAGAGAGAACACCAAGTTTTTTGGAGGCTAATTTGGCTTTTGACTCTATGTAAGAGCCAAAGTTTGAGTCGATGAGAGCGAAACTCCTAATAGTTCCAAGCTGCCAGTTACAGGAACGGAGACACCTCGGAAAGCGGGAGATAATTAAAAGGGTCTCTTTTTGGCCGAAACCAAACAGCCTTGAGTCTTCGTGGCATTAAACTTGACCAGGTTAGCGTCATCCCAGTCAGACACCGCCTCCAGACTCAAGTTAATAACCTTAGTTTCAAGATTCTCATACTCATGCCATACTACTTCTAAAAATCAAGACGATCCGTGTCTTAGTATATGAGCATGGATTTTGCACCATAAAGGTATAATAAAGAAATATGTTTAACCTCTAATGGTGGTATATTTAAAAATATTTTTAGTGTCAGACGAAATGACGGCTCAGTATTAAACGTCGTTATAATATGTAGCATGGCAAAGAGAAAACTATTTTGTCCAATTCTAATGTCAGTTTTCTTTGTCAATCCAAACTTTATTTTCTCTTCGAGGAGCTACAATGGTGGAAAGACAATTTGTCCCTTTACTATGCTAAGCGAGACGTTTATAAAAGTCTGCAGTCAATGTATGTCACCTGTCATCTAATAACGTTTTGTCAATCCATATTAGGCCCAATCAACCCAATTATGAACGCGCCATCGTAAATTTAATAGCAACCTAAAAAGTGTTCTCTCTCTATCGAATGCCTAAAGTGAAAAAGAAACAGAAATAGTCTAATTAACTGTTATAATTAAGATGGTGCCTTCAAAATCGGGCTTTTTAGCGTCGTTGTGATAGGTGACAGTTTCGCTAACGATAGATTTTGTCCTATCCTACGGGAATTATGCAATTTTCGGGATATAATGTAGCCTATGTCCTTTCTCAGGCTCTAGACTATCTGTGTACCAAATTTCATTGAGATCGGTTCAGTGGTTTGGGCGTGAAAGCGCGACAGACAGACAGACAGACAGACAGATAGACAGACAGACAGAGTTACTTTCGCATTTATAATATTAAGTAAGGATTGTACCTATCATCAAGGCATATTAAAATATCTATAAACCTAGGTGCTTTGATTATGTAGGACATGTATTAATCACAGATAGAACTCTGTGGTATAAATGGAGTATGGACAAATATAACTATCAATCATAAACAAAACGGCCCAGTTTTTTTGATATTGTGCGTATAGGTTCTACGTAATTGTGCGTATAAGTTGTGTCGTCGTCAAAATTAGTAAGCTCCATATACATGGTTACTGGACTTACTGGTAATCAATTAGCATCCTTTTAGGCGTTTATTCTATACATCAAAACTTTTGTTATGCGACTTTTGTCAAAACTAAAAAAACAAAACAACTGTTCCATACATTTTGTCGAGGGTGGACGATATTTTTCTATGAAACAGCATTTTTTTTTATATTTGGAAAAAGTAGTTAAGTAAACAAAAGTTGTTAATTTTGATGTTTAGAACAAAGACGGAAATATACTATCGGACGCGGCTGACGGACGCGACTGATAGCCGCGACTTATAGGTATCTAAATAATGAATCTACACTGAGCCGTGCAAACTATCGGACATCAGTCGCGGACGTCACCTTGGGCTGACCTTGAGCTATTTGTTTGAGCGTTCGGACGCCCGAGAGCGATCTGGCGCGCCGGATGTTTTAAGACGTGCACACTGCTAAGTCGCGGCTGTCAGTCACGTCCGTCAGCCGCGTCCGATAGTGTGTTTCCGGCTTAAGCCCCTAAAAGGTTGCTAATTCATCATCAGTAACCCTGTAATAATAGGTAATATTTTTAGGCCGTTTTGCTCCGCCACTTCGGTATCTAGACAAATCAGTAGTACAAATCAATATTTAAATCAAAGTTTCACCGTATCTTCACTTACCATCAGCTCCCTCAGGTGAGTTGCGTCGGGTTTTTAGGGTTTCGTAACCCGGAACCCTTATAACTTTGTCGTGTCATAGCGTCCGTACGTCCGTCCTAATGTTACAAAGCCTTAGAGCGGTTTCACACTACGTCCTATCCGAATCCGATCCAAACCCGAGAAAATATGGATCTAGAAAACTCGGACCGACGCGTCGGTGCGAAACCGTCGCGGCGGTTTCACACCAGAGTGTTCACGTCGTTGATCATGAGTCCTTTCAATCGACGTCAACTTCTGGCAATAATTTTGTTCACGGGTACGGATCGGATTCGGATTGGACGTAGTGCGAAACCGCTTTTATAACTTCCACATTTATGAACCAAATTGCATGATTATGATAGTTCAAACATCGATCTCAATTTTAAATAAGTACTTAAAAAATCAAAACTGTGTATTTATGGGGTAAAAAAATGATTCATCCCCATTTTACACGCGCACCTACATGTAAAGCCATGTAATTTTAAACTAAAAATGCTAAAATAAAAAAAAACTTCCTCTCATTACATATTTTGTAAAGTGGGGATGAAAGTTTTTTTTTCAATTTCACCTTCTCGTGTGGCGAATCGATGAATAGGTTTTTTTTTAAATGAATGTAGGGTTTCTTAAACCGTTTTTTGTGATGTACCATTTGTAAGATATAAGTAGACAAAGTTAAAATAAGAGTGTCCTTTAATTTCTAAAGTCACAGTTTAAATTCTACAGTCCCTTTTAGTGATACTGTCAAGAATCTTGGAATTACTCTTGACAAATCTCTCTCTTGGGGCCCACAGATTGCGGAAACGAGTCGTAGGATGTTTGCATCTGGAGGGTCTTTACGTAGGCTCCGTAACTTTCTTCCTATTATCACCAAAATTGCGCTTGCACAGTCCCTTCTACTTCCAATCCTTGACTACGCTGACGTCTGCTATCTGGATCTCACTCAGGAATTGCTAAATAAACTTGAGCGACTTCAAAACTTCTGCATAAGGTTCATTTTTGGCTTGCGTAAATATGACCACGTCTCAGAATATCGCGCAAAACTCAAGTGGCTTCCTATTCGTCGTCACCGGGATGCTCATATCGTTTCTTTTCTTTACAATACCGTAGTATTATTCTATCTTCTTTGACAATACTCTCTTCAATCCTTCTTCTCCTTCCTACCTTCAAGAACGCTTTATTTTCCGGCGTTCTCTACTAACCCGGTTTTTAAAATCATCTGAGAATCTTAAACTTGACTTTCCTAAACATAAGACAAACTTTTACGCTTCATCTTTTACTGTGGAATCTGTTAGATTATGGAATGAGTTACCGGTGGATATCAGACGCGCCCCATCACTGAATGTTTTCATACAAAGAGTTAAATTGCATTACCTGTCTTCTTAGGTACATTATTGTTTCTGCTCGCTTTATATATTTATTTATTTAAGTAAGTATAAGTATTAATAGAATGTAATTATATAAGTAAGTTTATTTTTGTATTATGTAATACATGTATGTTTATGTGTCTAGGTAGGCATATATATATATTTCAATAAATATTAAATATTATCTTTAGACCTTCAAGGGTCTGTGGATGATCCAATTGCTTTCTATGTAGTAGTAATGTAGTATTGTCATTATATTAAAAAAAAAAAAAATAAATATTATTTATTTATTGGTTAGGTGTTAGTATGGCTTATTTTTTGTTTGTTATAAGTGTTCATTGTTTATTTTTTAAAATCTTTTTTGCTAAGGCCGCTGTTTTAGTTAATGTGCTATTTCCTGTCCGTGCATGGTTACCTGGAAGAAATCGCTTGAAGCGATAAGGCCGCCATTTAGTATAACTAATTTTTAATGTTTTTTGTTTTTCATGTGTTTGTATTGTATTTGGTTAAGCTAATAAAGAATTATCTATCTATCTATCTAAGTACACAAGACAGAATGTTCAAACTTTCTAAGTTTATAGATCATACTAAAAACTTTCTCTGAAAATTATAAAGCACTGTGGAATTACAACTTATTGAGTTATAAAGGAAAATTGAAATTCCTCACCCTCAGAGATCATAGACTTCGCTAGCATATTTCTTAGACAATTATGTTTGTTTATAACGTTATTAATATTAATCAGTAATTTGGTTTGATGTTACTTTAATATATCGCATTTTTGTCTATAAAAACCTAATATTAGGATTCAATAGCAATTTCCTTCCTTAGTTCCTTGCAAGACTGGGTTTTTATTTTATTTTATTTCCATCACAAAAATATTGCTATAAACATTTTCATAGGATAATATTGGGATACTTTAGCATTAAAAATGTTCTCATTCTAATCAACAATTTGTTTATACATCTATATTAAATAGGTCTAAATCTCACTTTCCGTCAGTTAACGTTCTTTTATCATCATTTATTGCATTACCCTACTGCCAAGGAAGGATATTGTTTTTCATGCGTATCTTCTGTTTGTTTGTAGAGTTTGTGCAAAAGGAGAAGGCTCGTAGTCGTCGTAGGTGAAGCTGCCCGTGTGCCATTTTACTAATTTTGTTACGTTGACAACACTGCTCTGTCATTGCCAGTACAACTAAAAGTGTTTGATACTTGGTAGACACCAATTCGGTTTTCATCAGTAGACTCGCGTCTCCCAAGTAGTCGGTTCCTTGGCTGCTGATTAAAATTGTATTGTTAGTTCACCGTAACGCTACGACGGTTATCTTTTTGCACATACTCTATCAGTGATTAATAATTAGTGAAAACCTTTGGTATTTCGTTAATTATGAGCTGAATTACGTGCAGGTAAGTGCTATAATGTGATGAAATCGTGTTATTACCAAAACTCCACAGATGCCTCTAGTAAAGTCTCCATTGCTTTACTGAGATATGACTTGGACTTGACTGCGACTTTTTGGACTATGACCTGACTACGACTGTGTCTGACTATGTATTTCGATAAAATATATTTAAAACTTATACTTTAGGCTAGCAAATGCATAAACCATGCGACGCCAAAATATAAAAGAAGAAGTATATTTCAAAGCATAAGTGAGTTCAAAGGATGAAGAGTAACATAGATTACTTTTTATTCCGGAACAATAAAAGATTCTTAAGAAAGCATGAAAATAAAAAATTACGCTGGCAAAGCCGCAGACAAAAGCCAGTAGACTAAAATGATCAACCATTTCATCGTGATATCACAAGAGAGTGATTTATTCCATTAAGATCGGAAAGCACTAGTGCCTTGTCGAGATTGAAGCAATTGGTTCACTTCTGAAAGGCCCCTTTGTGGCTAATATTACACTTCAAAGACCTAGCCACTAACGCCTGAGTCTTAAATGTCTTAGCGTCGCGCGGGGTCTAAAGCTCCCGCTATAATCTAATAAATGTAGGTAGCGTAGTGCTCATAACGTATTTTGGGTTGGTGTGAAGTTAAGCAAAGTTCGGCACAGTCAGTCTTTAGATGAGTGACCGCGGGTGCCATTTACAATGCACGCATGCGCATTACCCCCTTCAAACTCGGCATCGTATCGTAAGCGTATCGTAATAAGCGCGTAGGACGAGAGCAATACGAGCGTATTCATATATAGGTCTTTGAGCGTATTCATGTTCAAACAAGTCGCAGCGTTGCTGCAGCGAATCGTAGGAGATGTTTATTGTCATTACGACCGTCGTATCACACTGGCGTAAAAAAACAAGCGTAAAAAATTTACTATTCATCGATTTCTTTGAAAATTAGATTGAATTTAACCTTTTGGAACTTCCTACGACTTTAAATTTCAACATGACTGAAAATGTGATGGAATTCGTAAAACTGGTGCAATTTGGCAATGATTTCAACTAACATCATACAAAACGATATGTCTACACTACGATTCATGTGTAGAACTCAGCAAGTTTAGTACGCGTTGCGTCGTAACGATGCGCTTACGATACGACTACGCTTACGACTCCTGTGCGAAGAGCCTTACGTCAATGGCTACGCGGCGAGAAGTTTGTGTAATATTATTATTACTATTTAGTACTTAGATAAATAGTATGTTTTCTTCATAATTTAACCATTTCGACCGCCACTCCAATTTTTTAACACGCTTTTATTAGTTTCACCTGTATGTTTGCTTGCTTGTATTACAAATGTTGGTTAAACCAACCACTTCGAGCTCGATTTTGACCTACTTTGAGTGATCAGATTTTCTTTAAACTCTTTGCACACCAATCAAAGACTGATGACAATGCATTTAGGTATAAAAAAAAATGATGACTCCTAAGCGTGTTTTTAGTTACTATATTTATATTATTTAATTTACGTATTATGCTGCTCGATTTTTGATGACTAGAAAGATACTTAGACATCGTTGGTGCCCTAAAATGCTGATCACGTATGGTGGAGGTGGTCAAAAAGATGGAAAAATTGTCCTATGGCAATATTATAATGGCCAATAATCTTGGCCATTACAATAACGCCAATTAATTATTTAAACTTGCGACAAGATTTTATATCATAAAAAATATTTATTGTATTTTTTTATTCACGGAAAACAATCATCCTTGGCGCAAGCTGCGGATAACACAAACTTGACTTGAGCTCAGTTAACAGCTACGCGAAGATTGGGTTTTCCATAGCTTGTAGCTAACATCTCAGCCGCCAACAAGTTTGATTTGACCAATACAAAGCTTATTTTGTATTCACAATATTAGTATGGGGGTGGATACAGTCCAATTGATTCGCAGTACCCAGTTTTCACTCCTACAAAGCCACTAAGTAAAATATAATCCGTTTACGGGCACGCAGGGATTTAACCCTAAAATGGGTAAGAGAAAAGTAATCTGCATTCAAAAGTATTTGGCAAGAGCCAGGGCGGGATCAAGAATTGTTTTTGGGGGTCGTTTAAAACACAAGTTTGGTGATTTTGGAAGTTTTTCGCAAATTATGGGTGAAAGGTGGGCCGTGGGAATCCAGAGGACCTCCCAATAAATTAATAATATTAGAGTTTTTGAATACTCTTATTTACGTTATTCGATTTTTGATTTAACATATGGAAATTATTCCTTTATTCTTATGGGGTACCTACTGATCATTCAGTGTCCTGATTTCTGGGAAATTACAGAATACTGTAGTCTTGTCTGGTTTCCAAGCGTTATACAGGATTATTTCTAATCAATTAGCATCCTTTTAGGGGCTTATTCTGTATATCAAAACTAACAACTTCAGTTCTGCGACTTTTGTCAATATTAAACTTGGTGTTCTCTCTAAGGTGAGACGGTATTTCACACCAGAGCAACTACTTAGCCTTTATAAAGCATAAGTCAGGTCTTGCATGGAATACTGCTCTCACCTTTGGGATGGCTCTGCCAAATATCAACTGGAGGCTCTGGAGTCGATTGAGCGGCGAGCCAGGAGGCTGATTGACAACGACACCTTGACTAAGTCGCAGCTGCAAAGTCTTGAGCATCGACGTAAGGTGGCGTGTTTGTCAGCCTTTTATCTGATTCACTTCGGAGAGTGGGCTCAGGAGTTGCACAATCTGGTCCCACCTGCCCCTTTCTTCTATCGTACGGCTAGACAGACGCGACCAAAGCGCCACCCTTTTATGGTGGACATTCCGCGCGTTAGAACAAAGCGTTTCGAATCCTCATTCCTCATACGAACAGCCAGAATGTGGAACGCTTTGCCTGGGTCTGTCTTCCCGCTTAAGTACCACGTGGGTGTCTTCAAATCCCGAGTAAATAGGTATCTTCTAGATCTTCTAAGTAAGCGTGCTATATCCTAGACCGCATACCTGCTCAACATCAGGCAGTATGTAGTCAAACGTAAACCTACAAGGAATAAAAAAAAAATCTGCTGTATGCTGAGTGTGAGTTTTGTCGTAATCATGACGCGCTCTTCGGCGAGCGCGTATGCATGTAATTTGTATAAAGAAATGTACAGCGCCATTAGCGGCACGTTTTTGAAACACTTTCTGCGAGTGCAAGTTACAAATTACATGCTTACGCGCTCGCCGAAGATCACGACAAAACTCACACTCAGCATACCGTTCCAAACATTTTGTCGAGGGTCAACGATATTTTTCTATGAAACAACAACTTTTTTTTGAGAATTAATAAAAGTCATAGAACAAAAGTTGTCAGTTTTGATGTACAGAACAAGCAAGCCCCTAAAAGGATGCTAATTGATTAGAAATAACCGTGTAGAGTAAATTGATGACAGGTCCTCTAAACCAAGTTATGATAAAAATTGTGTCACTTACGATAAAGTTACATAATTTTGCGAAGTGAGGCAAAAAATGTGAGACACTTATTTTAACAAATGTTTTTATAAAGTAAGTGATTTACTTATTAGCTTCATTGCACTGACGTATTCCATAGTGGGCAGTAGGTAGGTAAGTTTGATGTGTGCCGTCGACGCCATGGGTCCCGACCATGTCCCGATTTAATCAATTTACCATTTAATTTAATCCCATCAATCTCACAATGGAATTTACCGGAACCTATACCCGTCAAAAAGGGTCGGAGAATTCAGCAAAGGTTAATTTGAGCTACCTATGAAACGAAATTGTGTTACAAGTTACAATAACCAAATATTTGAGATGATTCCATGATATTTGATTGCTTTGATTTAGCAGTCTTTGCGCTTTTTCTTTGTTATAATATGATCTTCATCACTTTGGTTTTTGTTCTTTTGAAGAATTTATGAGTCATTAGTCTAGGTTTTTTCGTAGTTTACCCATTCATTTAATCAAAATAGCGGATATTGATTAAATAAATTAATTTAATCAATATCCGCTATTTTGATTAAATCAATGAGTTTACCGTTACTTTTGTGTTCGCGTGTGGCTTCATACATTTTGGTCAGTTCTTTCTCGTTTCCGCCAGGGGCGCTG